>CM065117.1:5372248-7772248 GCA_033026305.1 Cirrhinus molitorella
AGGCTCCCCCAAGACGTCTTCGTGGCATCGAAAAGCTTCCCTCGTCCCTGGGTGGGCTCGAACCACCAACCTTTCGGTTAACAGCCGAACGCGCTAACCGATTGCGCCACAGAGACAGCCGCCGGCGTTGCTTGCCAGATAGCGATGGTAAAAGCAACACCGTCAGAATCGCACGAGTTAAAGCTGGCTCGGGAGTCGTGGCGCTACCGTCGTCACGCCCAGCCTGTGCGACGAACGGGCACTCTGGAGGCCGCCACCCCGTTGGGAAGAAAGAGAGTCAATAGAGTCGCCCAACGTGGCGAGCAGGAGTTGAAGTTGAGTCTCAGTGCGGCGGAAGAGACAGACTTCTGTTTCTCCAAGTGAAGGCGCTTCAGTGCTTTGGACAGCGTATGGTTGGGATGTGATTTTCCTCCAGTTCGGGGCACTTTTTGAATGGAAATAAAGAAGGCTTGCATGGGAAATGACAAAGTGGTGTAGCGTTTGGCTACTAAGCAAAAGCTACAAAGAATGTACTGGTGATTCGTCATCCGAGCGGAATTTTTTGAAGATTTCTCTTTTCCCGCTTTGAAGAATCACTCGATACTCTCAGGTTTTGATGCCAAAAATAGACTTTATTGTTGGTACAATAAGCCGAGTTGTCTATAGAGAACTGATTTCTGTTCAGTCTGCAAGGGGTTTATATAGGGGTCTTCATAATTCCTTTATATTTATAATGGTAAAATAATTAATACATGATTCCTTCTTTTTATAGTTAATAAAATCTTCTTCATATTCCCCCTTTGAGACGTTTACGTCTCACTTTCTCCGGAGTGCTGTTCCATGATCCAGTCCTCTCAGCCAATACTACCTAGGGACTGAAATACAGTCTCTATGTTTCATTACCATAAGACTAAATCATGCCACGGCACTTCGGAAGAGTGTCAGGGCCAAACATCTCCCCTCCTGTTTAATTAATTAGCTTAGCTAGAAAGGAGTAAAAGACCCTGACCTCTTAGGTTATTTCCCTCTTCAGTATAAAAGTTACAAAAATGTTAACGCATGTGCGTGCAATAGTTCAGCCTTGCCTGTGGTTGTCACAGTTATGTAGAATATATATGACAGTAAAATAAAAGTAGATAAGGACATGAAAGGAAAGAAGATAATGCATAATACAAAGGTTCAAGTCACAAATACATTTGTTTCAGAACTCATTCCTCATCCTCGTCCGAGGTACTTGAAGTCTCTTCTGCCAATTGCAGATTCAAAATGGTTTTGTATAATAAGTCCTGATAGCATTCATGTTGAATCAGATTCAATTTGTCATCCTCATGATATCTTAATATCTCCATTTGCTTAACTGAAGCTTTGATAATTAGGGAAAAGTATTCCACTCCCAAAAGTATTCCTAATCTTGTCAACCATGTTTTCCATGCTCCTAGTTTTAAATCAAACCAATCCCACATTTTTTCATCTCTTCCAGCATTAGTCGCCATTTCTATTTGTAACTCTTTGAGTTTGGTCATGGCTTTTGTAAATGTTCCTTCGGGGGCTGTATTATTAGGGATATATGTACAGCATTGGTCTCCGAAAAAGACACACACACCTCCTCGTTCCACCAGAAGGAAATTTAGAGCTAGCCTATTTTGCCATGTCATCTTGCTGGTTGCATCTAGTTGTTCTCCTAAAGAAGTTAAAACTTCATTGGTAAAATTAATGAATCTTTGTTGATTGTAGTATATATAATTTATCCATTCTGTATTTTTATTTTGTGAAATCCAAATAAATATTGATTCAAAACCTGATTTAATTTCATCTCGGGCTTAGAATTGATGTGGCACTCCCCTTGGTTGACCTATTGAATCTATATACACATTAGGATCTGGTACGTAACTTCTTTTAGCTCTGTGATTGATTGTTTTATTCTCTCTTAATGGGGACTCTGAATCCCACTCTATAATATGGAGTTCTTGTATCAATCGTACTCTAGTACATTTACCTTTCCATCCTAGGGGCAAGGAAGGTAAAAGTTTCCTTTTTCCACAAACCCAGAAATAGTCAGCTAATGCTATGGTTTGATCCTTATAATTGTCTGTCTGGGGTAATGTTATATTTTGACTTTCGCAAGTTTCAGCTGGTCTTATATTTTCTCCTTTCCTTGTTCCTGCCGCCCGGAGGGGCGGGATGTCCCTAGAATCATCAACATCTCGAAATATCATAGTATCTAAATTCCATGTGATACTGCATTTTCCTTTGAAATGTCCTACACTAATAATCCCTGTGGGTTTGACAAAGCATTCATATTCTTTACTATAGTCTATGTTATACCATAGTGGAATTTCTACTTGGTCCATTTGTGTTTTCAAACCTTCAGTTATACCCAAGTTTACACATTTAGCTCTTAATCGGGGTATATGCCGATAGAACGGTTTATGCTTAGAATTGCTGAGGGCATCCAAACATTCGGCTGGGCAAAAAGGTCTTAATTCTTTTTCCAAATGGCAAAAGTTTCTGTTGAATTCAGCGCATTGTTCATAGCTGAATGGATTTGGGACTACTACTATTTGGCTCAAGGGTGTTTTAGCACAGAATAAGCAGTCTTCCTTTTTTAGCTCTGTTGAAGTGAAGGTAGCCCATTCATACCGTTGCTTCCCATATCCTCCTGGTTCAATTGTGTCCGGGGCTGAGTTGTTAGTGGGTTTTACTGAGGGCTGAAAAGTTGATGGCAGGGAAGTATGGTTGATCGTCTGAGTTGTGGCATCCAGAGTCTGGGTTGTGGTATTCGGAGTCGTGGTGTTGGTGGTAGCTTGAACTTGTGACCAGCATATGATGAGCAGGCATATTATCAGGGTCATTATTTTCATTGTTTTGTCCTGCTCCTTCATCGTTTCCAACTCTCTGGCTTTCTTGCTCTGTCGTTTCTTGTCTGTTGTCTCCAGCTGTCCTTGTTTTTTCTTTAGGAACTCTGGTGCAGTGGTTGAGATGATACCAGGCGTTGCTTCCTTCCACTTGGACTGCCGTTGAAGTAGCTGCAGTCACTTTGTAGGGTCCTTCCCTTCTTGGTTCATTCCATTTCCTCCTGAACACCCTCAGATAGACTTGATCCCCTGGTGCAATAGGGCAGGTGGTTTCTGCTTCTGCGCATGGCTCTTTCCTCTTTTCCTGCACACAAATAGCTTTATGGATAGCAGTTAGTTGTTTCATGTATGATCTTAATTCCATTTGTAATTGTTCTAAAGGGGGTCCCTTATACGGGCCTCTGCTGTAGGGTACCGGCATAGGTCGACCAGTAAGCATTTCATGCGGTGTTAAATGCGTGATTCTGTTAGTTTGCATGCGGCAGCTCATCAGTGCAAGAGGTAAAGCATCAATCCAGTTAAGTTTAGTACTCGCACATATTTTGTTGATCTTGGACTTGAGAACACCATTAAAACGTTCCACTTGACCTTGACTTTGAGGTCTGTAGACACACCCTAGTCTTTGTTTTATTCTTCAGTGTTGTAATACTTGCTTTACAGTTTTCTGGATAAAAGCTGACCCATTATCTGAAACACTTCTCTTGTCAGAAATTTAATCACTGTTCCTGCACCTTCATCTGCTGACGGTGTTGCTTCTACCCAACGACTAAATCGGTCAACGACCACAAGCATGTATCTCTTGCCCTGTACCCGTTTTATCATATCCACATAATCCATCACCAAGTGTTTGAAAGGTCCTTCAGGTATGGGTATGTGACCTATAGGTGTGGTTATTCCCTTTCTGACATTATACTTAGCACAAATCTCACATGTAGACAAAAATTCCTCTACTGTTGCGTACAAGTATGGAGACCAACACCCTTGTTGTTTAATCTTCCTTATTACTTCCCCCTTTGCACAATGGTCAAAACCATGTGCATCTAGAATAAGGATGTTTAAAAGTGAGGTTGGTGCAACAATATGTCCTTCATGTGAACCCCAAATGTTTTAGGAATCTTTGGTAGCCCCTCTTTGATGCCACATAGTTTGTTCATATGGGCCTGCTTGGTCTTGGATTCGAATAATGTCGTCAATGCTTGGGTGAGGTTCAATAATTACTTCTGGAGTCAATATAGCTACCTGACATCCTGAGGCCTTTTTAGCTTCTGAATCTGCTATGTTGTTACCTTTTATGACAAAGTCATTTCCTTTCTTGTGGGCTTGACATTTGATGATTGCTAATCGTTTTGGTAGCATCATAGCAGAAATTAATTGAACTATCTGTTCTGCATGTTGAATGGGGGTTCCATTACTCTTTTTAAAGCCTCTTTGTTTCCATACTGCTCCAAAGAGATGACACACCCCATGTGAGTATGCAGAATCTGTAAAGATATTCACTGTCTGTCCCTTTGCTAATTTACATGCAGCGGTAAGGGCTTTTAATTCTGCTAGTTGAGCGGAACAAGGCTGTGTGCAGTGTTGAGATATTACAGGCACAAAAGTGTTTTCTGTTTTTCTTACTACGGCATATCTAGTATGGATTCCCAAGTGATCTCTAAAACTGGATCCGTCTACAAAGTAAGAGACTTCTGCTTCAGGAATTGGGGTAGACTCAAGGTCGGGTCGCAATCTAGTGAATGCTAAAGAATTAGCTACACAATCATGTGGTTTACCCTCATGCTCCAAAGGAATTAATTCTGCCAGATTGACAGTATTTCACCGTTTAATAGTGACATCAGGATACGTCAGTAATGTTTGGTATGCTAAAGTACGGGCAGGAGTCAGAACAAATTTTCCTTGTTCAATTAGCTCTGCAGTTTTATGATGTCTGTAAATAATAACGGGGTATCCCATCGTTATCCTAGACACTTTTTCATATGCTTGATTTACGGCTGCTAGACCTTGCTGATAGTAAGGTGGGTATCCTTGTGCTACATTGTCTAGTTTAGTACTGTAGTAGGCTATTGGCTGTTTTTTCCTACCACTGCAAGTCTCCTGCATTAGCACAGCTGTTGCATATCCATCAGCTCTGTTAGCTATATACAAGTGAAATGGTTTGGAGTAGTCAGGTGTATTTAAGGCAGGTGCCATTTGTAGCTCTTTTTGATTGACTCAAAAGCTATTAGGGCATCTGCATGCCATGTTAATGAGGCATTTAAGTTATGTAGTCTTGCTTGTTTCATAAGGTCTCTCAGTGAAGCTGTTTTAACAGCATAATCTTCAATCCAATCACTACTGAAGCCAGTCATTCCTAAAAAGGTCATCATCTGGCCTACTGTTTGAGGAAGCGGTGTTTTACTTATGCCTTCTAAGTGTGTTGGCGCTATGGCCTTTGTGCCATACGAAATTAATCACCCTAAGTATTCAACCTGTGGCAGACAATATTGTAATTTGGGTTTGGATACCTTGTGACCTCCTTGGGCAAGTTTGGTGAGATCTTTAATGGAATCTCTATGACATTGTTCTTGTGTCATTGCACAAATTAAAATATCATCCATATACTGTAGCAGCGTGCCATCTAGTGTTTTTTTACCTTATTGTAAAAATACCTTATTGTTTTTTTACCTTAGTGTTTTTAGCACCTTATTGTAGTGATGAGGTGAATGTTTATACCCTTGAGGTAAATGGCAGTAAGAATATTGTTTACCTGCGTATGTAAACGCAAACAAGTGTCTACTTTCCTCTGCCACGGGAATGCTGAAAAAAGCAGAACAAAGATCAATTACGGTAAAGTATTTGGCATTGGGAGGGATGTTGGTCAGCAGCGTGTGTGGGTTAGGAACATCAGCTGGCCAATCTTCCACTATATCATTGATTGCTCTCAAATCATGTACTAGATGCCATTTAGCCTTGTTTGCTTTACGTATAGGATAAATGGGAGTGTTGCAATAACTGTTAGTTTCTATTAACACTCCACATTTGACAAGTCCTTCAATGGTGTCTTTTATACGTAATTCAGCCTCTGGGCTTAAAGGATATTGAGTTTTCCTGGGAAGCTGTGCATTAGGTTTAAGTTGTACTTGTACAGGGCTAGCTGATTTTACTAGCCCTACGTCTGTTTCATGCTGCGACCACAACTCCGCAGGCACTTGTTGGTTAACTTCTTGCAAAAGCTCTGTAGTAGTTTCCAGCTCTGATGTTGATATCATTTGCACTGACAACTACTTCCTGAGGAATACCTATTAAAGAAGAACCACACAAGATTTTGATGTAGTTTTGGTCTGCAGAATGAAAAATCAATGGATTTATTGTAGACTTCCATTCACTTTGTGCCGCTTTTTTCATCATTGGCCCTAAATCCTTTGTTCTCCAATTTTTCCCTACATATAAAGATATGTGTGGAACAGAATCCCTTACATTGAACCATCTTTTTATGAACTCACTTTCTGCTATTCTCATAGCTGCTCCCTGCTCTCCTATTATGAGGTACTGTGAGATCATTTCAATTTTTTGTTCTTTAGTTCCTTCCTGCCATTCCTTTTCTATGCCTGTATTTCTTGTGGGGTCGTATTTCATTGTACAGTGAAATCCTACCTGGGGGATTTGTGCTTCAGGGATCTGTGCTTCAATGAATCTACCCCATTTGTCAATTGTCTGTCTCACATCATTCTCTATTTGTCCTATCCAGTACACATTTGCTTTTGGCTCAGTGATTGTCATTTGAGTTCCCTTCATGTCTACATACACTCCTTCCATGGAGCACCAAATTTGTAAACCCAATTTACATAAAGCATCCCTTCCTAACAAGTTGATAGGAGTCTGATCTGATACTAGGATAGGCGTGGTCACACTTTTGTTTTTTGTTTGCAAGCGGATTGGAGCCGTCATAGGAATTAGCTGCATTTGTCCCGAGAATCCTACTGTCTTTACAAATTTCCCAGACATGGGGAGGTGTGAGGCATAATTTGACTTTATACAAGTAAAAGCGGCTCCGGTATCCAATAACATTGGTACTGTTTTCCCTTCTACATCAATTTGCATTACAGGTTCTTGCATTAGTTGTTAAAATTGGAAGTTGACTCTCCCCTATAGGATTCTCTGGGCCTCCCTAGTATTCTAGATTTGTGCCTACCCAGGGGTTCACAGGTCCACGAATCGGCGCCTGCCAACCCCTCCCCCTTCCAATCCCGGGGGTCGGCTGCCATGGATTAGTAGGGCAGTCTCGTCTGTTATGGTCACTCTGTCCGCATCCCCAGCATATTCCTGGTGGAAAGTTAATGGCTCTACCTCTGCCTCTTTGTCCTCGTGGTATCATTTTTCTTTTCCACTCAGTGGGCCCCTGTGGCTGAGCATAAACATTGATGGTAGGGGCAGGAGGCTGGTTCAAATTCAGAGGGATTCCAGTGGGTAGAGTTGTTTGGACAGCTGGTTGGGAAGCATTTACAGAAGCCATCACAGTCATTTGGTTAGATTCATCTTTCTTTACAACTGCTTGAACCTTTTTCTTATGTTTGGCAGTTAATTCTTCAAGCTGTAATTGAGTTAGCTTTCTTTGTAGTTCTTTCTCTTGATTTTTGATCTTTTGTTCTTTTTGTCGGTGCCCTTTTTTTCTGCTTTTTACCCATATCTTTAGCCTTGTAATTCTTTATTAATGTTTCCATTTCCACACACAGTGCTGTATCAAATGTTCCCTCCTTTGGCCATTTTGTCATCAGGTACTTTGTACTCTTTTGCCATTTTTTGGAGACCTTGATTATAAGTTCTTTACTCAAAGAATACTTTGAGCACAGAAAGTCTATTGGTGTTGCTGTCATAATTTTTCTTTCAGCAAACCTTTGACTTTAGACTGGTTTTATTTAAAACCTACAAATTATCAGTCTTACAAGTTTTTCTTTATATCAGAGCGTTCAAGCAATTTCAGATTTTTAGAGTGATTTACATCCAAATAACACCAGATCGTGATATCAGCCACTTTTCTTCAATGCTAAGTATGATTTTCAACCAACCTTTTAGATAAAGTATTACAATTTTAAACTACATATACAATATACTTTTACGATTACAATTGAGGGGAAAGCCTCGGTACTTCGTAAAAGCTTCATTTTCCCATCACTATCCTTTGGTGCTGGCTAAAGAAAGTCGAAGCTGCGATGCAGGAAGCGCAAAGGATGCAACCACGTCAAGGCCCGCTTCGTTCCAAGCTACACTACGGAAACTTGCACGGCGACGGCATGCCAGCAATCTCCTGGTGCTCGCTTGTTAAAAGCGAATAAAGTAAAAGCTACCTAAATTCCTCAACTGAAGTCGTAAACTGTTCACGTTTTCCCTCAAACTCTTTCCTTCTGCTCTTGACACTCCAGTGCAGCTCTGCTGTGAGCAGAGCCCCCAAAAATACAGGTCACTCGCAAAGGTTCCCCTCCACGGGAAATCTTTAGTAAAAGGCGAAAGATTTATGCGTTGATGAAGAGAAACTCGAGCTGTGCCGGCACCCCCTTGGGCCTGTGCCATCCCTGCGGTAAACCACTACGCTCACCGAGGGTAATCTAGGGTGCTGACACCTGCCAACACGATTTTCATCATCCCCTCACTCCAAATGGGAGGAGTAAAAGTTACAAAAGTCCCTTCCATCACCCAATATTCACAAGCCCAATCAAGACAATGTCATCCAAACAAACAAACAAACAAACAAACAAAAAAGGAGTCCAAATAATGACCCCCTGTAATGGGTTGCACTCCTAATGTTGAGAGGCTCTAGCTCATGACGGGTCGGTCTGGTATTTCGTGGAGTAGAGGCTGGTTTTGGTACTGTCGTCGTAAAATATGAAACATATCTAGAGTTATTTCACACTTTTTTGTTTACTACGTAATTCCATATGTGTTCATTCATAGTTTTGATGTCTTCAGTGAGAATCTACAATGTAAATAGTCATGAAAATAAAGAAAAAAACACATTAAATGATAGTGTGTGTATATGAAGAGTTCAAATGCAAAAGCCTCTAAATCCATCTGACACCTTTCTTCAAAAAATGCATTTTTATCAGGCTCTGATGCATAGGTTTCTATGTAAGTAGTAGTATTTCTGATTTGGCTGAGGGTGGGATTTTAGCGAGTTTGAAGTAAAAGTATTTGATGTACATATAATATGTGTTGAAAGCATTCACTCAGTATCATTATCTCATGTTTGACTGAGGTGGCATTTAGAGCGTTTTGCATCTGAAATCCTCATCTGAAATGTTGTTATCAACATTAATTTTTAATATTTAACATACCTTTCACAAATATCCATCTATCCCTCCAAATATGAAGACGTTTTTTTTTTTTTTTTTGGATTGTATAATACATATATCCTGCTGTAAAAAACAGCTAAAACCAGCCTAGGCTAGTTGCCTGCCTCGACCATTTGCACGCACCCTGACTATTCTTTAGTTCTGTCTCCGTTGTTCCTGTCTGCTGTGTATTGACCCTGCCTGTTGTACCACGAGCTTCCTTTAATAAAGTTGCATTTGGATCCAACCTGACTCTTACCATGTTACAGTCCATTTGCGTGCAAGCAACCTTTTACCATCCTATATCCTGCACTTCTTTGTTTGATGGATGATAACCAGTTTCAATGCCACTCTTTTAAAACCACTCAAATTTACTGTCATACCGTTTCTGCAGTATGCAGTTTTTAAAGCGGCATCAAAGGCGGAAAAGTGCCTACACTAGTCGTGTGCAGCGAAGAGTGTAACTAGTCACATGACCTCTCCCCTCTGGTTAATGCGAGCAGTCAGTGAGATTCATCTGTGTGTAGAATGGCCAAAAAAGGTGAATTCCTACTACTTCTTCTTCCGTCAAAAAGATGAAGTCTGCTATATGGGAATTTTTATGGTAATGTAGACTAACTATGTACCTTTTGCTTCAAAAGACATGTGTTAACCCCCCGGAGGAACATGGGTTAGTTTTACGACAGATTTATGTGCATTTTGGAGTTTCAAAATATCAGCCACTTTCAACCACCATTATAAAACTTGGAAGAGCCAGGATAAATTGTAAAACAACTGTGTTGACTGTGTTTATCTGGAAGGAGAAAGTCATATACGCCTAGGATGGCTTGAGGGTAAAGACCTGCAATCCCGCGGGAGTACTGTGGGACCCAACACTACAGAGTGTGGCGCGGGACAAAACTTGATGGGCGAGTGCGGGTGCCGGCAGGTAGAGACTCGTGTGTGTGTGCGGGATGCGGGAAAATAAAATGATTTGCGGGACTCCCGCAAAATAGAAATATCTGAACATTAAATATCTAAAAACAAATACATTTTTGTCTATTTGTCTAAAACAAATACATGATCTATTGCACAAAAGCAGCAAGAACAACTAATATAACATAGAAATGATAAGCAAGCGCAAGGCAGTTTCGATTAAGTTACTGTTTCAGCTATTAAAATAGTTACATTTTATATGCAATGCCAAAGTGATTATATTTTGTTTTATTTTTTATTCAGTTAATTTAGAAAAAAAACATTTGGAGCATTTATTTTATTCGCTAAATATACATTTTTGTTTTTAAAGTAAGAAACAGCAGCCAGCGGAAGACTGTTCATAGTCTGTTTGATCAATTTACCTTCTCAAATCATCACAACTTGTCTAAAATAAAATATATAGCTATAAAACAGTTCAAGTAGCTATAAAACAAATTTAAATGTTAAACAGATAAATGTGTGCTGTTAGGCGCATATCCAATCTTTTTTTGCGGAGAGGGGAAGCTGAAGCCGCTTTGCAGGACATGGAGGCGCCAGCGCAATCATTTGCATTTTTTTCCAGCAGAAACAGTTGAAAATTATCCATAATTTTTGCTTACAAAAATAAGAGTAATACATCATTCGGAAATGTTAAGGGTGTACTTTATTTGTGTGTACTCACAATTTCAACAAAACTCTACAAACAGTGGTTTTATAAAATGAAGAAAACAAACATGATGTGCTTTCTGCCCTCTCTTACTTAAATAGCAGCGCTTCACAAAAAAAAAAAAAAGAACTCAGCGCACACAAACATGATAAATATATAAATATAAAGCTTTAAATTATTACTTAATGAAATAAAACAAATCGAGAAAAAAAAATCTTTTATTAGCCTATGTAATTTGTAAAGATGCATTTCTCTCCAGTGCATCCAAACAGGAGATTGCAACGTCTTTGCAACACTATTTCAGAATACACTAGTTTATTAATGAGTCATTCAAATATCTCCTTACTGTTTCCCCCGACACATTCACTGTAATTAATTTTGCCGGTGCTTTGTGACAAGATGATGTTGTGTTGCGTCTTTCAGAGAAGCACGGTGTGACCGTCTTGCTCATATGCTGTTCTTATCCTTATATATGTTCTGCTTGTAATACAGGCTTAAGCTCTGATTAAAAGGTGGTGTGTATTCAAGCTGGTGTACGTTGGTCAATTTTTATAACAGACGCATTTTTGCTGGTTTTTGCAGGCGGGAGCAGGACAAAACATGAATGTCGCGGGTGGGAGCGGGACCAGATTACATATATTTCTGCGGGAGCGGGACAGAATCTTGCGGGAGTGGGCGGGAGCAGGACTGAAAAATCTGTCCCGCGCAGGTCTCTACTTGAGGGTGAGTAAATCATGGGGAAATTTTCATTTTTGGGTGAACTATTTCTTTAATCCAGGAAAGGTGAACATTCCTGCATCAAAACTTGGACTGAAAGATGAATGTGTAGTCTCCAAAGACCGTGAGATGCAGGTTCCACGACTGCAGTATTTATTTATTTACAGAAATTATGTTTTGATTATGTCTGTGATTATTGAACTGCAAGTTTAGGATCACTTCAGTGACTGCACTTAATTTAATTTGAAGACTTCTAAGTTTTTATGGAGTGGAGGTTTGGACCCGAAAACAGTATTTGTTAGGTCTCTCTCAAAGGATTAGGTTACTTTCAAAACAAAAATGTACAGATAATGTACTCACCCCCTTGTCATTCAAGACGTTCATGTCTTTCTTTCTTCAGTCGTAAAGAAATTGTTTTTTGAGGAAAACATTTCAGGATTTCTCTCCATATAATAGATATGTATGGTGCCTCAAAGTTTGAACTTCCAAAATGCAGTTTAAATCCAGTGCTAAAGGGCTCTAAATGATCCCAGCAGATAAAGAAGGGTCTTATCTAACGAAACGATCGTTTATTTTTTAAACAAATTGACAATTTATATACTTTTTTTTAACAACAAATGCTTGTCTTGTCTCGTCTCTACCATGCATATTCTGTGTGATCTGGGCCAATACATTTAGGGTATGTCGAAAAACTCCTACAAAATCGTCCTAAAACACTGTTTTACCTTTTTTTGTAAAGGGCGTTTGATCTTTGTATGTATTTGTATGTACAAAGATTATGTATGCGCATCGCAGAGACAAGACAAGACAAACATTTGTGGTTAAAAAAGTATATAAATTGTCAATTTGTTTAAAAAATAGCCAATCGTTTCACTAGATATGACCCTTCATCATCAGCTGGGATCAAAGGGCTTTAGAGCCCTTTGAAGCTGCATTTAAAGTGTATTGTAACATGGGGTTTGTTCCTGGTTGTGTATTAATGTTGTAACCCACTATTGGTGAGTGTCTGTTCATGCCTGTTTCCATGCCATACCTGTTTAGTCTAGTCTGTTCATAGTCAAGTCTGTCTCAAGGATTATGTTGTACTGCAGTGGACTGTCATCAGCTGGCACAGAAGCAAAATGGACATTGGCTCCTGGCAGGGCCGTTACATGCATTTTGGAAGTTCAAATGTTGGGGCACCATTCATATCCCTTATATGGAGAGAAATCCTGAAATGTTGTTCTTAAAAAAACAATTTCTTTACGACTGAAGAAAGAAAGACATGAACTTCTTGGATGTCAATTGTCTTACCATGTTATTTTAGTGTATTATCTTAATTATGAACACACAGTTTTAACATTTACCAAGTAGGGCTCGCTGCAGCCTGCAGTGGACATCCAACCCCGCCCACATCCATGCGTGACGTCAGAAACCACGCCCATCACATGTACATCCCGCCCACATCCGAGCGTGACGTCAGAGGTCACGCCCGTATCAAATATGTCACCTCGTGATTCCCTAATCTCTGTGCCGGGAAACCCGGAAGTATGTGAAGCAATGCAGTTTCGGTGATTATATACAATAATATGCTGTTGCCTTCGTTTTATTAATACACGTTTTCTTATTTTTTGTAAAAAATGTCTAGGCCAAAAATGGCACAACTTAAATCTAATATATTTAATATGTCTAATATACGGAGCTGGTTTCATCATCATGACAGCCTGTAATACGCTTGCATTGGCTACATTAGGCAAATTGTTAATAATAACAACCTTTAAACCTTACCTTTTTCATTTATGTAATGGGATAAATTCACGTTTATTATGACCGATTTTGACCTACCCAATTTCGGTATTGTAAAAGTGCGTAAAATTATTGTAAAAGTTGTAAAAATTTTTTAAAGATATGTTCCACTTATCATAAAGTGTTAACATTTGAATTCCAGAATAAACATTTGTAGTAGGCTACACATACATAGGCTAAGAGATTGCTTGCTTTGATAGATTATATAAGTAACATGACATTGATCTTTAGGCCTTATTCATTCATGAAAAAGACATCCATTGCTTCATTGGGTATTTTTAATATTCATTATTTTAAAAATAATTGCATTTGACATTGTACAAAAATATACATTACCAGTCAAAAGTTTCTGAACAGTATTTTTTTAAAGAAGTCTCTTCTGCTCACCAAGTCTGCACTTATTTATTGCAAAATATCCAGGAATAAATGACATGTTACAAGAAACTGTTTCAAATAGAAAACTATTATATTAACAGTAAAAAACTTAAAAATGTTATTGATTTTAGCTGTATGTTGGAATAAAATAAATGCAGGCTTAGTGAGCAGAAGAGAATAAAAAAATCTTACTGTTCAAAAACTTTTGACTGGTAGTGTTTAACAAAAGATATGTTTGAACTATCATAAAATCTGAGCAGTTGAATAAACAGTTCCTGATATGCAGTACACTTAAATACATTCATAGGCTACACAGAGAGAATCTTTGCTCTGATAGATTATTCACAGAACATGGCATGGATCTTCAGGTCTTGTTCATCAAAACAATTTGATTTGAAAGTGTCCAGCTCCTCTGGATATTTAAAGATGAATAAAAAGACATCCCTTGCTTCATCCGATTCTCCCCAAGTTCTTTGATGGTTCTGTTGATATTTACTGTTCATCTGGATAAAGGCAGGCCCTTTCAGAATCCCCACAGAATAACACACGGTTACTCTGTACCATGCTGGTCCACTGTTCCTTGCAAACATCCACTTTATGTCTTCTTGGCGCTTCTGTTAAAAATAGAAATACACATGTTGGGGGGTGTATGTGTCCACTAAAAATTATTAAATCATCATTCTACATACAAACATGTATTTAGTTATTAAACATTACTATTTTAAACCACAAAATTAAAACAATATCTAAAGAAATGCTCTCACCATACCTCCATGCATGTCTTATGTGGTCCTCCAAGCGAACTGCGAGTCATTTTCGTTACTGGTGAAACTGCAGCAGGGACCCCTCAACCCAGGAGAACTATCCTGCATCAGGCCTGAACTGAACATGTGTAGAAAGCTATAAAACATGACAAAAAAAAGAGACATTGACAAACATTATGTCTGTCATTAATATAGAAGAATACAAAGATAATTTGTATATGCGCGCACACACACACACACACACACACACACACACACACACACACACAGGACTGATTCTTATGAATCAGTCTGAATGAATTTATACATAAAATTGCAACACACACGCATGCACATACACAAGCCTGAGGTGTCAATTGGCATGATAGTCGCAAGATTAACGTAGACATTTAAAATAGAAGTGTTTCGTTTTATATTAAATAAGAGTCTATTTTATGCAGAGACTCTTATATGTACATACCACTGAGATATATATATATATATATATATATATATATATATATATATATATAGATAGATAGATAGATAGATATAAAAAAGATCGGTGGTACATACATACATATTTTGCTAACTGAGTAATAACATGCCTGTGTTCAAAACACATACACATGTTGTTGTTTATGCACATAAGCACAAACGACGCAAACATTCCTAAAGTTGTCAACGTTTTAAGACTTAAAAAAGACAAAAGACTGTTCTTTTACTTACCGACAACATAAACTTTTTAGCGAGTGGCAACAATACGAACGATCTTCTTATGGATGCTTCTTCCTGTTTCAAAATTAATGAGGATTTGACGTATTTTGACGTAGGTGTGGTTAGTGACGTTACACTTGGATGTGGGCGGGGTTGGATGTCCACCGCAGGCTGCAGCGAGCCGCTCCTCACATTTACTGCACTTTCTTATTCTTCTCGTCATTTCCCTATGGTGGATAATGAACCGGAAGCCTAGCACATTAACTGGATCAACTGCTTACCTTTGTTGATCCAACTCAACCTTACTAATAAGCAAAACTTACTTTATGTTAACATTTGAGCTTCATTTTTCTCATTGCAGAAGAGTTCCTTTTTTTTTAGAATTCTACTGTACAAGTGTGAATTTACTTTTCTTTCAGCCTTAGGCTTATTTCACTTTTGGTCTAAAACAGCTTTTAAATTGGCAAAAATCTAACTTTTTTATATTATACAAACAAGCAAGCCCTGCCCAGATTTAAAAAATATCGCAAAAGTAATGTAGCGCATTACTTTCAATAAAAATGAACTAAGTAATGTAATTAGTTACTTTTTTAGGGAGTGACGCAATTTTGTAATGCATTACTTTTAAAAGCAACTTTCACCAACACTGATCAGGGAAACAGATTGAGTAAATCTCAAAAAAAAAAAAAAAACTGAAATCATTCAACTGTTCAAGTGGCTACTTAACTTTTATAGTCTGAATTAAGATTAATCTATATAGTTTATGCATATACAAATAGTTTCACACTTGGTCCTTTTTAGGGGTTTGAGCGCAGTTCATGTGATTTTTGGCCCATATGTGAACACTCCTAACGATCTCAGACCCCTCAGAAGCGAACCAGAAGAGTTGGATTCTCATGCTAAACATGGCCAGTGTTTAAAAAAAATAATTTGTACAAATGACAGAGAAGTTCTTTGCTGAAAATCTTACTTCCGGGTTGGTACAAGTTTCAGCTGATTTTTTTCGATCATGGCATTAATGACGTAATCAGTGGTGGAACTCCTTATATGAGCATTTCTCCCGGAAAAGGGCATCCGCATTGGCCAGACCGTGAGAAAGGGCACGCCATCAATGTGCTTCATTCGGCTGCTCTCTGCAAGGGATTTATTCGGGAAGAATGTCTCTAAAGAAGTGTGGTTATGGTTGTAAGGCAAAGATAACTTTGCTCAGCTTCCTGAAGAACCCAGCGTTACGTGAACAGTGGATGCAGTTCCTTTTTCCGGGGCAGCAATGGAGTTTAGCAAGTGTGTGTGTATATATACGAGGACCAGTTTGACGCTGGATTTGTACATTGTTTGATACTGAAAGATGGAGCGGTCCCAGCTATAAAAGATGCCGGTAATGATTCAGAACTGCAGATGGTAAATGAAACAACATCAAATGTCTGTTTTAATGCCAATCCTAACACAAGTAATCATCGAACTTAGCTCCGCCCACGGCACGCCTCCATAAGTTCGGCTTTTTCTAGAGAAAATCGGAAAGCTGTATTTTTCTTTCATAAATATAATAAAACTAAAGACTTTTTGGAGATATTAAGGATACATTACTACTCTATAGGTACTCAGGATTAACATGAGATTAGGTGAAACTGTGCATGTTATGTACCCTTTAAATTTGAGCTTTAAAAAACCCTGTGTGCTATGAAATAAACATGATTAAACAAAGAAAGCAATTCAAAATAAATATTACAAAGGTGTACAAAATGTATATTTTTGTGCAAAAGATAAACATTTTCCAATTTTGGAGGCCATAATGTCAGCCATCAAACTGAACTGAACTGGACTAGATCCAAAAAGCAACAGTCTGAACACAAAGAGGTCTGAGACACCATTGCTGCTTAAGTGGACCAAAAAAGGATCTGAGTCCTCTATCAGGAACAGTGACAGTGTGAACATAAAGTAAACTGGGTCCTTTTTTACTTGGTCCACTTCTTGGTCCACTTAGGGTGTTTTCACATATAATTCATTTTAAGAGAACCAAACCCAGTTCACTTAAAGTGAACCAGAAAGAGAACCAGCAGAATGTGACCTCAGTCCTTTTGGTGTTCACAATCTAGTGAACTCAAAAGAGAACCCAGTTCTTTTTTTGGTCCTCTTCAGCAATGAAGAGATCTCAGACCCTTTCTTGTTCACACCACGACTTCATAAGAACTCAGACCCCAGCTTTCTTTGCTTTTTCTTTTTCTTTTTTTTTTTTTATATATATCCCCTTTCCTTCATTTTTTAGGCAAATAAAAAATGATCTTTCCAAATTTCAATAATTGCACAACTCTCCTCCTGGGACCACGCAACCCCGCGACCTGCCATGGGCTGCATTCAAAATGCTGCCTTCGGAGGCTGGAAGGTAACAAGACACATCCGAATCCAAATTCTGCTTCACGTCCTGTCCAGAGGTACCTTCATCTGATGGAATTTTGAAGGCAGCATAGATGTATCATTTGCTGCCTTCGATTTCCCACAATCCTGTGCGTGTGCGTCATATAGGCTATATAAATAATGATATTTTGGTGAAATTAAACTTTAATTATTACTTTAAATAATCCATAAGATATTGACCATGATATATTTTATAAATAGTAATAGTGTACAAAACATAATAAGCAATATTATTTGTAATAATAGTATTTTAGAAATATGTTAACAGGGTTCAAATAAGTAGTAAAAAATAATATGTGATGCGATCTGGGAAAACGTTTTCAGGAAATTTGAAAAATAGGTTGAATGTCAATTTTTTTGTCAAAATTAGGTTTTCATTAAATTATTACTGTATAACATCTTGTCTAGAAAATATCTTGGAAAAACAGATTTATTACAGCAAGCAGAAATGACAGTGTTATATAAACAGTGCACAAACAGTTGTGCTGTGCTCATGTTTCTACATGTAAACTACAACTACAAGGTACATTATTCATGCTATTTAAACATACAAGGGGTGATCAAAAGTTCGGAGACCATACTCATGATAAACAACGGAAAACAGACGTTAGTCTGTTTGTGTAATAATGCAGTATAGCGCTCTTTACATCTTGCGTTAAACCCGTGAAGTGAAAGTGAAAGTCGTCTCACTTCAAACTCGTTTTTCTTTCTCATTCCTGAAAATCATAGCTATCAGCCAACTTCAGATAGCTATAACTTTTGTTACGATCAAGCTATGGACAGAATGAAAACAGTTTTGGAAAGGGCTTCACCCAGCTTTTCGTGTGGCCAGATCGCATCACATATATATATAATATAGACTACTGCTAATAATAATGAAACAGTCTTTAGTAACCTGTTCTGCAATAATACGCATCAGTGCTTTCATTTATTTAAGCAAATAGCTGCCATTCTCATTCTTAGGGCTGCAGGTATGGCAAGCCTCCAGGTCCACTTGTCGAAACGAAACACAAAGCGAACCGGGATCTCACTGCTTTCACATATCATGAAGATATCGAACCACAAACGGACCCACAAACGAACCGTACTCTGAGTACGGTTCGCTTTTGGGTCCTTTTAGGGGGGTCTGAGATCACATGGTTTGTTCACATATACACGCTGAACCGCTCCGAGACCGTTTGAAAGGGTTAAACGAACTAGGTGTGAAAACACCCTTAAAGGGGTCTGGGTTTGGTTCTTTTAAAGAGGACTCAAGTGTGAAAACACCCTAAGTGAAGGTTTTCAAGGGCTGTTAATTGTTAAGAGATAATGCCTTGTTCAAAGTTAAAATTGAGGGGACAATGCATTTAATCGAGACATCCGCAGCAGTATTGGCATCCAAAATGCTGGCCTTTGTTAATTATATGCAATAAAGACAACACTAATGTTAACCTTTTATAGATGTTGCTGTTGGTAATATTAATTCATTTTACTGCTGAATATGCATTTAAAGTTTATTTCTATTTTCATAGACCACCCTAAAAGAGATTTGGATAGCCCTCTTCAAGTTTTCAATTTGGTAATCCAGCCCTCAACTGAAATTAACTGAATAACGCTCTAGCGTGAACTGTTATGTCAAGTCAGTGATGTCAGCTTTATTTCTATAATGTTTATATAATAAAGATTGTGTCAAAGCACTTCACAGGGGCAAACAGGTAAATTGCAGAATCAATGAAGACAATTCAGATTCTGCTATAAAAAGATAAGGATGTTGTTCAGATCAAGTCAGTTCAGATTAATAGCTGTTAAGTTACAAACAGTTTGAAATTACATCAGCTCAGTTGTAAACAGTTCTACATAAGAAAGCAATGTAGTTATTCAGTTTGAATCAGTTCAGTGTTGGCTGAATCCAGTTAGGTATCACTGTCAATGTTGCAAGATGTGATTCAGCTGTAAATCATCCATCTTATGTAAAAAATCAAGTGTTGCTTTGTTTCTGGAAGTCTCTCCAAAGTAATGGCACATGTCAGGCTTCTCTCTGATGTCTCTGCATGATTCCTAGTTTTTTCTTGTCTGTAAAACGCATTTCAAACAGGTCCTTCTTGAATAAATCTTCATGTGGTACTTGAAGGAACACTCCACTTTTTTTTTTGAAAATTGGCTTATTTTCCAACTCCCCTAGAGTTAAACAGATGAGTTTTACAGTTGTTGAATCCATTCAACTGATCTCCAGGTCTGGCGTTAGCACTATTAGCATAGCTTAGCATAAATAATTGAATCCAGTTAGACCGCTAACATCTCGCTCAAAAATTACCATTAAAATTAGTTTTGATATTTTTCCCATGTAGTTACATTGTATACTAAGGCCAACAGAGAATTAAAAGTTGTGATTTTCTAAGCTGATATGGATAGGAACTATACTCTCATTCTGGCGTAATAATCAAGGAGCTTTGCTGCCGTACCATCGGTGCAGCAGGCTCAATGATATTATGCAGAGCCTGAATATAGTCCCCAGCTAGGTAACTTCCAATGTGACCAGCACTAAGCCACTAAGCTAATAGTAAAATAGCTGGGGACTATATTCAGGCGCTTCGTCTAATATAGTAATATCACTGCACCTGCTGCACCTATGGTACGGCAGCAAAGTTCCTTGACTATTACGCCAGAATGAGAGTATAGTTCCTATCCATATCAGTCAGGAAAATCACAACTTTTCAGTCTTAGTACACAATGCAAAGAAGAGCCAAGTTTTAAATGGGAAAAATATTGAAATTCTTTGATCATTTTTAAGGCGAGTTGCTAACGGTCTATTCAGATTCAATGATTTATGCTAAGCTATGCTAAAAATGCTACCACCAGACCTGGAGATCGGCTGAATGGATTTAAAAACAGTAAAACGTGTCTGTTTAACTGTAGGGGAGTAGGAAAATTAGCCTATTTTCAAAAAAAAAGTTAGTGTGAATTCTCATGTGACTTCAAGATGTCATTTTTCCACACGATGGGCAGTGTAAGGCTTTCTTCACTGTGAGATCTCATGTGTCTCTTAAGGCTTCCTTTATGAGTGAAACTTTTTCCACACTGTTGGCAGGTAAAAAATCTCTCGTTAATGTGAATTCGCCTGTGGGCATAAAGGTTTTGTCTTTCCTTGAAACTTTTTCTACACAGATGGCAGGAGAAGGGTTTCCTTCCAGTGTGAAGTCTCATATGGTAATTAAGGGTTCCAGGTTGTCTGAAACTTTTTCCACACTGTTTGCAGGTGAAAGGCTTCTCTCCGGTGTGAATTCTCATGTGAGTTTCAAGACTTTTATGTCTACTGAAACTCTTTCCACACAATTGGCAGGTGAAAGGCTTTTCTCCAGTGTGACCACTCATGTGGACTTTAAGGTTTCCGGGTTGATTGAAACTAGTTCCACACCACTGGCATGTGTAAGGTTTCTCTCCAGTGTGAATTCTCATGTGCCTTTTAAGGTTTCCCTTATAAGTAAAACTTTTTCCACACTGTTGGCAGGTAAAAAGGCTCTCCATAGTGTGGACATCAAGGTTTCCATTTTGATTGAAACTCTCTCCACACTGAGGGGATCTGTTAGGCTTCTCTCTATTGTGACTTTCCATGTGCCTGTCAAGGTTTCCTTGTTGATTGAAAGTCTTTCCACACTCAGAGCATGTGAAAGGCTTCTCTCCAGTGTGAATTCTCATGTGCCTGTTAAGGCTTCCTTTATGAGCGAAACTGTTTCCACACTGTTGGCAGGTAAAAAGGCTCTCCATAGCATGAATTTGCCTGTGGATGTCAGGGTTTCCATTTTGACTGAATTTCTTTCCACACTGAGGGGATCTGTTAGGGTTCTCTTTCTTGTGAATTCTCATGTGCATATCAAGGTGTTCTTGTTGATCAAAACTCTTTCCACACTGAAAGCAAGTGAAATAACTTCTAGCTCCTGCCCTTTGAATTTTTATTCGTGTTGAAATCTTTTCTCCAATTTCATTCAGTACTTCCTTCTCCTCTTTAGGTGGCATCAGGTCTGAAGTGGAAAGACAAACAAATAAAAGTTAACTCCAGTTTAATAGCAAAAAGCAATCAACATCAAAACATGTAATGCATGCATGCTAGGTCCTATACCTGGGTGTCCAAACCTGTTCCTGGTCAGCCGGTGTCTTACAGAGTTCAGAAAATCATTGCAAGATCATTGCACACCGAGTAAGAATTTTTCGCATGCGTTTTTTTCGTAATCGTAATCGTAATCCTAAACATTTGTCACGCACAGAAACCTTGCACACTGAGTCCGATGCGTATTAATTCATACATTGCCGAAAAAAATGCAAAACAGTATGAAATAGATTCTTCAAGCAGCAAAGATGCTCATATGTCCACAGAGGTCCATCCAATTATATTGGGAGGAACTGTCAAAACACTTCTCAAAACGCTTAATACGGATGCGAAAAACAAACAAACAAACAAACAAAAAAAAAACTATTCCGATCCAAATTTAATTGCCGCACGAATGACTGATTGACATAACGTGAGGTTGTATTTATTTTTTAAAGTGCAAAATATTAGAACGAAAAATTCGGACTCAGTGTGCAGTGACCTTTACACTGACCTCTTAAAGGGAAAACACCACTGACAACTGACTATTCGAGGTAGAAATAGGGTGGATCATAAATCACTCAATTTTGAATGTTTTTCATCCAAAAAAATAAAACCCCTGCAGTAATTGTATAATTACACTTCAGGCACATAAAAACACATGCCATGACCCATTTAACCCATTTAAATATTTGGTCTTTAGCAACCCAGAGCGATATATCCAGCAAATATATTTTATTTGATCAGCAGTTTCTAGCCATGCAGTCTTTCTCTGTGGCTTTCTTTATGACAGCTGTACATTTTATGGTTATTAACATTAAACATAACACTTGAAAATTACTTTTTAAAGCACCAAATTAAAAGTTAAAATCACTAAATTACATTAGACTATATTTAAACTGGTAAGAGGAATACACAAGAACTCATTCAAGCTAGTAATTAGGGCTGTATTAGCTAGCTTATATTTGATTTACAGTTATTATCATAAAAGTACACTTATATGTAAGTTTAAAATTCGACAATATTGTACCAAAATGTATATTCTACTCAGAATTATTGCGCTCTTATTCTATTTCGCTGTTTGTTTAGTGCACATGCACGCTGTCCTTGTTCTCTCACCCACTCCTGACAGCAAAATTAATTTATTTCCATAACCTTCTAATATTTCCAGTGAAGAACATACCTTGTATGCACCGAGAAAAACTAAGAAAAAAGTTAGTTGCATGTAAAAAAATTATATATATATATACGCATATTGAAAAAGTAATTTTTCAAAATCATTATCCTCATGACAGTTTATCATCTCTAAAATAAATAAACACATTTGTGGTATTTGATATTAAGTATGAATACTAAATATCAGTGCATATGTAATTTGGGAAAATATAAAAGCATGATTTCAGCTTCACAAACAAATACATAATAAATACGTACATAAACATGAGTTTTCATTTTAAAATGCTTTTTTTCTCTCCGTTTTGGCCTTCAGACTGTTTTCGTCTACGTTTTAGTGTGGATGAGAACTCTTATTTCTGTAGAGCTGGACATTTGAACGATCAAATGAGTTCAGCTTTGAGAATGAAAACCAACCTGTTTGTTCCTCAGTATCTTCATGTTTGACTCTGAATGTTTCTTCAATCTTTATTTCTTCACTTTCCTCTTTAATAAACTCCATCTTCATAATAATAGTGTCTTGGATCTCAGTTGATTCACCAGGAGTTTTTCTGTGCGTTTGAACTCTTTGTCCTGTTTAAAACGAGAATAATTACTGAAAGAAAAGTCAAATACAAAATGCATTTTGAAATGCAGAAAAAAAAAATCCGTTCACATTTTTATTAAGATTTATATTTAGTATTTACTATTTAATAGATTCCACTTTCACGTAAAATATTTGCAGCTGCTTTAAAAAAGTTTTTCACGTGTTTGTTTTTACACCGTTTTTACCAGCAGATGTCATCAGCGTGCGCTGATTCGCGATTCAAAACAGTGAATCATTTTGCAATGCAATTGATTCAGCTGGAGCAAACTGAAACGCACCGTTTCTGTTATTCATGTGCACATGCTGTTTACAGGCACAAAAATAATAACTAAATGAAGCTTTACAGTGTTGCATTGGTTAACAGTTCGTTTCACAGTTATGTACAATTCCTTAAATGAGTTGTAAAGGCTTTAAATGATTAAAAGCACACACACACTTTCTTCAACTGAATCACAGATACAGGAGTGCAGCGCAGCCTTACGACGTCACGCCGCCAGACCAAAATAAAAGTCTTGAGCCGTTTCTCCCCTGCTGATGAAAAACAACAACAACAACTAGATAAAAAAGTTTGTCGAGACAAACTTTAAGTTGGCTTGAGAAAGCCGGACCAGAAAGTTTATAAAGTTTATAGAGTTTAAAGAGTTTAAAAAGTTTAAAAGTTTAAAACATTTAAAGAGTTTAAAAGTTTTAAAAAGTTTAAAGAATTTAAAAAGTTTAAAAGTTTAGAAAGTTTAAAGAGTTTAAAACATTTAGAGTTTAAAAAGCTAAAGTTTAAAGAGTTTAAAAAGTTAAAAATTTTAGAAAGTTTAAAGAGTTTAAAGCATTTAGAGAGTTTAAAAAGTTTACAAAGTTTTAAAAAGTTAAATTTTTAAGTTTAAAGTAGTTTTAAAAGCTTGATTTTAAAATCTAGAGTACTCAGAGTGGTTGCCAGGGTGTTGCTATGTGGTTGCTAGGGTACCCGGGGTGGTTGCTAAGGTGTTGCTATGCGGTTGCTAGGGTACCCGGGGCAGTTGCTAAGGTGTTGCTATGCGGTTGCTAGGGTAACTGGGGTGGTTGCTAGGCTGTTGCTATGTGGTTTCTAGGGTACCTGGGGTGGTTGCTAGGCTGTTGCTATGCGGTTGCTAGGGTACTTGGGGTGGTTGCTAGGGCATTGTTATGCGGTTGCTAGGGTAAAATGTTTTAAAATGTAAGACGTTTACAAAGTTTAAAAAGTTTTAAAGTTTAGGAAGTTTTAAAAGTTTTAAGTCTTTGAAGTTTAAATTAGTTTTAAAAGCTTAATGTATGACAGACAGACAGACAGAGAGATAGATAGATAGATAGATAGATAGATAGATAGATAGATAGATAGATAGATAGAGCCCACTTTTATCAAAATTCTACAACAATGAAGTCTGAAATTACAGAATGTGTTGTCTTCTCTTTTAAATTGTATATTTGTAACAACTGGATAACTTGTAACTTAGTGCCTTTTTTGTTTGTGCTACTGTCCCTCATAATGTGTGTGCACAGTCATTGAGGCTGCATATTTAACCTTCAATCCAGTTCCTAAAACTAACTTTTTACCACACCTGTGCAAGCAAGCAAGCAATCGTTTTTTACCAGCCATGAAACTCTCTTTACAAAAACAGGCAGTTAATATACTACAGTGTCTAACGTATTTACAGTGTTTTCAATTTGTCCTGCTACTGGCGTCTCTATTAAATGCATTTTCTCTCAATTGTACCTATTAACTATAGACATTCAACATTAGTTCCAAAAATATGAACAGTAAAGATTAGATCTCATTAAGGAAGTAAGCAGAATGGGTATAAAACATTCAGCATCTATTGCCTCTTGGAAGAAAATGCAGAACAATTTAATATATTAAGTGCAATTATAAAATTTATTACGGAAAGTGGATTAGTAGGAAGAATTTGTTTTTTTTTTTTGTTTTTTTTTGCTGCTTATTAGTGCTTCACACTCCAGTCCGATTGGTGGCGGTAGTGCACCTAAAGTTGATTTGCCAGCCACCATAAAACATCATCAGAAGAAGATAAAAAGGAACGTGGCTCAGGTCTGACACTCAACTTCTGAGGTAAATCGATCGCTGCATTCATTGTTTTTTCTGGCCTGCGTTTTCCCAAAGCATCGTAACCCAAAATCGATAGTAGCTCTATTGGATTCAGTGGGTTTACAATGTACTTAGGCTTACGATGCTTTTGGGAAACGCAGCCCAGTCTGTTAACATTAGCTGTAATATTTTAACTCTTATTACTTTAGGTTTCTACAGCATTATAGAATTAATAGTTCACCCAAAAAATAATATTCTGTCATCGTTTACTCACCCTCATTTCAAACGTAAGACCTTTCATCTTCAGGTCTCCCATAAACAAGGCCCATAAAATACAAAGTAGCCCATGTGATATCAGTGGTTCAAGTGTCATTTTACGAAGCAACGACAATATTTTCTTTTGCACAAAGAAAAAAATACTAATAACAAATAACAATTTATTAACGTTTTCGTCTCTACTGCGTCACTTGTGGATGCGCGTTCACAAGAGTACCGTAATGCGTGTGGATCTGTGTCAGCGCCGGCGCCGCCACACTGACACGCACGGTGTACTCTCCTGAACGCGTGCCCATAAGTGACGCAGTAGAGACGAAAACGTGCAACAAAGTCATTCATTTTATTTTCTTTGAGCCAATTATTTTCGCAGCTTTGGAAAATAAGTACAGTTTCACCACTGTTGTCATGTGGACTACCATGTCGATCATCTTGGTACTTGTATGGGCCTTGAACGTGGTAATGGACCCTTTTCACAAGACTGTGATGACGCGTTTAACGGTCCTCGAAAGTTTTTAATATTTTTATTTTTTTAAAAATGTATGTACATTTATAACACTATAATTTGTATTAAATTACCTTTTAATCAAAATACAAAACACTAGTTAATGCAAACGCGAGGAATGCCGCATCAATGCGAGTGAAAGTGAATTTGACACTGTTCTCTCTTCTGACTGCCGTTATCAGTCTCTCTCGATTTTTTTCCCTTTTATTCAAAGTCATGAAGACACTTTCGTGGAGTTTCTCTTTTGCTATCTGAGCAAATCCGAATGAAAAAAATATATTTGTGGTATCCATTCATTGCTCTAGAACAGGGTTCCTCAAATCTTGCCCTGGAGGGTGCCAATGTGCTTCAGAGTTTACCTCCAACCCTGATCAAACTCCAACCCTGTGATTTTCTAATGATCCGGAATACACTGATTAGCATGCTCAGGTGTGTTTGATTAGAGTTAGATCTAAACTTTTCAGGAAAGTGGATCTCGTGGGCCAGATTTGAGGATCCCTGCTCTAGAAGTTAACCCAACTATGACGAGTTCCGCTGCAAGAAACCCGGAAACGTGAAAATGGTCCAAACCCTTGCAATGGTTAACGAAGGTCACGCATTTGGAACAACATGAAGGTGAGTAATGACAGAATTTACATGTTTGCGTGAACTAACCCTTAGAGGGTTTATATGAAGATTTCAGAAGCAAAACCAGCCATCTTGGTGAAAAATTAGATATGGAGTGAATGCTCTAGACGCATATTATACATCCATCAAATACTTTTACTTCAAACTCGCTAAAATCCCACCCTCAGCCCAATCAGAAGTACCAGTACTTACATAGAAACCTATACACATTGGAGCTTGATATAAAAAAAAAAAATAGATAGATTTAGAGACTTGCATCTGAACTCTTCAGAAGGTATGAAAAAAATAAATAAAACAGACGTAGTACTTGTGCAGTGCAATTAAGAGTTTATATTTTAGAACCAGGAATGAAATAAATCAAAGTAGCAAACAGTTACTTGGAAGAACAAATCAGAAATGTAACTATACTTAAAAAAATTTAAACAAGAAGTAACAAAAGTGTTGTCGAACATTATTTACAGAAATATAAGATGATTAATGTTAATTTATTAATTTGTTTAGTTAGTAAATTTATTAAATACACAAGTTAAGATTAAAATTACAGAGAAATCAAACATGAGAATAACAAAATAGTAAAAAACAAACAACTAACTTGGTGTCCTTTTTTTTTTTTTTTTTTTTTTCCAAGTGTAATCAACTTTAATTCATGGCAGTAGCTCAACAGATTCCATGCTCTCAACCTTTTCCAGGGATTTGATCTCTCCATCTACAGTCTGTTCTGGATCTGGTGATGCCCCACCCTGAAGTGGATTCTCCAGTTGGTGAACTTCAGCTGAACCCAGGTATTTTATATTAAGTACATGTCGTTGAATGTGCTGGATTTTCAATTTCATTGGTAGCTGCTTCACCAAGTCGTCAGGGTCACCGGTGTAGAAATCAGCTGGCACGACATAATCTTCCAGCCCACTGTCAAGGAGGATGAGAGATCCATTTTTTTGTGACACCCCGATTATTTCTACCTCTTCATCCAGGATCTGCCGGTCAATAATCTGGAAAATAAAATAAAAACAATTCACATGTAGGGTAAAGGTTAGAGTTATGGTTAGATTGGTAACAAAATAATATTTTTACAAGCTAATAATTATGATTTCTGAAGTCATTATTTCTAAATTTTGCTGTAGTGTGTCAGTAATAGGGGTGTGAATTGGCCTTGGTTTCACGATTCAATGCTGTTACGATTATCTTGTCAATGATTCGATTTGATTTCATGATGCAACCTTGGTTTTCAATAATCCTGCACATGGCTACATTTTCATCAGTAAATAGTCTACAAGCAGTCAGATATATGAACTCCCTTTTTATTTTAACTGCTTCAAATAAAACTTAAGTCTTAACAGAGTAAATACACTAGTAAATGAACTCTAGTAGTAAGTGAACACTAGTAAATACTAAAAGGCACATAAAATTGTCAAGTACTGAAGGCATTTAAAGTGCAGTGTACTACTTGAAAAAGTATTTAAATGTTAACAATTTGTAACACAAAATAAATAGTACAGTCTTCAAAACAAAACTTTCTGCACAGCTCTAATATACAACATAAAATCAAATAAATATAAAATAACAGCACTGGGCACTTCCTGAAATGTAGCAAACATTAATATACATGTGAATGACGTCATAGGCTATAATCGATTAAGGTCTATTTCTGCACCGATGCAACAAACAATTTCAACACCCCTAGTCAGTAAGAAATGTCAGTTTACATTTTTAAATCTGTCTGGAATGACATGAAGAAACAGAACAAACTGAGACAGACTAAATCCAGAAGAACTGTAGCAACGTGTCCAAGATGCTTCAAGACACATAACTGCAAATCTACAGTACTTTTAGGCTCGTGTAAAAATCCTGTAAAATTAAAAAAATAATAATAATGTCATATACAGTTTTCCTTTACAAATTAACTTGATGAAGATTCAATTTTGTGTGACTATTCTTTGTGTTTGAAGCAGATTTTGACCTACATGCACTTGCACATAGCTTTTCAGGTCGCTTGAAGCATCTTGGAGACATTGCTACAGTTCTTTTGGATTTATTCTGTCTCAGTTTGTTGTTACTTCAAAATTCTTTGCTCAGAGCTGTGCTTGTGGGAGTTTATATTCAACACACATTAGAAAATAATTTTTGAAGAATACATTGACAATGAAACAAAGCCTCATCACAACCTTAAATTTTGGTTTGTGCCAACAGACGACGGTACTGTGTATCGCCGGTAGTCAGAGATACTACCTGTTGCTGAATCCTTTGACAGCAAGACAATTATCACTATTATTATCTGTCAAAAATATAGGTGCCTATCTCAGAGCAACAAGAGCCTTCAGCTCTGGTGGCCATGTCAGAGCCGTAAACACACTGCAGATGTGTGCAGCGTAAAAAAGATTTATTCATCATAGTGTGCAGATAGCTTCACGAATTATAACAAGAATGTTTTTAAAGAGCATATAATGCTTGTGCTAGACTGAAGTTATGTTGTTTGTTCATGTAAATGTTCTTTGCTCATTTTAAATTACTGAGGAAATGTAATCGTTTGATTAATTACTCATCGTCACACATTTTCAAACATTTTTCCTCTCCAACCTGAAAGATTCACGCACATCTCAGAGTATGTATTTATCAAGATTCTTAAAGTGCCATTTCAGTTTTAAGTGCCGAGAATTCATGAAATTTACTCCTCCTTTCAAACTTAAATATAAAAGAAAGTTATCAAATTTCTTAATAGCTAAGAATCACTCTTACTTTGACTGTCATTTAAGACATCTTGTGAGGACTCTCAAGTGGTTAAGAGTTGCCAGTAGGGCACTAAGAAGACAGAGGCATGCACAAATCTTTCAGGAGAGGAGGAATGTTTTGAAATGTTTGACAAGCAGTTAATCAAATGGTTACATTTTCTCAGTAATTCAAAATGAGCAAAGAACATCATAACTGACTTCAGTTTAGCATGAGCATTATATGCTCTTTAAAAAACAAACAAAAAAAAAACACTCCCATTATAATCAGTGAAGCTACCTGTACTGTATGATGAATAAATTTCTTACCCCTTATTTACACTGCACACGTCTGGGGCACGTTGTGGCTCCGACACGGACACCGGATTGTGGGCTCTCACGCCATGGCAAGTTTCTGAAATGACTCTGCTCTGCATCAGTAAAGATAGGTACCTGTATTTTTTGATGGACAATAACAATAATTTTCTTGCTTTCGTTAAAGACCTCAACAACAGGCTCTGACTATTGTCGATACACAATATTATTGTCTGTTGGCACAAAACTAAATTAAAGGTTGTGATGATGTTTTGTTTCCTTGTCATAATGTATTATCTTAAATTATTTGTCATGTGTTGAATATAAACTTCTATGAGGAATTTAACCATTCAATGTGAATTTATCTGAGAATATTCTTAAATTAGGAAATCTATTCAGTGATTGGTCCATGTGTTTCCCAAAAGCAAACATGGTTGCAAGTTCTGTCATTACCAATAGAATTCAATGGAAGTAATGACCATAGTTAGCTAGTGATGCTTTTGGGAAATGCATTTTGAAGGTGTGTTAAATAAGGCAGAAACACAAAATGTGCAGAGCAGTGGGTCCCCAGGACCAGATTGGTTGTCAGTTAACCAGTGGTTTTCAAACCGGTCCTGGAGGCACCCCTGCCCTGCATATTTTGTATGTCTCTCTTATCAGACACAACCAGTTCAGGGGTCTGTTCTTTGTACGTCGCTAATTCAGTTAGCTGGATTTGATTGTTGTCGATTTGCCCTGATCTTGGATTGTTTCATTCTTCGATGGTCATCTCGGACTTGCGGTCATAGCAACATTTATTTCATGTAAACAGGATTTATTTGGCTCTCCTGCCGGGTTATGATTGGTTTGAATGGGGAGGTCGCAACTGATTGGCTAAAGAGTACGACTGACCCACGTGGGAAAAGAAAAGTTCACACACGAATAATAATTTTGTAAAATATTCACTTTTCAAATTTAATTTTTTCAAATATTTCACTTTTACTTGTTCCCATGTTCTAGTCGGCCCTGTGGTAGCTCTGACATTAAAGATGACAACAGCATTTATGAAGTTAGCAAGTTAAATTAACAAATATAAAATAACAGAAGAAAAATGTATATATAATGTGTGGGAAGCACTTTTTGTTCAAATTCTGCATATCCCTCATAAAAGCGCCTGGTCCCTGGTGAACAGCAGCCAATTGTAGGATGTCTGATCAATGTTTCTACGCTCAGTACATATCCCCTTTTAAACAAACACACGAACGCGCAACAATACTAGACAATTCAATCCAGCTATACTAATCATCAACAACAGGTGTGCTCGAAGAACCAAATTAGCCAGGTCGTAATTAGCAAGATGATCTCATCTTAGATGTGTCAGTTGATCTCGTGACGTATGAAGAACGGACCCCTGGTCTTGCAGTCTCTACTAACAAATTTATGAGTTGAATCAAACTGAGTCCTGGAGGTCTGGCGTTCTGCAAAGTTTAGCTTCAGCCACAATTAGGCACACCTGAACCAGCTAATTAAGCTAATTAAAACTTCCTGGCAGGTGTGTTGAGGCAAGCTGGAGCAGAACTTTGCAGGACATCGGCCCTCCAGGACCAAGTTTGGACACCTGCGATCTGTATGGATGAGTGTTGTGCAGCTTATATTGTGTACCTTAACAGTCGTGTAGTTGGATGACACAAATTTTCTTTTGCCACCTGGTGTTGTAGTTGCTTTTAGGTGGGTTATCTCCACTATGTCTCCAGTGTACAGTTCAGTTAGAGCCTCGTCTCTCCATAGTGCGATCTCATACAGCCGGTATCCACATTTGATGCTTGTGTCTAGGATGGGCACCTGTGCTCTGGTCATCCTGGCCACTTCTACCTGAGAAATGACACACAGGTGAGGAGTGTTTCTCAGTTTTGGTCTAGGAATCCCTCAACACTGAACATTTTGTGTGTTCCTTATAAAGTATTGGCAATAAAGATTAATTCACCTAAATTGTGTATGTTAGATAAGGTTGTTAGAGGACTCTATTACCATGGTTGAGAAACACAAGTGCAATAGGGGCTTGTACTGGATAGTTATAGGAACTCAATTATAGGAAGTATGTTTCAGGGTTACAGAGATGTAATTTAGGCATATACGTTTGTTTGTATTTTGTAACACTTGAAAATACTTTTTCTGTCTTTTTTTATTATTGCATGCATTAGGTTTAGACCCTGTTCTGACCCTAAAATCGCCGAACACGCCAAAAAGTAAGTATGCCTGAAAATGGTTCAGGGAACTATGAATCCATTCTTCCACTGGAGAAGGCCAGTATAGCTTACTGTTGCCTATAGTAAGTAAATCAGTATAACTGTTCTACTTATTATTATTATTATTATTATTATTATTATTATTATTATTATTATTACTACACGGCTTCATGGAATACTTTCATTTGATTTCGTTTCTGATTGGTCAGTTGCCACATTCCAAGGGTTGTTATGTAAGGGATAATGTAGATCCAGCAGGTTGTTGTTATCTGGTAATAAAGCCCGACAGGCTTACCAACTGCCCGATGCGAAGCGGAGCCACAAGATAAGCCACAAGATGGAGCCAAACTGTCAGTGATTGATATGCGGCAGACAGCAGCGGAGTGATATGCATAATCACTAACGGTCAATATGATTCGAAGAACCTGGGTGACCCTGTGTTATTAGCTTTAGTGGTTGATATCTGGGAATAACAACCCTTGGAATGTGGCAATTGACCAATAAGAAACGAGTATTCCACGAAGCCGTGTAATAATCCCAGATAACAACCGCTAAAGCTAATAACACAGGGTCATCCGGGTTCTTCGAATCATATTGACCGTTAGTGATTATACGTATCACTCCGCTGCTGTCTGCCGCATATCAATCACTGACAGTTTGGCTCCATCTTGTGGCTTATACGCTTAACTATGATTTGAAATGCGTGAAAATGAAATCTGTGCCCATTGTTTAGCCTACTCATGTAAATTACGAAGTAGCCAGTAAAGACGGTGTGCGCTGCGCGCAGCCAGGAACTATTTTTTTCACAGAAGCTTTGCTTTCATTTAAAGACCTTGTAAATAAGTGAAACATTACTCAGATCAATGTTTCTTGTCTATTTTTTTGCTTTTGTAGCAAGAAGCCGTGTAATAAGCGGGATAATGTAGATCTAGCAGATTGTTATTTGGGAATAAAGCCCTTCAGTCTTATAACAGCCCTCCGCTTCACTTCGGGCAGTTGGTAAGCCTGTCGGGCTTTATTCCCAGATAACAACCTTCTGGATCTACATTATCCTTTACTTAAATAATGCTTTTAAATAATTTTTCACTCACTTTTTCAATCTTCCCCTGTAGGCTCAGGTAGTTCCTGTAGGTGAGTATGTCGTCTTCTTCCCCACTCAAGACGGGTGAAGGTGGAAAGAGGGCCTCTCGTGCTGCTTTTTCTGCCTCCTCCGTTATTGTCAGTGGTGCTGTTTTAAACTTTATTGTGCCTTGATTGATGAATAGGCATGGTCGTCCATATTTTTGTGAGAGTGTGAAATTTTCAGAATCAGAATCAGAATCAGAATGAGCTTTATTGCCAGGTATGTTTGCACATACTAGGAATTTGTTTTAGTGACAGAAGCTCCACAGTGCAACAGAATGACAATGACAAGAAAAGACACACAGATAATAAAAGAACAATATACAAATATACAGAAAATATACAGAAAAAAGTGCAAAAAAGCAAATACTCAATATACAATTTAAATAAACTAAAAATAGACAAATGTAAACAATTTATTATGTACAGGTGCAAATTAGAAATGAGAAATGTAAACAAGTATGTGTTTTAAATAAATGAATGAGTGTATAATAGTGTTATTGTTCTGTGTTATTTTTTTTTTTAAGTGTTCATGAGATGGATTGCTTGAGGGAAGAAACTGTTCCTGTGCCTGGTCGTTCTAGTGCTCAGGGCTCTGTAGCGTCGACCAGATGGCAACAGTTCAAAGAGCGAGTGTGCGGGATGTGAGGGGTCCAGAGTGATTTTACTAGCCCTTTTGCGCACTCTGGACAGGTACAGATCTTGAAGAGTGGGGAGGGTTGTACCAATGATCCGCTCAGCACACCGGACTATCCGGCGTAGTCTTCTGAGGTCAGAACTGGTAGCTGAGCTGAACCAGACAGTAATTGAAGTGCACAGGACGGATTCGATGATGGCAGAGTAGAACTGTTTCAGCAGATCTTGTGGCAGGTTGAACTTCCTCAGTTGACGGAGGAAGAACAGTCTCTGCTGGGCCTTTTTCACAATGGAGTCAATGTGAATGTCCCACTTCAGGTCCTGAGAAATGTTGTTGCCTAGGAACCTGAATGACTCCACTGTTTTTACAGTGCTGTTCATGATGGTGAGTGGGGGGAGAGCAGGGGGCTTCCTCCTGAAGTCCACGATCATCTCCACTGTTTTGAGCGTGTTGAGCTCCAGGTTATTGTGACTGCACCATTCAGCCAGCTCTTTAACCTCTTGTCTGTAAGCAGACTCATCACCGTTCTGAATGAGACCGATGAGTGTGGTGTCATCCGCAAACTTCAGGAGCTTGACAGAGGGGTCTTTAGAGATGCAGTCGTTGGTGTACAGGGAGAAGAGCAGAGGGGAGAGAACACAACCCTGAGGGGCGCCAGTGCTGATGGTGCGGGTGCTGGATGAGTATTTTCCCAGCCTCGCTAGCTGCTGTCTGTCTGTCAGGAAGCTGGAAATCCACTGACAGACAGAGGTGGGCACAGAGAGCTGAGTTAGTTTGGGCAGGAGGAGGTTTGGGATGATAGTGTTAAAGGCTGAGCTGAAGTCCACAAACAGGATCCTTACATAAGTCCCTGATTTATCCAGATGCTGCAGGATGAAACGCAAACCCATGTTTACAGTATCATCCACAGACCTGTTTGCTCGGTAAGCAAACTGCAGGGGGTCCAGTAAGGGTCTGGTGATGTCCTTCAGATAAGCCAGAACCAGTTTTTCAAACGACTTCATGACGACAGACGTTAGCGCCACAGGTCTGTAGTCATTAAGTCCTGTTATCTTGGGTTTTTTTGGAATGGGGATGATGGTGGAGCGTTTGAAGCAAGCAGGGACTTCGCACAGCGCTAGTGATTTATTGAAGATTAGTTGAAATATGGGGGCCAGCTGATCAGCACAGGTTTTCAGACAGGCTGGTGTCACACCATCTGGACCTTTTGCCTTTTTCCTTTTGTTCTTTTTGAAGACTTTGCGGACGTCTTCTTCGCTGATTTGTAAAGGAGGGGTGAGGGGGAGGGGGGTTGTTGAAGGTGTAAATGGTGTTTTTTCAAACCTACAATAGAACTCATTCAGTTCATCTGCCAGATGTTGATTGGCCACAGTGCTGGGGGATGGTGTCTTGTAGCCAGTGATGTCCTTCAGACCTTTCCACACTGATAAAGAGTCATGGGAATAGAATTGGTTCCTTAATTTTTCAAAATAATTCCTCTTTGCCGCTTTGATCTCCTTTTCCAGTGTGTATTTGGCCTGTTTATACAAGACTTTGTCCCCATTCCTGTAAGCATCTTCTTTGGCCTGACGGAGCTGTCTGAGTTTTGCATTGAACCATGGTTTGTCATTGTTGTAGGTTAAATAAGTCCTGGTAGGAATGCACATATCTTCACAGAAACTGATGTATGAAGTTACAGTCTCTGTGAGCTCGTCCAGATTGGTGGCAGCAGCTTCAAAAACACTCCAATCAGTCCATTCAAAACAGGCTTGTAAGGCCCGCTCTGTTTCGGTGGTCCATCTTTTTACAGTCTTTACTACAGGTTTAGCAGATTTAAGTTTTTGCCTGTAGGTTGGTATAAGATGAACCAGGCAGTGATCGGATAGTCCCAAAGCTGCCCGCGGGACAGAGTGATATGCATTCTTTATTGTGGTATAGCAGTGATCCAATATATTACTGTCTCTGGTGGGACATGTAACATGCTGACTGTATTTTGGCAGTTCAAGGAAGAGATTTGCTTTGTTAAAATCCCCAAGGATTATTAAAACAGAGTCCGGGTGTTTTTGTTCGATTTCTGTGATCTGGTCGGCAAGTTTCTGTAAAGCCAGACTCACGTTCGCTTGCGGTGGAATGTAAACACTAATCAGAATGAACGAGCAAAACTCTCGCGGCGAGTAGAACGGCTTGCAGTTTATGAAAAGCGCTTCTAGATCATAACAGCACATTTTGGTTAATACTGTTACATCTGTACACCACCTTTCATTGATGTAAAAGCACGTCCCGCCGCCACGCGATTTCCCCGTTGATTCTGCGTCGCGATCCGCTCTAAACAGCAAGAAGCCGGGCAGATGAAGCGCGTTGTCCGGGATCGCATCGTTAAGCCAGGTCTCAGTGAAACACAGAGCAGCAGAGTTTGAAAAATCCCTATTTGTCCGGGAGAGCAGAAGAAGTTCGTCCGTTTTGTTGGGAAGAGAGCGGAGGTTCGCCAGATGTATACTAGGCAGCGCCGTCCGAAGTCCACGCTGTCGAAGTTTTACGAGCGCGCCGGCGCGCTTTCCCCTTCTGCGCTTCTTAAAGCGCCGGATCAGCGCTGCCGCTCCGCCAACTACAACATTCAGCAAAACGTCCGAATAGATGAAATCCGGTAGGAGGTTTTGAGGTCCGTTCTGCTGAATGTTCAGCAGTTCCTCCCTGGTAAAACTGATCGTGTTTGTGAAACAAAAAACAGGAAAAACTAACAAAAACACTAAAACAACTGAGGAGCTCAGCACAGTGGCTGCCATCCGCGGCGCCATCTAACCCATACACCTTTTTGACCACATAAGACAACCCCTCTTCGAATTCTGTCTCAATGCCATTTTTGATGGACAGATAAACTGTCTGTCCATCACTCAGAGAGCTTGAGGTTGTTACTTTATATATGCCAGCATGTATTTTGTTTTCGTCTGTCACAAATGTCAGAGCCTTTTTGTGTGTAGAGGTTGCAACACACCTGATTTTAAGTGGGGCTGGACGACTGTAGGGGGTTGCCATTCTAAGGAGACAAAAGGAAAAAAGGTATAATTTATTTTATCTGTATGTATACAGTTGGGGTGTGTGTGTGTGTATATAAAATATTTTATATTTTTATATTTTATATTTTTATATAAAATATTTTATATATTCAAATTTTAAAAGTAATTGACAACATAACATAAGTTTGCATCAAAACATACTACTTGACACAATGGAGCTTTTCATCTCCACAGGATCTTGTCTCTGACAGGATTTTTTTTTACTTCATACTCTAAAAGGATTATCTGTCTTTTTTTAAACTTCATACTTCACAAGAATTTCTTTTTTCATTCATTCATGTAATTAACTTATTAATTGAAAGTTATTGACAACATGTCTTGTGAGGGTAATGCTTTACCTCAGAATATTAACCTAACACACTAGAGACTTCCGGAAGATTTAATTTATTAAGGTAATTTTTTTTTTTTTTTTTTTACTTCACAGGACATTTTTATCAAGTCAATAACATGAAAAACTTTTCACTCATTTCAAATTACATGAATAATTTTTTAAAAGATTATGAAGACATGTCATTATGATATTTTGACAGGATTTAGTCTGATTTTTACTTATTTCAAATTACATCGATAGTTAAACATGATTAATGATAAAATAATAAAAAAATTTAATGTTTTCAGAATTTTTAAATTAATATTAATGTAATTTGAAATGAGTAAAAAAAAACACTTCAGAAAATACCTTTTCTAGTCAGAAACCATTTTCTCAGTCCAAATCCTGCCAAAATGTTTTACTATAATGTCATGTCTTCGTAATGTTTTAAAAATCATTCATGTAATTTAAATTGAGTGAAAAATAACTTCAGAAAATACTTTTTCCAGTCAGAAATGCTATTGTCTGACCAAATCCTGTCAGAATAGGTTTTAATTATATTGCATTCCCTGTTGTCAGCCTGTCCTATCACTGTCATTTAGACCCCATCCCTTTAATTGTATTTATTTTGTACTTGTAAAAAGTTATAACTTTTAAACATTGATTATAGAGAAGTAAAATGTGAATTTACCTCAGACAATGGGTAGTTGTTGCTGGGTCAAATGAGGTGGGGGTTCAGTGGGACAGTAGTCTTGAACTTGGCAGCAGTCCAATTAGATGACGTCACCAAGGCACATGATGACAAGACTGTAACTTTTCAACCAATTGTCTTTTCTCATTTTTTTTCTCTCTCTTTCTCTCTCTCTCTCTTTCTCTGTGTGGTCTTAAAGCAGTGCAGTCAGATGAGTTGCCAAGCAACCCCTCCCCCATTTGTGTACAGGTTTAACTCTAATTATTTGTGAGGGCCAAGTGTCCTCACTTATATAGGGAAATATCATGACAATCAACTAGTGAGTACATTGTACTGGTCCTCACTGGTTAAAAGTGTGTGTAATTGAGCCAAACCATGTTTTTTAGTTCATAAGAGAAAACTTCATTTTCGAGTTCATAAGACTGAGAACTTCTACTCACTCCATTGGTTACTTCAAGAACCTTATTTATTTAGAACATTATTTACAGAAATATACGAATATTAATGTTAAATTAATTTATTGATTTGTTTAGTACATTTAAGTGAAATTAGGATTAAATTACAGAGAAATAAAACATGAAAATACCAAAAATGGTAAAAACAACAACAAACTAACTCAATGTCCTTTGTTTTTTAAAAAAAGTGTAATCAACTTTAATTCATGGCATTAGATCGACGGATTCCATGCTGTTAACTTGGTCCAGGGATTCGATGTCTCCATCTACAGATGCTGCAGGCGGATCTGGACCTAGGGATGCCCCACCATCTTCTGGCTCTGATTGCCCAACCTGTTCTGGATCTGGGTGATGCCCCACCCTGAAGTGGATTCTCCAGTTGCTGAGTTTCAGCTGAACCCAGGCATTTTATGTTAAGGACATGTCCTTAAATATGCTGGATTTCCAGTTCCAGTGGTAGCTGCTTTACCAAGTGGTCAGGGTCGCCTGCATAGAAATCAGCTGGCACAACATAGTCTTCCAGCCCACTGTCAAGGAGGATGATTTTTTTTTTTGGACACCCAGATTATCTATACCTCTTCCTCCAGGATCTGCGGGTCAATAATCTGGAATTTTAGTTTTTTATTTATTCTAATATATGTAATCAAATTTGTTATATTAACTTTTTAATGAATTTTTAATGAACTTTTTAATGAATTTAATTAACTTTTTAATTAATTCATTTATATCATAATTATATTATAATGTACATTTATTTATAATGCATATATTCAAATGTATTTTAAATTAACTTTTTCATTGAACTTATTTTTGAGGATTTTTTGTAAATGAACTTTAATTCATGTATTTCCATTTTTATTTAAATAAACTTTGAATTTACTTCATTATAATAATGTTGAAATTAATGTATTTTCACCCAATAAAATCTAACTCTAATTGGCTTCATTTAATCATTATTATGCTGATTTTTGTGATGTATTACTTTAATAAATGCTTATAAATGAGGGAAATGTAATGCTGAGTAATTTTAATTTAAAACCTACACAAGCAAGATTATTCCGTTATTCGCGCTTCAGCACGTGATTACTTAAAACCAATGAGACTACTGGAGGTTTTGCGTTGGAAATCATCCGGTATTCCCGCGAGTTATTTGCTTCTGTTAGGTAAGCGGTCTTAATTTCTAATAAATATTTGAGGAATTGTCCTTTAAAATGTGTAAAAATCATAGAAATTCAGTCTGATCATCAACTTTACTGGACGTTGAAACTATAATGACTCTGATGTCATTTTTAGATTAATATTTTTTTATTGAATGATCTAACGTTACAGGATCAGTAAACGTAATGTTACATATTGGACATGAATTGAACGTTGTATGAATAATATGTATTTACTAGCTTTAATCTTAAATACAAACGTAAAATAAGCTTTATTTCATGTACATGGAATACCTAACCAACACATTCTAATGGCATTACGTGTGATTAATGTACCGGTAATTAATAGACGCCACTGTAGGCTGACAGTTTATTTTTTTTCAGGTGAGCACCGAAAGATTTCTGAGGTAACAGTTAATATTTCAATTAAAGATGGTCGAACTACGTGTTAGTGTTTTGTTACTGCTAAAAGATGAATAAACTTAGTTTCCGTTGAGGATTATGATAATTCGCCTTGTGAGGGAACTGCGGGTGATTGTGGTTTTTGTCTTACGTCTAATGTGTTCCTTTTGTCAAAAACATTAACTGATGTGCCTTATGTTCTTTATTTCATGGATAATCATGAAAACAACGCCACATTTAATATGAAATGAGCCTCAAATGTATACTCTGAGGGAAAAAAAATTACGTTACATACGGTCGTGACGAAACAACTTTTAGCTCAAAAGTGGGCATAACTGGACAAATATTGATGGCTTGTCATTTTACTTCACATTTATTTTAATAGCAGTATTATTTTACCAAAAGCAAGGTAATGCGAGTAATATGCATATATAGCATTATGAAGCGCTAAACTCTCTCGATGTCTTTTTAATTCATACTCGTCGCCGGAGGGCGCCCTCCACACCGGAGAAGAAGGCCGCGCCGACGCCGCTGTCTCATTCGTACAACAGTAAAACAGGACATAGCTGGGCGCCGCCTTTGTGAAAGTAATAGAAAATAATTTGTATTATTTTAAAGCTGTCTCGCGACGTGATGCCGCGATTTCGGTATCATTAATGACAAATAAGTTATTGCTGTAGCTGCATAAAATACAGATATTTACGTATTAACTGATAAAAATATGAATACAATAAACTTCCAATGGCAACAATATACGGTTTTTCTGTGTTCAAGTATTTTTTTAAAGAATAAAATATATTTCTAATGCAATGGAGATAGCCCTTATCAGTGTGTATTATACTATGAAATATTTGTCTTATTCTGTAATAAGCCTAATCAGATCGAAAATGGAAGTTATTTCAAACAGTTAATGGCATTTTAAGTAAGCTTTGGGCATAGTATTAATATAATAACATGTGACAAAACTTAATAATACCACTTAGTTTTTTTATGAATAGAAGCTCCAGTCCATCTGCCCATACCTGTATTATTTGACCTATTTCTCCCTTATCCTTTTGTGCAAACAAGCGGTTGCTCCTGCTGTGGAAGTATTTGATTGACAGATTCTCGTTTGCATTTAATTATCACGTAAAAAAATATTACTAATTCCAAATTATATAACAGCAGAATGATTTAAAGAGATGAAGAACATGGATATAATTTGTGATGTGTTTCTATGCTTGCATCTACCTTAATTTGCTGCTCTTTTGCAACTTTGTGTTTAATCGGCATAATAATGTTCAGATTTTAGATTTTCATAAGATTCTAATCAGTCAGTAATTTTTGTTGAATTACTTTAAAGTTATTCTAACATGTCAACACACAAAATAATTATTTAATATTTGATCCTCATATTAGTGAATCATATAAGTAATTTCTTCTTTTTTTTCCCTTTTGCTTGTCTGTAAATCTGCTATGTCTCTGCATCTTTGGCTGCCAGATCATTGCATCCTCTGCGGTAAGTTGACTGTCTGGCAATAACTGACTTCTCAGTATTTCCATTTATGCCATCTCAGCATTTCTCAAAATGAAATACTCTCTTTTATTAAGCATTTAGCATTATAGTAACATTTGTAATCAGTAGATCTTAATTTTAATTTTAATTTTAATTTTTAGATTGTGTTGTCCTCCTCCCTACTGCCAAGTGTTCATCAGAACCTTCTTTTAAAGGTAATTCATATATATGACCTGTGCTTGCAAAATGAGTCACAATGAGCACATTTTCAATTTATTTTCATTTTCAAAATGATATATGATGTTGGAATTGGACGAATAATGTCTGAGCTACACCAATTTGAGGTCACAGCAAAGTGAATTCTGAGAGTTAAAGTTTTCTGAAGGTTCCAAAGCGAAATCTCCTATCAAGAGTGCATGTTTTCCTCCAATTCTGATCATTACAATTTTAAAGGGAACTCTGGGTATTAAGACTTGTTTGGCTTAATACAATGTAAATCCTGTAATGGTTTTCAGTCTTCTGCCTAATTTCTTGTTTTTTAAAACAATCACTTGTTTACATTCATCTCCCCAGTATTTCTTGCTTTGACAGATAAACAGAAACAAAAAGCCCCATTTAATAGAAATTATAAGCGTCAGCTGTGAGAGCAGTATTATTTTATCAAAAGTGAGGCAATGTGAGGATTATGAAGTGCTAAACTCTCTCATAATGTCTGTTTCATTCATGCTCAATGCAGAAAGTTTACAAGTGAGTCTCACAGAAACAAGGAGAGTTAGGACAATACAGGAATTCCCTTATATGGTCAAAGACATCCATCTATTGCTGCAGTTGAATAAAATGTAAATATTAGAGATGCTTTCACTAATGAAACGTGTAAACAATGAACACAATTGTGACAATATATGGTTTGTCTGTGTTCTTCAAGTCATCTCGGGTTTTTCATAAGATTAAAGTATATTACTAATGCAGAGCTAAATGGAAATAGACTTTATCATTGCGCAGGATACTGTGGAATAATATATGCTTCATTCTGTGATAAGCCTAATAAAATAGAAAACTGTTGTTTTTTTCTATACACTTGATGACATTATAAGTGAGTTTTAAGCAAAAATGTAGTATTGATATCATAGATTGACATATGTTGATGTGAACAGTGAGAAAGTGGCACTTTTTAAAAGTCAGTCATACATATCTATACATACATACCTAGCTGTGTAATGTCTCACCCTTATATTAATGAATCAAGTGCTAACTTCTTTTTCTCCATGTTGCTTGTTTGTAAATCTGCTATGTCTCTGCAAGTTTGGTTGCCAGATCATTGCAGTAAGTTGTATTTTAGCTCATTGTCTGGCAGTAACTGACTTCTTAGTATTTGCATTTACAATAGTGGTGTAATGGTATGTGTGTAGTAGTACCAAACAGTTCATGATGTACTTGGAATGTACTTGGCAAAGGGAGCAACATAATTTTCTCGTTATCTTCAGCTGGCATGTGCCCGTGACAATGCAAAATGGTGTCCGTCAGCAAATGTTGCAGATTTAATTTCATTAATGTCTTGTTTATTTTTGTAAGTATAACTGTTGCAAATAAACATACATTTGATATATTAAGTATAACTGTTGCAAATAAACATTCATTTTATATATTAAAAAGACATTAATGCCATTAAAACTGTGACTATTCCAAACTATCTGCTATTCCAAACGCACATGCCCTGCTCACTTCAAGGGCTCTGCCTTTCAAAGGAAGGAGGGCATAAGGATTATCACTTCATTTGAAAATTACCAAGTGAACCCTACAGTACGAATATATGCACAGTTACACCCTTTTTTTATAACAGCTATCTATACCAGCATATTTCTCAAAATGTATTTTTTACAAAGTGAATAACATTCGATGGTGGTTGATCATGTCTGATCTATTTTATTTTTACTTTTAGGTTGTGTTTTCCTCCTCCTTCCTCCCTTTTGCCAAGCGTGGCCCTAGGCCCCTTCTTTTCAAGGTAATTCAAGTATTCACTTGGACCTAATTAATGCTCTGATACAAATACACAATCCCTTTTCTCATGGTTTGTTTCCTTTTTTTGAGAAATTGAATCTGAAACAATAGATATTTATTTTCATGTATTCATAGGGTTGAGGCTACGTGGCTGTCTTTGCAAGTAACATACACACATTCTAATTGGACATATTAGACATATCGTTATTTTGATTTATGCATAATTCTACATGTTCTGTAAGCTTTACATAGACATTGCTATCTTAGTCTATGATGTTATGAGATTGGACACATTTGGCCATTAGTCAAAAATTATTAGGGCTGGGTAAAAAAAAATCTCAATTTTAATTGATTCTCATTATAATGAAACAATATTAGTTCTTAAATTCCAAGAGTCAATTAGTGTAGTCTGTTTTCAGTTAACAAATAAACATTGTACCGCAACTCTCATCCGATAAATTGCAATAAGCTTTGCTACTTTTGATATAAAAAAGTGCAGTTGTTGATTATAATGGAAGTTTTGAACTAAGATGAGTGACAGCTTTTAATGATTTTTGAAACTGATTTAATACAAAAGTTAAATAAACAAGAAGTTAGTATGAAGTGACTTATTACCACCTACTTTCAGATTTAGTTTCATATTTTAAAGTATCCTTTCAGTTATTAACAATTGAATATTTCTCTGTTCAATTTTTTTTTATTCAAAACAATGTCAACATACCTACAAGTCACTTTTGTGTTCTTTTGTGCCACATCTGTAGTACAAATACATTTTGTTAATACTGATTTATCACCTCGTAATGGAAGGAAAAAAAAATGTATCACATTTTTTGATTATTGGTTAGAATGTGCTCCTGAAATATTGACTGTAGAGTAAGTGTAAGCATAGAGCCCTGCATTCATTGTACTTTTAACTGTTCTTCAATGTTTAATTTAAGAATTTTCAAGTAATACATCGCCTTTATGACAGCCACCATTTAAATGGTTATATGAAACAAAAACAAATTGTGAAGTGCACAAAATGCTAAAGTGTTTGTATACAAATTAGTTAATTTTAACCTTAAATAAAATGTATAAGTTTAAAATGTAACCTTACATAGTACCCAATATAATAATGTAGTACCAACTGTATTACAGCGTTACTGGAGTTGTTTTTTGTTTTGTTTTGTTTTTCCTTGAGAAAATTTGGCAGGTAATGTACCTGGTATATATCCAAAATAATCAATATTTGCAAGCTTGTGAATCTGATTCAAATCGAATTGTGTAATTTGTGTCAAAACCCAGCCCTAAAAATTATAGCGAAAGTGTAAATGTGTTGAGAAAGTTTTCATTGCTTAATTTTTTTGATTTGTGAGATGTGAACAAAACTAATGTCTTTTTTCCTACAGTAAACTGGACATCTTTTTCCATATATGTAAGAACTATTTTTTAAATTTAACCTAAAAATGCAGTTAATGTATACAAATGTAATTCAATCATGTTGAAAATATTTTGATTGCTGTATTTTACCATGTCTCCCCTCTGTACAGTAAGTAATCATTTTAGAAATTGTTTTAGTTTAATTGTCGTATTATTATTATAATTATTGTTGTTGCTGTTGTTGTTAGTATATTAGCACATTTAACTATTTATCATTTAGTTTTAATTAATTGTAACTGTGATGCAATCTAGGAAAGCCCAACACATGGTGAAATTTTACCTTTTTTAAATTTTAATACCATATGAAAATTTCCTTCCAAAAAGTTATGGCAATGAAAATAGAAACACAACAGTCAGGTATTACAAGTAAATTTTTTACTGTGGTTAAAAAAAAAAAAAGCTTATTTTAGTCACTGGACCCCCAAGGAACACACAACACTAGCAAATATTTGAACATTAAGTGTATCTGTTCATAAAACATCACAGATTACTGTGTGCAGTATTTTAGATTATAGATTATATTGTTTATATGTCATTTTTGAAAGCACCACCACAGCACGTTCTTAACACAAGAGCAAAATATTGCCATTCAAACTATTTTTTTTTACATTTTCTGAAAACATCCCAACATGGGTTTTCCAAGATTGCATCACAAATTTGTATTTGTCAATTTCTGTAAAGAATGTTATTAACTTGTTGTTGGTGTGTGTGTTGGGGGGTGTGTGTGTGTGTGTGTGTGTGTGTGTGCACGCGCATGCGTGTGTGTGTGTGTGTGTGTGTGTGTGTGTGTGTGTGTGTGTGTGTGTGTGTGTGTGTGTGCACGCGCGCATGCGTGTGTGTGTGTGTGTGTGTGTGTCTCTCTCCATTCTATTCTATCTGGCTGGCTGGCTTTGCCAGTACCACCCATTCTTCTTTGAAACCCCAAATCAAAAAACTGAAAACTTGAAAAAAACTTGAAAAACTGAAACTTGAAATATTTTGACTGAAAAAAGCTTGACTTGACTGAAAAAAGCTTGACTTGACTTTGAAAAGCTTGACTGTGGAAACTTCAAACACAGGTGAGAATAGTTAACTCCAGATTCAGAAAGGGTAAAAGCGAAATTTCCAGATTTCACTACGTTGGAATATCAACTGTTTCAAAGTACACTTTTTGATTAACTTCACATTAATTCATTTACTGTATTATACATCAGCTGTTATACTCTTTTTATATAGCACATATTGAACTTCTCTGTATATCTGATTACAAAAACACATTTTATTTGTTCTGTTTTAGCTATTAGTAAAAATCAGTATCCATTACTAAGACATATTGCTTGATTTCCAGTACTGAAACATCAACATGCCAAGAAAAGGAAAGAGGAGTGAATCTCAGAAACAGCGCAGAAAGCTAGAATCTTCATTGGGCACCAGTAACTGTACCAACTCTGTATCAGGTATGAATGACGAACACCCATATGTGCTTTCTATTAACGCGTCACACTGCCAGAGTGACCGTAGGTACAACATTTACTCCAGAGGCCGTCAGTGTACTTGTAATTCCTTAATGTTCCTAGCAGTCCATAATGAACAAAATGAGCTACAGAGTTCTGATTTAGATTCCATTTTACAGAAAGGTGATGCAGTTTACACTAGTGTCAAACGTGCTCTGCAGAGCAAAGGAAAATTTGTGGGTAATTTTTTAAATTTTGACGAGCTACCAAACACAATTGAAACACACTCTCGCTGCTACAGTGTCCTGAAACATCCACAGAGGTTTGGATTTCTGAGAGATACACCTGCACTAGGCAACTATGAAAATCTGGAGAATACTTTGCAGTGTCTTAGAGCTGATGTGAGTCATGCTTTGCTGTTGTGTGGAGCCTCATGTATCGCTGTATTCAGAGATCGATCAGGGAGATTTGGTTATTTTGATCCTCACTGCAGATCAATATATGGAATACCTGTTGAAGAGGGCACAGGTACGGCGGTTTCTCTCACATTTCATCAACTGCAGGATCTCACAGACAGGCTTTTGATTTTGTTTCAAGGGATTTTTGATTTGAGAGACCAGGAAGAGTTTGAGCTGCTGCCTGTATCGTTCGTTAGCATGACTGAAAGTTGTGTACGTACTGAAGCCTCCTTGAACTGCTGTGACCTTGAACATGATGTGCAACCATCTGTCTCATTTGAGAACAAAGTTCTGTCAAACAATGAACAAAGCACACCTGTTGATGTCCCACAACAGTATATTCAGATCCAAGATCCAGTACAACAACTATCTGAGACTGCTGTTAACAGAGCCACATCAACTAATGAACAAGCCCACTTGACTGAAGTCTTCATCAACTGCTGTGACCTTGAAAATGACGTGCAACCATCGGTCTCATTTCAGAACAAAGATCTGTCAAATGATGAACAATGCTTGTCTGCTGATGTCCCACAGCAGAATGTTCAAGTCAAAGAAATAGCTCAACAGCTATCTGAGACTGCTGTTAACCGAGCCACATCAAGTAATGAACAAGTTCATGTGACTTATCAAGACAAACTGCAAGTTCTAAGTACTGTCACTGAGAATTTGGACAAATATAAAACTGTACCATTGAGTGAACTTTCTCATAGGTTACTGTCACAGGATCAATTGGCATTGTCAGCTCCAAATCAACAGCATTCATCTAGCAAGCAGACAGAAAAACTGAACAAGACTCAAAAGAGAAAATCGTACTATAAAAAATGGCACAAAGAAATGGTTCAGAGGCAAGGTGTTTATGACAAAAAACAGGCTGTACATAATGTCTATGATTATAAAACAAGTAGTGAATTCAGACAAAGATATAACCAAGCCAACTACTGGAATAATATGAGTTCTAGAGAAAAACACAAACAAATAATGAAAAACAACAATAAAAATATTAATGAATACAGAGAGAGAAAAAAGGTTTATGCAATTCACAAGTACAAAAATGATGAAAAATACAGAAGGAATAAAAAGACTAAAATAACCTTAAATTACAAGAATGATGAGCAATATAGGGAGAGACAAAAGAATTATATCGTTCAGAATTACAGGAATCTGGAACAATTCAGGGAGAGACAAAAGAATTATATAATTCAGAATTACAGGAATCGGGAACAATTCAGGGAGAGACAAAAGAATTATATAATTCAGAATTACAGGAATCGGGAACAATTCAGGGAGAGACAAAAGAATTATATAATTCAGAATTACAGGAATCGGGAACAATTCAGGGAGAGACAAAAGAATTATATAATTCAGAATTACAGGAATCGGGAACAATTCAGGGAGAGACAAAAGAATTATATTATTCAGAATTACAAGAGTGATAAGAAATTCAGGGAAAGACAAAAAAACTACATAATTCAAAATTACTGGAATAATACTAAATATAAGAATCAGCATAAACAAAATCTTGTTGACAGATATTTAAAAGATCCAATTTATAGGCAAAGGAAAAAGGACCATTATACAAATCGTTGCAAAAATGATCCTAATTTCTTTACAAAAAGGAAAGAAACTTTTAAACTGCATTATCACTGTGATGCTAATTTTAGGGCTCGCCACAAAGAATATTATTTATTTAAATCTAAAAACAAAATATCTGCATTTAAGGGTCTTCACAAAGTACACTGTGCACAAGACATAAAGTACAAATACAAAAAAATGTACCTGATGCGCCATCAAAAAGAAACGTTACAAAATAGACCGTCAGACATAGTACAAGATCCAAGAGTGTTAAGGGCCCTAAATATTTTCAGAGATGTTGTAAAACAGGGGCCAACTTACGTCTGCACATGCTGTGCCAGAGCACTCTTCTCCAATCAAGTGCGTAAATGTGAAGTGTGTAATTATCAAAAAAATCCAACTATTGTTTCACTTTGCTTGACTGGAAACTACGTTCATGTCTGCTCTGACTGCCCTGATCAGTGTGCTTTGGAAGACATGAAAACAGAGTGGATCTGTCACTGCTGTCATGCGACACTTTTGAGTGGTTTAATGCCAGATATTGCTGTAGCCAACAATCTACAGTTCACTCCCATTCCTCCAGAACTGTGTGATTTGAATGTTCTAGAAAGACATGTTATTGCAAAGTACATTCCCTTTGCAAAAATTTTAACACTTCCTAAAGGCCAACAGAGAGCTATCAAAGGAGCTGTCATTTCCGTTGCATCTGAAGTAGAAACAACAGTAAATTGTTTACCCAGACCCAGAAGTGAATCAAGGCTGCTTACAGTGAAATTGAAAAGACGTCTGTGCTACCAAGGTCACTATCAGTTTCAGACTTTGAACATGCTTAAGGTTTTATCAGCTTTAAGAAAACTAAAAGAAATCCATTCAGAATATAAAGATATATTCATCAATGCAGCACTCTCAGAAGAAGAAATGTTCAATGAACATGAACAGTCTACTAATGACATCAGTGCTCCTTATGAGGAAATGGATATTGAGAGCAGCAGCCAAAATGAGAAGACTGAAGAACAGAGCATTGAAAATGAACACAATCATTCAAATGATGACACTGAGAATACTTCAGAAGAGCAATCAAGGGGCCTTGCTTTGGATACATGTCTTCAGCCCCCAGATCTTGGTCAGCAGCTGTTGTCTTATAATGACGGAATATTTTGCATTGCCCCAGCAGCAAAAAACAGTCCTGTTAGCATTTTTAAAATTCCAAAACTTGAGTCCATGTCATTCCCTGTGCTGTTCCCTGATGGCAAAAACACGTTTGATGAGCCTTGTAGAGCAAAACATGTTTCCCCTAGCAGGTACTTTAACACAAGGCTATTCTCTATTGACAATCGTTGTGCAAGAGACACAAGCTACATCTTCTTTGCACAGTTTGTCACTGAAATGCACATGGCCACATCTAGTATGTCTATCCAACTGAGGAAAGCAAAACCCATGACCCGTGATGGACGCAGAATAAACTGTTCACTGCTACAAGACAAACAGGAGTTAGAAAAGCTTGTGAATAATAAGGAGGCAACACGTTTCATGCAACCATTAAGAGGGACTCCAGCGTACTGGGAGAAAACACTGCGTGATTTGTTTGCTATGCTGAGACAGCTGGGCACTCCCACATTTTTCTGTACATTTAGTGCTGCTGAGATGAGATGGCCTGAAGTGATAAATGCTATTAAAGCACAACAAGGTGAAACTGTGAACTTTGCTGATTTAGACTGGTCTGAAAAATGTGAAATCCTGAGAAGCAACCCAGTAACAGCCATGCGGATGTTTGAAAAACGCGTTGAAGCCTTAATGAGAGATCTAATCATGTCACCTGCACGACCTATCGGTGAGGTAATTGACTTTTTTTACAGAGTAGAATTCCAGTTACGTGGCTCTCCACACATTCATTGCTTGTTTTGGGTGAAAGATGCTCCAGAGTTTGAAAAAGATCAAGATCAGGATGTTTGTGATTTCATTGATAAATACATTTCATGCAAATTACCAGACCCAGACAAAGACCCTGAGCTGCACAAAATTGTAAGTGAAGTGCAGATGCATAGCCGTAATCACTCCAAATCTTGTAGAAAGAACAAGAAGCACTGTAGGTTTGGATTTCCAAAACCACCCATTAAGAGAACCACGATTACCCGCCCCAGACCACCTCCTGTAGATCAGTCTGATGAAGAGAATGGATCAGAGGAAAGAGATTATGCAAGTGTTGCAAAACAACAGCTTCAGAAGGTGTGGGATCTACTGAATGACTCGAATCAAAATTTTGAAACCATTACACAGCTACTTAGTCAAGTAAACATGACTTATGAAGAGTACGAGAAAAATATTGAGGCTCTATCTACATCAAGTTTATAGTTATAGAGAGACGACCACAGGACTGCTGGGTTAATGGCTACAATCCAATGTTACTAAGAGCTTGGAATGCAAACATGGACATACAGTTCATTCTGAATCCCTACAGCTGTATCATGTACATGCTCTCATACATTTCAAAAGCTGAACATGAGATGAGTGATTACCTGAAGAGAGTGATAAAAGACTCGAGCCATGATAACCCGTCTGACCGTGAGTGCATGAAGCAGGTCATGAATGCCTATTCAAAGAACAGAGAAGTCAGTGCTCAAGAGGCAGTCGCTCGCACATGCAGTCTGAAACTGAAATCATCATCACGTTCTGTCATTTTCTTACCCACTGATGACAACGCTGTTAAGATGAGTTTACCAATGAAGTACTTGCAAACCATGGATGATGACGTAGAGAATGTGTGGATGATAGGATTCCCAGACAAGTACAAGGCCAGACCAAACAGACCTGAATTTGAGAACATGTGCATGGCTGAATTTGCAAGTGAATACCGCATTCTTTATGGAAGACAGAAAAAGGGAAAACATGTTTTGCCACTCCAACAAAACATGGGGCACATACAGAAAAGAACAAGGGGAAAGCCTGCTGTTATTAGGTTTGCTCGGTTTTCACAGCAGAAAAACCCAGAAAAATTCTATGGAACTCTTTTAAAACTTTACCTACCACATCGCAGAGATGAACAGCTTAAGTCCACAAGATTCCCAACATATGAATCATTTTATGCATTTGCTTCAGTAAAACTACCAGGCACAGATGAACTGCAGCGTGTGTTCAATATTGTAAATACAAATCGTGAGAAATATGAAAAACACAATGAGGCTATTGAACAGGCAATTGAAGATTTTGAAAAGAAAGGTCCAGTGGAAGATGCATGGACAACACTGGCACCAGCTAATGAACTAATCAGATTGGAGAGCATTATGGAACGTGAACCCACTGATCCTAATGAAGTAAATGAGCAAGAAGACATTCCTGAATACACATCATCTACCTCTGTCAGTAACACAGCTATGCCACTTATTGAAACTTCCCAGCTAAATCATGCACAGATTCGCAAAATGTATCAGAGCTTGAATCAAACACAAGCTTCCATATTTTATGCTGTGCGAGACTGGTGCAAAAGATGTGTTTCTGGTGAAAGCCCACAACCGTTTCTGTATTTTTTGAATGGAGGTGCTGGAGTTGGTAAATCACACGTTATTAAATCTATTTATGCAGAAGCATCCAAAATCCTGCGAAGGCTTCCATGCATGCGAGAGCATACTGACATTTCACAGCCTACTGTCCTTTTAACTGCATTCACAGGCACTGCAGCCTTTAACATCTCAGGTAAAACACTGCACTGTCTTTTGAAGCTCCCAAGAAGCTTGAAGCCTCCATACCAAGGCCTTGGAAACAGCTTGGATGAAATGAGGGCAGACCTTTCTAATGCACACATTTTAATTATTGATGAAATCTCAATGGTGTCAAAACAGTTGTTTGCCTATGTGAACTGGAGACTGCAGCAGATAAAAGGAAACCAGAAACCCTTTGGTGGATTGTCCATACTCGCTGTTGGTGATTTTTTCCAGCTGCCACCACTAGGAAGAGCAAAACCACTCTGTGTCTATGAGGACCATGTGCTGGACTTCTGGAAAGATAATTTTCAAATGATAACACTATCACAGATAATGAGGCAGAGAGATGATCTTGCATATGCTGAGCTGCTCAACCGTCTGAGGGTGAAACAGAAGCATGAGAAAATGACTGATGCAGACAAGTGCATGTTAGAGGCTGTCATAAGATCCTCCCCTGAAGAGTGTCCTATAGATGCTTTACACATCTATGCAACCAATAAAGAGGTAGAAAATCACAACACTGAAGCCATATCCTCGTGCTTTTCAGATATCATCAACATTGATGCACATGATTACAAAAAAGATCCAAGAACAGGTGAAATGAAAAGGCAAGCTGCACCATTTAAAGGAGACAAACGTGATCTTGTTGACACGCTGCAGATTGCTATTGGTGCACGAGTGATGCTTACTAGAAATATTGATGTAGAAGATGGACTAGTCAATGGTACTTTCGGCAATGTGGCAAAAATAACAGCTCAGAATAAAAGTGGTGTTCCTGTTGTTCAATTAATTGGTCTTCATCTAGATAATGTGACTGCTGGACAGAAACATCGCAACAAAGCACCTGATGGAGATGACAATATTGTCTATATTGAGAGATCAGAGGAAACATTGAAAAGAAAAGGAACCGTTCGAAGGCAATTTCCCATGAAGCTTGCTTTTGCATGCACCATCCATAAAGTCCAAGGAATGACAACTGATTGTGCTGTCGTATCTCTGAAGCACATATTTGAACCAGGCATGGCATATGTTGCACTCAGCAGAACAACATCACTCAGCGGACTGCACATTACTGACTTTGATGAAAAGAAAGTTTTCTGTGATCCAGAAATAAGTGCCTCCTTGCAGAACATGACAAAAGCAGATTTTCACGATGTACAACCCATCCTTCACATTGTACAGGACCCAAAAATGACTTCAGCTTTTAAAATCATTCATCATAACACAGAGGGGCTGGAGTGTCATATGGATGATTTGAAATGCCACCATGAACTTTTACTGTCTGATGTTTTGTGTCTCACCGAAACACACCTGTCAGGTTCAGCTGTTCCTGCATACCTCCAGCTGGATGGATACACCATGTACAAACGCAACAGACATGCATCCTACACAAACTATGTGCATTTGGCAAACAAGAATGGTGGTGGAGTGGCCATTTATGTGAAGAACTACTTTCAAGTTTCTCCTCTGATGTACATACAGAATGTTACTGACCTGGAATATATGGTTTTGAAGATAGAAGCCCCAAAACAAGCACTTCTTGCAGTGATCTACAGACCACCCAGTTACAATTTAGCAGACTTCTTGGCAAACCTGAATGCCCTCTTGACATCTCTCGAGATCATAGATTTCAACCCCACTATAGTCTGTGGAGACTTTAATGAAGATCAGTTGTCTCATCGCAACAAACCTATTCTCAGTTTGTTTGAAGATAAAGGATACATGCAGCTAATCAGCACTGGGACCACAGAAAACAACACTCTTTTGGATCCTGTGTTCATAAGAGGTGCACACTCAAATATCAGAGCAGGAGTTCTACAGACATATTACAGCTATCATGACCCGGTCTATTGTGTTTTAGAATAGGTACATCACACATATAAAAATCGGAATAGATCTCTCATCCAACACTTCTGTAAGTTTATTTCATATTTTAAGAAATAATAATGCTAAATCAAATGGAAATAAATTGAGTCTATATTACAGAACATTTTACATTTTGTGTCTACTTCTTGTGTGCCTGTGTGTGTGAATGTGTTAAATAGGGAAGGCATTTGTGTGTGTGTGTGTGTGTGTGTGTGTGTGTGTGTGTGTGAGCGAGAATGTGTTAGATAAAGAATGAATGGAGAGTGAATGTCCTTTCCAAGGATCGCCACCTTGACGTTGTGGAAAGGCTTGTGTGTTCCAGTGATCCCAAGAGTAAGTCATTCTGGAGCTTTTTACTCTAGTTTGTCATGCTTAAGGGTGAGGTTCCAGACTAAGTGCGATCCAAATGAGCATAAACCGAATAAAATTATATTTTAACCATAATTACTTAAGTTTGTCTTTCTTGATAATTGTATGACAAATAATGTGTGGCCATCATATGAAATGATTATGCATTAGCATGATTAGCAAGTTTTTATCATGTACCCGGGGTGGATCCTAGGGTGTTGCTATGTGGTTGCTAGGGTACTCGGGGTGGTTACTATGGTACCTGTGGCAGTTGCTAGGGTACCCAAGGTGGTTGCTAGGGTACTCGGGGTGGTTGCTTTGCAGTTGCTAGGTACTCAGGGTGGTTGCTAGGGTGTTACTAACATGTTATTACCATGATTAGCAAGTTACTAGTATGATTCTAGTATGATTAGCAAGTTACTAGCATGATTTTAGTATGATTAGCAAGTTACTAGCATGATTCTAGTATGATTAGCAAGTTAGTAGCATGATTCTAGTATGATTAGCATGATTCTAGTATGATTAGCAAGTTAGGATGATTCTAGTATGATTAGCAAGTTAGTAGCATGATTCTAGTTTGATTAGCAAGTTACTAGCATGATTTTAACATGATTAGCAAGTAGCTACCAAGTTTCTAGTATGATTAGCAAGTAGCTAGCATGTTTTAGTATGATTAGAAAGTTAGTTGAAATGAGTTTGAATGGATTAGAAATAGTACATAGAAGGGAAGTTAGATTGAGTCTCAGAGGATTCTGGGAGTTTTGACAGTTGAAATTTGAAAGTCTTGGCTCATTTGAACATTCCGTCAATGTAAGTCTATGGGATTTTTCCCAGTTTTAATCGTTAGTTTTAAGAAAATCGTTAGTCCGATCAGTTAGAAAAGATATAGCAACTAACTTCAGATCAGTCTGAAGATCTGGGCTGAGTTTGGAGTTTGTAGAGTTAAAGCTCTAGGAGGAGTTAGAGTTGATAGTTTAGTGACGGAATAATAATAAGAAGAAGAAGAAGAAGAAGAAGAAGTTTAAATAGAATATCAGTAAGCTGGCTTTCTCAAGCCAACTTAATAAGAAGAAGTTTAAATAGAATATCAGTAAGTTGGCTTTCTCAAGCCAACTTAATAATAATAATAAGAAGTTTAAATAGAATATCAGTAAGTTGGCTTTCTCAAGCCAACTTAATAAGAAGTTTAAATAGAATATCAGTAAGTTGGCTTTCTCAAGCCAACTTAATAATAATAATAAGTTTAAGTAGCAGATCAGTAAGTTGGCTTTCTCAAGCCAACTTAATAATAATAAGTTTAAATAGAATATCAGTAAGTTGGCTTTCTCAAGCCAACTTAACAATAAAAACCATCATATCATTTGTAATGGTTTAACTGTTGATAATGAGAATTGTACTGGTTTCAATGGAAAAAGTAATGGTCCATTAATACATTATTATTATTATTCTTATTGTATAAATCAATAGCATAAACACCTTAAAGACTAAAGTACTAACTCACAAAATGTATAATACCTATGAGACTACATTATAATTTTCTAGGTGTACCAAATAAACTCACAAATACAATAGAGATTTTACAGTTAATAGCATTGACACTCTGGACAAGCTTTGTAGAGTTAGATGCACATTAAAATACAGGACATTTTCACAGTCATTTTGGCTGCTAGTGCTGATCAATAAATTAAACCAAAATCAAGCATAAGCAAATACCTCACCAAGCAGATCAAATGTTAGAGGGAAATTTAATTCTGGCAGACTTCAACAAGTCATTACAGACAATATTTAAAACACAACAGAATAAATATATTATATATACATTAAATATAGTAAAAGTAAATATAATACCTAATACATGGACATAATCACGGCCACCCCATTGACCAACCCGCTCGTAATTGCATTTTTAAGACATAAAAATAGTTTTTCAAATATTGATCTAGGAGAACCTCAATTATGTCTATACCAATTAGCATCTATTCAGCGCAGTTTTATCAATATCCTCATTAGGGTTGGGTTATCATTTGAATTTTATCGATTCTGATTCTGATTCTCATTCTCATTATCGATTCCAATTCCAATGTAGTAAACAACAACAACAACAACAACAACAACAAAAGTCAAACATTAATATATCAAACATGTTTATTTTCTGTGCCACCGTTTAATCAAAGCATAAGCCTATATATGTCATTATAAAAAAAACATAACAATAAGAACAGCATATGAGCAAGACGGCCACACCGCTGAAAGATGCAACACAGCACCATCTTGCCACAAAGTAATTAGTAATTACAATGAATGTTTCTTAATGAACATTAAGAAAATGTTTGAATGATTCATTAATTAACTAGTGTATTCTGAGATAGTCTTGCAAAGACCCTGATTTGCACAGAGAGAAATGCATCTTTAGATTACATAATACAAAAAAAAGTTTATTTATTTGTTTTATTTCGTTAAGAAATAATTTAAAGCTTTCTATTTATATATGTATCATGTTTCATTTTAGTTTTGCGCTCCTATTCAAGTACAAGACACCAGAAGCGTATGTTTGTTTTCTTGCCTTCGTTTTGTTGATATTGTGAGTGCACACAAATAAAAGTAGACCCTTTACATTTCGAATGATGTATTACTCTTACCTTTGTGAGCAAAAATGATGGATAATTTTAAATTGTTTCCACTGAAAAAATGCAAATGATCGCGCTGGTGCCTCCATGTCCTGCAAAGCGGCTTTAGCATCCTCTCTCCGCAAAAACAATTGATATACGCCTAATAGTGCACATTTACCTAAGTTTAACGTTTAAACTAACATTGTTTTATAGCTACTTTAACTGTTTTAGATCTATAGGTTTTATTTTAGACAAGTCATGATAATTTGAGAAGGTAATTTGATCAAACAACAGTCTTACGCTGGCTGATGTTCGATCCTTAAAAAAACGAAAACTTATATTTAACGAACAAAAAATGCTCCAAACGTTTTTCTAAATTAACTTCATAACAAACTAAACAAAATATAATCACTTTGCGATTGCATACAAAATGTAACTATTTTAATAGCTGAAACAAGCATTTTCGCCGTACTCAGGGTTTCTGCAGATATGAACAAGTGAAATTTAAGACTTTTTAAGACCTTTTTAATACCACCTTATATGAAATTTAAGACCTAAAATGGAAATACACATTATATTGCATACATGTAATTGATGTGTTTCATGTAAAAAGAAATCAAAATTTCATCACTGTCATGAATTATATTTATTACTAAGATATACTGTGAACTTGTCATATCAGCAGACAATATTTCACACAAAAGTACCACATCACTGAGATTTTTGATTGTGTAGCCTAAATAATTTATTCTTAAACTATGTTTCCATGAGTTCTATCAGCTGTTACATACTTTAATCTTAAATAAAAAAAAAAAATAATAATTTACCTTTATAAATGCCTACTAAGTTTTGAAATGTATGCATCATTTATCATTTCTAAATTATTACAACTTATCAATAATTTATATAGGGCTGTTACCAGTCAGATTGAATAATTTGCACTGCAAAATTAAAACAATAAAAGATGTTATGAGATTAATGTTTTAAATGCATTTATGAATATACAAATAACAAATGTTGGGGGGGAAATGCATAGTTTACTAAACTACCAGTAGGCGGCGGTAAGTCACTTAATGAGCGAGTCAATATGAGTCATTTCAACTGATTCGTTCAAAATACTGAATCATTCGGTTACAAAGAACTGCCGAGTGTTGTTTGGAACTATTTTCGGTAATGAAATGGAACAAAACTGTAAATATTGTGTTTAAAATGTAAGTAACTTACAACGACTACTTGACTAACTACTCGTTTACTGAACTGAAATCCATGTAACATTTGTAATCATGATAATATTCAGCAAAGCTCCATTGGCATGTTACTGAACTATATAATGTTATAAATAAACTACACATTTAGAATTTTTACCTCAGTGTGTTTCATCTGAGGTTTTTTTTATGTGTGCTGTTTCTCTCACTAAGAGGCAGAAATACCAGATACCAGAAATACACTATCCATTATCAAATGCTGTTTATGTTGAATGTATTAAAATATGAAGAATCATTCTTAAGTTTCGATGCTTCACTGTCTGGGTTCTGTACAATGATTATAAACAGTCATTAGGTCCGCCAGACTGAAGATATTTTAGTGGTTATGTGACCAAAATAATTTAAGACCCATCAAATGTGAATTTAAGACATTTTAAGGCCTTATATTTGGAAAACGTCATTTAAGACATTTTAAGACTTTTTAAGGACCCGAGGACACCCTGTATATTGTACTGGCAATCAAAAATCCCACTCCATGTATATGAGTCACACCCTTGGCAGGGACATAGGGTCATATGAAAACTATGAATAAGGTCAAAGAAAGTTAATGAGCTTTGAGGATTTTTCTTTTTCACCCGCACATCTTTTGTTTATTTGTTCATTTGTTATTGTTTTTGTACAGAGATAAAAGGTGAGCTTGAATTTGATGTAGAAGTTCAGAAGCCCCTAAAACACATTGGGCCTCATTTATGAAACAAATGTACGACAGAAAATTGGGCTTCTGGTCGTTTCTACTCAAAACTTGTAATTTATCAATATAGATGTGAGTGGTGGCTATGTTCAAATCTCACGTCAGGTCTGAGCTCGTGTACGCAAGTATTTCAGTTAGCCTGAATTTGCGTGCAGCCTAGAAAATTTCGGAGAATTGTATAATGACAGCATCTTGGCTGACAAACAAAACTTTTTTTTATTCTTTTAGGGTGTTAGATTTGTATGCGCAAATGACAGCATAAGTAACAGACCATGAGGATTCACACGTCTTCACATCAGCCAACTGGCCGCACTTCAGTGAATGGAGAAAAACAGAAATTAAAAAGCATAAATTAAATAAAGAGAGGTAGTCTACACAAAATGTATTTCTCTTAATTAATTAACATTTTAAAAAGGAGAAAAAAACAGCTCTGCATTTTTGTGACAATGCATTTTATTTGTTTTCTTTATATCTTTACTTTATGAAATGTAACTGTTCGTGTAGGTGCCTCACGTGCACATACACTACATTTTAGCGTTGAAAACTTGACATTTAGCCAATAATCAAACTAAAATGCAGTCAACCAAACTTAAAAGTTATTTAAAAGGTAAAGTCAGCGTGCAGCGTGCAGCGTGACCCCCCCAAAAAAAGCGCAGGGTGCTTTACGTGGATGTACAAGTGAAGTACAAATACGTGTTTAGCAACCAAATGTTAGATGCCAAAAAAAGGAAACATTTGGATGTCGATGAGAGAGGCTTAGAAGACAATGCCGTTTAGTTTCACTTTGCTCATTTATTAATTTTAGCTCGATATTTGTATTCTGTATTCACTAGTCTAATTGGTGTTTTACTTTATAGTTTAATAAACAATTTTATAGCTACTCATTTTCATTCTTGTTCTTTAATACCTTTAAATTTAAAGGGTTTGTTGTGGATTAAGGAGAACTAAATAGGCTATAATGTTTATAAATGTTTTGTTATATTTATTGGTATTTAATATAGGTATAAATAAATGTCATTGTTTGCAAATATAAGGTTAAAGGGTGTTTCAGAGTAAGATATTTTTTTTTCCTTCATGAGTTTACTTCCGAATGTTTCATGAATCACACGTGAACTCTGTCGTAAGTTGATTTGTACGCTCGAATCTACGCTCGGTTCTACGTTAGATTGATAAATGAGGCCCAGTGTTTTTGTTTTCACCACAAGAAAATGCAGATTGTTTAGTTTGGTAGATTTTATACAAAGTTTGAGTTGACACAGGTGTTCTCACAGCCAAACCTATAAATATGTGGTTCTTGAGGGCTTGGTCATTTCATTTCATTGCAAGATGAAGAGACGTTACTCAGCAGAGGAAGCTCTGGAACTAGTGTTGAACGCTGACAGTGAGCACACAGGTGCATTAGAAGCTGAGGATGAAATAAACCAGCTTTTAAAGCATTAAAATTCTGAAAATGTATGAATGTTTGGTAATTATGAATAGAAGAGATGCTGATGCAGTCAGTGAAAGTGGAAAAAAATATTAATATATAACATTTCTATGACAGTTTTTTAAATGGACATTTTTGTCCATTATGGATCTAAGTGTTAGGTTTTTTTGTTTTTTGTTTTTTTTTAAATCTGACACTACATAAAAAATATAGATGCCTCAATATTGTTGTTGTTCTTCACCGACACACCCAATAATCTATCGAGCAAAGAAAAAAAATTCTGCTTAGCATTTAGTATATGGAAATTAACTACTATTTTTCGATTTTTTCATAAAAAAACAAAACAAAACAACACCTGTGGCATTATGTAAACAAACCAGCATTTAAAGGGTTACAATTCTAAAAATGAATGAATGTTTGGTATCTATGGATAGAACAGATGCTGGTTAAAAAATCGACAACAGTGAAAGTGGGAAAAAAATCTTATTTTTATGAACATTTTTGGACATGGACATTTTTGTCCATTTTGCACCTAAGTGTAACTTTTTTTTAACACACAAGGGTTAAAACAAGCTATTGCAATCAGAACAACAACAAAACAAGACTCTTTATTAACAAGCAGCTGGGTGTGTTAAAGACATCACTACTCTCTGTCATTAGAGTAAAGATACTCAGTGTGCGAAAAAGGAGCAGCATCTTTGTGGTGCTGTGGTGGTGTTGGTCTGGTTGCTGCTGAAGAGAAGGCAGAGACAGCTGGAGCATAGAGGTAACCATAGTGCTGATGGTGTGAGCTGTTATGTGGTGGCGGTGGTGCAGCAAATGGAGTCTGGGCCATTGATTGTCTTATAAGCACAAATACATCTATAACTGAATTTGTACATTTTTCAATGTTTGATGTCAGCCTGCCAATGTTCTCAGAAAACTCTCTGTTTGCAGCCTCCATCCTTTCAAATCAGGGCTCTACGCTTGAAAAAATCTGAAAATTTGCCTTCCCATTACGAGGTGGTATTTGACTCCTTAAGTGATTTACAGGACAATTGTGTTTTTACCTTTGGTTACCTTTGTTTTTACCTAATGGCATTTTTGGCAACTTTATTACAAGTATCTTTTATGTCAATTTTTAAAATATATATATGTATATTTTAAGCTTTTTTAAAATTTCTAATTAAAACAAAACCAGAACAAGGAGAATAAGAGAATTTTATCAATCAAATGAAATCAGTACTAACTAAACTTATTTGTACTACAGAGGTGACACAGAAGAACACAAAAGTGGTGTATTTTCATGTTTAATGAAGCTCAGAGGTAGCATGAGTGCAATCAAATTCATAACTTCATGTTGAGATAAATTATTTACATATAACATTTTCAATAAAGAAATATTAAATGATTTAAATGACTTAAAAGATACTTAACCTGCCAATAGGGGTCAGTAAATCACTGATTTAATTACTGAATCATATCATTCATTTGATTCTTTCGAACTTCTGATTCATTAAGGAATAAAGCAAGTGACTGTCTTTATGAATGTGAAATTGAATCGTTTATTCGTGACATGTTCCTTCATAAACGAAACCTGGCTGTTTGAATGGAGATGCGCAGCGGGTCAGTTGTGACTTCTTTCCAACCATTTTTGAGGACGAAATAGAGCAAAATCAGGCAATAGGGTTATTGCCAGACAATGTAAGTCACTTAATATTATCTACTTGTTTATTTTACTGTTGTATTAAATCAATATCTTATTTACAAACTCCCTTAAAAATCATGAAAAGCTGTTACTCATCTTAGTTCATCACAATCTCACAAAGTTCCAAGAAGCATTTTACAGATGTCATTAGTAAATGCCAATTTCAAAGCTTTACAAATACTTTAACTCTTCAAACCTTGTGCACACACTTGCGGACACTCAGCAACCATGTGTTCCTCTAAGCAACTGTGTAAGACTCTGAAAATGAAAGTTATTGATGCCCACAATGCAGGAGAAGGCTACAAGAAGATAGCAAAGCGTTGTCAGCTTGCAGTTTCCACAATGAGAAATGTAATTAAGAGATGGCAGTTCAGGGGAACTGTGGAGGTCAGGATGAGATCTGGAAGACCAAGAAAACTCTCTGAGAGAACTGCTTGTATACTGGTCAGAAAGACAAATCAAAACCCCCATTTGACTGCAAAAAATCAGCAGGAAGTCAAAGTTCCAGGAAGCTCTCTATACTGCACAATGAATCTTTTATTAAAACTCTCGCTACACTTTGTTTCTGAAAGGATTCGTGAAGTATGTCTGTGATACATTACTCAACGTTGCAAAAACATGTAGAAACATTTGAAGCTCCCTTCAGCGCAAACACAAATATGCTGATGGGGTCACTCGCACATGGTGCTCCTAAATATTTTTTTATAGTCACACGCAGTAGTTTTTAGTCGCAAATGCGAGTGAAATGGTTGCACTGTAGAGCCCTGCAAATGTCTGCCTCCTCAGCTTGAGATCTTCCTGTGCAAGTGCAATAAACTGTCCTTCATTTGACAATTTTCATTTCTGTATGATGACAGCGTTGCATTCAGCCTGTCACATCTGTTTTGAGTCTCTGTAGACATCCCATCTGGTTCGGAGTTGCTGTAGGAGAAGGAGCAGAACTACGGAGAGAAGGAGAAGGGCTCTCAAGACTGGCTGACAGTGGATAACTGTCATCGGTGGTGGTGCTAGACACAGTTTTAATGGGGTTGGGACCATCAGTTGTGTTGTGCAGAAGTCAGGTTGGTACACAGCTGACAGCCCTATTTGACAACTGTTAGAATTCATATTATGGCAAGAACTATTCAGCTAAGTAAAGAGAAATGACAGTCCATCATTACTTTCAGAACTGAAGGTCAGTCAGTCGGGAAAACTGCAAAAAGAATGTGTCCCTAAGTGCAAGTGCAAATACCATCAAGCAATACGACTAAACTGGCTCACATGAGGACCATCCCAGGAAAGAAAGACCAAGAGTCACCTCTGCTGCTGAGGATAAGTTCATAAACCACTGCTATATAAAACACTACTAAGAAAAAGCAATAAGCAGAAGAGATTTGTTTGTGCCAAGAAACACAAGGAATGGACATTAGACCAGTGGAAATCTGTTCTTTGGTCTGATGAGTCCAAATTTGAGATCTTTGGTTCCACCCGCCGTGTCTTTGTGTGACGCAGAAAAGGTGAACGGATGGTCTCTACATGCATGGTTCTCACCGTGAGGCATGGAAGAGAAGGTGTGATGGTGTGGGGGTGCTTTGCTGGTGACACTGTTGGGGATTTATTTAAAATTGAAGGCACACTGAACCAACATGATTGCCACAGCATCCTGCAGCGACTTGCCATCCCACCCGGTTTGCATTTAGTTGGACCATCATTTATTTTTCAAAAGGACAATGACCACAAACACACCTCCAGGCTGTGTAAGGGCTATTTGACCAAGAAGGAGAGTGATGGAATGCTGTGCCAGATGACCTAGTCTCCACAGTCACCTGACCTAAACCCACTCGAGATGGTTTGGGATAAGATAGACCGCAGAGTGAAGGCAAAAGGGCCAACAAGTGCTTAGCATCTCTGGGAACCTTCAACACTGTTGGAAAACCATTTCAGGTGACCACCTCATGAAGCTCATCGAGAGATGCCAAGAGTGTGCAAAGCAGTAAGCAAATCAAAGAGTGGCTAATTTCAAGGTAAGTTGGACAATTAAGTTGATTTAATTAAGCTAAGCTGTGGTTTATAGTTGTTTTAGAACATCTAAAGATGTTATGATATGGATGTGTGTAATTTACATTGCAGAACAAAACGTCAAAATATCGTCAAGTTATGATTACCACAGGCTTTATTTTACTCATAATTTGGAAAACCCCATTATAAAACCCCATAGGAAAGTCTTAAAGAAACCAGTGGTGCATTACACTTCTGGGTTCAGGTCCCGTATTCATAAAACATTTTAACTTACCACTAAGAGTTCTCCTGAATAGCAGTATAAGTTTTTATCTAAGAGTTTTCTCTTAAAACCTTTTGACAAAGCTGCTGAGACAAACTTTTACTAGGGAATAAAGAGAAGTCTTAAGCTAAGAGTAAGGGCAGGGTTGACCTCATTGCTATGGATGATGTCAGCATGCTCATTAACTATGCACACAGTGATTGACTGATAGGGTAGGAGTCTCTGTTAGAGATTTGTTCATAGAAATATTATAAAGCATGATTTGTTGCCACATTCAAATATATATATATATAGATTTTTAAATGCTGCCTAAGTGTCACTAATTAAACAAGTATATGCTCAGCTGATTGTCAGCCTTTTACATATGTCCTTGTTTTGAGGCGGAATGTCAGCAACAGTCATTTTAGGATAGTTGCGATTTGGTCTTAGTGGCTTAGGAGTCCTCTTCACTACTCCTAACGTTTCACAGATTCAGGAGCTAGTTTTAACGTTAAAATGCTTTGTGAAATGCTCTTAGAGCAAAAATTTAGGAGTCCTAAATTTATGACTGACACGCCCATTATTTTTTAAGATTTTCTCCTAAATCTGCAAGTTATGAGCTACTTTTAGCCTTAAGATGTTTTGTGTAGCCCAGATGTCATAGTCCCCCCACTCTGTGGGCTGTTTTAATCTTCAGTTAGTTAGAGGCCAGAAGCTGGGTTGAAATTCACCAAGGTAGATGACTGAACTAATAAAGTTAAGGTTGCTGACTCAAATGAGGTTGTGGAAAATGTGAAAATTGCAGAAACCATGTTCAATGTGAAAGGCACAGGAAAAGGGAGCTTCATTGCCAGCAAAATTGTACATAATCAAAGGTAAGAAATGAAGGATGAGAAAGTTCACAGTTTACTAAGTTTACAGTAAGGCAGGTGTGTCAAACTCAGTTCCTGAGGGCTGCAGCTCTGCAAAGTTTAGTTCCAACCCTGATCCAACACACAAACCATTGGGGCATTCCAAACAGGATATATCGCCCTCCGAAGGGCACTTCGGAGTGCAAACAATCATGGCCACCATACTGAAGTGTCATTCCAAACATGTGAAATTTAAAACTTTTTAAGACCTAAAATGGAAATATACATTATATTGCATACATGCGTGTAATAGTTAATGTGTTTGATGTAAAAAGAAAACAAATTTTGATCAGTCATAAATTATATTTACTACTACAATATAGTGACTAGTGAACTTTTCATATCAGCAGACAATATTTCACACAAAATATCCCCATAAAAATACCACATTACCAAGATTTTTGGTGGTGTAAATAATGTAATAATACTTAAATTTGCATATTTCCACTTAGTCTTTTTTTTTTTTACTTTTGAAATGTATGCATCATCTTTCATGTCAAATTATTACAACTTATCAATAAATTCTATATGGCTGTTATCAGTCAGATTAAATAATTTCCACTGCATAATTAATGCAATAAATGTTATGCGATTCATGTTTTAAATACATTTATGAATATACAAATAAGAAATGTTGGAGGGAAACGCACACTTTTACTAAACTACCAGTAGGTGGCGGTAAGTCACTTAATGAATTATTAAGATATTTTAGCAGTAATGTGATAGTGTGATCAAAATAATTAAATAACACCCATCAAAACTGAATTTAAGACATTTTGTAAGGACCCACAGACACCCTGCTGATAGAAAAGTAATGCACACAGGAAGCTTTCATGAACCATGCAATAAATTATGTTATAAGATTAATGTTTTAAATAAATTTTACAAAAAATACACACAAGAAATGTTGCAGGGAAACGCATACTTTTACTAAACTACCAGTAGGTGGCGGTAAGTCACTTAATGAATTATTTTTATGGATTTGTTCAAAACGCTGAATCATTCAGTAACAAAACACCACCAAGTGTTGCTTGGAGAATGTGCTGCTGTGATCCTTGTAACTATTTGTGTTGGTGAAATGGAACAAAACTGTAAATATTGTTTAAAATGTAAGTAACTTAATAACTACTTGACTAATTACTTGTTTACTGAACTAAAATCAATTTAACATTTGCAATCTTGAGACTATTCAGCAAAGCCCCGTTGTTATGTTACTGAACTACAGTAGTGTGAAAAAGTGTTTGCCCCCTTACTGATTTTTTTTTTTTTTTTGCATGTTTGTCACACTTTAATGTTTCAAATCATCAAACTAATTTAAATAATAGTCAAAAATAACAGAAGTAAAAAATCATGCAGTTTTTAAATGAAGGTTTTTATTATTAAGGGAAAACAAAATCCAAAAGTACATAGCTCCGTGTGAAAAAGTGTTTGCCACCTAAACTTAAAACTGGTTGGGCCACCCTTAGCAGCAACAATTGCAATCAAAAGTTTTCGATAACTTGCAGTGAGTCTGTTACAGAGCTGTGGAGGAATTTTGGCCCACTCATCTTTGCAGAATTGTTGTAATTCAGCCACATTGGAGGGTTTTCGAGCATGAACCGCCTTTTTAAGGTCATACCACAGCATCTCAATTGGATTCAGGTCAGGACTTTGACTAGGCCACTCCAAAGTCTTCATTTTGTTTTTCTTCAGCCATTCAGAAGTGGACTTGCTGGTGTGCTTTGGATCGTTGTCCTGCTGCAGAACCCAAGTTCGCTTCAGCTTGAGGTCAGGAACATTCTCTCGGACATTCTCCTTCAGGATATTTTGGTACATAGTAGAATTCATGGTTCTATTTATCACAGCCAGTCTTCCAGGTCCTGAAGCAGCAAAACAGCCCCAGACCATCACACTACCACCACCATATTTTACTGTTGGTATGATGTTCTTTTTCTGAAATGCAGTGTTACTTTTACGCCACACATAATGGGACACACACCTTCCAAAAAGTTCAACTTTTGTCTCGTCAGTCCACAGAGTATTTTCCCAAAAGTCTTGGGGATCATCAAGATCGAGACGAGCCTTTATGTTCTTTTTGTTTAGCAGTGGTTTTCGTCTTGGAACTCTGCCATGTAAATCGTTTTTGCACAGTCTCTTTCTTATGGTGGAGTCATGAACATTCACCTTAACTGAAGCAAGTGAGGCCTGCAGTTCTTTGGATGTTGTTGTGGGGTCTTTTGTGACCTCTTGGATAAGTTGTCGCTGCGCTCTTGGGGTAATTTTGGTCGGCCGGCCACTCCTGGGAAGGTTCATTATGTCCATCAGACTGAAGATATTTTAGTGGTAATGTGACCAAAATAATTTTAACCCATCAAATCTGAATTTAAGACATTTTTAAGACTTTTTAAGGCCTTTTATTTGGAAAACATTATTTAAGACTTTTTAAGGACTAAGGCTAAGGAGAAGAACTGGACTGTTGCCCAGTGGTCCAAAGCCCTATTTTCAGATGAGAGCAAGTTTTGTACTTTATTAGAAACCAAGGTCCTAGAGTCTGGAGGAAGGGTGGAGAAGCTCATAGCTCAAAGTTGCATAAAGTCCAGTGTTAAGTTTCCACAGTGTTAGTCCACTGTGTTTCTGCACTCATCGACTTCATGATTCCTTCTGCTGACCAGCTTTTTAAAGATGCTGATTTCTTTTTCCAGCAGGATTTGGCACCTGCCCACACTGCCAAAAGCACTAAAAGTTGGTTAAATGACCATGGTGTTGGTGTGCTTGACTGGCCAGCAAACTCACCAGAGCTGAACCCCATAAAGAATCCTTAGGGTATTGTCAAGAATAAAATGAGAATCAAAAGAACAAAAAATGCAGATGAGCTGAAGGCCACTGTCCAGGGCTTCCATACCACCTCAGCAGTGCCACAGACTGACACCTCCATGCCACGCTGAACTGAAGCAGTAATTAAAGCAAAAGGAGGGTCTACCAAGTATTGAGTACATATACAGTAAATACACAAAATTTCCAGAAGGCTAACAATTCACAAAAAATATTTTTATTGGTCTTATGAAGTATTCTAATTTGTTGAGATAGTAAATTGGTGGATTTCTGTTAAATGTACCAAAAATCATCACAATTAAAAGAACCAAAGACTTAAACTACTTCAGCATGTGGGCATTAAATTTAATACACAAGTTCGAGTTGAATTACTGAAATGATCTTTTCCACGACATTTTAATTTTGTGAGATGCACCTGTATAGTCTGTATACTTAGTGTTAAAAGTAAAACCTAAATCAACTAAAAATAAAGGACTATTAAATCTATCAAGCTCACGGCAGATGATGAATTAATTAAAAAAAAGACACAAGAGAGACTTAATCAACTGACACGCATGTCAATCAAAAGTGCCATACTAAAGGAGTTAGCTACACTATATTGCCAAAAGTATTCGCTCACCTGCCTTGACTCGCATATGAACTTAAGTGACATACCATTCCTAATCCATAGGGTTCAATATGACGTCGGTCCACCCTTTGCAGCTATAACAGCTTCAACTCTTCTGGGAAGGCTGTCCACAAGGTTTAGGAGTGTGTTTATGGGAATTTTTGACCATTCTTCCAGAAGCGCATTTGTGAGGTCACACACTGATGTTGGACGAGAAGGCCTGGCTCCCAGTCTCCGCTCTAATTCATTCCAAAGGTGTTCTATCAGGTTGAGGTCAGGACTCTGTGCAGGCCAGTCAAGTTCATCCACACCAGACTCTGTCATCCATGTCTTTATGGACCTTGCTTTGTGCACTGGTGCACAGTCATGTTGGAAGAGGAAGGGGCCAACTCCAAACTGTTCCAAGTTGGGAGCATGGAATTGTCCAAAATGTCTTGGTATGTTGAAGCATTCAGAGTTCCTTTCACTGGAACTAAGGGGCCAAGCCCAGCTCCTAAAAAACAACCCCACACCATAATCCCCCCTCCACCAAACTTTACACTTGGCACAATGCAGTCAGACAAGTACCCTTCTCCTAGCAACCAACCAAACCCAGACTCGTCCATCAGATGGAGAAACGCGATTTGTCGCTCCAGAGAATGCGTCTCCACTGCTCTACAGTCCAGTGGCGGTGTACTTTACACCACTGCATCCAACGCTTTGCATTGCACTTGGTGATGTATGGCTTGGATGCAGCTGCTCGGCCATGGAAACCCATTCCATAAAGCTCTCTGCACACTGTTCTTGAGCTAATCTGAAGGCCACATGAAGTTTGGAGGTCTGTAGCAATTGACTCTGCAGAAAGTTGTAAACCTCTTCGCACTATGCGCCTCAGCATCCACTGACCTCGCTTCGTCAGTTTACATGGCCTACCACTTCGTGGCTGAGTTGCTGTCATTCCCAAACGCTTCCACGTTCTTATAATACAGCTGACAGTTGACTGTGGAATATTTAGGAGCGAGGAAATTTCACGACTGGATTTGTTGCACAGGTAGCATCCAACACAGCAAAAACGCTCAGTGTTAAATTACCACTCTCAGTGTTAATTTAACACTCTGAGTGTGGACACATATAGACACTGAAGTAGTGTTGAAGTTAATGCGATAATTGGGTAATTAACAGCTGATAAATAAACATTAGTATAGACACCTGATGATAACGAGCAGAATCACCAAAGGAGAAAATCAACATTTTTAAGCTACCATTACAGTGGTCAGTGTTTGCATTAGTTGGGATCTTGACCCTTATATCTTTAATATTAGATTTTGTTTGGCTGCTGTATCTATGTTAAAACAGTCAGACAAGTCAAGTCAAGAGCAGCAGTCATCAGCATCAAATAAGCATGTGGTAGCCAATCAAAACTCATCCATGGTTCCCATCATGCATTGCCACATTGTTTTTCTATTTGTTTTACAATGATCTGTTTTTTCGAATATGCTGTTTATCACCATTGTTGAGATTCATATGCTGATTCTTGATGTTTGTGTGTGCCTAAAATAAATCTTTTTGAATTTTGAACAAGAACTGTCTAAATGAAATTTCTCCAAAATGTATAGAAAATATAGGATCTATTGTTGTTAATATAAATATAATAAGGCTGTTAATATCAGTGAAGGAAAAGATTAGACTGTGATGATGATGATGTTGTTAAAACATAATCATGAGCACCCGATGACTGCTGCTCTTGACTTGTCTGTCTGTTTTAACATAGACACAGCAGACAAACAAAATCTAATATTAAAGATGTAAAGGTCAAGATCCCAACTAATGCAGACACTAACCACTGTAATGATAGCTTAAAAATGTTGATTTTCTCCTTTGGTGATTCTGCTCGTTATCATCAGGTGTCTATACTAATGTTTATTTATCAGCTGTTAACTACCCAATTATCTCATTAACTTCAACACTGCTCAGTGTTATTTTAACACTACTTCAGTGTCTATATGTGTCCACACTCAGAGAGTTAAATTAACACTGAGAGTGTTAATTTAACACTGAGCGTTTTTGCTGTGCACCAAACCAATACAATGGTCACAAGTGCATTCACATTCCAAAATACCAAGCAGTAGTGATTCCAAATGGCTTAATTACCCATCTCCATGGCTCTGTAGGTAAGAATAACTTACTTAATAATGTCATTCATTAGAGTTAAAGGGATAGTCCATCCATTGACTTTCATAGTTTGGATGTTTGGTTACTAACATTTCCCAGAAAGGTGTATGGAATGTACAGATTGGACTGTTTTTATGGACTCTGGCTTGGACATTGATGAAATAACAGAAGTAATTTGTAGTTATGTGACGTTTTGTGAGGATACCTGTGATCACCTGTGAAATTGTTTAGGAAATTTCCAAACAGTAAACCGTGGGTTACAATATCACTTAAGATTCTTCTGTCAAAAAGAAACAGGGCCTTTAAAGAGGGAAACACTGTTGAGTATTATAGGCTAAAAAGAGAAATTAAGTATGAAATTAAGAGGCCTAAAGTGGCCTATAAGGAAGATCTTGAGCTAAAATTGAAAATGGGGAATTTAGGTTCTGCTTGGGAGGGGATGCATTTAATAACAGGGCAGGAAAATAGGAAAATGGATAACAGAATTTGTTTGAATGAATTTAGTTTAGATGAAGTTCTGTCACAGGACTTCAGTAATTTTTATCGAAGATTTGATACTTGTGAATTTAATCAGGAAATTGAGGAGTTGAAAAATGAATGTAGAATAAATGCATGTTTGTGTTTTCTTTGATGTGAGGGATGTGATGACAGATTTAAACAGTGTGAAACCAGGAAGGCACCTGGGCCTGATAATATAGGGGGCAGATTACTTAAGGAATGTACTGAGCAGTTAGGTCCAATATTTGTTTTACATTTTTGCTCTGTCCCTTAAACAACATAAAGTACCTGCTCAGTGGAAGCAGTCTGCAGTGCTTCCAGTGCCAAAAAAGCATAATGTACAAATATTGGATGATTTTAGACCTGTGGTGCTCACATCCTTAGTTTTGAAAAATTAGTAAAGAAAGAAATTGTGCAAAGGACTCAGAGTTCTTTAGATCCCCTTCAATTTGCATATACAGGTGCTGGTCATATAATTAGAATATCATCAAAAAGTTGATTTATTTCACTAATTCCATTCAAAAAGTGAAACTTGTCTATTATATTCATTCATTACACACAGACTGATATATTTCAAATGTTTATTTCTTTTAATTTTGATGATTATAACTGACAACTAATGAAAACCCCAAATTCAGTATCTCAGAAAATTCAATACTGAAGACACCTGGTGCCACACTCTAATCAGCTAATTAACTCAAAACACCAGCAAAGGCCTTTAAATGGTCTCTCAGTCTAGTTCTGTAGGCTACACAATCATGGGGAAGACTGCTGACTTGACAGTTGTCCAAAAGATGACCATTGACACCTTGCACAAGGAGGGCAAGACACAATAGGTCATTGCAAAAAAGAATGGCTGTTCACAGAGCTCTGTGTCCAAGCACATTAATAGAGAGGCGAAGGGAAGGAAAAGATGTGGTAGAAGAAGGTGTACAAGCAATAGGGATAACCGCACCCTGGAGAGGATTGTGAAACAAAACCCATTCAAAAATGTGGGGGAGATTCACAAAGAGTGGACTGCAGCTGGAGTCAGTGCTTCAAGAACCACTACGCACAGATGTATGCAAGACATGGGTTTCAGCTGTCGCATTTCTTGTGTCAAGCCACTCTTGAACAACAGACAGCATCAGAAGCGTCTCGCCTGGGCTAAAGACAAAAAGGACTGGACTGCTGCTGAGTGGTCCAAAGTTATGTTCTCTAATGAAAATCAGTGTGACTGAAGTGGACTGATTTTGCAGTGAACAAGCTCTTCGTTCACATACAAAGGATTGTATGTGGATAGTGAAAAGGAGTAGTGAACCCATAACATAACCCACAAGTCAAACATTTATATATTTCCACTTCAAACTATTCTTGCTATATTTGTTAATTTTTTTTAAATGGTGTTCAGCCCCAGCATCAGTTACTACTTATTCGCCTAATACTTATCACTACAATAAACCAACTGCTAATTGAACTTCAAGACATTAATTCAGATGAAAATGACTGAATTAAACTTTTATTGAGAACTCAAAGTCAAACCTCAAAACAAAACCTCAAAAGTCCTGTTATACTAGAAGTAAAAAAAAAAATCATAAAAAAAGAAGCAAAAAGCTTTTAACTAACTTTCACACATGCTTCCTTTCACAGGCATGAATTTCAACAAAAACAACTTTAGAACAACCTTTATTAGACCAATGCTTTTCAGTCTGTGGTCTTTATCGTGGTCATCATAAAATATATCGCAAACATGACATTATTTGAAATATTGTTTGTAGTATATTTTATGATGAACGTGAAGAAGGCTACAATCTGAAAAGCACTGGTCTAACAAAGTTATTCTATTACTTTGTGTTGCTTCTTTAAACAAAACCATATAGTTGCATCTTCACAGCATTATCTGGACTGCAATTTATTTTTGTAAGCAGTAATGTGATTATGAACATAAAATTTTACGGCTTTCCAATTGCGGTTCTTCAGAGCTTGTGGTTCGGCTCTCAAGTATTTCTCACAGTCACTCTGCTGGTATAGTGCCAGATATAATTAATCACTTCAGCTGCCTTTCCACTGCCTGCACTTCTGTCTGCTGCCAGGGAGTTTTCTTCCGGGTAGTTTTACCTTAAAGTGATCAGAAATAAAGAGAAATGTGTATGCCGTAATTCCAATCTGAAGTTCTGAATCAGTATTTATGTCAGCATCTATAGTGCAAGTAAAATGATTTGTACTCTATAAAGCTATAAATATAATTACATTGTCAATCAAACAGCAGTTTTTACATTGAGTCACCTGCCCTGAAATGATCATTGGTGAAAAGGAAAATATACAGGTGCAGCACAAAAAAATTGAATATCGTGAAAAAATTCTTTTTTTTTTTTTTAATTGCAACTTATTTCAAAAACTGAAAATGTTATGTATTCTAGATTCATTACATGTGAGGTAAAATATTTCAAAAGTTTTTTTGGTTTAATATTGAGGATTACAGCTTATTTCCTAAGATCAATCAAAAACAGATGTGTAAAACAGAAAAGTTCTTTAAAAGTACTTTAAAAGTAATAATATTTATGCATTAATACTTGGTCGGCAGCACATATTACAGCAAATGGTATGCTCCTAGCACAAATTACAGCATCAGTGAAATGTGGCACTGCTGAGGCACTATTGAGCCTTCAGATCATCTGTATATTGTTGGAACGATAGTTTCTCATCTTTCTCTTGAAAATACCCCATAGATTCTCAATGGGGTTCAGGTCAGACATGTTTGCTGGTCAATAAAGCACAGTAATATCATGGTCAGCAAACCACTTGGAAGTGGTTGTTGCACTGTGGGCAGGTACTAAAGTCCTGCTTGAAAAGGAATCAGCATCTCCAGCATCTCCGCTTGTCAGCAGATGGAAGCATAAAGTGCTCCAAAATCTCCTGGTAGATGGCTGCATTGACTTTGCACTTTATAAAACACATTGGACCAACACCAGCAAACGGCACAGCACCCCAAATCATTACTAACTTCAGACTGGACTTCAAGCAGCTTGGATTCTGTGCCTCTCCAGTCTTTCTCCAGACTCTGGGACCATGATTTCAACATTAAATGCAAAAATTACTTTTATCTGAAAAGAGGACTTTGGACCACTGAGCAACAGTCCAGTTCTTTTTTACCTTAGCCCAGGTAAGATGCTTCTGACATTGTTTCTGTTTCAGAAGTGGCTTGGTAGTCCTTGGTAGTTATCTGAGTGTGGTAAATCTTGATGCGCTGACTCCAGCTTCATTCTACTCCCTGTGAAGCTCTCCCAAGTGTTTGAATCATCTTTACTTGACAGTATTCTCAAGCTTGCGGTCATCCCTGATGATTGTGCACCGTTGCCTACCCAATTTCTTCCTTCCAGTCAACTTTGTGTTACGGGTCCCAGATGCAGAACATGCAGGCAGATTAAAAGTATCTGAATTATGAGGAGAAAAAGCACAGACAAGTAAGCTTCTGTGGCTTTCCTCAGGTGCAACTCAGTAGTGTCTCTTTAATAACACAAACGTCATAACAGCATCAACACAAGTCATGTTTCAAGAATTCAAACATTCAGGTTTGTTTCCTTCTTTTGTATTATCTTACAACAATAAAGTCTTCAAAAATGTATATACTGTATACACTTATAAACTTATAAAATTCTGTATATTTATCAATATGACACAAAATACACTTTAAAATTATTTCAGTCAGCCCTCTTTTTAATTTTCTCTGTGAATAATTTTTTACTATATTAAGAGGTGAACCCTATTGTCACTGTTATGCGTCTGTTATATTTACTATTTAAGTTGTAATGATTACACTTGACACAAATGATCAATGTCACTCTTATAAACTATACATATTACTCTGAACAAATATCTATGTACATTTTCTGAGTCGTTTCTGTTTAATCATCACATACTTTCACAAATGTATTATTATTTACAGGGGAGTCAGTTGTAACAAACGCAACATAGACCAACTGTCACTTTTACCGGTACTTTTATCTGAATAACAATTAATCACCATAAACAAGTGTACAATGTGTACGTGCATGTTTTACATTAATGATAACACATACTCACTTTTTATGGAAACATACCTGAATTATCAGGAGAAAAAGCATGGACAAGTACGCTTCTGTGGCTTTCCTCAGGCACAACTTAGTATTGTCTTAAGGCCGCGTTTCCAGGAGAGCCATCTTTTGGGAGAGAGCACTGAGTTCGACCGACTGAAAAGGCTCAAAGAGATCTAGCCCTGGAGGACCACAAGTAGATCCCAAGAGGAGATAAGGTGTGGTCTGACGGGGTTCAGGCACCTTTAATGAATCGTATAAAGAAGTCGAGCTTCCCAACCTATCTGCCTTCCACCAGGTCGTGGTTAGCAGATATAGCGGCCACCTGGACCTTGAGCGTTAAAACAGAAAAGTGCCTATCCAGTCCTCCTTGAAGGAAGGAAAGCACTGCTCGGTGCCAGATTGTGCCCTTCCCCTGTGAAAGGAGGTCCTTCCTCAGGGGAATGTGTCAGGGAGGAATGAGGAGAGGAGAGGAGCACTAACTCCGAGAACCAAACCCTGCTGGGCCAGTAGGGGGCCACCAACAGGATCCGTTCTCTGTCCTCCCTGACTTTGCACAGGGTTTGTGCAATGAGGCTCACTGGGGGAAACGCATACTTGAATAGGCCCTGGGGCCAGCTGTTTGCCAGTGCATCTGTGCCGAGGGGCACCTCGGACAGACCGTACCACAACTGGCAGTGAGTAGTTTCTAGCGAGGCAAACAGGTCGATCTGAGCTTGACCAAAAAGACTCCAAATCAGTTGAACCGTCTGAGGGTGAAGTCTCCATTCGGGAGAGCGCGTCCGCTACCTGATTGAGTTTGCCCGGTATGTAGGTGGCTTGTAGAGACTTGAGTTTGTTTTGACACCAAAGGAGGAGATGGCGGGCTAGCTTTGACATGCGAAAGGAGCGAACACTGCCCTGGTGGTTGATGTAAGCTACAGTCATGGTGCTGTCTGATCTGACCAGCACATGTTTGCCCTGAACCAAAGGTCGGAACCTCTTCAGGGCCAGGAAAACCATCAGCTCGAGGCAATTGATATGCCAATGCAGCCGAAGGCCTGTCCAGACCCCCGAGGTCGCTTGCCTGTTGCATACAGCGCCCCAGCCCTTCTTGGACGCGTCTGTTGTAACCAAAATGCATCTGGACACTTGTTCTAGGGGAGGTTTTGAGACATACAGGTGTGACGTGGACCCGGTTTGAACCTTGCCGCACGGGGGAGAGCTTGCTCTTTTCCCAGTTGACCCAAAAACCCAGATGGGCCAGATGGTTGAGAACCGTGTCTCTGTGTTTGCATACCAACTGCTGAGAGTGTGCTATGATCAGCCAGTCATCGAGGTTGTTGAGAATGCAGATGCCCACCTCCCGGAGAGGGGCAAGGCCAACCTCTGCGACTTTCATAAAGACGCAGGAAAACAGGGAGAGCCCAAATGGAAGAACTCTATACTGAAATGCCTGACCTTCAAAGGCGAACCGTAGGAAGGGCCTGTGTCTTGGAAAAATCGAGACATGAAAGTACGCGTCCTTCAGGTCTATCACCATATTTTAATCCTGGTTTCTGATGCATGTGACAATGTGTTTGAGGGTTAGCATTCTGAAGGGGAGCTTGTGAAGGGCCTGGTTCAGAATCCTCAGATCCAGGATTGGCCATAGACCTCCACCTTTCTTGGGTACAATGAAATAGGAGCTGTAAAACCCTTTCCTCATATCGGCAGAGGGGACCGGTTCTATCACGTCCTTCACCAGAAGGGTCGCAATTTCTGCCCGAAGAACAGTAGCACTCTTGTCCCGAACCGTGGTAGAGAGGACTCCCCTGAACTTTCCATGCAAATTGGATAGCATAGTTGAGTCAGATGGTTCTGAGAAGCCAGCGAGAGAGGTTGGGTAACTCGAGCCAAGCTGTAAGACTCTCTGCTAGTGGACTCAGGGGGACCACCGACATACCTCGAGTAGGTACGGTGTGACTGGTTGGTAAGGAAAGCCCTGTGTTCAGAGGAGCACTGCCCCGGAGGGCACAAGGTGCTTTGATCGACATAACTGACAGGTTATTAACCCTAACCCTAATTGCCTGGGCTCAGGGGATCGGCTGAAGAATGCACTTGGTTTGTCAAAGCATGCGGAAGCGCAGAGAGTGCGGTTGAGCATGCTTCGGCGCGTTTCTATGGCTGGGTACCCAGGAGAGACCCAAGCATGCTGGGATTTAAGCCCAGAGAAGAAGGAAATTGCTCTTTCATTGACCATGTGGTGGCCATCCACCGTGAGGCAGAGTGTGGATCCAGGCAGGTCAGCAGATCTCTCCTCCGAGGCTGCTCATTTCAGGAACGCTTTGAAGCCTGATGAGGGTTCATAGCGTCCTGAGGGCGAGCTGGTGGCGCCAACTTCTTACAAGAACTCGACCGCAAAGCTGGTTTAGGTGCAGTACCGGCCTGCGACGGGCCCTGAGCTGGTCTGGAAGGCAGCCGTCCTCGGCATTGAGCAGGCAGTGGCTGCTGCTTCGGGAGAGCGGGACTGGGAAACGGCACCCTACGAGACAAGATGTGTTTGATGGCCTCCGTCTGCTTGCCCAGAAGCAGCATAAGGCTTCCCCACGAGAGTGGAAGAAAGCTTACATGCCCTGGACGGGAGTTTTGGGCGGTTCTGCCAGGTAGCGGCAGTCTGCGGGCAGAGATGCACCGTGATTGCCCGCTCAACCTGGGGAACCTCTGTAAACCCCTTCGTCTGACCTCCATCGATGGTGACGAGAGAGGAAGAACCACTCCATTGTGTTCTGGCTAAAAAACGAGCTTTCCACGATTTTGTCAATTCTTCATGCACTGGGGTAGAATGCAGCCGAGAACTGCGGCCATTGCCCAGATACCAATCGTCAAGCCTCAAACACTCGGGAGGGGACGGAGAATTCCACTCAAGCCCGATCGCCTTGGCTGCCTGTTCAAGCATGGCCACCATTTTCACATCCACCACTGACTGAGAGCCCGCCCCCACAGCGGCTATCTCAGATAGGGTATCCACTTCAGATGGCGGCCCACTCTCCGATGCTGCGGATACTTCCTCCTCCCCAGCAGGAGCTCCGAATAACCAATCCAATCTGTAATTTTCAAAGTCATCCGGAAGCTTGACCGGTGGACACACAGGGCGAGAGGATCGCAGGGATTCACCCGATGAAGAACCACTCATTCCCTCCCGTTCTTCACCAACACTCATCGTAGCGGCCTCGTACCCGGAAGTAGAAGGACCAGCAGCGGAAGCGGTTGGTGTGAACCGTGGTCTTTTGACAAAGAATGCAGCTCGCAAACGGAGTGTGCCGAGGGGCATGTCCTCGCAGGCAGAACATCCCCCTTCAGCAAAAGCTGCTTCAGCATGATCATGACCCAAACACTAAAGAACTCGAGACTTTAGAGAAATTTGCTCATTTTTAATAAGAGGAAATCTGCTCTTCAAGGCCTTTTCTCAAAGCTGTCAGAGGTGTTCGGGCTCCCTAGAGCTTCGACACAATGTCAAATGTGAATGACAGAGGGGGAACCAGCTGTGTTTTAGTCAAACCAGAGCAATGGATCTCTGACACTACAAATGCACAAATGTCAGGGTATGTCAAAATTTCTAAAGGACCCCAAAACGCCCTCAGACCCCAGAGGGTTAAAATGCCTCTTTAGAAAGTTTTTTTAGAATGTGGACTTTTTAGTAAATAACAACTGTCTGGTTTGTGTCTCATTAAACACTATTGTGTTTTTTTCCAGAACATAGAATAAATCAAGTTATTTTATGATATATACGTGTCCTATTTTATGATATGTTTGAGCCTTAAATTTCAGGTGCCATCTACTATAATTTCGTAGAAAAGAGTGAGCAGAAGATGGAAAAAAAAGTTAGTTTTTTTAAGATGAAGGTCAATCATACAGAATTACAACTAAATGATCATTTCTGTGTGAACTATCTCTACAAGTGTCAAAGAGAGCAAAAAGAGAAACACATCCATCAAGTTCATGTATTTAATTCATTCATTGCCCTTGTTGCTTTGATTCTGTCATGAAAAAGAAAACATTTGGGCATTAAAACAACATCTGGAATCTTATTATTAGGGGATGCCCCCTAATAGTTGACTGTTATTTTACAAGAAGAGGCTTGGTCGACCAAGTCAGGTAGCACTCTCACTGCATAGCAAATGGAGGCGCTGGTGCGGTCGCTTGCACTTAAAATACTCTGTCATTTTTGGTCATACAGATAAAGAATCTATACACACTCACAATAACAACAAAACTTTGCACTTTTATAAAATAATGAAAGCAAACAGGATACACTTTCTGCCGTCTTGGTCTCTGTAAAGTTAACAGACATGAGAAATATATCTAGAGAGCAAAATGTCCACTTTCAAATGAACCAATTCAAATGGAAAACAAATATTCTCAGATTATGTAATCTGTATGAAACACTAATACAGATGCATCCACTACTACAGAGATGATGAGTCAGTGTTGCTGACTACATCTCTTAAGCAGAAAAACAAAGAAAGCAGAATTTTATTAATAAATCATTCAAATGATAATGCAGCTTCCTTACTATTTTCCCTGACATATTCATAATCATTACTTCTGCCAGTGTGCTGTGGCAAGCTTTATGGGTGCACTTAAGTGCTTATTAGGCTAGATAGACAATTAAAGGCTAATTAATATGATTTAAATTGTTTATTAATAAACGTGTGATTAGTCGCCCTAACATTCAGTAAGATTTACTAAAATAAAGTGTTTGGCTTGAACCCGCACACTCGCTAAAATGTCAAGCTTCGCCCATGCCCTGGATCAGTGGCTCTCAAACTGAAGTGATGAAAGGGGGATGAGAGCAAAATACTGAAACATACAGTTTATTTAATTATATTGCACCCTTAAGTACCATTCAACTGTGAAACAGTTTCTCACAGCCCAAATAAATAAGTGTATGCCCCCTGAGGTGTACATAAAAAAATTGTGATATATTTGTGGTCAAAAAAATGCACCTTTGTTTGCTCACATTAATTTGTGGTTCCCTTTTGATACTTTCACTCGTACTGCATCGCAGACGCTTATGGGGAAAATACTTATTTTCTCAAAGACATTTACATTTACATTTAGGCATTTGGCAGACGCTTTTGTCCAAAGCGACATACAGTTGGGAGAACATAGAGCGATTCTTCTTAAGGAGACAAACAGACACAGGCAGTGCTATAATACCAGATTTCAAGTGGTGCTTCAAACAAGTACAAGCTAGAAAGGGAAGGAATAAAGAGTTGTTTTTTTTTTTTTTATGGTAACAGCAAATAGAGTTGAAAGAGATGAGTTTTACGCTGTCGCTTGAAGCTTGTCAGGGAATCAGCATTCCGGATAGGGGTAGGAAGATCATTCCACCAGCCAGGAACAGTAAAAGAAAATGTTCTGGATAGTGATTTCGCACCTCTCTGTGATGGTACCACAAGGCGTCGCTCACTAGCAGATCTCAGAGTTCTGGAGGGGGTGTAGATTTGCAATAGCGAGTGCAGATAAGCAGGTGCAGTAGCTGTGGTTGTCCTATATGCAAGTATCAGAGTCTTGAACTTGATACGAGCCGCAATTGGGAGCCAGTGCAAGGAGATAAAGAGAGGTGTAACATGGGCTCTTTTGGGCTCGTTGAAGACCAGCCGTGCTGCTGCATTCTGAATCATTTGTAGAGGTTTGTGCATGATGGAAGACCAGTCAAAAGAGCATTGCAGTAGTCCAGTCTGGTGATGACAAGGGCCTGGAGAAGAAGACTGAAGCACTTTTTCAATAATGCAGTGTAACTGCAGGGCTACTGGTCGAGTCAGTGATAACTGAGCGAACCAATAACTGAGCAGCGGTGCTGCACAAACCTATGGCAAAGCAGCCCGCCGAATTCTGCCCGATCCCGCCAGAATGGGCGGGGCAGTTGGCTATATATGCGGGTGCTTTGCCACAGTTACTCAGATCCTTCTTCTTCAGCAATGACTATCATCCTTCGCCTACCAATGAGACTAGAAGCTGCTCGCCATTGCCAAGCATTCAGGCTTGAGTGATCTCATGCCGGCGTTGTATCTGCGTGCTCGCTCTCCCCGCTGCACTTTGATCTGCCGTTGTGTCTTATAGTGAGAATCAGAGTTCCTTGATACTTCGAGCGGCTATATTCTCTTATATGGACCGGAGCAGAATGCTGTCTCTGACAGCTTCACATTGTGTGTGTGTTGCCAAGGGAGGCAAGCCGCTTTCACCGTGAAAGTGGTCTCCCCCTGTTCGCTCGCAGAAGGCACCCCTGCCTTCCCCGCTCTTATGCTTCTCTCCTCCCAGTTACCTCGGAGACAGCAACAGCGAGCTTGCGAGTTCAGGAAACAGGCTTGAATGACACACACCCTGTGTGCCGTGCACTGCTGCTGGCAGTTTGGCGTTTTGTGTGTGCGTCGCTGAAGCTGCGTCCTCTTACTAAAGCAGTCTGCCAGAGTCCATTACACCTCTATTGTTGGCAGCTTGTGTTTGTGTGTACGTTGCTGAAGCCGCGTTCACAAACGATCTGTTTTCAGTACTAAAGCAGTCTGCCAGGGCGCATTACACCTCTTTTGTTGGCGACTCACACACTGTCACTGATGCTGCACTCGCAAGACTCGCAGTCAGCTAAGCAGTCTGTCAAGGTGTGTTACACCTCCCTCGCTCTCACGTTTCTCTTCTCCCATTTACCTTGGAGGTAGAAACTGCAGACTCACAATCAAATTTGAGTGATTTAGCGCTGGCAAAGCCCCTGCGTGCGTCACTCGCAAAGGAGCTTTTGTTCTGCCATTGTGGCAGAACAAAGCGGCTCAATCCTTCTGGCTGGATAGAAGCAGAATGCTGTCACCTATGATTCTACACTGACAGCTTCAGGTTGAATGTGCCTCTCGCCACTCTGAGGCTGTGCTTGCTGAGGCGGACGCGCTGGCATACGTCACTTTTTCTCAATGAAAGCAGGCTGAGGCCTAGCAGGCCATCCTTGGAGTGTCAGACTGGGTTTTGGGGATATTTAAACATGGCTATAACTTCAATTTGCTAAAACCCCTGCGTTCGGCAGTGTGGTCTGCATCTCACTTCAGAGCAAGGACGCACACGTCTTGCACGTCGAGGTGATGAATCTGCTGACAAAGGGAACCATAGAGACAGTTCCCCCAGCACAGAGCGAGTCAAGTTACTACAGCCGCTACTTCCTCCTCTAAGACCCTTCCTCGATTTCAGACACCTGAACTGCATTCAGGATGATCATGACATCCCCATTGCAGGCTATTCTTGAGATTCGCCTTTGAGGGTGTGGCTTATCAATACACAGTCCTTCCTTTTGGGTTGGCTCCCTGCACTTTTAAGTGCATGGACTCGGCTCTTTCCCCTGAGATGAATGGGAATCCATATTCTGAATCTTGATGACTGGCTCATCCTGGCCCAGTCCGAGAACAAGCTGATACTTCACAGGACCCTGCTCCTCAGTCACTTAGAGTGCCTAGGACTCAAGGTCAATTTTGCCAAGAGCGCACTGTCCCCCAGCCAGTGGATCGCTTTTCTGAGAACAGTCTTAGACTCCATGAGGGCGGTAGTCTAGCTAGACAGAGCTCTGGTCATTCGGCAGCTTGTGGCTTCCTTCAGAATCGGAGCCCTTCGTTCTCTCAAGACATTTCAGAGTATGCTAGACCTTACAGTCTCCGCATAACCAGTACTTCGTAACAGAGAGTTCTGTCCCATACATGGTGCCATGGCACCTCCGTATCAAGGTGAATAGAGCCTGTGTCACAGCCCTCGCCCCTTGGAAGACATTTCATGGATGGAACAGGGCGTTTCCCTTGGACTCACATCCAGACGGAAGGTGGTCATGACTTCCAACTTGTGTTGGGGAGCGCTGTGTGATGGCAGAGCGGCCTTTCGGCTTTTGGGCCTTTGGTCAAGACACAATGTGGCCTTCACATCAACTGCCTAGAAATGCTAGCAGTATGTTTAGGCCTTCAAACCTTCCAGATGGAGTTAAGGGACCACCATATCCTAGTCCGATCGGACAGCACAACAGTGGTGTCCTATTTAAACCACCAAGGCAGACTTTCCTCCAAACGCCTCTTCACTCTCGCAAAGGATGATTTGGAGTGGGCTCATGTCAACGTGCGCTCGCTAAGAGCAGCACATGTGCCGGGCATGCTGAACTGAGGTGCAGACACGCTATCTCGGAGCAATACCCCCTCCACCCTCTTACGGTTCAACAGATATGAAAGACCTTCGGCCAGGCAAGAGCTGACCTCTTCGCCTCAGAAGACAACTTTCACTGCCCAATTTATTTCTCGAAGGAACAGGATGCGTTGGCCCACAGCTGGCCAAACCTCCTTCTTTATGCCTTCCCCCATGATCGCCCTGATCCTGCAGGTCATCAGGCGAATAAGGGAACAGAGGCAGAGTTCTGTTGGTGGCCCCACTGGCCAGCAGTGGAGAACCAGCACTGGCTAGCGGACCTAACTCAGTTACTGTCAGCAGCCCTGTGGCCCATTCCCCTAAGACGAGACTTTCTCTCTCAGGCAAACAGAACTGTTTGGCACCCCAGGCCAGAACTGTGGGCTCTACATCTATGGCCTCTCGATGGGAGCCTACAAACCTCCTTGAGAATGTCCTGAATACTATATCTCAGGCTAGACCTCCATCTACAAGATGGCTTTATAGCCTTAAGTGGTCTGTTTTTGCTGCCTGGTGTACAGCCCGCGCAGACTCAACTTCCTGTGACATATCATTTATACTGTCCTTTCTGCAAGAGTTGTTGGAAAAGGGTCGTTCATCCTCCACACTCAAGGTCTATGTAGCAGCTATAGCAGCATACCATGCTCCTATAGCAGGCCAGTCAGTGGGTAAGAAGAATTTAGTTGTTCATTTTCTGAAGGGTTCCAGAAGGCTCAAATCACCTCGACCCCTCACCGTCCTTTCTTGGGACCTACCCACGGTACTGAGGGCCCTAAGAGGCCCTCCATTTGAACCGCTTCAATCTGTAGGCCTCCGCCCTCTAACGTTCAAACTGCTCTGCTCTTGGCTTTAGCGTCGGAAAAACGTATAGGCGACTTGCAGGCGCTCTCTGTGAGTTCATCCTGTCTGGATGTCAGGCCAAATGAGTGAGTGACGTGATGTCTGGCCAAGTATGGTGACCTATACTTAGAATTTAACCCATCCAAGTGCACACACACAGTAGTGAACACACACACACACACACCGTGAACATACGCCCGGAGCAGTGGGCAGCCATATTGCTATCGCTGTGGCACCCGGGGAGAAGTTTGGGGCAAATGACTCCAAAGTCGTCCTGAAACTGAGACAAGGCTATGTACCTAAGGTTCCTTTAAGAGCCCAAGTTATAACACTCCTGGCTCTTCCACCGTCTGGGCAAGACCAGGACTTCTTTCTCCTCTGCCCAGTCTGGGCATTTAGGACCTACATTGAGCATTTCACCTTGGTCAGGCAGTTGGAACAGCTTTTCAGTTGTTTTGGTGGCCGCTCCAAGGGGCTTCCAGTCACGAAACAGAGACTGTCCAGATGGATAGTTGAAGCTATCTTACTGGCCTACTCCTTCTTGGGTCTCCCTTGTTCCATCGGAGTGAGACTCCATCGAATAGAGGCGATGCCTAGCAGAGTAGCCATAGCAGATATTTGTGCGGTGGCAGGCTGGGCCTCCCTGTTCACATTTACCAGGTTCTATAATTTGGATGTTCCAGCTTTACAGACCCGGATCCTTTCGGTTTAATGGCTATACTGACAGCCTTCTTGGTACATTCTTGGCCCTTTGTCAAGTGCCAAGACTGTACTGCTTTCGGACAGACGTTTGGTCATGACCTCTTAGTTTCTGGTGAGCTAATGTTTAGAATAACTTGTCATCCCCACTAGCATGGTGGGATTGTACTGTTCCCCATAGTATGAGTGAAAGAATCAAAAGGGAACGTACTCGGTTATTTACGTAACCTCGGTTCCCTAAGATACGGGAATGAGTACTGCGTTGCCTGCCGTGCTAATTGCTGCCATCACCTCTGTTGAAGAATCTGCATAACCGTGGCAAAGGACCCACTTATATAGCCCATTGCCCCGCCCATTCTGGCAGGATTGGGCAGAATTCAGCGGGATGCTTTGCCATAGGTTTGCGCAGCATCGCTGCTCAGCTATTGGTTTGCTCAGTTATCACTGACTCGACCAATAGCCCTGCAGTTACACTGCGTTATTGAAAAAGTGCTTCAGTCTCGGAGAAAATAAAGATTTTCCCCATAAGTGTCTGTGACGCAGTACTTGTTCCCGTATCTCAGGGAACCAAGGTTACGTAAGTAACTGAGTACGTTACCACTACAATATCCATGTTTTTTGATTTTATGTCAGAATTTTTCAGAATTTCTCCAGTGCAGCAGAAGTGAATGAAATGGCCTTGAAGAATGATCATATTTTGGGTTCTACGAATATTTGCCAATGCTTTTATTTTTTGTGCATCTCACTAGTGTTGTGGAAATAACATAAGCTGCTTATGCAGATAAGAAGACATGATGCAAAAGTGACTTCTCCTATTTTCTTTAATTTACAAAAGAATCTGCAAGTCACTTTGGTACACAACACACAATGGATTATCTGCAAAAACCTGTGACTTGTTCAAAATATTTGTGTATAAGTATCTATAAGTATCTGTATGTGTCAATGAACATATCAGCACCATCAAAATCACAAGTCCTGGAGTCACTGTCCACAAACAAGATAGTCAAAATGCTTAGCCATGTTGTCAATATAACAGTATTTGCTGATGTAAATGATGGCTGTGGTATGGATGACAGTGATTGAAAATGAACAGGGCTGCACTTCTATAGAGCTCCAGACCTTACGTGAACCAAAGAATTTTAAAGGAACAGAGATCACTGTACATTTTAATTCAGAGACTCTGTAAAAGTCTACAAAAGCCTGGAAGGGTACAAATGGATGCAATCTTATTTTGTAATCCTATTTTGCAATCTTATTTTGTAATGAATATTCAACTTTGGAGTCTGCCAGCCAAAACCTGCTTTGTTGTCAACTGTGTTGTCAACGAATTGACCCTAAATGTCCTTGTTACTTTACAGCAACCTTTCTAAAAGTTGTATACAAGATGGACAGATTATAAAGCAGCCCTTTCAGTTGTCAGTGAATATGCAGCATTCTATGTGCCAAAAGACTGTTATGCCTGGTCTACCAGAACCCCTCACAACTCTTTATGACAAGCAGGCAAGATAGGTCAGCCTAGAAGTGTTACAAGACAGGGCAGAAGCACTATTTGAAGATATAAGTGTGACTAGAGAACAGGTACATCATGATTTAGCATTAAAGTGATGTTCCTAAAACTGTAATTATCTAACAATCATAATATTTACAGAGTGATATTAGTCTAAATCCAAGTTCTGGTATGATCAAAGGAATGGTAGGATAACAGCATTAACCTTCAGAGCAGCCAGAAAGCACTGTTTCCTGCTAAGAAAAATACACAAAGTCTCATACACAGCAAAAACGCTCAGTGTTAAATTAACACTCTCAGTGTTAATTTAACACTCTGAGTGTGGACACATATAGACACTGAAGTAGTGTTAAAATAACACTGAGCAGTGTTGAAGTTAATGAGATAATTGGGTAATTAACAGCTGATAAATAAACATAAGTATAGACACCTAATGATAACGAGCAGAATCACCAAAGGAGAAAATCAACATTTTTAAGCTACCATTATAGTGGTCAGTGTTTGCATTATTTGGGATCTTGACCCTTATATCTTTAATGTTAGATTTTGTTTGGCTCTTTTTGTGTTTGGTTTTTGTGTCTATACTAATGTTTATTTATCAGCTGTTAATTACCCAATTATCTATTCTTTGGTTTCACTACAAATACTTTTCAGCTACTATAAATTAAGTCTTTGGGAAAAACAGTTATTATACATCTGAAATGGAGGCAGTTATCACATAACTAATGTCTGTATTATCAACAATGTACAGTAGTCAAAGGGATTTCAAATCAATGGATTTATTAAATACAAAAAAAAAAAAAAAAAAAACATTAAATTCAGGTTAATACTGCTAATTTAACAATCTGAAAAGGACTTCAAATTACCTGTACAAATATAACAATAATACAAATTAACATAAAAATTACAAATTATCACTATAACCTCTGCTGAAAATATGTTTTGGTGTGATAAAGTATTCATTGGCAAAGCTCACTCTGAGGATGTTAAGAAATATAAGTAATATGTGTGTGTGTGTGTGTGTGTGTGTGTGTGTGTGTTTCCGTGTTTCCGGTGTGTGTGCAGTGTTGCCAAGTCGAATTAAGCTACTTTCATACTGTTGCCATGGGTTGTTTTTCATGTCTGTGTGTTGAAGCAACCACAATAATTTAATATTTAGCCCCTGGAATGCTAATTTTACTAAAGAAACCCCACCACAAAATGTTTATTTTACCCCCTGTAATGCGATTTTTACCGGGGAACCTGTAAAATTGGGCGTTTTTTTTTTTTTTTTTGTGAAAACCTTGCAACCCTTTGTGTGTGTGTGTGTGTGTGTGTGCGTGTGCGTGTGCGTGTGCATGTGCGTGTGTACACGCGCTTAGTCCCCATTTAACCAATGTCCGAGGTCAGTTTTGTGTAGGTGTGACCATGATGGGCACATAATAATAACACTGTCTCTTGTATTCCTCTTGAATCTCGCAAGCCAGATTTGAGGATCCCTGGCTTATATGAAACAACAGATTCTGAAAAGGTCTCTTGGTTTGAGCCATTCCAGTTAAACTGAGTAGCTAAAGAATGGCCAGTCAATGTTGTTAGTATTCTCCTTGTTGCATTATAGTGATGCCTACACAAAAACGCATGAACTAATGTTTCTGCATTTGACATTAAACGTATAGGTTATAATTTAGATATATTTTTAGGATGGGAAAAATGCTGGAAACATGACTTTCAAAGTAAACATTTCTATCAAATAGCACACCTAGGTTCCTAAATGATGTTGAAGAATTGACAGCACATCCACCAAATGTTAGACAGTGTTTTAGATTATTACATGCAGAGGTTTTAGGTATGATAATGAACAACTGTTTTTCCAGAATTTAGCAGTAGACTCATGCAAAGATGAAAGATTTTTTTTGGTTTTCATATTTAAATTTATTTTTGATTGAGTACTCAATGTTTATAACTGTTACAGTTAAAGTATACTTAAAAGTATATTTTAATTAACTAAAAAGAGGCCCAATTTATTCCCAAGTATCAAAATGGTAAACAAGTATACAGTACAGCTTATTGCTTATTCTCAGAGAATGAACAAGCAGACAAGAGCCAGTGTACTACCATAACATTCTCAACTTTATTAAAGTGGTTGGGTCATATTTATAGCATAGATACATGCAGTAACATACACAATGACCTTAACACCCAATCAAAATACTCAAAGATCAAACAATACCCTATGATGATGCTAAGAAATATAAATAATATATGTGTGAGCATGTGTATGTTCCGGTGTGTGTGCAGTGTTGCCAAGTCGAATTGGGCTACTTCCATACTGTTGCCACCAGTGGCGGACTGGCCGTCGGCCTCTGTGCAGCCGTCACAGTTTTTTTTTTCCTTCTTTTTTTTTCTTGCTTATAATTTACTGTTGATCCATGTCAAGACCGATAGGTGGCAACAATGCGCATACAAGCCGATAGATGCGCAAGCTCAATGCTTGTCACTTAACCGTTTACAAGTGCAGATGGGAGAAAGAACATGGATACTGGAGGTGTTGGTAATATGAAAAAAAGGAAAGAAAAGGGTGGGGCTGAGAAGGTGAGGGAAAAAAAAATCAAGCAGTTGGAGAGCGAAGCATCCAAATGTCGGAAGCTGACAGAAATGTTTGCCTGCAGCAGCAGCACTGCAACTGCCGGCAGTTCCAACTGTGGCACCAGCCGTAGTGAGAGCCAGGCCCAGACGGCTATGAAGGAGGAGGCTGCGGCCGCAGCAGCACAGGGAGATGAGGGACAGGTGCAGGAACAGGTGGAAGTTCCCCAGACAAGTGCAGGGCAAGTAAGCATGAAAGGAGGATAATTAGGGTTATTTCCTATCTGCATATCGTTCAGCAGAGAGACAGTTCTGTAAGTAATCAAGTTAACTGTGTAATCAAAGCCTCTTTACATTGTGATTTATCATAACTCATACCATTTATTCTTGTATGTTTTAGGTAGTCACCTCATCATCTGCATATTGTTCAGGAGAGACAGTTCTGTAAGTAATCAAGTTAACTGTATAATCAAAGCCTCTTTACATTGTGATTTATCATAACTCATATATACCATTTGTTTTTGTATGTTTTAGGTAGTCACCTCACCTGCATATTTTTCAGCAGAGAGACATTAAAAGAGTGCTGTTTATTTCTGTGAGTATTTTACACTATGCTTTTAACACATCTTTTAGTCAACATCAGAGATAATGCTATAATTTGGAAGGTAAAACATCATGGGTTAAGATTTAAGTATTTTGAGACCCGTGTCTGTTGCTGATTAGCTTTCACACACATCTGTTGTTGTGGGCTGAGCCGAGTCAAAGTCCAGGGCTGTTTTTTAGTCCCAGTCCGCCACTGGTTGCCACAGGTTGTTTTTCATGTCCGTGTATTGAAGCAACCACAATAAGTTAATATTTAGCCCCTGGAATGCTAATTTTACTAGAGGAACCCTACCACAAAATGTGTATTTTACCCCCTGTAATGCGATTTTTACCAGGGAACCGTTAAATTGGGCGTTTTTTTTTGTTTGTTTGTTTGTTTTTGTGAAAACCTGGCAACCCTCTGTGTGCGTGTGTGCTTAGTCCCCATTTAACCAATGTCCAAGGTCAGTTTTGTGTAGGTGTGACAATGATGGGCACATAATAAAAGGATATTACACAAGGGCAGTCAAAAAGTAAAGCTTAAGAAATAAGAAAATATTAGGTAATTCTGCATGACTATATTTTAGATCCCTTATTCCTATCCCATACCTAAACTTAACAACTACGTTACTAACTATTAATAAGCAACAGTTTATTAAGGGAAAACTGTTGAAAAAAAATAAATATGTGTTCCTTATTCTAAAGTGTAATCAAATATTAACTATGGCTTATGTTAAATCATACCCTGCAAATACAATTAAGTCTGGTGTTTTCTGGATAATCAGTGATTTTTAAAAGCTCTTCTGATCAAAATATATAAAAAGATGTTTAGAATTAGGCACACAGACATCAAGAATCAGCGTGAGAACCTCAACAATGGCTACGTTTACATGCACCCAAATAATCCATTTGTAATCGGATTGACAGCACCTTAATCGATCTGATTGAGCTCGATCAGAATGAAATTTCGATCGGATTGAAAGGGGTGGTTTATTCCTTTTCTAATCCGATCCAACAGCAAAAAATGACCATGTAAACGCTTGAATCCGACTACTTTCTCAATTGTATTCAGAAGTTTCTGGGGCACATGTGCAGCGCAATGTTGACACACATTAGGCAGTGCGCAAGTTTACATTCACGTCTTCTTTAGTTGTTTAGTTGATCACAAAAAAAAAAAAAGGTTCATATGATGGTTCTTGATGTCACTGTGTGCCTGAAAGAACACTCTTTCTCACTACATTTTTTATCAGAATATTTTTTTAAGAAACCGCTAGATTTTGTTTAAACAGAACATTCCAAATCTTACATTGTAAAATCACAAGACTGCTGTATTCAGTTCACAACAAACGCAGAGATCAGGCTCTTAATGAATGCAGATCAAATGATGATTATGTTAAAACACAACCAACACCACCGAAACCACCTGTTCTCTTGGATTCCTTAGATCAGTTACTGCAGCCAAGCAATATCAAATGTTAAAAAGACCAGTCTAGAGCCCAACTAAAGTAAACGCTGACCACTGTAATGGTAACCTAAAAAAATATTTTCTCCTTTATTTTTCGTTTTTTGAATATGATGCCTGTATCATGTCCATGTAAACAACAAACAAACGTGACTTTGTGAAAAAGATAATGTGCATGTGTATTAAATTAGAATATTATGTGTATTATCAGGGTACCCCCGGGATCCTCCAAATGAAATTCAAGGCTTTTTAAGACCTTTTTAATACCATTTCAAATTAAATTCAATGCCAACTTCGTACCCATTCCGACAGAAGTATGAGGGGAAAATGTCAAATCTGTATAAATTTTGAACCCTAGAAAATAATTATGTACAAGTGGGCTACTTGAATTAAATAAAACATTTTATTTAAATTATCAGTTATATTTAATACATACGCAACAGGCCCCGCCGGCAGCCGGCCACACCAGGGCAGACCGGCCCGAGCCCGGAGAACCAATGTTGTTCTAAAGTGCTTTAAAACAGGGGAGGGGCAAGACACTAACCACCCTCCGTCAGCTCGTGTCAGCTCGGCCCCTCCCAAGAGCCCTCAATGTCTATGTGCAACTTAAAATTGAGAAGTGGGCATCGGCACCAGAGGGAAGGCTGAATGAACAGACCGCCCTCTGGACGCCGTTCAATGTGCCCACCCCCAAGGCCCTATATGTATGTGTCATGTGACAGTAAGTAATGAGAGTGTCTAAGTAATGATGTATGATTGGGATGCGGGAGGCCACGAGGAGACAGAGGAGTCCCAACTCCCCTGCATCCCAGCGACACACCCGCACCCCAAAAACCCTACCTGTATGTTGGTGCGATGGGGCGGGAGAGGGGAAGCATTAGGGATGGAGAGGAAAACATCGGAGGGGGCAAAGTGTACCCCATCCAGGCCAGGACCGCAGCCCCCCAGGGAACCCCCAGACACCCCAAGCCCATTTGGCCCCCCACGCCAACAACAAAAATCAAAGCCAGACAGAGTCAGGACCCCCCACCCACACTAGGTGATGGAGCTGATCAAAGGAGCCCAGAGAGAATGATCTAATGTGGCAGCAGAAGCTGTGTCAAGATTAATATAGTCCAACAAGCGATCTCTATATTCGTTGATATTAAGATTATTTTTATTTTTCCAGTTCATGAGGACCGTCTTCTTGGCAATGCATAAGGCGGTGAAAGCCATGAGGATTGTGTTACCTTCTGTAGTGATACCATCAAGGTCACCCAACAGGCAGACTGACGGAGAGGCTGGAATGGAACATTTAAGACACTTTGTTAAGTCTTCACATATTTGATTTGTAATAAACAAATTAATTTGAACTTGGTGTTGAACACTATAGCCTTCGCAGCTCTGCTGCCTTGGCTGCAATTTTTTCGCCCAGACTCTCAAGTTCTGTCAACTTCTTCTTGTGGCTTCTTCTCAACGCGTTTGACTTGGCAATTAGCTCAGCCATTTTGCTGCCTTGGTTGCCCTCAGCCTCCTCTGCCATCTTGTCTGCATCCCTCCTCAGATGCTCCACAACTTCCTGGATGGTCTGTCTTGTCTTTTTTAGCTGCTCCAACTCCTCTTCAATCATTATTCTTCTTTCACTATGTGCTTGAGATTCTTTTTTCTTTCGTTCACATTCAAGATGCATCCTGTACCTCACCCTTGCTGATGTGACTGAAGACAGGAGCTCTGGTGTGAGGGGCACCTTGGTAACACCCCCATGCATGGACACATAATCGCACACTCTTTGTGCAATAACAGTGTCCTCTTGGATATTACAAGTTTCTACTTGTTTATTGATAGAGAAGCCCCTCTCCACCGTAGCCTGCCCATGGGAGAGGAGCAGAAGGTTTCTAATGAAAGCCCAGAGCTGTGGGTAGGGCTGACTTATATAAGAATGGAGAAACACATCCAGCCTCTTCTCGAGGGGCTTGAAAGACAGGAACTTCTCATTCCTCACCTCCAGGGACAACAATTGTGAAAATTGCTAAATGATCAGATCACCTAAAGAAAAAGTGAAAGAAAAAGCACTCATATATATATAATAATCCAATCAAATGTACATGTGTTTCTTTTGTAAATTGTATGCCTAACGTCAGAACTTAATCTTATGTACCTGTAGCAACCCCATCTAACTGCTTGTCATGAAGAAACCTTTTGACTAGACACTTCATCTGGCCCTGACACAATTCTGGATCCGAATACATCACGGCTGGGTTAAGACAAGTCATTTGTCTTACAGTTGGGAATTTCAAAGGGCTCTTTTCTTGAATCTTCTTCACAATTCTGGACAGACCCTCCACGCATTCCTTTCTGAACTGGAGGACAGAAAGCTCCTCGGTGGATCTACTCTGCCGCTGACGTTCCTAAGGATGAATGGGGACTAAATTAAGTAGCTTCCTCTCCCTCCTCTTTCCTTCTAGCTAATCCAGTGAGGGGCTGAGTAGACCAGTCTAACAACAGGGACACCAGGAACAGCCTGGTCACACATTATGCATTTCCTAAATACCTTTATTGCAGCCTCAGCTCCAATGCCAATATCAACTGCTCTTAGATGAACCCTGGACTGCATGTCACTAACATCAAGCCGGACCAAATGCTGAGGTGTGGCATCATTGAGAAGTTCTTGTTTGATGAATCACCTCAGCAAACTCTACGAAAAGATAAAAATATACATATTTGAGAATACAAAATATTTTACAATACAAAATAAGCACTCTCACTTTACAATGTTTCTTTTCTTCAGTATTATTAAATGAGCCTAATTTATCTGATGACAATAAATCACTATGACAATAAAATGAGAAGATTCACCTCACCTTCAGCAGTTCAGCCAAGTCATTACCAATGAAAGGCAGCACAGGCTCATCAGTCTGGTATCTGGTGAGGAAAGGTGTTACACTTCGACACACTGCCATGAAAAAGTGAAGCTTTGCCAGAATGAGAGGGTCTTTGGTTGCCGCCTCAATGGTATCATAGGAGGACGTCCCAGGGTTAGGAAGCTTTTTGGTGCTAACAGCCTCAACATACTTCATCATGTCTGGCCAGATGACAAGGGCTCTCTCCGCCACAGGGAGGTTCTCGACCCAGCGATGACCACAAAAAGGCTAAGCGAAGATTTTGGACTTTGTGAGATTACAGAAATCCTCCCTTCTTGCTGGCACATTGTGGAAAATTGTATGCAGAGCTCTTAGGAACTTCTCCATATGCCAGTCGGTGAATCTACATTTGACAGCATTATGGAGAGTATGCAGGCCACAACTCCCCACCACTGCCAGCTGAGCACCCCCAAAATGCTCTGCATGCTCCTGCTGCAGCATCTCAAAAAAACGCCAATTAACATTGGGTCCATCCATAGACACGGAGACCATCTTCCTCAAGTCAAGGTCACATACACACTCCTAAAAGACATGAAAAGCACATTTTAAACAAACACATATTATGTAGCCTACATAATTAGTAAGTGTGATGGAGGTTGGGGCCTCAAGGTTAAAGGGTTCTGTCTGAGTGGTGAGATAGAGGTTCAGACCTGCAAACTCACAACTGGTGAAAAAGGTGACATGTTTACGAAGTAATTTGTTGTAGGGGGCTCTGGGGCATTATCCCCCATGAGACAATTTTTATGATTTAAACATGTAAATGAAGCGTTCTGGTGCATTTCTGACAAGAAAATATTTTGCTTCAAGACATTTGCTTCAAGTAAAAAATAAAAAATAAACAAAAATAATCGAAACAATTTGATATCATGTTAATTAAGTTGGGGCCTATCAGGTACAGTACATAACAAGAAAAAAAATCTCTCTCAACTAATGCTGTAAAGTAAACCATAAGGAACCCCAGATAGTACATCATTCTAATATTAAAGGTTAAAAATTATTTATTTGTAAGCTACTTCCATTTAAATCACACATAAGGAAGTTTTTATAATAATGTTATAATACATTTTTAATGACATAATTATGTTTCTACTTTTTAAATAATGTCTGTCATAAATAAATAATTTGTTTTGAAGCAATATTCTCATCAGCTTTTACATACTTAAATCTGCATAATTGTGATTTTTACACCAGGACGTTATTTACTTTTATAAGGACAATTTTTAAACCTTACTATATATATGCACTCTCTTTCCTGTCAAATTCTTACATTTGATCAAATTCAGTTTTAATAATAAGGGCTGTTATCAATCAAATTAAGTCATTTACACTGCAAAATTGGTACTGTAATAATTTTATGAGATTGATGTTTAAACAAATAATATAAAAAAAATCAATGATGACAATAAAGCAATAGGTGGCAGCAAGTGACCGTCTTAATAAATTAATCATTGAGTCATTCATTAAAACGATTCTTCAAAATTCTTCATTTAATAACAAAACACAGCACTTTAGTGTTGCTTTTCTCTCGTCGGTGAAATAGAACAAAACGATATTGCATCTACATTGTAAGTGACTACATGTTAACTAGGCTACTTGTTTATTAAACTATACATTCAATGTAACATTTGCAATCGTGATATTATAGAACAGCTCACTTGGTCGTGTTATGTTACTTAAATATATCATATATTATTTATAAATAAAAAAACTCAACATTTTTAAAATTTAGAATAAAAACTTACTCTGAAATGTTTGAGCAGGTCCACCGCCGTTGCATGACCCATAAACTGCAAGCCGAAGTATCGTGACTGGACGTGGTCGCCCACCCAGTAGCGAATATGAAGGTCCAACTGCTTACTTTTCGTCATCTTATTGAGACTCTCGTCAAACATGACCACAAACCCGTTGGCCTTATTGACCTGGTCAGTCAGTTCTTTAGTTATAAAAGGAGCCAATCCGAATTTAGTAATATATGCAGTTTTGTTGCTTCCACACGAGAATGTAGCTGCAACCTCGGAGTCAGGAAACATGGTTTTAAAAATCTCTGTAATGTTCTCATTCGATGTGTAAGAGTGGTGCTCAGAGATTGTTTTAAGGACCCATATCACCTCTGCCCGCAGAGTTGGTGTTGAGCCACAGTAAGATAGGATGTTCCTTGGCTGTGGTGGCAATGCTTCTAATGTAGAAATTTCTTCATTACTGATAGCCAAAGCTGTTTCAGTAACCGAAGAGGTCTCCGGTGCACAGAACTGCACAATAGGTGGTTGGCGCTGGCGAGCAGTACTACACGCGGTGTGTTTGGCACCCTTCATATGGGAGTCCAGGGCCGTAACACCCATCGCCGCTAGCTTAAAAGATTTCCGGCACCAACAGCAGTAGGCCTCGCGGTCATTTCCTGGCACAGGCTTGACCCAAACGTAATTCGGATTCCTTGGCCACAGCGGATTAAACCGACACTTTCCCATTTTAGCCGACAAACTAGGCTAGCTACTATCTTGTTCTGTACCTCACTTGCCTAGTAACCATAGTAACGGGTGCGCACGCTTTCGGGCTTTCTGCTATGATGTGGAGCGCGAGGTGCACTCAACATTACGCTGCATGAATTTTTAATTAGCCTACATTAGTAACAGTTAATTTTGTTACCGTATGAACTTAATCCTAGGAAAGGCAAAAAATAAATAAATAAAATAAGACCTTTGTAATGAAATCCAAGACTTTGTATACCAAATTCAAGGCTATTAAGGCCTTAATTTGAGATTATCAAATTTAAGACTTTTTCAATGCTTTTAAGACCCCGCAGGTACCCTGATTATGTGCATCACATGGTGTTTCTTGATCGCTAACTACCGGCCTGGCATGCATAACAGTACGCATTAGTATGCAATAGTGTTTTTTTTTTTTTTTTGTCCAATGAAACCAATGTTTTTGTTTAAATTTTACTTAATTATTTTTGTATGGTTTCACTCATTTTGCATGGATAATTTGTAAGCATCTAATTTTATTAAATCTAGTTAATTTTTATGTGTTGAATTTAATTAATAATATTGCTTGTAATCTGTTGCCTCAATTTTATTGAGTAAATACAATGCATAATTTTTTTACAGTGAAAACATGATTGACAGAGTATGATAACTGGTTAAAAAATGTTGCACATGACTTTTTAAATGAACTAATTCCTTGATTGATCAACACACAGTAAATTCCCCGGTGTTAAATCAACACCGCTCGGTGTTCATATGGGAACCACCAGCAGGGTGTTAAAAGTAACACTGAAGCAGTGTTAGAGTTAATTAGGTAATTGAGTGGTTAATTAAGTGATGATTGATCATTATTGAAGACACCTGATGTTAACAAGCAGAATCACCAAAGGAGAAAATCAACATTTTTAAGCAACCATTATAGTGGTCAGTGTTTGCATTAGTTAATCTCTTGACCCTTACTTTTTTAACATTAGAGTTGGTTTGCTGCATGTTAGTTATAACATCCAGACAAACCAAGAGCAGAAGTTATCAGATGATGATGATGATGATTTGATCTGAATCATCAGATCAGTTTAATTTTTAAGTTACATTTGCTATGTTGGAAATATACACTTATAAAATATAAAATATAAAAATTCAGGTCAAATAGTTATGAAAATGAAAGTTATTTATTTTATTTTTTTTAGCTGGTTTTGAGATTCAATGTAATATATATTAAATATGTTTGTTTAAGCACACACAGACATCAACAACCAGAGTATGAATCTCAACAATGGTGACAAACAAAAGAAACTCGTAAGAATAAAATAAATTACAAAGATAATTAAGCTCATAATTTATTCATTCTGCAATGCATGATGGGAGCCACAGAGTTTGATTGGCTACCACATGATTATTTGATGCTCACCGTTGTTGTGATTCTCAGGCTGATTCTTCATGTCTGTGTCTTCATTAATGTTTTTTTTTTTTTTTTTTTAAGTTTTGGATTGTAAAAAAATTTAAAACATCTGTCTGATTATAAATATATTGTCCACAGGGTTGATGCAATCAGTAAATACACCTAACTCTGTTATACAGGTCACTACATAAGGCCATGACAAAACAAAATCAAAGACACATGGATGCCTTTTCTTTGGTTTGTCTGTCTGTTATAACACTATTACAGCAGCCAAACAAACTCTAATGTTAAAAGTGTAAGAGTCAAGAGACTAACTAATGCAAACACTGACCACTATAATGGTTGCTTAAAAATGTTGATTTTCTCCTTTGGTGATTCTGCTTGTTATCATCAGGTGTCTTCAATAATGATCAATCATCACTTAATTAATCACTCAAATACCTAATTAACTCTAACACTGCTTCAGTGTTACTTTTAACACCCTGCTGGTGGTTCCCATATGAACACCGAGCGGTGTTGATTTAACACCGGGGAATTTACTGTGCATAAGCATTTATACACGTAAAATTATACATAATCAATTATATATGAAAAAAACCATTAACAATTTTGAAAGGATGAGAAATTAAATGTATGATCTGCAGAAGTGACAAGATGATGCGGAGGTGTAACAAAATGCGTTTTGAGAATTTCAGTATTGAGAAAGTGACTGAGAAAAACTGTATGATGAAACAGAAGAGAAGTCAGCGTAGCCCAGTCATTTCAAAAGCAGTTATCTGATTTCGCAACACATCCTCCACACAAACAAACACGTACACATGCATACAAAATCACAGAAGAAACCATAAACAGAGAGAGAAAGAGAGATACCTCCTCTCAATAGAGTCATTCTAATCTGAAGTGACAGGTAAGTATCCTGCTGCAGCCCTCACTGTAAGTGAAAAACTCAAGAGAATGTTTTAAAGACAACTCTACTTTTGTGCATATTCTCAAGGCATAAAGCATGTAGAACAGATGGTTTTTTTTATGATATTAGGACTGTTCTATCTAAAGGAGGATTAAACAAACTAATTTGTCCATATCCTGACATAACATGCCATATTTTTATTTCTGAGGTCAGAATGGATGTACGTGCTATTTTGTTGCTTGGACTTCTGCCTGGTGTGTGTGTCACTAGATGGGGAGGTAAGTTTACTAAAATAAATATATATATATATATATATATATATATATATATTTGTGTAGTAGCATGTATTTACTATGCTGAAGGCCACAGAGAGGCTAATGACACCATTCTCCTTGTAATGTCTAATTGACCCCATTTGGCGCAAAAATGTGTATTTATTGTGGCCAAAATATATTTAAACTGCTAACACTGCAAAAAGGCTTATCTTACTTAGTATTTATGTCTTGTTTCTAGTCAAAATATCTAAAAATTCTTACATTAAGATGCATTTACTAGATAAGCAAAATGGGGGGTGAAAAAAACTAAATTGAGTGCATTTAGCTTAAAACAAGATTAAATATCTTATGTTGTTTTGATTATCTAGTAAATGCATCTTAATTTAAGAATTTTCAGATATTTTGACTAGAAACAAGATTAAAAAATACTAAGTAAGATTAGTTTTGTGGCAGTGAAATTTATGTTGTTAACATTTTGAAAGAAACATTTTTGAAATGAACAAGAAAATAATTTTCTTGGACTGAAATATATATTTTTAAATGCTTGGGATTTTAAATGCTTTATGGGATTGTTGTGTATTATGTTGCTCTGTGAGAGAAAAGAGATCTAATTGAGAACAATTTCTAGCTTGTAATTCAGTTTGGTTCTATTCATATTAATGTGCACATATCTCTTTTATTGGCAGATGAGGACACAGATTACTATGACAGGACTTCAAGTGAGTGTTATTCGTAATATTAAAAGTGCTTTCATAGAGCAAATGTTCTTACAAATGATTTAAATATGTCAAGACATTTGGAATAATCCATCATTTTGATAGCATAAATTTGTATAGCCATAATAGCCTAAATATGTTTTGATTATCTAGTAAATGCATCTTAATTTAAGAATTTTCACATATTTTGACTAGAAACAAGATAAAAATACTAAGTAAGATTCACCTTTTTTGCAGTGAAATTTATGTTGTTAACAGTGAAGTTCAATGAAATATATTTTTGAAATAGGAAATATATTTTATTTCAAACGTCGTGTGTGTGTGTGTGTGTGTGTGTGTGTGTGTGTGCGTGTAAAAAGTTTGGACACACCCTCTCATTCAATATATTTTAAATAAATATCTTATGCTCATCTAGGCTGCAGTTATTTGATCAAAAATACAGAAAAACTATTTTATATAACATTAATATATATAACATTTTACAATATTACTAATGGTTTTTATTTTAAAATACTTACAATATAATTTATTCCTGTGATGCAAAGCTGAATTTTCATCAGTCGTTACTGCAGCCTTAAGTGTCAGAAATCATTATAATATGCTAATTTATTATTAGAATTATCAATGTTGGAAACAGTTGTGCTGCAAAATATTTTTTTGCAACCCATGTTTCTTTTTTTTCAGGATTATTTGATGAATAACAAAAGTTAAAAAGAACACCATTTATTCAAAATAGAAATCTTTTGTAACTATGTAAGTCTATGCTATCACTTTTTATTAATTTAGCACATCCTTGGTGAATAAAAGTATCAATTTCTTTCAAAAAAAGAAAGAATAAAAATTTACTTACCCCAAACTTTTGAACAGTAGTGTGTATTGTTAGAAAACATTTGCATTTTAAATAAATGCTGTTTAACCTTTTACTGATCAAAATATCCTGAAAAATGTATCACTAGTTCCAAACTAGCAGCGCAACATATTAGAATGATACTGAAGACTGAAGTAATGATTCTGGAAATTCAACTTTAATTGAAAGTTTGATTCTTTCAAGAGATTTGTTCATTTTCAGTTCGTTCGCCAAAATGATTTGTTCAGAATCGTTCACTGATTCGTTCAGTAACCATTTCTTCAAATGACATATATATATATATATATATATATATATATATATATATATATGCCAGCAGGGGGCGAAAAAGAGTATCTTATGCGTTATGTCTACGATTGAGTCAACGATTGTACTGCATTACTATTTACTACAAAAACTGACTTGACTTATTAAAATGTGTAATCTACTCATTAAATAAATAAAATAAGGTTCAGGTGACCAAAACATAAGGTTTTCTTGCATAATTAACATTTTAATTGTTTGGTCAGACAGTTAAATAAATCGTGGTGTTATGTTCTTAAATATGAATATATATATAAACAAGCGTATGTGCACACTGCACAGTACCACCTGCTGCAATTTGCATCCGCTTTCTGCTGATTGCTGAATGAGACTGACTCGCATGCAGAGTCAGTCTCATTCATGACCAACGTACCCGGTACACAATCATTCACGAACGACATGTATCGTTCAATTCGTTCACGATGTACCATTTAGTTCATGAACGAAATCTCTCTCTGGTTCAGACTCAAAACCGCGACTCACTCAGTGATGGGCGTATTCGTTCAGTAGATCCAACCAATTCCATGCCCCTTCACAGCCCGAACTGAATGCTATGTGTTGACGTGACGCAAATGAACCATTAATGTCACTTTTTTGTTGTTGTTTGTTTTACATTTTTTAGAGAAGTGCATGACATGACTCAAACATAATAAAGTAATTTTATTTAAAAGAAGAGAACTGTTTAAACATAAAATAACAGCAACAATAAAAATAAATAATACAAAACACCAGTTCAGTAGTCAAGTAAATTGTTCAAAGTGCAAAATATACCACGTCTAAAACACAGTAGTGCAAAAAAACAAAATAAGGCAACATTTTTAAAAAGTATAAAGTATAAAATAAAATATAAGAAAGACTGGTAAAGAGTAGTGTAAAGTTTAATCAAGTAAACAATGTAGATTTTAAGTTTCTCTTAAAATATAAGAGAAGCAGGTAAACAGTAGTGCAAATATTAAAACTAAACAGTAGGCTATTTAAAGTGCAAAAATACAAAAAACTCTTAAACACAGTAGAGCAAAAATACAAAACAGCTGCATGGAAAAAAGACCCTGTCACATAAGCAGGGATAACAACAACAGTATTATACAATAATTAATAATGAATAATACAAATGTTCCTGCATTACTGTAGCAATAACGATGCCACTTACATTGTAATTTTTCTTTATATTTTACAGTCTGCAAAAACTGTTTGCAAAACACACCGTTTTATAATGTTATAAAATGTAAATAATTTTGTAAAAGTACAATAAAATTATAAAATTAAATAAAATTAAATCTGTTATAAAAATGATTGTTGTTAAATAGCTCTCACCACTTATTTCCACTGTGACTTCTTCAAATGGTCTTAAAACCTCACAGGCCTCTTCCATTTCTTTCCACTCATCCTGTGTTAGAGTTTCCAGTCGGGCATTTACCAGTGCAAGTGTGGTGATGATGGCATCCTTGTTATCAAGAAATCTCTGTAACATGTAAAAGTGGAGTTCCATCGTGTTGGGCAGTCTTGTTTCAGTTTTAACTCAGGCAAACCCATCTGCTGCTGAGTTGCCTTAAGTGCTTCTGCTGCCACTGTGCTTCGGTGCATTTACTCCACAATTGCTTTAATCTTATTCAGTGTATTTTGGATTACACTGAGTCCACCCCTCACAATCAAGTTAATTGTATGGGCAAAGCATGGCAGATGCTTCCATGAGGTTTTGTGAATGGCCACACAGCAAAAACGCTCAGTGTTAAATTAACACTCTCAGTGTTAATTTAACACTCTGAGTGTGGACACATATAGACACTGAAGTAGTGTTAAAATAACACTGAGCAGTGTTGAAGTTAATGAGATAATTGGGTAATTAACAGCTGATAAATAAACATTAGTATAGACACCTGATGATAACAAGCAGAATCACCAAAGGAGAAAATCAACATTTTTAAGCTACCATTACAGTGGTTAGTGTCTGCATTAGTTGGGATCTTGACCCTTATATCTTTAATATTAGATTTTGTTTGGCTACTTTGTCTATGTTAAAACAGACAGACAAGTCAAGAGCCTCAGTCATCAGGTGCTTATGATTATGTTTTAACAACATCATCATCGTTTCACCTAGAGTCTAATCTTTTCCTTGTTCAACAGCCTTGTAAACCAACAATAGATCCTATATTTTCTATACATCTTGGAGAAATTTCATTTAGACAGTTCTTGTTCAAAACTCAAAGATTTTTTTAGGCTCACACAAACATCAAGAATCAGCGTATGAATCTCAACAATGGTGATAAACAGCATATTCGGAAAAACAGATCATCTCAAAACAAACAGAAAGACAATGTGGCAATGCATGATGGGAACCATAGAGGAGTTTTGATTGGCTACCACATGCTTGTTTGATGCTCACCGTTGTTGTGATTCTCATGCTGATTCTTGATGTCTGTGTGTGCCTAAACTATGTGTTTTGTTTTGTTTTATTCAGAACCACTTGAAAGAAATCTTTTCAAAATGTATAGAAAATACAGGATCTATTGCTGTTGGTTTACAAGGCTGTTATAGTCAATAAAGGAAAACTCTGAGATTACACTCTAGATGAAATAAATATGATGTTAAAACATAATCATGTGCGCCTGATGACTGCTGCTCGACTTGTCTGTCTGTTTTAACGTAGATACAGCAGGCAAACAAAATCTAATAATAAAGATATAAGAGTCAAGATCCCAACTAATGCAAACACTGACCACTGTAATGGTTGCTTAAAATGTTGATTTTCTCCTTTGGTGATTCTGCTTGTTATCATCAGGTGTCTATACCAATGTTTATTCATCAGCTGTTAATTACCCAATTATCTCATTAACTTCAACACTGCTCAGTGTTATTTTAACACTACTTCAGTGTCTATATGTGTCCACACTCAGAGTGTTAAATTAACACTGAGAGTGTTCATTTAACACTGAGAGTGTTCATTTAACACTGAGGGTTTTTGCTGTGTGTGTGTGTGTGTGTGTGTGTGTGTGCGTGTGTGTGCGCGCGCGTGTGTGTGTGTGTGTGTGTCTAGTTAAGGACAACACATTTATGTGTCAATTTCAAACTCAACCAGTGTGATATTTGTCTTGACATTTTTAAAATATTTAACACACTAGTGTGTCATAAATAACAATTTATGGCACATTTAGTGTGTTAAAAAAACAGATGTGTTAAAAACAACACAACCTGTCATATTTAACACATCTGTGTGTCTAGTTAGGGACAACACATTTTGTGTTATTCTTAACACAGGCAGTGTGTTAAAATATTTAACACATTAATGTGTAAAAAATCACGCATTCACCTGATCTGATGTTAACAAGCAGAATCACCAAAGAAGAAAATCTTAAAATGTGATTTTCTCCTTTGGAGATTCTGTTTGTGTGTGTATTTGGTCCCACAATAGTGTTAAATTATCATTAACTCTGCTTCAGTGTTACTTTAACTCAATCCCTGAAGATTCTCCATATAACCCTTTAAAGAACTCCACATCATCATGAGAAATGTTTCCCTGTTATAATTTTAACAGGGAAATCCATATTCCTGACATGAGTGATCCACATCATCCACCAATGAAAAAAGAGGCGTGAACAGCTTGTGCAGTGACATAGACAGCAATGTGATTAAATAATATTTAACACATATTGTGTTGGACACATTGTGTTGTTTCTCTCTCTCTTTTTTCCTTGTACACATGATGTGTTAAAATGGCCATAACACAAAAATGTGTTAATAATTAACATTCATTTTAAGAGTGTACAAATGATTTAAATATGTCAGACATTTGTAATAATGAATTCATTTTGATAGCATAAATTTGAATAGCTATAATAGCCATAATACTGGGATTTGTTGCAGCACACACAAAAAAAAATGAATGTGTTCTTTGATAAACAGGGAATCTTGCTCTTGGAGCCAAAACAAGGCAATCTTCTACATTCGTTTTCCTTGGTTTGGCTAAACATGCTGTAGATGGAAACAGTAATTCAAACTATTTGCTTGGGTCATGTACTCATACCAACATGGAGACTAATCCGTGGTGGAGCGTGGACTTGGGTGATGTCTACACAGTATCCAGAGTTACTATCACCAACCGTGGGGACTGTTGTGGAGAGTGGCTATCTGGTGCTCAGATCCGTATTGGCAACAGCCTGCATATGAATGGCAACAACAATAAGCTGTAAGGATTGCTCTCACTTTTTCAAGTTCAACACACCTTTAAAGGCATTTCATTTTACAGAAATAATATGTGAATTTCTCTGTGTGAATCAAAAGGGCTGCAACAATTTGGTCTATCCCAAATGGAGGCACAGAAACTTTTACATTTTGGCCTATTACGGGAAGATATGTCAACATTGTTCTGCCTGGGATGTTTAAAATTCTCATCCTGTGTGAGGTTGAAGTATATCGCAGGCAAGTGCAAAAATATGATGTGACTTAACTTATTCTTAATATGTGAATAACTTGCCATTTTATAAATACAGAGCACTACTAAAAGTAATATCAACACACAAAGCTGGCACACTTTTACACATAAAAAAGTATACATTATAGCATTTTAAATGATTTGTTATTAATATTCCTTATTTTTGGTGAGAAAAATGTGCAGATTTTTGAGTCTTGACTTATTTGTAATTGCTTGTTATTTTTCTGATTTAATTGTCAGATGAAGTAGGATGAGATGAAGATACCATATGAAGACGAAGTACCATAGTCAACTCAGATCCTAGGGAAGACAAAAAACTTTTTTGTAAAGTGCATTACATCCCTTTTTTCTTTTTTTTTGTTTGAATTTCTTTTAACATAACTCTGAAATACAAATTCAGTTAATTCAGTGCATTTCCATTAAGTAAATACTTCACATATATATGGAGGGGAAAAAATGTCAGATGGGGGAGGGGCACATTCACTGCAAAGCACTTCATATCTACTTATGTACCATTGACCAATTCTTATAAAATGTATCCACTCTTAGTCTTAGAGAAAAGGTCATTTTCTCCATATCAAACATATCCTTTACAATCACTATCCACTCTTCTTTTGTTGGAGGGTTCAAATCTAGCCACCTTTTTTTTTTACTAGCAACAAATAACATTTTTTTTTCCATTAATAAACTTGTTTTCAGTATTTTGAAAATACACTGTTTATGCTGATCAGCTGTTGCATTATATCATGTGCTGTTTTTCAGTATTAAATAAATGTTTCACATCGATCTTTGAGGTGTATTCAGTGTGTGTGTGTGTGTGTGTGGTGGGGGGGTGAATCTTTTCAAGTTTTTTGAAAAGATTTTTGTTGTTAATCATTTACCCCCATGTCGTTCAAAACCCGTAAAAGCTTTGTGCTCACAATGTATTTGAAATAGGGCTGTCAGTCGGTAATTTTTTTTTATCTAATTAATTACATGATGTGTTGATTAATTCATCGAATTAATCACATATTTATCTGAAAAAAAAATTACACTGAAAATACCCACAAAAGATTATTTAAATCTTTTTTTTTTTTTTGTTTGTTTGTTTTTTTTTTGCATTAAATGACAAAGTAGCAAGTAGACATTACAAATTGTAGCTTTAGAAAGAAATGTTTTATTTGACTCTGCATAAAATTTATTACACATAAACAGTTAGACTGCAACGGCCTAACATAAACTATGGAACATAAAAGAAGGTAATTTGAGAAACAACTCAATATTTTTTGTTCATAATGAAAGTCATGGTAACCAAAACAGCTTTGTTACAAACAGTCTTTAAAATACCTTCATGTTCCACAAAAGAAAGGTTTGAAATGACATGAGGGTAAGTAAATGATGACAGAATAATAATAAAAAAAGTATGCCTTTAATGTTGTTGTTATTAGATTCAGAATCAGAATCAGAATGAGCTTTATTGCCAGGAATTTTTGCACATACTAGGAATTTGTTTTAGTGACAGAAGCTCCAAAATGCAAAAGAATGACAGTGACAAGACAAGACACAGATAATAAAAAGAACATTATACAAATATACAGAAAAAGTGCAAAAAAAGCAAATACTCAATATACAATTTAAAATAAACTAAAATAGACAAATTTAAACAATTTACTATGTACAGGTGCAAATTAGAAATGTAAACAAGTATGTGTATTAAATAAATGAATGTATAATAGCGTTGTGTTCATGAGATGGACTGCTTGAGGGAAGAAACTGTTCCTGTGCCTGGTCGTTCTAGTGCTCAGGACTAGCGTCGACCAGATGGCAACAGTTCAAAGAGCGAGTGTGCTGGATGTGAGGGATCCAGAGTGATTTTACCAGCCCTTTTGCAAACTCTGTATAATAATAATAATAATTATTATTATTATTATTATTATTATTATTTTTGTTGTTCTTCATTTGATAGGCCTACTCTAAATAAGAAACTTAATCTGCCAGCAGGTGGCGGTAAATGTCTTAATGAGTAATTCACGATTCGTTCAAAAAGCAGATTCTTTCAGAAACTAAACAATGCTATGTTGCTCTGAGATGCGCAACAATACTGTTATGGCTTCAAAGGTAATGTTCCATGCGAAACTGAGCAAAAACACATCATATAATGTTTAAAATATAACACAATATAAAATTCTCATTTACTGAACTGTTATATAAAATCACATTTAAAGGGATAGTTCACTTTGAAATTAAATTTTGATATGTTTTAGCTTACCCCAAGGGCATCCAAGATGTAGGTGTCTTTGTTTCTGCAGTAGTTTCAATTCTGATATTTTTAGGTCCAACCGTTCTTGTCTGTACGGCGCTACTCCCGGAAAGCACCGGACATGATCCATTGCTCGAGCACAAGTAATTCTTTTCTTTTTTAAACATCCCTAAACATACCTTTTTTAACCATTTCTTGTTTAAACATCCCGGATAAGCACAAACGAGTACCATTTCTGTTAGCCATTTTACCTACAATCTCTGTTCTGTGTAAACAATGAGTGACGTTCACGCGCGAGAGATCACTTCCGGAGCTTTCTGGGAGTAGCGCCGGCGTGCTCACACACCAGATATAGCGCGCCCCCTTCAACTTGGACGTGATTGTTTACAAGAGGTAAAAACGATACAAATGCTGTTCGTTTTCTCACACAAACCACTCGTTTCGTGTCTTAGGTCATTAATGTGTACTTACGGTGGGGACAGACAAGAACGGTTGGACCTAAAAATATCAAAATTGAAACTACTGCGGAAACAAAGACACCTACATCTTGGATGCCCTTGGGGTAAGCTAAAACATATCAAAATTTAATTTCAAAGTGAACTATCCCTTTAAGCTTGTGATAGACCGGGACAAAAGCAGCACAGGTGTTATATTGCTCTTGCTGCCTGTGTGATATTCAGGCATGTGATCGGCCAAGAACAAAAAAGAAGGAAACCCCCCACGCCCCCCAACAACAAAAAAATGGCTGTTCTGCAATGGCTGCTTGCTCTGCTTTTCTTTTTCTCTAAGGAGAGCTCTTGTTGGAGAGTTTTACATTTCTGCAAAGCTGGACATTAACTGGACCCTCTTTTGTGTTCCTGGAGTAGTGCTGAATGGCTGACACCTGCATGGCCTCCAGGTTGTATTTCACCACTTGATAGGACTCATATGTCTCTACACTGAGGTTGGCAGATTTAGGTTGAATGATGTTGGACATTACACTGAATGCTGATTCCACCTGCAGCCCATGAAAAGGGAAGAGTGTCACAGGCAGGACTATTTAAATTCACCATTTAATATAACCCTGGGGAGCAGACCAAGATCTCCAGTTATGACCCGAAGCACCACTTTATCAAAAGTACCTTTTATTGTCACACAGTTAAAATCAGAACATGATAACTTCCATAATATGGTATATTAATCTTGCATAAAATAGAATAGCGGACTTTCCACCACAAAGTATACTTTTACAAATTTTTATCGAAAGATTTAAGTCAAAGACAATTTCGGAGCATTAATGGGATTGGCTGTTAGCAAACAAGGACTATAACATACAACAAGAAACTCTAAACCATACTCACTACTACTGTATCAGCTTAGAGGGCTGTCTAGAAAAGGAACTCTGTGCAGAGGACATTAGTTAAATAAAAAAACCCACAAAGAAAAATCTTACAATTTACACACATACTGCAAAAAAATAATTCTTCACTCCAAGTGCCATTAACCCACACAATACACACAAGTACTTCAGTTCCTCTTCCTACAGTTTTAACCGGGTTTTAGCTAAATTTTTACACAAGACATGAAATAGTTGTAGTGAGCACAGCAAAGAATGAAATGTAAATACCACACACAAAAGTAACAAAACTACAAACTCACATAAAGGTTTAAACTCACTTCCACAAAGAGGGATTAATAACACAGTATAATCGATTCAGCTCAAAACCTTCAGGGTGGCTCTTCTTATGTTCAGCGGGTAATATACTCAGTCCGGGATCGTAGGATTTGTGTCAAAGTTCCTCCAGAAAGGCCAGTTCATCCACGCTCGCCTCCAAATCCGGCAACTGGTGTATCCGCTATAATGACAACGTAATCAGTTCCTCACGCATAATCCAGGAACACAAACGAAGAGATAGAAAAACAGCACTTAACTGACTGGGGGGACGAATAACTCCCTCCCCATGAAAACACCGGCGTCCACAATTTCTCGGCTGGCATCCAACAGCAACTCCGCCAACTCGGCCACGGATCGCTACAATGACAACTTAATCAATTCCTTGCAGACACAGTCGTCAATCCGAGATAAGATAGAGAAGGAACACTTAACTGGCCGGTTATATATTATATACAACCAAGAGCACAACCCGACCACACCCCCAACTTCCCCAAAGACCAATAAATAATCCCTCCTCATTATTCTATATTCCCCAATACCATCCACCAATTAGTCTTACAAAAGTAGTCACCCCGTGACAAGAGTGCTAACTTGCAAAGTACTGGGTACCTCTCAGTTGTAGGGTATGGACCAATCAGACAATGGTTCATTAGATTTAACCAAATCAGTAGTTTATTGAATTAAGAGAGAAGCAGACTTCCCCTCACCCAACCCAACAGTGGGTGACACAAAGTCTCAAGATAGGCCTGGTTACCATGGCAGCCAGAACGCTTCTGGCAGACCAAATGGGTGTTACGATCTAATAGAATGTGGGGAGACACTCTCCCCCATCCTGACCTAAAGCAAATGCATTCCTTCAGTGAAAGTGACTTTTTTTTGTTAATTCTTAGACAACCTTCCTGTGAACTGACACACATATTCCCATATATCAGTGTGTGTATATTACGACTGTCCATGTCCTTTGTATTTCTTATTTTATAACTGTTTTATGCTTGTGTTATGATAGAATGTTATATAGTGTAGCCACATACAGTATATGCCATGTTTGGTCTCTTGCAACTCGTAGTTTGATTACCTAAAAGATGTTTTTTGTTTTTCGTTACTCGTTACATGTGCAACATATTAGTGTTCTAGGAATCCTTAGTAGTATTTGCATCAACACCCCAATCGAATCACATATGCAAAATTCTTTGCAAAATTCCAGACAAAGACCATTAACTTTCCCTCCAAAAGATACAGGATCCCATTGGCTCTCTGAACTTCTAGAGGTGTGACCAACTCTAGAAGATAAAAGATTCACACCAGCCACATTTAAGTCTTCCTACTTCACTTCTTCTCAGTTTTGGTGCTTTTCACCCTCTTCACACGTGTCTCATCTTCTGGTCGCCAAGTCCTGGGGCCAGCGCATCGGCGCCAGGCAGGACTTGAGCACGATCCGTCGGAGGTTCTTTTCAGAACCCAAGAAGATGATGAACTAAGAACACTTCTGGATCTTTTAAGCTTGTGCCAGGCCGTGCGGCCTTGTCTTTTCCATTCCCCAAGGATCATCAGATTTCGGCTGCTTTATCAAGCTAATTCTATTTAATTATCCAAATATTATAATTAATTATAATGAGTTATGATTAATTATTAATATTTCCCCCTTGCGTGATAATTCCTACACAGTCTTCCTCACAACATTCTACCAAGAATCAACTATTGCCCTCTCTGTTAACTGAGACAGGGTCATGTCACTTGCATATCTAGGATTAGAAAAATAAGTCAATGTATATGCATGAAAATCAGAAGTTTAAACGTATAGAATAGGTGGCATGTAAATAGACAAACATGGTAAAAACCTGTGTTTCACGTTGAAAATCAGCTCGCTCTTTGTGACTAAGCTTCACAAATGGAAACGTGTCTGGAAACTTTTGGAGATAAGGAAAAACCTAATGACTTCCCAGTGCATCTGGCTTCAAGCACAACAATGTCCTGAGAGTTGAACTGTCAAGTGGTAGTTTTACTTGAAGATCAGCTGCACAGCTAACATAGGCCTGGATTACTTTCATTCTGAACCCCTTGGTCACAGGGTGGTCTCAAAGCCAACAAAAGATTTGGGCAGACAGGATGCTTGTGACCTTAAGCTGAGCAGTTTCATCTTTGGCCCAGATAGATTTCTCCCCTTGCTGTCAGTCAGGTATTCTGACTTGATAAAGCAGGATAAAACTCCCTCATGAGTCTCTCTTGTTCATAGTGGAGTTTATGAAACCTTGGATATTTACACTGAAATAGCAAAACATATTGTTTGAGCAAGGGAAGGACCGCTGAGTAGAAATGAAGCTCAGTGAGGGTTTTCTAGTACTCTATCAACACCTGTCAAAAACATAGAAAAATATATTAACACTGAATAAAATCATTGCAAGATACTGATTAAAAAATGTAATAATTTTGACTTACTAAAATTCAAAAATGATTAATTATTGGGAATTTATAATTTTTGGGTGAACTATTCCTTTAACAGAAATAACATGATACTTGTTGTAACATATGGTTTTATTAGTGTATCAGAAGCAGGAACTTGAGGAAAATCAGCTAAATGCATTGAATGTGGGAAAAGAGTTAAAGATACTGGAACAACAGAACATTTATTTTCTTTTAGTTATTTATTTATTTATTTTCAAGTTTTATTTGACATCCAAGCATACATACACAAATGTTAGTAACCACTGTTTGAGATAAGGAGCAAAATATGCTCTACACACAAAAGACCTCTTTAAATCTAGACAAAATCTATATACTTAGATTATTCATTCCTTCCCAGTCAACAATTTGATCTCTCCATGAGCTCCCAGGATACTCATGATGTGGTCACAATGTGAGGTCACTGCGAGCTAAAAATGTAGCCACACAGCGCACTAACTGTGTGCTCATATACTATGTAATTTGCTGACATGGGGCCAGGCCACAGTGCATATTGTCATTATAATATCATATTAGCGTATGTGAATAGCATTAAAGGAAGAGAAAGAAAGCTGGAGAAACCATTTCTCCAGTGTAACAATTCCACGGTCCAGAACAAAACAGCAATTTCATAGTCAACAGTCCGACTATGAAAGTCACAAATGTACATCTCAGTAGTGATGTTTGCTTCCTGAACAAATCATTCTTTGAGCCTGTTCATAGGAAGTAACTAAACTGAATCAAACTTGACACAAGACGCACATCTGAAGTTCAGTGTTGCCAACTTAGCAATTTTGTTGTTATATATTTAGCAACTTTTCAGACTACCCTAGCAACTTTTTCTTCAAAAAGCATCTAGCAACACATTTTGCTATTTTTTAACAGTTATTTGGCAACTTTTAGCAACTGTGACACAAAGACACATTTTCTCTCTAAATTACACAGAATTCAAAGGTGTCTAGCAGGACACATATCACGTGAATTAAGTTGCTAGATGCAACTGTTCCAAAATAACTGTTCTTTAATTGCTATTAGTTTGTATCTGTATTTGTTGATCAGTTAGAAATATGTAGAAAAATGAAAAAAGCAATGGTAATTTCCAAGTTGCAGCCTGAGAACACAAAATCATGTGTTCATGATCATCTTCTGTGTGTGTAGCAGAGTGGATTTTTTAAGCACATACTTTTATGCATGTTTAAGAAGTTCCTCAATATTGTCATCAGCCACATGAACTAGAGTTTTACCAACAGTAGGGTTGACGAATCAGGCAGCTGCTGCAAGTGGTGAGAACTTTTCATCAGTTGGATCCAAGAGCCAAGCAAAACACTGGTTCACACTGGTATTCATTTTCTGTGGAAAATGTCTCTGTAGGTAGTGTTCTTTTCAAAGTCAGCAAGGTGGCTGAGTATATCATACACAGTAAAATCCCCAGAGTAAAATCAACTCTGCTCAGAGTACATTTGGTCCCACTCCAAAAAGAGTTGAAATAACACTGAAGCAGTGTTAAGTTAAAGTTAATGAGATAATTAAGTGATTAATTAAGTGCTGATTGATCATCAGTGATGAACACCTGCTGTTAACAATCAGAATCACTAAAAGAAAAAATCAACATTTTTATGTGACCATCATAGCGGTCAATGTTTACTTTAGTTGGACTCTCAACCCTTGAGTTTTTAAACTTCAGATTTTGTTTGGCAGCTGTTCTTAAATTCTAACAGCCTAGCAAACAAATAAACCTATCATTCATGATTATGTTTTGATTTGTTTTCTCTGTAGCTATTTGAATTGTTAATTTAAAGTTGCTTTGTTGGTTACACAAACACTATGATTAATATACAGTTCGATGTTTTCAGTAAAACCAGGCGATTGTCTTTGAAACACATTTTGGTCACAAGCTTTAAAAAAAAAAAAAAACACTTAAGTTAGACACACAGACATCAAGAACCAGCATGATATTCTCAACAATGGTGACCATGTTGTAGCCAATCAAAACTCATCCATGGCTCCCATCATGCACCGCAGCATGAATAAATTATGATATTTGTCACCATTGTTGAGCTTCATGCGCGGATTCTTGATGTCTGGGTGTGCACAAAATAAACATTTATTTTTTTTTTTTTTTGCAGAAAGCCTTGAAAAAAATCTGTCCAAAATGCACAAAAAAAAAAAATACAGATTATTTGACTGTGGAAGCACAGGGCTACTGTAGTCAATAAAGAATATGTGTGTGTATAAAATGGTTAGATTACACAGTGAATCAGGACAAACAATGATTTTGTCAAAACACAATCATTAACACCTGATGCCTTTTGCAAAAGTCTGGCTGCTAAAACTTAGTTACAACAACCCAAAACAATCTAAGATTACAAAGTCAAGAATCAAGAGCCCTACTAAAGTAAACATGGACCACTTTAATGGTGACTTTAAAAATGTGATTTTCTCTTTTAGTGATTCTGATTGTTAAGAGCAGGTGTTCATCACTGATGATCAATCAGCACTTAATTAATCACTTAATTATCTCATTAACTTTAACTCTGCTTCAGTGTTATTTTAACTCTTTTTGGAGTGGGACCAAATGTACTCTGAGCAGAGTTGATTTTACTCTGGGGATTTTACTGTGTAGATGGCTGAGACCACAGGGACATGGACATAGTGTCACTCTGGAGGGTTGTAGTATGTTCTACAAAAGGCAGCAGTAGATCATGCAAAGATGTAAGCTTTTGCCACTCACTTGGAAGCAAGCTGTCCCATCCCATGCTGTTTGCAATTTGGGAGACTGAGTCTTTCACTTTCAGAAGTCGTGCAACCATGTCGTGCTTGACCAGCGTGTGGGGCATTTATAACAGTAAGGCCACAAATATCCAGCATTCTCTGTGTTGCAATGGATGACTTACCAAAAAGCTTTACCACTGACCTTGCTTTATCAAGGTTTCTTTTGACACATGCCTTTTTCTGCACCATGTTTACCACAAGTTGTAAGGTATGGACAACACATGGTGTTCTGTCTACAGCAACACAATGGTCCCTAACAAGAGAAATTCAACCAAATAATCATAAACTACAGTATAAATTTCTATTAAACTCTCAAAATTAAATCCTGACGGAAATTTAAATGACATCCCAAAAACATTGTGAATATTAAAAGATACACCACCAGAGCACACAGTATCAAAATTTTACCATCTCATATTCATAGACTGTGATGTATAGCTCCATTTTGATCAAGCCAGGTTTCCATTAAAGGCATAACATTTTACTTTTTCTCAGATAAAATATCACGGATTACAAATGTTTCCCCAGCAACTGATCTTACATTTCAAACTGCCATTTTTAATTGTCCTTCATTCTGCTAGAGAGATATTTAAATTATTTCTCACTATCAAAACTAAATTTGGTTTTCTTTGATGATTGTTTCTTTGATTGAATTTTTTCAATTCTGATTCCGATTCTGCTTATTGATTCCGATTCTTTTTGATTCAAAGTTTTGATATCAGTGTGACTAAAAAATGATATAAAACATATTTATTCAGTTTCTTTTTTTGGAAAACATTCAGTTGCAGCTGAATACCATGAACAAAAATCAACAGGCTACATAAAAACTCCACTCCACTCCACCTTTTTCACTCTGCTCATTTTCCAACTCCCCTAGAGTTAAACAGATGAGTTTTACTGTTTTCGAAACCATTCTACCGATCTCTGTGTCTGGCAGAAGCACCTACTGGTATGTTGTCCTGTTACATTTGCCACATGAGCACCCATCAACTAATAAGTGAACAGTGAGTCTCTGCTTCATCAGTGTCTGACTCAGGTTTATACATATAGGGCTAAACATCACTGTTTTCGCTGTCATATTGCTTATTCCGCTTATCTAGGTATTCGAAGGGGAGATGTCAAAACAACACCCTTTGAATACAGGGCGGGGAGAACCAGCTCTTCTGCATTTCTCGATTTTACTCTGACAAAGATTGCCCAACATTTTATAATAAAAGATCTGTGGGGTATTTTGAGCTGAAACTTCACAGAAACATTCTGGGACCATCGGAGTCTTATATTACATCTTGTGAAAAGGGGCATAATAGGTGCCCTTTAATGAAATGAAGATTGAGCGACTGTCAACTCTATCCTTCAAGTAGGCATTGTCCTTTTACAGTGTCTGCACTTGTTTCAACAAGGTCATCGAAACGATAACACCCAGTGTACTCATTACATTATAAGAATATAATGTCTACTCTATGTTCTCATGTCATTAGCTTGAGGAAATGGATTTAGTGAAATAAATTCAAAGTCTAAGTCCAACTATAACATTTAAAACATTTATATCTTATCTATCTTATATCTTTATTAAATCAAGCCCCCATTTTGTATGTTTTTTTAATTTGGTCAAGAGGCTTTACACTTTCCTGTCTTCTTCTAGCAAGTGCCATGCTGCATTCATAGAAATGCAGCAGAGTATGCTGGAGAGAAAACCTGGGAATTAAAACAGCTAAGTGACACACGCTGGGCCTGTCAAGAAAATGAAAAGAACTTAAAAGCATTGCAGAAAGTCTTTTCAGAAGACTGCTGTTGCCTCAGCTGCTCTTCAGCGTAAAGATGTGGAAGGAGTGCTAAAAAGGCTTTAGGAACTGAGGACAGAATGCGAATTCAAGGTTGTCTTTGAAAAAAGAAATGAGCAAAAAAAAAAAGAATTTGGAGGAGTTCTGCCAAACAAGGGTGTAATAGGGTCAGTAATACACAATTGTGCAGCTGAATTTAGTATAAGTCTTTTTGAGGACGCAAAGTAAGACCAGCGGATATGAACGCGCATTAAGAAATGCATTAAGTGATTAAAAGGACTGACTTCGTACAGGCAAGCAGACAAGACCAGAACGCAATGCCTTAAACTGCACAACTTTTCCTCCCATAGAAAATCATTAAAATAAAACATGTAGATAAATGGACAAAGACAACAATATATAAAGGCTCTATATGGGAAAAAGCAAAACTTATTCTGGACTTCCCTGCTTGTCTGTACATGGGTATGACAGGGACATTGAGGTTCTGCTGTTCCTCTTCTGGCTTGGTCATGCATTATCCTTCAGGGTAGTGTCTTGTACCTTTGATATCCTCAAGTCAACTGTGCACACTATAGTGCACAGAGTGAGCACTGCAACAATCATGATTTTGAGAAGGGTGATTGTTTTCTCAACTGGGATGACCTGGTGGTCAGCAGAAGCTTTTGCTCAGCTGGTTGGGTAACCAGCTTTTACTTCAGTAGTTGGTGCAAAAGATGGCTGTCACATATATCTTAAACCACTAGTAACTACCTTTCAGTGTAGAAAGCTGTTTAACTCCATCCAACTGCAGGCCATTACTGACCACCAGGGAAAATTTGTTGACATCTTTATTGGATATCTTGGGTCTGTGCATGATGCCAGTTTGCTAAAAAAATTTTTTTTAGGACCATGGAAGTGAGCCCTGCCTTTGCGTCTGAGGTCACTGCAGGCAACACTCCACAGTATCGGTCTTCAAAATGGGGACAGCGTTGAGCCAAAAGTTTGGCAAATCTGAAGCCCATGACGCCGAAACAAGATGAGGAGTACAGATGCAGGAAAATCTGGCTGTTGCTGTTTCTGCTCCAAACCTGACAATTTATAATACACTTAACACAGTGATTTGGACAAAATAATTAACCTATTTTATTATAACTATGTTGTAGTTTTTGTTTTGTTGTAGTTTTCCTCCTAAATAGTATTTTTGGAAATGTAATAATACAATTTTATTTCCCTCTATATTTGTGTACATTTTCTTTCATTGGGTGGTGGGAGTGAGAAGATGGAAGGAAGTGGAGAAGGAGGGGGTTGTATATTTCTAAGCCAGGGATACTTAACTCCTAATCAAACCCACCTAAACAATGTAATCATTGTTTGATTGACATTGAAACTCAGGACCTGACTTGGATATCCCTTAGCTGTGTCCCAATTCGTAGGCTACAACCTTCGAAGCGCATATTTGAAAGCCATCTGCGACGTGACAAAGGCTGTCCCAATTCAGAGGCAGGATCCTAAAAAGGCTGCATGTGAAGGCCGGTTCCGTCACGCCGGCGTGATGAAGACCGTCCCAATTCACGATGCATCCTCCAAAGGCTGCATTTGAAGGCCAATTGCATCACCACGGTGTGACAAACGCTGCCGCAATTTGAACACGACTTCAAATGCATCTTACGTTTTAACGGCAAATGAAGGATACAGCAGATGGATCCTTCGCAGCCTATCCCAGAAATGGTGCACAGGTGATGACGGGACTTTTATTCAACAAAATAGAGGGAGATAGTTCTGTGGCAGCTGACAAATACACTTATGTGTTTTATTTACTCAAATAACTAGTTTAACCAAAAGTTTTCACTTGTAGTTTTTCAATTGTATTTTTATTTATTTTTTTATGATTTTTTTAATGAGAAATATGATTTCTTGAGTATTTTGTATGCAAGTTCTGCTGTGTCATGTTTTACAAGATTGCAGCCCTGTCTTCATTTTCATAAGTCTTTTTTCTCTTTTTTAGGACAGTTCTGGAGAAAATGGAGCTGCTGGGAAACATAAATTAAATGAAGTTGTTTTGTACTTTACTTTTGCAATTTAAGTTATTTGTAAATTAAGCAAAATAATTTCTGTGTTTTGTTTTATTTTCGGATTAAAAATTGAAACTTGTAAATAAAAGGCAATAATTTAATTTTAAATTAGTTCTGTAAATTGTTTATTTTTGCAAATGAAGTTATAATTTGTAAATGACAGAAATTCTTCTATACATTTTTGTTTCCCTCTAAATAACATTTGATGAAGATGAAAAGTATACAGAAAATGAAGTGGGCGAGAGAGGGAGGGGGGTCCGGGGACGCCCGAAGCATAACCGTGCTGTATATCGACGCATTGCCCACAAGGCTATCAAGCCAACCATTAATGGATTATTAACAAATAGTTGCTTGCTAACTACAACTATTTGCCATATCGAGCTGCTTCCAAAATCTGTCTGTTCATCATCGGGCACTATTTGAGGGGACAGCCATTTTTAGTGGTGTCCGAAACCATAGTGGACGTTCTCGAGTGCACTCACTCAATCCCACAATGCACCGCAAAAACGAGTGTACAACCGATGTACCCTCATCGGCTAGAGAATACCCATAATTCACTGTGAGAGTCGCGTGCCGAATGAATTCCCACTACTCGCAGCCGAATCATCTATTCATTCATTTTACAGTGCGCTCGTCCGTGGCACACAAGTGCAATACAACACAGGTATAGCCTAATTAACTGTAAATTGATTATTTAATTGCTTAACTAGGGTTTATACATAATTTCCATGGCAGAGTTCAAGATAAATCCTTTAATCTTAATACTGGAGCTGTCCATTTGCCAGTTTCAAATGAATATTATAAACAGTAAGCGCAAACTATGCAAGCGGCAGTGTTTTCAGTGCACTCAGTGTCCGAATTCACTCACTCGTTTTCATTCACTCCTTCAAGTGAACTGAATGAGTGGACTAATGTAGGGAATAGTAAATGAGGATATAGGAAAGACCCGTCCTCCAAAGGCTGCAGTCTTTGAATTGGGACAGAGCTCTTGTCTGTGCCCGCCTCAAAACTTCAACAGGTGTAGAGAACTCCACACCCGTTCAACACCCAACGATTGGTTTCCCCAAGACATCACTCCGGACGCTATTAGACCTCCAGCGAATCAACATCCTAGGAAACCTTTTTCTCCAGACTCTGAACTGGTGCATTTAGTATAAAGTTTAATAGCCTAATTGAAAACTCAATGCGTGAGTTAAATGAGATGATTGAGTTTTAAGAGTAAAAATGTAAAATCCCCAGTTTAAAGCAATATATGCAATTGCTTAGACCTGAATAACCATCATTCTTACCTCACTTTCTCTCTTTCTGCAACTTGTGTGAATGTGTGTGTGTTTATGTGTTAGATTAGTTTATGTAGAATACAAACATAGTCCTGTTCATATTGAAAAGTAAAGTATCTTGTGTTTTGTGCTTACAAGTTTAAGGGGGCATACAGTTTTACCCAATCTCATGTTAATCTTGAGTACCTATAGAGTAGTACTGCATCCTTCATATCTCCCAAAAGCCTTTTTTTTTTTATCATTTTCACAAAAGGTAGATACATCTTTTTCATTCTCTCTCAGCTTTTTTCATTTAGCTCCGTGTGCCATGGGTGGAGCTAAAGATTGACAAGCACAGTTAAAAAGTTTCTGTATGATTGATTCTAATTATTGTGCTGATACCTGTATAAGCTTTGACTGTTTTTGTTTTTAGCATTGCAGGTCAAGCAAGCTTGAGGATAAAATATCCCAAGCACCGATTGTATCCATGATGGTGGCAAGCAATTTGTATCCTTGAACCAAACATTCAAAAGATAAAAGTCAGGCTGCACTTCTAGGCTACATGCTACGCTACAATGTGACAAAGATGGGCTGTTTCTCAATATGTGTTCTTCAGCGATCTTGCGTCCTTATGTTCTCGAACTACGTCATCATCAACCAAATTTCAATTCCAATTCTCAAGAACGCAAATACAGAGGACGCATGAAAGAACACATGTTCTTGATACCAAGGATGCATCGAATGCAGACTTGAGCCCATACTCCCCTGTAGTCCCAGAAGTCATTGCGGCAAAACAATGGAGAAGGGAAGTGCAGCGCGTACATGTAAGTTTTGTAATGTATTTTTAACGTCACTAATCTAAATATACATCTGATTTTGAAATATGATTTGAAGTTTAGAAATATATGTCGTTGTGGAAAGTTGAATTTATCCATCAGAACTTAAGTATGTCAGTTAACCCTTTTGTGACCTTATGGACAGTTTTGTCCATTTCAGTTTTGTTTTTTGCTATAAGTGTACTTGTGTTAATGCCAACTGCATAGATTTTGTCTCAGGTGTGTATTTTTATTGGAAGTTTAATATTTCACCCTCATTAACCCTTAAAAAAAAAAAAAAAAAAAAAAAATCAATTTTACCCTCCGTACAAAAAATACTCACACTCAGGGCCTTAAGGACAAAAATGTCTATAAAATGACTATAACTATAAAATTATGCAATATTTGATAATAGCCATTTATTCTATCAGCGAGGCTTTTACATTTTTACCATTTTTTTTACTAGATTGTGCCATTTTTCCAGATTCTGCATATAAAAGAAATACTTGCTTTATTTGTGTTTTCTGCTTATGCATATTATAGTCTATTATAGAATCAACTGGACAAATAATGCAGCTATAATTGTGTGAGTATGTTGGTAAGGATGTCAGAGTGTGGTTTCCATGTGTTTACTAAAAAAAATAATGTAATTAGTTTGAAAGAAATTATATTGTACTGGCATTCAAAAATCCTGCTCCATGTATATGAGTGACACCCTTGGCAGGGTCATAGGGCCATATGAAAACTATGAATAAGGTCAAAGAAGGTTAATGAGCTTTGAGGATTTTTCTTTTTCACCCAAACATACATCTTAATCCTTGATAGCACTTTTTCATTTGTTATTGTTTTTGTACAGAGATAAAAGGTGAGCTTGAATTTGATGTAGAAGTTCAGAAGCCCCTAAACACATTGTTTTTGTTTTCACCACAAGAAAATGCTGATTGTTTAGTTTAATAATTCAGGGAAATGAATTATTTGGTGCAGGACTTTCAACATTTCCTCCATCACATTATACACAACCCGGCATACTGTGGATGTGGGCATTGCAAATGCTTGTGAGGTGACACGGTAAGATGCTCCACATGCCAGCCAGTATAGAAGAACGAGCACCTCAACCTCATGACTCCAACCATGATATTTTATTCTTGGCAGCACCCGACACAACAGCCCAATTGTTGCCATTCAGAGTCTCAGTGAAGGCACTGTGTCCTCTTCAGAAAAATACATACTGAGAATTGGGACTTTTTGTATTGTAGCCACTGTGGAACGGTTTTGGCAAAGATGTGTTAGAGTAAGTAATGATTAATGTGGCTGTGAGCCTAAAGTGTCCCGCATATAAAATGACAAATATTACACAAATAATTAATAACAATTTGGACCACTTTTGGCAAATATACAGCACAGTCAGCATAGGCTAATCAGTGTGTAAGCCTAACTTTTGACATGGCCCCATATATTATAAAACAGATGAGGGCCACTTCTGGTTTGGATATAGCACTTGACACTGGCTATTTGAAATGGAAGTTTGTAATTGTAATAGAATTTGGCTACTTTTATGTAAGGTATTTGTGGTATAAGATGATCAGTTGAGAGACTTGGTCAACCTCCCCCCACTAGTTTATTGCTTATGGCTCCAACGAGTCTGCTATCCAGGCAGTTTTAGACCCCAAAAGATGCTGAACATCCCCTTGTCCTTATCTGCTTCAAAGGGTGCACCAGGGAAAGGGGGGTGCAGCCCCCACTTTCACCCATGAACACACACACACACACAGATCCACATGGACTCCTCTCCAAAAAGGAAAAAAGGACATTTACATTCTTTTACTTTCATTCATACATTTGCATTCAAGCTAGAAAAAACATATTCAGACTGTAAATAGTGTATTCCTGAATTTGTGTGTAGGCTCAAAGCCACCGTTGTTCAAGCACAACATCATATTAATGACAATACGGCTTGATACTGTACAATACCTGGCGTGTTTAGTATCAACGTAATTCTCTTTCCATTTCTGAACTGATGGTGTATGGTACATGACTTTAATGTGCAAGGTATGCTTTCCATCACACCTTTGGGCAAAAAGTTACACAATCTCACCAAACTATCAAGATGCAAATCAGGTGGTCTGGTGACACAAAGGAACTCTTCCCTCCAAAAGACCCTCGCACTGTCATTCGCCAACTCCCCAGGGATGGGTGGTGACTTTTGAATGAACTTAAAAGTTGCCAGACACACCCCCGGTCAGTTCAGTTCCTTCTTCTTGGGTCACAACTCTATGTCTCCCCTTCCGGGGAGAAATCCCTGCCATGGGGATTCCAGTATGAGGCCCTCTCTATTCTGGCATCTACACCTCAGCCCCTTTGTAACCATCCGATCAGCCGATCAATGGAACAACGAAGGCTCCATCTCCACGAAATCATCAGAACTACCTTTGAGCTGGCATCTGGACACTTGCGTAAGCACCACACAAAGGAAACCAATGCAAGTAACCATTTAACTATTAGATGCAATAGGAAAGCTGTGCCCCTTGTAGGTCAAGGAGATTCAGGTTCTTTTTGATGATTTGGTTGTGCCGCTGATGTAAAAGTTTGCCAATCTACTCTCTCTCTCTCTCTCTCTGTTCATTTTATGTTTAATGTGCTGTTTGTTTAGTGTTTGTTATTTGTTAGTTAGTGTTTATTTTCCCCCTTTTCGTATTCAATAAACCCACATTTTGTATTCACATATGAATTTCTTACTGTGTTCCTTGCTCACAAATATCACGTCACTTAAACTGCTTTGATTTGGTTACAAAACTGATCCAGTCCTGTAACTTATCCAATTACGGTGGGAACGATTAATTTTCAAGGCTAGGAAGTTGATTTTTCTTAGAAAAATAAAAAATCTTAAAAGCGGATAAACACTCGCTGGACGAGGAAGGTAGATCTCCAGGAACATGGTTGGGCAACCCTGCTTTAAGCTGTTGACTGGACCTAATGGAGAGTGGTTAATGATTGCACATGCATTTACAATAACAACAACACCACAGTCATATCCATTATCTTGCCGTAGAGCATTGACAACATCAGTAACTTTCCAGCCAGAAGCCTGAATGTTTTCTCCTGCTATACATGATATGACCTTCATTAGTGTTGGGGCAGCAAGTTTTACAGTTTCAAGATTATGATTATAGCTGTGTTAAAAAGAAATTATGAGTACTTGCAATAGAAATAGCTACTGGGATTCATTTAGGTGCTAAGCAAACATACAGCCTCAGTGATGAGAACGAGAGGAAGAGGCAATGAGAGGAAATCTGAACAGAAAAAATAGTGAACAAAAGACTATGATTATTTGTTCAATCCGGCAACAGATTCCTTCCTCCCCTCTATGCCTGACTCTTGGACAACATTCCATCACTTTCTATGGATCCTGAAAAGGGGAGAGATGAAGAAAACAGTGACACCTATAAAGTAATGGATCTGTCTAAGGTGCCACCTTAGACAGATTGAGTAAACTCCTAAGTATACAAAATGTACTTTCAAGGCATCAAGGCGTTCATCTGCTTTAAGGATTGTTTGCAATACCTGATGCCTGCAGAATAAAAAAAAGTTTTGCCAACAAAAATTGTATAATATAAATGAAATGGAGCAAAAGCAATGGGTTTTTTTTTTTTCTGCTTTTATTTTGCATTTCAGTCAAGTGTGAGCTTGCGATACTGCTTTTCCTTTGCATTTCAAGTTTATGCGGGTTTCACTTTGTGGCACAAAATACACTTTGTGTGTTTTGATATGGGGGTGGAGTCAAGGGACAGGGGCATGTACAACAGGCCTGGGCATGCCTCCGTGGAAGTGACGTCATCGGCCAGAGATGCTGATCCAGGCACCGACTTCATTGAGCAGGGGATCGTTATTTTATTCACTAGCGTTACAACATGCATGGTTTTGTTTTATATATTATGTGTATTAACAGCGTTTGCTCAAGTTAAAGAAGTTGCTAACATAAACATCTGCAGTTTATTTCTCTCAGTGTGCATAATTTTATAGCATTAAAATATGTGTTTCATTTTGTTAACTAAATGTGTGTTTGATTGAAATCTGTGGGAGGAGGTACGTGAAATGTAAAGGGAAGAAATGGTATGGCAAGCTCACATTTGACTGAAACACAAAATAAAAGCCACGTTGCAAATAAATTAGTAGATATGGCCAAGGAAAATATGTATTGTAAAATCATTGCTTTTGCTCTGTTTAATTTATATTTTGCAATAGTTTTTTTCTCACAATACTACATTTTCTTTTGCAATTCTTTATTTTTGCTTGCAAAACTTTTTTCCCTCACAATACAAAATTTTATTTAGCAATTCTTTATTTTTGTTTGCAAAAAGTACATTTATTTTTTCTCAATACTTTAATATTTGTTTGCAAATATATATGGCCCTGTTTTGCTTCCATACATCTGTACTTCCATACATCTGTAGCATAATGACTCTAATTACTTCTCAGTTGCCTGAAAAAGAGGATGAAAAGCAGTTTGTACTTTAATTTATAAACTACACCCTTTTTTAAACAAACTAAATGGCACATTTTTACATTGTTTGCATTTTGCATCATTTGCATTCATTTTTTATGAAATAACATACATTACAATAACATCTGTGGATTCATTTTGCCATAGCATGTCAACCTGTTATAAAATAAACTTCATTATACTCAGTGAAATTGAGACAAGCTAAAGCAACCTTTGTATGCATTGTAAAAATATAAAGTCAGGCCAGGGCTCCAAAAATATCAAATATTTATTTAAAAAAACGTTTGCATAGCGTGTAACATTTTCAAGCTTGCAGGCTCTTCCTCAGACCAATTAAACAACAGTAATGTACCACTCTTTATCCCCCCAGGTGCTCCAACGTCACATGACCTAACACGAAAATACAATACTAATAATGATGAAAATACATCAACAAATAAACCAAAGAGAAGACAAGAAGAAAAAACAAAAACATATGAAACTATGCAAAATACAAATACAAAATATTATTCCCCATATACAATTAAATAGAGTTCAATTTTTGGCCTTTCAAAAGTCTGCTGGTCCTACCCACATAACATAACCCAAAAGGGCAATGCAACATGCAAATAACATTAGCCATCTTACACAAAATAGTGCCTCTAATTTAATTTTTTTTTTTTTTTTTTTGCCATGTGAGGATGTCTTCCAAGATTTCTTGCTGAACAGACTGTGGTAGGACATTTTTTTCTCTGCATTTCAAAACAAATGAAACAAGATTTCCCCTGAAATTGGTCAAAAGATCATTCAGTATAACATCTTCAGGAGCAATCTCTGCCATCTCAGTGTTGACTTCATTGTCAATTTCATCCTCTCCAGTGACATTGTTCTTTTTCGGCCAAATGTGAGTTCTGCCTGAATGACTCATATTTGGAAAAGAAATTTTGACACCCATCAAGCCCGCAACAGATGGTAAAGTTAGGCTCATGAGCATGAATCAATCCTATATGTTTGATTAGTTTTACAAAAGTAAAATGTCTGCATGAAAACTTTGGACATGCATATGGCTGTGGCATCCTCTCAGTTTAGGACAGAAGATTTATAATCCTGATAACCGCTGTTGGCAATGGTTTATCACCAGGAGCAGATACCTTCAGCACATGCCTTTGGAGAAAGAGCAGAGTGTTCCTTTTGTGTAAGGGATACGCAGGGTTGAATACAAAATACGCACAGAAAGCACAAAGAATGCCATCCTCCACCCCAACTGCTCGGGAAATTTCAGATCCCTCCATTTTTACACTGCAAAAGATTTTCTTCTCACTGAAGATCTGTTTCCAGTCAGATGTTCCCAAAATCTGTTATTTCCCTCCTCCTCCAAGCAAATGTTTGTTTAATTTTTTTCATCCACTATTGCAGTGTTCTTATTAAGAACACTATTGGTGTTCTTGTACTGGTCCTGTAAGGTCTTCACATGGGCATTGATTGAAACAACATCCCCAGTTGTTGTTTTTAAACTTTATTCAACCTGACTGAATTTCATTTAAGGCTATACTTTTAAGCTGCAGATATTTAATATTTCAAGTCACTTTTTTACTGCTAGACATTGCTTACCACAGATCTGATGGATCTCTGACAGCTAACCTCTTTATCTCCAGTTGTTTTTACATTGTGGCCCTATTTCATTTGAATCTTTTTTACCTCCTCTTCATCACAGAGTGGGGAACGTTCAGTTTTAAATTTTCTTTTTAGGGACATGTGCCACATATGCTGTTGTGAAAATAAATAAATGAGTAATCTAAAGCTTCAGTTAGTATTTTCTGGCAATTAAAAAAAAACTAAATGATTTTTAAAAAAGCTTAACAGCAGTTAAAGAGACATGAAACAGTTAAATAAATCTAGGATATGCATGTGTAGATAGACAGATAGACAGACAGACAGACAGATAGACAGGGATGTGTGAAACAGAGCTGAATTTTATTAATGGTATTCACTCAGTTATGTCATTTAAAATGCAAAGGTGACATTATTTGAGATGTCTTTCTTATGACAACTTGACATAAACCAACACATCATAAACTGTCAGTGTCTTTGTCATGGCAACTTGACATTACCAAGACAACACAACCTGTCATAAACATGACATAGCAGATTAATTATCAAACTTTAGAATCTACTTACCTTAATGGGTTACCATTACATTAAACAGTCATGTGGTTGGTTTTGACATTAGCTGTCATGAGGCTATTATAATTGTGTCATGAATATATCACTTTTTTTTTTTCAGTGGTACAAATTGAATTTGTCATTATAATGTCATTACGTGTTAATACTCTGTCAAATAGTTTCATAACTCTGTCATTAATATTTTTCCTGACCTCAACTACAGTGGTACAAATTAAATTTGTCACTAAAATGTCATTAAGTGTTAATACTCGGTCAAACTGTTTCATAACTCTGTCATTAATATTTTTCTTGACCTCAACTACAGTGGTACAAATTAAATTTGTCATTAAAATGTCATTAAGTGTTAATACTCGGTCAAATAGTTTCATAACTCTGTCATTAATATTTTTCCTGACCTCAACTACAGTGGTACAAATTAAATTTGTCACTAAAATGTCATTAAGTGTTAATACTCGGTCAAACTGTTTCATAACTCTGTCATTAATATTTTTCTTGACCTCAACTACAGTGGTACAAATTAAATTTGTCATTAAAATGTCATTAAGTGTTAATACTCGGTCAAATAGTTTCATAACTCTGTCATTAATATTTTTCCTGACCTCAACTACAGTGGTACAAATTAAATTTGTCACTAAAATGTCATTAAGTGTTAATACTCGGTCAAACTGTTTCATAACTCTGTCATTAATATTTTTCTTGACCTCAACTACAGTGGTACAAATTAAATTTGTCATTAAAATGTCATTAAGTGTTAATACTCGGTCAAATAGTTTTATAACTCTTGTCATTAATATTTTTCTTGACCTCAACTAACTTACAGTGGTACAAATTAAATGTGTCATTAAATGTCATTAAGTGTTAATAATCTGTCAAATTATTTTATAACAGTGTCATGGAGATTTTTCTTTTCATATTTTTGTTAAAGTTTCCCCCAACAGAAGATCCAGCCTAGTCTCATTGTTTATATGTAACATTAGACATTAATACATAACGTTTACGTTTACAAGCACAAAACATATATTTTTGTGCGTTTTTATTGATGTAAGACATTCTAGTAACAATATAACATTACAAATATTTTTATAGTCGCTAATTCCACTCCTCCCTCTAAACCTAACCATAACTATTTCTGTACAGTATAAAGAAAAAACATGACAGACAGATAAATGCAATTACAATCATTTATTTATTTATTGCAGAAATGTCAAAAGCAGTACCAAACGTAATCCAAATGACGATGCGTTGCAGCCGCAGTCCTCTCTAGCAGTATACTAGTCTCGCGTAGCCAGACCTTCAGACTGAAGGTCTGGAATCTTTGGCCGCTTTGAATGGCCAAGGCCCGCCCATTGGGCCATATGACTGACAGGTAAAACAACCAATCGCGTTTCGTTTTGTTCCGCGTCATGTTTACGGGCGTGGAAATGTTGCCACAATAACAGACCGATGTGTGAAACTCTCTGACATATTTTAAAGATTCTATCCCGTGAACTTGACATTTTTCACTTTCTTTTCAAACTCTACCCTTTAGTTGATCCTAATAGGCGCTCGTCATCACAGTTGTAAACACAACGACTTTCTCATTTGTGAGGGAGCTGGGCGCCACGGCATTTTTGTTTCCAGACGGAACGTTAAAGAACGCAACACACATGTCTCCCGGAAATCCCGTATAATCTAACCAATCCTGTGACGACTTTGAAACTCCCGAAGTGTTTCCAGATAAGTGTGCCATATGCGTCAGACGTTTAGCCAACATTCCGTGGGCGTGACGTCTGAGGCTGAGACTAGCAGTATACAGTAGGTTTGTGTGAAGTGCAGAGACTAAAATTTTTTAAATGCTGATAATATTTTCCAGATTATTATCCAGATTTACTCCGTCAAGGCGCCTGCGCATCATTCAAATACACAACACCAGAAATACGGCATGTCGTAATCTTTGACGAATGCATGCGAGAGCCAATGAGCATTCGATTATCCTGCCGTAAAACCTTGTCGTCTGAAGCGGCAACTTTCAAATTTGCAAAGAGGGCGTCAGGCAGCGCGGGCTGTGCTGCGCCGGATAAAGGCTTTAATTCGGGTCTGTTCCTCGCAGTCATATAGATTCTGAAGATTTAGTTTGCAGCGCACAAATAAAATTGTTGGTAACGCTTTAAATTACAGCCCGCAAAGAACTATGTAAGTATGCTGAACTTACAGCGTACTTATAAAGAACGTACGTGTAGGTATAAGGGAACAATATGTTAAGTTCGGGTAATAAGGGGGTAATAAGACTGATAATTAACCTGCAAAGAACTATGTAAGTATAAAGAATTTACCGTGTACTTACTGTGTAATTATAAAGAACGTACGTGTAGGTATAAGGGAACAATATGTTACGTTCGGGTAATAAGGGGGTAATAAAACTGACAATTAACCCGCAGAGACCTATGTAAGTAAACTGAAGTTACACCGTAACTTTGTTGTAATTACAGTATACCTATTTAATACATCCATGTAGGTATAAGGGAATAGCATGCGATATTTGGGAAATAACGGGGGTAATAATCTGTGAATTTTTTTTTTATTATACTGTAGCCTATCATTTATAACTAGGCTATTTAAAACTAAGGGCTACTATAATTAGGCTACATTGTATGGTACAGTGTACTGTATATGGCCTAAACAACAGTCTTATGTTGTGAATATGATTTAAAAAGGATGATGGAGATTTCACAACAAAACTAGACATCCAGTGAAATGAGTTGAGTTTATAATTTATCATTCACATGTCTCCTTACCTTATGAAAGCTTATTGATTACCCTCTTGTATCCTTTAATATTAAATATGTAGCTACGCTATAAGAAATAGTCTATCTAGGCCTGTAAAAAACATTAATATAAAATTATGAAAAGTACATCGTCTTTTTAAATCATATTCACAACATAAGACTGTTGTTTAGGCCATATACAGTACACTGTACCATACGATGTAGCCTAATTATAGTAGCCCTTAGTTTTAAATAGCCTAGTTATAAATGATAGGCTACAGTATAAAAAAAAACATTTCACAGGTTATTACCCCCGTTATTTCCCAAATATCGCATGCTATTCCCTTATACCTACATGGATGTATTAAATAGGTATACTGTAATTACAACAAAGTTACGGTGTAACTTCAGTTTACTTACATAGGTCTTTGCGGGTTAATTGTCAGTTTTATTACCCCCTTATTACCCGAACGTAACATATTGTTCCCTTATACCTACACGTACGTTCTTTATAATTACACAGTAAGTACACCGTAAATTCTTTATACTTACATAGTTCTTTGTAGGTTAATTATCAGTCTTATTACCCCCTTATTACCCGAACTTAACATATTGTTCCCTTATACCTACACGTACGTTCTTTATAAGTACGCTGTAAGTTCAGCATACTTACATAGTTCTTTGCGGGCTGTAATTTAAAGCGTTACCAAATTGTTTGATTTTGGTTTCACATCATTTTATGGTTCTGTTGTTACACACAGCATGTCAGGGAAAACACATTTTGTGGCCGATGGCAAACAAAGTAAATATTACATTAATTGTTAAACAATTGACCAAATGTTATTTATTTTAAGGGGATAAAGTGAAGTCTTGCTTACATAGGCACATACAAAAAATATTAATGACAGAGTAAAAACAATTTGATAGAATATTAACACTTAATGACATTTTAATGACAAATTTAATTTGTACCACTGTAGTTGAGGTCAAGAAAAAATATTAATGACAGAGTTATGAAACTATTTGACCGAGTATTAACACTTAATGACATTACAATGACAAATTCAATTTGTACCACTGAAAAAAAAGTGGTCAGAAAAATATCCATGACACAATTATAATAGCCTCATGACAGCTAATGTCAAAACCAACCACATGACTGTTTAATGTAATGGTAACCCATTAAGGTAAGTAGTTTCTAAAGTTTGATAATTATTCTGCTATGTCATGTTTATGACAGGTTGTGTTTGTCTTGGTAATGTCAAGTTGCCATGACAAAGACACTGACAGTTTATGATGCGTTGGTTTATGTCAAGTTGTCATAAGAAAGACATCTCAAATAATGTCACCTTTGCATTATAAATGACATAACTGAGTAAATTACACTCAATGACAGTTGTCAAAAGCATGCATAAAACCTCATTCATATTCATGACGTGTCATGTCAGTCTTATGCACACCTCTTCAAGTAAAGTGTTACCATACATATATATATATATATATATATATATAACCATTTCTGAAAAAAAGTAATTTGTTTAGGCACACACAGACATCAAGAACCAGAGTATGAATCTCAACAATGGTGATAAACAAATAAAGGAGAGTACAGAGACATTTCAGCTCATAATTTATGCATGCCGCAATGCATGATGGGAGGCATGGATGAGTTTTGATTGGTTACAACATGCTTTTTTTGATGGTCACCATTCACTTTAAAAAACAACCTATAGAATCTACCCAAGAGTAAAACAGGTAAGAATTTGCACTCACTTTGTTTGGGTAGATTCTATCCTATATATTTGAGTAAAGATAAATTTAACAGCTATGACAAACTAGAAGAAATTAGGTAAGTTCTACCTCATACATTACAGAACTAATTACTTATAAAAATTGAGTACGCAGCAAATTCCTCCGTGTTAATTTAACACTCTGTGTGTGGACACATATAGATACTGAAGCAGTGTTGAAGTTAATAAGATAATTAGTTAATTAACAGCTGATGATTAAACATTAGTATAGACACCTGATGATAACAAGCAGAATCACCAAAGGAGAAAATCAACATTTTTAAGCAATCATTACAGTGGTCAGTGTTTGCATTAGTTGGGATCTTGACCTTTATATCTTTAATATTAGATTTTGTTTGGCTGTTGTATCTATGTTAAAACAGTCAGACAAGCCAAGAGCAGCAGTCATCAGGTGATCATGGTTATGTTTTAACATCATCACTATTTCACCTAGAGTCTAATCTCAGTTATTTTTCCTTTACTGATTATAACAGCCTTGTAAACCAACAGCAATAGATCCTGAAATTTTTTTACATTTTGAAAAGATTTGATATATTGTCACAGGGTTGATATAATCGGTAAAGAAACTAAACTCTGTTATATAGGCCGCTACATTAAGAACATGTCAAAACATGGACTAAAGTCACATGGCCATCTTTCTTTTGGTTTGTCTGCCTGTTATAACTGAAATACAGCAGCAAAACAAACTCTAATGTTAACAGTGTAAGGTTCTAATGCAAACTAATGCAAACACTGACCACTATAATGAATGCTTAAAAATTGTGATTTTCACCTTTTGAGATTCTGCTTGTTAACATCAGGTTTGAAGGGTATCTACAAAAAATAAATAAATAAGTAAATAAAGTAACAACATGAATTTACCACAGTTTGGAATTAAAAATAAAGAATAAAAAAATAATAAACTTACAGTGTGTGGTGGGCCATAGTCTCTTGCAGCACTCATATAATTTTATGCCGGTAAGAGTTGATTTTGTGACATGGCTCTTTGTTGTCCAATTTCAACTGAACATCCTTTGGACATTTTGGCAGTGAGAACATAGGAGAAAATTGGGCTGAAGTTATTTGCTCTTGGCTGTTTAGAAAAAGAAATGATGCAGAACAAAGTTACAATTTTATGGAATTTTCAACAAAACCCCCAAGTGCATGTGAGCCTAGATTATCTATGGCAATATCTGGCATTTGGATGCCACTCACCTCAAGGTCTTTGGGATCCTTTAGCAGTTGGCCATCTCCACGTCTTGTCCAAAAAACTGAAAATCTTGCTCTCTGCAAAGGAGAACATGTGGCACATGGTCAGTGGTTGATCGATTATGAGGCAAAATGTCTCCTGTGAGACATACTGCCAGCACTTTATGTATTTTCTTTCCTTAACCTAATGGATTGACTCTTTCAAATGAGTCCTGATAAAGTATCAAGCCCAAAGACATGGGATCTGATTTAAACAAAGCATTTTCTGCAACTACTTTTCCATCCCAAATGTCCTTAAGAACATGTTTGCCATGAACTTGCAAATGGGTAAAGCTGTGCTGCTCCTGCATGGACTCATTCTTAAAAAGACCAGCAATTGTTTTTTTATTGGAATGTATTGGGCAAAACATTATTTTCCTGCTTCATTGTTCCATAAACAAATGGGAACTGGTTCAATGTAGTTAAAGCTTTGTTTAAAAACAGTTTTCCTCCTCTGATCTGTTTTCAATATCTGAGTGTTGCAAGTGTGGAGAAGATCATCCGTTTTCATCTCATCTACCACTCTTTCTATATCAGTCTCAGGAACTCCAAGCAGACTAAACTTTTCTTTCAGTTTACTCAGCAAATTTGACAGGCTGATGTCATGTATTTCCTGAAGTCCTTCTATTACTGCTTGGATAACAGAAGTAGGAAGCAACAGTTTTGCTTTAGATAAAACAGAGCCAAAACAGGAGTTTATTTGAGTCCACACTCAAGAGTGTGAAAGTGTTGAAATCAGAGGGTTAAACTTAATTAGATAATTAGTGATTAATTAAGTGATGACTGATCATTAAAATTGATCACTGATCATTGAAATTTACAGCAATTAGAAACACAGTCCACTGCTGTAAAATATTGCTGTATTTTTTACAGCAATTTGTTACAGTGAAGCTTTAATTTAACATATTTTAGATGCTGGTGGAACTCCTTATGTGAACATTTCTCCCGGAAAAGCGCACCCGCGCACACGTCGACAAGAGCGCAAGAAAGAGCGCACCCATCAACATGCTTCATTCGGCTGCACTGCTGCAAGGGATTCACTCAGGAAGAATGTCTCTAAAGAAGTGTGGTTTTGGTTGTAAGGCAAAGATAACTTTGCCCAGCTTCCTGAAGAACCCAGCGTTATGTGAACTGTGGATGCAGTTCCTTTTTCCAGGGCAGCAAAGGAGTTTTTGCAAGTGTGTCTGTTGACGAACGTTTCATTTACAAGGCCCTGTTCGACACTGGATTTGACGTGCACTGACCTGCTATTGAAATCGCACAAATGGCCTCAAGCAATTAAATAAATAAATTGCGAAAAGGTTGTTTTCTAAGACATCATGGACAGAGTGGTCCTGAGAGCACTGTACAAGCTCATGGCGACATCTACAGGACAGTTAACGTTAAAAGCGTTTGGTATCTTTTTATGAATGGCGGTGAGAATATGAGATTGCTTACTGCTGTCATAAAAATCGCAATGGTTGTGATATAATTATATAATAAACTGTGGTCTGACATGCTAAATGTGTACTGTTACAGTACTGTTTTTAGTTTCGATTTTCTCTGCACTGCACTTGGTATATGCTCCTTTAATTTACATTTGGGAATGCAACATTCGTCATTAGAAACGTTTATAAATCTGTTGTTTAAAAAGAGAAGTTTCAGTGTCACATAATCCTTCAGAAATCATCCTAATATGCTAATGTGCTGCTCAAGAAACATTTCTCATTATTATCAATGTCAAAAACAGTTATGCTGCTTAATATTTTTGTGGAAACTTTGATAGCCACCACTCAAACATTTGTATAAGATTTAAAAAAAAAATTGAAGACGACGGCAGAATGAAGCAGTTGCTCGTCTGATAAGCCTACAGCTTGAAGGAACTACCCTTATGCGACGAAGCCCATGGGTATGGGAGAGACCACGCAATAAGACGTTCTGGGAGAAGGTGGTGGAGAGACACTTTACAGAAAGTCTTTGGCTGCAGCATTTTAGAATGACACAACCGACGTTTGAGATACTGTGTGGATTTATTGGTCCTGATGTTGCACCCATCACAGGTTGCCACCGACCACCGGTTCCAACCCGAAAGCACTTTTTTTCAAGAGTACCCAGCCAACACATCCATGTGTGGGCTACGCAACTGGGACCCAGCTAATTTTGTCCGCAGTTTCCATGGTGGCCCCAAATGTGTTAGCCCAGATGGGCTGATAATGGGCTCTTGATGGGCTCCATATAGGGCCCATATGGGTTAACCAAGTAGCTCACATTTAAGGCCTACATGAGTCTGCCTACATGGGCTAGTGATGGGACCCAGCTACGTTGTATGTAGGTCTCTTAAGGGCCAAAACAGGTATACACATGGGCTAATATTTTTGTCTGTTTGGGTTACCTTATTTTACAGTAAACCCCTAAACACAAACATTAAATTCACAATGCTAAAAGGTATTCAATAAACAGAAATCAGTATTTCATGCTCTTAAGCAAAGTTTATTTGAAATAATTTAAACATGACAAAATATAACTTGTACATTTACAACTTTATAAAACACAAATATCTGAAAAAAAGAAAATAAAAGTTCATTTTAAGCTCCTGAAAAAACTCTTTATTGTAAAAACTTCACAACTTGTATTCTGCATGCTATAAGCACATTACAACTTGTATATTTTTTACTTTGTAAAACAACTTTCACATTTATGTCCTTGCAATAAATATGCATCATTCTTGTGGCTTCATCCACAGTACTTCCTCCAATTTCTGCATCCACAGCAACTTAACAGAAAACAAGATTATTATTATTATTGGGGAGACAAATAATACAACACAAAAACTTAACCTGAATAATTGCAATTACATTTCCCCCCAAATCATGCAGCCATTGGTTAATCAATGGTGTACTGCTATTTTACACTGGAAGTTATCTACTGTGTGTATCAAGTCCATACATACAAGTATATTACCCCCATATAATTCCTATGAAATACTCCCATAATTCCTATGCAGTTTCCACTGGAACAGATATTTTATACTTGTCGCCGGTGCTACAAAAAATATTGTGCCTCTCTAGCAAAAAAGCTACAATAAGTGTAACAATGACGAAGACAGGTGGATCCAAATGCAAAGCTTTAATGACGGAAATCGTAGTCGTACAAACGGGTCAGACAGGAACAAACATGGGCAACGTAGGACAAAACAAAGAAGCGTCAGTATCCGAGCGTGAAGGTCTGGGGCCGGCAGCGAGCAGGGTAATCCAAGGGACAGGCTAGGGGTCGATAGGCGGGCGGAGAACAGTCAGGGAACCAGGAACAAAGGAGCTCGGCAACGGGAAGGGCAACCAGGAAATAGTGCTCGGAATTGACAGAATAACTATTCAAAAGTTCGCAACCAAACAGAGAACAAACCAGTCTATTTATACACAGAAAAGCAAGATGGCCGACTGGGGTGAGAGGTGAGAGGTGAAAGGTAACAGGAAGTTCACAAGAATGGGGTTATGGGTAATGTAGTGAAAAATGGTCCATGGTGAAATGGAGGCTCCATCTGATGGTGAAGGGAGGGAGCCACTACGGCACAGTTCATGACAGAGCCCCCCCCTTAGGAGCGGCTTCCAGACGCTCGACACAGTCCAATAACACCAAGGGGAGGGGGGGTGGGACAGAGTACAAAGGGGAGGACCAGGTCCATGCGGGCTGACAGAGATAGGCAGGGCAAAAGGTCCAGGAGCTGCCGGAATGGCAGCCAAGCAACAGAGCTGCCAAGGATGCATAGAAGACCACAAAGATGGAGCAGACAGCCTCCAGGGCGGAGCCGGCAGAACTGACAGCCTCCAGGGCGGAGCAGATGCCCTCCAGGGCAGATCGAATGCCCACCAGGGCGGATCAGGTACCCTCCAGGGCGGATCAGGCAGAGCAGGCACCCTCCAGGGCGGAGCAGATGGGATGGGTTGCTGGGCGCTACCACCGTGCAGGGAGCAGGTGCGACCTCCCCCTCGACTTGAGGATCCGTGGCCTCGGCCACCTCCTCGGGGGAGGCCACCCTCAGAGGCTCTGCGGAGAAGGCCGCCACCTCTAAGGACTCAGAGGGGCCCAGACAACCCAAAGAGCAGTTTTCAGGAGAAGCATGGCCTCAGTGCAGGTCAGCACAGGAGTGGTGCCAGTGATGGGGCTGGACTCAGGAACAACTGCTGTGACTTGGCTTGGTACTGGAACAATAGCTGTGACTTGACAGGGCGCTGGAGCAGTGGCTGTGGCTTGGCTTGGTGTGTGTGCAGCTGTGTTGGGACAGGGTTCAGAAGCAACAGCGACGAGGCTAGACTCTGGAGGAGGAGGAGCTGCGACGACGATGCTTGACGCTGAAGGCGGAGCAGCTGCGGCGAAGACGCTTGACTCTGGAGGCTGAGCAGATGCGAAGACGCTTGAATCAGGAGGCGGAGCAGATGCGAAGACGCTTGACTCGGGAGGCGGAGCAGATGCGAAGACGCTTGACTCGGGAGGCGGAGCAGCTGCGACGACGATGCTTGACTCGGGAGGCGGAGCAGCTGCGACGACGATGCTTGACCTCGGAGGCGGAGCAGATGCTTGACTCAGAGGGAGGAGCAGCTGCGACGACGACGCTTGACGCTGAAGGCGGAGCAGCTGCTGCGACGCTTGACTCTGGAGGCGGAGCAGCTGCGGCAGGACTTGACTCAGAGGGAGGAGCTTCGGTGACGACGCTTGACTCAGGAGCGACAGCTGTGACATCACTTGACTCTAGGGAAACAGCTGCTACGACACTTGACTCTGGAGTGACAGTTGCGACATCACTTGACTCTGAAGAAGCGACTGCGACGACCTGGCTTGACTCTGGGAGAACAGCAGTGACTTGACTTGGCTTTGAGGGAACTGCTGTGACTTTACTTGGCTCTGGAGGAAGAACTGTGACTTGACTTGACACTGGAACAACGGCTGGACTTGACTCTGGATTTGGCTCTGGAATGGCTGCCATCTTGACCTGAGAAAGCTGTGGTTTGGTAGCCATCTTGACTGACTTGGGGTTTTGGGCAGACTGGATACTAGAGAGCGCGGACTTGAGCGCGGATTGGTGGGTCTTCCAGACAAGAAATAAGTCTATTGTAACTGGTTGGGCTGAAAAAGTGTGCTGGGAAGTCCACCACTTGTGATCGCACTGTGCCGCGGCCGCCATCTTGTGATCGCGATTCAGCGTGGCCGCCATCTTGTGATCGCGATTTGGCGCGGCCGCCATTACTGTGGGTTCGCGATCCTCCTCCGTGAAATCCTCAGAGTAAAACAAGTCCCCATATTGTAGTGCATAATCCAAAGTGTCTGTGAAACAGGAACGTGGCAAGATGTAATCACAAGCCTCTTCTCTGTAATCGCATTTTCCCTCTGTGACAGCCACAGGACCAGAAGATGAACCCCCGCACCACAATGCAAATTCCACATAATCAGAGAAACAAGTGCGGGGGCACTCAAATCGCAGCCTCGATTTGAGAGGTTCATCGAGAGCCAAACGGAAAATGTCCATGAAATATTGTTCATCATAGAATGACAGTTTGTACATCAGATTGCAAAAACATGAAATAAAGTCCTCAATGGGCATACCGTTCTGTTTGAGAGTGAGTAGTTGGTCGATGGGGTCCATGGTTGAGCTGGTGGGTGACATAAAGCTGCTGGATCCGGGTATGGCGAAGTTTTCTGTAACAATGACGAAGACAGGTGGATCCAAATGCAAAGCTTTAATGACGGAAATCGTAGTCGTACAAACGGGTCAGACAGGAACAAACATGGGCAACATAGGACAAAACAAAGAAGCGTCAGTATCCGAGCGTGAAGGTCTGGGGCCGGCAGCGAGCAGGGTAATCCAAGGGACAGGCTAGGGGTCGATAGGCGGGCGGAGAACAGTCAGGGAACCAGGAACAAAGGAGCTCGGCAACGGGAGGGCAACCAGGAAATAACGCTCGGAATTGACAGAATAACTATTCAAAACTTCGCAACCAAACAGAGAACAAACCAGTCTATTTATACACAGAAAAGCAAGATGGCCGACTGGGGTGAGAGGTGAAAGGTAACAGGAAGTTCACGAGAATGGGGTTATGGGTAATGTAGTGAAAAATGGTCCATGGTGAAATGGAGGCTCCCTCTGATGGTGAAGGGACAGTTCATGACAATAAGTCTGAAAAGGCCACTTTTCCATCTTAGGCCACCATTATATTTGTTGTTTTGGGAATGGTATAATGAATATCTCAGAGTTTTTATTAGAATACAGACAGAAATGTATAGACAATATTTAAAAAAAAAATGACCCAAGACATCTGCACAGTACTGTAACGTTAAGTGCAAAAGTGTTTAATGTTCAGCCCTGTGAACCTGCTAATTGTCATATCAGAACATACCACTGGTTTCTGGACGGTGGGGTCTGCCAATTTCACTCCACTACATCGACATCAGTGACCGTCCGATTACGTTCTGTAAGAAAAATTCGTATTACTTAAAAAAATCTAATTTAGGTAAAAACATTTGTAACGTTATAGTTTTAACAATTAGTAATTACACCTAAATGCAAACTGATGCAGATTTATATAGAGCAGAAAATCATGTTTGCTTGCATGATAAATATGAAATATTGTTGTATCATTATTGTATTGTATGTATTGTTAAACGAACAACAGCCTTATTGTGAACTCTTCAAATCGAGATCTGTCCCAGACTAACGTACACTACAGAGAATAACGTTACACAGCCCGTTGCCAAACTCTGCAGTTTAAGCATTAATTTTTTTGTGTTTTCTTTACTTTTAGATGTCGTAGAGAACATCAAGACATAAGTTACAGCTTTATCTTTTAGACACAGGCGCCAGAAATAAGAGGAAAATGTGGCGTTTAAATTCTTGACAAAAAGCCAAACAATGTCTCGGTTAACATTAGTTTTTAAACAATATAATTACATGCTCTGCATTTGCTGTTTTAAAAATGTAATTCTTACCTTGGATACACGGACGGCAAATGTCTTCTCCCGAAAATGCCAACACAACAGCCAGAGACATGGCGCCGGCGCGATTCAGTGCGAGCAGCGTTGGGTATTTGAATTTCTGAATGAAACATCGCGAGATCAACCCTGCATGATGCAGATCGAGACAGGGCCGCATCTCGCGGTAGTTTGATGTTATGGGGGATGAGATCTCGCGACGGTGAGATCTCGTGAGAAAGTTGTCAGCACAATTAAAGTGGCTGCATTTTTTTTTTTTATTTCTGGCTAAATGTCAAATGGAAATGCATTAGTGTTGGAATCATAGGAGGGGAATTTTTAGATTTTGAATAAATAAAGTAATCCAAGTGTAATAATCAAATGTGCACTATATATCCATGTAATCACCCTATATATGATTAATTGTGTTTACACTTGTATATTTGATAAAACTAAAAGGATCCCATGTGTATCCTATTTTGAGCCCATGCACACATTTCCCATTAATTACCCAACTGGGAACTACATGGGGAGCCCACCTGGGTTCATACATGTGGGTCTTATAGCTGGGTTACCCAACTGGGAACCACATAGGGAGTCCACCTGAATTCACCCATGTGGGTCCTAGCTGGTTCACCCAAGTGGGCCCCAGATAAGATGCCCATTTCGAGCCCATGCCCACTCTGTACCCCTGTAGCCCATTAAAAACCCATGTGGGCCCCACATTAACGTGTTTGCCGGGTAGCGGGAGAAAAGTTTGGGGTTAGTAAAACTACCGTCCATCGATGTGTATATGCGGTGTGCACAGCTATTATAGAGAAATTAATGCGGCGTTATATCAGACTGCCCACCATGGTGGAGGCCAATGAAATTGCATACCATAATTCCTTGGCGCATATTGTGCCACAAGGTTTACGGTGCGCTGGATGGCACACACGTGCCAATTCTTCCCCTGACGGAAGGCAATCATGATTACATAAATCCCAAAGAGTGGCCATCTGTTGTTTTCCAGGCCCTTGTTGATGACAGGTGCATGATACGAGACATTTGCGTTGACACCAGGAAGTGTTCATGATGCCGCTGTGTTTGCAGCCTCGGATCTGTACAGGTGAGCTTACCATTCAACATCCTTTCCCAGTGCAATAACAAGTTACTGTAACCTGCTTGCCTTAAGATATTTCAACTAAAATTTGAATGAGTACAAAATTTAGACATTGAATCAACAAAGCAAGCAAAATATTATCCGAGCAGAACCACTCCAGCCAAGATGAAGTCGGGGTTTTACAGCCCTTACTTCATCGTGCCCAAGAAGAGTGGTGGGTTACGGCCAATCCTGGATCTTCGCGTCTTCAATCAGTACCTTCTCAAGCTACCGTTCAAGATGCTGACCGCACGACACATCTTATGCGTCCACCACCGATGGTTTGCAGCCATCGACCTGAAGGACGCGTACTTTCATGTCTCGATCTTACCTCGACACAGACCGTTTCTTCGGTTTGCGTTCGAGGGTTGTGCATATCAGTACAATGTCCTCCCCTTTGCCCTTTCCCATTCTCCCCGCGTGAGGGTGCCCTCAGTCCCTTGTGGCACTAAGGGTATCCGCATACTCAACTATCTCGACAACTGGCTGATAATAGCTCACTTGAAGGATCAGTTGTGCGAGCAGGTGGTGAACCTGCAAGCTCTTCCCCAGGAGGAGGCAGACCCAGCCTTAGCGTTGCTGTGTCCTGTCTGCGCCCTCTGTGTGTACGTGGACCGCACCCGGAGCTTCAGACGCTCCAAGCAGCTCTTTGTTTGCTCCGGCGGACGGCAGAAGGGGAATGCCGTCTCCAAGCAGAGGTTGGCCCATTGAGTGGTTGATGCCATCACCTTGGCGTTTGAAGCCCAAGGTGAGCCGTGCCCCCTAGGAGTTCAAGTCCACTCGCACAGCGCCTCTCTAGCAGACATCTGTAGAGCTGCAGGCTGGGTGACACCCAATACCTTTGCGCGGTTCTACAATCTCCGCGTTGAGCCTGTGTCCTCCTGTGTGTTAACTTAAATAAAATCAAGTTTCTGGTGGGACGGACCGGCCCAGTGTCGGCTTGCTGCACCATTCCCCCGGGATCCGTGTGCCGTATACCAGTAGTTCCTCTTGAGGCAGGGGATGAGGCCCGGGGAATGGATGCTTCACCCATAGGTGGTGAAGCAGATTTGGAGAGTGTTTTGCCAGGCTCAAGTGGACCTCTTTGCAACTTTGGAGCAATTACAATGTCCCCTCTGGTACTCCACCTCGAGGATGCTCATGGCCGCAATCTTGGCCAACCACACCCCTCTTGGTGGCCTTCCAGTGGGCAAGAATCCCTTAGTTATATGCTTCCTCTGCAGTGTGCTGAGGCCTGTTTTAGAGCGTGGTTCGCCAAAGGCATTCCTCAAAGCATTTTGACACAGCGTCTCGTTCCCTCTGGGAACTAGGGTTACATACCTGGGATGTTTTCCCTGGTCGTAAAAGTATGTTAAACCACATTGAGCTGTTTCCTTATAATAGACTTCTATTGGGGGAGAAAATGTTTAATGTGATATTATTCACTTTGTCTGTGGAATAAGAGCTCATTCTTTTGACAGTAGTTAGTGTTTAATACAAGGTTTGACAGAAATTTGGGTTTCCCCCTGATAGCACACGTACATGTGTCTATTTGCAGACCTGCAAACTCATCAGAGAAAAAAAGGTGACAGTGTACGGGGGGGGGGGCAGAATGGGCGACGCCGACGCCGACACTGTGAACTCAAGTAAGTGTTAGGCACATGACACTAAAATAAGAAAACAACAAAAGAACCAAAACACAAATTATATTATACTGAAAAACATTTATTTTTTCCTTCTTAGCCTGGACAAGGGTTTCACAAACACACACGCACGCAAACGCCATGGAGGGAAACTGAAAAACATTCATTTTCTTTAATGAAAAACATACTGAAAAATAGTATGTTTTACTGAAAAACATTCATTTTTTTTTTCTTCTTAGCCTGGACAAGGGGTTTCACTAGCTCGCTTTCGTTGTTTGGCCGCATGCCTCCTTCTGGCCAGAGCCTCCTCTTCTGCCTTGGTTCTTCTGGCTGCGGCAGCGCTTGAGGATGGCTGGCAGTCGAACACCCTCCGTCTCTCCATCTCCTTCAAGGCTGCTTGCTTTCTTAAAGCTTTGTCCTTACTTCCAGCCGACAGGATGTTTTGACACATCTTCTGATCCACTGGCCCATACTTTATGTTTTCTCTATTGAACATTTCTACTGCAGTCTTCTTTTGGGTCAGCATGGTGTGTTTCACAGTTTGGAGTGCTGATGCTCATGCTGCCACTTTTTGAGTCAATGATTTCTGACATGTAACTGAAAGATGACTCAATCAGTGGCCCATGGAACACAGACAATGCTGTCTGTGCTGTTTTGGTGAGTGCTGGGTACCTTCCTGTATCAGAAACATCTGCCCACCAGCTGACAGCATCTTCTCCATCAGTGAATGTTGGCAGGCTCTGGTCCACACCATACTGGAGAATCTAAGGCAAGATAAGAACTATTTAATTATCCCACCAGGGACATTTAACTTCCACAGAAGTGTGGCGGAGGGGTATTTGCCACCGCCTTGTGGGGGAATATATTGGGCTCTATCCTAAGGGAGACTGAGTGAGCAACAGGATCTTAGTCCCCCCACCCAATGCTTTTGGTCTCAGTATAACAGGTTGTTATATGTAGGTGTCTATCGTGTTGCTATATGTGGCTACAGATGAGGTGAGGTGGGCTCCAGGACTTATTTTGTACGGTGGCAGCCTGAAGTGTGTGAGTGTGCAGGAAACTCAGAAAAACCCACCCTCCCCAGATCTAACAGGATAGCTGAGACGCCCCCACTCCTTAGGAAAAGAGACTCAACTTAACATACAAAGTTTCAGTTTTAACTAAACAAAAATATTTATTGTTCAGAAATTAGCCTTAAAAGACTAATTAAATGACTTCAGACTTCCTTTCTTTAGTTCCTTCACAAGAAAAGAGGAAGTATTTTAAATTCAAATTCAATCAGTTCAAAATAGAGTGGAACATAGACAACAAAAACACAAAAAAATATAAACAAGAAAATATAAACAATCTGTGACTGTTTTTGTTAAACCTCAAACAACAATCAGTGATCCTCTGTTACCACACTGAAAAGTTTCACATTCAGTCAATCAGTTTGAATCAAATCAGTTCACCTCAAAGTTTGAAGAGTTCACTCTGAAAATCCAGGAAAAATGATACTCAGTCCATTCACGAATCCGAGTGTTCGTATACTTGTAAAGGAACGTATATGGATCACTTTGCAGGTAAATTCACATGTCACAGTTCCACTTACGAAACGTTCTTTAAATCACAGTTCAGTCTTTATACTCGTTGAAAAGAAAAGATTACTTGCTCACCAGCATTCAATGAAAAATGAAGAAAAGAACGTATATCACCACACTTGGGTCACAGACAGAGCGCTGAAAGGTGTCCGGATAGGCAGGGAATGTTCCTGTACTCTATGATCCCCCAACGATTGCCCCCGTGATCCTGAAAACCACAGCTTGATCCGACGAGGCCGCAATCCTGTCCAACGGAGATCAGCCAATGTACACTAACAACTAACGATGCCCTCCAACGAATCAGCCAGCTCTCTCCCAAAAATACGCAACAGCATCCATTACGTTTTGTGTTCGTTTGAACTAGCAAAAACAAAAATCTGGACGCAAATCACATACACAAAAAACACGGGAGTCTTCTGCTCCAGCGCAGACTAACGCGATAAACTTTTAACGCACAAGCACAACAAAACTTGTTGCATCACTATTAATAACAGGCTTGTTATAACAAACAAAGGCTCAGAAGCAACGTCTCGCGGCTGTAAGGCACGTCAACAATCTAAATGTAACTCTTTATGGCGATAGAGAGTTCAGAAAGTCGGCACAATCTTTTTCAGCTCACCGCGGCTCTTCTCCGTTTCTGTCTCCCTCCGTGCATTCGTAACACAAACGTCGGATCATTTAATGGCGGCGCCCGTGTCAAATTTCAAAATAAAAGTCTGCTCATAATAAAACTGGTAGATCCCCTACAGAAGCAAGATTTAGGGTTAAAAATTAAACAACAACAGTAAACATCAAAAGCATCCATACACGAGACTCACAAACACATTACATACTAATAATAGGGACGTGCATTATTCAGCTAACCTCTTGCTGAACATCCACATCAGCAGGGAGAAACTTGCTTAGCATCTCCATCAGTTCTCTCAGCAGATGTCCAGTCTTGGAGTGCCCCCTTGCAATAGGGTCAACAGCAGACAGGCACTGCAGGGTCATGCTCTCCAGTGGCAGCTTGCTCTGCAGGTATTCCCCACAAGCAATGTATCCCTGGAGTACTTGGTCCAGGAAGGGCTTCAGCATCTGTATAAATATCAGCAATAACACACTGGTATAGTAGTGCTCCTTTACCATTGGCAAATGTTTTTTGTCCAAAAGTTGGGTAACTAATTTTAAACCACTCACATGGTGTTTTGGATGCTCCCGTCTGAATCTATCTACCACACGACCCACATACAGATCTCTTGCAGGCAGCAGTTTGTCTCCCTTGAGTTCGAGACCTGCCAGGGTCCTGGGGATTGGTGGCAGGTGTTCTGGCTTCACAAAGCATGCAAGAAAGTTGAAAACCTGCAGCTGCTTGTTATGCAACTTGTGCACAAGGGTGTCACGACCCTGAGGAAGTAGTTATATTGTGCAAGTGAGAGATGGATATGAATTTCCACCATACAAGCAGAGTAAGACACAACCAGTTACACTGGTAACATAAAATAAAAGATGTTAAAATACCTCTGGGGTAGCATTTAAAACTATCCAAAATTTATGATAGAACATAGTTGTGAAACACCATTTCAATATACCTGGAACACCATAACATATTCTTTCAGAATAGCCAGGACGCCTATGTAGACACTGAGATGGAGCTCTGTTTTGGTGTCTTCATGCCACAGTTTTTTAACCAACCGCTGCTTTCTGTCTCTGCCCTGCTGTGTCATTCCTGGAAGAGAATATATCAAAGCTCTAATTTGTTGATTTACCAAAGCAAATGTCAGATAGTGAACATGCAGGCCAATGTTGACACACCATAGATATTCCCATAATTTGGCCACATTACCCAGCCAATCTACAACTGCAATGTGTTGATTTACCTTTCCCACTGAGGTCCTTATGAAAAGTCTGAATGCGTCTCTGGGCCTTTTCATTCACATGATGAGCATCATAGAGTTTTTCTAAAGGTTCTTTGTACAGAGCCTTGTCTTCCGCATTCATGAACCCAAAGAATAGGACCTTATAAGCAGGAAGCATGGTTTGAGTGCTGAGTCCAACATCATAAGATGACAGCCAACGGTGTGGGATGAATCTCTTTGGAGTTGAACCGGGAATGCTCATGTAATCACAGATCTCTTGGAGATAAGCCCGCTGACAAATAGAAAGAACACATATATATATATATATATACATACAACAATAATAAGGCCATCAAATGGCATTCAAATTCTGTCAAAAATGTCCTTGGGAAAGAGAATGAAACCCAAATTGCTTCTAATGAGCAGGATACCCGCATGGCATGAATAAGAGGCGATTCAGTGCTGTCAAGGTGGAAAAGAGCTATACACAAGCGCTCTACACTCCTGTATGAATTTACCTGGTCAGAAGCCCACTTGTGATCAGTATGAAGGTCACTGAAGAGCTGTTCTAGATGACCGTTGAAAGCATTGGAAAATCTCTTTGACGCATTATGCATGTGATGGCATGAGTCCCCGTCGATATCTAGAAGCTCTGAGCAGTGGTTGTGTAGAACTCTAGTTTCCAGGCCAGACTTGCTGCCTCGCATCACTGCGCAGGAATCCATCATCATGCTCACCATGTTGGACCACGGGATATCATTGTCTGTGAAGAATTTGTCCAGGGCATTCTTCAGGGTTGCTGTAGTTACCTTAAGTACTTCAAACGACCCAAGGTGCTCCACATCAACAGCCTTCCTCTCTGGGTTATAATAGCTCACCAAAATGGAGAGCACCTGTATAAATAAGAAGACCATTGAGAATGTTGACTGTTTTTAACTCACATCCCCTTGATCGAGGTTACTGAGTGCTGTCAGTAGGAAAAATAACAATATTGACCGAATATCAGGACAGCAGCTAAAGCGAACCTATGGGGGCAGACATCCTTTATATAAAGTAAATATTGTGCCAAATGTTCATGTTATTTTTCCAAATGAAAGCACTGTGTAAGCTTGATGGGATATACATGGCCGGTGTTCTCCTGTAATTGCTTTAGGTGTCAAAGCATTGTATAAATCCTAAGAATTACTATTCTATTAATACTATTACTGCATTACCTTTTTGTCACTACTTGAGGTAGCCTCATCAAGATTGATGGAGAATGGTAACTTTTCGATGTTGCTGATGATGCGGTCGGAGAATGTCTTCCCCATGCCGTGAACCATTTTATATTTCGCTGCTGTTCGCGACAACTTCATGCGGCTCAGAGCCACTTTGTCCTGGGCCAGCGTCTGTGCAAGGTTGACAATGACGGGGGCCATTGTGAATGGCAGTGAGTGCTCTGCCAAAGTGCCCAGAACCATTGCCTGATAGTAAAGCAAATTAAAATCATTAAAATGCAACCTTGCAAATTATCCCTACATAGATCTACTATGATGAAACTGTATTGTATGGCTGATATACAATATACAGTATATATCAAAATACATTTCTGTTCAATAATTAGTAATGCATTTTATTTGCAGTGCTCTTTACACTGAATAAACAATTTCAAAGTGCTAGTGTTCAAAATATAATTCAACCAACAATTCTTTCAATTTTCTGTATAAATACTTGGTACTAAACCTCTGCATTCGCAACACGCTGAAACGTGGACAGGTAATTTCCCTCTCTCCCTCTCTCTCAATGCTTCTGGTCCCTGGGTCTCATGAACAGCATTATCAGGGGGACTACAAATGCTCCTGGTTGTCAAAATTGTCAACACTTTTTCTCTGTGTTTGGATGTGGCACAGTGGGATATTAGGGCATGCACCCCCTTCTTGGCATTGTTTATTTCTTTTAAATAAACATAAGGTATATCTGGCATGTCCTGCCTTATCTATTTTTCTGAAATACAATGACAGAGGCACTGTATGCTCAACACCCTGCACTTCCTGCCTCACTTCCACCTTGAGCCATGCCCAGCTCCACTTGCACCTCCCTGCTGAGTCTAGTTGTGCTACATACAATGAGTCCTCCTCATTCAGCTCCCTCATTCTAAAATGGAAAATGAACACAGGATAAGTTAGCCAATCTCATCGAACCAAGGACTGCTTGGTGTTTTCAAGATATAAGGCTACTCTAATTCTGAGCTGCCCTGGGTGGGATTTAACATGAATATTCATGACAAGGCTGTAGCACACAATGCAATGCAAAGATTTCAAATGACAGCTTCGGATGCAAAATGTAGCCCTTTATTATACAGAAATTTGCTGTCTGCGAGTTTGGTGCATTAGCCTTGCACGTTCGCCAGATTCTAAATAGACATTGTTTACAAGTAATGCGGCGCATCCAATGCAACAAGACGTCAAATTGCTTTATGTTACACTGTATTACTCTCGCATCAGCTGTTGTCTAAACAGTCACATCTACCCACATCAACACATCAAAAACGCTTTAAAAGTAGGGCTACGCTTGGGCTACATCCAGCTGACTTGAATGACTGCTGCGCACACGACAACCTCCATAACGTGTCGTTAATCAGGGTAGCTCAGAATTGGAGTAGTAGCCAGAACTCAGGGCAGAGCACCTGGCTTAAGTTAGGGGCTAATGATAAGGTTACAACCTAAGTTGGCTATCTGAAATACTATATACTTACGTAGCAAGCTAAATGGTTAACTTTAGTTAGCAAGACGGTCAGACAATGCAGGAATTAACATTACAACTAGCTAATAATGTTAGATGGCTAGAAAATTTGCTATCTTGCTAACGGAAATTCCAGCATTGGATCCGCTTGTATTGCTTGCTATTAAGCATTTTGCTCGAAGCATAGGCTAACTGTATGAAAAAAAAAAAACGCTAGCTGACGTTATTTGACTTAAGCAAACAAATATCTGTTGTTTAGCTCCAAAAAGACTGACTTACCTTGAATTCAATTTCCATCAGAGTTTCCACATTAGGTCAGGTGTCTCTTGACAGGCGCGAACACAGATGGCAGTGTGTTTCAAGATCCTGAAGCAAGCGCTGAGATTCCGATTGGTCCAGAAAAAATGACATTTATAAGAATTGTCCAATAATGGCCTACATGGTACGCAAGCCCACCCCCAACTCCCTCTCTTGACAGGCGTGAGCTCAGTTGAGATTTCGATTGGCCCAGATGTCAATTAACGCTAACGCAATTAATTATCCAAAAATTGTACTTACACTTCCTTTGTTTTAGTGTGGCCATGAAAATGTTCAGGTGTTGTGCGGAAAGATTCCAAATACATCGATTAATTGCTGCTTTACTGTGGAAAAAAGTTGGACACTATGGACAAGAGTTCCTTGTGTACAACACACATGCCATACTGTATATAGCAAGTGATGCTGACAACGCTGGTTGTCTGGAAAACTGAAGTGCCTTCATGTTTGAAAACTACCTGAAGACTCTAGAGAGAAACCAACTGATTGGGGTTGCCAAGACTGCACATTTATTCTGCAAATGGCAGTCAAGGAAGAAAGACTGCTCTGCTGTGTGTTCAGTAAACCTGACCCTCTGTTTACCGGCAGTGCATGTCATTTTTGATTGGTGCCTACAAATAAAACACTATTACATGGAGTTCAAGATCAAAGCTCACAAAACATGCAAATATCATGCACTGGATAAAGAAGTGAGATTTTTAGATGTCATATGATGATATGACGCAAATGTAAATATAAAAATTATCTTTGCATTCATAATGATTTTTCTTGTTTGTTGAGGGGACATGTGAAATGGTACCACACATCTGGCTTTTTAGGGAAGGTGAGATATTCTATCTTACTTGTATCAACAACAAAAAAAAGGGGAAAAGATGACTTTAATAGAAACCTATAGAATTAACAAAGTTACAATGAAATAACAGACAAGTCCTATTTTTGTAAAACTTGAGAATGTGTATTATAAAGTATTTATCCACAAGTGCCCTCCTAATCTTAAAAAAACAAACAAAAACAAAAAAAACATTAAAATGTACCTCCTTACAAGGACATATTTTCTAATCATTTTCTAATTTTTTTTTTCTTTTTAAAAGTTTAGGCACAGTGGGCACTGAATAAGTGCCAGTTCTGCCTTGCATGTATCACACATGAAGTTGTATTATTTGTAATTGTGTAGTAAAAAAAAAAAAAAAAAATCACATTGACTAATTGTTGCCGTTCTGAATATCATAATTCAGTTGAACTGCCCAATAAAGAAAATTAGGCTGAACACAGGGTCAGAGAGTTTAAAAACGTTTTTTAAAAGATCATTTATACAAAATGTTAGTACTAAATCTAAAGTAACAGAACGCTGAACTATAATTAATGCAACCTTATTTTTTTACTTAATATAATAAGACGTATTTCTTACGGCTAAGAAAAGAAGAAAAGCAGCCTTGATTATGATCATGCAGAAATTTTTATATCTGTTGTTGAAAAAAAAAAAAATTCTCAGTGCTAAAAACAGATGTGCTACTTAAATGGTATAATTAATAAGAAAATAAATAAATTCCATATTTTGGCTGACTTTTTTAAGCCTTAAACCAAGGTATCACCAAGGGATGTGTGTAGAGATAGCGTAGTTAGACAGAATAGTTAAATTATGAACAGTTTACTTTTTCAGACACACTTTGTGAAAATTAACCACCTAGCGCTGAAGATCCCAGCACTACACAACATTGCTCAGCACAGCCATCAGGTACAGGTTTTAGACAATTTTTTAAAACAAATTAAACTACAAAAAATAGCTATACTCAACAAGCAGATCTCTGACAGAGAGGAGAAAAGATTGATGTTCATTTGGGAAAGAGGTCAGGGAGGAATATGGCCGATTCATAATCAGCACTCTAGTATTGAGAAAACAATCTATGATATCCAAAGTCATACAGGCTTTGCATGTTCAAGGGTGTCTTTGTCTGTGAAGATGAAGATGTATCCAAGCTTGTGGACAATGTTCATGATAAGACCAAACATGCTGGTTTTGTTGTTTTGTCTTAATTTTACACCAAATAATAAGATATGTGCCAAGAATAAATTCACCACAGCAGCATGCATGCAACACAGTGCCTATATGACACGTCATTAAAATGAAAAACTAAGTTACTGCTTAGCCACAAGAAACTGAATACAGAGAAGGGACAGACAGCCTATAGAAAAGGAGGTGATGTGAAGAAATGCAGTAAGCCACGTTCAAATCACAGACAATGCAGTGGAGCAGGCACAGGACACAGACAGTGCAACTACAGAGAGGCACAGGGAAACTCAGGAAGAGCTTGTCATCCTGATATAGAGCCATTTCTGGAGTTTACTTTCAGTTGGTAATAGATCAAAATGTTATTAATTAGTTGTTAATAATACATTTTTATGCAATTCATTACTTCAGCTTTATTCACTTAACGGTATTTGATCATTTTTTATTACAACAAATATATCTATAAATGCTCTTAAATTGGCAATTTGGCCAGATTAGGTGGCTGGGACTGCGGTTTAATAAAAATAATAGCCTGATCTCATGGCAATTCGTACATATTTTACGAGGTGGCTAATTCATATGAATTCGTACAACATCACTTTTACCAATTCATACGTTTTTGTCTAAATTGTACGTATTTAATGAGTTTCCCAATTCATCACTGGGGTCTAGGCAAATCGTACAAAATCATACGAATGAGGTCGTGTGAATTTGTACGAATTGGTCATGAGATAGCATTGAAAATAATGATTTCTTTTATAAACTCATTAACCCTTTCATGCATGGTGTCCACGTTCGTGGACAGTTAATTTAACTCCATTCAGTGTTCATTTATTATAGTTATATTCTCCAAACCACTTGAGGGCAGTGTCAGTAGATTCACAACAGTATTTTTAACAGTAGCTACCATATTTATTCCAAATATTCATTGCTTGATGGCATAAATGAATCAAAGATGGCTGACAGCCAAAGCCATGTGCTAAATGCCCCAGGCATGTGTGTGAAAAACTTTTATACAAGGAGGTCAATTAAAATAAAAAATATATTAGTGTGTACAGTAAAGTATGATGAATATGTTAGTATTTTATATAATAAAATTTAGAGTAAAATTAAGTTTTTATTCACCAAAAACCAACTGTCCACATGCGTGGACGTCATGCAACAGTGGAGTCAGATTGCATAAAGTCTGATTTCTGTAATCTGCTAGTATATCTATTCTATTTTTTCAAAAATGTTATGAATTGGTCTTTTAACAAATATTTAAACATAAATAACCATTTTAAATAAATTATTATAGCATTAAATGGCAATTTTACACATACATATGGAGACAAATTTGCATTTTGACTTCCAAACAGGGAGAGCATAGATCAAGGAGTAAGTACAGAATAATAGAGAATATCCCAGGACAGTGGAAGTTAGATGGATGGAATTATAATAAGCCGTTACAATCAGCATTGAATGTTTTCCATGATTTGCCCATATCGCTTATAGGATTCAGCATATATGCTACTACTGTTGTTCATCCAATATGTGTTTTCTTGTAATTATATTGTAATATTATTGTTTTTAATAACTGAACGGATATAAATAGCAGAATATAGCATTAAAAAAATACAATATTCCATTTTATCAGCTGTGGTTTTATGTTCCATTTTACTCCTTTGTTGCATGGTGTCCACATACGTGGACAGTTAAATATTTTTTAAATAAAGCAGAATTTTGTAAAAATGAAAATGGATTTCAATTTTAGCACCATATTAAACTAATAAAAAGAATCAGAAAAAAATCTAGATAATGTTTTTCATAATTCATGCATGAAAGGGTTAATGTATTGTTTTGCTCATATTGTCATCAGATGCGCCCGTGTTTTTATAAACAAAATGGAATGAATCATTGGTGGCAAAAAGGCACATGTAATGTCTTTTTAATAAAAACTTTTTTTTCTGAATAAATGTTAAGATAGTGTTAACTAAGTATACTGTCAACCATGTGTGTACACATTTTTATTACAAAAGATCAAAATCAGTATGCAGTTCAGATCAAACTTGGTAATTTTTTGTTTTGGCTCTCCTGTAAAGTTGGCAAAATGTCACTTATGCCCCTCTGGTTCTCACCCCTCAAAATGTGATTTCTTCCTTTCTTTCTTTCATTCTTTTTACTTTAAAATAACCAGCTGAGAGTTAGATGTAACAATACTAAATGTATGATGTATGATGCTAAATGTATTGAAAGTGTTTATTTACTAATAATACATTTATTCCCCATTCCTTCCAACATTATTCAAGGAGTTTTCGTTTTTTTTGAAGCTTCTAATAAGCAATCTATCTGATCAATACATTAAATAATACAGTATATGAATTAGCGTTAAATGGATAGTTCAAAAAATTAATTTGATGTTTATCTGCTTACCCCCAGGGCATCCAATATGTATGTGACTTTGTTTCTTCAGTAGTATACAAACGAAGATTTTTAACTTTGTTGCAGTCTGTCAGCCATATAATGGCAGTCAATGGTTACCAAACCTTTGAGAGTAAAACCAAAAAACACAGACGAATCTAAAGAGCCCATGTTACACCTCTCTTTATCTCCTTGCACTGGCTCCCAATTGCAGCTCGTATCAAGTTCAAGACCCTGATGCTTGCATATAGGACAACCACAGCTACTGCACCTGCTTATCTGCACTCGCTATTGCAAATCTACACCCCCTCCAGAACTCTGAGATCTGCTAGTGAGCGACGCCTTGTGGTACCATCACAGAGAGGTGCTAAATCACTATCCAGAACATTCTCTTTTACTGTTCCTGGCTGGTGGAACGATCTTCCTACCCCTATCCGGAATGCTGATTCCCTGACAAGCTTCAAGCGACAGCTTAAAACTCATCTCTTTCAACTCTATTTGCTGTTACCATAAAAAAAAAAAAAAAAAAAATTAATCTCTTTATTCCTTCCCTTTCTAGCTTGTACTTGTCTGAAGCACCACTTGAAATCTGGTATTATAGCACTGCCTGTGTCTGTTTGTCTCCTTAAGAAGAATCGCTCTATGTTCTCCCAACTGTATGTCGCTTTGGACAAAAGCGTCTGCCAAATGCCTAAATGTAATGTAAATGTAAATGTAAATATGGGACAGTCCCGAATTTTACAGGACAAGTGGCAACCATAAAAATTACCCAGTTCAAAAGTTTCTATATGCTTGATATTAATTACTGTGTTGATGCCTGGATAATCCACAATTGTTCTTATGTCATGTTTTAGCACTGCAGGTCAAACAATCTTTAGGATAAAAATACCACAACCATCAAGTGTATCTAAGATGGTGACTAGCCTGACCTGTCTTCCTGACAGTGGTGCTTACATTATACAGGTCCTTCTCAAAAAATTAGCATATTGTGATAAAGTTCATTATTTTCTGTAATGTACTGATAAACATTAGACTTTCATATATTTTAGATTCATTACACACAACTCGAAGTAATTCAAGCCTTTTATTTTGGTTTTGGCATACAGCTCATGAAAACCCAAAATTCCTATCTCAAAAAATTAGCATATCATGAAAAGGTTCTCTAAACGAGCTATTAACCTAATCATCTGAATCAACTAATTAACTCTAAACACCTGCAAAAGATTCCTGAGGCTTTTAAAAACTCCCAGCCTGGTTCATTACTCAAAACCGCAATCATGGGTAAGACTGCCGACCTGACTGCTGTCCAGAAGGCCATCATTGACACCCTCAAGCAAGAGGTCTGTGGGAAGGAAAAAGTGTGGCAGAAAACGCTGCACAACGAGAAGAGGTGACCGGACCCTGAGGAAGATTGTGGAGAAGGACCGATTCCAGACCTTGGGGGACCTGCGGAAGCAGTGGACTGAGTCTGGAGTAGAAACATCCAGAGCCACCGTGTACAGGCGTGTGCAGGAAATGGGCTACAGGTGCCGCATTCCCCAGGTCAAGCCACTTTTGAACCAGAAACAGCGGCAGAAGCGCCTGACCTGGGCTACAGAGAAGCAGCACTGGACTGTTGCTCAGTGGTCCAAAGTACTTTTTTCGGATGAAAGCAAATTTTGCATGTCATTCGGAAATCAAGGTGCCAGAGTCTGGAGGAAGACTGGGGAGAGGGAAATGCCAAAATGCCTGAAGTCCAGTGTCAAGTACCCACAGTCAGTGATGGTCTGGGGTGCCATGTCAGCTGCTGGTGTTGGTCCACTGTGTTTTATCAAGGGCTGGGTCAATGCAGCTAGCTATCAGGAGATTTTGGAGCACTTCATGCTTCCATCTGCTGAAAAGCTTTATGGAGATGAAGATTTCATTTTTCAGCACGACCTGGCACCTGCTCACAGTGCCAAAACCACTGGTAAATGGTTTACTGACCATGGTATTACTGTGCTCAATTGGCCTGCCAACTCTCCTGACCTGAACCCCATAGAGAATCTGTGGGATATTGTGAAGAGAAAGTTGTGAGACGCAAGACCCAACACTCTGGATGAGCTTAAGGCCACTATCGAAGCATTCTGGGCCTCCATAACACCTCAGCAGTGCCACAGGCTGATTGCCTCCATGCCACGCCGCATTGAAGCAGTCATTTCTGCAAAAGGATTCCCGACCAAGTATTGAGTGCATAACTGAACATAATTATTTGAAGGTTGACTTTTTTTGTATTAAAAACACTTTTCTTTTATTGGTCGGATGAAATATGCTAATTTTTTGAGATAGGAATTTTGGGTTTTCATGAGCTGTATGCCAAAATCATCAATATTAAAACAATAAAAGACTTGCACTACTTCGAGTTGTGTGTAATGAATCTAAAATATATGAAAGTCTAATGTTTATCAGTACATTACAGAAAATAATGAACTTTATCACAATATGCTAATTTTTTGAGAAGGACCTGTATGTCTAGGAAAACATCTGTTGACTTTGTGTAAGATAAACATAAAAATGTCTTAAAAAAAGAATAAATCATGATATTGCTAAAATTTCAATTGACTATTCTCTTATCATTAACTAATTTCGTCAGAGACCGGTCTAAGAAATTATTGTATTATATGTGAATATGACATGGGATTGTATTTTGGTTTTTCTTGAGACAGCTTGAGACTTTCTTCTGTAGGGATACCCATACCCATACTTACTGCCAGATGAATTGTAATTACACAAGTTTTTTTTTTTTTTTTTTAGTGTGGCCATGACAATCTTGTGTCAGACACTTTATGAACAGGAGTTCCTTGTGTACAACAACATTTTGTGCGAAAACCTTGAGGTCATAAGGAGCTGGACAAGTGGAAAGCAACTGAGTTTCATCAGTTCCTTCCATACACAGGGAAGATTGTTTTGAAGGGATTACTGCCTAATGACATGTACTTACACTTAGTATGTCCAAATACCCCAAATATGCCAATGAACTGCTGCATTACTTTGTGGAAGTGGTTGGAATCTTTATGGACAAGAGTTTCTTGTATACAACACTCATGCTGTGGTGCACATAGCCAGTGACGCTGACAACTTTGTTTTCCTGGAAAACTGTAGTGCCTTCATGAAGACTACCTGCAGACACCAGAGAGGATTGTGTGTTCTTGCAGGAACCCATTGATTCAGGTTGCCAAGAGACTGGAACTTATAAGCAAACAGAAGAAACTACAACTGCATAGAAAAAAAAAAACACTAACCCACTTTTTTTCCATTTATAATGATTCTTCTTGTGATCTTGCAGAATGTATGCAATTGTTTAATTTTTGGAGGAGGGAATGTGTCAAATGGTACCACACATCTTCTTTTTAAAGAAGATGATGTATTGAGGCCTCACTTGTATCAACAACATACATTAAAACAACTAAAATAATGTAGAAATTTCAATATTTTTTTAAATAGAAGCATATACCAACAATTAACAATAGCCCCTTTCACACAGCAATCCTGGTAAATTGCCAGAAAATTACCAGTATGACTTTAATGGTAAATACAGAAATATGCTCTTCACACAGGCGCTGCCATTCTGTCTTTTTACTGGTAAAACACCATTCACACATCATTTTCAAATTACTGGTAAATTCTGTGACATCATTACCTTCTAAACGGCTGCGCTTGTGTTTGTAAACATGGAGGGGTATATCCTGTCAGTCTTTTTGTTGATGATTTCATTTTTGACTTAAACTTTTGCATTCATGCAGCTGATTTTGTCCCAGACACATCACAATAAATGACTACAAACCGAAATATTGAACTATAGGAGAAAAAATGTAACGCAAGCATCTGAAGGCAGAGGCGCTACCTGAGCTAAAAAAAAAACACTTTTACACGTAGGGCTACACTGAGGTCTGCATGACGGACATGGGCAATAACGCGGATACATGGGAAAGTGTTTTGAACAACTTTGATGAAGAGATGTGGATGCAACACTTTCGCGTGTCGAGAGATACGTTTGAGTATGTGTTGCAGCTTTTGAAACCTTCTCTGCAACGAAAGACTACTGGCTGGCGAAAACCGGTGGAACCCCGACTGAGATTCGCTGTTGTTTTGTGGTGGTACACTACCCCAAGTGAATACAGGACCATATCCTGTTTGTTTGGCCTTGGCATATCAGCAGTCTCCATGCTTGTTCGTCAGGTAACATACGGCAGTAAAGATATCCTTACAGTAATTAAACAAAGTCGCAATTTATTCAAATATCCAAAAACCACTAGAACAGTGATATATATTTTATTGTCTTATGTACTTACATTATCCCAAATATTTCCAAGAATATTAAGAATTTAACTAGTGGCACATCCCATAATAATAATAATACATTATTTGATCATAATACAAATGCTGGACATCCGCACACCACAACCCAGTATTATCAACGCACCACGTACACTTTCATAACAAAGTGCATGTTACAATTCGTACAACTCATCAAAATTTGCAGCACTCACCTGTCACTTGTAAATAAAGTCCATACGTCTGTCACTCCATGTCCTTTTACTCGTATTAAAACGTATTATCAATGTATTGTCATCAGCAACGTGTTAATTTTGTTTTGTCTGCATATGTTTTTTGATTCTCTAAGAGATTGCACCCACTGACTGCCATTATATTACTCTGGATGCTGGCTAAATTTATTTATTTATTTTATGTTCTGCTGATGAAAAATAAGTCACTTATACCTTGGCCTGAGGGTGAATAAATAAGCAGCAAATTATATTTTTCTATCCCTTTAACATTTGAAATTCTTTAGACATTCAGCTTCATACCTACAAAACTCTCAAAGCATTTCCCCTTTTGAGCCCAAAACAACTCAGATATACATAACAAATGCCCTTTGCTATGGTTGTAGAATTAGCCATTCATGTTTTATAATAATTTTATAGCTTTATAAAAAGGCAATCAATTATGTAATGCAAAGGATATTTGTGGACCACAAAACCAGTCATAAGGGTAAATTTTATTCAACTAAGATTTATACATCATCTGAAATCTGACTATATAAGCTTTTCATTGATATTAGTATGTATGGTTTGTTAGAAAAAAAAAATATTTAGCTGAGATACAACTATTTGAAAATCTGGAATCTGAGGTTTGCAAAAAAAACAACAAAAAAAAAAAGTGCCTTTAATGATGTCCAAATTAAGTTCATAGTAATACATATTACTAATTAAAAGGTTTTGATATATTTACGTTATATAGGAAATGTACAAAAAAAAATCTTCATAGCATCATCTCTACTTAATATACTAATCATTTTTAGCATAAAATAAATAATTTTGTCCCATACAATGCATTTTTGGCTATTGCTACAAATATACCTGTGCTACTTAAAACTGGTTTTGTGGCCCAGGATCACATTTGTTTATGCATATCTGAGTTGGTTTATGTTCAAAAAATGAAATGTGCAGAGATTTATGAGTATGAAATTGAATGTCTAACAAATGTCAAAAGTTAAACTAACTTTACTGCCGTAAGTTACATATGCTCTGAAGACGACCCTGTGCAAGCGCTTTATATACCTGTCTCATGGGCAGCGTCTCCAAAAATCCATTGATGGCATTGCTGCCTGTGGCTACAAGATGTGTGCAGGTGCCATTGATGGCTGCCACATACCTATTTTAAAACCTCATGTGGACCAGGCTGCTTACTGCAACTGTAAAGGTTGGCACTCTATAGTGTTGCAGGACATTGTGGATCACAACTTTTGTTAAGTAAATCTAAGGAAAAACACAAAGGCCTGAATGCACAGTGCTTAAAATGTTTATTAGACCATCACCTAATGTAAGGTTTGTGCCACAGCTGCCCTAAACTAACAGTAGTGGTGAAAATAATAACATTAAATATTTTATATTTCTGTAATGGTTAATCCACCAGTGTTTCACAAGAAAAGTAGAGAATAGTAAAGCACTTTATTTATTTATTTATTATTATTATTCTATTTTAATGGTTGAATTTACACTTGTTTAACTTCTGAAAACAGCTGAATGTGCTAGCTCAAATTTGGGTATAAAAACATGAATTCATAAAGACTATTCAGTTGTCTCGGTTTGTCATTTGCCTAATAAATAATATATATATATATATATATATATATATATATATATATATATATATAATTTATTTTTTGGTGGTGTTTAAAACAGGTTTTTGACAGATTCCTAAAATATTTGTTTTCTCTTATGACAGATGGTCTAATAAATGTGTTAAGCACTGTATGTTTCAGCATTTAAACTTGCTCTATTTATATATTGTGTTTACAGGTGTTATATTTAACTTTTATCTAAATTTAATCATCAAGTGCATGTATATGCATGGAAATTTGTGATTTATGTATTGTTTTCATTTAAAAAATTTATTTATGTTTGATTTATTAATATAATACAAATTCTTTATTTTTTTTTAGCTTTACGGATGTGTATGTGGGTTGGCCTGGTCGAACTCATGATGCAAGAGTGCTAGCCAACTCTCCCTTATACCACATGGCTGAGGCCCAGGATGGGTATTTGTTTCCCCATGAGGTACAGCTTTTTTGACAGTATTATTAAAAAACCAAGTCACACTTTATTTTAGGATCCACTAGTTCTCACTATTAACTTTTGCCTCAATAAACTCCTAATTTGCTGCTTATTAATAGTTAGTGAGGTAGTTCTTTAGTTTAGGTATTTAGTAGGACTAAGGAAAGTAGAATATGTTCATGCAGAATAAGGCATTAATATATGCTTTAAGTACTAAAAAAACAGTATACAAAATGTATTTACAAGTTTCCAAAAGCAGCAGAATTTTTACATGCCACTCATTTCATCAATATATTCATTATTTTATAGAAATCTATGGTGGTGGATGGAGTGGAGGTTCCCATCCATCTTATTGGAGATGTGGCATACCTCCTTAAAAAATGGTTAATGAAGGGCTTCCCAAATGACCAAAATCCTAACCACAACCAGTCTACCTTCAATTACTGCTTGAGTTCAGCACGAATGGTCGTTGAGAATGCATTCGGCCGCCTCAAAGGTTGCTGGAGATGCCTACTAAAGCGCAATGATGTTGACACAGGTATCATGTCGGATATTGTTGTAGCTTGTTGCATCCTCCACAATATTTGTGAACTCAGGAAAGACGCATACACAGCAAAAACGCTCAGTGTTAAATTAACACTCTCAGTGTTAATTTAACTCTCTGAGTGTGGACACATATAGACACTGAAGTAGTGTTAAAATAACACTGAGCAGTGTTGAAGTTAATGAGATAATTGGGTAATTAACAGCTGATAAATAAACATTAGTACAATCAAACCTCTACAAATGATTCAGAATGCAGCAGCACGGCTGGTCTTCAATGAGCCCAAAAGAGCCCATGTTACACCTCTCTTTATCTCCTTGCACTGGCTCCCAATTGCGGCTCGTATCAAGTTCAAGACTCTGATGCTTGCATATAGGACAACCACAGCTACTGCACCTGCTTATCTGCACTCGCTATTGCAAATCTACACCCCCTCCAGAACTCTGAGATCTGCTAGTGAGCGACGCCTTGTGGTACCATCACAGAGAGGTGCTAAATCACTATCCAGAACATTCTCTTTTACTGTTCCTGGCTGGTGGAACGATCTTCCTACCCCTATCCGGAATGCTGATTCCCTGACAAGCTTCAAGCGACAGCTTAAAACTCATCTCTTTCAACTCTATTTGCTGTTACCATAAAAAAAAAAAAAATTAATCTCTTTATTCCTTCCCTTTCTAGCTTGTACTTGTCTGAAGCACCACTTGAAATCTGGTATTATAGCACTGCCTGTGTCTGTTTGTCTCCTTAAGAAGAATCGCTCTATGTTCTCCCAACTGTATGTCGCTTTGGACAAAAGCGTCTGCTAAATGTAAATGTAAAATGTAAATGTAGTATAGACACCTGATGATAACGAGCAGAATCACCAAAGGAGAAAATCAACATTTTTAAGCAACCATTACAGTGGTTAGTGTCTGCATTAGTTGGGATCTTGACCCTTACATCTTTAATGTTAGATTTTGTTTGGCTGCTGTATCTACGTTAAAACAGACAGACAAGTCAAGAGCAGCAGTCATCAGACGCACATGATTATGTTTTAACATCATATTTATTTAACCTAGCATCTAATCTCAGAGTTTTCCTTTATTGACTATAACAGCCTCATAAACCAACAGCAATAGATCCTGTATTTTCTATACATTTTGAAAAGATTTCTTTCAAGTAGTTCTGAATAAAACAAAACAAAACATATAGTTTAGGCACACACAGACATCAAGAATCAGCATGAGAATCACAACAACGGTGAGCATCAAATAAGCATGTGGTAGCCAATCAAAACTCATCCACGGTTCCCATCATGCATTGCCACATTGTCTTTCTATTTGTTTTGAGATTATCTGTTTTTCCCGAATATGCTGTTTATCACCATTGTTGAGATTCATACGCTGATTCTTAATGTTTGTGAGCCTAAAAAAAAAATCTATTTGAATTTTGAACAAGAGCTGTCTAAATGAAATTTCTCCAAAATGTATAGAAAATATGGATCTATTGTTGGTTTACAAGGCTGTTAATATCAGTGAAGGAAAAGATTAGACTCTAGGTGAAATAATGATGATGATGTTGTTAAAACATAATCATGATCACTTGATGACTGCTGCTCTTGACTCGTCTGTCTGTTTTAACATAGACACAGCAGCCAAACAAAATCTAATATTAAAGATATAAGGGTCAAGATCCCAACTAATGCAAACACTGACCACTATAATGGTAGCTTAAAAATGATTTTCTCCTTTGGTGATTTTGCCTGCTATCATCAGGTGTCTACACTAATGTTTATTCATCAGCTGTTAATTACCCAATTATCTCATTAACTTCAACACTACTCAGTGTTATTTTAACACTACTTCAGTGTCTATATGTGTCCACACTGAGTGTTAAATTAACACTGAGAGTGTTAATTTAACATTGAGCGTTTTTGCTGTGTACAGTCTTCCTGTATTGCCAGGATACCTTACTCAAAACAACAGGTTTATTGAACATGCCCACTAGAGGTCGCATTCGAATCTATGGAAATACGTTTCCGGGTAATGGCAGTAAACAAAGCAGTGCAGCACCAGGCTTTGAACTTGCAGCGCTCAGGTTGAATTAAATCATACCCTTTTGAAGTTTAATCATTAACTAAGCTATAATCGCAAATCTGATCTTCACTTAAACAAAATTTAAGACCCTCTTAATCATAATTAAGACTTTTTAAGACCTTTTAAGGCCTTAAATTTGCTAAACTAAATTTAAGACTTTTTAAGGACCCGCGGGAACCCTGATAAAGCATTTAAATGTTAGCTAAATACATCAAACAATGAGGCAGACACAACATCTCTTTATACAATTAATCTGACTCTTTGAAACTTTGCTTTCATATTTTTTGTCTTCCAATTTTTTTTTACATTATCAGACTTATCATGATTATCATTCATTGTTGTTTTGAAACAAGTTAATTTGATAATCCATCCAGGGCTAAATAAGATTTGTGTAAAAAAAAACAAAAAAAACACACAACATAAAACTTTGTTGCTCCACTGCCTTTATGGTAACATATAATGAAAATCTGACTTTTTTCCATGTTGAAGTGTTAAACTCAGGTACGTGTGTAGTGGATCTATTTCTGCGTTGTGTCGTTTATAATAAAAAGAAAGCTCCCACACGTTGATATAGTTGGTAGGTGATTTAATTTCAGCGTCTTGGGTTCTGCATCGAAACATAACAGACACCATCAGCCAGAAAAGGGAAGTCTTTTAGTGTAGTCATGCCTGTCAATCATTACATACTTTTCAATGCGTTTTCAATTAATAGGAAATGCATTCATACTGTCCATGAATCATTAAAAGTAACAAGATATAACTTCAGTAAATCATGGATTTATAACTCATAACACAGATGCAACGTTTAAACGCTATTTTTCCAAAGAATGTTTCGTTAAATAGCGAAACTAATCAGCATACCGCACGTGTAATGGCGGCCATTACCTGAGATCGCACTCTGAATAAACATACTTACAACATTCATAACCCGAATTTCTAGTCTCTGAATAAAGAGAAGTTAACATGCAAACACATTTCACATAGGAATTCCATAAACAATGACTGCTTAACGATATTTTAACACTTTTCACGGAGCTGATAAAACATACCTCTTAACGCCATGACAATCAGTGAAAGAGAGAGGGCGCCAGGAAATTGCATCAGCTCTACCTTTGCGCTTATGCACCACATAACTTGCGTGACAACGCTTCCTGAACATGTTGAAATGGATTAACAATTTTATAGAAAGAGAAAACACAAACAATAGATCAAAAATTACAAATATATCTGTATAACAAAATAAAAATAACATTTAAAGTGCTGTTATCAGAATGTGCATTCGTCATGCAATTTTTCCTAATGCGGATTTCAAAATAAAAGTCCCATACATTAGTACTATTAGTTATAAGTAATTTCAATAATCTAGTGTGACAACATTACACTTGCCACACGTGTACCACAAGAGCAGTGGATTTATTGATTTATTTACTGTATATTACGCTGCTGCCAGGCAGATCTTATATAAACATGCAATTTCTTCCCCAGCTGTTTATCCTCACAGACATAACAGACTGTTCTTGTAACTTGTGTGTTTTCAACATCAACTTGTGCGTATTTGACAGTTTAAGACCTGAAAGAGAACTTAGTTTAGTACTCACATGGCGTGTGACAGACGATTTCTGTGCATGTGCTCCGGATGTGTGTGCTCAGAACACCCTATATCAAAAGTTTAAACTAATATGGTTTAACATGCATGATTTCATTGAGACAGACATGATAATCAAATCCAAACAGCTGTTTTTGGCAGAATATCTGAGGTACTAGTTGTAAAAGCACAGCCCTATTCAGAAAAACGGAGCGGGAAGCAGAAGCTCGTTGGCATTTAAAGAGACATGCACACAAAAAAAGGTTTCTACTTTCACTCCAAATAGGAATTTTAAAAATAATATAATAAATGATCTATGGGGTATTTTGAGCTGAAACTTCACAGACACATTCTGGGGATACTTGAGACTTATATTACATTTTGTAAAAAGGGGCATAATACAGTTTCTACAGATATGAACGTGTAAAAGTAAATGGGAAGCTTAAAAATAGTGAGGCCAGCAGGAAACTTCTTCACTGATGTAAGGCTGTAACGTGGAGGCAAATAAACTACAGTGTGTCATAAGCATAACTTTTAAAATAGGGATTTATCCACTTGGTATTTTAAGGACTGCAGTTGACTGTAAATGTGACTTTACCTCACAATTTACAGGCAGATAGCAATTCATATGTTATAATTCTGCACAAACCACCGAGCCATTGTAAACCAAGCAGTGAATTTTTAATTGTATGCTTTTTTGTTTTCAGACACTATTTTATTAGGGAAGAACATTGTGTCATGTGTGAGGTTTATTTTTTATTTGAATTGGGTGGATGAATGTTGTATGTTATGTCCATAATCATTTGTAATACTATATTTGTGGTTTTCTTTTGCATAGAAAACCTGAGTGACTTGTGCTTGGCATGTGGCAATAAGGAGCCCTATAAACAGGACAGACATCTCTATGGTGGAGAATGCTTCCAAAAATCTTAGTGAAGGTGAATTCAAATTTGAGGAAAAACAGCTTATCTTATTGTGAACTATAAAACATTAGAGTAGAGTCATGAGTGGATACAAGCAATAAGAAGTAAAGCATCAGCAGTGTAGGGTAGGGACCAATCAGACAATGGTTCATTAGATTTAACCAAATCAGTGGTTTATTCAATTAACAAAGAAGCAGACTTCCCCTCACCCAACCCAACAGTGGGTGACAAAGTCTCAACCAGGACGCTTCTAGCAACCACTGATAATGTCAGTTTACGATGCAAAACTATGCAGGAGATTCTGCAACTATGCAGGCAGACTGTCTTTCTTCACTCACTTCCCCCCATAGGAAAGACACAATGCTCATAGAAATGGACTCTTCCCTATTTCATTCATAGACAAACCTTTATGTGAACGAAGACACATAGCTCATATATCAGTGTGTGTATATTACGACTGTCCATGTCCTTTGTATTTCTTACTTTATAACCGTTTTATGCTTGTGTCTTGATAGGATGCTAATGTAACCACATACAGTATATGCCATGTTTGGTCTCTTTTGACTCGTATGTAGATTTTCTGAAAGATGCTGTGTATTAGATCCGGATACCGGTGCAACATATTAACGTTCTAATAATCTTTAGTATTTCTGGCCTGAACCCCTATTGATTTAAATATGCAAACTGACATTTTTCTGAAACAAAGGGCCATAAAACGAAGACCCAGTTTCAAACCTCCCACTGAGAAAGCCAGCCTTCTCATTGGTCGGAACTACTTGGGAAGGTGTGACTCTGTCCAGACTTTAAAGGGCTCACACCCCGTTCCGGCCCTCTCTTCTCTTCTCCTCTTCTTCCGAAAGATCTTCAGATAGTTATCGTGTAGGTCCTCCACGGAAAGGCCGTGGGGCAAACCCCGTGGCCCAGCCGCATGCGGTTTCCCCCCAACATGAGGCCGGACTCTCTCTTTCTATCCTGGCATCTACACCTCAGCCCCTTTGTGACCATCCGATCAGCCGAGCAATGGAACAACGAAGGCTCCATCTCCATTAAATCATCAGGACTACCTTTGAGCTGCCATCTGGACCCTTGCGTAAGCACCACACAAAAGGAAACCATTATGCAAGTAACCATTTAACTATTAGATGCAATAAGAAAGCTGTGCCCCTTGTAGGTCAAGGAGATTCAGGTTTTTCTGATGATTTGGTTGTGCTGATGTAAAAGATTGCCAGTCTACTCTCTCTCTCCTCCTCCCTCAATCTCTCTCTCCCTCTCTCTTGCTTTGTTTTATGTGTTGTCTGTTTAGTGTTCGTTATTTGCTAGCTAGTGTTTATTTTCCCCTTTTACGTATTCAATAAACCCGCATTTTGTATTCACAAATGAATTTCTTACTGTGTTCCTTGCTCACAAACATCACGTCACTTAAACTGCTTTGATTTCGTTACAAAACTGATCCAGTCCTGTAACTTAGCCAATTACAGTGGGAAAGATTAATTTTCAAGGCTAGGAAGTTGATTTTTCTTAGAGTTAGAATAAAAGCGGCTAATGCTCACTGGACGAGGGCATTAGTTCGGTTTATTTTTGACTCGGCTGTTTCAGAGAAGTGTATAAAGTATGTGTAATTAATAACCATTAATTATACATAGTTTATTGTGCTTAAATTAATAACTTTTGCTACAGCAGGAAGAATGGGTAAATTGTGGGATCCTGACACTCAGTGTGCTTACGTGTGCAGTAAACATTTTGTCACTGGTAAGTCAAATATCCAAATGTCAGTTTCATATATTTCTGTAAGCTAGCATGCATTTTGTTAAAATGTGGATAAAGCATAAAGCTGTGCAGTAATGTTATGTTTGCACATGCCTTAGCAACAGTAGCTAATATACCTAACAACTTTCAAAGCTTGTCCCACCATCATTTAAAAAAAAAAATCAAATAGATATCAGGATATTTCACATTAATCAGTTGGATAATTTCTCCAACAAAAGGAAGGTGCACTGAATAAACCAATAAAATGTAGTTTCTCAATATATCTCCTCTCAGGTTCACACAGTGTGATGAAATAATCCTGTTACCTAAATTATTTCTTAGATGTTACTTGTTTATTTTAAAAATCTTCAGTGAATCGCTATAATTTGTTGAGTATCCGCATAAAATTTGTATTTACTCCATGTGGCTATATTTTATGTACTTGCTAATTTTATCCTAAACTCTCAATCCTGTTTTACTTTCAGTCCTGTTACTCATATATAGTAACTGTATACACAGTAAATTCCCCGGTGTATGGGAACCACCAGCAAGGTGTTAAAAGTAACACCGAAGCAGTGTTAGAGTTAATTAGGTAATTGAGTGGTTAATTAAAGTGATGATTGATCATTATTGAAGACACCTGATGATAACAAGCAGAATCACCAAAGGAGAAAATTAACATTTTTAAGCAACCATCATAGCGGTCAGTGTTTGCATTAGTTAGTCTCTTGACCCTTACATTTTTAACATTAGAGTTGGTTTGCTGCATGTTAGTTATAACATCCAGACAAACCAAGAGCAGAAGTTATCAGATGATGATGATGATGGTTTGATCTGAATCATCAGATCAGTTTAATCTTTAAGTTACATTTGCTATGTTGGAAATATACAGGTCAAATAAAATTCAGGTCAAATAGTTATGAAAATTAAAGTTAGTTTTTTTTTTTTTAACTGGTTTTGAGATTCAATGTAATATATATTAAATATGTTTGGTTGTTGATGTCTGTGTGTGCTTAAACAGAGTATGAATCTCAACAATGGTGACAAACAAAAGAAACTTGTAAGAATAAAAGGTAACGCTTTAAATTACAGCCCGCAAAGAACTATGTAAGTATGCTGAACTTACAGCGTACTTATAAAGAACGTACGTGTAGGTATAAGGGAACAATATGTTAAGTTCGGGTAATAAGGGGGTAATAAGACTGATAATTAACCTGCAAAGAACTATGTAAGTATAAAGCATTTACGGTGTACTTACTGTGTAATTATAAAGAACGTACGTGTAGGTATAAGGGAACAATATGTTACGTTCGGGTAATAAGGGGGTAATAAAACTGACAATTAACCCGCAAAGACCTATGTAAGTAAACTGAAGTTACACCGTAACTTTGTTGTAATTACAGTATACCTATTTAATACATCCATGTAGGTATAAGGGAATAGCATGCGATATTTGGGAAATAACGGGGGTAATAACCTGTGAATTTTTTTTTTTATACTGTAGCCTATCATTTATAACTAGGCTATTTAAAACTAAGGGCTACTATAATTAGGCTACATCGTATGGTACAGTGTACTGTATATGGCCTAAACAACAGTCTTATGTTGTGAATATGATTTAAAAAGACGATGTACTTTTCATAATTTTATATTAATGTTTTTTACAGGCCTAGATAGACTATTTCTTATAGCGTAGCTACATATTTAATATTAAAGGATACAAGAGGGTAATCAATAAGCTTTTATAAGGTAAGGAGACATGTGAATGATAAATTATAAACTCAACTCATTTCACTGGATGTCTAGTTTTGTTGTGAAATCATCATGTATCCTTTAATATTAAATATGTAGCTACGCTATAAGAAATAGTCTATCTAGGCCTGAAAAAAACATTAATATAAAAGTATGAAAAGTACATCGTCTTTTTAAATCATATTCACAACATAAGACTGTTGTTTAGGCCATATACAGTACACTGTACCATACGATGTAGCCTAATTATAGTAGCCCTTAGTTTTAAATAGCCTAGTTATAAATGATAGGCTACAGTAGAATAAAAAAAAAAATTCACAGGTTATTCCCCCCGTTATTTCCCAAATATCGCATGCTATTCCCTTATACCTACATGGATGTATTAAATAGGTATACTGTAATTACAACAAAGTTACGGTGTAACTTCAGTTTACTTACATAGGTCTTTGCGGGTTAATTGTCAGTTTTATTACCCCCTTGTTACCCGAACGTAACATATTGTTCCCTTATACCTACACGTACGTTCTTTATAATTACACAGTAAGTACACCGTAAATTCTTTATACTTACATAGTTCTTTGCAGGTTAATTATCAGTCTTATTACCCCCTTATTACCCGAACTTAACATATTGTTCCCTTATACCTACACGTACGTTCTTTATAAGTACGCTGTAAGTTCAGCATACTTACATAGTTCTTTGCGGGCTGTAATTTAAAGCGTTACCGAATAAAATAAATTACAAAGATAATTAAGCTCATAATTTATTCATTCTGCAATGCATGATGGGAGCCACAGAGTTTGATTGGCTACCACATGATTATTTGATGCTCACCGTTGTTGTGATTCTCAGGCTGATTCTTCATGTCTGTGTCTTCATTAACATTTTGTTTTTTTTTTTAGTTTTGGATTGTAAAAAATTTTAAAACATCTGTCTGATTATAAACATATTGTCCACAGGTTTGAAGCAATCAGTAAATACACCTAACTCTGTTATACAGGTCACTACATAAGGCCATGACATAACAAAATCAAAGACACATGGATGCCTTTTTTACAATCAAAACATGTAATGCCGCAATAGACACGACTTTTCATTTAATTTTAACTTTATCCGCAAAAAAAGTCCTACGTTTACATACAAATATAGAAAACATATAGAAAAAAATATAGAAAAAATAAATCAATCAACTGCATGTTGCATTTCTACTGGCCAGAATAAGTTGTGTTGTATGTTGTATGAAGAACTGTATTTAACGAAAATAAAGTAAATTAGTAAATTAGTTAGTTATTAGTTAGTTAGTTATAAATATTTTTGTTATAAAAACCCATGGATCCGCTTCAGAAGACGCCCCCGGAGGTGTACAGGTTGGAACTTCAAAATCTTGGCTACTATCCACCACCATTATAAAGTTTGGAAGAGCCAGGATAAATTTTAAAACAACTCAGACGGTGTTCGTCTAGAAGGAAAAAGGCATATACACCTAGGATGAATTGAGGGTAAGTAAATTATGGGGTAATTTTCAGTTTTGTGTGAACTATTCCTTTAACGAGACACAGACAGGTGAAGGTGATTAACTAATAATGACATAACGAGGGGAGGAACAGGAACATAACCAACTATGGACAAACAGGAAGTGGGAGGAACCAAACTTTACAAAGGACTAAACCAATGTAGAAGACAAAAACACAAAAGAGTTCATGACTGTGACAATAATAAACTACAAATAATATGTATATACTATATGATAAACTAAATTAGTAATATGAGATTAAAATACCAGTTTATGATTCAGAGATTTAACTTAACTACAGTTCCTTATGGTGGGGTAAGTTAAAATGCTGACTCAGTTTACCCCACAGCATTTGGCTCTCTTTGTCCCATAGCTGGCATTTTGAAAAAGAAAAAAAAAACTAGCAAGCTTACCAATTCTGGCTAATATTTAGCTAAATGATTTGCATGGTTTTATATGTTGCCAAATCACCTACATGCATCATAAATATTTTTAGACCTGGATAAATTTGCTTTGATGTAACAGCTATTACATCTGTTATACTACAGTTTTACTTTGACAAGCCAAAAACAGTTTTTAGAGTAAATGGGTGCCTTCCACTCCTCCCTTGTGTTTCTCCTTTTCAGTCTGGCAGAAATTATGGATGATTCCAAAATACATGTTGACATGACAGTAAAAGTGTACAGTTGCCGAGATACGGGGGTGGGTCAACTTACCCACTGGCTCAACTTACCCCACTCACTCTTGAAGATGAAGGAGAAGCACGCTCAGAGAGTGCTCCACTCTTATCAAAACATCCACTCTTATCAAAATATCTACAATAAAGACTGAACTTATTAAAGAGTGTGCTGCCTACTCTATTAATTGTATATTTGTAATAACTGGATAATTTGTATTAACAGTGGCATCTACTGTCAGGCTTTTTTAGAATGAGATCAGGTCACAGTGTTACTGTATACCACTGTGTATTTCAGCTTTACTGTATTGCCCTGTTAGCAGCACAAATTGCATCTACAGTAAAGCAGATGTTTCATCATTTCATGATGCACTAAATGAAAGACTCGTTTCACCTGAAGAGAGAGGGCTGTTGATGGATTTGCCATGCAAGGAGGTATTTCCCTATGTGCCCTATATTTCAAATATGTGTCGAATTTTTTAAAAAAGGGCACATTTGAATGCAAAAACGGTGCATTCGAATTTGCTGTGATGATGACGTAACTGAAGCGGTTTGTTAAGGAGAGCATTGCCGTGAGGGAGCGTTGTTAATTTGAAAAATTCGACGGTGTACACTGTAAAAAGTGACGCATTGTATTTACTCAATAAAATTGAGGCAACAGATTACAAACAATATTATTAATTAAATTCAACACATAAGAATTAACTAGATTTAATCAAATTAGATGCTTACAAATTATCCATTCAAAATGAGTAAAACCATACAAAAATAATTAAGTAAAATTTAAACAAAAACATTGGTTTCATTGAGCAAAAAAAAACACTATGCTAATACTGTTATGCATGTCAGGCCAGTAGTTGGCGATCAAGAAACACCCTGCAAAAAACATAATAAGCATGCACATGATGTCACCATTATACAAATTCACATTTGTTTGTTGTTTACTTGGCTTGGAGATGATACAGGCATCATATCAAACACTTGTGTTTTCAGGCCCCAATAAGTTGAAGACACCTGATGTTAACAAACAAAATTAGTGAAGGAGAAAATCATTTTTGTTGGTTATCATTACAGTGGTCAGGGTTTACTTTAGTTGGGCTCTGGACACTTGTCTTTTTAACATTTGATATTGTTTGGCTGCAGTAACTGAGTTATAACAGCTAGACAATCCAAGAGGACAAGTGTTTGGATGGTGTTGGTTGTGTTTTAGCATAATCACCGTTTGATCTGCATTCATTAAGATTGTCCTTATTAACTAAGTTTGATTTGAACTGAATACAGCAGCCTTGTAATTCTACAATGTAAAATTTGGAGTGTTCTGTATAAACAAAATCTAGCAGTTCCTTAAAAAAAATATTCTGATCAAAAATGTAGTGAGAAAAGGTATTCTTTCCGGCACACAGTGACATCAAGAACCAGCATGTGAATCTCAACAATGGTGATAACCTGCATATACAGATAAAGAAATCAATGCAATTCATTATGGGAGCCATGTACAGCAACATGCTTTTTGATGGTCACCATTGTTGAGGTTCTCACACTGATTCTTGATGTCTGTTTGCCTAAACCTAACTTTTTATTATTATTATTATATGTATATATATATTTTGATCAGAACTGCTTTTAAAAATCACTCATTATCCTGAAAACGCCAGACTCAAATGAGCGCAACCACAGGATGCTGTAAACTAATAGAGATTCACATTAAAGCATAACCAACTCAACCACCGTTTCTCTGGGCTTATCTAGCTGTAATAACCCAGTTACAGCTACCAAACAATAAAGTTGGAAAATAATAATGTTAGAAAGTCAAGTGTTCAGAGCCCAACTAAAGTAAACACTGACCACTGTAATGAGGACCAACAAAAATGATTTTCTCCTTCACTAATTCTGTTTGTTAACATCAGGTGTCTTCAACAACTTACTGGGGGCCTGAAAACACAAGTGTTTGATATGATGCCTGCATCATCTCCAAGCCAAGTAAACAACAAACAAATGTGAAATGGTGACATTATGTGTATGCTTATTGTTTTTTTGCAGGGTGTTTCTTGATTGCCAACTACTGGCCTGGCATGCATAACAGTATGCATTAGCATAGTGTTTTTTTTTTTTTTTTTTAATTTTACTTAATTATTTTGAATGGTTTTACTCATTTTGAATGGATAATTTGTAAGCATCAAATTTGATTAAATCTAGTTAATTCTTTAATTTAATTAATAATATTGCTTGTAATCTGTTGCCTTAATTTTATTGAGTAAATACAATGCATCACTTTTAACAGTGTATACAGTCAGATCCAAAGCAGTCCAGATTCTGCAGAAGGCGGCATCAGGGCTTTGGAGCATGAGATGGATATGTATGAACGCAAAGCTACACTACCCGCTGACGAAAACCCAGCCCGGCTCAGACTGTGCAATTTTGGCCACAATTTGGTTGTCTAAGACTAATTTTGAAAATTCTAAAATATTCCTATAATCCTAGGCAGTGTCAGAAGATTTGGTGCACAATCCAACAGTGTGACTTCTCCTACGACGAATGCCAAACTATCTTTGTTTTTCAAGAGAAGCCATGATCAGAATTAATGCTACAGATTTCTTCTAACCGCATATAAACTCAGGCACTCCCGTTCGCCACACGGAAATCTTATGATATGCAGCTTTTGCTATGATAAACAGCGATTGCGCCAGTTTCCATTTGGGTTCGTAGTGCTACTGTTCTTCTTAAATACGCTGCTATTGTCGAAATTCATAAACTTAATGATAGCCAACATTTCAGCCCTGCGTGTAATGCAGCTCAGTCATTGAACATGTACGGGTTGATAATGTAAAACTCCAGACAGGTTTTCTTGCTCGCACCCGACTTTAATGTGTTTTGATTGTTGTACAGCCTGACATTAATAACTGGGATCCCACAGTGTGACATGATCATACGGAGCCCAGGAAGTCACCTGTAGGAGAAAAAAAAACAAATCTGTGGCGACGGTTTTGCAATTCGTCCCCTCAGTTTATAAACCGTACTCACGAATTGTTAAACTGTTCCCTCGGTTTAACAAATCGTGCCCACGGATTAATAAACCATACCCACGAATTTCTAAATCGTGCGCTCAGATTTAGCAAACTGTTCTTTCGGTTTTTGAATTGGTACCCACAAATTCATAATCCGTGTGCACGCTTTCGCGATCCGTTCCCACGGGTTTGTAAACCGTACTCACGGATTCATTAGCCTATAGAAGAACAGCAAGATCCTGGCGAATCATATTGTATATTGTTTTATTGCATATTATTATGTGGAATAGGCCTACAGTAGGCTATCACATTGTCTTTAGTGATTCTTTATCAGTTGTAGCGGGTAGGTGGTGGAATACAACGATTTTATAAGAAAGATGTGCGTCAAAAATGTGTTTATTTGTGATCTTAGCACTTTATTATTATTATTGTATAATAAACCTGCCATTGTTTTATGGCTGGCTTTTGATTAATTTCTATGTCGTTTTGGATAAAATATTATTTTTGATGTCATTAATTGCCATTCTTATGTTCACATAGTACAAACATTCCGCTGTCTGTTGAAGCGGGTTTTCTCAGCTTGATTCGGTTTATAATTGATTATTGCGCTTGCGTGCGCCCTCTTATGGCCATAGCAGACAATACAGTATTTTTTTCTCTGCCATTAAGAATTGCCTGTAGAATTCAAATATAATTCGAATTTTGCTAATATTTAAGAACGAAATTCGAATTTAGATTTTCAGCCATTTTGACAGCCCTAATGAGTATGAGTATTTTAGCTCTGAGTATTTCAACTATTCATTTTTTTTAAGACCTTATTATTTTTTTAATCAGTATTCAACAATTCTGATTTTGAAAAGTGTCATATTTCATATTGATAGCTGTGTTTTGTATTTTGTTGTCCATTGTGTATTGACTGATTGAAAAAATATATAAATTTGACCACGAGGTGTGGTGTCTGGTGAAAATATTTGCTGCTTACTTATACTTTGTTGCATATTTTTCAAGTTTTGTGAGTTTTAGAACATTTAGCTAAGAAAATTTGTCATTTTGGCAAATGAGCTTCAGTTTTAGCCTGTGCATTAATTGTTTTGAAGATGTGATGACAGAGTGGACAAATATGTATTAGTAATCGAGAAAAACATTAAACCCTGTGGTCCACTTGCCTGCAAAGGCACAAATTTCTTTGTCACAAATTGTCTTAAAATATTACTTTAAAGGGGTAGTTCATCCATAAATGAAAATCTGTAATTAATACACATATATGTTTGTCTAAAAAATAATAAAATAAATATCTAAATAAAATATTTGAAAAAAGAATGAAATTAATTTGTATAAATGATGACATATTATGAATGTTTCAATGGTTCTTAAATTATTTTTTGCATGATCAAATCGGCACTATATGTTATAGAAATATGTTCAGTGTACTACTGTGTTCTATTGATCTCGGAAGTCAGATATCTGGTCTGAGAATAATGTCACACCCAAGTGGACTGTATTCCAGTAGAGAAGTCAGAAAACCAAGAGACAGGTCAATTGTTAGCAATACCAGTTGATTAAAAACACATAAAATGTGATTGTATCATGTCCACAAATAGAAGTTGTACAGTACTGTGTGCACTACTGAGTTTATTGAGACACAGACAAACACAAGTGCTAATAAACAATATTACTATTGTTTCTCTAGATTGGAGTTGTTGCGATTGCTCAGAGATTCCAAGGCAGAACTTTGACTTGGGAAGGCATTCCAGTTAAAAGTTCCTAATGGGAACTTGGAATTTCCAACTTCAGAGAATAAATGGAATCCAGCATAAGTACACTAGAAAATAAATGTCAGATTAGCTGTTTAACAAACAGCTTTTTAATCAGTTACAAACACCACATTACCTAGAGTTCCCACAGAACAAACAGCACTTATTCTTGGATTACAGACCAGTAGGGTTATTTGTAAAGGAATACGTAATTGTGCAATGTAAAATTAAGATGTTAAGGTGTCAGCGATAAAACAGAAGTACAGCTGCTTCAGTTATTTCTCTGGAAGCACTGTGGTCTATATGAGTACCATAGCCATCCCAGTCGAAACTTGTGAAGTCCCCACACTGTCTAGGGGCTTCGTGTGGGAAGTGTCCACCTCCACCAATACAGACCTGCAACAATATGAGTATGTTACTTAAACTGCTAAAGAACAAGTGAATAATGTAACTACAAAAGCAGTTCCACTTAAAAAAAAAGAGTGCTTTGAACTTCAACAGACTTTTATCAAAAAATGTAAGAAATTAATCTTTCTGCTTTTAAACCCTCTAGTCTGCTTGCCTGCACTGGCACAGCTGTTGAAAGACATTGTTGTATATAACATTACATAATCCAAAAACTCACATGTTCAGTGTCACAGCCAGTTGGTTTAATCCCTGAACAAAGAGCCATGGCTGCCTTTTCATTATTGAAGACTCTGAATGTAATAAATCCAGGCTCAATGATTGCTGAAAAAAATATTGATGATTGTTCTTGATTGTTTTTTTTTTTGTAGCTTTCATTATATGTAGTGTTTACATTTCAACAAAGATGCAGAGTAAATAATACACAACCACTGAAGAAATAATACTTTACACTAATGTTATGTCTGCCAAATGATGTAAGTACTTAAAACATCAAGAAATACTCTAATTAGGGCTATCAAGCAATTATTTTTTTTACATGTAATTATTTACATGACGTGGCGATTAATTAAAAATGATTATTCTAATTAATTTCACACCAAATGTGGCTGAGAAATTGCTATAACTATAATTTAAAGCCATTATTGTGTTACATGAGAAAAGCATCGAAAGCATTTTTAATTATATGAAACTCTATATTTATATAATTATATCAAACTGCTGATTCATTCTGAGTTTTGTAATGATCCTTCCAGTTTCAAACATTAGTGGTTTGGATCCATCTCCTTTTGTAGCACTGTATTGTGAAAGCAGTACTGCTGTTTCAACAAAGCATATCACTGTTCTTTAATTACATTCGATGAATGAAACGGATACAGACAGCAACAAGTTATCGTTTTGAATTATCTTTATATTCATCTGCAAGTATGGCCAGCAAGTTCAGCCTTTATTTTACGAAGTAGCATATTTAGTCTCCACCCTGCATCCCAGTGACAGCTTTTGTATCTTTTTTCTTAGAATGTAGGTAATATTTTTGTTGGCAAAACTGAGCAAAAATAGACAATATTGCCTCTAAAATATAACACAAAATTAACTTCTTGTTTATTGAGCTGTTGTAAAAATTTGCACATGTTCTGTTCGGGACAAAAACCGCATTCCTGATAATGCTAAAAAACTATATTGTATGGTATAAATATGAGGCAAAGGGCAAGATTTACTAACAGCTTGTCTCAGCGCAAACTGTCTTTTGGTGTTAAAATAGTACTATCATGATTTACTAAAGATGTGCAGTGAACAATTAGCACTGAAAAGTGTGGACACAGTTATTTTTGCTACTGAACTTATTAAATATGCATTTGTAGGAGTTTTCCTGTCAGACGCAAAATTTATTGGAGGAGAGTATCACACAAAGCAATATACTAACATTTACGCTCGTCAAATTACTGGTATTTGCATCATTACTTATGTCCTAAAGCAGGCAGTAATTTGAACTGCTCTTGGTAGATTGTGCTTATTATTCTGGAAATGATCTGGCTGTGTCTGTTCTTTAACATTGTCTGAAAATCACATACAGAAATTTCCCTCCCATCAACGTTTTTATGGAATTGTGCTTTTATGCTAATTTACCCTGTTTAGTAAATCTGGCCCAAAAGCTCATACAGGACCATTTTCTGCCCAGTATCTTGATTTTTAGGGGCAGACAAATATGCAGTCTAGGCTCCATCACACAGTAACTTGTTGCCCTGCATCACCAGTCAACTGTATGACATGCAAGATGACCTATGTAGTTCTGGGGCTGGTGGTGCATTAATAATTTTAATAATAATAAACATGTTATTGTTTCATAACAAATTAAACTAACGTATTGAATTGACAGCCATAATTTCCATACCTCTCAATAAAGGACCATATAGATTTCTGGTGTAATCCGCATTTCCAATATCATACACAATTGGAATAGCAGGTCCATTATCAGTTTTACATGTCCCGATTCCAAACCTCACAGGGAATTTCTGGGAAAATGAAAATAAGAAACTAATTATGTATGTGTCCCTCAACCAAAATTGTATGTTATATTATATTATATTATATTATATTACACAGGGTTCCCACGGGTCATGGAATTTCTGGAATATCATGGAATTTTAAAAAGTCTATTCCAGACATTTATTTTGTCCAAGTCATGGAATATCAGGGATTTTTGTTTATTGCTTTCAACTTTTGTTTACATTTATCAAAATGTAAATTTTGTATACCGTATTTTGTTTTATTGTGTTATTTCACGCATTTTGCCTATTGTTATGGTTATGAAAGCATAAAAATACATTTAAAATAAGTTAATTTTTGTAGAAATAGTACAGAAAAATACAGTTCATTTAATGCGTAAAAAACAAACCAACAAAAGAAGTAGTGTATAAGTGTGTTTTGTACTAAAAAAACATCTGTGATTAAGTAAATAAAGCTTGCAAATGGATGGATCCGTTCATTATAGGTCATGGAAATTCAGCTTATTAGTCAGTGAAAGTCAGGGAAAAGTCAGGGAATTTGACGTTTGGCTTGGAGTGGGAACCCTGATTACATTTTAAATGCATCCATAATATACAGCGGGAAAAATAAGTATTTGACACATCAGCATTTTTATCAGTAAGGGGATTTCTAAGTGGGCTATTGACACAAAATTTCCACCAGATGTAGCCATCAAGCCAAATATTGAATTCATACAAAGAATTCAGAACATTTAAGTATACAAGTTGAGTCATAATAAATAAAGTGAAATGACACAGGGAATAAGTATTGAACACACTTTATTTAATCCTTTGTAGAAAAGCCTTTGTTGGTGATTACAGCTTCTAAACGCCTCTTGTATGGAGAGACCAGTCGTCTGCATTGCTCAGGAGTGATTCTGGCCCATTCTTCCACACAAACGGTCTTTAAATCTTGAAGGTTCCTTGGGCCTCTTTTATGAAATTTGATCTTCAGTTCTCTCCATAGATTTTCTATGGGATTTAGGTCAGGTGATTGACTGGGCCATTCAAGCAACTTGACTTTCTTTCTTTGAAACCACTTCATTGTTTCCTTGGCCTTGTGTTTGGGATCATTGTCTTGCTGAAATGTCCTCTTTCATTTTCAGCTTTCTGGTAGATGGCAGCAGATTTTTATCCAAAATGTCCAGGTACATTTCTCCATTCATCCTGCCTTCAATAATATTAAGTCTGCCAGTAACCCTTGCTGAAAATGGTGTTCTTGGGGTGGTGGGCAGTGCCATTTCTTCTCCAAACATGGTGTGTAGAATGACTGCCAAAAAGTTCGATTTTGCTTACGGGATCTTACGTAGAGCACCTGATCGTGGCAGGTTTATGGTGAACTGATGCTCTTTCCATTTCCGGATAATGGCCCCCACAGTGCTCACAGGAACATTCAGCATTCTGGAAATGCGCCTATAACCGTTCCCATCAAAATGCTTTTTAACGATAAGATTACGAAGATCTTGAGAGAGTTCTTTGCTTTTACCCATCATGAAGTCTTTCCTGTGTGCCTCCTGGGTAATGAGAAGCCTTTATAGGTCATCAATTAGGACTAAAGCAGCTGATATCAATTAGTACTGATAGGGGGCAGGGTTTCTCTCTCAATACTGACAGATTTCAGGTGATCTCCTGGCTTTCTATGCCATTTTGCACCTTGTTATCTTCATGTGTTCAATACTTATTCCCTGTGTCATTTCACTTTATTTATTATGACTCAACTTGTATACTTAAATGTTCTGATTTCTTTGTATGAATTCAATATTTGGCTTGATGGCTACATCTGGTGGAAATTTTGTGTCAATAGCCCACTTAGAAATCCCCTTACTGATAAAAATGCTGATGTTTCAAATACTTATTTTCCCCGCTGTATATGTATAAATAGTTATTGAAAACTTCAAAGTTTATCTGACCTTAAATAAATTGAAAAGGTTTCCCCCATAAAGGCTTAGGAAGGTGTTTTCAGTGTGGTATCGCAGGATGGAGGCAATTGTCCAGTGTTCCAACTCAATATTATTAGGAACATGCCACACAGATACATCCTGTGCCACAATGTCAAAGTATCCTGGATTCTGTAACAGAAAACAGAATGTCATTTTAGGCAAACATCTTTTGATTTTCAGTCCAATGTCTTAATGTCCTTTAGGTTGCTTCCCTTGAATCATAACTTTAAAACTAAATAAAAAGTACCTTATAATCATCACTTGTCGCGGCCTCTGCAGCTCCAAATGTGACTGTGTTTGTCCATGTCCCATCACCCTCAGGCCGGTTTGGGTCGCTGCCCTGCTGACTAGACCAGCGATCACCAACAGTACACTTTCCATACATGTTGTTTTCATGAACACTGGCCACCAACGTCCAGCCGCCGCCAGCAGTGGTCATATCACAGAACGTCTGGTAAAGGACCCCTCTTGATGAGATCAGATAGTATAGGCCATCTGTTAAACACCAAGTATTCATGAGTCAGATAAATGTAGTTGGTGCCACTTAGGATAGCAAAAATTTATTTACGAGATTGTACCATCATAAACATGATACTTGTCACGAATTTCTTTGCAGCTTCGAGCAACATATTTTATTCTGTCCAGAAGTTTTTCAAGCTCATGGTTGGTGTTGGTATCACTGATGTTAATACACGGTACCTCTGTTTCTTGCATTACATACATAGCTCCCACTGTAAAAAGAGCATTAAAAAGACTAAGTGCTAATGGTGTTTTAATGTGAGTCAGAACTAGGACACAAGACATAGTGATTATCTAGAATTCAATAAAAAACATACTTATTTTACCATCACACAACCATAAACTCAGTAAGAGACTGAGAAGAATCCCTGAAAAAATTGTTGTTAGATAGACAGCCTGCAAAGAAAAACAGAGTTCTTCATGTCTTTTGTGAAGAATATTTACTAGAAGCAAAAGTTCTAATGCTGAAAAATGTTTCACACATTCAGCAATTTTCTTCAGTCAGTTTAAATTCAATTAATTGTCAGACCATATACTGTATACAAGGCAGCACATTAACTTACCATTTCCATGAGCTAGTGGTAAATAGCTTTTTAAGTAGCTTGTGAAATTATGTGTATTTATATATTTTTCTTATCAATGACTGATTAATGAGTAACTAAAGTTACAAGTAACTAGAGCACAGATCTTGCATGTTTAGAGCCTGTGTGTGAACTTAATCTCAAAGGTCCTTGTGAACTTTTTTTTACAAATATGATAAACAAATCTGTTGTTTGTTCTAGTTTTGCCTGGTTCTGCCATTATTTTCAAAAACATACTATATTATTCAGTATTGATTCTGGTGCTTCTCTTTCTTTGTTTTCTCTTTTTTTTCCTCATTCTAATGTGGGAGAAATTGTTTTCATTCACTGAAAAAATGGACATAACAGGTCTTTGAAATTACAAAAATTAATAATGTTTATTTAAAATAATTCATTTATGTTTCTGTTGTGAACATATTTTAATTAACTAGATTTCAGTTGTTCATTTTGAGTGGGGCACTCCGGAGCAGATGGTGATGCTAATTACACAGACACATCTTGTTCAAATTATCAAACAGAATCACTAAAGAAGACAATTTTTACGTTTACATTTTGTAGGTTACCGGTACAGTGGTCAGTGTTTGATTTAGTTGGGCTCTGGACACTTGCATAAATTAATTGTGTTGAGCAAACATGATTAATTTCTGTAATTTCAAAGATCTGTTATGTCCATTTTTTCAGTGTGTAAACAACCGGATAAGCCAAATAAGTGATAGAAGAAAGTAAGCCATACAGGTCAGTTAATTTTCACCTGTAACAATAAGGTTTTAAAGCAAAGGTCTAGTTTATAAATGCTTGCTTGATTAGACATGGTTATCTTTAGTATAATAATGTCCTTGCCCTATTTTAGTTTCCATGATAAAGCAGCATGTTCTCAAGCATGTTTCATGCTTTAAAAAACCTTTGCGAAAGGGTATACTTACTGTGCAGTTAATGATGGATGATGGTTCATTCATTTTAGTTATTTACAACATTGTTTAAATGTTTATTAACATCTAAATATTTTAAGACTTTACAGTGTTATGAAACATTCTTATCATTGGCAGATGAGTGATACACACACACACACACACACACACACACACACACACACACACACACACACACACACAAAATAATGCCTTCTTATGAATCTGGAAAAAGAATTGAGTGTTTATAAATGACAAAAGATGAAATTGTTTAAGTAGGTCTTTAATGCTACCTGTTTTGTATATGATCAATTCCTTACAGCTGTACACAGCAAAATCCTCAGTGTTAAATTAACACTGCTCAGTGTTTATATAATCCACACTATACATAGTGTTAAAATTAACACTGTAGCAGTGTTAAAGTTAACAAGATTCATTGAGTGATGATTGACCATTATTGAAGACACCTGATGTTAACAAGCAGAATCAACTATTGGTACATTCTTTCATTGTCTTTGGGAATGTCCCATAATTGCTGATTTTTGGAATGGTGTTTGTGACAAACTATCTATAATATATAAACAGAAGGTTACAGCCTCCCCATTAATGTGCTTACTTGGTGTCTTGGCCTCCTCTCTTTCTGAATACTCAGATGTCTTTAAACCTTTGCTGATGTTGGGGAGAAAATTAATTATGAATAAATGGGTTGGGGCAGAACCCCCTCTTATCAAGGACTAGATAATTCTGATTAAAGAAACCATATTTATGGAAAAGATTGGATGTATATTAAAAGGTAAATCTAAATAGTTTCAGAAGTTGTGGGTAATTCCTTTGAACTGTCTTGGCATTGACTATAAGTCTATTATGTATCCTTAACTGTCTACATGATGGCACTGTAATGTTGTTCTGAGTTAGACCACACTGCTATTTTGTTTATTTATTTTTTTTTTTTTCTCATTCGTTTTTTTTCCTTCTCCCTAAATATTGTACACTGTTAATACTTTGCCAATTACTATGTAATTGCTGTGTACACTTTGACTATTTTGAAAAACTCAATAATAATAAAAAAAAACAACAAGCAGAATCAACAAAGAAGAAAATCAACATTTTTAATTCACCGTTATAACAGTTAGTGTTTACTTTATTTGATCCTTATTTGGTTGCTGTAGCTGAATTATAACAGCCAGACAGGCAAAGAGCAAGTCTTCCAGTAATGATAATTATGTTTTGACATAATCATCATGTGGTGACCTGAATAATTGAGTTTTCTTTGTTGGTTACATGAACAACATAAGATCTGAAATTTTAATCAGACAGATGCTTTTAAAACTTATTTTGGAAAAAAAAAAAAAAAAAAAAGCCTGTAATTTAGACACACAGACATCAAGAACCAGCATGATATTCACAACAATGTCCCTTTGTTTTTGTCATTAAAATAGAAAATTTGTCACTGTGGAATCACAAGGCTATTGTAATCAATAAAAAAATATAACTAGACTCTAAATCAGTTAATTCTGTGAATCAGGACAGTTAATTATTTTGTTGAAACACAATCACCACCACCTGATGATTTTTGCTCTTTGCAAAAGTCTTGCTGATATAATTCAGTTATAACAGCCAAATAAAATCACAAGGGTTTAACTATAAACTTTTGCTTATGCTTAAAATAAGGATTTGTTACATTACATAATGTAAATTTCTTTAAAACTGCTTCCCCTCATACAATAAAATTCACAGACATCTTTTCATGCATCCGCTTTACACTGATTTTGGTTTTAAATGGTCCTTGGTTAATTCATTCACCCCTTACCACATAGGAACTGAAAATTATACACACAGAAGAACCATTTAAAAAAGAAAGAAAGAAAGAAAGAGCTCCATAAAAAGAATTTGTATTATTATATGGCATGAAAAGACTTTGCTATGCTGATTAAAGATTGAAAAAATAATAATAATAATAATAATAACAAAAGTTCCACACCTGAATTGTCATGCTTATCTGCTGTAGATCTCCACAGAGATAATGATCTGGAAGCTGAGCAGTAAAGGTTTACAGAGATGTTTTGGTCTGCCTTGTGCAGCTACATTTATACCTAGCAAAAAGCCCAGAGTTAAATTAACTCTCCTGGGAGTTTATTTGAGTCCACACTCAAGAGTGTGAAAGTGTTAAAATCAGAGTGTTAAATTAACACTGAGCCAGAGTTAAGTGATGATTGATCATTATTGAAGATACCTGATGACAACAAGCAGAATCACCAAAGGAGAAAAATTACATTTTTAAGCAACCATTATAGTGGTGAGTGTTTGCATTAGTTGGGATCTTGACCCTTATATCTTTAATATTAGGTTTTGTTTGGCTGCTGTATTCCAGTTATAACAGCCAGACAAGCCAAAAAACACAAGTCATCAAGTGGCTCTAATTTATGTTTCTGTTATCAGAAATATAACTCAGAGGTTGCGCTCTAAATGAGTTCAATGATTCAGGTCAAATAATTATCTTGAGTATTTAGCCTTGTGGATCCACAACAAAATATTTCTTTTAAATACATTTCAGAAGAACTACTTATGAGCTGTTCAATCAAAAGTCATTTGCTTAGTCACACACAGACATCAAGAACCAGAGTATGAATCTCAACAACGGTGACAAACAGCATATTCAGAAAAGCAGATAAAGGAAATTACAGAGACAATTCAGCTCATAATTTATTCATGCCACAATGCATGATGGGAGTCATGGATGAGTTTTGATTGGTTGTAACATGACTATTTGATGCTCACCGTTGTTGTGAATCTCACGCTGTTTCTTCATGTCTGTATGTCTTAATTAAAGGATTTTTTTTTTTTTTAATCATAATACATTTTAAAATAGTGTGTCTGTTTACACTAAATGCAGATAGTCTGTTTTTGTTTTGTTTTTTTAAAGATCTGATTATAGACATACATACAGAAACTAAACTCTATTATACAGGTTGCTACATTAAGAACATGTCAAAGCATAGACTAAGGCCACATGGCCATCTCTTCTTCGGTTTGTCTCGCTGTTAAAACACTGTCACAGCAGCCAAACAAACTCTAACTTTAAAAAAGGAAGGGTCAATATCCCAACTAATGCACACACTGACCACTATAATGGTTGCTCAAAAAGTGTGACTTTCTCTTTTGGTGATTCTGCTTGTTATCATCAGGTGTCTTCAATAATGATCAATCATCACTTAATTAATCACTAATTATCTCATTAACTTTAACTCTGACTCAGTGTTAATTTAACACTCTGATTTTAACACTTTCACACTCTTGAGTGTGGACTCAAATAAACTCCCAGGAGAGTTAATTTAACTCTGGGCTTTTTGCTGTGTAGGATGAATATTAATGGAGTCTGCTGGTATACACCAAACAAGCCTTGCAATCACAACATTAAAAGAACAAGCATTCTCCCTCCTCAAGGCTGATTTTTCTAAGGGTCCAGAAAAACCTTTGTTCAAAAACAGGAGAACAACATAATATTTTTACACAGAGCAGAACATGACATCAATTATTATTATTATTATTATTATTATTATAAATTAGTTGCAAATGTTAAAAGTGCATGTGTTACCTTCATGACTCTACAGGCATAATTGCTTTATGTCCAAGGAAGAGGATGCATAGGCATCAGAGCTGGTTGTACAAGCTAGATCCAAGAAAAAAAATCAGTAAATCAGTAAATCACTTTGAACAAACTCAAGGCAAAGTATGCTCTCTCTTTAATATATATGACATCATTTAGAAAATAACTCAATCACACACAACAGTAAAGTATAATTTAAATAAATTTTTTCAATTCTTGTTTTGTTTTTTTAGGTAATCTACTGCTACTTACTTAATACAGGTCTGTAGTTTTTGTGATTAGAACATGAGAGCACACTACAGAAACAATATGATGCACTAAGGTTGAAAAGAAAATATGACATACAGTTTTACTTCAGCATGTTGGCAAGTTTGATTGTCTATTGAAATGAATGTCCCTTGCTAACGTGGGCATGACATGTGTTACGTCCCTTAAGATATTTTATGTTGTCTAAGGGTGAGAGGGAAAATAACATTTAAAAATTGTCCGTGTGTGTGCTTGTGCATGAGTGTTGGCAGGCAAAAACAGACCAAGTTCTTTCCCAAAACAACCTGTGTGTTTATTGTGCTAAGTGAAGTGAATAAGATATTTACAGTATTTACAGTATTTACAATAACAAATATGAACAAAACAATTTGACGAAACAAAACAAAGGTGGGAGGGTGGAGCACGAGAGGTGCCAAATAAAATAAATAAACAAAACAAAACACAGCTAGCTAGTTATTGAACTCTAAGCTAACTACCAAAAGAAAATGCAGAAAAGAAAGTTATTCGGCGTAATAATGCCTTAACTAAACTACACTAACTTATCAATGGCACTTACCTGCTCACACCTTCCCACCCTGGGGAATAACAGAGATGGAACAGTACGACAAAAACTGTACACTGTACAAACACTGTGTTAACGGGACTTGACGTATATACACACAACACACAGAGGAACTGCGAACTATACAAGAATCACAAAGTCACAAGAACAACAAGCGAATGGCGTAACAAATTGGCAAGATATTAATGGTGAGCATAAGCTGAAGTGCGCGGGACAGTATGGTGCTTTAAACCAGGTGACGTGATGTGATTGGAAAGCATAGACGGGGGCGTCACCTTTCAGAGCAAAGAGTGACAGACGGGTGGACCAATGGGATCTGAAACACACACAACAGACTACCACACACAAACTTTACGCAAACTACGTAGACATACGTAACAACATGACAACACAATAAACTTTCTGGAAATTGCGTCTAAAGCCCTATTCGGACAGGACTAGTTTTAGGACAAAGTACGTCTATTTTAATCCCGTCCGAATCTGCCATGTCTGTCTTTTTCTCACGCAACCTTTGTAAAAATTCCAGAGCAAATTACCTACTGTTTTTCAGCAAACTTAGCGGTCCTCTGAGAAATCTAACCCCTTCCGAATGCGAATGTCTGTGATAGCCAAAAATGTTTTTTCCAAAACTCGTTTCTTGTGTGTTTTGGTCAACGTGCAAGTGAACTAACGTACAGTCTCTAAACTAACAAAACAGAAATATCTACTCAATTTCGACAGTACTGGTTAAATTACTAAATCATAAACAGGGTTGTTGTGTCTCAATTACTAAATTGTTCACTGCATTTTATTATTTATGTGTATTTTATTTCATATGAATGCTTAGCCATACATGCTTTTTTACATTGTTAATGTTTTTGTTAACTACTTTTCAATACAAAATTAATACTCTTAAAATTAGCAACTAACCAAGAACAGAGTCAAGTTCCATGAAGAATGGGCAGCGTTGTGGATCCAACCCCGTCTCGTTATGCCTCACACATTCGCGGTAACGTTGTTTCAGATATTCTATGTGGTCTTTGCACTTCACCCAGTCTAAGGTATTTTGTATGGATGAACAAACCTTACAAAGTTTTTTTCCAAACTGCCTCCCAAACATTGTGGTTATGTATACAATTTTCAAACTGAATCTGCCTTCTTTTTTGCCAAAATTTCACCATTCACCATTTCACCAACAAAATAAGTGACTTTAATGAATGTTGCAGTATCCACTGTAGTTGTCCGCTAGTAGAAACTTAGATTTATTATCTGTGTATGAACCAAAGCAAACAAATGACAAATTACCTCACAAAGTTGACCATCAGTCTCCTTGCTTACAGTGAGCATACCAGCTTTCTAACATATAATGTTATGGCTCAAAAAAACTATTATTTCCACTTGCCATTGTATCGCCTTTACTACAGTTTAGTTTGTGGATCAGGAGGCGATGGCAGGCTGGTGTGAGTGAGTGACTGAGTGGAGGTGGGGCTAATTTGCATATTCATAGAGCCATGTATATTAAATGAGACAAAGGGAGTAGAATTACGTTCAAGCTATTGTAAGGCATAAGAAAATTATTTTCACAGGAAAAAGTGTTTAAGTATTTTTTTATATATTGTTTGATGATCAAATGTGTTTTAAGGGATACAATTTTTGACTATGGGGGATAAAAATAATACTAAATATAGCACTGCAAGCAGCAATTACGGGGCCAAGTACTGGGCAAGCAAGGCAGCAAGCATCAGACCAACTGAAGCAGTTAATAATTGAGACCATTTTAGAATTATTTTAGTCAAAATGGCTGAAAGATCATAGATACAATAGTAGTAATATGATTGCTTGGCTAGTAATATGATTAATTGTAATATGATTGATTGGCTAGTAAAATGATTAATTGTAATATGATTGATTGGCTTATCATGTTTGACCAATAGGTGGCACTGTTATTAAATTGATGTGGTGTGTTCTGTGTGAGTTGACAATGGCACACACAAAGTTCGGTGTCGATATGCCAAAGCATTGCAGAGTTACAGCCTCAAGTGTCATGTTGGCATCATGCCTCATATTCATTGCTGTGGTAAGCGACAATGGTTTTGTTTATCAAGACAAAATCCATAAATTTTTGTTAGCATGGTCTGATATGATTTGATTTTGGTGAAAATCGGACCAACAGTCTAGGAGGAGTTTGAAAAAGTCAACCATAATGGCAAACAGGAAGTTTGGCTGACTATGGCAATATTGGTATCACTATTCTCAGACCTAAGGAGTCTAATGATATCAGTCTTTTTTTAATAGGCAAACTTCACAAAAAGCTATTAGCATTATTATTTGAAATTTCAATGTAACATTTGATCACAAGGTGGCACTGTCTCAAAATGTTTTGAATACCTTTAGGTCATGGTCTCGATGGAACATACAAATTTGGTACACCAATGCATTCATAAAATGTAGAATTTTATTTTCAACGCTCTATTGTAGTCAATGGCAATTTCATGTTTTGTTCAATTATAGTGTCACCAAGAGGCACAATCCTTAGAGTGTGCCCATACATATGTGTGTCAAATTTGGTAAAAATATAATTTATTTTGGAGTTATAGACATTTCTATAGGAGGGGGAGGGGGGAGGGGGAGGGGGAGGACAGACTTGATGTGTTGCACGACTAGTCGCTCAAAGCACTTCATGAGGATGGGAGAAAGTCAAAGCTGCTGTGAGCAGAGCCCCCAAAAACACAGGTCACTCGCAAAGTCCAAATAATGATCCCCTGTAATGGATTGCACTCCTAATGTTGAGAGACTTTAGCTCATGACGGGTCTGGTATTTCTGATACCTCTTGATCTGCATCATCTGAACCGCTGAGTCTGACGGCTGAAGTTCAAGATGCTGATGCTCAAACAGGTCATGTGTCAAATCAGGTCCGAGGACTGGTTTGTCATGATAGGCTAAAAGATGCCTACTTCCATGTCTCCATCCTTCCTCAACACAGAAAGTTCTTGAGGTTTGCTTTCAGGGGCGAAGCTTACCAATTTCGAGTATTTTCCCTTCAACCTAGCACTTTCCCCCATATGCTCATAAAGTGTGTGGATGCAGCTCTGGCTCCCCTGCGACTCCAGGGCATCTGCATACTCAATTACAATGACGATTCATTGATTTTAGCTCACTCAGAGCAGTTGGCGGTTCTACATTGAAATGTTGTTTTCGCCCACATGAGAGCATCGGGGTTGAGCCCGAACGCCAAGAAAAGTGTGCTGTCTCCATTACAGAGGACCACTTATCTAGATGTGGTGTGGGATTCGACCACGATGCAGGCACGTCTGTCACCTGATTGAGTCGATCCTCACTGCAGTCACGAGAGTCAGATAAGGCTAGTCACTTACTGTAAAAGAGTTTTAAAAACTATTGGGTCTGATGGCAGCAGCATCCAACATGATACCTCTTGGCCTGCTGTACATGAGGGCCCTACAGTGGTGGCTCAAGACCAAGGAATTCTTCCCAAGGAATTCTTTCTCAGTTGTTGAAGCCCTAAGACTAGCAAGAGCTGATTCCAAATCATCAATACTAATCGTGCTGGATCTGTCCGCTGCTTTTGACATGGTTAACCACCAGATCTTCCTTTCAACCCTATTGGCAAAGGGCATCTCAGGAACCGCATTGCAGTGGTTTGAATCTTACCTCTCAAACAGGCTCTTTAAGGTATCTTGGAGAGTTAGGTATCCAAGTCACAATATCTAGCTACTATGGTGCCTCAGGGTTCAGTTCTTGGACCACTTCTCTTCTCTCTCTACATGTCATCACTAGGTTCTGTCATTCAGAAACATGACTTTTCAAAATCACTGCTATGCTGATGATACTTAACTCTACCTCTCATTCCATACTGATGATCAGATGATAGCTGTTAGCTTAGATGTTAGCTTGTCTAACAGAAATTTTTTGCTGGATGATGGACCATCATCATCACTTGCATGTTATTGCTAATTTGTTGATTTTTATTGCTTCCATTGTCCTCTTTTGTAAGTCACTTTGGATAAAATCATCTGCTAAATGTATGTATGTATGTATGTATACACACACACACACACACACACACATACATATATATATGTGTATGTGTGTGTGTGTGTGTGTGTGTGTGTGTGTGTGTGTGTGTGTGTATGAAAGGCTCTTTTCCAAAAGGTGATAAATGACAAATTTAAAAAAAATAGTTTGTCATGCCATTTTGTTGTGTACTGAACTTGTTCACTGCTCCATCAATGTTTCATGCCAAATCGCTGTATTTCCCTGTTTAAAATGTTTTCAATCAGAATTTGGTGGTGCTCTGAAGCAAGATGTTTGTTTGTGCTCAGTCTTCAAAATGAGTGCTTTAAACTGTAATAACACTTTTGATTGCCTGGAAGAGTCAGTGAGACCTACACCTGGGGGTAAAAAATGGACAAAGAAAATCACACACACAAAAAAAAAGAAGGTTCATCACTCACATGGCGCGTTAATACCCACTGTGGGATGTCAGCACAAGGCCTTAATTTGCAAAAAAGTTTTTACATTCGCTTGATGTGGTTTTTGACTTGTGCAAATAATGCGAATGCGAAGAGCGGACAATGGTCCTACTGTTTACTGGTTTGACACTTGTCAATGCCAATGTATTACTGAATGACTTGCCTATTAAATATTGTTATCATTATTGAATATTTATAATATTTATTTTTTGTCATGCATATGTAGTGGACAAATTGGTCCTACTTGTTACAGGTTTGACACTTTATTTAATAGGCAGTGTAGTTATTTTGCAATACAATCTTTATTTTTTAAATTTTTTTGTATTTTTTACAGGTCTGGCACTGAATAACTATTAGCCTAAATGTGTTACTGAATGATTTGAATGTAATGTTAACATGTTGTTTTTATTTAATTAGTGGTATTTTGTATGTGTGCTATTTTTTTTTATTATTTGATAATATAATAATATAAATATAACCGCCTTGGATGGCAGCCTCTGTGCTTAGCTATCCAGTTGTTCTAGTGTTTTTGTTAGTTTTTCCTGTTTTTTGTTTTGAAAACACAATTAGTTTTAACAGGGATGAACTGCTGAACATTCGGAAGAATACACCACAAAATTTCCAACCGGTTTTTGATTATTCGGACGTCTTGGTGAACATTGTATTTGGCGGAGCAGCAGCGCTGATCAAACACTTCAGGACGCGCAAGAGGGGAACGTGGCCACAGTGGAGTCATGTTCCTGGGATCTTTCATCTCAAGAACAGAACAGCACAAGAACAGTTTTTTCCCCCAGGCATTCCACCTTATGAGCAACTAAATGTTCACCCCACTGTGCAATAACAATGCTATAACCTTATATTTATTTGTTACCACCTCCATCCTGATACATCCCTGCATCTCTTTCTAGTCTACTATGTTCTATTCTATTCTATATTTTTTTCTATCATTCTATTCTATTTTTTTTTAAAGATATAAACCAACATTTTTAAAAAAAAAAAAAAAAAAAAAGGATGGATTTGTAGCATTTTGAAAAATAAATAAAAATAAACAATTTATAATCATATTTATAATATTGTTGTTTCATTTAACAATCATTGTTTAACATGTTCAGACTGAGCCAACAGACCATTTTAACAGGATAAATTGAATATTAACAAAATGTATGGGTCTAGGTCAAAAATGTAATAGTTTGTAATACATGAGTATTACAAAAGGTGTCTTCTGGGAGACATGCAACCTTTTTGTTGCATGGCCCAGTATTTTGCAGGTTGCAAAAAGGTCAGAGTAAACAAATACGCCAGAAGTTGGTACAACTGAAACGTTTGATGCTGGTTGAGTTTGCCAGGCAGCCAAGATCTCCGAATGAAATCGATTGCTGGAAAGCGACCCAATTACATCAATTTCTGCTATATACAGGACCACTTGTCTTGCAGGATCTTTTGTCTCAGAGACTTTATCACCACTTCCTGTCTTTAACAATTGGAATGACTATTCTCTTGGATGAAAATTATGCCAGAAGAGTACAATCCCTGGAATATGCCCAAAACCTACTGGAACATTTTGTGGATACCAGTTCTGAACTCTATGGGGAAAATTTCCCAATGTACAACGTCCACTCCATCAAACACATTGCTGATGATGTATTTAATTTTAAGTGTTCCTTGAATGAGTTCCTGCTTTTGGAGGCAAAGGATTTATATAAGAAGGTTGCGTGTTTACCACACGCCCAGGGATTTGCCAAGTTCCCATTTCTCCATGTTTTTAAGGGTTAACTGATGCGTTCTTGTCATGTTACCTTCCTGGGTGAGAATATTGCCTATGAATGCCTGATGTATCTTCACAGTAAATTCCCCGGTGTTAAATCAACACCGCTCGGTGTTCATATGGGAACCACCAGCAGGGTGTTAAAAGTAACACCGAAGCAGTGTTAAAGTTAATTAGGTAATTGAGTGGTTAATTAAGTAATGATTGATCATTATTGAAGACACCTGATGATAACAAGTAGAATCAAGGAGAAAATCAAAATTTTTAAGCAACCATTATAGCGGTCAGTGTTTGCATTAGTTAGTCTCTTGACCCTTCCATTTTTAACATTAGAGTTTATTTGGCTGCTATAATAGCCAGACAAATCAAAGAAAAGGCATCCATGTGTCTTTGATTTTGGTTTGACCTTATGTAGTGACCGGTATAACAGAGTTAGGTTTATTTACTGATTGCATCAACCCTGTGGACAATATATCTATAATCAGACAGATGTTTTTAAATTTATTTCAATCCAAAAAAAAAAAAAACTTTAAAGAAGACACACAGACATGAAGAATCAGCATGAGAATCACAACAACGGTGAGCATCAAATAAGCATGTTGTAGCCAATCAAACTCTGTGGCTCCCATCATGCATTGCAGAATGAATAAATTATGAGCTTAATTATCTTTGTAATTTATTTTATTCTTACGAGTTTGAGTCACCATTGTTGAGATTCATACTCATGTTTGTTTAAGCACACACAGACATCAACAACCAATTTAATATATATCACATCAAAGCTCTTTTAAAACCAGTTAAAAAAGAAATTCATTTCCATAACTATTTGACCTGAATCACTGAACTCATTTAGAGTGTAATTTCTGAATTATCTTTCCCACATAGCAAACGTAACTTAAAGACTAAACTGATCTGATGATTCAGATCAAACAATCATCATCATATAACTTCTGCTCTTGGTTTGTCTGAATGTTATAACTAACATGCAGCAAACCAACTTTAATATTAAAAATGTAAGGGTCAAGAGACTAACTAATGCAAACACTGACCGCTATAATGGTTACTTAAAAACGTTGATTTTCTCCTTTGGTGATTCTGCTTGTTATCATCAGGTGTCTTCAATAATGATCAATCATCACTTAATTAATCACCAATTATCTCATTAACTTTAACTCTGACTCAGTGTTAATTTAACACTCTGATTTTAACACTTACACACTTTTGAGTGTGGACTCAAATAAACTCCCAGGAGAGTTAATTTAACTCTGGGCTTTTTGCTGTGTACTATTTTCAGTTTTCACTACTACTTTGTTGTTGCATGTAAAACTCTTAGACGTGATTTGATAATACCATGGTCATATTGCAATTGATTTTAGAAATGAGCTCATCTGAGTCCTTGCTGCCATCACCACCACCACCACAAAAGAGCAAGGGTAGTTGTGCTTTACATTTTTATGTAATACTAGTAAACAAAAGACAAAGTACAGGTGCATCTCAATAAATTAGAATGTCGTGGAAAAGTTCAAATTCAACTCAAATTGTGAAACTTGTGTATTAAATAAACTACTTCAGTCTGTGTGCATTGAATTTAAGTCTTTGGTTCTTTTAATTGTGAAGATTTTGGCTCACATTAAAAAAAAAAACTTCATAAGACCAATTTAAAAGAAAAAAACAAAAACCATTTTTAGTGAATTGTTGGCCTTCTGGAAAGTGTTAATTTACTATATATGTACTCAATACTTGGTAGGGGCTCCTTTCGATTTAATTACTGCCTCCGCTCGCATGCTCTGATGCTGATTATCTCGTTACACAACAATTTTCTCGTTAAAACAACATATTTTATGTGTGACATCTGACAATGAAAAGGAGGCCATTTGGTTTCTTTAGCCAAAAAAGCTTAATTATTTTACCGTTCCAGTATTCCGTATAGCTAGAGTCATGGCACATTTAAATTAACCGATTTATTTTTACTTTCTCCTCGATTTAAGACGTTTTAGTAACATTGAGCCATGTTGACAGGATTACCATGAGTATGCGAACTCTACGTCGGCATCTTAAACATCTTAGACTGTACAGACAAAAGAATGAAACTGATCTATTGGAAGTAGCATTATTCCTCATGAGTGAACTAGACAGTTATGGAAAGCTACATGGATATAATCTACTACATCTGAGGTGTATTCAGGCTTGATTTGTTGTCAGTCAGCGTGTAATTCGACATCTATTAGGCTCCCTAAGGAGTACAAATGAGAAGGAGAAATAGCTTAAGATGTCGGATGTATGGAAATCCTGGCCCCAGTTTTATGTGGCACATGGACTCTTACGACAAACTGAAACGTTTTGGTATCTGCATCAATGGCGCAATTGATGGATTTTCTAGGATGCTAATTTGGCTCCATGCTTATTCTACTAATTCTGACCCGAAGGTAATCGCCAGCTATTTTATTAATGAAGTTGGACAGAGAATGGGGACATCCAGCCAGACTGAGGGCAGACCTGGGAACAGAGAACTGTTATGTGGAACAAATGCAGAAGTTCCTGCGCTATAATGACCACGACGAATATGCAGAAAACGGTTTCATCTATGGATCAAGCAACCACAACCAGTGCATTGAGATCTGGTGGGCATTCATGAGAAAACAGCATGCTCAGTACTGGATTAATTGTTTCCAGGATTTGAAGGAGAAAGATTACTTCACAGGTGGTTTCCTGGGCAAGCAGTTAATATTGTTCACCTGTCTGAATATCTTTGAAGTAAGTTCCTGTATTAGCCTAAAATTAGGCCAAATGTGTTGACCTCCAATAATATGGAGGCCCAAACCTGCAGAAATGTGTATATATACGTGTACAGACATAATAACAAGAATAATAAATCAAGGGAAGAATGCTAAATAAATTCAGAAAGATTACTTCACAGGTGGTTTCCTGGGCAAGCAGTTAATATTGTTCACCTGTCTGAATATCTTTGAAGTAAGTTCCTGTATTAGCCTAAAATTAGGCCAAATGTGTTGACCTCCAATAATATGGAGGCCCAAACCTGCAGAAATGTGTATATATACGTGTACAGAAATAATAACAAGAATAATAAATCAAGGGAAGAATGCTAAATAAATTCAGGATTAAATGTAATTAAAATTATTAATTTTAATTGCATTTAATACTGTGTGTGTGTGTGTGTATATACACTCCCCTCCAAAAGTATTGGGACAGTGATGCCAATTTCTTTATTTTTGCTGTAGACTGAAAACATTTGGGTTTGATATCAAAGAATGAATATCAGATTTACATGCCAGCTTTTATTTCCAGGTATTTACATCTGAATCTGACAAAGAACTTAGAAGATATCACCTACTGTTTGAACCCACTCATTTATCATGTGAGCAAAAGTATTGGATATAATTAACATAGATTAAAGTGAATAACGCTTAATATTTAGTTGCAAATCCTTTACTTTCAATAACTGCATCAAGCCTGTGACCCACTGACATCACCAAACTTTTGCATTCTTCTTTTGTGATGCTTTTCCAGGTTTTCAGCGCAGCCTCTTTCAGTTGTTGTTTGTTTTGGGGGGTTACCCCCTTCAGTCTCCTCTTTAGCAGAGAAAAGGCATGCTCTTTAGGGTTTAAGTCTGGAGATTGACTTGGCCAGTCTAAAACCTTCCACTTCTTGCCCCTGATGAACTCCTTTGTTGTTTGGGCAGTGTGCTTTGGGTCATTATCTTGCTGCATGATGAAGGATCTCCCAATAAGTTTAGTTGCATCTTTCTTTAAACTGGCTGACAAAATGTTTCTGTAGACTTCTGAGTTCATTTTGCTGCTGCCATCATGTGTTACATCATCAATGAAGAATATTGAGCCTGTCCCAGAAGAAGCCATGCAAGCCCAAGCCATGACATTTCCTCCAGTGTGTTTGACAGATGAGCTTGCATTTTTGGGATCATGAGGAGATCCTTTCTTTCTCCAAACTTTAGCCTTCCCGTCATATTGGTAAAGGTTAATATTTGTCTCATCAGTCCATAAAACTTTGTCCCAGAATTTTTGAGGCTCATCTCTGTACTTTTTGGCGAATTCCAGCCTGGCCTTCCTATTCTTCTTGCTGATGAGTGGTTTGCACCTTCTGGTGTAGCTTCTGTACTTGTGATCATGAAGTCTTCTGCAGACAGTAAACTGTGATACCTTCACTCCAGCCCTCTGGGGGTTGTTGGTGATATCACTTACAGTTGTTTTAGGGTCTTTACTGACAGCTCTCACAATGTTTCTGTCATCCACTGGAGTTGTTTTCCTTGATCTACCACAGACAACTTCAAGCAATCTTCACCCCCTCTTCTGTGCAAGTTAGTCAGCTGCCGGACAACCTCCAACTTTGTAAGACCCTGGCTGAAAGAAAAGGGTTTAACTACCCACACACATTTGGGGGGGCAGTTGAATTGGCCCGCAGGGCACGATGTACAGATGTGTCTTGAACTTGGCCTTGCAGGGTATAAATACTTCCCATCCATCATCTTTTGGGATGGAAAGAGACACCCAAAGGCGAAATGGAATAAAATCAACTGCATCAAGTTTTACAAGTCATCCGAACCACTGTCTACCAACGCTACGGCTGCTGCACTCACTGGTGACGTCTGTTCAGCCATAGAAAAATGGGTCCTGTCATATTCCAGGAACCTCTTAAGGTACAAAGAAAAGGGGATGGATGGAGCAGGCTATTCAGTGCCTACCAAAAAACCTGGAGAAAGACAAACTGATTGCAACATTAACCTACGTGAGCTGTATTGGACTGGTACAGAATTGCAATTTTGTTTTCTTCTGCGAACTGTCAAAACTTGTCTCTGAATTGCCAGTCTCTCGAGTCCATCTCCAGAAGTTGCACATCATATCGCCGCTTACCCTACTGTTGACACCCGACTTGAAAATGCAACTTGAAACAAGTAAAAAAGCCATGTATATAAAAGGTAGGGTTAACTGATCTGTTTGAAAAATGCTTAGAAGACAAAAGGAACAAAAAGAAACGGTCATAAAATGGGTTAGGTTTTAAGAAAATAAAAACACATAAAACAGAGACAAAGAAATTACATTACATGTGTAGGGTAAGGACCAATTAGACAATGGTTCATTAGATTTAACCAAATCAGTGGTTTATTCAATTAACAAAGAAGCAGACTTCCCCTCACCCAACCCAACAGTGGGTGACAAAGTCTCAACCAGGACGCTTCTAGCAACCACTGATAATGTCAGTTTACGATGTAAAACTATGCAGGAGAATCTGCAACTATGCAGGCAGACTGCCTTTCTTCACTCACTTCCCCCCATAGGAAAGACACAATGCTCATAGAAATGGACTCTTCCCTATTTCATTCACAGACAAACCTTTATGTGAACGGAGACACATAGCTCATATATCAGTGTGTGTATATTACGACTGTCCATGTCCTTTGTATTTCTTACTTTATAACCGTTTTATGCTTGTGTCTTGATAGGATGCTAATGTAACCACATACAGTATATGCCATGTTTGGTCTCTTTTGACTCGTATGTAGATTTCCTGAAAGATGCTGTGTGTTAGAGACTGATACCGGTGCAACATCTTAACGTTCTAATAATCTTTAGTATTTCTGGCCTGAACCCCTATTGATTTAAATATGCAAACTGACATTTCTCTGAAACAAAGGGCCATAAAACGAAGACCCAGTTTCAAACCTCCCACTGAGAAAGCCAGCCTTCTCATTGGTCGGAACTACTTGGGAAGGTGTGAATCTGTCCAGACTTTAAAGGGCTCACACCCCGTTCCGGCCCTCTCTCCTCTTCTTCCGAAAGATCTTCAGATAGTTATCGTGGAGGTCCTCCACGGAAAGGCCGTGGGGCAAACCCCGTGGCCCAGCCACATGCGGTTTCCCCCCAACATGAGGCCGGACTCTCTCTTTCTATCCTGGCATCTACACCTCAGCTCCTTGGTGACCATCCGATCAGCCGAGCAACGGAACAACGAAGGCTCCATCTTCATGAAACCATCAGGACTACCTTTGAGCTGGCATCTGGACCCTTGCGTAAACACCACACAAAAAGAAACCATTATGCAAGTAACCATTTAACTATTAGATGCAATAAGAAAGCTGTGCCCCTTGTAGGTCAAGGAGATTCAGGGTTTTCTGATGATTTGGTTGTGCTGATGTAAAAGATTGCCAGTCTACTCTCTCTCTCTCCTCCTCACTCACTCTCTCTCTCCCTCTCTCTTGCTTTATGTTTTATGTGTTGTCTGTTTAGTGTTCGTTATTTGCTAGCTAGTGTTTATTTTCCCCTTTTACGTATTCAAAAAACCCGCATTTTGCATTCACAAATGAATTTCTTGCTGTGTTCCTTGCTCACAAACATCACGTCACTTAAACTGCTTTGATTTCGTTACAAAACTGACCCAGTCCTGTAACTTAGCCAATTACAGTGGGAAAGATTAATTTTCAAGGCTAGGAAGTTGATTTTTCTTAGAGTTAGAATAAAAGCGGCTAATGCTCACTGGACGAGGGCATTAGTTCGGTTTATTTTTGACTCGGCTGTTTCAGAGAAGTGTATAAAGTATGTGTAATTAATAACCATTAATTATACATAGTTTATTGTGCTTAAAGTAATAACTTTTGTTACACATGACTGCATAAATGCAAATTACAAAGTAGACAGCCACAAACAAAACTCAAACACACTGTCAGACAGGAGCAAGAACAACAGAAACGTGCCGAGAGGTTGTTTATCAATGTAGTGTCGTTACAATTTTAATATCTTAAATGTATACTTAACTTTGATTAAAACCAGTATGCACGTGACGACTGAGTGGCAGCATTGGTTTCAGTGCAAATGCTGACACACAAAACACCTCTAAAACCAGAACGAGCTTTGCGATTGACTGTACAAAGAGATTTGACAAGAAACCTGCGGTATATTTTTACAGGCTGCTGAAAGCTACAAAAAAGAAAAGCAAATGGATCGCTGCAATTTAAATAAAAAAAATGGACTCCAGGCGGTGAAACACAGATTTGCAGTTATCACTTCATGTTAATATGTTCAATTTTGTGGTAAAAGCATGTATTGGAAACCAGCAGTTATAGTTACATTATAAGTTTACTGAAAGTGCAATCGAGGCTAGAAGAGCTTTGAGTAATTTACAATTTATCTGAATAAACATCACATTATCAATGCATCCAACTGCATGAATCAGCTGACCTGAGGGGAAAATATTGTACATTTAAAGTTATCATTGATCATAACTGCAAGAATTTTAATAGGAATTATTTGAACAGATGACTGTTATATTTCCAAGTATTCTAGACAGCAAACATGCTTGCTTTTGTGTGTGGTCTGGAAAAAAAGTGAAGTTGCCATGTCTTATGGTAAAATCAAGATCACAGTCAAGCCAAAGATGAGTGGAGGAGCAGCTTCAGACTATAGAAGTGCCAAACCACTGTACACACATGTAAGTGGAATGCATACAAAATAGAAAAATCTATACAGAACATAATTAGAAGGGGAAAAAAGGAAACACTAAGTCCAACACTACAGATGAATAAAGGGCAAATGTACACAGTTTAAACAGCCAGTTACACAGTACAAATATACATAAAGAGAAGTCAAATAATGTCCAAGGGGCTCAAATGTGATGAAAAACAATATTTCTCTATAGAGTGCAATTCCAATTTACAATTACTATAGTAAAAATGATATGTGCATGGTTATAAAAATAACTCATGTTCTCGAACTTGAACTGCTTACACTTCTAATAATAGCAATTTAATAATAATTCCAATACTAATAATCAATTTAACCAACAGTAATAGCTCCATCAAACTCTAAAGAGTATATCATTATGCAGTACATGAATAAGAGCAAATTAACAATGTCATATTAATTGTAATAGTTTTTAATTTCAGCTATTACTTGTTTTTTAACATAAGTAAACAGACAGTGGTAACAATTTGAATAAACAAAGTGTAACCAATTTATGGATAAGAAAAGGAAGCCACACAGGCAAGGCTCACACTAACAAGATAAAAGCCAAACTCTTGACAAAAATAAAATACAAATAAAAAGAGTATCAATCAGACAAAAATAAGGTGCACAGCAGATATGTGGACACCCTGAGTAAACAATTAACCTTATGATCACAGGAGTTCAACTGGCATTAACAAGCTGTCATCAAACTATGACTCTATTGTGCTTCAAATGCTTTATTCTGCACATTACTAAATAGATCTCTGCCATCTAATTTGTCCTGTCAGTGCTGTTGAGCTCAAGAAGGAGGAGTGTATTTGCACCTGCAGGCTGACTGGGTTTTCCTTTACACAGAACCACAACACTCCTCCAGAGTAAGTCATGATTGGTTGATGCAAGGCTGCACACATTAACCATAAAGCTAATTACCAAGTAAAGAGACCAATATGTGCAATGTAATTTTAAAGAAAATTAAAATTTTAGCTTCATAGCGTAGACTTTAGCTTCATATCAGACATAATGCAGAACCAGTGTTTTTATAAAATTCTACACATTTTGAATAGACAGACACTTGGACACGAATGGACCACAAGAACATCAGCTTCTAGAGACCACATCAGACCGCAGACCAATTAATTGACATTTTAAAAACAACACTCGGGGGTATATTATAAATACGGATTTCCATATTTTCCAAACTATGAGGGACGACCCATGTGATTCATGGTGTTTTTTTTTCTTTTTGGAAAGGGGGGATTTTAATTAAATAAACTACGAAAAGATTGTTTTCTAAAACATCATGGGCGGAGTGGTCCTGAGCACACTGTACAAGCTTGCGGCACCATCTGCAGGACAGTTAACGTTAAAAGTGTTGAAATGATTCAATGTGCCAAATGCGAGTAGAATCCGTGCTGAACCATGGTAACTTTTTATTAATGGCGGTAAGAATTAGCCAATGCATTGTGCTGTCATAAAAATTGCAATGGTTGTGATGTAATTATTTAATTACGTGCTACATGTCTGCTGTTACAGTACTGTTTTTAGTTTCGATTCACTGATCTATCACTTATACATCTGTTGTTTACAAAGAGAAGTTTGTCATATAATCCTTATATAATCTTAATATTTTTGTAAAAGAATGATACCACTCAAACATTTGTATAAGATTTAAAAGAGAGAAACATGAATAAAAAGAAATAAATAGGAAAAAAAAAATCACCATGCATGAAAGTGATTTAAAAAATGAGTGAAGACATTTAAAATAATTTATATGTAATAAATGCAAATAAATGTTTATCATTAACTTTATTTTTCAGGACTTTTTGATCAATATAGTGTATCACCATTTCCACACAAAATATGATGCAGCAAAATTATTTTCAACATTGATAGGAATCAGAAATGTTTCTTGAGAGTCAAATAAATTGTATTTATAAATTAATAAATTTGTAATTTCTAAAAGGTCATGTGACACTGAAAACTGGATTAATGATGAAGAAAATTATTTACTAAATTATTATACATTTTATAATATATTAGAAAACATTTTTTGTAATAATATTTTACAGCCTTGATGAGCAGATATGTATAGATATAGAAGATATTTATTTCAAAATCATTGATAATTGCAGTGTTTCCTTTTGGCAGGTAACAATTTTATATATATATATATATATATATATATAAAATAAAACCTTATTTTAATGTATTATATTGTTATCATGCTTATTAAATGCTGCTTTATATATTTTAACAGGACAATAGTATATCAGATACAAGATATATATATATATATATATATATATGGCTTGTGGGTGTGGTCAGATTTTCCTTATCTTTTTTGTCTCTAGCTGATCACATGCCTGAACACTTTCTGCACATAATTACTTAATTTTACTTGCATCAAAACATTTGCTGTTTTTGTTGATTAAATTGAATTTGTATAATAAAGATAATAGGATGTAGAATATCAAGGGTTTACAACAAACTGCCCTTAAGTCAGATTACTTAATGCACAACAATGCCTTTCAAAAACTGCATTCTGCCTGTAGCCACAATTTAATTCTTGTATTATGTTCTGGGTCAATTTGACCCGTTTCGATGTTTGAGCTGTTGGAAATACCAGTTGACATATGATTTTATTCTCTACATTTTGTGACTTTTTCTCATTTAGGGCCATGAACATGCATGCAAAGTGAGGATACACTGATGTGTTTTGAAGTGTAAATAATTTTCTGATTATCTTGATGTTCCAAGGTCAATTTGACCCACTCCTCCACTCCCATTACATTGTTGTATTCGGTTCAATGTTTGGTTGTCCACTCATCAATGTGTGCATGTGTTCTTGCCTGCCCTTCTTGTTGCATTACCTGTTGTGGATTTATTAAAGGGTACATAACATACACAGTTTTACCTAATCTCATGTTAATATTGAATACCTATAGAGTAGTACTGTATCCTTAATATCTCCAAAAAGTCTTTAGTTTTATCCTATTTCTAAAAGAAAAATACAGTTTTACGATTTTGTCTGGAAAAAGCCGAGCTTCTGGAGGCATGCCGCGGGCGGAGCTAAGTTTGACGAGCACTTGCGCTAGGATTGCCGTTAAAACACAGACATTTGATTCCGTTTCACTTACCATCTGCAGTTCTGAATCATGAGAGGGGTCTTTTATAGCTGGGACCGCTCCATCTTTCAGTATCAAACAATGTGCAAATCCAGCATCAAACTGGGCCTTGCATATGAAACGTTCGTCAACAAACACACTTGCAAAACTCAATTGCTGCCACGGAAAAAGGAACTGCATCCACTGTTCACGTAACCCTGGGTTCTTCATGAAGTTGAGCAAAGTTATCTTTGCCTTACAACCAAAACCACAATTCTTTAGAGACGTTCTTCCTGAGTGAATCCCTAGTAGCAGTGCAGCCATTGTACCCCCACTTTAAAGACTTGTTATTGCACCCTTACCTTTTTCTTTGAAAAATTTTGTGACTTATTCTATGAGTCCAGGTAATAGGGAAAAAAATGAAAAAATGTGAGGTGTACCCCACCAATTTTAAGAAATTCTTCTGCAGAAAGCACATGCTTGCTGTTTGCATGTCGTGCCAGCAGTGATTTCTTGAATTTGTTCAGTGAGACTAAAGAGCAAAAGATGAGCCTATATAAGTAAAGATTAATGTAATTTTGTTTATTTAGGATGTTTTGAAAAAGAAGAAAAAAAAAAAAAAAAGAAACAGAAAGGGTGATCCAGGGTGGATCAGAAAAATATTAAATATTTATTATGTAATAATAAAAAATAATAATAATTTAAAATGTTTTTCTTTTTAAATTCAACATTTATTAAAAAAACATGTTAAAAATTGTGGTTGAACATTTAAAAAAAAAAAAAAAAAAAATCTTAATTTTTGATATTAGTGGTTTATAATGTGTGAAATGTTCTGATATTAAAATTGTCCTGTTCATACTTCCCTGTTTTTCATAATGTGATTTTTAGGGAAATGCATCAAATGAAATTACAGTCAATTTGACCCGGTTCAACAAAATTGTATCCGCAAATCATAATATAATAAAACATAATACAAGGGTTTAAAGAAGCTTCATTTGAGGGCTGTTTCCAAGTTATAGTTTGTCCTGTGCCTTTTTCCAAAACATTTGCATTGTGTTTGTAGTCTCCTTTATTTCTCAGCTGTTCCAAAAGAGTTTTTCTCTCTTTGGAACCCAGTGGGAAACTAAAGGCAAATGCCACCTTGTGAATGTCCATGTGTTTTCTTTCCAAATATCTTGATATTTTTGACTGTGCTTTGCTACAGAAGAGGCAGTAGTGTTTTTTGTCCCATGCTCACTTCAAGTCTTCCTTTTTCGTGCAGTTTTTTTATGGTGACTGGTGATTTGTCTTGTTTTCTTTTGTTCAACCGTTTGTTTGTTTTTTGTGTCTTTTAATGTAAGTTTAAATTTTCCACTTTGCTGATCATCTTCATGTTCATCTTGACTGGACACATGCACCTTTATCAGGGCTTGAAAATTCTACACCCCTGCATGATGAACTATTAGTGGGTTTGTAATCTGGGTCTAAACCTGAGCAGCTCGAGACTTGCTCTTGCTCCGACTCTTCATGGATATCATAAAGCTGTAAGTAAAACGCATACTTATCATAAAAGAGACTCTTTACCATCATCATTTTGAAAATGTGACTTCCTAATACCAAATAAGTTCAACAGTAATTGTAACACTTTACAATAAGGTTCATTATTTAAAGGGTAAGCTCACTTTCCTGATAATATACTCAACCCCTCATGTCATCCAAGATGTTCATGACTTTTTCTTCAGTTGAGAAAAAGTTTAAGGAAAACGTTTGCTGATTGTTCTCCATATAGTGGACTTCAGTGGTGGCCAATTATAAAGCAGTTTCAATGCAGCTTTAAAGGGCACTAGATGATCCCAGATGAAGACAAAGGGCCCTATCGCACACCTGGCCCAAAGCGATGAAAAAAGTTTTTTTTTTGGCTAGTTTCCGCCCGATGCAGTTCTCATTTGCACACAATGTTTAAATAGCACATGCATTTGCGACCATTTTTGCGCTCATGGGTGTGCTGGTCTGAAAACAGGGTGTGTTCAGGCACATTGTTGCTATTTTGAGGAACTAAAAATAGACTGAAATAAAACAGATCTCAAACATAGTTTGAAGTCAATGGCACAATGTTTTGTATTTAAAGAGCACTTTCGTAAAACACTTTGCTTATTACATACACAGGGACCTGCAACAGCACACAGACATTTTTCAAAATTAAAAATTAAAGGCTTAAAATGCAAAAGAGTAGTATTATGTAAATATAAGAATGGCTCATTGATTGTCATTGTATCAGAATTAGCCTACAACAACATGAGTGAAGCCTTAAACAGTAGGCTAAGTTCAGTAATTTTTTTCTTATCAAAGTTGAACTGTTTATTTTAAAATGTGCAGTTTGTATATCTTTGTCTTTATTTTAAGTGCCAGTACACAATATCTATTTTTAATTTAAAAAAATCAGAAAATGACCAATTGTTTTGATAGTTTAGACCCTTCTTCCTCAGATGAGATCATTTAGAGCTCTTTGAAGCTGCATTGAAACCGCATTTTATTACCTTCAATCCGTTGAGCACCACTGAAGTCCCACTGTATGGAGAAAAATCCTGTAATGTTTTCCTCAAAATCCTTGAAGGAACACTACACTTTATTTTTTTTTTTGAAAATGGCTAATTTTCCAACTCCCCTAGAGTTAAACACAAGAGTTTTACCGTTTTTGACAAACCATAATCTTTTCCTGATTTTACCTTAACCTTACTGTAATAATTAACCCTAATTTAACTGGGTTTATCCAAGAAGGTGTGCATGAGTATGAGACATAAACCCTGTTTGGATGGGATTAGCTTAACATGGGGTAAAATAATTATTACCAGAGTTTTTCAGTAATTTTTTTTCCCGTCCGAAGGTGCCATCTCTATGATCATTACAGACAATGTCAGCAAATATTATGCCAACTTTTACCTTCTGTAAAAGGCCAGGACTTGTATTCTTAAAACTTCAAAGAATCTTTTCAGAAAGCCCCTAATTTAGTGAAAAAAATTCTATGTAAGAGGTGTAGCTTAAAAGTGATTCAGGAGAGATCTAAGAGCAAATCTAAGCAAGGAAAAGACAAAAAATTCATTTTAAGGAGGTGGGGATGACCCATTCTTTTGAAGACTGTGATCGGTAATCCAAGAAGAATAAGGAAACAGGGCTTTTAAACAAGGTCCATTATACAGTCTTATGCAAAAGTTTAGGCACCCCTTGATAAAATAACAGATTTTGGTGATTTTTTTTTTATTGAAAAGATGTTAACACGGTTAACACAGATATTTTCAAATTAAAAAAAATCACCAAAATCTGTTATTTATTAAGGTGTGCCTAAACTTTTGCATAGGACTGTAAGCCTTTATTGTGGAATTACAGCTCACCTTTTTCTATTTTACCCTAATCACACACACACACACACACACACACTGTGACGCGGAGGCGTTAGTCGGTTGATCCATATGCAACAGTTTATTAACACAGACAAACAAACTCAAGGTAAACACTGGCAGTGGTCGACAGCGGCAAACAGACGTGACGTAGGCAAGGCACAATCGTAACCAGAGTCCAGGCAAGGGTCGGGGCAACTAGCAATCAAAGAACCAAACCGGGGGCAAGCAAGGGTCGCAAGGGTAGGCAGAAATCGTCACAAGAGGAAAACAGTCCGAGTCGATACACAAAGAGCAATAATCCAGTGGTAAAACGCTTAGAGATGATAGCCGAGGCAAACCAAAACTTCGCGTTGAGCGCGAGCAATGGCGGCCGTTTTAAGCGCTGGGAAAATGGCCGCCGGGAGGGCGCGACCCGGCAGCGGAAGCGCGCCCCAGGTACGGGATTCTGGGAGATGGAGTCCGAGGGGGTTAGTATTCGGGAGAGGGTTCCCGCTGGCTACGATCGGAGGGAGCCACAGAGACCGTGTTCGTAACAGAGCCCCCCCCCTGTGAGCGACTCCTGGCGCGAGGAGGTAAACGTCGTCGGGGTCTTCCCCTTCTTCGTGGGGCTGGTCGATCTGGGTGGGCGAGATGGAATTCGATGGTGAGGGAGGGGTCCAAGATGTCCTCCGCAGCGACCCAGGATCTTTCTTCTGGGCCGAAACCCTCCCAGTCGACCAGATACTGTAGGCGACCCCCTCGACGTCGTGAGTCTAACAACGTGTTGACCTGGTAGACCTCCTCGCCGTTGACCAGGAGGGGGGTGTCTCTCTGTGTGGCGGTCTCGTCTAGGTCCTCCTCTCCTCTCGGTTCGCCAGCGGGCTTGAGCAGGGAGACATGAAAAGTGGGTGAGATTCTGTACTGTGCAGGCAGTTCCAAGCGGTATGAAACAGGTGTAATCTGACGGATTATTTTGAAGGGACCCACGTACCTGGGGTTTAGTTTTCTGCAGGGGTGCTTGAGGCGCAGGTCTCGGGCGGCGAGCCAAACCCACTGGCCAGGGGCGTACGGCGGGTTGGGCCTGCGATGACGGTCGGCCTGAGTCCTGGTGCGGTGGATGGCTCTTTGGAGGTGGACGTGGGCCTGGTTCCATGTCTCCTCGCTTCGCTGGAACCAGGAGTTGACCGCTGGAAGATCTGATGGTTCGCCCGACCAGGGGAAGAGGGGAGGCTGGAAACCTAAGACGCATTGGAAGGGTGTGAGATTGGTAGCTGGCTTACGTAAGGAGTTCTGGGCATATTCGGCCCATAGCAGGAACCGGCTCCAGTCTTCCTGATGGTCGAAGCAGTAGGTGCGGAGGAAGCGGGTCAACTCCTGGTTGAGTCTCTCTACCTGGCCATTGGCTTGCGGATGGTAGCCCGAAGTGAGGCTCACGTTGATCCCCAGAAGGTGGCAGAAAGCCTTCCAGACACGGGAGGTGAACTGCGGGCCCCTATCCGACACAATGTCCTCCGGGAGACCGTAGTAGCGGAAGACGGAGTTGCACAAGACCTCAGCGGTTTCGAAAGCTGTGGGAAGTTTGGGTAGAGGTACAAATCTGCAGCCCTTGGAGAATCGGTCAATGATGGTAAGGATGGTGGTGTTGCCTTGGGATGGTGGTAGGTCAGTGAGGAAGTCGATAGAGATGTGGGACCAGGGGCGTTGCGGACTGGGCAGAGGCTGGAGGAGGCCTGCGGGAAGTTGTCGGGGAACCTTGGCTATGTTGCACGCCTGGCAATTTTTGACGAATTGAATGGTGTCTGCTCGGAGGGAAGGCCACCAAAAGCGATTAGACACGAGGTGTAAAGTGGCGGAGATACCTGGATGACCGGAGCTCGGGAGTGAGTGAACCTGGGTGAGAATTCTTTGGCGGAGAGATGTGGGCACATAGGTGGATTGAGGTGGGCAGTCAGGAGGAGAGGGTTCCTGGATTTGAGCCTCAGCGATCTCAGTGGTGAGGTCCCACAGTACGGGGCCTACAATGAAGGGAGCAGGGAGAATATTTCCTGTGGACGGCGGTTGAGGGGCGGTTTCATTGATCCTGGATAGAGCGTCCGCCTTAGTGTTCTGCGTGCCTGGGCGGTAGGTGACGTGGAAATTGAAACGGGTGAAGAATAGGGCCCACCTAGCCTGGCGGTGGTTGAGTCTTTTAGCAGTACGCAGGTACTCCAGGTTGCGGTGATCAGTGAGAACAACGAAAGGGTGTTTGGCCCCCTCCAACCAGTGCCGCCACTCCTCCAGAGCTGTCTTGATGGCGAGAAGCTCACGGTTGCCCACATCGTAGTTGCGTTCGGCCGGGGATAGTTTGTGGGAGAGGAAAGCACAGGGGAACAGTTTGAGAGGGTTGCCATGACGCTGAGAAAGCACGGCCCCTATGCCGGTGCCGGATGCGTCGACCTCAACCACGAACTCCTTCTCTGGATCCGGGTGGTGCAGTATGGGAGCTGATGTGAAGCGGCGCTTGAGGTCCTCGAGGGCATTCAGAGCCGAGGGAGACCAGGTGAGACGATGAGTGCCTTTGCGAACCATGGCTGTGAGGGGTGCGGCCACTGAGCTGAAATGTCGAATGAACCTTCTATAAAAGTTTGCGAAGCCCAGGAAGCGTTGGAGTTCCTTCAGGGTGGTGGGACGTGGCCATTTGAGCACAGCGTTGACCTTTCTCTCATCCATGGCTACGCCCTCGGAGCTGATGATATAGCCCAGGAAGGATACTGAGGACTTGTGAAACTCGCACTTCTCGGCTTTGGCAAAGAGTTGATGTTTGATGAGGCGTTGTAATACAGCTCGGACGTGCCCGATATGTTCCTCCATGGAGTTTGAATAGATGAGGATGTCGTCTATGTACACAATCACGTAGCGGTCAAGCATGTCTCTAAATACCTCATTCATGAAGGCCTGAAAGCAAGAAGGACTGTTGGACAGGCCGAAGGGCATCACCCGGTACTCATAGTGACCAGAGGTAGTCGAGAAGGCCGTCTTCCACTCGTCTCCCTCGCGGATCCGGATCAGATTATAAGCACTGCGTAGATCGAGCTTTGTGAAGAGACGGGCTGCACGCAGCTGTTCCAGAGCAGAGGGCACGAGAGGGAGTGGGTACCTGTATTTGATGGTAACTTCGTTGAGGCCCCGGTAGTCGATACAGGGGCGCAGACCCTTCTTCTTAACAAAGAAGAACCCCGCAGAAGCTGGTGATGTGGAAGGCCGGATGAAACCCTTCTCCAGTTCCTCCTGAATGTAATCTTTCATGGCCTCGCTCTCAGGTTGAGAAAGGGGGAAAATCCTCCCCCTGGGTGGGACGGCTCCAGGCAGGAGGTCGATGGCGCAGTCGCCTGGTCGATGAGGAGGTAATTTAGAGGCCTTGGTTTTGCTGAAGGCCAACTGGAGGTCCTGGTATACAGCGGGGAGATCCTTGACAGCTGAAGGTGGCAGGTTGATGGCTGGCTGGGGTTCCTGACCTTGTAGGCAGTGACTTTGGCAGTGATCAGACCATCGGGTGATTGTGTGTTGGTCCCAGGCGATGGAGGGATTGTGAAGATGGAGCCACGGATATCCCAGAATGAGTGGTGACTGAGGAGATGTGATGATGAATAGGCGGATGGATTCCTGGTGCTGATGGTTGATGAGGAGAGAGAGGTCCTGGGTGGTATGGTGTACGCGTCCGGAGCCTAGCGGCCGCCCGTCGAGGGTGGCCACTGCCACATGTGGGGTACAAGAAAGGACGGGTAAGTTATGTGCTCGGACAAAGTTGGCATCAATAAAATTACCAGCCGCCCCCGAGTCTATGAGGGCGGTGGTGGAAACACTGACATCGTTATGCTTCAGAACTACTGGTATTTCGAAGCGATTGGAAGATTCAAAGGCTTCACTCACCGATGTCCTGGGAGGTGGCCGGGTAGGGCAGTTGGCTCGGATGTGGCCGGCTTGTCCGCAGTACAAACAAAGGTTGTTCCTCAGCCTCCGCTCTCTCTCCTCAGTGGATAGGCGTGTGGCTCCGATTTGCATGGGCTCAGATGAGGGTTCGGCGTTGACAGTGGTGGGCCAGGTAGAGAGACTAGAACTGTTGCTGCGGGTGCTACGGGGCGGCCTCCTGGCTCGCATGAGGGAATCCAGCCGGATAGAAAGGTCGATATATTGATCCAGGGAAATCCCCTCGTCACGGCAAGCGAGCTCGGCCTGGAGGTCGAGATTGAGCCCCTTCCGATAGTGTAACTTGAGGGGCTCATCGTTCCAGCCACTTTGGGCAGCAAGGGTCCGGAAACTGAGAGCATAATCCGCCGCTGTGCGGTTCCCCTGGCGCAAAGCCATCAGTTGTTCTCCAGCGTCCCCACCGGCGGAAGGAGGTTGGAAAACCTCCTGGAAACGCTGTAAGAAAGCAGAAAAAGAGGGGAAAGCAGGCCTGGTGTAGCTCCACACCGCAGTGGCCCAGTCCAGCGCCCGTCCAGTTAGCAAGAAACATACAAAAGCAATTCGTGAGTCATCAGAGGGATATAAGTGTGGCTGCTGATTGACAAACAGAGAGCATTGTAACAGAAATCCCTTACATTTGTCCGGGGTTCCGTCGAACTTTTCTGGAAATGCGAGGCGCGGGCTGGCGATGGTGGCTGGCGCGGTGGGGGAGGCCGCGGCGGCGGCGGCGGCTTGATCGCTTACCGGCTGAGGGGGACTCGGCTGAGTCTGTGTTAAGGGCTGAAGGGCTTGCAGGGCCTTTACAAGCTCCTCCGTCAGTGAAGAGAGGCGATCCAGTTGATGTTGGTGGATCGCTAACACTGAGGCTTGGGCTGAGAGCTCAGACGAAAGCTGTTGAACCGTCGCTGGATCAGTCGTCGGCGAAGTTTTCTGTGACGCGGAGGCGTTAGTCGGTTGATCCATATGCAACAGTTTATTAACACAGACAAACAAACTCAAGGTAAACACTGGCAGTGGTCGACAGCGGCAAACAGACGTGACGTAGGCAAGGCACAATCGTAACCAGAGTCCAGGCAAGGGTCGGGGCAACTAGCAATCAAAGAACCAAACCGGGGGCAAGCAAGGGTCGCAAGGGTAGGCAGAAATCGTCACAAGAGGAAAACAGTCCGAGTCGATACACAAAGAGCAATAATCCAGTGGTAAAACGCTTAGAGATGATAGCCGAGGCAAACCAAAACTTCGCGTTGAGCGCGAGCAATGGCGGCCGTTTTAAGCGCTGGGAAAATGGCCGCCGGGAGGGCGCGACCCGGCAGCGGAAGCGCGCCCCAGGTACGGGATTCTGGGAGATGGAGTCCGAGGGGGTTAGTATTCGGGAGAGGGTTCCCGCTGGCTACGATCGGAGGGAGCCACAGAGACCGTGTTCGTAACACACACACACACACACACACACACACAGAGGCATATATGGTTTATGAGGCCACTGTGTTTTTTCAGTGGTTTATGGGCACCCACCTTTCCCACTATCCAATCAAGGTACAAGTTATGTCAAAAATGTTCATTTATTCTACAGAAGACAAATCTCACTTCAAAAACTTAATTTCACTTTCACAACATACATATATTAAATATGTGACATTTTACAGGGTTATGGGGCCAAAACCACATTGTGGTTTACGAGGACAATAGGGTTTAGGAGGTCTCTATTTATGCAACACACAGAACAAGTTACTTGCTGGTTTATGAGTATAGTAGGGTTAAGGAGGTCTCTATATATACACAACACACAAAACAAGTTACTTTTAAATGGGAACACAAAAATTACAAAGCAATTATCGTGCAATCAATTAACTTGTGGACAATATGTCATTGCTTTTCTTCGCAACTGTTTGTTCTGTGATTGCAAGTATGTACTGACAATTGAACATACACTCCAGAATAAAAAAACAAGAGAGAAAATATCTGGGTTTGCTCTTTTGCTCTGGTTTTGTTCTAAATATTAGTGCTATTATTTAAAGGGGTGGTTTCCTGGCCAGGGATTAGATTAATCCAGGACTAGGTCTCACTTAAATTAGGACATTTAAGTCGTTTTACAAACATGTCTCATAATGAACACAAGTAGGCCTAATGCTTTTTGTAAGACAAGACAATATAGCACTCATCCATATAAGATGTCAGCACAACCTGTTTTCAGGTTAGACAGCTCTAACATTTATTTTAGTCTAGAACTAGTCTTAAGCCCTGTATGAGAAAACCAATAGATTGGTTCAAATAATACCAGCACCTTCTTCAGTTCCAGCTGACTAGAGAGATCTAGAGCTGCTTCAAACAGCTCAAGGTGTATGTACCTTTGCGCCGTTAAGTCAAAGATTTCTATTTAGGAGATTTCTATTCTTTTGTATCTTTTGTACAATATTTATTTCGAACATTAAGCATGAACACAATTGTCAATCCATAAAATATTTGCTTTGAACACAACATTCACCCAAAATAATCCATAGTGATATGTGTTCCTCGCCATTTTGTTTCTGTCCAGTGATGTGTTGTTTACATTCAAATGTTACTAAAGTCATGTTGTTTACTTTTAAAGGTTTAATCATTCACCCTCATGTCATTCAAAATCCATAAGACCTTAGTTCATCTTCTAAACACAAATTAAGATAGTTTTGATGAAATCTGAGAGCCATCTGACCCTCCATAGACAGCAACACAACTGAAATGATCCAGCTCCAGAAGCGTAGTAAATACATCAGTGGCACGTCTTCTGCCATTTTGGTGAGTACCCAAGAACGCTTTTGACATAATCAGCATTATTTACATTCGAGTGGGAGTACGCACATGAATTGCAGAAAGTGTTGTTTACACTTGGGGGAAAGTGTGCGTATGCGTTGTGAAACTCTCCAAAACTCGCCGTAACTCGGGGGAGAAGAATCGCAAATTATGTAATTATAAATTCATTTAAATTGTTATTTTTGTTTTCTTTGTGCAAAAAAGTATTCTTGTAGCGACTGTTGAGTTACTGATGTAATCCTGTTTTACCGATGTATTTACTACGTTTCTGGAGCTGGATCATTTCAGTTGTGTTGTTGTCTATGGAGGGTCAGATAGCTCTCCGATTTCATAAAAAATATCTTAATTTGTGTTCCGAAGATGAACAAAGGTCTGACAGGTTTGAAACGACATGAGGGTGAGTAATTTATGACAGAATTTTCATTTTGAGGTGAACTAACCCTTTAGGATTAATGGATGAATTTTTAATATTCTATGAGCACATAAAAACAGGGTGTTCGCGGGGTTTTAAAAAGTATTAAAAAGTGATAAATCAAAATTGTCAAATTTAAGGCCATTAAAAGTGTTAAATGTGGTCTCAGAGGTATTATTTTTTCCAGATTAGGTGTTATTTTTTCATCAAATATCAAAGTACGTCAAATTACGTCTCCGTCTCAATTTATGTTTGTTGCTGACGTCATATTCAGTGGTCGTTCGGCATCATCTCAGAACACTGCGCGCTCAACAGAAGTGGCTGGCTTATGTTTTATTTTAGACTTGCTTCAAGGCATATCTTCAACGACTGAACAACCATCGTCGTCTTCATGGGCAAATGCAAGTTTTCTAATAGCTGGGTGAACGACCCAGCGTTTAAGGACTGGCTCAGGCCTGTAGTAGGGAATAACAGGCAGGCTTATTGTTCGGTGTGTAAAAAAAACATCAATGTCAACTGGATGGGAGCTAACGCACTTCGGTCGCATATGCAATCCACTAAACATGTAAATGGAATGCGTGCTCGGAGAGAGCAGTTAATTCTACCAATCTCAGCTGTCTGTGCGGCTGCACCTCTACCGCCACCGCCACATATTAGTGCCACTGTAAGCCTACTGGCCAACGCTACGGCTCTAGCAACGTCTGACCTCCGGGTGGCCATGGGCGCCGCACCAACACTGCGCGCGGAGGCTCTGTGGTGTCTGAACACTGCAGTTAAACACCACTCATTGAACTCCAATGAAGGAATTTCGGAGCTGTTTAAAGAAATGTTTCCCGACTCTGATATCGCGAAGTCATTCACGTGCGGTAAAGACAAAACCGGGTACATCATCAGATTTGGATTAGCATCGTTCTTTAAAAAACAGCTTGTTGATAGCATCAACAAGGCTGGGCAATTCGTGTTGATGTTTGATGAGAGCCTCAATCAGCCGTCAAAGAAAAAACAACTTGACATCCATGTTCGATACTGGGAGGATGACCGTGTCCAATCCAGATACTTTGGATCTCAGTTTTTGGGACATGGAAGGGCCGAAGATGCACAAGTGCAAACAATAGTTCACCAGTTCATGTAGTGGATGCCAGTTTGTGAATCAGCAACAGTTCATAGAAGATGCCAGTTTGTAATGCATCAACTTGCAGTGAATGCCAGCCAGTGTGCTGGAACTCTCCATTCTCTCCATTGCACATTTTATGTAGTTTGTTTTATTTTTATTTACTAAGTGAAATAAATATGTGCAATATGTTGTCAACATCAGTCTCTAAATCTATTCTTTTTTGTATGTTATATATGTCAAAATCTGTGTAAATAATAGAAAGGTCGCTGATTAACACTTGCAATTCAGTGTCGTGATGGTTTTAAAAAAATTCTGAAGGTAGTAAAAAAGGTATTAAAAAGTAGTAAATTTAACTTAAGGATTGCTGTATATACCCTGAAAAAGTCACTGTACATACTACTTTGTCCACATATATTTGTGTCAGCCTCCTTCTCTCTGTCAGATGTGTCCATGCGTTCGTCTGACAGTTATGTTACAGAAAAGTGTAGTGGATGCATTTTATTAAATTCAGTGCACCCCACTGATGATCAGTGCTGCTACAATTTCATTTTCTGCAGTGTTGTAGTGAAATCAGCTTATTTAGCTTTGTAGTTTCTACACTATTAATGTTAAAATAAGTGTTTACTGTTGTGATAATACATGCATTATCTGCAAATCTTTAATACTGAAAAAAAAAATCATCTATTGCTGACCATGTTAGTACAGAAAAAAAAAAATTCAGGAAATTCATAAATAGTGTATTTCATATATTACAGTTTCAGTTCAATTTCTTTGTTTAAAAAAAAAAGAAGAGAGAACTCAACTAAGACATGTCTCTTGAAGTTTCATTATTTTGAGTTGGTTTCATTTTTATGCCAAGCTGTGCAAATCCTATTAGGAGAGGAAACAGTCAGCTGGCATCATGTCTGTCATGGAATGGCTTCCCCAGTCACCCAACCTCAACCCAATTGAGCTACTATGGGAGGAACTGGACCATGATGTCCATAAGAAGTGTCCAACCAGTGTGGGTCACTATCACAGCGCTGCTAAAAACTAAATCAATGAAATTACAATCTTTACAATAAGCAATTTAGTTTTACATTTTATTTTATGAACTTGCATACCTCCAATTTAATCAAGCATTTTTCCTCATAGCTCATGCCGCTTTCCCTTTTCAAGGGCAAGAAGCAGCTTGGAAATTTTTGCACTCTGTATGGTGGCCTCAGAAAGATGGTAAAACTGTCTGTGCACTTCGTGACCCAAAAAGTCAGCCAGCTGATCCATTCCGTTGTTCTTTAAATTCAACGTTTGAGAAGTGGTTGCCATTTCTTTTCTCAGCTGAGTAGATCGTAAAATATCAGTTTTTTTGGCACCACATTCATCTGCAAACTTACTGAAACACTGATGTCCCCGGTAGTATGTGATGCAGTGAGGAACAGCAAATAAATACTCATTCTTGTTTGGCGCACCACACTCCTCTCTATTCATAATCATCAGATTTAGGGACTTTGTCATTTTGGGAGTTAGCAGCACTGCCACCTTTCTTCCCCTTTTTCCTTTAAGCTCAACCCGCTCAAAGTTTTTGCACAATTTCTGTTCATACGCAGATTCATTTATTTTTGTGTGAATTAACAATCTCGTTCCAGTAGTCCAATAGTTCTTATTGAAAAGCACTATCTTGGTCAGTGTTGTTTTTGCAACACTGGAATAGTTCTGTGGTGTTGCAGCCTCCTCTAGTGCTGCAGTTGCTGACTTTTTCATCAAGATGCTTGATAAGCTTCATGATGTCTTCGGTGAGTGGTAGTTTCGTTGGCTTGTTATATTTTAAAAACGAATGGTGTTTAAGGCACTGTGTGAAATGTACTCCGACCACTTGGCTCTAAAAAAGCTTCTGGAAAGCATCTGAGGACTTGATTAGGTTTTCATCTCCAGCCATGATGGCATGGCAGTGAATTATGTCACTTACTTTCAACAAAGAGTGGCCAATTTTTAAATGGAAGACTTGGAGTCTTGTAGCTGTTATGATTCTTATCAAACCCAGCAGTCTCTTTTACAGCCTCAGTCACATTCAGGAAATTTGATGGTTTAATCGCATCCTCAAAAATTAGGACGGTAGACCTCTTGTGCGTGGTCTGTAGAAATCTACCAAGCTGGCGGATTTTTCGCCAAACGTAGTCGTGTTTGAGGGGTGTGTTTACTGTAAAGGGACTCCGCAAACCTTAAATAACAAAAGTCATTGTGAACAACACTTGCAATTTCTTCATCGTGCATGCACCCCTTCTTTAACAGCACTTGAACATTTTGATTTGACTACTTCTGCCAAGCCAAGTATTCTCTTCCTGCCTTGGTGGTCATGGTCCGTCGATTTGGAAGGGCACCCTCTTATGTGTCTCCACAGCTCTGCTTTCAAAAACATGCCCTTACAATGGAGACAATATTCTTTTTTATATATATATATATATATATATATATATATATATATAGTCACCTTTGGCTCTTCTTTTGACTTTAAGCAAACCAGCTCTGTCTTTTAGCACCTCACAGTTATGCATGAAGTTTCCTTTGTTTCAAAACTTCTCTAGCCACTCCTTTCTATTTTTGAGCCTGCAGGGAAACTCAGAGCATTGGCGATGTCTGCATTTTCCTTAACATGAACTTTAAAATGACAGACAGACAGACAGATAGATAGATAGATAGATAGATAGATACATTGATAATTAAATAAAGAAATATATTCAGAAGACAAATATATTGACAAACCTCTGTAGAAGCTGCATAAGTAGACACAAGCTGACTCTGCTCTGTAGTCAAAGTTGAGGGCTTCTGTCAAAAAGTGCCAAACATTATATTGCATTTAAATGAACTAAAATTACCCCATAATCTACTCACCCTCAAACCATCCTAGGTGTATATGAATTTCTTCTTTCAGACGAGCACAGTCTGAGTTTTTTTTTGTATTTTTTTTCACGCTTGCTAATGTTGGTGGCTAGTGGCCATTATTTTGAAACTCCATAAAATGGCATATATCCATCATAAAACTAAGGTGGAGGCATATGTGTTATTTATTTATTTATTTATTTATTTATTTATTTTATTTCTTTGATGGCTATATGCCATTTTATGGAGTTTCAAAAATGGCCACTATCCCCCAGCATTACCAAACTTGAAAAGGCCAAGATACATACATGTTCAACGGAAAGAATGAAGTCATATAAACCTAGAATGACCTGGGGGTGAATAGATTATGGGGTAATTTTCATTTTTGAGTGAACTATTCCTTTAACACTACATACAGTTAAAAACACTTTATTTTTAAAATTAAAATCCATTATACCCTACCTTCCTTATTTCGTGTTTATGACAAGAACGCCATGGTAAGTCATCTCCTCCATAGTCATAAGTAATCTCCTGACCTTCATTTATGTCCATAATGGCGAATAAACAAAGATGAGGTATGCCATCCGCAACAATTCTTTTCATCTTTGAATTAGATTTTGGATCATCATTAAGTAGTCTGCCAAGTGATCCATCCTCAACTGAAGCGTCAATGCTACAGGGGTCATAAAACCAACCATTATAACTATGAACTAATATTACACTTACGAAGATAAGCATAATTTGTAAGCATTTCAACCAGCCTCAGAGCTTTGGTTTCAGGGTTAAGAAGGTGTAGAAATATATTTTAAGATAGGATAGTTGGCATAGTACCAAATGAAAATGTGCCCAATATTTGCTCAGCCTCAAAAAACTTCTTTTTTTTTGTGTGTGTGTGTGTGTGTGTGTGTGTGTGTGTGTGTGTGAACTACCCCTTTTATAATAGAGGGTACTCACCAGTATTCATTTTCTTTGTGCCTGAAAATGTAGGTGTATTCAATTGGTGGTTCAAAATTTTTGGAATCTGTTATTTCGCTAAGGATTCCTCTGTACTCAACAATGAATGAACCTTTGGAAATAGGGCCTTTTGCAAACATACCTCATCCTGTTAAAACAAATAAAAATAAAAGTATGGTAAACAGTGTAACAAACTCTGAGATTACAATTGTGTGTTGTGTTATTATGCAAAACAACATTTTAAAATTAAACAGAGTGGATGTTTTCCCATACAAGGTTCAAAGGGTAACTCTGCCAGATAATGACAATTCTGTCAACACACATGCTGTGAACACCGACTCCTTTGTCAGCTCCACAGTGTATGCATAATAAGCTCTTCTGGATGCGCTTTGAAAACTGACACGGAAGGGAGGAATTTGTTGAATAAAGTTGTTACTTTTGTTTTATTGCACACAAAAAGTACACTCTTCACTTTACTCTTGATCACGCGACCACTAAACAGCGCTGTGAGGAGTGAGTTTGGAGCTATTAATTCCTCAGCTCATTTCGGACAGTAACTGTTTCTCATATGGATATTTGTAAAAATAAATGTAGCCTACATATATCATTTATTCACAGTGGAGGAGTGAGTTCTTACCTTAACATTACGGTACTAGGGAGTGCTCAAAAAGGGTTTAAACAGTGAATTTTGAACCGATTTCTTCTTGTAAACTCAGAGATGTGGATTCGGACAGCAATTTAATTACTGCACCGTTTCGGAGTTTAAAAACAGTAGGCCTCGTTAGGTAAATCGCTAGGGGAATTTTACGAGGGTGGTGCGAGATAAACTGAATCCATGATCCATCACAGTTTTATCACAGAGATATGTAGGCTAAATTTTTTTTTACAGACGTCCATATGAGAAACGATCCGAAACGAGCTGAGGAATTATCTGTACATGTGGATGAACTTATTTTAAGCAGGGCTCTGTGTTGGGTTTAATAAATGTACAAATATAAAATACGAAGAATTAACTTTTATTTGCAGCTCCACACTCGCAACGACTCATCCCCACGATCTTCATTGTTTACCCTCAATTGTATGACATGGCGCGAAAGTGTGTGGAGTTTGACCCGAATGTGTTTTGCATTGCAATACCAATTCCTGCCTACAGAGGCACTGTTCAAAGTTCATGCATACACATTATGGTTTAAAAGGACCATATTTGTGAAGGTCATAAAAAGCATACCAACTGTTATAATAACAATATGAACCAATGAAACAAGTAATATAAAAATCATTTAGATCATTATATTGAATAATCATAATTTAAAGCATGTGCTTTTAACAACAAATTCTCTGAATTATGAGTCAAATAACACAAGGATGAGAAAGCCCGACTGGACAGAGGAACAGTGTTTACTGTTAGCCCAGTTAGTGGAAGAGGAAGGGCATCCTTAAAGGAAAATTAGGGCCAGGTGTCACCACACAGGGCAAGAAGCAGACATGGGCGCTGCAGTGAAGACTGTGAGAAACGCTGGTACGTGTTGCAATCAAAAGCCAGCACACAAGCGGGAGTCATCGCGCACATTTTTTTTTGTACCGCTGCCAGTTATCCCAAATAATTATATGCAAACATGTGGTCCAATTTTTCCAGGGGGTGGATCACATACTAAGCAGCTGTCCCAAGTAGCTCAAACTGTTTTTAACATCTTTGGTCATTCAGAAACCAGGATTACTGGTTTAAAGGAGGGCACAGACAGCTCAATGATTCAGCTGGTGGAACAACATAAATGGTAATTTTATTAAACAAACAGCCAAGTAACAATATAAAGACCGATTTGTATTTAACATAGACAAATCCATTTCCTATATTCTATCTGGCATACCATGAACAGAAGAAAAAACTAATTGGTCACAAAATGAATTAAACAACAGAGATTAAATTTATTCTCTTTTTAGCAGTACTGAGCCTTCAGCTGAGGAATTTGGACCATCGACATTGCAAATACCCGAAGCACCTCATTCCCCACCTTCTGCAACTGCTACAGCTGCTCCAACACAATGGACAAAAAACTTGAGATGGAGATGGATGTCCTAAAGCAGCAGAAAGTAGTACTGCGTTACATCCCACTTTGGGACAGATCCCTCCCTTGTGGAGGGTGTTGCTCATCATCCGCTTCATTAGCCTGATTGTCCGTGGGAGGGTCTGCAATTTATCTGGCTTTACAGATGTAATGAAGCACTGCACAGGCAGTTAGCATTTTGTAGACCTTGTTTGCAAAATCCTCAATGTTAAATTAACACTGCTCAGTGTTTATATAATCAACACTATACATAGTGTTAAAATTAACTCTGAAGCAGTGTTAAAGTTAATGAGATTCATTTAGTGATGATTGACCATTATTATAGACACCAGATGTTAACATGCAGAATCACCAAAGGAAAAAAAAGGTGTGAGGAGCCATGTTTTACAGGGATACCCACTGCCCCCTAACAAGTGGCAATTTATGGGAGCATGACGTCCTTCAAACAGCTGTCTCAGGCCACTCCCCACCAGTATCCAGGCATCATGTGTTGCACCGGGTCATTTTGCAACAGTGTCTAAAATCCTATAATCTGCACTGAGAACTACTTAAACGTTTATCCTATGATACCTTTTTCTATTTACATAAGCATACTCATTTTCTGACGGTGCAATAATTTGGACGTGGGTTCCATCAATTACTCCAACAATACCCAGGAAGCCTGCTATATTCATAAATGCCGTTTTTTGAGCCTATAAAGTTTGAATGTAACAAGTGGATAATGAAATAAGAGGATCTGAAAGTGCTGTTTTTGTATGTGATATCACTCTGCTTATAGAAGGTTGTAACAGACGTAAATCATCAGTTACATAGTTGCATTTTCCCAGTTGCCAAATATCTTAATGTCATGATTACTTTAATTTCTGGCACTATGGCATTTCTGCACTGTGTCAGAGATGTTTTTCTCTAATAAGATCGGTCACAAACATAATCCCTGCACAATCTAATCTGTAGCGTCTTCCCTGATATCACACATACATCTACATCTCGGAGACGTCTATCTGCAAGACGTAGTTTGCTCATCTGCAATACGTCTATTGGACATTTCTTATCATATGTCAAACTGATGTGTATTAGATGTCTTTAAAATGTTTATGATTTAGAATATGTGTAAAACTGGCATCTTATAGATGTCTTCCAGATGTTTGTACACAGCAGATGCTTTCCAGATTAAGAGATCTTTAACAGGCATCTTGCAGATGTATGTGTGGTATCTGGGTTATTAATTCACTGTCATCCATAGTCTCATGGATGTCACACATTTCCTCTCCCTCTTAGTCTTTCGGCCATTTTCTCCTCTGCTTTTTTTCCCCAATTATTCTTAAAATGCCAGGAGCGTGCCAAGCGCTGAACTTTTTGTACTCAAACGGTACAAAGAAAATATAGTTAATTTTATTGCAGCCCGTTAACACTGTAAGGACTTGCAATGGCCCTTTTTGCTGTCTTTCTCTCTTTCCCAGTGTGCCACCACGTCAGGCCCACTGTGACTGACTAGAGGTCTGAATGCTTTGACTGATACCCTCCTGCCTGAAGTCATCGGTAACCTGTAGCACCTGAGCCGGGAACAGCTCGACAACAACCTGAGTGGCTTGATGTCCCACGATCCTATGCAGGACTACAGCCACAAAGAGCTTGCCAAGATCATCGGATCGCTAGCCCACCTCTTCGCTCAGGCAAGGTTGTGTAAAGTAAGCATCTCCCACCTGGAACAGGAAGCAGCAGCGCTAAAGCTCCAGGCTGAGGAGGCTCAGAGAGACCTGACATTTGCACAAGGTCAACTGGATCAGCTAAAGACTTAGCACCAGCGCAGAATGTCGGACAAGAAGGACCCACAGGGTTCCCACAGGTCATGGAATTTCTGGAATATCATGGAATTTTAAAAAGTCTATTCCAGTCATTGAAAGTCAGGGAATTTTATATTTTTTTGGTCCAAGTCATGGAATATCAGGGATTTTTTATAATATCAGGGGTTTCCATTTATCAAAATGTAATTTTTCTATACCGTATTTTTTTTAATTATTTTTTTTTTATTGCAATTTTCACATGTTTTGCCTATTTTTATGCTGGGAAAATGTCAATTTGAAGAGCTTTGGCTACAGAATGACCACTTCAAGGACTGGGTGTTAAAAGTACATGATAGAAAAGCAAACACTAAATGCGAAGAAATGAAATGACTGAATGATTAACTTTTTTGAACGATTACAAACTGAAAATTCTTCAGAGCATCTAAACCCATGAATTAAAAAAAAAAAAAAAAAAAAAATTCTTTCTGTAGAAATAGTGCAGAAATAATAGAAATAGTACAGAAAAATATCAAAGTGCATTTAACAGGTAAAAACAACAAAAAAAGTAGTGAGTATGTGTGTTTTCTATAGAAGCCTGTTTCCACCACTGAATAAAAACTAAAAAAATTATTGCGACTTATTTCTATCTATTTTATTCTCACAATTGCATGATACAAACTCACAATTCTGATTTTTTTTTTCTCACAGTTGTGAGATATAAACTCGCAATTCTGAGAAAAAAGCCAGGATTGTGAAAATTCTGTGAACATATCAGTATTTTTTCTCCTCAAATGGTCTTTATAACTCACAATTGCAAGTTTATATCTGACAGTTCTGAGAAAAAAAGTCAGAATTGCAAGTTTTATTTTTATCTTTATCTTTTTTTTACTAAAAAGTAGAAGTAGAAAGACTCCAAGAGACCTTGAATGATCTCTGTGTAGACACTGCACGCCAAGAGCAACAGGAAAGGGACGCCAGAGAGGAGCTGACTGAACAACTCCAGCAAACTGAATCTCTCTTAATGAGAGCAGTCGACCTCCATCGACTCAAAGATCAAGCTCAAACTGCCAGCAGCCAAACCCCTCTCAACATGCCTTAGACAAGCCCAAATCTGAAAAATCAACAGAGCTGGACAGAGCAGCTACATCTGAGTCAGCAGAGATCATGAGACTTTTAAGGGAACTCGTCCAGAAAAAGGCCTACAAGGGAGACAAAATGGACAAGTCAGATCTGACCTCAACTCCCACACAGAGAACTCTCAAACTTAACCTCACAACCAGATCTCTGCTAAACCATTGTTGACCACAAAACTAGATATCCCCTTACCAAGTGACATCGCTCACTGACATCTCAGCTGACTGCTGAACAGCCAGAGCCAGCCAACATTCAGCACTACACCTCCAGCCAGGACCCAAAGTTCCAGAGAGTGCAGTTTTGATTGTCTGCCTCCCCGAGCCGCACAAGACCAGCCCTGACTGCCTGCCAGTCACCACACAAGCCCCAGTGCCAAAACTCTTGGGGAACCTGATCAAAAGGGGGGTGGCTAAAAAGCTATACCTGGCCATTACATTGGAAAATGAGGTGAGGCTAGAGGCCCTTGTTGACTTTATATGTCAAGCCAAATTTTTGACAGGCTTCAGATTGAAGCCAAGAGACAGAATCAAACTCTTAAATATCAGTGGTGTGTGCTCTTACTAGAACCAAAAAGTATGAGCATATTAGCCCAGTTCTGTCAATACTGCACTGGCTCCCTATTAAACATTGTATTGTTTTTAAAATCTTGCTAAAAATTATAAAGCCCTCAATGGTTTAGCTCCTTAGTACTTGTTGGCTCTCTAATCACATTATAGTCCCTCACTCCCACTGCGTTCTCAAAACTCTGACAATCAAATAATACCCAGAAAAGCCTAAAGTTAAATTAACTCTCCTGGGAGTTTATTTGAGTCCACACTCAAGAGTGTGGAAGTGTTAAAATCAGAGTGTTAAATTAACACTGAGTCAGAGTTAAAGTTATTGAGATAATTAGTGATTAATTAAGTGATGATTGATCATTATTGAAGACACCTGATGATTACAAGCAGAATCACCAAAGGAGAAAATCACAATTTTTTTTTTTTTCGATGCCGATTTCTGGAGATGCCGATTTCTGGACACAAATCTGCAAAAATATCTACCTCATGACAAAAAATGCTAATCTACAACTTATACAGTATAAGGTGCTACACAGATTTCACTTAACTGGACAAAAATTGTTTAAAATGGGTTTCACTTCAGAAACATGTTCACATTGCACTCAAAATAAACCAGACACATATGTTCACGCCCTTTGGTATTGCACACCAATTAAACATTTTTGGGAAAAGGTTACTGAATCACTATCTGTCACTATGGGATGTCACATCCCAATTTCTTCATCATTCTGTCTACTAGGTGATATATCCATAATCAGTTTAAATAGTCAGTTACTCCTAGTGGCACTAGTTATCGCCAAGAAAACTATCCTCATGAACTGGAAATCAAGGAATTCTATACACATTGCATCCTGGAAAAATCTACTCATTGACTATATCTCTATGGAAAACTTATCCATTCCACCCCATAGCAACCTTGAAGAATTACACCCCTTCTGGTCATCTCTCACTACCTCTTAGCATCCCAAACAATATGTTGACCTTCTTTGTCTGAGACCAGCAACATCAACTCATCTTCATTGAATGTAATTTTTTTTTTTTTTTGATTATTATTAATATTATTTTAATATAGGAAGTTTCGGGGAAGGGGCGGAGGACAACATTGAGAAAACACAGTTAAGAAAAGACATAAACATTTTTTTATTTATCAACTAGTTATAACCAACTGTAATATCAAGATCGTTAGCTGGTGTGGTGGCGTCTCCCCGAGCCTTCTCTTTCAGGTTCTCATGCCCTGGCTGGCTCCGACTTACATGCCTTGCTGTTTTAATGCATCGTGTGTGTTTGTGTGTGTGCTTACGTATATGTATGTATGTATGTATATGTATGGTATATGTATATTTATGGATACAGGCACAGGGTAAGTGGGCCGTGTGGGCAGGCTGGGTTCTTTAGCCTGGGCTGCATTACATGGCTCACTTTTTTTATTTTATTTTTATTTTTTTTTAATGCATCACAAACTAGCTGAGACATTTACACAACACACAGGAGAAAAGAGGGTAAAGAAAAAGAAAAAAAGCTGATAATAATAATAAAAAAAAAACATACACAGGGTAAGTGGGTTGTGTTGGTGGGCCAGGTTCATGGTTCATGGGCTAGGCTGCACCACACGTCTCATTTTTTTAATGCATCATAAAACAGTTGGGACTCTTGCACACCTATACATTTAAACTAACAAATACGACATGAAAATGGTCAAGCATGGCATGTGGGCGGTACCTGGGGATGGCTGGTGCCTTGGAGATCGGGGAACGGTATGTTGGAGCAGTGGTGCGATCTTTATTATAACTAGTGTCTTTCTTTATATTATTATAATTACTAGCCCTACACAGCAAAAACGCTCAGTGTTAAATTAACACTCTCAGTGTTAATTTAACACTCTGAGTGTGGACACATATAGACACTGAAGTAGTGTTAAAATAACACTGAGCAGTGTTGAAGTTAATGAGATAATTGGGTAATTAACAGCTGATAAATAAACATTAGTATAGACACTTGATGATAACAAACAGAATCACCAAAGGAGAAAATCAACATTTTTAAGCAACCATTACAGTGGTTAGTGTCTGCATTAGTTGGGATCTTGACCCTTATATCTTTAGTATTAGATTTTGTTTGGCTGCTGTGTCTATGTTAAAACAGACAGACAAGTCAAGAGCAGCAGTCATCAGGTGATCATGATTATGTTTTAACAACATCATCATTTCACCTAGAGTCTAATCTTTTCCTTCACTGATATTAACAGCCTTGTAAACCAACAATAGATCCTGTATTTTCTATATATTTTGGAGAAATTTCATTTAGACAGTTCTTGTTCAAAATTAAAAAAAAAACATTTTTTAGGCACACACAAACATCAAGAATCAGCATATGAATCTCAACAATGGTGATAAACAGCATATTCGGAAAAACAGATGATCTCAAAACAAATAGAAACACAATGTGGCAATGCATGATGGGAATCACGGATGAGTTTTGATTGGCTACCACATGCTTGTTTGATGCTCACCATTGTTGTGATTCTCATGCTGATTCTTGATGTCTGTGTGTGCCTATACTATATGTTTTTTTTTTTTCTTTCAGAACTACTTGAAAGAAATCTTTTCAAAATGTATAGAAAATACAGGATCTATTGCTGTTGGTTTACAAGGCTGTTATAGTCAATAAAGGAAAACTCAGATATTAGACTCTAGGTGAAATAAATATGATGTTAAAACATAGTCATGTGCGTCTGATGACTGCTGCTCTTGACTTGTCTGTCTGTTTTAACATAGATACAGTAACCAAACAAAATCTAATATTAAAGATATAAGGGTCAAGATCCCAACTAATGCAGACACTAACCACTGTAATGGTAGCTTAAAAATGTTGATTTTCTCCTTTGGTGATTCTGCTTGTTATCATCAGGTGTCTATACTAATGTTTATTTATCAGCTGTTAATTACCCAATTATCTCATTAACTTCAACACTGCTCAGTGTTATTTTAACACTACTTCAGTGTCTATATGTGTCCACACTCAGAGTGTTAAATTAACACTGAGCGTTTTTGCTGTGTAGTTGTTGTCCTCCACCCTCTCCCAGCCTAAACGAAATCATTCTTCTTCTTCTCATTAATTAGTGGGGCTTGCCAAAGGCAAAGCCTCACTATTACTATGCCGTGTGCTGATCCGTGCAACATTTTGGCGCGTAACTAGTCCCGCAGTTTTTGTCACAGACCCACGAAACTGGCGTCAAATCGTGTGGCCTATACGGGAATGGTGTGCTATGACTTTTATAAGCGATCGGGCGTACGATGTTCGAACCCGGGCCAAAATTCGGCCGAAAAAATCCCATAGACAACGCATTGCGGCCAACTTTGACAGCGCGTAGCGCCGTCCACGAATTTCGTAGAAACACGTAATTAACCACATTTGGAGACGCTGACTAGCTGTGCAAGAACATACCTCGCAATGGGGTATAAGTTGTACCCCGGGGGTGCTAGAGCCCCCCCAAATTTTCCCATTGACTTACATTGGCCCAAAAAATCCTAGGTAACAGTATATCTATTCCATTGCGCCGACTTTGACGGCGCATAGCGCCGTCCTCCAATTTCGTAGAAACACGTAAATCACTACATTCGAAGAGGCTGACCAGCTGTGCGAGAACATACCTCGCAATGGGGTGTAAGTTGTACCCCTAGGGCGCTAGAGCCCCCCAAAATTTCAAAAATCGGCCTATGGGAGATACTATGGTGAGGGAAGCCCCATGAAATAGTTTTTTTTTTTCCTACTATGGTAGTTTACATTGGGATTTTGCATTGAACATAGCTATGCATCACTATGTCATAGAGACATGGGGGTGGGTTCATTTTACTCAGACAACCAATCAGACTCTCAGGATCACTGTGAAGCAGTCAAGCCACGCCCTAGCAACCATTTGGGCCAGCCTAGCGACCCATAGACCCCCATTATAAAAATCCAAGATGGATCTCTTTGGATCACAGTATCATAGAGACATGGGGGTGGGGTCGTTTGAATCGGGACAGCAAACAGCCAATCGTGACTCACCATTGACACTTCCTAGCCACGCCCCAGCAACCATTTAGGGCACCCTAGCAACACATCCCATAGACTGCCATTATATGGCACAGATGTATATCTCTGGATCACAGTGTCATAGAGACATGGGGGTGGGGTCGTTTGAATCGGGGCAGCAAACAGCCAATCGTGAGTCACCTTAAATTCTTCCTAGCCACTCCCTAGCAACCGTTACTGACCACCCTAGCGACCCGAACCCACACAGGCATATCTTCACATCTTCATAGAGACATGGGGGTTGGTTTACATCATTCATACTGACAAGCAGCCTTTGGAGTATCATCATTGGCCACTCCCTAGCAACCAAACAGAGTACCCTAGCAACCATTCAGCTAGACCTATATCTTTGCATCACTACATCGTAGAGACATGGGATTTTGACTCATGCTAGCAAATAGGCCTCCCAACATAATGCACATGCTAGCCATGACTAGCTACATGCTAATAGTGATTAGCCAAGTGTTCAATTGTGCAATAAAATATAAGTAAATGCTAAAATGATTAAAATAAGCCAAAAATGAGCTAGCATCATGCAATCAATATGCTATATCATGCTAGCATCGCCTAGCTAAGTGCTAAAAACGTGCTAAAACGTGCTAGGATCGTCTGCTAAAGTCCTAAGACATGCTAGTCATGATAATATGTTGCTAGCATCATGCTAATTATGTTAGCATCTTAGGGAAAAACATGCTCGCGTCATGCTAACGCCATGCTAGTCATGCTAACTTCATGTTAACGACATGCTGAGCGTGCTAGCGTGTTGCTAGCGTCATGCTAATCATGCTAGCTTCATCCTAAACGCATGTTCATCGTGTTAGCGTGTTGCTAGCATCATGCTAATCATGTTAGCATGTTCTTAAAAACATGCTAGCGTCATGCTAACACCATGCTAGTCATGCTAACTTCACGTTAACGACATGCTAAGCGTGCTAGCGTGTTGCTAGCATCATGCTAATCATGCTAGCTTCATGTAAAATGCATGCTAATGGTGTTAGCATGTTGCTAGCGTCATGCTAATCATGTTAGCATCTTGTAAAAAGCATGCTAGCATCATGCTAACATCATGCTAGTCATGCTAACTTCATGTTAGCGACATGCTAATCTTGCTAGCATCATGCTAATTGCATGCTAATCGTGCTAACATGTTGCTAGCGTCATGCTAACACCGTGCTAACACCCAGAACACCTTAACAACACTATGACTCTATGACTCTATGACTCTATGCCTATGACCAGATAAAGGGTTTTTTTGCCACTGCAAGCCCCACTCACATTTTCTTCAGGAAATGTACATTCTAGTATTATTATTATTGTTGTTGTTGTTGCTGTTATTATTATTATTATTAGTTTTTTTTTATTATTATCATTTTTTTTTATTTTTTTTAACCATTATTATTGTTAATAACATCTGTTTTCTTCATATTTTATCTTTATTTATTTATTTATTTATTTATTGACTTTCTGGCTATGTTTTTGTTAACTACTGTCTGATTTGTATGAGCCCTACCCCCACCCCTGGATATAATGACATACGCACACATACAGGTCACACACATGCATACCATGTTCATAGACTTATAAAATAAATAACAGAAGATAATCAGAATGCACTCTTAATGTTGGATATCAGTATATATGTTTGTCTGTTCAAGCACATGTAAATATTATTATATTTTTTTATGTAACATGTTTGTTTGTTATGTCTGTTTTGGAGTGTTTATGTATTTGGCACATGTAAATATTGTCACATTCTCTACTTGCAAAAAAAAAAAAATCACAATTTGTAAGCAATCATTATAGTGGTCAGTGTTTGCATTAGTTGGGCTCTTGACCCTTACTTTTCAGCCAGACAAGCTAAGAGCACAAGTCATCAGGTGATGATGTTCTTACATCATCATTTATCTCTTTTTGAAGTCTAATCTCTAATTTATGTTTCCTTTATTGGAAATATAACTCAGATTGCACTGTAAATGAGTGCAGTGATTCAGGTCAAATAATTGAATTTACAAAAAAAAAAAAATTAATACATTTAAGAAGAACTATTTACGAGCTGTTCAATCAAAAGCAAATTGTTTAAGCACACACAGACATCAAGAACCAGCGTATGAGTCTCAACAACGGTGACAAACAGCATATTCAGAAAAACAGATAAAGGAAATTACAGAGGCAATTCCAGCTCATAATTTATGCATGTTGCAATGCATGATGGGAGGCATGGATGAGTTTTGATAGGCTACAACATGCTTATTTGATGCTTACCATTGTTGTGATTCTAATGCTGATTCTTCATGTTGTAGGTCTTAACTAAAGGATTTTTTTTGTTTGTTTTTGATGAAAATAAACTTTAAAAACATTTTCTGATTATAAATATATTGATACAGGGTTGATATAATCAGTAAAGAAACTAAACTTATAAAGGTTGCTACATTAAGAATATGTCGAAACATAGACTAAGGTCACATGGCCATCTTTTCTTTGGCTTGTCTGGCTGATTAAACTGAAACACAGCAGCCAAACAAAATCTAATATTAAAGATACAAGGGTCAAGATCCCAACTAATGCAAACACTGACCACTATAATGTTTGCTTAAAAATTGTGATTTTCTCCTTTGGTGATTCTGCTTGTTAACATCAGGTGTATTCAATAATGATCAATCATCACTTAATTAATCACTAATTCTCTCAATAACTTTAACTCTGCTTCAGTGTTAATTTAACATTCTGATTTTAACACTTTCACAGTGTGGACTCTGTTGTAAAGTTTCTTCAGACCAGGAGACGTTTTGGGTTTTCAGCAGAGTTCTTTATCGAGAAACGTGCTGGTTCACGCTGCAGTCATCAAAACAAGTCCAAACTAAAGCATTGATACATTTAGTTTATATACATTTAGGCATTCATAGGCGGGCCTTAGAGGTGTTAACACAGTACACAGAGGTGACTTCCTTTGCTCAGATACAGAACAGAGGAGGCAGGAAGTTTCCCCTAAATATAACACCTCAGCAGCCTGATATCACCAAATGGTTTTAGCACCATAGTTGCGGGAACTAAGACTCTGTCAACATCCCAAGGATAAGTCACGAGAACTAAAACTATGTCAACATCCCATAAACAATTTGAATACAAAGAGGAGGAAGCTTAGTTTAAAGAATAACACAAATGGAATAACACTAAAGGTTTTTCAGTTTATATTTCTACAACTCAAATAAACTCCAGGGAGAGTTAATTTAACTCTGGGCTTTTTGTTGTATAACACATTAAAACATTTCTATAATTCAAATCTGTTAAAGGATTGTTAGGCTGCATTAATTAGGTCAACGGGAACCGGGAACACTTCCCATAACACCTGATGCACTCGTTGCATCATAAGAAGAATGGAATCTATGCTAATATTATCTGTCTCCTGCTTATTCCGAGGTCAGATCCAGTATGAATCCTGAACAGTTGGCCACTGCAGTTCCCTGATCCAGTTCGTATCCAGATGGTGGGTCAGTACCACCTCTACAGGTCTGTATGGGAGTATAAACTACTTGTTTATTGGTTAGAGGAGAAAAGACCCCCCAGCTGAGCCTGTTTCTCCCAAACTCCATCTGTGACACAGATGGAGTTTTGGTTCCTTGCCACTGTCGCCTATGGCTTGCTCAGTTGGGGACAACTAAATTGGGGACAATTAATTTGGGACAATCAATTTATTAATTTGGAACTGTTGATTAGTTTCCTCTAACTAAAATTGTTTATGGTTTCTTTTTGCATTATTGATATACTACTTTCCTATTTGATACTGTATAGTTGTTTTGACACAATTTGTATTGTAAAAATCGTTATATAAATAAAGCTGACTTTGACCTCAACTCAGTGTGCAATCATACAGCCAAAACGAGGTCCAACTTGAACAGGTAGCTCCCATTCACATGACCATCGGCCCTTTTTCTCACTGGCAAAGACTTGCTAGACCGCTTTGAATCCATGTCTGAACTTCCAGAGCTTTGAACTTACCAACAATTGGACCCATCAGGCCACACAGTGTCAACAGCACCCTTCAAGATCATCACCATCATGTTGAATCCAACAATATTTATAGACTCAAAGGAAGGAAACACTCACATCAAATAAACACCCCAGATGTTGTGGCCTACCACGACAGTAACCCACAACTATACCTGGGCCCAAACCTGCGCATGTGTACAGGGCTGGACTGGGACCAAAAAACGGCCCTGGCTTTTTTGGCCATAGCGGCCCACCATGATTATTTAAACAATATGCTGAGGCATATGACACATCGAAGGATATATGCACTCACTGTTTTGTTTCAAACATTAAACCACAGTAACCTGCATGGAAGCGAATAACCTTGGTAAAAAATTATTCTTAATTCTTAATTATTAATTAATTATTGTTATTATACAGTCCTTCGGATGAAGATTTACTGCTGATCACAGATCACATAGTAAGGGAACCTAGGTGGTTCGTGGTCTTTTTCCCATTCAAAAAAGTTGCCATTGGACGCACAGGTGCTCCGTGGGCTTGTAGGCACTTTGTGGACGCCACAGCCCACTTATTCTAATGGTGATCTGGACACTTTCCCCAAAAACAGGTTAGAGCCCCGGAATGGGCCACAGGGTCCGTACGGACGCCTCTGGGGGAGCCCACGCACTGCTGGGCCCGCGGACAGCCTGCGAGGGCCCGCGAGGAGCCTGTGTAGCCCACGAGGAGCCTGTGGAGCCCACGAAAAGCCTGCCGGGGGCCCACTCACCACCTGTTTTGGTCCAAAGCCTTCCTCAGTCCCACGAAAAGCCTGCGGGGGCCCACTCACCACCTGTTTTGGTCCGAAGTCTTCCTCAGTCCCACGAAAAGCCTGCGGGGCCCCCTAACCGCCTGTTTTGGTCCGAAGTCTTCCTCGGTCCCACGAAAAGCCTGCGGGGCCCCCTAACCGCCTTTTTCGGTCCGAAGTCTTCCTCGGTCTCACGAAAAGCCTGCGAGGCCCCCTAACCGCCTTTTTCGGTCCGAAGTCTTCCGAAAAGCCGGCGGAGCCCGCCGGCCACCAGGGTCGGTCCAGAGCCTCCCCGGGTGACCAGTGGCGCCCCCTCCGGCCCGTTTTGTTCAAAAGGGCCCGTAGCTCTGGTTAGGCCCCAAAAGGTCGCAGGGCCCCGAAATTCGGTACACGGGTAGTCGGGGAGGCCCCGGGGCCAGATCCAAAGTTTCGAACTTCTACGTCTTTCCTAAGCTCCTGAGGCGGCGTTTCGGCAGGACGCGGGTCCGCGATCGCCCCTGAAACGGCGTCACGCTTCACGCCGCGGCCCCCCGAGTTCCGCGATCGAAAACGCCCGATCGCCCGAAAAAGACCCCCTTGACCGCGAACAGCCTGTGAAATTCCCATTGAAATAAGCAGCGAGCGGGATCGTCGGCCGCACGGGGGTCAAAAGGTCGCAGGGCCCCGAAATTTGGGACGCGGGTAGCCAGGGAGGCCCCGGGGCCAGATCCAAAGTTTCGAGTTCCTACGTCGCCCCCAAGCGGGCGTATCGCCGGTTCGGCAGGACCCGGTTTTCCGATCGCCCCGATACCGACGCACACGTCAACGTCACGGGGCCCCGAGACGGCCCCCGGAGTTCCGCGCCCGAAAACGCCCGAACGCCCGAATTAACCCCCAACGACTGCGAAAGGCCTGTGAAATTCCCATTGAAATAAGCAGCGAGTGGGACGTCCGGCCTACAAGGGTCAAAAGGTCGCAGGGCCCCGAAATTCGGCACGGCGGTCGTCTACGGCCCCCCGAATCGGGCCCCGGAGTTTCGCGGCTCTAAGCCTGCTCTAAGCGTGCGCTTCAGCCTTTTAAGCAACTTTTCACAAAACAGGACTTTGGCCGTCAAGAGGGTCTTGAGGTCTATACGAGCAAGAGGCCTGCGAGCGGAAAGGTCAAAAGGGGGCGCGCCACTTTCCCTTCAAGGCAGGCACCCGTCCTCTCGGTATGTCGTTTGTGGGCCCCCACGCGACCGGCGCGCAAAGTTTGGTCGCCCTAGGACGCACGGGGCCCGGACGGGGGCCCCTGACACCCGTAACTTGCGCCATTCGTTCACAGGCGTTTCGTGGGAGGCGGGGTCAGAAAGGTCAGATCGGGCCGAAACCGACATATACGTCACGTCACGGGGCCCCGAGGGGGCCCCCGGAGTCCCGCGCCCGAAAACGCCCGATCGCCCGAAAATCCCCCCCGTGACCGCGAACAGCCTGTGAAAATTCCCATTGAAGTAAGCTGCGAGTGGGACGTGCGGTCTACGGAGGTCAAAAGGTCGCAGGGCCCCGAAATTCGGTACGCGGGTAGTCGGGGAGGCCCCGGGGCCAGATCCAAAGTTTCGAGTTCCCACGTCTTTCCTAAGCGCCCGCGGCGGCGTTTCGGTAGGACGCGGTCGCGCGAGCGCCCCGAAAACGGCGTATGCGTCGCGTCACGGGGCCCCGAGGCGGCCCCCGGAGTTCCGCGCCCGAAAACGCCCGAACGCCCGAATTAACCCCCAACGACCGCGAAAGGCCTGTGAAATTCCAATTGAAATAAGCGGCGAGTGGGACGTCCGGCCTACGGGGGTCAAAAGGTCGCAGGGCCCCGAAATTCGGCGCGGCGGTCGTCTCCGGCCCCCCGAACCGGGCACCGGAGTTTCGTGGCCCTAGGTGCTTCCTGAGATTTTAAGGCCCTGACAAAAGAACTGCTACCAAGGCCCCACTCTAACAGAGGTCTAAGTACGACATACAGATGTATGAAAAAATGACCAAAAAACTTATGTCGCCCCCCGACCTCGCCCTCGCGGTATGTCGTCGAGGGCCGTACGACGCAACTTTATGCGAAGTCTGAGATCCCTGGGGCCCTCGGGGGCCGAACGGGAGCCCCTGACACGTACAACTTATCCCATTGTGTAGGCCCCATTGAAATAAGTTACGAGCGGGATGTCGGGCGTACGGGGGTCAAAAGGTCGCAGGGCCCCGAAATTCGGTACACGGGTAGCCGGGGAGGCCCCGGGGCCAGATCCAAAGTTTCGAGTTCCTACGTCGCCCCCGTGCGGGCGTATCGCCGGTTCGGCAGGACCCGGTTTTCCGATCGCCCCGAAACCGCCGTATGCGTCACGCCGCGGCCCCCCGAGGCGGCCCCCGGAGTTCCGCGCCCGAAAACGGCCAAACGCCCGAATTAACCCCCAACGACCGCGAAAGGCCTGTGAAATTCCCATTGAAATAAGCGGCGAGTGGGACGTCCGGCCTACGGGGGTCAAAAGGTCGCAGGGCCCCGAAATTCGGCGCGGCGGTCGTCTCTGGCCCCCCGAACCGGGCCCCGGAGTTTCGTGGCCCTAGGTGCTTCCTGAGATTTTAAGGCCCTGACAAAAGAACTGCTACCAAGGCCCCACTCTAACAGAGGTCTAAGTACGACATACAGATGTATGAAAAAATGACCAAAAAACTTACGTCGCCCCCCGACCTCGCCCTCTCGGTATGTCGTCGAGGGCCGAACGACGCAACTTTCTGCGAAGTCTGAGGCCCCTCGGGCCCCTGGGGGCCGAACGGGAGCCTTTGACACGTGCAACTTATCCCATTGTATAGGCCCCATTCAAATAAGTTACGAGCGGGCAGGTGACAGCTGTAACTTATTTGACACCATTCAAATAAGTTGCAGGTGGGCAGGTGCCCACTCATAGCTTATTTGACAGGGCCTCCACAGGCTGTTCGTGGTCATTGCATTTTTAAGCATATTAAGCCATTTTATGAACTCTAATGTACACCAAACTACTGTACATTGTCCCCTGAGTGTTTTGATGTATGTTTTGCATAATAATGTTACTGTATATATGAATTATGACTTAAAAAAGCAATGACCACGAACAGCCTGTGGAGGCCCTGTCAATTAAGCTATGAGTGGGCACCTGCCCACCTGCAACTTATTTGAATGGTGTCAAATAAGTTACAGCTGTCAGTTTGCCCACCTGTCACTTATTTGACACCATTCAAATAAGTTGCAGGTGGGCAGGTGCCCACTCATAGCTTATTTGACAGGGCCTCCACAGGCTGTTCGTGGTCATTGCTTTTTTAGCCTAATTAAGCCATTTTATGAACTCTAATGTACACCAAACTACTGTACATTGTCCCCTGAGTGTTTTGATGTATGTTTTGCATAATAATGTTACTGTATATATGAATTATGACTTAAAAAAGCAATGACCACGAACAGCCTGTGGAGGCCCTGTCAATTAAGCTACAAGTGGGCAGGTGCCCACTCATAGCTTATTTGACAGGGCCTCCACAGGCTGTTTGTGGTCATTGCTTTTTTAAGCATATTAAGCCATTTTATGAACTCTAATGTACACCAAAATACTGTACATTGTCCCCTGAGTGTTTTGATGTATGTTTTGCATAATAATGTTACTGTATATATGAATTATGACTTAAAAAAGCAATGACCACGAACAGCCTGTGGAGGCCCTGTCAATTAAGCTATGAGTGGGCACCTGCCCACCTGCAACTTATTTGAATGGTGTCAAATAAGTTACAGCTGTCAGTTTGCCCACCTGTCACTTATTTGACACCATTCAAATAAGTTGCAGGTGGGCAGGTGCCCACTCATAGCTTATTTGACAGGGCCTCCACAGGCTGTTCGTGGTCATTGCTTTTTTAGCCTAATTAAGCCATTTTATGAACTCTAATGTACACCAAACTACTGTACATTGTCCCCTGAGTGTTTTGATGTATGTTTTGCATAATAATGTTACTGTATATATGAATTATGACTTAAAAAAGCAATGACCACAAACAGCCTGTGGAGGCCCTGTCAAATAAGCTACGAGTGGGCACCTGCCCACCTGCAACTTATTTGAATGGTGTCAAATAAGTTACAGCTGTCAGTTTGCCCACCTGTCACTTATTTGACACCATTCAAATAAGTTGCAGGTGGGCAGGTGCCCACTCGTAGCTTATTTGACAGGGCCTCCACAGGCTGTTCGTGGTCATTGCATTTTTAAGCATATTAAGCCATTTTATGAACTCTAATGTACACCAAAATACTGTACAGTGTCCCCTGAGTGTTTTGATGTATGTTTTGCATAATAATGTTACTGTATATATGAATTATGACTTAAAAAAGCAATGACCACGAACAGCCTGTGGAGGCCCTGTCAATTAAGCTACAAGTGGGCAGGTGCCCACTCATAGCTTATTTGACAGGGCCTCCACAGGCTGTTTGTGGACAGTGCGTTTTAAATTCAGTGTTTATTAGTACTAAAGTGTGTGTAAACAAATGACAGACAAGAAGTTTTTTTGAGAAAAACAAGTAAGTTTACTGAACATGTTTATTTATTACAAAGAACACAAGCGAAAGAAATGAACAACAACAGGAACAATTCGGAACTCTGTACACTAGACAGATCGGTCTATTTCTTTTGGCGTCGCTTCAGCAAGGCCCTCTTTACAATTTCGGACGCCTTTTTTTGGCGCTTCATACCCAGCAACGTCATGGAGCTGGGTCCTTGTTGCAGTTTTAGAGGCGACAGCGTTTTTGGGGACATCTTCACCTTCTTTAGAGGGTTGAGCACCGCCACACGCTGACCCCTTTTCGGGTAGGTTTTCAGAGGAGTCGAAGGCATCGCGTCTTCGGCTCCGAGCCTCCCTTCTGCCTGGCCTTCCCCTTCCGGTGCCTCTGGTTCGCTCTGTCAAAGGAGGAAAAACAATGCACGGTGAGGAAACGATCATCGCATCGATCTAACGCAGCCACCTCGATCCGGTTGAAGGATGTCAACTTACCTCGGTGGCCTCAGGACTGGACGTCCCAGACTCCTGGTACACGACCTTGGTCTCCGAATCCGTGGTGTCCGACGACGGAGACTGGCTGGCCTTCGGCGTGCCCGCCTTTGCTCGCTTGCGCTTCTGCGGCGCATCGACCGCTGGCGGGCTGCGCTCCTCACCCTCCAGCGCAGCCTCGAAGAGCCTGCGGTGTTCAACAGCCTAGTGGGGAGTGAGGTTGGTGACGTAAAATTTATCCGCCGTTTTAACCCTATAAAGCCTGAACCATTAAAAAATAGGCAGAAAATTCTATATTTTTGGAAATTAGATGTTTGTTAGGCTCTGAAACAAAATCAAAAAAATTTTTTTTGCCAACTCATTTTGTTTATGATATATTTTTTGTATCACATTTGATACATTAGGCTTTTGGGGAAGATTTGCTTAGAACCTGTCTTTGGTCCCTTCCTCATCAGATGAAATGAAATCAACAGATGGAGGTTGAAATTGTTGTTTTCTCCATCTGTATTCTTTCTTTTATGCATTATCCTTCACTGACTGCTTTTTGATTGTGACCTGTCTTGTCACATTATAAGGGTATCCTTAAGGCATTATAATGCATAATGCATTATAAATAACCTTATAATATGTTACATCATCTCATGAGTATTCATAATAACAGTTGTAATGCATTATAATATTTACTTATTTGTAGTTATAGCTATTAAGCATATGATGATTTATAACACACAATGAACACATCCACTTAAGTAACCATGAATTATACTTCTCATAGTTATAATGTATTATAAGTCTAATTTCTTGCCATTTTACTTATGTTACTTTACTTAAAGCAAACAAAGACCACTTATAAGTAGTATTAATAACAATAATAATAATATTTTTTTCCTCAAACATCCATAAGATCAGGTATCAAAACAGATGAATGTGTAAAATGACACATTTTCTTTCAACTTTTTTTTTTTTATTATTTGATGGTACCATTTTGAAAGCTGTTGATAAGTAGCTCTGCAACTACATGTCAGCTAGCAGTGTTTATAATTAGTAGTATGCTAAATGTATGGTTTATATTATTTGCACACTTTATTTTGATAGTTGCCCAAAAGACAAACTGATTATATGTAACTTTGACCTACCCTAACCTTAGCCTAAGTCTACTAATACTCTAAGGAGTGTTAGTTGACATGCAGCTGCAAAGTTGCTTATAGTCAATAGACTAAGGGGACCAACAAAATAAAATGAAGAAAAAAAAAAAAAAAGTAATATGATATAGTCCATTATAAATGTAGATTTAATATGATGTTCATTGTGCGTTATAAATAATCATACTATAAAAGGTTAACCTCAAATACGTAAGTATTATTATGTATTATAATTGTTGTTTTGATTATTCATGAGATGGTATAACATATTATAATGTTTTTTATAATGCATTATGCATTCATTATAATGCCTTAAGAATACCCTTATAATGTATTATAAATTCAGGCTTCATAGAAAGTGTTACCCTTTCTTTTTCTCTCTTCCTCCTCTAATGTGTTTGACATCTAAAATACACATAACAAAATGATGAATCCAGCATATTGATTATGATTTTAGATAAATTATTACTGTCAAAATAACCTAAATGTATTGTAAGATAACATTGTGGTAGGTACATTACAAAAATGTGACATGACTGTTCAGGGATAAAAAAAAACCTTATATACCTGCAGTTTCAAATGTAATATGTGCATTTTTAACACAATATATATTTTAATATGACATTTCAGTCATTAATTAGATTAATTGAATCATCCCAGTAGTGTGTGTGTTTGTATTTTGGTAGTCATAAAGTAAATTACATTACAACAATGTGACATGACTATTTAGACATAAAGCACCATTAATACCTGCAGTATCAAATTTGATACACAAAATCTAACACATTTTAATTGTAATTTAACGATTAAATTATTAAGTAATTATGCATTGTTTTAATTCAGAAAGTATTTAATTAATTATATTAGGTGCAATACAAATGTTATTTTTACCTTAACAATTTGAAATTAGCCTTTATTTTCTTGACTAACGCATCTGGCGTGATCCAATCGCAGCCGTCATTTTGAAAAGCTACAAAATCACCCCTCTACTGCCTGCAGTGCAGTGAAAGTCCTCTAGATGGCAGAATACATGTATCACAATAGATACAACCGGTTTTCACAGAAAGTATCGCTCTCACCGATTCAATATATGTCTTAGAAACTCGTGTATCAAATATGATACGTGCGGTTTTAAAGGGTTAATGTCGTGGCACATAAATTTTGACACCTTCAGCCGGTCCTCACTGGAGTGCGTCCACTTTGCCTGGAAAGACAAGAAAGAAAAAGAAGCACCATACGATTATAACGCGTCGTCCACAGAAAGCCCGTGGAGGCCCGGTCAGATAAGTTAGAGGCCATCAAACGACAGATGGAACTTATTTGACGGGGCCTCCGCGGGCTTTCCGTGGACGGTGCGTCAACGGGTGAAAATTTGCGACTGTAAAGACTTATCACGTGTGACTTACGTGGTTGGCGATGGAGGTCCTGATATCCGTGAAGGTGGGGGTGCCGGGCAGGCCCATCGCCTTCCACGCCTCCTGAAAATAGTTGTTCAGATTTTTGCACGGGTTCGGCGTGGACGTGAAGAAGAGGTACCTTGCGTCGGCCCCGCCCGGCAGCTGGTCTTTCATGCTGATGAACTTCTGCACCCAGCCGTACTCCTCTTCACTGAGCACAATCTGCGCCGGCCCGTAGGCCTGGTTGGTCTTGTGGCTCGTGACCTGTGGACACACCGGAAGAAAAGCAAACCGTTGAGAAGAACCAACCAACGAATAAGGCAGAGTTAAGAAAAGCAAGCCGTGTGTTCTCACATTTATCAGGTAGGCCTTCTGGGCAGATGATTTCTGGGCACCCTTCACTTCATCTAGAGTGATGTTCTGAAACACCCCACCTCTGTGGCCGTAAATGCAGGACAGTAATGCGGCAAAGTGGCCGTAGAACTGCCACATGACTTTAGTGGTGGGGTCCTTCTCCAGGAGAGCTACGGACAGGAGAGAGCACGGCGTAAGGGATCTACGGGTAACGGTAGGTAAGTAGACAAATCAAAAGTTAGACTACTTACTCAGGAGCTCCGGGATGGCCTTCCTGGCCCTGGCCTGGCACTCCCTGAGGGTGGCCTTCGGGATGACCCGACCCTCTTTCTCCATCATGACGGCCGTCCTGTGTAAAGCCACCCCCCTTTTCAGGGACCTTAGCACGCCCTGCAGCTCACGGCGGAGGGCCACAAAGCCGCTCTTCGTCAGCCTGCAGGGCGCTGGAGGAGCTTCGGAGAGGAACTTTACAAAGTTAGCCACGTTCATGACGTAATGCTGAACGGTTGTCTCCGTCATCCGGGCCTTGCGAAGGGAGCTGACCCACCTGCAAGCACACCAAAGATAATCGAGGTCCTGTTGTGCAAAACACAATTACACGTTTCTAAAAAGGGGGAATGCTACTCACAGGTGTATTTTGGCGGTGTTGCCCAGGTACCGGAAGTCCGACAGGTTTGTCTTGCCTTCGGACATAAAAGCCAAGAAGTTCTTCACCCGGTAAATTCGGGCGTTCACGTTCTCCTTCATCTTACGGGATGGATCGGGCCCCGACTGAAACTGTCTGTAAGCTTCCAGCATCTCGTCTGCACACAAAACGGAAGAGCAAAGGCACGGTTAGCACGACACTTTGCGTAATAAAACAGTAATAACGACAACAACAGCAACAAGCGAAGCGTCGGACTTACTTAAAACCGCCACGTGGTCCGGAAACTTTGGCGGACTTTTGTCTCTTGACGGTTCGGCGCTGGTCGAGGGCTGCTCTTCTGGGGGCTCCTCGGGGGTAGTGGGCTCCTCGGGTGGAGTTCCCTGGGCAGGAGCCTGTTCGGGGTCTTGTACTGGAGCGACGTCCTCTTCCTCGGCCCCCAAGATGGAAAACAACTTCCGTGTCACCTGGCCGACACGGGTAGCACCACTAGGGGTCGACCTCCTCTTCAGCACCCTGTACCTCTTGGTGACAGTCTTGAGGCTCTCAGTTAACAGATCCACTTGTTTGTTCAGGTCCACCACATGGGACCTCAATTGTCCCTTCAATCGCTTGCACCCTGGATTGGAGCACTTCTCCTCTTCCTGTTCCTCGCGGTCCGCTGGGAGGCAAGCCTCCTCGATGTCGTCGGCGTCCTCCAAGTCCAGGGTGGAAACAAGGGGGACATCCGGATTGGAGGCCCTTAGTTCAGCCAGCTTTAAGAGGGTGGCTCTTCTTTTCAAGGAATCCATGGCGGCGTCCTGAGCCACCAGCGAAATCTCAACGTGACTTTTAATGTGCCGATCGAGGCGGTTGGAAAAAACGCTGCACCCCGTGACTGGGCACTTGCCCGTCCGGGCGTTGATGCGGCCTGAAGCCAAGGCCAGCAGCAGTCGCCTCTCCTTTTTGTTTGCGACCTTGTGTGTCAGGAGCAGGTGTTGGCTCAGGCGGGCAAACAGCCGCATGCAAAGGGGGCAACACTCAATAGGCATCTAGGCAACGAAACAGAGCACACTGTAAAAGATGCTTTCTGATCAGTTAGCAGGGGCAGAATGACTGGGTGCCTCAGTAATTTATTGTACACTTACCTGAAAGATGAATCCATTTTAAAGTAATTTATTGTACACTTACCTGAAAGATGAATCCATTTTAAAGTAATTTATTGTACACTTACCTGAAAGATGAATCCATTTTAAAGTAATTTATTGGGCAAACTGACAGCTGTAACTTATTTGACACCATTCAAATAAGTTGCAGGTGGGCAGGTGCCCACTCATAGCTTATTTGACAGGGCCTCCACAGGCTGTTCGTGGTCATTGCTTTTTTAGCCTAATTAAGCCATTTTATAAACTCTAATGTACACCAAACTACTGTACAGTGTCCCCTGAGTGTTTTGATGTATGTTTTGCATAATAATGTTACTGTATATATGAATTATGACTTAAAAAAGCAATGACCACGAACAGCCTGTGGAGGCCCTGTCAATTAAGCTACAAGTGGGCAGGTGCCCACTCATAGCTTATTTGACAGGGCCTCCACAGGCTGTTTGTGGTCATTGCTTTTTTAAGCATATTAAGTCATTTTATGTGTTCTAAAGTTTTAAAAATTGACAATTATTTTAAAGCAATACTAATCCCAGATAAACCTTCATTTCAAAACAAGCAGCAAGCGAAGCAGTTCTTTAATACATTCTTCACTCCCAAAACGCAAGGTAAGTTAAACGTCTAGTTGTAAGAGTTGTAATACACTTGTTATAACAGGCTTGTTATGCACTGTGCTGTATAGATATCTAAATATTTCGATATATATATATATATAATACGCTAGCTTACTTTAACGACATTCCTGTTCTGTTTTAAAGATGGTGCTAACTTGTCCGTTGTGTCCAGCGAGGATGGAGCACATGAGGCACCACCTCACCAGCCAGCACCTGATACAAAATTCCACAGAGAGGCAAATTTTGCTCCGGTGGACAAGAGGGCGGGTCAAGCTATTGGACGTGACCTGCCCCTTGTGCCACATCAACTATCGCTACATTGAGTGCCATATAGCCTCAATGCATGACCATCTGACGGTAAGTCTTATCTCAAAAAGGCATGCTTGTTTTTGTGTATTTATGTTTAAATAAATCTTCTAATAAAATAATTTTTTTAGGCTAAGCAGAAGAGGAAACTCATAAAGGGACTCCAGTGGACTGTCACGGTGGACCACCTGAGGAGGCTCAGGGCTGAAAACCCTGAGACTCCTCTGGTGTCCACTTTTGATATCCAAGAAACTGGTCCAGAGCCACGGCCACAGCCACAGCCTCCGGAGGTGCGGGAGGCACTGCAGCAGCCTCCGGAGGTGCCGGAGGCACTCCCCCAGCCTCCGGAGGAGACACAAGTGGCAGCTTCTGAGTTAATGCAGCTGTTGGGTAGGTCTTAAATGTTTCATGTAATGAGACAGTAACATTTATTTTTTTTTTTCAAAACGACAACAATAATTTGTGTGTGTGTGTGTGTGTGTGTGTGTTTTCATTGCAGAGGAAATGGAGGACGTCTTACAAACACAAGACAACAGAAGCATGCTCGGTAGGTTTAAATCGATGCAACATTAGTTTCTATTTTTTTTTTACTCAGAGAACAATCCATTAACCTTCTTTTTTTGGTAGATTTGCTTCTGGAGGAGACCAGCTCAATTTATGTGGTAAGTATTAGGTGATCTGTGTTTGTTATATTCCGCTGCTTCTCTTTAACATAACTGATGTTATTTTTTGTGTCTTTTTGTCGTGTTTTGGTTTACCCTTTTTCCACAGGACACGTCGGACTTGACAACTCTTGACCTGGCAGACTTCGTGGAGGAAAATAATTTTTAATATATTTTTTTTTATGTTAAATGTAAATAGTTTTTAAAAAAAATCTAAAAAAAAATGTAAATAACATTTTCTTAAAAAACATTCGTGTTCAAAATATTATAATCATGGCTGTTAATTGTTGATAAGTATGGATGTTCTTAAAGTTCACATTTTGTTGTTTTTAATAAAATTGTTCAATCATGTTTCTGTCTCTGTGTCATTGATTCATAAAGGGGAAGTTAAGGGGGGAAGTACTGTATGTCTTGCATAATAAAATGATTGCATTCATGAATAATGACTTAGAAAAGCAATGACCACAAACAGCCTGTGGAGGCCCTGTCAATTAAGCTACGAGTGGGCACCTGCCCACCTGCAACTTATTTGAATGGTGTCAAATAAGTGACAGGTGGGCAAACTGACAGCTGTAACTTATTTGACACCATTCAAATAAGTTGCAGGTGGGCAGGTGCCCACTCATAGCTTAATTGACAGGGCCTCCACAGGCTGTTCGTGGTCATTGCTTTTTTAAGTCATAATTCATATATACAGTAACATTATTATGCAAAACATACATCAAAACACTCAGGGGACAATGTACAGTATTTTGGTGTACATTAGAGTTCATAAAATGGCTTAATATGCTTAAAAAAGCAATGACCACGAACAGCCTGTGGAGGCCCTGTCAAATAAGCTACGAGTGGGCACCTGCCCACCTGCAACTTATTTGAATGGTGTCAAATAAGTTACAGGTGGGCAAACTGACAGCTGTAACTTATTTGACACCATTCAAATAAGTTGCAGGTGGGCAGGTGCCCACTCGTAGCTTATTTGACAGGGCCTCCACAGGCTGTTCGTGGTCATTGCTTTTTTAAGTCATAATTCATATATACAGTAACATTATTATGCAAAACATACATCAAAACACTCAGGGGACAATGTACAGTAGTTTGGTGTACATTAGAGTTCATAAAATGGCTTAATATGCTTAAAAATGCAATGACCACGAACAGCCTGTGGAGGCCCTGTCAAATAAGCTACGAGTGGGCACCTGCCCACCTGCAACTTATTTGAATGGTGTCAAATAAGTGACAGGTGGGCAAACTGACAGCTGTAACTTATTTGACACCATTCAAATAAGTTGCAGGTGGGCAGGTGCCCACTCGTAGCTTATTTGACAGGGCCTCCACAGGCTGTTCGTGGTCAGAGTGTTCTACTGTATGTTTTGCATAATACAAATGATTATAAACCTATATAAGGACTTATTAAGGCATGTCCACAAACAGCCTGTGGAGGCCCTGTCAATTAAGCTATGAGTGGGCACTTGCCCACCTGCAACTTATTTGAATGGTGTCAAATAAGTGACAGGTGGGCAAACTGACAGCTGTAACTTATTTGACACCATTCAAATAAGTTGCAGGTGGGCAGGTGCCCACTTGTAGCTTATGTGAATGGTGTCAAATAAGTGACAGGTGGGCAAACTGACAGCTGTAACTTATTTGACACCATTCAAATAAGTTGCAGGTGGGCAGGTGCCCACTCGTAGCTTATTTGACAGGGCCTCCACAGGCTGTTCGTGGTCAGAGTGTTCTACTGTATGTTTTGCATAATACAAATGATTATAAACCTATATAAGGACTTATTAAGGCATGTCCACAAACAGCCTGTGGAGGCCCTGTCAATTAAGCTATGAGTGGGCACTTGCCCACCTGCAACTTATTTGAATGGTGTCAAATAAGTGACAGGTGGGCAAACTGACAGCTGTAACTTATTTGACACCATTCAAATAAGTTGCAGGTGGGCAGGTGCCCACTTGTAGCTTATTTGAATGGTGTCAAATAAGTGACAGGTGGGCAAACTGACAGCTGTAACTTATTTGACACCATTCAAATAAGTTGCAGGTGGGCAGGTGCCCACTCGTAGCTTATTTGACAGGGCCTCCACAGGCTGTTCGTGGTCAGAGTGTTCTACTGTATGTTTTGCATAATAATGTTACTGTATATATGAATTATGACTTAAAAAAGCAATGACCACAAACAGCCTGTGGAGGCCCTGTCAAATAAGCTACGAGTGGGCACCTGCCCACCTGCAACTTATTTGAATGGTGTCAAATAAGTGACAGGTGGGCAAACTGACAGCTGTAACTTATTTGACACCATTCAAATAAGTTGCAGGTGGGCAGGTGCCCACTCGTAGCTTATTTGACAGGGCCTCCACAGGCTGTTCGTGGTCAGAGTGTTCTACTGTATGTTTTGCATAATACAAATGATTATAAACCTATATAAGGACTTATTAAGGCATGTCCAGAAACAGCCTGTGGAGGCCCTGTCAATTAAGCTATGAGTGGGCACTTGCCCACCTGCAACTTATTTGAATGGTGTCAAATAAGTGACAGGTGGGCAAACTGACAGCTGTAACTTATTTGACACCATTCAAATAAGTTGCAGGTGGGCAGGTGCCCACTCGTAGCTTATTTGACAGGGCCTCCACAGGCTGTCCGCGGTCAAACAGGTGGCGAGTGGGACCCGCAGGCTGTCCGCGGTCAAACAGGTGTCGAGTGGGACCCGCAGGCTGTCCGCGGTCAAACAGGTGTCGAGTGGGACCGGCAGGCTGTCCGCGGTCAAACAGGTGTCGAGTGGGACCGGCAGGCTGTTCGTGGTCGTCCCACTCGTAACTTGTTTGAATGGGCCCCCGCAGGCTTTCCGCGTCAGTCATCTGCCACCCGGTGGCCGACCTCCGAACCGCATCTAAAACGGCCAAAATTGAACGGCGTTCCACGCGGCCCCTGGGGGTCGCAGGCCCGAGCCGACGCCTCCCACGGGCCACGCCCGGCCTCCCCTGCGTGTCGGGGCGGTGGGCAGGGCCGGGAAAAATCGTCTAGGGGGCGGCGCGCAGCGTCCAAGAACAGCCTGGCACGGGCCGTCAAGTAAGCTACGAGTGGGACCCTTTTCGGACTTGATGGCATTAGGCGAGAAATGGAGATCACAGATCACCGTGCTTCACTAAAAGATACGCATGACAATCGGAGCTTCCGATTAATCTCGATTGCGATTTCATTTCAATTTATTGAGCAGCCTCTCTCGCACACGACGGGATCCAAACCCTGGACGAGCCCAAACAGAGATGTCGCCTTTTACGAAAGATTTCTGTGGAGGGGAACCTGTGCGAGTGACCTGTGTTTTGGGGGGGCTCTGCTCACAGCAGAGCTGCACTGGAGTGTCAAGAGCAGAATGAGTCTGGCTGTCCGCCAAAACACCCACTTGGAGCGAAGCGTGCCTCGACGTGGTTGCATCCTTTGCGCTTCCTGCATCGCAGCTTCCACTTTCTTTAGCCAGCAGCGAAGGACGGCGCGCTCTCGCACACGAAGGGATCCAAACCCTGACAAAGTTCTTCACAAAGTCGTGAATGCCACCTGAAACATGCGCAAGAGGTTCGCCTTATTTGAATCAGAATACGAAGCAGTCACGTGGCTGTGTGTGAAAATGAAGCTTGGGACGTCACAGAACACGTGATTATGGCAAAACGAATCAAGCTCCGGTACAGTGCTTCTCCGGTACAGTGAACCCCTTCTCTGACTGCGCCAAAAACTTGGACGAGTCGTTCGGCGGCAGCAAAGTGCTAGGTCTCCCCGTCGGGGAATCGAACCCCGGTCTTCCGCGTGACAGGCGGAGATACATTCCACTATACTAACGAGGAGCTGCGCATGCGGCCCTTCACCCCCATCCGACGCGACCGCACCGACAGTACCAAAACCAGCCTCTACTCCACGAAATACCAGACCGACCCGTCACGAGCTAGAGTCTCTCAACGTTAGGCGTGCAACCCATTACAGGGGATCATTATTTGGACTCCTTTTTTGTTTGTTTGGATGACATTGTCTTGATTGGGCTTGTGAATATTGGGTGATGGAAGGGACTTTTGTAACTTTTACTCCTCCCATTTGGAGTGAGGGGATGATGAAAATCATGTTGGCAGGTGTCAGCACCCTAGATTACCCTCGGTGAGCGTAGTGGTTTACCGCAGGGATGGCACAGGCCCAAGGGGGTGCCGGCACAGCTCGAGTTTCTCTTCATCAACGCATAAATCTTTCGCCTTTTACTAAAGATTTCCGTGGAGGGGAACCTTTGCGAGTGACCTGTATTTTTGGGGGCTCTGCTCACAGCCGAGCTGCACTGGAGTGTCAAGAGCAGAATGGGTCTCGGCGTGGTTGCATCCTTTGCGCTTCCCGCGTCGCAGCTTCGACTTTCTTTAGCCAGCACCGAAGGATAACGATGGGAAAACGACGCTTTTACGAAGCACCGAGGCTTTCCCCTCAATTGTGTCGTGAAAAGGTTCGTTGCTCGAAGCTTTTCGACACGTTGCACACTAACGACATCTTGCGGTCGAAGGTGGAAAAAAGTGCTTTTGCGACCCAGATGTCCAAGCGGTTTTTGGATCGTTTCATATAATAAACCAATTTTTGCTACAAAAACCATATAACGAAAAAAGTGTCATTTTACTTACACAAGGTATGAGTTAATCTGTGAATAAACTTATGAAAGTATAAGCATGGTTCGTGTGTTCATATATGATCACAATAAATGAAGAATACTGTGAAAGTGATTATTTTTATGAATTGTCATATTATTGAAAGTGCTTGTGAAGCGGGGATTACTACACAGTGAACATGCACAAAACTACACATGTACGTATTTATTCGTATTATGATTTGTTCTTGACAAAGTCGTGAATGCCACCTGAAACATGCGCAAGAGGTTCGCCTTATTTGAATCAGAATACGAAGCAGTCACGTGGCTGTGTGTGAAAATGAAGCTTGGGACGTCACAGAACACGTGATTATGGCAAAACGAATCAAGCTCCGGTACAGTGCTTCACTGTGAGATGTTTGCGTTTTTTTGATACAAGCTTCGAAGCCTCGGTGTCAAACGTCACATCACTACCGAAGGACGGCGCTCTCTCGCACACGACGGGATCCAAACCCTGGACGAGCCCAAACAGAGATGTCGTCAGCGCGCGTTTCTCTTCATCAGCGCATGAATCTTTCGCCTTTTACGAAAGATTTCCGTGGAGGGGAACCTATGCGAGTGGCCATGTGTTTTGGGGGGGCCCTGCTCACAGCAGAGCTGCACTGGAGTGTCAAGAGCAGAATGAGTCTGGCTGTCCGCCAAAACGCGCACTTGGAGCGAAGCGTGCCTCGACGTGGTTGCATCCTTTGCGCTTCCTGCATCGCAGCTTCCACTTTCTTTAGCCAGCAGCGAAGGACGGCGCTCTCTCGCACACGACGGGATCCAAACCCTGGACGAGCCCAAAGAAAGATGTCTTCAGCTCCTCTGGCTCTATCAGTGATTCGTGCGCTTCCAGCATTCTTTTCTGACCGCGAAAGCCGGCGTCCACCGCCTGCGTTGGTGGTATAGTGGTGAGCATAGCTGCCTTCCAAGCAGTTGACCCGGGTTCGATTCCCGGCCAACGCATTTCCTTTGACTCCGGCTGACGTCGAAGCAGAACCCCTTCTCTGACTGCGATAAAAACTTTTGGACGAGTCGTTCGGCGGCAGCAAAGCGCTAGGTCTCCCCGTCGGGGAATCGAACCCCGGTCTTCCGCGTGACAGGCGGAGATACTGTCCACTATACTAACGAGGAGCTGCGCATGCGGCCCTTCACCCCCAGCCGACGCGACCGCACCGACAGTACCAAAACCAGCCTCTACTCCACGAAATACCAGACCGACCCGTCACGAGCTAGAGTCTCTCAACGTTAGGCGTGCAACCCATTACAGGGGATCATTATTTGGACTCCTTTTTTGTTTGTTTGGATGACATTGTCTTGATTGGGCTTGTGAATATTGGGTGATGGAAGGGACTTTTGTAACTTTTACTCCTCCCATTTGGAGTGAGGGGATGATGAAAATCATGTTGGCAGGTGTCAGCACCCTAGATTACCCTCGGTGAGCGTAGTGGTTTACCGCAGGGATGGCACAGGCCCAAGGGGGTGCCGGCACAGCTCGAGTTTCTCTTCATCAACGCATAAATCTTTCGCCTTTTACTAAAGATTTCCGTGGAGGGGAACCTTTGCGAGTGATCTGTATTTTTGGGGGCTCTGCTCACAGCAGAGCTGCACTGGAGTGTCAAGAGCAGAATGGGTCTCGGCGTGGTTGCATCCTTTGCGCTTCCCGCGTCGCAGCTTCGACTTTCTTTAGCCAGCACCGAAGGATAACGATGGGAAAATGACGCTTTTACGAAGCACCGAGGCTTTCACCTCAATTGTGTCGTGAAAAGGTTCGTTGCTCGAAGCTTTTCAACACGTTGCACACTAACGACATCTTGCGGTCGATGGTGGAAAAAAGTGCTTTTGCGACCCAGATGTCCAAGCGGTTTTTGGATCGTTTCATATAATAAACCAATTTTTGCTACAAAAACCATATAACGAAAAAAGTGTCATTTTACTTACACAAGGTATGAGTTAATCTGTGAATAAACTTATGAAAGTATAAGCATGGTTCGTGTGTTCATATATGATCACAATAAATGAAGAATACTGTGAAAGTGATTATTATTATGAATTGTCATATTATTGAAAGTGCTTGTGAAGCGGGGATTACTACACAGTGAACATGCACAAAACTACACATGTACGTATTTATTCGTATTATGATTTGTTCTTGACAAAGTCGTGAATGCCACCTGAAACATGCGCAAGAGGTTCGCCTTATTTGAATCAGAATACGAAGCAGTCACGTGGCTGTGTGTGAAAATGAAGCTTGGGACGTCACAGAACACGTGATTATGGCAAAACGAATCAAGCTCCGGTACAGTGCTTCACTGTGAGATGTTTGCGGTTTTTTGATACAAGCTTCGAAGCCTCGGTGTCAAACGTCACATCACTACCGAAGGACGGCGCTCTCTCGCACACGACGGGATCCAAACCCTGGACGAGCCCAAACAGAGATGTCGTCAGCGCGCGTTTCTCTTCATCAGCGCATGAATCTTTCGCCTTTTACGAAAGATTTCCGTGGAGGGGAACCTATGCGAGTGGCCATGTGTTTTGGGGGGGCCCTGCTCACAGCAGAGCTGCACTGGAGTGTCAAGAGCAGAATGAGTCTGGCTGTCCGCCAAAACGCGCACTTGGAGCGAAGCGTGCCTCGACGTGGTTGCATCCTTTGCGCTTCCTGCATCGCAGCTTCCACTTTCTTTAGCCAGCAGCGAAGGACGGCGCTCTCTCGCACACGACGGGATCCAAACCCTGGACGAGCCCAAAGAAAGATGTCTTCAGCTCCTCTGGCCCTATCAGTGATTCGTGCGCTTCCAGCATTCTTTTCTGACCGCGAAAGCCGGCGTCCACCGCCTGCGTTGGTGGTATAGTGGTGAGCATAGCTGCCTTCCAAGCAGTTGACCCGGGTTCGATTCCCGGCCAACGCATTTCCTTTGACTCCGGCTGACGTCGAAGCAGAACCCCTTCTCTGACTGCGATAAAAACTTTTGGACGAGTCGTTCGGTGGCAGCAAAGCACTAGGTCTCCCCGTCGGGGAATCGAACCCCGGTCTTCCGCGTGACAGGCGGAGATACTGTCCACTATACTAACGAGGAGCTGCGCATGCGGCCCTTCACCCCCAGCCGACGCGACCGCACCGACAGTACCAAAACCAGCCTCTACTCCACGAAATACCAGACCGACCCGTCACGAGCTAGAGTCTCTCAACGTTAGGCGTGCAACCCATTACAGGGGATCATTATTTGGACTCCTTTTTTGTTTGTTTGGATGACATTGTCTTGATTGGGCTTGTGAATATTGGGTGATGGAAGGGACTTTTGTAACTTTTACTCCTCCCATTTGGAGTGAGGGGATGATGAAAATCATGTTGGCAGGTGTCAGCACCCTAGATTACCCTCGGTGAGCGTAGTGGTTTACCGCAGGGATGGCACAGGCCCAAGGGGGTGCCGGCACAGCTCGAGTTTCTCTTCATCAACGCATAAATCTTTCGCCTTTTACTAAAGATTTCCGTGGAGGGGAACCTTTGCGAGTGACCTGTATTTTTGGGGGCTCTGCTCACAGCAGAGCTGCACTGGAGTGTCAAGAGCAGAATGGGTCTCGGCGTGGTTGCATCCTTTGCGCTTCCCGCGTCGCAGCTTCGACTTTCTTTAGCCAGCACCGAAGGATAACGATGGGAAAATGACGCTTTTACGAAGCACCGAGGCTTTCACCTCAATTGTGTCGTGAAAAGGTTCGTTGCTCGAAGCTTTTCAACACGTTGCACACTAACGACATCTTGCGGTCGATGGTGGAAAAAAGTGCTTTTGCGACCCAGATGTCCAAGCGGTTTTTGGATCGTTTCATATAATAAACCAATTTTTGCTACAAAAACCATATAACGAAAAAAGTGTCATTTTACTTACACAAGGTATGAGTTAATCTGTGAATAAACTTATGAAAGTATAAGCATGGTTCGTGTGTTCATATATGATCACAATAAATGAAGAATACTGTGAAAGTGATTATTATTATGAATTGTCATATTATTGAAAGTGCTTGTGAAGCGGGGATTACTACACAGTGAACATGCACAAAACTACACATGTACGTATTTATTCGTATTATGATTTGTTCTTGACAAAGTCGTGAATGCCACCTGAAACATGCGCAAGAGGTTCGCCTTATTTGAATCAGAATACGAAGCAGTCACGTGGCTGTGTGTGAAAATGAAGCTTGGGACGTCACAGAACACGTGATTATGGCAAAACGAATCAAGCTCCGGTACAGTGCTTCACTGTGAGATGTTTGCGGTTTTTTGATACAAGCTTCGAAGCCTCGGTGTCAAACGTCACATCACTACCGAAGGACGGCGCTCTCTCGCACACGACGGGATCCAAACCCTGGACGAGCCCAAACAGAGATGTCGTCAGCGCGCGTTTCTCTTCATCAGCGCATGAATCTTTCGCCTTTTACGAAAGATTTCCGTGGAGGGGAACCTATGCGAGTGGCCATGTGTTTTGGGGGGGCCCTGCTCACAGCAGAGCTGCACTGGAGTGTCAAGAGCAGAATGAGTCTGGCTGTCCGCCAAAACGCGCACTTGGAGCGAAGCGTGCCTCGACGTGGTTGCATCCTTTGCGCTTCCTGCATCGCAGCTTCCACTTTCTTTAGCCAGCAGCGAAGGACGGCGCTCTCTCGCACACGACGGGATCCAAACCCTGGACGAGCCCAAAGAAAGATGTCTTCAGCTCCTCTGGCTCTATCAGTGATTCGTGCGCTTCCAGCATTCTTTTCTGACCGCGAAAGCCGGCGTCCACCGCCTGCGTTGGTGGTATAGTGGTGAGCATAGCTGCCTTCCAAGCAGTTGACCCGGGTTCGATTCCCGGCCAACGCATTTCCTTTGACTCCGGCTGACGTCGAAGCAGAACCCCTTCTCTGACTGCGATAAAAACTTTTGGACGAGTCGTTCGGCGGCAGCAAAGCGCTAGGTCTCCCCGTCGGGGAATCGAACCCCGGTCTTCCGCGTGACAGGCGGAGATACTGTCCACTATACTAACGAGGAGCTGCGCATGCGGCCCTTCACCCCCAGCCGACGCGACCGCACCGACAGTACCAAAACCAGCCTCTACTCCACGAAATACCAGACCGACCCGTCACGAGCTAGAGTCTCTCAACGTTAGGCGTGCAACCCATTACAGGGGATCATTATTTGGACTCCTTTTTTGTTTGTTTGGATGACATTGTCTTGATTGGGCTTGTGAATATTGGGTGATGGAAGGGACTTTTGTAACTTTTACTCCTCCCATTTGGAGTGAGGGGATGATGAAAATCATGTTGGCAGGTGTCAGCACCCTAGATTACCCTCGGTGAGCGTAGTGGTTTACCGCAGGGATGGCACAGGCCCAAGGGGGTGCCGGCACAGCTCGAGTTTCTCTTCATCAACGCATAAATCTTTCGCCTTTTACTAAAGATTTCCGTGGAGGGGAACCTTTGCGAGTGACCTGTATTTTTGGGGGCTCTGCTCACAGCAGAGCTGCACTGGAGTGTCAAGAGCAGAATGGGTCTCGGCGTGGTTGCATCCTTTGCGCTTCCCGCGTCGCAGCTTCGACTTTCTTTAGCCAGCACCGAAGGATAACGATGGGAAAATGACGCTTTTACGAAGCACCGAGGCTTTCACCTCAATTGTGTCGTGAAAAGGTTCGTTGCTCGAAGCTTTTCAACACGTTGCACACTAACGACATCTTGCGGTCGATGGTGGAAAAAAGTGCTTTTGCGACCCAGATGTCCAAGCGGTTTTTGGATCGTTTCATATAATAAACCAATTTTTGCTACAAAAACCATATAACGAAAAAAGTGTCATTTTACTTACACAAGGTATGAGTTAATCTGTGAATAAACTTATGAAAGTATAAGCATGGTTCGTGTGTTCATATATGATCACAATAAATGAAGAATACTGTGAAAGTGATTATTATTATGAATTGTCATATTATTGAAAGTGCTTGTGAAGCGGGGATTACTACACAGTGAACATGCACAAAACTACACATGTACGTATTTATTCGTATTATGATTTGTTCTTGACAAAGTCGTGAATGCCACCTGAAACATGCGCAAGAGGTTCGCCTTATTTGAATCAGAATACGAAGCAGTCACGTGGCTGTGTGTGAAAATGAAGCTTGGGACGTCACAGAACACGTGATTATGGCAAAACGAATCAAGCTCCGGTACAGTGCTTCACTGTGAGATGTTTGCGGTTTTTTGATACAAGCTTCGAAGCCTCGGTGTCAAACGTCACATCACTACCGAAGGACGGCGCTCTCTCGCACACGACGGGATCCAAACCCTGGACGAGCCCAAACAGAGATGTCGTCAGCGCGCGTTTCTCTTCATCAGCGCATGAATCTTTCGCCTTTTACGAAAGATTTCCGTGGAGGGGAACCTATGCGAGTGGCCATGTGTTTTGGGGGGGCCCTGCTCACAGCAGAGCTGCACTGGAGTGTCAAGAGCAGAATGAGTCTGGCTGTCCGCCAAAACGCGCACTTGGAGCGAAGCGTGCCTCGACGTGGTTGCATCCTTTGCGCTTCCTGCATCGCAGCTTCCACTTTCTTTAGCCAGCAGCGAAGGACGGCGCTCTCTCGCACACGACGGGATCCAAACCCTGGACGAGCCCAAAGAAAGATGTCTTCAGCTCCTCTGGCCCTATCAGTGATTCGTGCGCTTCCAGCATTCTTTTCTGACCGCGAAAGCCGGCGTCCACCGCCTGCGTTGGTGGTATAGTGGTGAGCATAGCTGCCTTCCAAGCAGTTGACCCGGGTTCGATTCCCGGCCAACGCATTTCCTTTGACTCCGGCTGACGTCGAAGCAGAACCCCTTCTCTGACTGCGATAAAAACTTTTGGACGAGTCGTTCGGTGGCAGCAAAGCGCTAGGTCTCCCCGTCGGGGAATCGAACCCCGGTCTTCCGCGTGACAGGCGGAGATACTGTCCACTATACTAACGAGGAGCTGCGCATGCGGCCCTTCACCCCCAGCCGACGCGACCGCACCGACAGTACCAAAACCAGCCTCTACTCCACGAAATACCAGACCGACCCGTCACGAGCTAGAGTCTCTCAACGTTAGGCGTGCAACCCATTACAGGGGATCATTATTTGGACTCCTTTTTTGTTTGTTTGGATGACATTGTCTTGATTGGGCTTGTGAATATTGGGTGATGGAAGGGACTTTTGTAACTTTTACTCCTCCCATTTGGAGTGAGGGGATGATGAAAATCATGTTGGCAGGTGTCAGCACCCTAGATTACCCTCGGTGAGCGTAGTGGTTTACCGCAGGGATGGCACAGGCCCAAGGGGGTGCCGGCACAGCTCGAGTTTCTCTTCATCAACGCATAAATCTTTCGCCTTTTACTAAAGATTTCCGTGGAGGGGAACCTTTGCGAGTGACCTGTATTTTTGGGGGCTCTGCTCACAGCAGAGCTGCACTGGAGTGTCAAGAGCAGAATGGGTCTCGGCGTGGTTGCATCCTTTGCGCTTCCCGCGTCGCAGCTTCGACTTTCTTTAGCCAGCACCGAAGGATAACGTTGGGAAAATGACGCTTTTACGAAGCACCGAGGCTTTCACCTCAATTGTGTCGTGAAAAGGTTCGTGGCTCGAAGCTTTTCAACACGTTGCACACTAACGACATCTTGCGGTCGATGGTGGAAAAAAGTGCTTTTGCGACCCAGATGTCCAAGCGGTTTTTGGATCGTTTCATATAATAAACCAATTTTTGCTACAAAAACCATATAACGAAAAAAGTGTCATTTTACTTACACAAGGTATGAGTTAATCTGTGAATAAACTTATGAAAGTATAAGCATGGTTCGTGTGTACATATATGATCACAATAAATGAAGAATACTGTGAAAGTGATTATTATTATGAATTGTCATATTATTGAAAGTGCTTGTGAAGCGGGGATTACTACACAGTGAACATGCACAAAACTACACATGTACGTATTTATTCGTATTATGATTTGTTCTTGACAAAGTCGTGAATGCCACCTGAAACATGCGCAAGAGGTTCGCCTTATTTGAATCAGAATACGAAGCAGTCACGTGGCTGTGTGTGAAAATGAAGCTTGGGACGTCACAGAACACGTGATTATGGCAAAACGAATCAAGCTCCGGTACAGTGCTTCACTGTGAGATGTTTGCGGTTTTTTGATACAAGCTTCGAAGCCTCGGTGTCAAACGTCACATCACTACCGAAGGACGGCGCTCTCTCGCACACGACGGGATCCAAACCCTGGACGAGCCCAAACAGAGATGTCGTCAGCGCGCGTTTCTCTTCATCAGCGCATGAATCTTTCGCCTTTTACGAAAGATTTCCGTGGAGGGGAACCTATGCGAGTGGCCATGTGTTTTGGGGGGGCCCTGCTCACAGCAGAGCTGCACTGGAGTGTCAAGAGCAGAATGAGTCTGGCTGTCCGCCAAAACGCGCACTTGGAGCGAAGCGTGCCTCGACGTGGTTGCATCCTTTGCGCTTCCTGCATCGCAGCTTCCACTTTCTTTAGCCAGCAGCGAAGGACGGCGCTCTCTCGCACACGACGGGATCCAAACCCTGGACGAGCCCAAAGAAAGATGTCTTCAGCTCCTCTGGCCCTATCAGTGATTCGTGCGCTTCCAGCATTCTTTTCTGACCGCGAAAGCCGGCGTCCACCGCCTGCGTTGGTGGTATAGTGGTGAGCATAGCTGCCTTCCAAGCAGTTGACCCGGGTTCGATTCCCGGCCAACGCATTTCCTTTGACTCCGGCTGACGTCGAAGCAGAACCCCTTCTCTGACTGCGATAAAAACTTTTGGACGAGTCGTTCGGCGGCAGCAAAGCACTAGGTCTCCCCGTCGGGGAATCGAACCCCGGTCTTCCGCGTGACAGGCGGAGATACTGTCCACTATACTAACGAGGAGCTGCGCATGCGGCCCTTCACCCCCAGCCGACGCGACCGCACCGACAGTACCAAAACCAGCCTCTACTCCACGAAATACCAGACCGACCCGTCACGAGCTAGAGTCTCTCAACGTTAGGCGTGCAACCCATTACAGGGGATCATTATTTGGACTCCTTTTTTGTTTGTTTGGATGACATTGTCTTGATGGGGCTTGTGAATATTGGGTGATGGAAGGGACTTTTGTAACTTTTACTCCTCCCATTTGGAGTGAGGGGATGATGAAAATCATGTTGGCAGGTGTCAGCACCCTAGATTACCCTCGGTGAGCGTAGTGGTTTACCGCAGGGATGGCACAGGCCCAAGGGGGTGCCGGCACAGCTCGAGTTTCTCTTCATCAACGCTTAAATCTTTCGCCTTTTACTAAAGATTTCCGTGGAGGGGAACCTTTGCGAGTGACCTGTATTTTTGGGGGCTCTGCTCACAGCAGAGCTGCACTGGAGTGTCAAGAGCAGAATGGGTCTGGCTGTCCGCTTGGAACGAAGCGGGCCTCGGCGTGGTTGCATCCTTTGCGCTTCCCGCATCGCAGCTTCGACTTTCTTTAGCCAGCACCGAAGGATAACGATGGGAAAATGACGGGATCCAAACCCAGGACGAGCCCAAACAGAGATGTCGTCAGCGCGCGTTTCTCTTCATCAGCGCATGAATCTTTCGCCTTTTACGAAAGATTTCTGTGGAGGGGAACCTATGCGAGTGGCCATGTGTTTTGGGGGGGCCCTGCTCACAGCAGAGCTGCACTGGAGTGTCAAGAGCAGAATGAGTCTGGCTGTCCGCCAAAACGCGCACTTGGAGTGAAGCGTGCCTCGACGTGGTTGCATCCTTTGCGCTTCCTGCATCGCAGCTTCCACTTTCTTTAGCCAGCAGCGAAGGACGGCGCTCTCTCGCACACGACGGGATCCAAACCCTGGACGAGCCCAAAGAAAGATGTCTTCACGAATCACTGATAGGGCCAGAGGAGCCTCTGGCCCTATCAGTGATTCGTGCGCTTCCAGCATTCTTTTCTGACCGCGAAAGCCGGCGTCCACCGCCTGCGTTGGTGGTATAGTGGTGAGCATAGCTGCCTTCCAAGCAGTTGACCCGGGTTCGATTCCCGGCCAACGCATTTCCTTTGACTCCGGCTGACGTCGAAGCAGAACCCCTTCTCTGACTGCGATAAAAACTTTTGGACGAGTCGTTCGGCGGCAGCAAAGTGCTAGGTCTCCCCGTCGGGGAATCGAACCCTAGATTACCCTCGGTGAGCGTAGTGGTTTACCGCAGGGATGGCACAGGCCCAAGGGGGTGCCGGCACAGCTCGAGTTTCTCTTCATCAACGCATAAATCTTTCGCCTTTTACTAAAGATTTCCGTGGAGGGGTACCTTTGCGAGTGACCTGTATTTTTGGGGGCTCTGCTCACAGCAGAGCTGCACTGGAGTGTCAAGAGCAGAATGGGTCTCGGCGTGGTTGCATCCTTTGCGCTTCCCGCATCGCAGCTTCGACTTTCTTTAGCCAGCACCGAAGGATAACGATGGGAAAATGACGCTTTTACGAAGCACCGAGGATTTCCCCTCAATTGTGTCGTGAAAAGGTTCGTTACTCTAAGCTTTTCAACGCGTTGCACACTAACGACATCTTGCGGTCGAAGGTGGAAAAAAGTGCTTTTGCGACCCAGATGTCCAAGCGGTTTTTGGATCGTTTCATATAATAAACCAATTTTTGCTACAAAAACCATATAACGAAAAAAGTGTCATTTTACTTACACAAGGTATGAGTTAATCTGTGAATAAACTTATGAAAGTATAAGCATGGTTCGTGTGTTCATATATGATCACAATAAATGAAGAATACTGTGAAAGTGATTATTATTATGAATTGTCATATTATTGAAAGTGCTTGTGAAGCGGGGATTACTACACAGTGAACATGCACAAAACTACACATGTACGTATTTATTCGTATTATGATTTGTTCTTGACAAAGTCGTGAATGCCACCTGAAACATGCGCAAGAGGTTCGCCTTATTTGAATCAGAATACGAAGCAGTCACGTGGCTGTGTGTGAAAATGAAGCTTGGGACGTCACAGAACACGTGATTATGGCAAAACGAATCAAGCTCCGGTACAGTGCTTCACTGTGAGATGTTTGCGGTTTTTTGATACAAGCTTCGAAGCCTCGGTGTCAAACGTCACATCACTACCGAAGGACGGCGCTCTCTCGCACACGACGGGATCCAAACCCTGGACGAGCCCAAACAGAGATGTCGTCAGCGCGCGTTTCTCTTCATCAGCGCATGAATCTTTCGCCTTTTACGAAAGATTTCCGTGGAGGGGAACCTATGCGAGTGGCCATGTGTTTTGGGGGGGCCCTGCTCACAGCAGAGCTGCACTGGAGTGTCAAGAGCAGAATGAGTCTGGCTGTCCGCCAAAACGCGCACTTGGAGCGAAGCGTGCCTCGACGTGGTTGCATCCTTTGCGCTTCCTGCATCGCAGCTTCCACTTTCTTTAGCCAGCAGCGAAGGACGGCGCTCTCTCGCACACGACGGGATCCAAACCCTGGACGAGCCCAAAGAAAGATGTCTTCAGCTCCTCTGGCTCTATCAGTGATTCGTGCGCTTCCAGCATTCTTTTCTGACCGCGAAAGCCGGCGTCCACCGCCTGCGTTGGTGGTATAGTGGTGAGCATAGCTGCCTTCCAAGCAGTTGACCCGGGTTCGATTCCCGGCCAACGCATTTCCTTTGACTCCGGCTGACGTCGAAGCAGAACCCCTTCTCTGACTGCGATAAAAACTTTTGGACGAGTCGTTCGGCGGCAGCAAAGCGCTAGGTCTCCCCGTCGGGGAATCGAACCCCGGTCTTCCGCGTGACAGGCGGAGATACTGTCCACTATACTAACGAGGAGCTGCGCATGCGGCCCTTCACCCCCAGCCGACGCGACCGCACCGACAGTACCAAAACCAGCCTCTACTCCACGAAATACCAGACCGACCCGTCACGAGCTAGAGTCTCTCAACGTTAGGCGTGCAACCCATTACAGGGGATCATTATTTGGACTCCTTTTTTGTTTGTTTGGATGACATTGTCTTGATTGGGCTTGTGAATATTGGGTGATGGAAGGGACTTTTGTAACTTTTACTCCTCCCATTTGGAGTGAGGGGATGATGAAAATCATGTTGGCAGGTGTCAGCACCCTAGATTACCCTCGGTGAGCGTAGTGGTTTACCGCAGGGATGGCACAGGCCCAAGGGGGTGCCGGCACAGCTCGAGTTTCTCTTCATCAACGCATAAATCTTTCGCCTTTTACTAAAGATTTCCGTGGAGGGGAACCTTTGCGAGTGACCTGTATTTTTGGGGGCTCTGCTCACAGCAGAGCTGCACTGGAGTGTCAAGAGCAGAATGGGTCTGGCTGTCCGCTTGGAACGAAGCGGGCCTCGGCGTGGTTGCATCCTTTGCGCTTCCCGCATCGCAGCTTCGACTTTCTTTAGCCAGCACCGAAGGATAACGATGGGAAAATGACGGGATCCAAACCCAGGACGAGCCCAAACAGAGATGTCGTCAGCGCGCGTTTCTCTTCATCAGCGCATGAATCTTTCGCCTTTTACGAAAGATTTCCGTGGAGGGGAACCTATGCGAGTGGCCATGTGTTTTGGGGGGGCCCTGCTCACAGCAGAGCTGCACTGGAGTGTCAAGAGCAGAATGAGTCTGGCTGTCCGCCAAAACGCGCACTTGGAGCGAAGCGTGCCTCGACGTGGTTGCATCCTTTGCGCTTCCTGCATCGCAGCTTCCACTTTCTTTAGCCAGCAGCGAAGGACGGCGCTCTCTCGCACACGACGGGATCCAAACCCTGGACGAGCCCAAAGAAAGATGTCTTCAGCTCCTCTGGCCCTATCAGTGATTCGTGCGCTTCCAGCATTCTTTTCTGACCGCGAAAGCCGGCGTCCACCGCCTGCGTTGGTGGTATAGTGGTGAGCATAGCTGCCTTCCAAGCAGTTGACCCGGGTTCGATTCCCGGCCAACGCATTTCCTTTGACTCCGGCTGACGTCGAAGCAGAACCCCTTCTCTGACTGCGATAAAAACTTTTGGACGAGTCGTTCGGCGGCAGCAAAGTGCTAGGTCTCCCCGTCGGGGAATCGAACCCTAGATTACCCTCGGTGAGCGTAGTGGTTTACCGCAGGGATGGCACAGGCCCAAGGGGGTGCCGGCACAGCTCGAGTTTCTCTTCATCAACGCATAAATCTTTCGCCTTTTACTAAAGATTTCCGTGGAGGGGTACCTTTGCGAGTGACCTGTATTTTTGGGGGCTCTGCTCACAGCAGAGCTGCACTGGAGTGTCAAGAGCAGAATGGGTCTCGGCGTGGTTGCATCCTTTGCGCTTCCCGCGTCGCAGCTTCGACTTTCTTTAGCCAGCACCGAAGGATAACGATGGGAAAATGACGCTTTTACGAAGCACCGAGGATTTCCCCTCAATTGTGTCGTGAAAAGGTTCGTTACTCTAAGCTTTTCAACGCGTTGCACACTAACGACATCTTGCGGTCGAAGGTGGAAAAAAGTGCTTTTGCGACCCAGATGTCCAAGCGGTTTTTGGATCGTTTCATATAATAAACCAATTTTTGCTACAAAAACCATATAACGAAAAAAGTGTCATTTTACTTACACAAGGTATGAGTTAATCTGTGAATAAACTTATGAAAGTATAAGCATGGTTCGTGTGTTCATATATGATCACAATAAATGAAGAATACTGTGAAAGTGATTATTATTATGAATTGTCATATTATTGAAAGTGCTTGTGAAGCGGGGATTACTACACAGTGAACATGCACAAAACTACACATGTACGTATTTATTCGTATTATGATTTGTTCTTGACAAAGTCGTGAATGCCACCTGAAACATGCGCAAGAGGTTCGCCTTATTTGAATCAGAATACGAAGCAGTCACGTGGCTGTGTGTGAAAATGAAGCTTGGGACGTCACAGAACACGTGATTATGGCAAAACGAATCAAGCTCCGGTACAGTGCTTCACTGTGAGATGTTTGCGGTTTTTTGATACAAGCTTCGAAGCCTCGGTGTCAAACGTCACATCACTACCGAAGGACGGCGCTCTCTCGCACACGACGGGATCCAAACCCTGGACGAGCCCAAACAGAGATGTCGTCAGCGCGCGTTTCTCTTCATCAGCGCATGAATCTTTCGCCTTTTACGAAAGATTTCCGTGGAGGGGAACCTATGCGAGTGGCCATGTGTTTTGGGGGGGCCCTGCTCACAGCAGAGCTGCACTGGAGTGTCAAGAGCAGAATGAGTCTGGCTGTCCGCCAAAACGCGCACTTGGAGCGAAGCGTGCCTCGACGTGGTTGCATCCTTTGCGCTTCCTGCATCGCAGCTTCCACTTTCTTTAGCCAGCAGCGAAGGACGGCGCTCTCTCGCACACGACGGGATCCAAACCCTGGACGAGCCCAAAGAAAGATGTCTTCAGCTCCTCTGGCTCTATCAGTGATTCGTGCGCTTCCAGCATTCTTTTCTGACCGCGAAAGCCGGCGTCCACCGCCTGCGTTGGTGGTATAGTGGTGAGCATAGCTGCCTTCCAAGCAGTTGACCCGGGTTCGATTCCCGGCCAACGCATTTCCTTTGACTCCGGCTGACGTCGAAGCAGAACCCCTTCTCTGACTGCGATAAAAACTTTTGGACGAGTCGTTCGGCGGCAGCAAAGCGCTAGGTCTCCCCGTCGGGGAATCGAACCCCGGTCTTCCGCGTGACAGGCGGAGATACTGTCCACTATACTAACGAGGAGCTGCGCATGCGGCCCTTCACCCCCAGCCGACGCGACCGCACCGACAGTACCAAAACCAGCCTCTACTCCACGAAATACCAGACCGACCCGTCACGAGCTAGAGTCTCTCAACGTTAGGCGTGCAACCCATTACAGGGGATCATTATTTGGACTCCTTTTTTGTTTGTTTGGATGACATTGTCTTGATTGGGCTTGTGAATATTGGGTGATGGAAGGGACTTTTGTAACTTTTACTCCTCCCATTTGGAGTGAGGGGATGATGAAAATCATGTTGGCAGGTGTCAGCACCCTAGATTACCCTCGGTGAGCGTAGTGGTTTACCGCAGGGATGGCACAGGCCCAAGGGGGTGCCGGCACAGCTCGAGTTTCTCTTCATCAACGCATAAATCTTTCGCCTTTTACTAAAGATTTCCGTGGAGGGGAACCTTTGCGAGTGACCTGTATTTTTGGGGGCTCTGCTCACAGCAGAGCTGCACTGGAGTGTCAAGAGCAGAATGGGTCTGGCTGTCCGCTTGGAACGAAGCGGGCCTCGGCGTGGTTGCATCCTTTGCGCTTCCCGCATCGCAGCTTCGACTTTCTTTAGCCAGCACCGAAGGATAACGATGGGAAAATGACGGGATCCAAACCCAGGACGAGCCCAAACAGAGATGTCGTCAGCGCGCGTTTCTCTTCATCAGCGCATGAATCTTTCGCCTTTTACGAAAGATTTCCGTGGAGGGGAACCTATGCGAGTGGCCATGTGTTTTGGGGGGGCCCTGCTCACAGCAGAGCTGCACTGGAGTGTCAAGAGCAGAATGAGTCTGGCTGTCCGCCAAAACGCGCACTTGGAGCGAAGCGTGCCTCGACGTGGTTGCATCCTTTGCGCTTCCTGCATCGCAGCTTCCACTTTCTTTAGCCAGCAGCGAAGGACGGCGCTCTCTCGCACACGACGGGATCCAAACCCTGGACGAGCCCAAAGAAAGATGTCTTCAGCTCCTCTGGCCCTATCAGTGATTCGTGCGCTTCCAGCATTCTTTTCTGACCGCGAAAGCCGGCGTCCACCGCCTGCGTTGGTGGTATAGTGGTGAGCATAGCTGCCTTCCAAGCAGTTGACCCGGGTTCGATTCCCGGCCAACGCATTTCCTTTGACTCCGGCTGACGTCGAAGCAGAACCCCTTCTCTGACTGCGATAAAAACTTTTGGACGAGTCGTTCGGCGGCAGCGAAGTGCTAGGTCTCCCCGTCTGGGAATCGAACCCTAGATTACCCTCGGTGAGCGTAGTGGTTTACCGCAGGGATGGCACAGGCCCAAGGGGGTGCCGGCACAGCTCGAGTTTCTCTTCATCAACGCATAAATCTTTCGCCTTTTACTAAAGATTTCCGTGGAGGGGTACCTTTGCGAGTGACCTGTATTTTTGGGGGCTCTGCTCACAGCAGAGCTGCACTGGAGTGTCAAGAGCAGAATGGGTCTCGGCGTGGTTGCATCCTTTGCGCTTCCCGCATCGCAGCTTCGACTTTCTTTAGCCAGCACCGAAGGATAACGATGGGAAAATGACGCTTTTACGAAGCACCGAGGATTTCCCCTCAATTGTGTCGTGAAAAGGTTCGTTACTCGAAGCTTTTCAACGCGTTGCACACTAACGACATCTTGCGGTCGAAGGTGGAAAAAAGTGCTTTTGCGACCCAGATGTCCAAGCGGTTTTTGGATCGTTTCATATAATAAACCAATTTTTGCTACAAAAACCATATAACGAAAAAAGTGTCATTTTACTTACACAAGGTATGAGTTAATCTGTGAATAAACTTATGAAAGTATAAGCATGGTTCGTGTGTTCATATATGATCACAATAAATGAAGAATACTGTGAAAGTGATTATTATTATGAATTGTCATATTATTGAAAGTGCTTGTGAAGCGGGGATTACTACACAGTGAACATGCACAAAACTACACATGTACGTATTTATTCGTATTATGATTTGTTCTTGACAAAGTCGTGAATGCCACCTGAAACATGCGCAAGAGGTTCGCCTTATTTGAATCAGAATACGAAGCAGTCACGTGGCTGTGTGTGAAAATGAAGCTTGGGACGTCACAGAACACGTGATTATGGCAAAACGAATCAAGCTCCGGTACAGTGCTTCACTGTGAGATGTTTGCGGTTTTTTGATACAAGCTTCGAAGCCTCGGTGTCAAACGTCACATCACTACCGAAGGACGGCGCTCTCTCGCACACGACGGGATCCAAACCCTGGACGAGCCCAAACAGAGATGTCGTCAGCGCGCGTTTCTCTTCATCAGCGCATGAATCTTTCGCCTTTTACGAAAGATTTCCGTGGAGGGGAACCTATGCGAGTGGCCATGTGTTTTGGGGGGGCCCTGCTCACAGCAGAGCTGCACTGGAGTGTCAAGAGCAGAATGAGTCTGGCTGTCCGCCAAAACGCGCACTTGGAGCGAAGCGTGCCTCGACGTGGTTGCATCCTTTGCGCTTCCTGCATCGCAGCTTCCACTTTCTTTAGCCAGCAGCGAAGGACGGCGCTCTCTCGCACACGACGGGATCCAAACCCTGGACGAGCCCAAAGAAAGATGTCTTCAGCTCCTCTGGCTCTATCAGTGATTCGTGCGCTTCCAGCATTCTTTTCTGACCGCGAAAGCCGGCGTCCACCGCCTGCGTTGGTGGTATAGTGGTGAGCATAGCTGCCTTCCAAGCAGTTGACCCGGGTTCGATTCCCGGCCAACGCATTTCCTTTGACTCCGGCTGACGTCGAAGCAGAACCCCTTCTCTGACTGCGATAAAAACTTTTGGACGAGTCGTTCGGCGGCAGCAAAGCGCTAGGTCTCCCCGTCGGGGAATCGAACCCCGGTCTTCCGCGTGACAGGCGGAGATACTGTCCACTATACTAACGAGGAGCTGCGCATGCGGCCCTTCACCCCCAGCCGACGCGACCGCACCGACAGTACCAAAACCAGCCTCTACTCCACGAAATACCAGACCGACCCGTCACGAGCTAGAGTCTCTCAACGTTAGGCGTGCAACCCATTACAGGGGATCATTATTTGGACTCCTTTTTTGTTTGTTTGGATGACATTGTCTTGATTGGGCTTGTGAATATTGGGTGATGGAAGGGACTTTTGTAACTTTTACTCCTCCCATTTGGAGTGAGGGGATGATGAAAATCATGTTGGCAGGTGTCAGCACCCTAGATTACCCTCGGTGAGCGTAGTGGTTTACCGCAGGGATGGCACAGGCCCAAGGGGGTGCCGGCACAGCTCGAGTTTCTCTTCATCAACGCATAAATCTTTCGCCTTTTACTAAAGATTTCCGTGGAGGGGAACCTTTGCGAGTGACCTGTATTTTTGGGGGCTCTGCTCACAGCAGAGCTGCACTGGAGTGTCAAGAGCAGAATGGGTCTCGGCGTGGTTGCATCCTTTGCGCTTCCCGCGTCGCAGCTTCGACTTTCTTTAGCCAGCACCGAAGGATAACGATGGGAAAATGACGCTTTTACGAAGCACCGAGGCTTTCACCTCAATTGTGTCGTGAAAAGGTTCGTTGCTCGAAGCTTTTCAACACGTTGCACACTAACAACATCTTGCGGTCGATGGTGGAAAAAAGTGCTTTTGCGACCCAGATGTCCAAGCGGTTTTTGGATCGTTTCATATAATAAACCAATTTTTGCTACAAAAACCATATAACGAAAAAAGTGTCATTTTACTTACACAAGGTATGAGTTAATCTGTGAATAAACTTATGAAAGTATAAGCATGGTTCGTGTGTTCATATATGATCACAATAAATGAAGAATACTGTGAAAGTGATTATTATTATGAATTGTCATATTATTGAAAGTGCTTGTGAAGCGGGGATTACTACACAGTGAACATGCACAAAACTACACATGTACGTATTTATTCGTATTATGATTTGTTCTTGACAAAGTCGTGAATGCCACCTGAAACATGCGCAAGAGGTTCGCCTTATTTGAATCAGAATACGAAGCAGTCACGTGGCTGTGTGTGAAAATGAAGCTTGGGACGTCACAGAACACGTGATTATGGCAAAACGAATCAAGCTCCGGTACAGTGCTTCACTGTGAGATGTTTGCGGTTTTTTGATACAAGCTTCGAAGCCTCGGTGTCAAACGTCACATCACTACCGAAGGACGGCGCTCTCTCGCACACGACGGGATCCAAACCCTGGACGAGCCCAAACAGAGATGTCGTCAGCGCGCGTTTCTCTTCATCAGCGCATGAATCTTTCGCCTTTTACGAAAGATTTCCGTGGAGGGGAACCTATGCGAGTGGCCATGTGTTTTGGGGGGGCCCTGCTCACAGCAGAGCTGCACTGGAGTGTCAAGAGCAGAATGAGTCTGGCTGTCCGCCAAAACGCGCACTTGGAGCGAAGCGTGCCTCGACGTGGTTGCATCCTTTGCGCTTCCTGCATCGCAGCTTCCACTTTCTTTAGCCAGCAGCGAAGGACGGCGCTCTCTCGCACACGACGGGATCCAAACCCTGGACGAGCCCAAAGAAAGATGTCTTCAGCTCCTCTGGCCCTATCAGTGATTCGTGCGCTTCCAGCATTCTTTTCTGACCGCGAAAGCCGGCGTCCACCGCCTGCGTTGGTGGTATAGTGGTGAGCATAGCTGCCTTCCAAGCAGTTGACCCGGGTTCGATTCCCGGCCAACGCATTTCCTTTGACTCCGGCTGACGTCGAAGCAGAACCCCTTCTCTGACTGCGATAAAAACTTTTGGACGAGTCGTTCGGCGGCAGCAAAGCACTAGGTCTCCCCGTCGGGGAATCGAACCCCGGTCTTCCGCGTGACAGGCGGAGATACTGTCCACTATACTAACGAGGAGCTGCGCATGCGGCCCTTCACCCCCAGCCGACGCGACCGCACCGACAGTACCAAAACCAGCCTCTACTCCACGAAATACCAGACCGACCCGTCACGAGCTAGAGTCTCTCAACGTTAGGCGTGCAACCCATTACAGGGGATCATTATTTGGACTCCTTTTTTGTTTGTTTGGATGACATTGTCTTGATTGGGCTTGTGAATATTGGGTGATGGAAGGGACTTTTGTTACTTTTACTCCTCCCATTTGGAGTGAGGGGATGATGAAAATCATGTTGGCAGGTGTCAGCACCCTAGATTACCCTCGGTGAGCGTAGTGGTTTACCGCAGGGATGGCACAGGCCCAAGGGGGTGCCGGCACAGCTCGAGTTTCTCTTCATCAACGCATAAATCTTTCGCCTTTTACTAAAGATTTCCGTGGAGGGGAACCTTTGCGAGTGACCTGTATTTTTGGGGGCTCTGCTCACAGCAGAGCTGCACTGGAGTGTCAAGAGCAGAATGGGTCTGGCTGTCCGCTTGGAACGAAGCGGGCCTCGGCGTGGTTGCATCCTTTGCGCTTCCCGCATCGCAGCTTCGACTTTCTTTAGCCAGCACCGAAGGATAACGATGGGAAAATGACGGGATCCAAACCCAGGACGAGCCCAAACAGAGATGTCGTCAGCGCGCGTTTCTCTTCATCAGCGCATGAATCTTTCGCCTTTTACGAAAGATTTCCGTGGAGGGGAACCTATGCGAGTGGCCATGTGTTTTGGGGGGGCCCTGCTCACAGCAGAGCTGCACTGGAGTGTCAAGAGCAGAATGAGTCTGGCTGTCCGCCAAAACGCGCACTTGGAGCGAAGCGTGCCTCGACGTGGTTGCATCCTTTGCGCTTCCTGCATCGCAGCTTCCACTTTCTTTAGCCAGCAGCGAAGGACGGCGCTCTCTCGCACACGACGGGATCCAAACCCTGGACGAGCCCAAAGAAAGATGTCTTCAGCTCCTCTGGCCCTATCAGTGATTCGTGCGCTTCCAGCATTCTTTTCTGACCGCGAAAGCCGGCGTCCACCGCCTGCGTTGGTGGTATAGTGGTGAGCATAGCTGCCTTCCAAGCAGTTGACCCGGGTTCGATTCCCGGCCAACGCATTTCCTTTGACTCCGGCTGACGTCGAAGCAGAACCCCTTCTCTGACTGCGATAAAAACTTTTGGACGAGTCGTTCGGCGGCAGCGAAGTGCTAGGTCTCCCCGTCTGGGAATCGAACCCTAGATTACCCTCGGTGAGCGTAGTGGTTTACCGCAGGGATGGCACAGGCCCAAGGGGGTGCCGGCACAGCTCGAGTTTCTCTTCATCAACGCATAAATCTTTCGCCTTTTACTAAAGATTTCCGTGGAGGGGTACCTTTGCGAGTGACCTGTATTTTTGGGGGCTCTGCTCACAGCAGAGCTGCACTGGAGTGTCAAGAGCAGAATGGGTCTCGGCGTGGTTGCATCCTTTGCGCTTCCCGCATCGCAGCTTCGACTTTCTTTAGCCAGCACCGAAGGATAACGATGGGAAAATGACGCTTTTACGAAGCACCGAGGATTTCCCCTCAATTGTGTCGTGAAAAGGTTCGTTACTCGAAGCTTTTCAACGCGTTGCACACTAACGACATCTTGCGGTCGAAGGTGGAAAAAAGTGCTTTTGCGACCCAGATGTCCAAGCGGTTTTTGGATCGTTTCATATAATAAACCAATTTTTGCTACAAAAACCATATAACGAAAAAAGTGTCATTTTACTTACACAAGGTATGAGTTAATCTGTGAATAAACTTATGAAAGTATAAGCATGGTTCGTGTGTTCATATATGATCACAATAAATGAAGAATACTGTGAAAGTGATTATTATTATGAATTGTCATATTATTGAAAGTGCTTGTGAAGCGGGGATTACTACACAGTGAACATGCACAAAACTACACATGTACGTATTTATTCGTATTATGATTTGTTCTTGACAAAGTCGTGAATGCCACCTGAAACATGCGCAAGAGGTTCGCCTTATTTGAATCAGAATACGAAGCAGTCACGTGGCTGTGTGTGAAAATGAAGCTTGGGACGTCACAGAACACGTGATTATGGCAAAACGAATCAAGCTCCGGTACAGTGCTTCACTGTGAGATGTTTGCGGTTTTTTGATACAAGCTTCGAAGCCTCGGTGTCAAACGTCACATCACTACCGAAGGACGGCGCTCTCTCGCACACGACGGGATCCAAACCCTGGACGAGCCCAAACAGAGATGTCGTCAGCGCGCGTTTCTCTTCATCAGCGCATGAATCTTTCGCCTTTTACGAAAGATTTCCGTGGAGGGGAACCTATGCGAGTGGCCATGTGTTTTGGGGGGGCCCTGCTCACAGCAGAGCTGCACTGGAGTGTCAAGAGCAGAATGAGTCTGGCTGTCCGCCAAAACGCGCACTTGGAGCGAAGCGTGCCTCGACGTGGTTGCATCCTTTGCGCTTCCTGCATCGCAGCTTCCACTTTCTTTAGCCAGCAGCGAAGGACGGCGCTCTCTCGCACACGACGGGATCCAAACCCTGGACGAGCCCAAAGAAAGATGTCTTCAGCTCCTCTGGCCCTATCAGTGATTCGTGCGCTTCCAGCATTCTTTTCTGACCGCGAAAGCCGGCGTCCACCGCCTGCGTTGGTGGTATAGTGGTGAGCATAGCTGCCTTCCAAGCAGTTGACCCGGGTTCGATTCCCGGCCAACGCATTTCCTTTGACTCCGGCTGACGTCGAAGCAGAACCCCTTCTCTGACTGCGATAAAAACTTTTGGACGAGTCGTTCGGCGGCAGCAAAGTGCTAGGTCTCCCCGTCGGGGAATCGAACCCTAGATTACCCTCGGTGAGCGTAGTGGTTTACCGCAGGGATGGCACAGGCCCAAGGGGGTGCCGGCACAGCTCGAGTTTCTCTTCATCAACGCATAAATCTTTCGCCTTTTACTAAAGATTTCCGTGGAGGGGTACCTTTGCGAGTGACCTGTATTTTTGGGGGCTCTGCTCACAGCAGAGCTGCACTGGAGTGTCAAGAGCAGAATGGGTCTCGGCGTGGTTGCATCCTTTGCGCTTCCCGCATCGCAGCTTCGACTTTCTTTAGCCAGCACCGAAGGATAACGATGGGAAAATGACGCTTTTACGAAGCACCGAGGATTTCCCCTCAATTGTGTCGTGAAAAGGTTCGTTACTCGAAGCTTTTCAACGCGTTGCACACTAACGACATCTTGCGGTCGAAGGTGGAAAAAAGTGCTTTTGCGACCCAGATGTCCAAGCGGTTTTTGGATCGTTTCATATAATAAACCAATTTTTGCTACAAAAACCATATAACGAAAAAAGTGTCATTTTACTTACACAAGGTATGAGTTAATCTGTGAATAAACTTATGAAAGTATAAGCATGGTTCGTGTGTTCATATATGATCACAATAAATGAAGAATACTGTGAAAGTGATTATTATTATGAATTGTCATATTATTGAAAGTGCTTGTGAAGCGGGGATTACTACACAGTGAACATGCACAAAACTACACATGTACGTATTTATTCGTATTATGATTTGTTCTTGACAAAGTCGTGAATGCCACCTGAAACATGCGCAAGAGGTTCGCCTTATTTGAATCAGAATACGAAGCAGTCACGTGGCTGTGTGTGAAAATGAAGCTTGGGACGTCACAGAACACGTGATTATGGCAAAACGAATCAAGCTCCGGTACAGTGCTTCACTGTGAGATGTTTGCGGTTTTTTGATACAAGCTTCGAAGCCTCGGTGTCAAACGTCACATCACTACCGAAGGACGGCGCTCTCTCGCACACGACGGGATCCAAACCCTGGACGAGCCCAAACAGAGATGTCGTCAGCGCGCGTTTCTCTTCATCAGCGCATGAATCTTTCGCCTTTTACGAAAGATTTCCGTGGAGGGGAACCTATGCGAGTGGCCATGTGTTTTGGGGGGGCCCTGCTCACAGCAGAGCTGCACTGGAGTGTCAAGAGCAGAATGAGTCTGGCTGTCCGCCAAAACGCGCACTTGGAGCGAAGCGTGCCTCGACGTGGTTGCATCCTTTGCGCTTCCTGCATCGCAGCTTCCACTTTCTTTAGCCAGCAGCGAAGGACGGCGCTCTCTCGCACACGACGGGATCCAAACCCTGGACGAGCCCAAAGAAAGATGTCTTCAGCTCCTCTGGCCCTATCAGTGATTCGTGCGCTTCCAGCATTCTTTTCTGACCGCGAAAGCCGGCGTCCGCCGCCTGCGTTGGTGGTATAGTGGTGAGCATAGCTGCCTTCCAAGCAGTTGACCCGGGTTCGATTCCCGGCCAACGCATTTCCTTTGACTCCGGCTGACGTCGAAGCGTTGTCATATTATTGAAAGTGCTTGTGAAGCGGGGATTACTACACAGTGAACATGCACAAAACTACACATGTACGTATTTATTCGTATTATGATTTGTTCTTGACAAAGTCGTGAATGCCACCTGAAACATGCGCAAGAGGTTCGCCTTATTTGAATCAGAATACGAAGCAGTCACGTGGCTGTGTGTGAAAATGAAGCTTGGGACGTCACAGAACACGTGATTATGGCAAAACGAATCAAGCTCCGGTACAGTGCTTCTCCGGTACAGTGAACCCCTTCTCTGACTGCGCCAAAAACTTTTGGACGAGTCGTTCGGCGGCAGCAAAGTGCTAGGTCTCCCCGTCGGGGAATCGAACCCCGGTCTTCCGCGTGACAGGCGGAGATACTGTCCACTATACTAACGAGGAGCTGCGCATGCGGCCCTTCACCCCCAGCCGACGCGACCGCACCGACAGTACCAAAACCAGCCTCTACTCCACGAAATACCAGACCGACCCGTCACGAGCTAGAGTCTCTCAACGTTAGGCGTGCAACCCATTACAGGGGATCATTATTTGGACTCCTTTTTTGTTTGTTTGGATGACATTGTCTTGATTGGGCTTGTGAATATTGGGTGATGGAAGGGACTTTTGTAACTTTTACTCCTCCCATTTGGAGTGAGGGGATGATGAAAATCATGTTGGCAGGTGTCAGCACCCTAGATTACCCTCGGTGAGCGTAGTGGTTTACCGCAGGGATGGCACAGGCCCAAGGGGGTGCCGGCACAGCTCGAGTTTCTCTTCATCAACGCATAAATCTTTCGCCTTTTACTAAAGATTTCCGTGGAGGGGAACCTTTGCGAGTGATCTGTATTTTTGGGGGCTCTGCTCACAGCAGAGCTGCACTGGAGTGTCAAGAGCAGAATGGGTCTGGCTGTCCGCTTGGAACGAAGCGGGCCTCGGCGTGGTTGCATCCTTTGCGCTTCCCGCATCGCAGCTTCGACTTTCTTTAGCCAGCACCGAAGGATAACGATGGGAAAATGACGGGATCCAAACCCAGGACGAGCCCAAACAGAGATGTCGTCAGCGCGCGTTTCTCTTCATCAGCGCATGAATCTTTCGCCTTTTACGAAAGATTTCCGTGGAGGGGAACCTATGCGAGTGGCCATGTGTTTTGGGGGGGCCCTGCTCACAGCAGAGCTGCACTGGAGTGTCAAGAGCAGAATGAGTCTGGCTGTCCGCCAAAACGCGCACTTGGAGCGAAGCGTGCCTCGACGTGGTTGCATCCTTTGCGCTTCCTGCATCGCAGCTTCCACTTTCTTTAGCCAGCAGCGAAGGACGGCGCTCTCTCGCACACGACGGGATCCAAACCCTGGACGAGCCCAAAGAAAGATGTCTTCAGCTCCTCTGGCCCTATCAGTGATTCGTGCGCTTCCAGCATTCTTTTCTGACCGCGAAAGCCGGCGTCCACCGCCTGCGTTGGTGGTATAGTGGTGAGCATAGCTGCCTTCCAAGCAGTTGACCCGGGTTCGATTCCCGGCCAACGCATTTCCTTTGACTCCGGCTGACGTCGAAGCAGAACCCCTTCTCTGACTGCGATAAAAACTTTTGGACGAGTCGTTCGGCGGCAGCAAAGTGCTAGGTCTCCCCGTCGGGGAATCGAACCCCGGTCTTCCGCGTGACAGGCGGAGATACTGTCCACTATACTAACGAGGAGCTGCGCATGCGGCCCTTCACCCCCAGCCGACGCGACCGCACCGACAGTACCAAAACCAGCCTCTACTCCACGAAATACCAGACCGACCCGTCACGAGCTAGAGTCTCTCAACGTTAGGCGTGCAACCCATTACAGGGGATCATTATTTGGACTCCTTTTTTGTTTGTTTGGATGACATTGTCTTGATTGGGCTTGTGAATATTGGGTGATGGAAGGGACTTTTGTAACTTTTACTCCTCCCATTTGGAGTGAGGGGATGATGAAAATCATGTTGGCAGGTGTCAGCACCCTAGATTACCCTCGGTGAGCGTAGTGGTTTACCGCAGGGATGGCACAGGCCCAAGGGGGTGCCGGCACAGCTCGAGTTTCTCTTCATCAACGCATAAATCTTTCGCCTTTTACTAAAGATTTCTGTGGAGGGGAACCTTTGCGAGTGACCTGTTTTTTTGGGGGCTCTGCTCACAGCAGAGCTGCACTGGAGTGTCAAGAGCAGAATGGGTCTGGCTGTCCGCTTGGAACGAAGCGGGCCTCGGCGTGGTTGCATCCTTTGCGCTTCCCGCATCGCAGCTTCGACTTTCTTTAGCCAGCACCGCAGGATAACGATGGGAAAATGACGGGATCCAAACCCAGGACGAGCCCAAACAGAGATGTCGTCAGCGCGCGTTTCTCTTCATCAGCGCATGATTCTTTCGCCTTTTACGAAAGATTTCCGTGGAGGGGAACCTATGCGAGTGGCCATGTGTTTTGGGGGGGCCCTGCTCACAGCAGAGCTGCACTGGAGTGTCAAGAGCAGAATGAGTCTGGCTGTCCGCCAAAACGCGCACTTGGAGCGAAGCGTGCCTCGACGTGGTTGCATCCTTTGCGCTTCCTGCATCGCAGCTTCCACTTTCTTTAGCCAGCAGCGAAGGACGGCGCTCTCTCGCACACGACGGGATCCAAACCCTGGACGAGCCCAAAGAAAGATGTCTTCAGCTCCTCTGGCCCTATCAGTGATTCGTGCGCTTCCAGCATTCTTTTCTGACCGCGAAAGCCGGCGTCCACCGCCTGCGTTGGTGGTATAGTGGTGAGCATAGCTGCCTTCCAAGCAGTTGACCCGGGTTCGATTCCCGGCCAACGCATTTCCTTTGACTCCGGCTGACGTCGAAGCAGAACCCCTTCTCTGACTGCGATAAAAACTTTTGGACGAGTCGTTCGGCGGCAGCAAAGCACTAGGTCTCCCCGTCGGGGAATCGAACCCCGGTCTTCCGCGTGACAGGCGGAGATACTGTCCACTATACTAACGAGGAGCTGCGCATGCGGCCCTTCACCCCCAGCCGACGCGACCGCACCGACAGTACCAAAACCAGCCTCTACTCCACGAAATACCAGACCGACCCGTCACGAGCTAGAGTCTCTCAACGTTAGGCGTGCAACCCATTACAGGGGATCATTATTTGGACTCCTTTTTTGTTTGTTTGGATGACATTGTCTTGATTGGGCTTGTGAATATTGGGTGATGGAAGGGACTTTTGTAACTTTTACTCCTCCCATTTGGAGTGAGGGGATGATGAAAATCATGTTGGCAGGTGTCAGCACCCTAGATTACCCTCGGTGAGCGTAGTGGTTTACCGCAGGGATGGCACAGGCCCAAGGGGGTGCCGGCACAGCTCGAGTTTCTCTTCATCAACGCATAAATCTTTCGCCTTTTACTAAAGATTTCCGTGGAGGGGAACCTTTGCGAGTGACCTGTGTTTTTGGGGGCTCTGCTCACAGCAGAGCTGCACTGGAGTGTCAAGAGCAGAATGGGTCTCGGCGTGGTTGCATCCTTTGCGCTTCCCGCGTCGCAGCTTCGACTTTCTTTAGCCAGCACCGAAGGATAACGATGGGAAAATGACGCTTTTACGAAGCACCGAGGCTTTCACCTCAATTGTGTCGTGAAAAGGTTCGTTGCTCGAAGCTTTTCAACACGTTGCACACTAACGACATCTTGCGGTCGATGGTGGAAAAAAGTGCTTTTGCGACCCAGATGTCCAAGCGGTTTTTGGATCGTTTCATATAATAAACCAATTTTTGCTACAAAAACCATATAACGAAAAAAGTGTCATTTTACTTACACAAGGTATGAGTTAATCTGTGAATAAACTTATGAAAGTATAAGCATGGTTCGTGTGTTCATATATGATCACAATAAATGAAGAATACTGTGAAAGTGATTATTATTATGAATTGTCATATTATTGAAAGTGCTTGTGAAGCGGGGATTACTACACAGTGAACATGCACAAAACTACACATGTACGTATTTATTCGTATTATGATTTGTTCTTGACAAAGTCGTGAATGCCACCTGAAACATGCGCAAGAGGTTCGCCTTATTTGAATCAGAATACGAAGCAGTCACGTGGCTGTTTGTGAAAATGAAGCTTGGGACGTCACAGAACACGTGATTATGGCAAAACGAATCAAGCTCCGGTACAGTGCTTCACTGTGAGATGTTTGCGGTTTTTTGATACAAGCTTCGAAGCCTCGGTGTCAAACGTCACATCACTACCGAAGGACGGCGCTCTCTCGCACACGACGGGATCCAAACCCTGGACGAGCCCAAACAGAGATGTCGTCAGCGCGCGTTTCTCTTCATCAGCGCATGAATCTTTCGCCTTTTACGAAAGATTTCCGTGGAGGGGAACCTATGCGAGTGGCCATGTGTTTTGGGGGGGCCCTGCTCACAGCAGAGCTGCACTGGAGTGTCAAGAGCAGAATGAGTCTGGCTGTCCGCCAAAACGCGCACTTGGAGCGAAGCGTGCCTCGACGTGGTTGCATCCTTTGCGCTTCCTGCATCGCAGCTTCCACTTTCTTTAGCCAGCAGCGAAGGACGGCGCTCTCTCGCACACGACGGGATCCAAAAACTGGACGAGCCCAAAGAAAGATGTCTTCAGCTCCTCTGGCCCTATCAGTGATTCGTGCGCTTCCAGCATTCTTTTCTGACCGCGAAAGCCGGCGTCCACCGCCTGCGTTGGTGGTATAGTGGTGAGCATAGCTGCCTTCCAAGCAGTTGACCCGGGTTCGATTCCCGGCCAATGCATTTCCTTTGACTCCGGCTGACGTCGAAGCAGAACCCCTTCTCTGACTGCGATAAAAACTTTTGGACGAGTCGTTCGGCGGCAGCAAAGCACTAGGTCTCCCCGTCGGGGAATCGAACCCCGGTCTTCCGCGTGACAGGCGGAGATACTGTCCACTATACTAACGAGGAGCTGCTCATGCGGCCCTTCACCCCCAGCCGACGCGACCGCACCGACAGTACCAAAACCAGCCTCTACTCCACGAAATACCAGACCGACCCGTCACGAGCTAGAGTCTCTCAACGTTAGGCGTGCAACCCATTACAGGGGATCATTATTTGGACTCCTTTTTTGTTTGTTTGGATGACATTGTCTTGATTGGGCTTGTGAATATTGGGTGATGGAAGGGACTTTTGTAACTTTTACTCCTCCCATTTGGAGTGAGGGGATGATGAAAATCATGTTGGCAGGTGTCAGCACCCTAGATTACCCTCGGTGAGCGTAGTGGTTTACCGCAGGGATGGCACAGGCCCAAGGGGGTGCCGGCACAGCTCGAGTTTCTCTTCATCAACGCATAAATCTTTCGCCTTTTACTAAAGATTTCCGTGGAGGGGAACCTTTGCGAGTGACCTGTATTTTTGGGGGCTCTGCTCACAGCAGAGCTGCACTGGAGTGTCAAGAGCAGAATGGGTCTCGGCGTGGTTGCATCCTTTGCGCTTCCCGCGTCGCAGCTTCGACTTTCTTTAGCCAGCACCGAAGGATAACGTTGGGAAAATGACGCTTTTACGAAGCACCGAGGCTTTCACCTCAATTGTGTCGTGAAAAGGTTCGTGGCTCGAAGCTTTTCAACACGTTGCACACTAACGACATCTTGCGGTCGATGGTGGAAAAAAGTGCTTTTGCGACCCAGATGTCCAAGCGGTTTTTGGATCGTTTCATATAATAAACCAATTTTTGCTACAAAAACCATATAACGAAAAAAGTGTCATTTTACTTACACAAGGTATGAGTTAATCTGTGAATAAACTTATGAAAGTATAAGCATGGTTCGTGTGTTCATATATGATCACAATAAATGAAGAATACTGTGAAAGTGATTATTATTATGAATTGTCATATTATTGAAAGTGCTTGTGAAGCGGGGATTACTACACAGTGAACATGCACAAAACTACACATGTACGTATTTATTCGTATTATGATTTGTTCTTGACAAAGTCGTGAATGCCACCTGAAACATGCGCAAGAGGTTCGCCTTATTTGAATCAGAATACGAAGCAGTCACGTGGCTGTGTGTGAAAATGAAGCTTGGGACGTCACAGAACACGTGATTATGGCAAAACGAATCAAGCTCCGGTACAGTGCTTCACTGTGAGATGTTTGCGGTTTTTTGATACAAGCTTCGAAGCCTCGGTGTCAAACGTCACATCACTACCGAAGGACGGCGCTCTCTCGCACACGACGGGATCCAAACCCTGGACGAGCCCAAACAGAGATGTCGTCAGCGCGCGTTTCTCTTCATCAGCGCATGAATCTTTCGCCTTTTACGAAAGATTTCCGTGGAGGGGAACCTATGCGAGTGGCCATGTGTTTTGGGGGGGCCCTGCTCACAGCAGAGCTGCACTGGAGTGTCAAGAGCAGAATGAGTCTGGCTGTCCGCCAAAACGCGCACTTGGAGCGAAGCGTGCCTCGACGTGGTTGCATCCTTTGCGCTTCCTGCATCGCAGCTTCCACTTTCTTTAGCCAGCAGCGAAGGACGGCGCTCTCTCGCACACGACGGGATCCAAACCCTGGACGAGCCCAAAGAAAGATGTCTTCAGCTCCTCTGGCCCTATCAGTGATTCGTGCGCTTCCAGCATTCTTTTCTGACCGCGAAAGCCGGCGTCCACCGCCTGCGTTGGTGGTATAGTGGTGAGCATAGCTGCCTTCCAAGCAGTTGACCCGGGTTCGATTCCCGGCCAACGCATTTCCTTTGACTCCGGCTGACGTCGAAGCAGAACCCCTTCTCTGACTGCGATAAAAACTTTTGGACGAGTCGTTCGGCGGCAGCAAAGCACTAGGTCTCCCCGTCGGGGAATCGAACCCCGGTCTTCCGCGTGACAGGCGGAGATACTGTCCACTATACTAACGAGGAGCGCCAGCCGACGCGACCGCACCGACAGTACCAAAACCAGCCTCTACTCCACGAAATACCAGACCGACCCGTCACGAGCTAGAGTCTCTCAACGTTAGGCGTGCAACCCATTACAGGGGATCATTATTTGGACTCCTTTTTTGTTTGTTTGGATGACATTGTCTTGATTGGGCTTGTGAATATTGGGTGATGGAAGGGACTTTTGTAACTTTTACTCCTCCCATTTGGAGTGAGGGGATGATGAAAATCATGTTGGCAGGTGTCAGCACCCTAGATTACCCTCGGTGAGCGTAGTGGTTTACCGCAGGGATGGCACAGGCCCAAGGGGGTGCCGGCACAGCTCGAGTTTCTCTTCATCAACGCATAAATCTTTCGCCTTTTACTAAAGATTTCCGTGGAGGGGAACCTTTGCGAGTGATCTGTATTTTTGGGGGCTCCGCTCACAGCAGAGCTGCACTGGAGTGTCAAGAGCAGAATGGGTCTGGCTGTCCGCTTGGAACGAAGCGGGCCTCGGCGTGGTTGCATCCTTTGCGCTTCCCGCATCGCAGCTTCGACTTTCTTTAGCCAGCACCGAAGGATAACGATGGGAAAATGACGGGATCCAAACCCAGGACGAGCCCAAACAGAGATGTCGTCAGCGCGCGTTTCTCTTCATCAGCGCATGATTCTTTCGCCTTTTACGAAAGATTTCCGTGGAGGGGAACCTATGCGAGTGGCCATGTGTTTTGGGGGGGCCCTGCTCACAGCAGAGCTGCACTGGAGTGTCAAGAGCAGAATGAGTCTGGCTGTCCGCCAAAACGCGCACTTGGAGCGAAGCGTGCCTCGACGTGGTTGCATCCTTTGCGCTTCCTGCATCGCAGCTTCCACTTTCTTTAGCCAGCAGCGAAGGACGGCGCTCTCTCGCACACGACGGGATCCAAACCCTGGACGAGCCCAAAGAAAGATGTCTTCAGCTCCTCTGGCCCTATCAGTGATTCGTGCGCTTCCAGCATTCTTTTCTGACCGCGAAAGCCGGCGTCCACCGCCTGCGTTGGTGGTATAGTGGTGAGCATAGCTGCCTTCCAAGCGGTTGACCCGGGTTCGATTCCCGGCCAACGCATTTCCTTTGACTCCGGCTGACGTCGAAGCAGAACCCCTTCTCTGACTGCGATAAAAACTTTTGGACGAGTCGTTCGGCGGCAGCAAAGCACTAGGTCTCCCCGTCGGGGAATCGAACCCCGGTCTTCCGCGTGACAGGCGGAGATACTGTCCACTATACTAACGAGGAGCTGCGCATGCGGCCCTTCACCCCCAGCCGACGCGACCGCACCGACAGTACCAAAACCAGCCTCTACTCCACGAAATACCAGACCGACCCGTCACGAGCTAGAGTCTCTCAACGTTAGGCGTGCAACCCATTACAGGGGATCATTATTTGGACTCCTTTTTTGTTTGTTTGGATGACATTGTCTTGATTGGGCTTGTGAATATTGGGTGATGGAAGGGACTTTTGTAACTTTTACTCCTCCCATTTGGAGTGAGGGGATGATGAAAATCATGTTGGCAGGTGTCAGCACCCTAGATTACCCTCGGTGAGCGTAGTGGTTTACCGCAGGGATGGCACAGGCCCAAGGGGGTGCCGGCACAGCTCGAGTTTCTCTTCATCAACGCATAAATCTTTCGCCTTTTACTAAAGATTTCCGTGGAGGGGAACCTTTGCGAGTGACCTGTATTTTTGGGGGCTCTGCTCACAGCAGAGCTGCACTGGAGTGTCAAGAGCAGAATGGGTCTCGGCGTGGTTGCATCCTTTGCGCTTCCCGCGTCGCAGCTTCGACTTTCTTTAGCCAGCACCGAAGGATAACGTTGGGAAAATGACGCTTTTACGAAGCACCGAGGCTTTCACCTCAATTGTGTCGTGAAAAGGTTCGTGGCTCGAAGCTTTTCAACACGTTGCACACTAACGACATCTTGCGGTCGATGGTGGAAAAAAGTGCTTTTGCGACCCAGATGTCCAAGCGGTTTTTGGATCGTTTCATATAATAAACCAATTTTTGCTACAAAAACCATATAACGAAAAAAGTGTCATTTTACTTACACAAGGTATGAGTTAATCTGTGAATAAACTTATGAAAGTATAAGCATGGTTCGTGTGTTCATATATGATCACAATAAATGAAGAATACTGTGAAAGTGATTATTATTATGAATTGTCATATTATTGAAAGTGCTTGTGAAGCGGGGATTACTACACAGTGAACATGCACAAAACTACACATGTACGTATTTATTCGTATTATGATTTGTTCTTGACAAAGTCGTGAATGCCACCTGAAACATGCGCAAGAGGTTCGCCTTATTTGAATCAGAATACGAAGCAGTCACGTGGCTGTGTGTGAAAATGAAGCTTGGGACGTCACAGAACACGTGATTATGGCAAAACGAATCAAGCTCCGGTACAGTGCTTCACTGTGAGATGTTTGCGGTTTTTTGATACAAGCTTCGAAGCCTCGGTGTCAAACGTCACATCACTACCGAAGGACGGCGCTCTCTCGCACACGACGGGATCCAAACCCTGGACGAGCCCAAACAGAGATGTCGTCAGCGCGCGTTTCTCTTCATCAGCGCATGAATCTTTCGCCTTTTACGAAAGATTTCCGTGGAGGGGAACCTATGCGAGTGGCCATGTGTTTTGGGGGGGCCCTGCTCACAGCAGAGCTGCACTGGAGTGTCAAGAGCAGAATGAGTCTGGCTGTCCGCCAAAACGCGCACTTGGAGCGAAGCGTGCCTCGACGTGGTTGCATCCTTTGCGCTTCCTGCATCGCAGCTTCCACTTTCTTTAGCCAGCAGCGAAGGACGGCGCTCTCTCGCACACGACGGGATCCAAACCCTGGACGAGCCCAAAGAAAGATGTCTTCAGCTCCTCTGGCCCTATCAGTGATTCGTGCGCTTCCAGCATTCTTTTCTGACCGCGAAAGCCGGCGTCCACCGCCTGCGTTGGTGGTATAGTGGTGAGCATAGCTGCCTTCCAAGCAGTTGACCCGGGTTCGATTCCCGGCCAACGCATTTCCTTTGACTCCGGCTGACGTCGAAGCAGAACCCCTTCTCTGACTGCGATAAAAACTTTTGGACGAGTCGTTCGGCGGCAGCAAAGCACTAGGTCTCCCCGTCGGGGAATCGAACCCCGGTCTTCCGCGTGACAGGCGGAGATACTGTCCACTATACTAACGAGGAGCTGCGCATGCGGCCCTTCACCCCCAGCCGACGCGACCGCACCGACAGTACCAAAACCAGCCTCTACTCCACGAAATACCAGACCGACCCGTCACGAGCTAGAGTCTCTCAACGTTAGGCGTGCAACCCATTACAGGGGATCATTATTTGGACTCCTTTTTTGTTTGTTTGGATGACATTGTCTTGATTGGGCTTGTGAATATTGGGTGATGGAAGGGACTTTTGTAACTTTTACTCCTCCCATTTGGAGTGAGGGGATGATGAAAATCATGTTGGCAGGTGTCAGCACCCTAGATTACCCTCGGTGAGCGTAGTGGTTTACCGCAGGGATGGCACAGGCCCAAGGGGGTGCCGGCACAGCTCGAGTTTCTCTTCATCAACGCATAAATCTTTCGCCTTTTACTAAAGATTTCCGTGGAGGGGAACCTTTGCGAGTGACCTGTATTTTTGGGGGCTCTGCTCACAGCAGAGCTGCACTGGAGTGTCAAGAGCAGAATGGGTCTCGGCGTGGTTGCATCCTTTGCGCTTCCCGCGTCGCAGCTTCGACTTTCTTTAGCCAGCACCGAAGGATAACGTTGGGAAAATGACGCTTTTACGAAGCACCGAGGCTTTCACCTCAATTGTGTCGTGAAAAGGTTCGTGGCTCGAAGCTTTTCAACACGTTGCACACTAACGACATCTTGCGGTCGATGGTGGAAAAAAGTGCTTTTGCGACCCAGATGTCCAAGCGGTTTTTGGATCGTTTCATATAATAAACCAATTTTTGCTACAAAAACCATATAACGAAAAAAGTGTCATTTTACTTACACAAGGTATGAGTTAATCTGTGAATAAACTTATGAAAGTATAAGCATGGTTCGTGTGTTCATATATGATCACAATAAATGAAGAATACTGTGAAAGTGATTATTATTATGAATTGTCATATTATTGAAAGTGCTTGTGAAGCGGGGATTACTACACAGTGAACATGCACAAAACTACACATGTACGTATTTATTCGTATTATGATTTGTTCTTGACAAAGTCGTGAATGCCACCTGAAACATGCGCAAGAGGTTCGCCTTATTTGAATCAGAATACGAAGCAGTCACGTGGCTGTGTGTGAAAATGAAGCTTGGGACGTCACAGAACACGTGATTATGGCAAAACGAATCAAGCTCCGGTACAGTGCTTCACTGTGAGATGTTTGCGGTTTTTTGATACAAGCTTCGAAGCCTCGGTGTCAAACGTCACATCACTACCGAAGGACGGCGCTCTCTCGCACACGACGGGATCCAAACCCTGGACGAGCCCAAACAGAGATGTCGTCAGCGCGCGTTTCTCTTCATCAGCGCATGAATCTTTCGCCTTTTACGAAAGATTTCCGTGGAGGGGAACCTATGCGAGTGGCCATGTGTTTTGGGGGGGCCCTGCTCACAGCAGAGCTGCACTGGAGTGTCAAGAGCAGAATGAGTCTGGCTGTCCGCCAAAACGCGCACTTGGAGCGAAGCGTGCCTCGACGTGGTTGCATCCTTTGCGCTTCCTGCATCGCAGCTTCCACTTTCTTTAGCCAGCAGCGAAGGACGGCGCTCTCTCGCACACGACGGGATCCAAACCCTGGACGAGCCCAAAGAAAGATGTCTTCAGCTCCTCTGGCCCTATCAGTGATTCGTGCGCTTCCAGCATTCTTTTCTGACCGCGAAAGCCGGCGTCCACCGCCTGCGTTGGTGGTATAGTGGTGAGCATAGCTGCCTTCCAAGCAGTTGACCCGGGTTCGATTCCCGGCCAACGCATTTCCTTTGACTCCGGCTGACGTCGAAGCAGAACCCCTTCTCTGACTGCGATAAAAACTTTTGGACGAGTCGTTCGGCGGCAGCAAAGCACTAGGTCTCCCCGTCGGGGAATCGAACCCCGGTCTTCCGCGTGACAGGCGGAGATACTGTCCACTATACTAACGAGGAGCGCCAGCCGACGCGACCGCACCGACAGTACCAAAACCAGCCTCTACTCCACGAAATACCAGACCGACCCGTCACGAGCTAGAGTCTCTCAACGTTAGGCGTGCAACCCATTACAGGGGATCATTATTTGGACTCCTTTTTTGTTTGTTTGGATGACATTGTCTTGATTGGGCTTGTGAATATTGGGTGATGGAAGGGACTTTTGTAACTTTTACTCCTCCCATTTGGAGTGAGGGGATGATGAAAATCATGTTGGCAGGTGTCAGCACCCTAGATTACCCTCGGTGAGCGTAGTGGTTTACCGCAGGGATGGCACAGGCCCAAGGGGGTGCCGGCACAGCTCGAGTTTCTCTTCATCAACGCATAAATCTTTCGCCTTTTACTAAAGATTTCCGTGGAGGGGAACCTTTGCGAGTGATCTGTATTTTTGGGGGCTCCGCTCACAGCAGAGCTGCACTGGAGTGTCAAGAGCAGAATGGGTCTGGCTGTCCGCTTGGAACGAAGCGGGCCTCGGCGTGGTTGCATCCTTTGCGCTTCCCGCATCGCAGCTTCGACTTTCTTTAGCCAGCACCGAAGGATAACGATGGGAAAATGACGGGATCCAAACCCAGGACGAGCCCAAACAGAGATGTCGTCAGCGCGCGTTTCTCTTCATCAGCGCATGATTCTTTCGCCTTTTACGAAAGATTTCCGTGGAGGGGAACCTATGCGAGTGGCCATGTGTTTTGGGGGGGCCCTGCTCACAGCAGAGCTGCACTGGAGTGTCAAGAGCAGAATGAGTCTGGCTGTCCGCCAAAACGCGCACTTGGAGCGAAGCGTGCCTCGACGTGGTTGCATCCTTTGCGCTTCCTGCATCGCAGCTTCCACTTTCTTTAGCCAGCAGCGAAGGACGGCGCTCTCTCGCACACGACGGGATCCAAACCCTGGACGAGCCCAAAGAAAGATGTCTTCAGCTCCTCTGGCCCTATCAGTGATTCGTGCGCTTCCAGCATTCTTTTCTGACCGCGAAAGCCGGCGTCCACCGCCTGCGTTGGTGGTATAGTGGTGAGCATAGCTGCCTTCCAAGCGGTTGACCCGGGTTCGATTCCCGGCCAACGCATTTCCTTTGACTCCGGCTGACGTCGAAGCAGAACCCCTTCTCTGACTGCGATAAAAACTTTTGGACGAGTCGTTCGGCGGCAGCAAAGCACTAGGTCTCCCCGTCGGGGAATCGAACCCCGGTCTTCCGCGTGACAGGCGGAGATACTGTCCACTATACTAACGAGGAGCTGCGCATGCGGCCCTTCACCCCCAGCCGACGCGACCGCACCGACAGTACCAAAACCAGCCTCTACTCCACGAAATACCAGACCGACCCGTCACGAGCTAGAGTCTCTCAACGTTAGGCGTGCAACCCATTACAGGGGATCATTATTTGGACTCCTTTTTTGTTTGTTTGGATGACATTGTCTTGATTGGGCTTGTGAATATTGGGTGATGGAAGGGACTTTTGTAACTTTTACTCCTCCCATTTGGAGTGAGGGGATGATGAAAATCATGTTGGCAGGTGTCAGCACCCTAGATTACCCTCGGTGAGCGTAGTGGTTTACCGCAGGGATGGCACAGGCCCAAGGGGGTGCCGGCACAGCTCGAGTTTCTCTTCATCAACGCATAAATCTTTCGCCTTTTACTAAAGATTTCCGTGGAGGGGAACCTTTGCGAGTGACCTGTATTTTTGGGGGCTCTGCTCACAGCAGAGCTGCACTGGAGTGTCAAGAGCAGAATGGGTCTCGGCGTGGTTGCATCCTTTGCGCTTCCCGCGTCGCAGCTTCGACTTTCTTTAGCCAGCACCGAAGGATAACGTTGGGAAAATGACGCTTTTACGAAGCACCGAGGCTTTCACCTCAATTGTGTCGTGAAAAGGTTCGTGGCTCGAAGCTTTTCAACACGTTGCACACTAACGACATCTTGCGGTCGATGGTGGAAAAAAGTGCTTTTGCGACCCAGATGTCCAAGCGGTTTTTGGATCGTTTCATATAATAAACCAATTTTTGCTACAAAAACCATATAACGAAAAAAGTGTCATTTTACTTACACAAGGTATGAGTTAATCTGTGAATAAACTTATGAAAGTATAAGCATGGTTCGTGTGTTCATATATGATCACAATAAATGAAGAATACTGTGAAAGTGATTATTATTATGAATTGTCATATTATTGAAAGTGCTTGTGAAGCGGGGATTACTACACAGTGAACATGCACAAAACTACACATGTACGTATTTATTCGTATTATGATTTGTTCTTGACAAAGTCGTGAATGCCACCTGAAACATGCGCAAGAGGTTCGCCTTATTTGAATCAGAATACGAAGCAGTCACGTGGCTGTGTGTGAAAATGAAGCTTGGGACGTCACAGAACACGTGATTATGGCAAAACGAATCAAGCTCCGGTACAGTGCTTCACTGTGAGATGTTTGCGGTTTTTTGATACAAGCTTCGAAGCCTCGGTGTCAAACGTCACATCACTACCGAAGGACGGCGCTCTCTCGCACACGACGGGATCCAAACCCTGGACGAGCCCAAACAGAGATGTCGTCAGCGCGCGTTTCTCTTCATCAGCGCATGAATCTTTCGCCTTTTACGAAAGATTTCCGTGGAGGGGAACCTATGCGAGTGGCCATGTGTTTTGGGGGGGCCCTGCTCACAGCAGAGCTGCACTGGAGTGTCAAGAGCAGAATGAGTCTGGCTGTCCGCCAAAACGCGCACTTGGAGCGAAGCGTGCCTCGACGTGGTTGCATCCTTTGCGCTTCCTGCATCGCAGCTTCCACTTTCTTTAGCCAGCAGCGAAGGACGGCGCTCTCTCGCACACGACGGGATCCAAACCCTGGACGAGCCCAAAGAAAGATGTCTTCAGCTCCTCTGGCCCTATCAGTGATTCGTGCGCTTCCAGCATTCTTTTCTGACCGCGAAAGCCGGCGTCCACCGCCTGCGTTGGTGGTATAGTGGTGAGCATAGCTGCCTTCCAAGCAGTTGACCCGGGTTCGATTCCCGGCCAACGCATTTCCTTTGACTCCGGCTGACGTCGAAGCAGAACCCCTTCTCTGACTGCGATAAAAACTTTTGGACGAGTCGTTCGGCGGCAGCAAAGCACTAGGTCTCCCCGTCGGGGAATCGAACCCCGGTCTTCCGCGTGACAGGCGGAGATACTGTCCACTATACTAACGAGGAGCTGCGCATGCGGCCCTTCACCCCCAGCCGACGCGACCGCACCGACAGTACCAAAACCAGCCTCTACTCCACGAAATACCAGACCGACCCGTCACGAGCTAGAGTCTCTCAACGTTAGGCGTGCAACCCATTACAGGGGATCATTATTTGGACTCCTTTTTTGTTTGTTTGGATGACATTGTCTTGATTGGGCTTGTGAATATTGGGTGATGGAAGGGACTTTTGTAACTTTTACTCCTCCCATTTGGAGTGAGGGGATGATGAAAATCATGTTGGCAGGTGTCAGCACCCTAGATTACCCTCGGTGAGCGTAGTGGTTTACCGCAGGGATGGCACAGGCCCAAGGGGGTGCCGGCACAGCTCGAGTTTCTCTTCATCAACGCATAAATCTTTCGCCTTTTACTAAAGATTTCCGTGGAGGGGAACCTTTGCGAGTGACCTGTATTTTTGGGGGCTCTGCTCACAGCAGAGCTGCACTGGAGTGTCAAGAGCAGAATGGGTCTCGGCGTGGTTGCATCCTTTGCGCTTCCCGCGTCGCAGCTTCGACTTTCTTTAGCCAGCACCGAAGGATAACGTTGGGAAAATGACGCTTTTACGAAGCACCGAGGCTTTCACCTCAATTGTGTCGTGAAAAGGTTCGTGGCTCGAAGCTTTTCAACACGTTGCACACTAACGACATCTTGCGGTCGATGGTGGAAAAAAGTGCTTTTGCGACCCAGATGTCCAAGCGGTTTTTGGATCGTTTCATATAATAAACCAATTTTTGCTACAAAAACCATATAACGAAAAAAGTGTCATTTTACTTACACAAGGTATGAGTTAATCTGTGAATAAACTTATGAAAGTATAAGCATGGTTCGTGTGTTCATATATGATCACAATAAATGAAGAATACTGTGAAAGTGATTATTATTATGAATTGTCATATTATTGAAAGTGCTTGTGAAGCGGGGATTACTACACAGTGAACATGCACAAAACTACACATGTACGTATTTATTCGTATTATGATTTGTTCTTGACAAAGTCGTGAATGCCACCTGAAACATGCGCAAGAGGTTCGCCTTATTTGAATCAGAATACGAAGCAGTCACGTGGCTGTGTGTGAAAATGAAGCTTGGGACGTCACAGAACACGTGATTATGGCAAAACGAATCAAGCTCCGGTACAGTGCTTCACTGTGAGATGTTTGCGGTTTTTTGATACAAGCTTCGAAGCCTCGGTGTCAAACGTCACATCACTACCGAAGGACGGCGCTCTCTCGCACACGACGGGATCCAAACCCTGGACGAGCCCAAACAGAGATGTCGTCAGCGCGCGTTTCTCTTCATCAGCGCATGAATCTTTCGCCTTTTACGAAAGATTTCCGTGGAGGGGAACCTATGCGAGTGGCCATGTGTTTTGGGGGGGCCCTGCTCACAGCAGAGCTGCACTGGAGTGTCAAGAGCAGAATGAGTCTGGCTGTCCGCCAAAACGCGCACTTGGAGCGAAGCGTGCCTCGACGTGGTTGCATCCTTTGCGCTTCCTGCATCGCAGCTTCCACTTTCTTTAGCCAGCAGCGAAGGACGGCGCTCTCTCGCACACGACGGGATCCAAACCCTGGACGAGCCCAAAGAAAGATGTCTTCAGCTCCTCTGGCCCTATCAGTGATTCGTGCGCTTCCAGCATTCTTTTCTGACCGCGAAAGCCGGCGTCCACCGCCTGCGTTGGTGGTATAGTGGTGAGCATAGCTGCCTTCCAAGCGGTTGACCCGGGTTCGATTCCCGGCCAACGCATTTCCTTTGACTCCGGCTGACGTCGAAGCAGAACCCCTTCTCTGACTGCGATAAAAACTTTTGGACGAGTCGTTCGGCGGCAGCAAAGCACTAGGTCTCCCCGTCGGGGAATCGAACCCCGGTCTTCCGCGTGACAGGCGGAGATACTGTCCACTATACTAACGAGGAGCTGCGCATGCGGCCCTTCACCCCCAGCCGACGCGACCGCACCGACAGTACCAAAACCAGCCTCTACTCCACGAAATACCAGACCGACCCGTCACGAGCTAGAGTCTCTCAACGTTAGGCGTGCAACCCATTACAGGGGATCATTATTTGGACTCCTTTTTTGTTTGTTTGGATGACATTGTCTTGATTGGGCTTGTGAATATTGGGTGATGGAAGGGACTTTTGTAACTTTTACTCCTCCCATTTGGAGTGAGGGGATGATGAAAATCATGTTGGCAGGTGTCAGCACCCTAGATTACCCTCGGTGAGCGTAGTGGTTTACCGCAGGGATGGCACAGGCCCAAGGGGGTGCCGGCACAGCTCGAGTTTCTCTTCATCAACGCATAAATCTTTCGCCTTTTACTAAAGATTTCCGTGGAGGGGAACCTTTGCGAGTGACCTGTATTTTTGGGGGCTCTGCTCACAGCAGAGCTGCACTGGAGTGTCAAGAGCAGAATGGGTCTGGCTGTCCGCTTGGAACGAAGCGGGCCTCGGCGTGGTTGCATCCTTTGCGCTTCCCGCATCGCAGCTTCGACTTTCTTTAGCCAGCACCGAAGGATAACGATGGGAAAATGACGGGATCCAAACCCAGGACGAGCCCAAACAGAGATGTCGTCAGCGCGCGTTTCTCTTCATCAGCGCATGAATCTTTCGCCTTTTACGAAAGATTTCCGTGGAGGGGAACCTATGCGAGTGGCCATGTGTTTTGGGGGGGCCCTGCTCACAGCAGAGCTGCACTGGAGTGTCAAGAGCAGAATGAGTCTGGCTGTCCGCCAAAACGCGCACTTGGAGCGAAGCGTGCCTCGACGTGGTTGCATCCTTTGCGCTTCCTGCATCGCAGCTTCCACTTTCTTTAGCCAGCAGCGAAGGACGGCGCTCTCTCGCACACGACGGGATCCAAACCCTGGACGAGCCCAAAGAAAGATGTCTTCAGCTCCTCTGGCCCTATCAGTGATTCGTGCGCTTCCAGCATTCTTTTCTGACCGCGAAAGCCGGCGTCCACCGCCTGCGTTGGTGGTATAGTGGTGAGCATAGCTGCCTTCCAAGCAGTTGACCCGGGTTCGATTCCCGGCCAACGCATTTCCTTTGACTCCGGCTGACGTCGAAGCAGAACCCCTTCTCTGACTGCGATAAAAACTTTTGGACGAGTCGTTCGGTGGCAGCAAAGTGCTAGGTCTCCCCGTCGGGGAATCGAACCCTAGATTACCCTCGGTGAGCGTAGTGGTTTACCGCAGGGATGGCACAGGCCCAAGGGGGTGCCGGCACAGCTCGAGTTTCTCTTCATCAACGCATAAATCTTTCGCCTTTTACTAAAGATTTCCGTGGAGGGGTACCTTTGCGAGTGACCTGTATTTTTGGGGGCTCTGCTCACAGCAGAGCTGCACTGGAGTGTCAAGAGCAGAATGGGTCTCGGCGTGGTTGCATCCTTTGCGCTTCCCGCATCGCAGCTTCGACTTTCTTTAGCCAGCACCGAAGGATAACGATGGGAAAATGACGCTTTTACGAAGCACCGAGGATTTCCCCTCAATTGTGTCGTGAAAAGGTTCGTTACTCGAAGCTTTTCAACGCGTTGCACACTAACGACATCTTGCGGTCGAAGGTGGAAAAAAGTGCTTTTGCGACCCAGATGTCCAAGCGGTTTTTGGATCGTTTCATATAATAAACCAATTTTTGCTACAAAAACCATATAACGAAAAAAGTGTCATTTTTCTTACACAAGGTATGAGTTAATCTGTGAATAAACTTATGAAAGTATAAGCATGGTTCGTGTGTTCATATATGATCACAATAAATGAAGAATACTGTGAAAGTGATTATTATTATGAATTGTCATATTATTGAAAGTGCTTGTGAAGCGGGGATTACTACACAGTGAACATGCACAAAACTACACATGTACGTATTTATTCGTATTATGATTTGTTCTTGACAAAGTCGTGAATGCCACCTGAAACATGCGCAAGAGGTTCGCCTTATTTGAATCAGAATACGAAGCAGTCACGTGGCTGTGTGTGAAAATGAAGCTTGGGACGTCACAGAACACGTGATTATGGCAAAACGAATCAAGCTCCGGTACAGTGCTTCACTGTGAGATGTTTGCGGTTTTTTGATACAAGCTTCGAAGCCTCGGTGTCAAACGTCACATCACTACCGAAGGACGGCGCTCTCTCGCACACGACGGGATCCAAACCCTGGACGAGCCCAAACAGAGATGTCGTCAGCGCGCGTTTCTCTTCATCAGCGCATGAATCTTTCGCCTTTTACGAAAGATTTCCGTGGAGGGGAACCTATGCGAGTGGCCATGTGTTTTGGGGGGGCCCTGCTCACAGCAGAGCTGCACTGGAGTGTCAAGAGCAGAATGAGTCTGGCTGTCCGCCAAAACGCGCACTTGGAGCGAAGCGTGCCTCGACGTGGTTGCATCCTTTGCGCTTCCTGCATCGCAGCTTCCACTTTCTTTAGCCAGCAGCGAAGGACGGCGCTCTCTCGCACACGACGGGATCCAAACCCTGGACGAGCCCAAAGAAAGATGTCTTCAGCTCCTCTGGCCCTATCAGTGATTCGTGCGCTTCCAGCATTCTTTTCTGACCGCGAAAGCCGGCCTCCACCGCCTGCGTTGGTGGTATAGTGGTGAGCATAGCTGCCTTCCAAGCAGTTGACCCGGGTTCGATTCCCGGCCAACGCATTTCCTTTGACTCCGGCTGACGTCGAAGCGTTGTCATATTATTGAAAGTGCTTGTGAAGCGGGGATTACTACACAGTGAACATGCACAAAACTACACATGTACGTATTTATTCGTATTATGATTTGTTCTTGACAAAGTCGTGAATGCCACCTGAAACATGCGCAAGAGGTTCGCCTTATTTGAATCAGAATACGAAGCAGTCACGTGGCTGTGTGTGAAAATGAAGCTTGGGACGTCACAGAACACGTGATTATGGCAAAACGAATCAAGCTCCGGTACAGTGCTTCTCCGGTACAGTGAACCCCTTCTCTGACTGCGCCAAAAACTTTTGGACGAGTCGTTCGGCGGCAGCAAAGTGCTAGGTCTCCCCGTCGGGGAATCGAACCCCGGTCTTCCGCGTGACAGGCGGAGATACTGTCCACTATACTAACGAGGAGCTGCGCATGCGGTCCTTCACCCCCAGCCGACGCGACCGCACCGACAGTACCAAAACCAGCCTCTACTCCACGAAATACCAGACCGACCCGTCACGAGCTAGAGTCTCTCAACGTTAGGCGTGCAACCCATTACAGGGGATCATTATTTGGACTCCTTTTTTTTTTTGTATGGATGACATTGTCTTGATTGGGCTTGTGAATATTGGGTGATGGAAGGGACTTTTGTAACTTTTACTCCTCCCATTTGGAGTGAGGGGATGATGAAAATCATGTTGGCAGGTGTCAGCACCCTAGATTACCCTCGGTGAGCGTAGTGGTTTACCGCAGGGATGGCACAGGCCCAAGGGGGTGCCGGCACAGCTCGAGTTTTTCTTCATCAACGCATAAATCTTTCGCCTTTTACTAAAGATTTCCGTGGAGGGGAACCTTTGCGAGTGATCTGTATTTTTGGGGGCTCTGCTCACAGCAGAGCTGCACTGGAGTGTCAAGAGCAGAATGGATCTGGAGGTCCGCTTGGAACGAAGCGGGCCTTGGCGTGGTTGCATCCTTTGCGCTTCCCGCATCGCAGCTTCGACTTTCTTTGGCCAGCACCGAAGGATAACGATGGGAAAATGACGGGATCCGAACCCTAGACGAGCCCAAACAGAGATGTCTTCAGCGCGCGTTTCTCTTCATCAGCGCATGAATCTTTCGCCTTTTACGAAAGATTTCCGTGGAGGGGAGCCTATGCGAGTGGCCATGTGTTTTGGGGGGGCCCTGCTCACAGCAGAGCTGCACTGGAGTGTCAAGAGCAGAATGAGTCTGGCTGTCCGCCAAAACGCGCACTTGGAGCGAAGCGTGCCTCGACGTGGTTGCATCCTTTGCGCTTCCTGGATCGCAGCTTCCACTTTCTTTAGCCAGCAGCGAAGGACGGCGCTCTCTCGCACACGACGGGATCCAAACCCTGGACGAGCCCAAAGAAAGATGTCTTCAGCTCCTCTGGCCCTATCAGTGATTCGTGCGCTTCCAGCATTCTTTTCTGACCGCGAAAGCCGGCGTCCACCGCCTGCGTTGGTGGTATAGTGGTGAGCATAGCTGCCTTCCAAGCAGTTGACCCGGGTTCGATTCCCGGCCAACGCATTTCCTTTGACTCCTGCTGACGTCGAAGCGTTGTCATATTATTGAAAGTGCTTGTGAAGCGGGGATTACTACACAGTGAACATGCACAAAACTACACATGTACGTATTTATTCGTATTATGATTTGTTCTTGACAAAGTCGTGAATGCCACCTGAAACATGCGCAAGAGGTTCGCCTTATTTGAATCAGAATACGAAGCAGTCACGTGGCTGTGTGTGAAAATAAAGCTTGGGACGTCACAGAACACGTGATTATGGCAAAACGAATCAAGCTCCGGTACAGTGCTTCTCCGGTACAGTGAACCCCTTCTCTGACTGCGCCAAAAACTTTTGGACGAGTCGTTCGGCGGCAGCAAAGTGCTAGGTCTCCCCGTCGGGGAATCGAACCCCGGTCTTCCGCGTGACAGGCGGAGATACTGTCCACTATACTAACGAGGAGCTGCGCATGCGGCCCTTCACCCCCAGCCGACGCGACCGCACCGACAGTACCAAAACCAGCCTCTACTCCACAAAATACCAGACCGACCCGTCACGAGCTAGAGTCTCTCAACGTTAGGCGTGCAACCCATTACAGGGGATCATTATTTGGACTCCTTTTTTTTTTTGTATGGATGACATTGTCTTGATTGGGCTTGTGAATATTGGGTGATGGAAGGGACTTTTGTAACTTTTACTCCTCCCATTTGGAGTGAGGGGATGATGAAAATCATGTTGGCAGGTGTCAGCACCCTAGATTACCCTCGGTGAGCGTAGTGGTTTACCGCAGGGATGGCACAGGCCCAAAGGGGGGTGCCGGCACAGCTCGAGTTTCTCTTCATCAACGCATAAATCTTTCGCCTTTTACTAAAGATTTCCGTGGAGGGGAACCTTTGCGAGTGATCTGTATTTTTGGGGGCTCTGCTCACAGCAGAGCTGCACTGGAGTGTCAAGAGCAGAATGGATCTGGAGGTCCGCTTGGAACGAAGCGGGCCTCGGCGTGGTTGCATCCTTTGCGCTTCCCGCATCGCAGCTTCGACTTTCTTTAGCCAGCACCGAAGGATAACGATGGGAAAATGACGGGATCCGAACCCTAGACGAGCCCAAACAGAGATGTCTTCAGCGCGCGTTTCTCTTCATCAGCGCATGAATCTTTCGCCTTTTACGAAAGATTTCCGTGGAGGGGAGCCTATGCGAGTGGCCATGTGTTTTGGGGGGGCCCTGCTCACAGCAGAGCTGCACTGGAGTGTCAAGAGCAGAATGAGTCTGGCTGTCCGCCAAAACGCGCACTTGGAGCGAAGCGTGCCTCGACGTGGTTGCATCCTTTGCGCTTCCTGCATCGCAGCTTCCACTTTCTTTAGCCAGCAGCGAAGGACGGCGCTCTCTCGCACACGACGGGATCCAAACCCTGGACGAGCCCAAAGAAAGATGTCTTCAGCTCCTCTGGCCCTATCAGTGATTCGTGCGCTTCCAGCATTCTTTTCTGACCGCAAAAGCCGGCCTCCACCGCCTGCGTTGGTGGTATAGTGGTGAGCATAGCTGCCTTCCAAGCAGTTGACCCGGGTTCGATTCCCGGCCAACGCATTTCCTTTGACTCCGGCTGACGTCGAAGCGTTGTCATATTATTGAAAGTGCTTGTGAAGCGGGGATTACTACACAGTGAACATGCACAAAACTACACATGTACGTATTTATTCGTATTATGATTTGTTCTTGACAAAGTCGTGAATGCCACCTGAAACATGCGCAAGAGGTTCGCCTTATTTGAAACAGAATACGAAGCAGTCACGTGGCTGTGTGTGAAAATGAAGCTTGGGACGTCACAGAACACGTGATTATGGCAAAACGAATCAAGCTCCGGTACAGTGCTTCTCCGGTACAGTGAACCCCTTCTCTGACTGCGCCAAAAACTTTTGGACGAGTCGTTCGGCGGCAGCAAAGTGCTAGGTCTCCCCGTCGGGGAATCGAACCCCGGTCTTCCGCGTGACAGGCGGAGATACTGTCCACTATACTAACAAGGAGCTGCGCATGCGGCCCTTCACCCCCAGCCGACGCGACCGCACCGACAGTACCAAAACCAGCCTCTACTCCACGAAATACCAGACCGACCCGTCACGAGCTAGAGTCTCTCAACGTTAGGCGTGCAACCCATTACAGGCGATCATTATTTGGACTCCTTTTTTTTTTTGTATGGATGACATTGTCTTGATTGGGCTTGTGAATATTGGGTGATGGAAGGGACTTTTGTAACTTTTACTCCTCCCATTTGGAGTGAGGGGATGATGAAAATCATGTTGGCAGGTGTCAGCACCCTAGATTACCCTCGGTGAGCGTAGTGGTTTACCGCAGGGATGGCACAGGCCCAAGGGGGTGCCGGCACAGCTCGAGTTTCTCTTCATCAACGCATAAATCTTTCGCCTTTTACTAAAGATTTCCGTGGAGGGGAACCTTTGCGAGTGATCTGTATTTTTGGGGGCTCTGCTCACAGCAGAGCTGCACTGGAGTGTCAAGAGCAGAATGGATCTGGAGGTCCGCTTGGAACGAAGCGGGCCTCGGCGTGGTTGCATCTTTTGCGCTTCCCGCATCGCAGCTTCGACTTTCTTTGGCCAGCACCGAAGGATAACGATGGGAAAATGACGGGATCCGAACCCTAGACGAGCCCAAACAGAGATGTCTTCAGCGCGCGTTTCTCTTCATCAGCGCATGAATCTTTCGCCTTTTACGAAAGATTTCCGTGGAGGGGAGCCTATGCGAGTGGCCATGTGTTTTGGGGGGGCCCTGCTCACAGCAGAGCTGCACTGGAGTGTCAAGAGCAGAATGAGTCTGGCTGTCCGCCAAAACGCGCACTTGGAGCGAAGCGTGCCTCGACGTGGTTGCATCCTTTGCGCTTCCTGCATCGCAGCTTCCACTTTCTTTAGCCAGCAGCGAAGGACGGCGCTCTCTCGCACACGACGGGATCCAAACCCTGGACGAGCCCAAAGAAAGATGTCTTCAGCTCCTCTGGCCCTATCAGTGATTCGTGCGCTTCCAGCATTCTTTTCTGACCGCGAAAGCCGGCGTCCACCGCCTGCGTTGGTGGTATAGTGGTGAGCATAGCTGCCTTCCAAGCAGTTGACCCGGGTTCGATTCCCGGCCAACGCATTTCCTTTGACTCCGGCTGACGTCGAAGCGTTGTCATATTATTGAAAGTGCTTGTGAAGCGGGGATTACTACACAGTGAACATGCACAAAACTACACATGTACGTATTTATTCGTATTATGATTTGTTCTTGACAAAGTCGTGAATGCCACCTGAAACATGCGCAAGAGGTTCGCCTTATTTGAATCAGAATACGAAGCAGTCACGTGGCTGTGTGTGAAAATGAAGCTTGGGACGTCACAGAACACGTGATTATGGCAAAACGAATCAAGCTCCGGTACAGTGCTTCTCCGGTACAGTGAACCCCTTCTCTGACTGCGCCAAAAACTTTTGGACGAGTCGTTCGGCGGCAGCAAAGTGCTAGGTCTCCCCGTCGGGGAATCGAACCCCGGTCTTCCGCGTGACAGGCGGAGATACTGTCCACTATACTAACGAGGAGCTGCGCATGCGGCCCTTCACCCCCAGCCGAGGCGACCGCACCGACAGTACCAAAACCAGCCTCTACTCCACGAAATACCAGACCGACCCGTCACGAGCTAGAGTCTCTCAACGTTAGGTGTGCAACCCATTACAGGGGATCATTATTTGGACTCCTTTTTTTTTTTGTATGGATGACATTGTCTTGATTGGGCTTGTGAATATTGGGTGATGGAAGGGACTTTTGTAACTTTTACTCCTCCCATTTGGAGTGAGGGGATGATGAAAATCATGTTGGCAGGTGTCAGCACCCTAGATTACCCTCGGTGAGCGTAGTGGTTTACCGCAGGGATGGCACAGGCCCAAAGGGGGGTGCCGGCACAGCTCGAGTTTCTCTTCATCAACGCATAAATCTTTCGCCTTTTACTAAAGATTTCCGTGGAGGGGAACCTTTGCGAGTGATCTGTATTTTTGGGGGCTCTGCTCACAGCAGAGCTGCACTGGAGTGTCAAGAGCAGAATGGATCTGGAGGTCCGCTTGGAACGAAGCGGGCCTCGGCGTGGTTGCATCCTTTGCGCTTCCCGCATCGCAGCTTCGACTTTCTTTAGCCAGCACCGAAGGATAACGATGGGAAAATGACGGGATCCGAACCCTAGACGAGCCCAAACAGAGATGTCTTCAGCGCGCGTTTCTCTTCATCAGCGCATGAATCTTTCGCCTTTTACGAAAGATTTCCGTGGAGGGGAACCTATGCGAGTGGCCATGTGTTTTGGGGGGGCCCTGCTCACAGCAGAGCTGCACTGGAGTGTCAAGAGCAGAATGAGTCTGGCTGTCCGCCAAAACGCGCACTTGGAGCGAAGCGTGCCTCGACGTGGTTGCATCCTTTGCGCTTCCTGCATCGCAGCTTCCACTTTCTTTAGCCAGCAGCGAAGGACGGCGCTCTCTCGCACACGACGGGATCCAAACCCTGGACGAGCCCAAAGAAAGATGTCTTCAGCTCCTCTGGCCCTATCAGTGATTCGTGCGCTTCCAGCATTCTTTTCTGACCGCGAAAGCCGGCCTCCACCGCCTGCGTTGGTGGTATAGTGGTGAGCATAGCTGCCTTCCAAGCAGTTGACCCGGGTTCGATTCCCGGCCAACGCATTTCCTTTGACTCCGGCTGACGTCGAAGCGTTGTCATATTATTGAAAGTGCTTGTGAAGCGGGGATTACTACACAGTGAACATGCACAAAACTACACATGTACGTATTTATTCGTATTATGATTTGTTCTTGACAAAGTCGTGAATGCCACCTGAAACATGCGCAAGAGGTTCGCCTTATTTGAATCAGAATACGAAGCAGTCACGTGGCTGTGTGTGAAAATGAAGCTTGGGACGTCACAGAACACGTGATTATGGCAAAACGAATCAAGCTCCGGTACAGTGCTTCTCCGGTACAGTGAACCCCTTCTCTGACTGCGCCAAAAACTTTTGGACGAGTCGTTCGGCGGCAGCAAAGTGCTAGGTCTCCCCGTCGGGGAATCGAACCCCGGTCTTCCGCGTGACAGGCGGAGATACTGTCCACTATACTAACGAGGAGCTGCGCATGCGGCCCTTCACCCCCAGCCGACGCGACCGCACCGACAGTACCAAAACCAGCCTCTACTCCACGAAATACCAGACCGACCCGTCACGAGCTAGAGTCTCTCAACGTTAGGCGTGCAACCCATTACAGGGGATCATTATTTGGACTCCTTTTTTTTATTGTATGGATGACATTGTCTTGATTGGGCTTGTGAATATTGGGTGATGGAAGGGACTTTTGTAACTTTTACTCCTCCCATTTGGAGTGAGGGGATGATGAAAATCATGTTGGCAGGTGTCAGCACCCTAGATTACCCTCGGTGAGCGTAGTGGTTTACCGCAGGGATGGCACAGGCCCAAGGGGGTGCCGGCACAGCTCGAGTTTCTCTTCATCAACGCATAAATCTTTCGCCTTTTACTAAAGATTTCCGTGGAGGGGAACCTTTGCGAGTGATCTGTATTTTTGGGGGCTCTGCTCACAGCAGAGCTGCACTGGAGTGTCAAGAGCAGAATGGATCTGGAGGTCCGCTTGGAACGAAGCGGGCCTCGGCGTGGTTGCATCTTTTGCGCTTCCCGCATCGCAGCTTCGACTTTCTTTGGCCAGCACCGAAGGATAACGATGGGAAAATGACGGGATCCGAACCCTAGACGAGCCCAAACAGAGATGTCTTCAGCGCGCGTTTCTCTTCATCAGCGCATGAATCTTTCGCCTTTTACGAAAGATTTCCGTGGAGGGGAGCCTATGCGAGTGGCCATGTGTTTTGGGGGGGCCCTGCTCACAGCAGAGCTGCACTGGAGTGTCAAGAGCAGAATGAGTCTGGCTGTCCGCCAAAACGCGCACTTGGAGCGAAGCGTGCCTCGACGTGGTTGCATCCTTTGCGCTTCCTGCATCGCAGCTTCCACTTTCTTTAGCCAGCAGCGAAGGACGGCGCTCTCTCGCACACGACGGGATCCAAACCCTGGACGAGCCCAAAGAAAGATGTCTTCAGCTCCTCTGGCCCTATCAGTGATTCGTGCGCTTCCAGCATTCTTTTCTGACCGCGAAAGCCGGCGTCCACCGCCTGCGTTGGTGGTATAGTGGTGAGCATAGCTGCCTTCCAAGCAGTTGACCCGGGTTCGATTCCCGGCCAACGCATTTCCTTTGACTCCGGCTGACGTCGAAGCGTTGTCATATTATTGAAAGTGCTTGTGAAGCGGGGATTACTACACAGTGAACATGCACAAAACTACACATGTACGTATTTATTCGTATTATGATTTGTTCTTGACAAAGTCGTGAATGCCACCTGAAACATGCGCAAGAGGTTCGCCTTATTTGAATCAGAATACGAAGCAGTCACGTGGCTGTGTGTGAAAATGAAGCTTGGGACGTCACAGAACACGTGATTATGGCAAAACGAATCAAGCTCCGGTACAGTGCTTCTCCGGTACAGTGAACCCCTTCTCTGACTGCGCCAAAAACTTTTGGACGAGTCGTTCGGCGGCAGCAAAGTGCTAGGTCTCCCCGTCGGGGAATCGAACCCCGGTCTTCCGCGTGACAGGCGGAGATACTGTCCACTATACTAACGAGGAGCTGCGCATGCGGCCCTTCACCCCCAGCCGAGGCGACCGCACCGACAGTACCAAAACCAGCCTCTACTCCACGAAATACCAGACCGACCCGTCACGAGCTAGAGTCTCTCAACGTTAGGTGTGCAACCCATTACAGGGGATCATTATTTGGACTCCTTTTTTTTTTTGTATGGATGACATTGTCTTGATTGGGCTTGTGAATATTGGGTGATGGAAGGGACTTTTGTAACTTTTACTCCTCCCATTTGGAGTGAGGGGATGATGAAAATCATGTTGGCAGGTGTCAGCACCCTAGATTACCCTCGGTGAGCGTAGTGGTTTACCGCAGGGATGGCACAGGCCCAAAGGGGGGTGCCGGCACAGCTCGAGTTTCTCTTCATCAACGCATAAATCTTTCGCCTTTTACTAAAGATTTCCGTGGAGGGGAACCTTTGCGAGTGATCTGTATTTTTGGGGGCTCTGCTCACAGCAGAGCTGCACTGGAGTGTCAAGAGCAGAATGGATCTGGAGGTCCGCTTGGAACGAAGCGGGCCTCGGCGTGGTTGCATCCTTTGCGCTTCCCGCATCGCAGCTTCGACTTTCTTTAGCCAGCACCGAAGGATAACGATGGGAAAATGACGGGATCCGAACCCTAGACGAGCCCAAACAGAGATGTCTTCAGCGCGCGTTTCTCTTCATCAGCGCATGAATCTTTCGCCTTTTACGAAAGATTTCCGTGGAGGGGAGCCTATGCGAGTGGCCATGTGTTTTGGGGGGGCCCTGCTCACAGCAGAGCTGCACTGGAGTGTCAAGAGCAGAATGAGTCTGGCTGTCCGCCAAAACGCGCACTTGGAGCGAAGCGTGCCTCGACGTGGTTGCATCCTTTGCGCTTCCTGGATCGCAGCTTCCACTTTCTTTAGCCAGCAGCGAAGGACGGCGCTCTCTCGCACACGACGGGATCCAAACCCTGGACGAGCCCAAAGAAAGATGTCTTCAGCTCCTCTGGCCCTATCAGTGATTCGTGCGCTTCCAGCATTCTTTTCTGACCGCGAAAGCCGGCGTCCACCGCCTGCGTTGGTGGTATAGTGGTGAGCATAGCTGCCTTCCAAGCAGTTGACCCGGGTTCGATTCCCGGCCAACGCATTTCCTTTGACTCCTGCTGACGTCGAAGCGTTGTCATATTATTGAAAGTGCTTGTGAAGCGGGGATTACTACACAGTGAACATGCACAAAACTACACATGTACGTATTTATTCGTATTATGATTTGTTCTTGACAAAGTCGTGAATGCCACCTGAAACATGCGCAAGAGGTTCGCCTTATTTGAATCAGAATACGAAGCAGTCACGTGGCTGTGTGTGAAAATAAAGCTTGGGACGTCACAGAACACGTGATTATGGCAAAACGAATCAAGCTCCGGTACAGTGCTTCTCCGGTACAGTGAACCCCTTCTCTGACTGCGCCAAAAACTTTTGGACGAGTCGTTCGGCGGCAGCAAAGTGCTAGGTCTCCCCGTCGGGGAATCGAACCCCGGTCTTCCGCGTGACAGGCGGAGATACTGTCCACTATACTAACGAGGAGCTGCGCATGCGGCCCTTCACCCCCAGCCGACGCGACCGCACCGACAGTACCAAAACCAGCCTCTACTCCACGAAATACCAGACCGACCCGTCACGAGCTAGAGTCTCTCAACGTTAGGCGTGCAACCCATTACAGGGGATCATTATTTGGACTCCTTTTTTTTTTTGTATGGATGACATTGTCTTGATTGGGCTTGTGAATATTGGGTGATGGAAGGGACTTTTGTAACTTTTACTCCTCCCATTTGGAGTGAGGGGATGATGAAAATCATGTTGGCAGGTGTCAGCACCCTAGATTACCCTCGGTGAGCGTAGTGGTTTACCGCAGGGATGGCACAGGCCCAAGGGGGTGCCGGCACAGCTCGAGTTTCTCTTCATCAACGCATAAATCTTTCGCCTTTTACTAAAGATTTCCGTGGAGGGGAACCTTTGCGAGTGATCTGTATTTTTGGGGGCTCTGCTCACAGCAGAGCTGCACTGGAGTGTCAAGAGCAGAATGGATCTGGAGGTCCGCTTGGAACGAAGCGGGCCTCGGCGTGGTTGCATCTTTTGCGCTTCCCGCATCGCAGCTTCGACTTTCTTTGGCCAGCACCGAAGGATAACGATGGGAAAATGACGGGATCCGAACCCTAGACGAGCCCAAACAGAGATGTCTTCAGCGCGCGTTTCTCTTCATCAGCGCATGAATCTTTCGCCTTTTACGAAAGATTTCCGTGGAGGGGAGCCTATGCGAGTGGCCATGTGTTTTGGGGGGGCCCTGCTCACAGCAGAGCTGCACTGGAGTGTCAAGAGCAGAATGAGTCTGGCTGTCCGCCAAAACGCGCACTTGGAGCGAAGCGTGCCTCGACGTGGTTGCATCCTTTGCGCTTCCTGCATCGCAGCTTCCACTTTCTTTAGCCAGCAGCGAAGGACGGCGCTCTCTCGCACACGACGGGATCCAAACCCTGGACGAGCCCAAAGAAAGATGTCTTCAGCTCCTCTGGCCCTATCAGTGATTCGTGCGCTTCCAGCATTCTTTTCTGACCGCGAAAGCCGGCGTCCACCGCCTGCGTTGGTGGTATAGTGGTGAGCATAGCTGCCTTCCAAGCAGTTGACCCGGGTTCGATTCCCGGCCAACGCATTTCCTTTGACTCCGGCTGACGTCGAAGCGTTGTCATATTATTGAAAGTGCTTGTGAAGCGGGGATTACTACACAGTGAACATGCACAAAACTACACATGTACGTATTTATTCGTATTATGATTTGTTCTTGACAAAGTCGTGAATGCCACCTGAAACATGCGCAAGAGGTTCGCCTTATTTGAATCAGAATACGAAGCAGTCACGTGGCTGTGTGTGAAAATGAAGCTTGGGACGTCACAGAACACGTGATTATGGCAAAACGAATCAAGCTCCGGTACAGTGCTTCTCCGGTACAGTGAACCCCTTCTCTGACTGCGCCAAAAACTTTTGGACGAGTCGTTCGGCGGCAGCAAAGTGCTAGGTCTCCCCGTCGGGGAATCGAACCCCGGTCTTCCGCGTGACAGGCGGAGATACTGTCCACTATACTAACGAGGAGCTGCGCATGCGGCCCTTCACCCCCAGCCGAGGCGACCGCACCGACAGTACCAAAACCAGCCTCTACTCCACGAAATACCAGACCGACCCGTCACGAGCTAGAGTCTCTCAACGTTAGGTGTGCAACCCATTACAGGGGATCATTATTTGGACTCCTTTTTTTTTTTGTATGGATGACATTGTCTTGATTGGGCTTGTGAATATTGGGTGATGGAAGGGACTTTTGTAACTTTTACTCCTCCCATTTGGAGTGAGGGGATGATGAAAATCATGTTGGCAGGTGTCAGCACCCTAGATTACCCTCGGTGAGCGTAGTGGTTTACCGCAGGGATGGCACAGGCCCAAAGGGGGGTGCCGGCACAGCTCGAGTTTCTCTTCATCAACGCATAAATCTTTCGCCTTTTACTAAAGATTTCCGTGGAGGGGAACCTTTGCGAGTGATCTGTATTTTTGGGGGCTCTGCTCACAGCAGAGCTGCACTGGAGTGTCAAGAGCAGAATGGATCTGGAGGTCCGCTTGGAACGAAGCGGGCCTCGGCGTGGTTGCATCCTTTGCGCTTCCCGCATCGCAGCTTCGACTTTCTTTAGCCAGCACCGAAGGATAACGATGGGAAAATGACGGGATCCGAACCCTAGACGAGCCCAAACAGAGATGTCTTCAGCGCGCGTTTCTCTTCATCAGCGCATGAATCTTTCGCCTTTTACGAAAGATTTCCGTGGAGGGGAGCCTATGCGAGTGGCCATGTGTTTTGGGGGGGCCCTGCTCACAGCAGAGCTGCACTGGAGTGTCAAGAGCAGAATGAGTCTGGCTGTCCGCCAAAACGCGCACTTGGAGCGAAGCGTGCCTCGACGTGGTTGCATCCTTTGCGCTTCCTGGATCGCAGCTTCCACTTTCTTTAGCCAGCAGCGAAGGACGGCGCTCTCTCGCACACGACGGGATCCAAACCCTGGACGAGCCCAAAGAAAGATGTCTTCAGCTCCTCTGGCCCTATCAGTGATTCGTGCGCTTCCAGCATTCTTTTCTGACCGCGAAAGCCGGCGTCCACCGCCTGCGTTGGTGGTATAGTGGTGAGCATAGCTGCCTTCCAAGCAGTTGACCCGGGTTCGATTCCCGGCCAACGCATTTCCTTTGACTCCTGCTGACGTCGAAGCGTTGTCATATTATTGAAAGTGCTTGTGAAGCGGGGATTACTACACAGTGAACATGCACAAAACTACACATGTACGTATTTATTCGTATTATGATTTGTTCTTGACAAAGTCGTGAATGCCACCTGAAACATGCGCAAGAGGTTCGCCTTATTTGAATCAGAATACGAAGCAGTCACGTGGCTGTGTGTGAAAATAAAGCTTGGGACGTCACAGAACACGTGATTATGGCAAAACGAATCAAGCTCCGGTACAGTGCTTCTCCGGTACAGTGAACCCCTTCTCTGACTGCGCCAAAAACTTTTGGACGAGTCGTTCGGCGGCAGCAAAGTGCTAGGTCTCCCCGTCGGGGAATCGAACCCCGGTCTTCCGCGTGACAGGCGGAGATACTGTCCACTATACTAACGAGGAGCTGCGCATGCGGCCCTTCACCCCCAGCCGACGCGACCGCACCGACAGTACCAAAACCAGCCTCTACTCCACGAAATACCAGACCGACCCGTCACGAGCTAGAGTCTCTCAACGTTAGGCGTGCAACCCATTACAGGGGATCATTATTTGGACTCCTTTTTTTTTTTGTATGGATGACATTGTCTTGATTGGGCTTGTGAATATTGGGTGATGGAAGGGACTTTTGTAACTTTTACTCCTCCCATTTGGAGTGAGGGGATGATGAAAATCATGTTGGCAGGTGTCAGCACCCTAGATTACCCTCGGTGAGCGTAGTGGTTTACCGCAGGGATGGCACAGGCCCAAGGGGGTGCCGGCACAGCTCGAGTTTCTCTTCATCAACGCATAAATCTTTCGCCTTTTACTAAAGATTTCCGTGGAGGGGAACCTTTGCGAGTGATCTGTATTTTTGGGGGCTCTGCTCACAGCAGAGCTGCACTGGAGTGTCAAGAGCAGAATGGATCTGGAGGTCCGCTTGGAACGAAGCGGGCCTCGGCGTGGTTGCATCTTTTGCGCTTCCCGCATCGCAGCTTCGACTTTCTTTGGCCAGCACCGAAGGATAACGATGGGAAAATGACGGGATCCGAACCCTAGACGAGCCCAAACAGAGATGTCTTCAGCGCGCGTTTCTCTTCATCAGCGCATGAATCTTTCGCCTTTTACGAAAGATTTCCGTGGAGGGGAGCCTATGCGAGTGGCCATGTGTTTTGGGGGGGCCCTGCTCACAGCAGAGCTGCACTGGAGTGTCAAGAGCAGAATGAGTCTGGCTGTCCGCCAAAACGCGCACTTGGAGCGAAGCGTGCCTCGACGTGGTTGCATCCTTTGCGCTTCCTGCATCGCAGCTTCCACTTTCTTTAGCCAGCAGCGAAGGACGGCGCTCTCTCGCACACGACGGGATCCAAACCCTGGACGAGCCCAAAGAAAGATGTCTTCAGCTCCTCTGGCCCTATCAGTGATTCGTGCGCTTCCAGCATTCTTTTCTGACCGCGAAAGCCGGCGTCCACCGCCTGCGTTGGTGGTATAGTGGTGAGCATAGCTGCCTTCCAAGCAGTTGACCCGGGTTCGATTCCCGGCCAACGCATTTCCTTTGACTCCGGCTGACGTCGAAGCGTTGTCATATTATTGAAAGTGCTTGTGAAGCGGGGATTACTACACAGTGAACATGCACAAAACTACACATGTACGTATTTATTCGTATTATGATTTGTTCTTGACAAAGTCGTGAATGCCACCTGAAACATGCGCAAGAGGTTCGCCTTATTTGAATCAGAATACGAAGCAGTCACGTGGCTGTGTGTGAAAATGAAGCTTGGGACGTCACAGAACACGTGATTATGGCAAAACGAATCAAGCTCCGGTACAGTGCTTCTCCGGTACAGTGAACCCCTTCTCTGACTGCGCCAAAAACTTTTGGACGAGTCGTTCGGCGGCAGCAAAGTGCTAGGTCTCCCCGTCGGGGAATCGAACCCCGGTCTTCCGCGTGACAGGCGGAGATACTGTCCACTATACTAACGAGGAGCTGCGCATGCGGCCCTTCACCCCCAGCCGAGGCGACCGCACCGACAGTACCAAAACCAGCCTCTACTCCACGAAATACCAGACCGACCCGTCACGAGCTAGAGTCTCTCAACGTTAGGCGTGCAACCCATTACAGGGGATCATTATTTGGACTCCTTTTTTTTTTTGTATGGATGACATTGTCTTGATTGGGCTTGTGAATATTGGGTGATGGAAGGGACTTTTGTAACTTTTACTCCTCCCATTTGGAGTGAGGGGATGATGAAAATCATGTTGGCAGGTGTCAGCACCCTAGATTACCCTCGGTGAGCGTAGTGGTTTACCGCAGGGATGGCACAGGCCCAAAGGGGGGTGCCGGCACAGCTCGAGTTTCTCTTCATCAACGCATAAATCTTTCGCCTTTTACTAAAGATTTCCGTGGAGGGGAACCTTTGCGAGTGATCTGTATTTTTGGGGGCTCTGCTCACAGCAGAGCTGCACTGGAGTGTCAAGAGCAGAATGGATCTGGAGGTCCGCTTGGAACGAAGCGGGCCTCGGCGTGGTTGCATCCTTTGCGCTTCCCGCATCGCAGCTTCGACTTTCTTTAGCCAGCACCGAAGGATAACGATGGGAAAATGACGGGATCCGAACCCTAGACGAGCCCAAACAGAGATGTCTTCAGCGCGCGTTTCTCTTCATCAGCGCATGAATCTTTCGCCTTTTACGAAAGATTTCCGTGGAGGGGAACCTATGCGAGTGGCCATGTGTTTTGGGGGGGCCCTGCTCACAGCAGAGCTGCACTGGAGTGTCAAGAGCAGAATGAGTCTGGCTGTCCGCCAAAACGCGCACTTGGAGCGAAGCGTGCCTCGACGTGGTTGCATCCTTTGCGCTTCCTGCATCGCAGCTTCCACTTTCTTTAGCCAGCAGCGAAGGACGGCGCTCTCTCGCACACGACGGGATCCAAACCCTGGACGAGCCCAAAGAAAGATGTCTTCAGCTCCTCTGGCCCTATCAGTGATTCGTGCGCTTCCAGCATTCTTTTCTGACCGCGAAAGCCGGCCTCCACCGCCTGCGTTGGTGGTATAGTGGTGAGCATAGCTGCCTTCCAAGCAGTTGACCCGGGTTCGATTCCCGGCCAACGCATTTCCTTTGACTCCGGCTGACGTCGAAGCGTTGTCATATTATTGAAAGTGCTTGTGAAGCGGGGATTACTACACAGTGAACATGCACAAAACTACACATGTACGTATTTATTCGTATTATGATTTGTTCTTGACAAAGTCGTGAATGCCACCTGAAACATGCGCAAGAGGTTCGCCTTATTTGAATCAGAATACGAAGCAGTCACGTGGCTGTGTGTGAAAATGAAGCTTGGGACGTCACAGAACACGTGATTATGGCAAAACGAATCAAGCTCCGGTACAGTGCTTCTCCGGTACAGTGAACCCCTTCTCTGACTGCGCCAAAAACTTTTGGACGAGTCGTTCGGCGGCAGCAAAGTGCTAGGTCTCCCCGTCGGGGAATCGAACCCCGGTCTTCCGCGTGACAGGCGGAGATACTGTCCACTATACTAACGAGGAGCTGCGCATGCGGCCCTTCACCCCCAGCCGACGCGACCGCACCGACAGTACCAAAACCAGCCTCTACTCCACGAAATACCAGACCGACCCGTCACGAGCTAGAGTCTCTCAACGTTAGGCGTGCAACCCATTACAGGGGATCATTATTTGGACTCCTTTTTTTTTTTGTATGGATGACATTGTCTTGATTGGGCTTGTGAATATTGGGTGATGGAAGGGACTTTTGTAACTTTTACTCCTCCCATTTGGAGTGAGGGGATGATGAAAATCATGTTGGCAGGTGTCAGCACCCTAGATTACCCTCGGTGAGCGTAGTGGTTTACCGCAGGGATGGCACAGGCCCAAGGGGGTGCCGGCACAGCTCGAGTTTCTCTTCATCAACGCATAAATCTTTCGCCTTTTACTAAAGATTTCCGTGGAGGGGAACCTTTGCGAGTGATCTGTATTTTTGGGGGCTCTGCTCACAGCAGAGCTGCACTGGAGTGTCAAGAGCAGAATGGATCTGGAGGTCCGCTTGGAACGAAGCGGGCCTCGGCGTGGTTGCATCTTTTGCGCTTCCCGCATCGCAGCTTCGACTTTCTTTGGCCAGCACCGAAGGATAACGATGGGAAAATGACGGGATCCGAACCCTAGACGAGCCCAAACAGAGATGTCTTCAGCGCGCGTTTCTCTTCATCAGCGCATGAATCTTTCGCCTTTTACGAAAGATTTCCGTGGAGGGGAGCCTATGCGAGTGGCCATGTGTTTTGGGGGGGCCCTGCTCACAGCAGAGCTGCACTGGAGTGTCAAGAGCAGAATGAGTCTGGCTGTCCGCCAAAACGCGCACTTGGAGCGAAGCGTGCCTCGACGTGGTTGCATCCTTTGCGCTTCCTGCATCGCAGCTTCCACTTTCTTTAGCCAGCAGCGAAGGACGGCGCTCTCTCGCACACGACGGGATCCAAACCCTGGACGAGCCCAAAGAAAGATGTCTTCAGCTCCTCTGGCCCTATCAGTGATTCGTGCGCTTCCAGCATTCTTTTCTGACCGCGAAAGCCGGCGTCCACCGCCTGCGTTGGTGGTATAGTGGTGAGCATAGCTGCCTTCCAAGCAGTTGACCCGGGTTCGATTCCCGGCCAACGCATTTCCTTTGACTCCTGCTGACGTCGAAGCGTTGTCATATTATTGAAAGTGCTTGTGAAGCGGGGATTACTACACAGTGAACATGCACAAAACTACACATGTACGTATTTATTCGTATTATGATTTGTTCTTGACAAAGTCGTGAATGCCACCTGAAACATGCGCAAGAGGTTCGCCTTATTTGAATCAGAATACGAAGCAGTCACGTGGCTGTGTGTGAAAATAAAGCTTGGGACGTCACAGAACACGTGATTATGGCAAAACGAATCAAGCTCCGGTACAGTGCTTCTCCGGTACAGTGAACCCCTTCTCTGACTGCGCCAAAAACTTTTGGACGAGTCGTTCGGCGGCAGCAAAGTGCTAGGTCTCCCCGTCGGGGAATCGAACCCCGGTCTTCCGCGTGACAGGCGGAGATACTGTCCACTATACTAACGAGGAGCTGCGCATGCGGCCCTTCACCCCCAGCCGACGCGACCGCACCGACAGTACCAAAACCAGCCTCTACTCCACGAAATACCAGACCGACCCGTCACGAGCTAGAGTCTCTCAACGTTAGGCGTGCAACCCATTACAGGGGATCATTATTTGGACTCCTTTTTTTTTTTGTATGGATGACATTGTCTTGATTGGGCTTGTGAATATTGGGTGATGGAAGGGACTTTTGTAACTTTTACTCCTCCCATTTGGAGTGAGGGGATGATGAAAATCATGTTGGCAGGTGTCAGCACCCTAGATTACCCTCGGTGAGCGTAGTGGTTTACCGCAGGGATGGCACAGGCCCAAGGGGGTGCCGGCACAGCTCGAGTTTCTCTTCATCAACGCATAAATCTTTCGCCTTTTACTAAAGATTTCCGTGGAGGGGAACCTTTGCGAGTGATCTGTATTTTTGGGGGCTCTGCTCACAGCAGAGCTGCACTGGAGTGTCAAGAGCAGAATGGATCTGGAGGTCCGCTTGGAACGAAGCGGGCCTCGGCGTGGTTGCATCTTTTGCGCTTCCCGCATCGCAGCTTCGACTTTCTTTGGCCAGCACCGAAGGATAACGATGGGAAAATGACGGGATCCGAACCCTAGACGAGCCCAAACAGAGATGTCTTCAGCGCGCGTTTCTCTTCATCAGCGCATGAATCTTTCGCCTTTTACGAAAGATTTCCGTGGAGGGGAGCCTATGCGAGTGGCCATGTGTTTTGGGGGGGCCCTGCTCACAGCAGAGCTGCACTGGAGTGTCAAGAGCAGAATGAGTCTGGCTGTCCGCCAAAACGCGCACTTGGAGCGAAGCGTGCCTCGACGTGGTTGCATCCTTTGCGCTTCCTGCATCGCAGCTTCCACTTTCTTTAGCCAGCAGCGAAGGACGGCGCTCTCTCGCACACGACGGGATCCAAACCCTGGACGAGCCCAAAGAAAGATGTCTTCAGCTCCTCTGGCCCTATCAGTGATTCGTGCGCTTCCAGCATTCTTTTCTGACCGCGAAAGCCGGCGTCCACCGCCTGCGTTGGTGGTATAGTGGTGAGCATAGCTGCCTTCCAAGCAGTTGACCCGGGTTCGATTCCCGGCCAACGCATTTCCTTTGACTCCGGCTGACGTCGAAGCGTTGTCATATTATTGAAAGTGCTTGTGAAGCGGGGATTACTACACAGTGAACATGCACAAAACTACACATGTACGTATTTATTCGTATTATGATTTGTTCTTGACAAAGTCGTGAATGCCACCTGAAACATGCGCAAGAGGTTCGCCTTATTTGAATCAGAATACGAAGCAGTCACGTGGCTGTGTGTGAAAATGAAGCTTGGGACGTCACAGAACACGTGATTATGGCAAAACGAATCAAGCTCCGGTACAGTGCTTCTCCGGTACAGTGAACCCCTTCTCTGACTGCGCCAAAAACTTTTGGACGAGTCGTTCGGCGGCAGCAAAGTGCTAGGTCTCCCCGTCGGGGAATCGAACCCCGGTCTTCCGCGTGACAGGCGGAGATACTGTCCACTATACTAACGAGGAGCTGCGCATGCGGCCCTTCACCCCCAGCCGAGGCGACCGCACCGACAGTACCAAAACCAGCCTCTACTCCACGAAATACCAGACCGACCCGTCACGAGCTAGAGTCTCTCAACGTTAGGCGTGCAACCCATTACAGGGGATCATTATTTGGACTCCTTTTTTTTTTTGTATGGATGACATTGTCTTGATTGGGCTTGTGAATATTGGGTGATGGAAGGGACTTTTGTAACTTTTACTCCTCCCATTTGGAGTGAGGGGATGATGAAAATCATGTTGGCAGGTGTCAGCACCCTAGATTACCCTCGGTGAGCGTAGTGGTTTACCGCAGGGATGGCACAGGCCCAAAGGGGGGTGCCGGCACAGCTCGAGTTTCTCTTCATCAACGCATAAATCTTTCGCCTTTTACTAAAGATTTCCGTGGAGGGGAACCTTTGCGAGTGATCTGTATTTTTGGGGGCTCTGCTCACAGCAGAGCTGCACTGGAGTGTCAAGAGCAGAATGGATCTGGAGGTCCGCTTGGAACGAAGCGGGCCTCGGCGTGGTTGCATCCTTTGCGCTTCCCGCATCGCAGCTTTGACTTTCTTTAGCCAGCACCGAAGGATAACGATGGGAAAATGACGGGATCCGAACCCTAGACGAGCCCAAACAGAGATGTCTTCAGCGCGCGTTTCTCTTCATCAGCGCATGAATCTTTCGCCTTTTACGAAAGATTTCCGTGGAGGGGAACCTATGCGAGTGGCCATGTGTTTTGGGGGGGCCCTGCTCACAGCAGAGCTGCACTGGAGTGTCAAGAGCAGAATGAGTCTGGCTGTCCGCCAAAACGCGCACTTGGAGCGAAGCGTGCCTCGACGTGGTTGCATCCTTTGCGCTTCCTGCATCGCAGCTTCCACTTTCTTTAGCCAGCAGCGAAGGACGGCGCTCTCTCGCACACGACGGGATCCAAACCCTGGACGAGCCCAAAGAAAGATGTCTTCAGCTCCTCTGGCCCTATCAGTGATTCGTGCGCTTCCAGCATTCTTTTCTGACCGCGAAAGCCGGCCTCCACCGCCTGCGTTGGTGGTATAGTGGTGAGCATAGCTGCCTTCCAAGCAGTTGACCCGGGTTCGATTCCCGGCCAACGCATTTCCTTTGACTCCGGCTGACGTCGAAGCGTTGTCATATTATTGAAAGTGCTTGTGAAGCGGGGATTACTACACAGTGAACATGCACAAAACTACACATGTACGTATTTATTCGTATTATGATTTGTTCTTGACAAAGTCGTGAATGCCACCTGAAACATGCGCAAGAGGTTCGCCTTATTTGAATCAGAATACGAAGCAGTCACGTGGCTGTGTGTGAAAATGAAGCTTGGGACGTCACAGAACACGTGATTATGGCAAAACGAATCAAGCTCCGGTACAGTGCTTCTCCGGTACAGTGAACCCCTTCTCTGACTGCGCCAAAAACTTTTGGACGAGTCGTTCGGCGGCAGCAAAGTGCTAGGTCTCCCCGTCGGGGAATCGAACCCCGGTCTTCCGCGTGACAGGCGGAGATACTGTCCACTATACTAACGAGGAGCTGCGCATGCGGCCCTTCACCCCCAGCCGACGCGACCGCACCGACAGTACCAAAACCAGCCTCTACTCCACGAAATACCAGACCGACCCGTCACGAGCTAGAGTCTCTCAACGTTAGGCGTGCAACCCATTACAGGGGATCATTATTTGGACTCCTTTTTTTTTTTGTATGGATGACATTGTCTTGATTGGGCTTGTGAATATTGGGTGATGGAAGGGACTTTTGTAACTTTTACTCCTCCCATTTGGAGTGAGGGGATGATGAAAATCATGTTGGCAGGTGTCAGCACCCTAGATTACCCTCGGTGAGCGTAGTGGTTTACCGCAGGGATGGCACAGGCCCAAGGGGGTGCCGGCACAGCTCGAGTTTCTCTTCATCAACGCATAAATCTTTCGCCTTTTACTAAAGATTTCCGTGGAGGGGAACCTTTGCGAGTGATCTGTATTTTTGGGGGCTCTGCTCACAGCAGAGCTGCACTGGAGTGTCAAGAGCAGAATGGATCTGGAGGTCCGCTTGGAACGAAGCGGGCCTCGGCGTGGTTGCATCTTTTGCGCTTCCCGCATCGCAGCTTCGACTTTCTTTGGCCAGCACCGAAGGATAACGATGGGAAAATGACGGGATCCGAACCCTAGACGAGCCCAAACAGAGATGTCTTCAGCGCGCGTTTCTCTTCATCAGCGCATGAATCTTTCGCCTTTTACGAAAGATTTCCGTGGAGGGGAGCCTATGCGAGTGGCCATGTGTTTTGGGGGGGCCCTGCTCACAGCAGAGCTGCACTGGAGTGTCAAGAGCAGAATGAGTCTGGCTGTCCGCCAAAACGCGCACTTGGAGCGAAGCGTGCCTCGACGTGGTTGCATCCTTTGCGCTTCCTGGATCGCAGCTTCCACTTTCTTTAGCCAGCAGCGAAGGACGGCGCTCTCTCGCACACGACGGGATCCAAACCCTGGACGAGCCCAAAGAAAGATGTCTTCAGCTCCTCTGGCCCTATCAGTGATTCGTGCGCTTCCAGCATTCTTTTCTGACCGCGAAAGCCGGCGTCCACCGCCTGCGTTGGTGGTATAGTGGTGAGCATAGCTGCCTTCCAAGCAGTTGACCCGGGTTCGATTCCCGGCCAACGCATTTCCTTTGACTCCTGCTGACGTCGAAGCGTTGTCATATTATTGAAAGTGCTTGTGAAGCGGGGATTACTACACAGTGAACATGCACAAAACTACACATGTACGTATTTATTCGTATTATGATTTGTTCTTGACAAAGTCGTGAATGCCACCTGAAACATGCGCAAGAGGTTCGCCTTATTTGAATCAGAATACGAAGCAGTCACGTGGCTGTGTGTGAAAATAAAGCTTGGGACGTCACAGAACACGTGATTATGGCAAAACGAATCAAGCTCCGGTACAGTGCTTCTCCGGTACAGTGAACCCCTTCTCTGACTGCGCCAAAAACTTTTGGACGAGTCGTTCGGCGGCAGCAAAGTGCTAGGTCTCCCCGTCGGGGAATCGAACCCCGGTCTTCCGCGTGACAGGCGGAGATACTGTCCACTATACTAACGAGGAGCTGCGCATGCGGCCCTTCACCCCCAGCCGACGCGACCGCACCGACAGTACCAAAACCAGCCTCTACTCCACGAAATACCAGACCGACCCGTCACGAGCTAGAGTCTCTCAACGTTAGGCGTGCAACCCATTACAGGGGATCATTATTTGGACTCCTTTTTTTTTTTGTATGGATGACATTGTCTTGATTGGGCTTGTGAATATTGGGTGATGGAAGGGACTTTTGTAACTTTTACTCCTCCCATTTGGAGTGAGGGGATGATGAAAATCATGTTGGCAGGTGTCAGCACCCTAGATTACCCTCGGTGAGCGTAGTGGTTTACCGCAGGGATGGCACAGGCCCAAGGGGGTGCCGGCACAGCTCGAGTTTCTCTTCATCAACGCATAAATCTTTCGCCTTTTACTAAAGATTTCCGTGGAGGGGAACCTTTGCGAGTGATCTGTATTTTTGGGGGCTCTGCTCACAGCAGAGCTGCACTGGAGTGTCAAGAGCAGAATGGATCTGGAGGTCCGCTTGGAACGAAGCGGGCCTCGGCGTGGTTGCATCTTTTGCGCTTCCCGCATCGCAGCTTCGACTTTCTTTGGCCAGCACCGAAGGATAACGATGGGAAAATGACGGGATCCGAACCCTAGACGAGCCCAAACAGAGATGTCTTCAGCGCGCGTTTCTCTTCATCAGCGCATGAATCTTTCGCCTTTTACGAAAGATTTCCGTGGAGGGGAGCCTATGCGAGTGGCCATGTGTTTTGGGGGGGCCCTGCTCACAGCAGAGCTGCACTGGAGTGTCAAGAGCAGAATGAGTCTGGCTGTCCGCCAAAACGCGCACTTGGAGCGAAGCGTGCCTCGACGTGGTTGCATCCTTTGCGCTTCCTGCATCGCAGCTTCCACTTTCTTTAGCCAGCAGCGAAGGACGGCGCTCTCTCGCACACGACGGGATCCAAACCCTGGACGAGCCCAAAGAAAGATGTCTTCAGCTCCTCTGGCCCTATCAGTGATTCGTGCGCTTCCAGCATTCTTTTCTGACCGCGAAAGCCGGCGTCCACCGCCTGCGTTGGTGGTATAGTGGTGAGCATAGCTGCCTTCCAAGCAGTTGACCCGGGTTCGATTCCCGGCCAACGCATTTCCTTTGACTCCGGCTGACGTCGAAGCGTTGTCATATTATTGAAAGTGCTTGTGAAGCGGGGATTACTACACAGTGAACATGCACAAAACTACACATGTACGTATTTATTCGTATTATGATTTGTTCTTGACAAAGTCGTGAATGCCACCTGAAACATGCGCAAGAGGTTCGCCTTATTTGAATCAGAATACGAAGCAGTCACGTGGCTGTGTGTGAAAATGAAGCTTGGGACGTCACAGAACACGTGATTATGGCAAAACGAATCAAGCTCCGGTACAGTGCTTCTCCGGTACAGTGAACCCCTTCTCTGACTGCGCCAAAAACTTTTGGACGAGTCGTTCGGCGGCAGCAAAGTGCTAGGTCTCCCCGTCGGGGAATCGAACCCCGGTCTTCCGCGTGACAGGCGGAGATACTGTCCACTATACTAACGAGGAGCTGCGCATGCGGCCCTTCACCCCCAGCCGAGGCGACCGCACCGACAGTACCAAAACCAGCCTCTACTCCACGAAATACCAGACCGACCCGTCACGAGCTAGAGTCTCTCAACGTTAGGCGTGCAACCCATTACAGGGGATCATTATTTGGACTCCTTTTTTTTTTTGTATGGATGACATTGTCTTGATTGGGCTTGTGAATATTGGGTGATGGAAGGGACTTTTGTAACTTTTACTCCTCCCATTTGGAGTGAGGGGATGATGAAAATCATGTTGGCAGGTGTCAGCACCCTAGATTACCCTCGGTGAGCGTAGTGGTTTACCGCAGGGATGGCACAGGCCCAAAGGGGGGTGCCGGCACAGCTCGAGTTTCTCTTCATCAACGCATAAATCTTTCGCCTTTTACTAAAGATTTCCGTGGAGGGGAACCTTTGCGAGTGATCTGTATTTTTGGGGGCTCTGCTCACAGCAGAGCTGCACTGGAGTGTCAAGAGCAGAATGGATCTGGAGGTCCGCTTGGAACGAAGCGGGCCTCGGCGTGGTTGCATCCTTTGCGCTTCCCGCATCGCAGCTTTGACTTTCTTTAGCCAGCACCGAAGGATAACGATGGGAAAATGACGGGATCCGAACCCTAGACGAGCCCAAACAGAGATGTCTTCAGCGCGCGTTTCTCTTCATCAGCGCATGAATCTTTCGCCTTTTACGAAAGATTTCCGTGGAGGGGAACCTATGCGAGTGGCCATGTGTTTTGGGGGGGCCCTGCTCACAGCAGAGCTGCACTGGAGTGTCAAGAGCAGAATGAGTCTGGCTGTCCGCCAAAACGCGCACTTGGAGCGAAGCGTGCCTCGACGTGGTTGCATCCTTTGCGCTTCCTGCATCGCAGCTTCCACTTTCTTTAGCCAGCAGCGAAGGACGGCGCTCTCTCGCACACGACGGGATCCAAACCCTGGACGAGCCCAAAGAAAGATGTCTTCAGCTCCTCTGGCCCTATCAGTGATTCGTGCGCTTCCAGCATTCTTTTCTGACCGCGAAAGCCGGCCTCCACCGCCTGCGTTGGTGGTATAGTGGTGAGCATAGCTGCCTTCCAAGCAGTTGACCCGGGTTCGATTCCCGGCCAACGCATTTCCTTTGACTCCGGCTGACGTCGAAGCGTTGTCATATTATTGAAAGTGCTTGTGAAGCGGGGATTACTACACAGTGAACATGCACAAAACTACACATGTACGTATTTATTCGTATTATGATTTGTTCTTGACAAAGTCGTGAATGCCACCTGAAACATGCGCAAGAGGTTCGCCTTATTTGAATCAGAATACGAAGCAGTCACGTGGCTGTGTGTGAAAATGAAGCTTGGGACGTCACAGAACACGTGATTATGGCAAAACGAATCAAGCTCCGGTACAGTGCTTCTCCGGTACAGTGAACCCCTTCTCTGACTGCGCCAAAAACTTTTGGACGAGTCGTTCGGCGGCAGCAAAGTGTTAGGTCTCCCCGTCGGGGAATCGAACCCCGGTCTTCCGCGTGACAGGCGGAGATACTGTCCACTATACTAACGAGGAGCTGCGCATGCGGCCCTTCACCCCCAGCCGACGCGACCGCACCGACAGTACCAAAACCAGCCTCTACTCCACGAAATACCAGACCGACCCGTCACGAGCTAGAGTCTCTCAACGTTAGGCGTGCAACCCATTACAGGGGATCATTATTTGGACTCCTTTTTTTTTTTGTATGGATGACATTGTCTTGATTGGGCTTGTGAATATTGGGTGATGGAAGGGACTTTTGTAACTTTTACTCCTCCCATTTGGAGTGAGGGGATGATGAAAATCATGTTGGCAGGTGTCAGCACCCTAGATTACCCTCGGTGAGCGTAGTGGTTTACCGCAGGGATGGCACAGGCCCAAAGGGGGGTGCCGGCACAGCTCGAGTTTCTCTTCATCAACGCATAAATCTTTCGCCTTTTACTAAAGATTTCCGTGGAGGGGAACCTTTGCGAGTGATCTGTATTTTTGGGGGCTCTGCTCACAGCAGAGCTGCACTGGAGTGTCAAGAGCAGAATGGATCTGGAGGTCCGCTTGGAACGAAGCGGGCCTCGGCGTGGTTGCATCCTTTGCGCTTCCCGCATCGCAGCTTCGACTTTCTTTAGCCAGCACCGAAGGATAACGATGGGAAAATGACGGGATCCGAACCCTAGACGAGCCCAAACAGAGATGTCTTCAGCGCGCGTTTCTCTTCATCAGCGCATGAATCTTTCGCCTTTTACGAAAGATTTCCGTGGAGGGGAACCTATGCGAGTGGCCATGTGTTTTGGGGGGGCCCTGCTCACAGCAGAGCTGCACTGGAGTGTCAAGAGCAGAATGAGTCTGGCTGTCCGCCAAAACGCGCACTTGGAGCGAAGCGTGCCTCGACGTGGTTGCATCCTTTGCGCTTCCTGCATCGCAGCTTCCACTTTCTTTAGCCAGCAGCGAAGGACGGCGCTCTCTCGCACACGACGGGATCCAAACCCTGGACGAGCCCAAAGAAAGATGTCTTCAGCTCCTCTGGCCCTATCAGTGATTCGTGCGCTTCCAGCATTCTTTTCTGACCGCGAAAGCCGGCCTCCACCGCCTGCGTTGGTGGTATAGTGGTGAGCATAGCTGCCTTCCAAGCAGTTGACCCGGGTTCGATTCCCGGCCAACGCATTTCCTTTGACTCCGGCTGACGTCGAAGCGTTGTCATATTATTGAAAGTGCTTGTGAAGCGGGGATTACTACACAGTGAACATGCACAAAACTACACATGTACGTATTTATTCGTATTATGATTTGTTCTTGACAAAGTCGTGAATGCCACCTGAAACATGCGCAAGAGGTTCGCCTTATTTGAATCAGAATACGAAGCAGTCACGTGGCTGTGTGTGAAAATGAAGCTTGGGACGTCACAGAACACGTGATTATGGCAAAACGAATCAAGCTCCGGTACAGTGCTTCTCCGGTACAGTGAACCCCTTCTCTGACTGCGCCAAAAACTTTTGGACGAGTCGTTCGGCGGCAGCAAAGTGCTAGGTCTCCCCGTCGGGGAATCGAACCCCGGTCTTCCGCGTGACAGGCGGAGATACTGTCCACTATACTAACGAGGAGCTGCGCATGCGGCCCTTCACCCCCAGCCGACGCGACCGCACCGACAGTACCAAAACCAGCCTCTACTCCACGAAATACCAGACCGACCCGTCACGAGCTAGAGTCTCTCAACGTTAGGCGTGCAACCCATTACAGGGGATCATTATTTGGACTCCTTTTTTTTTTTGTATGGATGACATTGTCTTGATTGGGCTTGTGAATATTGGGTGATGGAAGGGACTTTTGTAACTTTTACTCCTCCCATTTGGAGTGAGGGGATGATGAAAATCATGTTGGCAGGTGTCAGCACCCTAGATTACCCTCGGTGAGCGTAGTGGTTTACCGCAGGGATGGCACAGGCCCAAAGGGGGGTGCCGGCACAGCTCGAGTTTCTCTTCATCAACGCATAAATCTTTCGCCTTTTACTAAAGATTTCCGTGGAGGGGAACCTTTGCGAGTGATCTGTATTTTTGGGGGCTCTGCTCACAGCAGAGCTGCACTGGAGTGTCAAGAGCAGAATGGATCTGGAGGTCCGCTTGGAACGAAGCGGGCCTCGGCGTGGTTGCATCCTTTGCGCTTCCCGCATCGCAGCTTTGACTTTCTTTAGCCAGCACCGAAGGATAACGATGGGAAAATGACGGGATCCGAACCCTAGACGAGCCCAAACAGAGATGTCTTCAGCGCGCGTTTCTCTTCATCAGCGCATGAATCTTTCGCCTTTTACGAAAGATTTCCGTGGAGGGGAACCTATGCGAGTGGCCATGTGTTTTGGGGGGGCCCTGCTCACAGCAGAGCTGCACTGGAGTGTCAAGAGCAGAATGAGTCTGGCTGTCCGCCAAAACGCGCACTTGGAGCGAAGCGTGCCTCGACGTGGTTGCATCCTTTGCGCTTCCTGCATCGCAGCTTCCACTTTCTTTAGCCAGCAGCGAAGGACGGCGCTCTCTCGCACACGACGGGATCCAAACCCTGGACGAGCCCAAAGAAAGATGTCTTCAGCTCCTCTGGCCCTATCAGTGATTCGTGCGCTTCCAGCATTCTTTTCTGACCGCGAAAGCCGGCCTCCACCGCCTGCGTTGGTGGTATAGTGGTGAGCATAGCTGCCTTCCAAGCAGTTGACCCGGGTTCGATTCCCGGCCAACGCATTTCCTTTGACTCCGGCTGACGTCGAAGCGTTGTCATATTATTGAAAGTGCTTGTGAAGCGGGGATTACTACACAGTGAACATGCACAAAACTACACATGTACGTATTTATTCGTATTATGATTTGTTCTTGACAAAGTCGTGAATGCCACCTGAAACATGCGCAAGAGGTTCGCCTTATTTGAATCAGAATACGAAGCAGTCACGTGGCTGTGTGTGAAAATGAAGCTTGGGACGTCACAGAACACGTGATTATGGCAAAACGAATCAAGCTCCGGTACAGTGCTTCTCCGGTACAGTGAACCCCTTCTCTGACTGCGCCAAAAACTTTTGGACGAGTCGTTCGGCGGCAGCAAAGTGTTAGGTCTCCCCGTCGGGGAATCGAACCCCGGTCTTCCGCGTGACAGGCGGAGATACTGTCCACTATACTAACGAGGAGCTGCGCATGCGGCCCTTCACCCCCAGCCGACGCGACCGCACCGACAGTACCAAAACCAGCCTCTACTCCACGAAATACCAGACCGACCCGTCACGAGCTAGAGTCTCTCAACGTTAGGCGTGCAACCCATTACAGGGGATCATTATTTGGACTCCTTTTTTTTTTTGTATGGATGACATTGTCTTGATTGGGCTTGTGAATATTGGGTGATGGAAGGGACTTTTGTAACTTTTACTCCTCCCATTTGGAGTGAGGGGATGATGAAAATCATGTTGGCAGGTGTCAGCACCCTAGATTACCCTCGGTGAGCGTAGTGGTTTACCGCAGGGATGGCACAGGCCCAAAGGGGGGTGCCGGCACAGCTCGAGTTTCTCTTCATCAACGCATAAATCTTTCGCCTTTTACTAAAGATTTCCGTGGAGGGGAACCTTTGCGAGTGATCTGTATTTTTGGGGGCTCTGCTCACAGCAGAGCTGCACTGGAGTGTCAAGAGCAGAATGGATCTGGAGGTCCGCTTGGAACGAAGCGGGCCTCGGCGTGGTTGCATCCTTTGCGCTTCCCGCATCGCAGCTTCGACTTTCTTTAGCCAGCACCGAAGGATAACGATGGGAAAATGACGGGATCCGAACCCTAGACGAGCCCAAACAGAGATGTCTTCAGCGCGCGTTTCTCTTCATCAGCGCATGAATCTTTCGCCTTTTACGAAAGATTTCCGTGGAGGGGAACCTATGCGAGTGGCCATGTGTTTTGGGGGGGCCCTGCTCACAGCAGAGCTGCACTGGAGTGTCAAGAGCAGAATGAGTCTGGCTGTCCGCCAAAACGCGCACTTGGAGCGAAGCGTGCCTCGACGTGGTTGCATCCTTTGCGCTTCCTGCATCGCAGCTTCCACTTTCTTTAGCCAGCAGCGAAGGACGGCGCTCTCTCGCACACGACGGGATCCAAACCCTGGACGAGCCCAAAGAAAGATGTCTTCAGCTCCTCTGGCCCTATCAGTGATTCGTGCGCTTCCAGCATTCTTTTCTGACCGCGAAAGCCGGCCTCCACCGCCTGCGTTGGTGGTATAGTGGTGAGCATAGCTGCCTTCCAAGCAGTTGACCCGGGTTCGATTCCCGGCCAACGCATTTCCTTTGACTCCGGCTGACGTCGAAGCGTTGTCATATTATTGAAAGTGCTTGTGAAGCGGGGATTACTACACAGTGAACATGCACAAAACTACACATGTACGTATTTATTCGTATTATGATTTGTTCTTGACAAAGTCGTGAATGCCACCTGAAACATGCGCAAGAGGTTCGCCTTATTTGAATCAGAATACGAAGCAGTCACGTGGCTGTGTGTGAAAATGAAGCTTGGGACGTCACAGAACACGTGATTATGGCAAAACGAATCAAGCTCCGGTACAGTGCTTCTCCGGTACAGTGAACCCCTTCTCTGACTGCGCCAAAAACTTTTGGACGAGTCGTTCGGCGGCAGCAAAGTGCTAGGTCTCCCCGTCGGGGAATCGAACCCCGGTCTTCCGCGTGACAGGCGGAGATACTGTCCACTATACTAACGAGGAGCTGCGCATGCGGCCCTTCACCCCCAGCCGACGCGACCGCACCGACAGTACCAAAACCAGCCTCTACTCCACGAAATACCAGACCGACCCGTCACGAGCTAGAGTCTCTCAACGTTAGGCGTGCAACCCATTACAGGGGATCATTATTTGGACTCCTTTTTTTTTTTGTATGGATGACATTGTCTTGATTGGGCTTGTGAATATTGGGTGATGGAAGGGACTTTTGTAACTTTTACTCCTCCCATTTGGAGTGAGGGGATGATGAAAATCATGTTGGCAGGTGTCAGCACCCTAGATTACCCTCGGTGAGCGTAGTGGTTTACCGCAGGGATGGCACAGGCCCAAGGGGGTGCCGGCACAGCTCGAGTTTCTCTTCATCAACGCATAAATCTTTCGCCTTTTACTAAAGATTTCCGTGGAGGGGAACCTTTGCGAGTGATCTGTATTTTTGGGGGCTCTGCTCACAGCAGAGCTGCACTGGAGTGTCAAGAGCAGAATGGATCTGGAGGTCCGCTTGGAACGAAGCGGGCCTCGGCGTGGTTGCATCTTTTGCGCTTCCCGCATCGCAGCTTCGACTTTCTTTGGCCAGCACCGAAGGATAACGATGGGAAAATGACGGGATCCGAACCCTAGACGAGCCCAAACAGAGATGTCTTCAGCGCGCGTTTCTCTTCATCAGCGCATGAATCTTTCGCCTTTTACGAAAGATTTCCGTGGAGGGGAGCCTATGCGAGTGGCCATGTGTTTTGGGGGGGCCCTGCTCACAGCAGAGCTGCACTGGAGTGTCAAGAGCAGAATGAGTCTGGCTGTCCGCCAAAACGCGCACTTGGAGCGAAGCGTGCCTCGACGTGGTTGCATCCTTTGCGCTTCCTGGATCGCAGCTTCCACTTTCTTTAGCCAGCAGCGAAGGACGGCGCTCTCTCGCACACGACGGGATCCAAACCCTGGACGAGCCCAAAGAAAGATGTCTTCAGCTCCTCTGGCCCTATCAGTGATTCGTGCGCTTCCAGCATTCTTTTCTGACCGCGAAAGCCGGCGTCCACCGCCTGCGTTGGTGGTATAGTGGTGAGCATAGCTGCCTTCCAAGCAGTTGACCCGGGTTCGATTCCCGGCCAACGCATTTCCTTTGACTCCTGCTGACGTCGAAGCGTTGTCATATTATTGAAAGTGCTTGTGAAGCGGGGATTACTACACAGTGAACATGCACAAAACTACACATGTACGTATTTATTCGTATTATGATTTGTTCTTGACAAAGTCGTGAATGCCACCTGAAACATGCGCAAGAGGTTCGCCTTATTTGAATCAGAATACGAAGCAGTCACGTGGCTGTGTGTGAAAATAAAGCTTGGGACGTCACAGAACACGTGATTATGGCAAAACGAATCAAGCTCCGGTACAGTGCTTCTCCGGTACAGTGAACCCCTTCTCTGACTGCGCCAAAAACTTTTGGACGAGTCGTTCGGCGGCAGCAAAGTGCTAGGTCTCCCCGTCGGGGAATCGAACCCCGGTCTTCCGCGTGACAGGCGGAGATACTGTCCACTATACTAACGAGGAGCTGCGCATGCGGCCCTTCACCCCCAGCCGACGCGACCGCACCGACAGTACCAAAACCAGCCTCTACTCCACGAAATACCAGACCGACCCGTCACGAGCTAGAGTCTCTCAACGTTAGGCGTGCAACCCATTACAGGGGATCATTATTTGGACTCCTTTTTTTTTTTGTATGGATGACATTGTCTTGATTGGGCTTGTGAATATTGGGTGATGGAAGGGACTTTTGTAACTTTTACTCCTCCCATTTGGAGTGAGGGGATGATGAAAATCATGTTGGCAGGTGTCAGCACCCTAGATTACCCTCGGTGAGCGTAGTGGTTTACCGCAGGGATGGCACAGGCCCAAGGGGGTGCCGGCACAGCTCGAGTTTCTCTTCATCAACGCATAAATCTTTCGCCTTTTACTAAAGATTTCCGTGGAGGGGAACCTTTGCGAGTGATCTGTATTTTTGGGGGCTCTGCTCACAGCAGAGCTGCACTGGAGTGTCAAGAGCAGAATGGATCTGGAGGTCCGCTTGGAACGAAGCGGGCCTCGGCGTGGTTGCATCTTTTGCGCTTCCCGCATCGCAGCTTCGACTTTCTTTGGCCAGCACCGAAGGATAACGATGGGAAAATGACGGGATCCGAACCCTAGACGAGCCCAAACAGAGATGTCTTCAGCGCGCGTTTCTCTTCATCAGCGCATGAATCTTTCGCCTTTTACGAAAGATTTCCGTGGAGGGGAGCCTATGCGAGTGGCCATGTGTTTTGGGGGGGCCCTGCTCACAGCAGAGCTGCACTGGAGTGTCAAGAGCAGAATGAGTCTGGCTGTCCGCCAAAACGCGCACTTGGAGCGAAGCGTGCCTCGACGTGGTTGCATCCTTTGCGCTTCCTGCATCGCAGCTTCCACTTTCTTTAGCCAGCAGCGAAGGACGGCGCTCTCTCGCACACGACGGGATCCAAACCCTGGACGAGCCCAAAGAAAGATGTCTTCAGCTCCTCTGGCCCTATCAGTGATTCGTGCGCTTCCAGCATTCTTTTCTGACCGCGAAAGCCGGCGTCCACCGCCTGCGTTGGTGGTATAGTGGTGAGCATAGCTGCCTTCCAAGCAGTTGACCCGGGTTCGATTCCCGGCCAACGCATTTCCTTTGACTCCGGCTGACGTCGAAGCGTTGTCATATTATTGAAAGTGCTTGTGAAGCGGGGATTACTACACAGTGAACATGCACAAAACTACACATGTACGTATTTATTCGTATTATGATTTGTTCTTGACAAAGTCGTGAATGCCACCTGAAACATGCGCAAGAGGTTCGCCTTATTTGAATCAGAATACGAAGCAGTCACGTGGCTGTGTGTGAAAATGAAGCTTGGGACGTCACAGAACACGTGATTATGGCAAAACGAATCAAGCTCCGGTACAGTGCTTCTCCGGTACAGTGAACCCCTTCTCTGACTGCGCCAAAAACTTTTGGACGAGTCGTTCGGCGGCAGCAAAGTGCTAGGTCTCCCCGTCGGGGAATCGAACCCCGGTCTTCCGCGTGACAGGCGGAGATACTGTCCACTATACTAACGAGGAGCTGCGCATGCGGCCCTTCACCCCCAGCCGAGGCGACCGCACCGACAGTACCAAAACCAGCCTCTACTCCACGAAATACCAGACCGACCCGTCACGAGCTAGAGTCTCTCAACGTTAGGCGTGCAACCCATTACAGGGGATCATTATTTGGACTCCTTTTTTTTTTTGTATGGATGACATTGTCTTGATTGGGCTTGTGAATATTGGGTGATGGAAGGGACTTTTGTAACTTTTACTCCTCCCATTTGGAGTGAGGGGATGATGAAAATCATGTTGGCAGGTGTCAGCACCCTAGATTACCCTCGGTGAGCGTAGTGGTTTACCGCAGGGATGGCACAGGCCCAAAGGGGGGTGCCGGCACAGCTCGAGTTTCTCTTCATCAACGCATAAATCTTTCGCCTTTTACTAAAGATTTCCGTGGAGGGGAACCTTTGCGAGTGATCTGTATTTTTGGGGGCTCTGCTCACAGCAGAGCTGCACTGGAGTGTCAAGAGCAGAATGGATCTGGAGGTCCGCTTGGAACGAAGCGGGCCTCGGCGTGGTTGCATCCTTTGCGCTTCCCGCATCGCAGCTTCGACTTTCTTTAGCCAGCACCGAAGGATAACGATGGGAAAATGACGGGATCCGAACCCTAGACGAGCCCAAACAGAGATGTCTTCAGCGCGCGTTTCTCTTCATCAGCGCATGAATCTTTCGCCTTTTACGAAAGATTTCCGTGGAGGGGAACCTATGCGAGTGGCCATGTGTTTTGGGGGGGCCCTGCTCACAGCAGAGCTGCACTGGAGTGTCAAGAGCAGAATGAGTCTGGCTGTCCGCCAAAACGCGCACTTGGAGCGAAGCGTGCCTCGACGTGGTTGCATCCTTTGCGCTTCCTGCATCGCAGCTTCCACTTTCTTTAGCCAGCAGCGAAGGACGGCGCTCTCTCGCACACGACGGGATCCAAACCCTGGACGAGCCCAAAGAAAGATGTCTTCAGCTCCTCTGGCCCTATCAGTGATTCGTGCGCTTCCAGCATTCTTTTCTGACCGCGAAAGCCGGCCTCCACCGCCTGCGTTGGTGGTATAGTGGTGAGCATAGCTGCCTTCCAAGCAGTTGACCCGGGTTCGATTCCCGGCCAACGCATTTCCTTTGACTCCGGCTGACGTCGAAGCGTTGTCATATTATTGAAAGTGCTTGTGAAGCGGGGATTACTACACAGTGAACATGCACAAAACTACACATGTACGTATTTATTCGTATTATGATTTGTTCTTGACAAAGTCGTGAATGCCACCTGAAACATGCGCAAGAGGTTCGCCTTATTTGAATCAGAATACGAAGCAGTCACGTGGCTGTGTGTGAAAATGAAGCTTGGGACGTCACAGAACACGTGATTATGGCAAAACGAATCAAGCTCCGGTACAGTGCTTCTCCGGTACAGTGAACCCCTTCTCTGACTGCGCCAAAAACTTTTGGACGAGTCGTTCGGCGGCAGCAAAGTGCTAGGTCTCCCCGTCGGGGAATCGAACCCCGGTCTTCCGCGTGACAGGCGGAGATACTGTCCACTATACTAACGAGGAGCTGCGCATGCGGCCCTTCACCCCCAGCCGACGCGACCGCACCGACAGTACCAAAACCAGCCTCTACTCCACGAAATACCAGACCGACCCGTCACGAGCTAGAGTCTCTCAACGTTAGGCGTGCAACCCATTACAGGGGATCATTATTTGGACTCCTTTTTTTTTTTGTATGGATGACATTGTCTTGATTGGGCTTGTGAATATTGGGTGATGGAAGGGACTTTTGTAACTTTTACTCCTCCCATTTGGAGTGAGGGGATGATGAAAATCATGTTGGCAGGTGTCAGCACCCTAGATTACCCTCGGTGAGCGTAGTGGTTTACCGCAGGGATGGCACAGGCCCAAAGGGGGGTGCCGGCACAGCTCGAGTTTCTCTTCATCAACGCATAAATCTTTCGCCTTTTACTAAAGATTTCCGTGGAGGGGAACCTTTGCGAGTGATCTGTATTTTTGGGGGCTCTGCTCACAGCAGAGCTGCACTGGAGTGTCAAGAGCAGAATGGATCTGGAGGTCCGCTTGGAACGAAGCGGGCCTCGGCGTGGTTGCATCCTTTGCGCTTCCCGCATCGCAGCTTCGACTTTCTTTAGCCAGCACCGAAGGATAACGATGGGAAAATGACGGGATCCGAACCCTAGACGAGCCCAAACAGAGATGTCTTCAGCGCGCGTTTCTCTTCATCAGCGCATGAATCTTTCGCCTTTTACGAAAGATTTCCGTGGAGGGGAACCTATGCGAGTGGCCATGTGTTTTGGGGGGGCCCTGCTCACAGCAGAGCTGCACTGGAGTGTCAAGAGCAGAATGAGTCTGGCTGTCCGCCAAAACGCGCACTTGGAGCGAAGCGTGCCTCGACGTGGTTGCATCCTTTGCGCTTCCTGCATCGCAGCTTCCACTTTCTTTAGCCAGCAGCGAAGGACGGCGCTCTCTCGCACACGACGGGATCCAAACCCTGGACGAGCCCAAAGAAAGATGTCTTCAGCTCCTCTGGCCCTATCAGTGATTCGTGCGCTTCCAGCATTCTTTTCTGACCGCGAAAGCCGGCCTCCACCGCCTGCGTTGGTGGTATAGTGGTGAGCATAGCTGCCTTCCAAGCAGTTGACCCGGGTTCGATTCCCGGCCAACGCATTTCCTTTGACTCCGGCTGACGTCGAAGCGTTGTCATATTATTGAAAGTGCTTGTGAAGCGGGGATTACTACACAGTGAACATGCACAAAACTACACATGTACGTATTTATTCGTATTATGATTTGTTCTTGACAAAGTCGTGAATGCCACCTGAAACATGCGCAAGAGGTTCGCCTTATTTGAATCAGAATACGAAGCAGTCACGTGGCTGTGTGTGAAAATGAAGCTTGGGACGTCACAGAACACGTGATTATGGCAAAACGAATCAAGCTCCGGTACAGTGCTTCTCCGGTACAGTGAACCCCTTCTCTGACTGCGCCAAAAACTTTTGGACGAGTCGTTCGGCGGCAGCAAAGTGTTAGGTCTCCCCGTCGGGGAATCGAACCCCGGTCTTCCGCGTGACAGGCGGAGATACTGTCCACTATACTAACGAGGAGCTGCGCATGCGGCCCTTCACCCCCAGCCGACGCGACCGCACCGACAGTACCAAAACCAGCCTCTACTCCACGAAATACCAGACCGACCCGTCACGAGCTAGAGTCTCTCAACGTTAGGCGTGCAACCCATTACAGGGGATCATTATTTGGACTCCTTTTTTTTTTTGTATGGATGACATTGTCTTGATTGGGCTTGTGAATATTGGGTGATGGAAGGGACTTTTGTAACTTTTACTCCTCCCATTTGGAGTGAGGGGATGATGAAAATCATGTTGGCAGGTGTCAGCACCCTAGATTACCCTCGGTGAGCGTAGTGGTTTACCGCAGGGATGGCACAGGCCCAAAGGGGGGTGCCGGCACAGCTCGAGTTTCTCTTCATCAACGCATAAATCTTTCGCCTTTTACTAAAGATTTCCGTGGAGGGGAACCTTTGCGAGTGATCTGTATTTTTGGGGGCTCTGCTCACAGCAGAGCTGCACTGGAGTGTCAAGAGCAGAATGGATCTGGAGGTCCGCTTGGAACGAAGCGGGCCTCGGCGTGGTTGCATCCTTTGCGCTTCCCGCATCGCAGCTTCGACTTTCTTTAGCCAGCACCGAAGGATAACGATGGGAAAATGACGGGATCCGAACCCTAGACGAGCCCAAACAGAGATGTCTTCAGCGCGCGTTTCTCTTCATCAGCGCATGAATCTTTCGCCTTTTACGAAAGATTTCCGTGGAGGGGAACCTATGCGAGTGGCCATGTGTTTTGGGGGGGCCCTGCTCACAGCAGAGCTGCACTGGAGTGTCAAGAGCAGAATGAGTCTGGCTGTCCGCCAAAACGCGCACTTGGAGCGAAGCGTGCCTCGACGTGGTTGCATCCTTTGCGCTTCCTGCATCGCAGCTTCCACTTTCTTTAGCCAGCAGCGAAGGACGGCGCTCTCTCGCACACGACGGGATCCAAACCCTGGACGAGCCCAAAGAAAGATGTCTTCAGCTCCTCTGGCCCTATCAGTGATTCGTGCGCTTCCAGCATTCTTTTCTGACCGCGAAAGCCGGCCTCCACCGCCTGCGTTGGTGGTATAGTGGTGAGCATAGCTGCCTTCCAAGCAGTTGACCCGGGTTCGATTCCCGGCCAACGCATTTCCTTTGACTCCGGCTGACGTCGAAGCGTTGTCATATTATTGAAAGTGCTTGTGAAGCGGGGATTACTACACAGTGAACATGCACAAAACTACACATGTACGTATTTATTCGTATTATGATTTGTTCTTGACAAAGTCGTGAATGCCACCTGAAACATGCGCAAGAGGTTCGCCTTATTTGAATCAGAATACGAAGCAGTCACGTGGCTGTGTGTGAAAATGAAGCTTGGGACGTCACAGAACACGTGATTATGGCAAAACGAATCAAGCTCCGGTACAGTGCTTCTCCGGTACAGTGAACCCCTTCTCTGACTGCGCCAAAAACTTTTGGACGAGTCGTTCGGCGGCAGCAAAGTGCTAGGTCTCCCCGTCGGGGAATCGAACCCCGGTCTTCCGCGTGACAGGCGGAGATACTGTCCACTATACTAACGAGGAGCTGCGCATGCGGCCCTTCACCCCCAGCCGACGCGACCGCACCGACAGTACCAAAACCAGCCTCTACTCCACGAAATACCAGACCGACCCGTCACGAGCTAGAGTCTCTCAACGTTAGGCGTGCAACCCATTACAGGGGATCATTATTTGGACTCCTTTTTTTTTTTGTATGGATGACATTGTCTTGATTGGGCTTGTGAATATTGGGTGATGGAAGGGACTTTTGTAACTTTTACTCCTCCCATTTGGAGTGAGGGGATGATGAAAATCATGTTGGCAGGTGTCAGCACCCTAGATTACCCTCGGTGAGCGTAGTGGTTTACCGCAGGGATGGCACAGGCCCAAAGGGGGGTGCCGGCACAGCTCGAGTTTCTCTTCATCAACGCATAAATCTTTCGCCTTTTACTAAAGATTTCCGTGGAGGGGAACCTTTGCGAGTGATCTGTATTTTTGGGGGCTCTGCTCACAGCAGAGCTGCACTGGAGTGTCAAGAGCAGAATGGATCTGGAGGTCCGCTTGGAACGAAGCGGGCCTCGGCGTGGTTGCATCCTTTGCGCTTCCCGCATCGCAGCTTTGACTTTCTTTAGCCAGCACCGAAGGATAACGATGGGAAAATGACGGGATCCGAACCCTAGACGAGCCCAAACAGAGATGTCTTCAGCGCGCGTTTCTCTTCATCAGCGCATGAATCTTTCGCCTTTTACGAAAGATTTCCGTGGAGGGGAACCTATGCGAGTGGCCATGTGTTTTGGGGGGGCCCTGCTCACAGCAGAGCTGCACTGGAGTGTCAAGAGCAGAATGAGTCTGGCTGTCCGCCAAAACGCGCACTTGGAGCGAAGCGTGCCTCGACGTGGTTGCATCCTTTGCGCTTCCTGCATCGCAGCTTCCACTTTCTTTAGCCAGCAGCGAAGGACGGCGCTCTCTCGCACACGACGGGATCCAAACCCTGGACGAGCCCAAAGAAAGATGTCTTCAGCTCCTCTGGCCCTATCAGTGATTCGTGCGCTTCCAGCATTCTTTTCTGACCGCGAAAGCCGGCCTCCACCGCCTGCGTTGGTGGTATAGTGGTGAGCATAGCTGCCTTCCAAGCAGTTGACCCGGGTTCGATTCCCGGCCAACGCATTTCCTTTGACTCCGGCTGACGTCGAAGCGTTGTCATATTATTGAAAGTGCTTGTGAAGCGGGGATTACTACACAGTGAACATGCACAAAACTACACATGTACGTATTTATTCGTATTATGATTTGTTCTTGACAAAGTCGTGAATGCCACCTGAAACATGCGCAAGAGGTTCGCCTTATTTGAATCAGAATACGAAGCAGTCACGTGGCTGTGTGTGAAAATGAAGCTTGGGACGTCACAGAACACGTGATTATGGCAAAACGAATCAAGCTCCGGTACAGTGCTTCTCCGGTACAGTGAACCCCTTCTCTGACTGCGCCAAAAACTTTTGGACGAGTCGTTCGGCGGCAGCAAAGTGTTAGGTCTCCCCGTCGGGGAATCGAACCCCGGTCTTCCGCGTGACAGGCGGAGATACTGTCCACTATACTAACGAGGAGCTGCGCATGCGGCCCTTCACCCCCAGCCGACGCGACCGCACCGACAGTACCAAAACCAGCCTCTACTCCACGAAATACCAGACCGACCCGTCACGAGCTAGAGTCTCTCAACGTTAGGCGTGCAACCCATTACAGGGGATCATTATTTGGACTCCTTTTTTTTTTTGTATGGATGACATTGTCTTGATTGGGCTTGTGAATATTGGGTGATGGAAGGGACTTTTGTAACTTTTACTCCTCCCATTTGGAGTGAGGGGATGATGAAAATCATGTTGGCAGGTGTCAGCACCCTAGATTACCCTCGGTGAGCGTAGTGGTTTACCGCAGGGATGGCACAGGCCCAAAGGGGGGTGCCGGCACAGCTCGAGTTTCTCTTCATCAACGCATAAATCTTTCGCCTTTTACTAAAGATTTCCGTGGAGGGGAACCTTTGCGAGTGATCTGTATTTTTGGGGGCTCTGCTCACAGCAGAGCTGCACTGGAGTGTCAAGAGCAGAATGGATCTGGAGGTCCGCTTGGAACGAAGCGGGCCTCGGCGTGGTTGCATCCTTTGCGCTTCCCGCATCGCAGCTTCGACTTTCTTTAGCCAGCACCGAAGGATAACGATGGGAAAATGACGGGATCCGAACCCTAGACGAGCCCAAACAGAGATGTCTTCAGCGCGCGTTTCTCTTCATCAGCGCATGAATCTTTCGCCTTTTACGAAAGATTTCCGTGGAGGGGAACCTATGCGAGTGGCCATGTGTTTTGGGGGGGCCCTGCTCACAGCAGAGCTGCACTGGAGTGTCAAGAGCAGAATGAGTCTGGCTGTCCGCCAAAACGCGCACTTGGAGCGAAGCGTGCCTCGACGTGGTTGCATCCTTTGCGCTTCCTGCATCGCAGCTTCCACTTTCTTTAGCCAGCAGCGAAGGACGGCGCTCTCTCGCACACGACGGGATCCAAACCCTGGACGAGCCCAAAGAAAGATGTCTTCAGCTCCTCTGGCCCTATCAGTGATTCGTGCGCTTCCAGCATTCTTTTCTGACCGCGAAAGCCGGCCTCCACCGCCTGCGTTGGTGGTATAGTGGTGAGCATAGCTGCCTTCCAAGCAGTTGACCCGGGTTCGATTCCCGGCCAACGCATTTCCTTTGACTCCGGCTGACGTCGAAGCGTTGTCATATTATTGAAAGTGCTTGTGAAGCGGGGATTACTACACAGTGAACATGCACAAAACTACACATGTACGTATTTATTCGTATTATGATTTGTTCTTGACAAAGTCGTGAATGCCACCTGAAACATGCGCAAGAGGTTCGCCTTATTTGAATCAGAATACGAAGCAGTCACGTGGCTGTGTGTGAAAATGAAGCTTGGGACGTCACAGAACACGTGATTATGGCAAAACGAATCAAGCTCCGGTACAGTGCTTCTCCGGTACAGTGAACCCCTTCTCTGACTGCGCCAAAAACTTTTGGACGAGTCGTTCGGCGGCAGCAAAGTGCTAGGTCTCCCCGTCGGGGAATCGAACCCCGGTCTTCCGCGTGACAGGCGGAGATACTGTCCACTATACTAACGAGGAGCTGCGCATGCGGCCCTTCACCCCCAGCCGACGCGACCGCACCGACAGTACCAAAACCAGCCTCTACTCCACGAAATACCAGACCGACCCGTCACGAGCTAGAGTCTCTCAACGTTAGGCGTGCAACCCATTACAGGGGATCATTATTTGGACTCCTTTTTTTTTTTGTATGGATGACATTGTCTTGATTGGGCTTGTGAATATTGGGTGATGGAAGGGACTTTTGTAACTTTTACTCCTCCCATTTGGAGTGAGGGGATGATGAAAATCATGTTGGCAGGTGTCAGCACCCTAGATTACCCTCGGTGAGCGTAGTGGTTTACCGCAGGGATGGCACAGGCCCAAGGGGGTGCCGGCACAGCTCGAGTTTCTCTTCATCAACGCATAAATCTTTCGCCTTTTACTAAAGATTTCCGTGGAGGGGAACCTTTGCGAGTGATCTGTATTTTTGGGGGCTCTGCTCACAGCAGAGCTGCACTGGAGTGTCAAGAGCAGAATGGATCTGGAGGTCCGCTTGGAACGAAGCGGGCCTCGGCGTGGTTGCATCTTTTGCGCTTCCCGCATCGCAGCTTCGACTTTCTTTGGCCAGCACCGAAGGATAACGATGGGAAAATGACGGGATCCGAACCCTAGACGAGCCCAAACAGAGATGTCTTCAGCGCGCGTTTCTCTTCATCAGCGCATGAATCTTTCGCCTTTTACGAAAGATTTCCGTGGAGGGGAGCCTATGCGAGTGGCCATGTGTTTTGGGGGGGCCCTGCTCACAGCAGAGCTGCACTGGAGTGTCAAGAGCAGAATGAGTCTGGCTGTCCGCCAAAACGCGCACTTGGAGCGAAGCGTGCCTCGACGTGGTTGCATCCTTTGCGCTTCCTGGATCGCAGCTTCCACTTTCTTTAGCCAGCAGCGAAGGACGGCGCTCTCTCGCACACGACGGGATCCAAACCCTGGACGAGCCCAAAGAAAGATGTCTTCAGCTCCTCTGGCCCTATCAGTGATTCGTGCGCTTCCAGCATTCTTTTCTGACCGCGAAAGCCGGCGTCCACCGCCTGCGTTGGTGGTATAGTGGTGAGCATAGCTGCCTTCCAAGCAGTTGACCCGGGTTCGATTCCCGGCCAACGCATTTCCTTTGACTCCTGCTGACGTCGAAGCGTTGTCATATTATTGAAAGTGCTTGTGAAGCGGGGATTACTACACAGTGAACATGCACAAAACTACACATGTACGTATTTATTCGTATTATGATTTGTTCTTGACAAAGTCGTGAATGCCACCTGAAACATGCGCAAGAGGTTCGCCTTATTTGAATCAGAATACGAAGCAGTCACGTGGCTGTGTGTGAAAATAAAGCTTGGGACGTCACAGAACACGTGATTATGGCAAAACGAATCAAGCTCCGGTACAGTGCTTCTCCGGTACAGTGAACCCCTTCTCTGACTGCGCCAAAAACTTTTGGACGAGTCGTTCGGCGGCAGCAAAGTGCTAGGTCTCCCCGTCGGGGAATCGAACCCCGGTCTTCCGCGTGACAGGCGGAGATACTGTCCACTATACTAACGAGGAGCTGCGCATGCGGCCCTTCACCCCCAGCCGACGCGACCGCACCGACAGTACCAAAACCAGCCTCTACTCCACGAAATACCAGACCGACCCGTCACGAGCTAGAGTCTCTCAACGTTAGGCGTGCAACCCATTACAGGGGATCATTATTTGGACTCCTTTTTTTTTTTGTATGGATGACATTGTCTTGATTGGGCTTGTGAATATTGGGTGATGGAAGGGACTTTTGTAACTTTTACTCCTCCCATTTGGAGTGAGGGGATGATGAAAATCATGTTGGCAGGTGTCAGCACCCTAGATTACCCTCGGTGAGCGTAGTGGTTTACCGCAGGGATGGCACAGGCCCAAGGGGGTGCCGGCACAGCTCGAGTTTCTCTTCATCAACGCATAAATCTTTCGCCTTTTACTAAAGATTTCCGTGGAGGGGAACCTTTGCGAGTGATCTGTATTTTTGGGGGCTCTGCTCACAGCAGAGCTGCACTGGAGTGTCAAGAGCAGAATGGATCTGGAGGTCCGCTTGGAACGAAGCGGGCCTCGGCGTGGTTGCATCTTTTGCGCTTCCCGCATCGCAGCTTCGACTTTCTTTGGCCAGCACCGAAGGATAACGATGGGAAAATGACGGGATCCGAACCCTAGACGAGCCCAAACAGAGATGTCTTCAGCGCGCGTTTCTCTTCATCAGCGCATGAATCTTTCGCCTTTTACGAAAGATTTCCGTGGAGGGGAGCCTATGCGAGTGGCCATGTGTTTTGGGGGGGCCCTGCTCACAGCAGAGCTGCACTGGAGTGTCAAGAGCAGAATGAGTCTGGCTGTCCGCCAAAACGCGCACTTGGAGCGAAGCGTGCCTCGACGTGGTTGCATCCTTTGCGCTTCCTGCATCGCAGCTTCCACTTTCTTTAGCCAGCAGCGAAGGACGGCGCTCTCTCGCACACGACGGGATCCAAACCCTGGACGAGCCCAAAGAAAGATGTCTTCAGCTCCTCTGGCCCTATCAGTGATTCGTGCGCTTCCAGCATTCTTTTCTGACCGCGAAAGCCGGCGTCCACCGCCTGCGTTGGTGGTATAGTGGTGAGCATAGCTGCCTTCCAAGCAGTTGACCCGGGTTCGATTCCCGGCCAACGCATTTCCTTTGACTCCGGCTGACGTCGAAGCGTTGTCATATTATTGAAAGTGCTTGTGAAGCGGGGATTACTACACAGTGAACATGCACAAAACTACACATGTACGTATTTATTCGTATTATGATTTGTTCTTGACAAAGTCGTGAATGCCACCTGAAACATGCGCAAGAGGTTCGCCTTATTTGAATCAGAATACGAAGCAGTCACGTGGCTGTGTGTGAAAATGAAGCTTGGGACGTCACAGAACACGTGATTATGGCAAAACGAATCAAGCTCCGGTACAGTGCTTCTCCGGTACAGTGAACCCCTTCTCTGACTGCGCCAAAAACTTTTGGACGAGTCGTTCGGCGGCAGCAAAGTGCTAGGTCTCCCCGTCGGGGAATCGAACCCCGGTCTTCCGCGTGACAGGCGGAGATACTGTCCACTATACTAACGAGGAGCTGCGCATGCGGCCCTTCACCCCCAGCCGAGGCGACCGCACCGACAGTACCAAAACCAGCCTCTACTCCACGAAATACCAGACCGACCCGTCACGAGCTAGAGTCTCTCAACGTTAGGCGTGCAACCCATTACAGGGGATCATTATTTGGACTCCTTTTTTTTTTTGTATGGATGACATTGTCTTGATTGGGCTTGTGAATATTGGGTGATGGAAGGGACTTTTGTAACTTTTACTCCTCCCATTTGGAGTGAGGGGATGATGAAAATCATGTTGGCAGGTGTCAGCACCCTAGATTACCCTCGGTGAGCGTAGTGGTTTACCGCAGGGATGGCACAGGCCCAAAGGGGGGTGCCGGCACAGCTCGAGTTTCTCTTCATCAACGCATAAATCTTTCGCCTTTTACTAAAGATTTCCGTGGAGGGGAACCTTTGCGAGTGATCTGTATTTTTGGGGGCTCTGCTCACAGCAGAGCTGCACTGGAGTGTCAAGAGCAGAATGGATCTGGAGGTCCGCTTGGAACGAAGCGGGCCTCGGCGTGGTTGCATCCTTTGCGCTTCCCGCATCGCAGCTTCGACTTTCTTTAGCCAGCACCGAAGGATAACGATGGGAAAATGACGGGATCCGAACCCTAGACGAGCCCAAACAGAGATGTCTTCAGCGCGCGTTTCTCTTCATCAGCGCATGAATCTTTCGCCTTTTACGAAAGATTTCCGTGGAGGGGAACCTATGCGAGTGGCCATGTGTTTTGGGGGGGCCCTGCTCACAGCAGAGCTGCACTGGAGTGTCAAGAGCAGAATGAGTCTGGCTGTCCGCCAAAACGCGCACTTGGAGCGAAGCGTGCCTCGACGTGGTTGCATCCTTTGCGCTTCCTGCATCGCAGCTTCCACTTTCTTTAGCCAGCAGCGAAGGACGGCGCTCTCTCGCACACGACGGGATCCAAACCCTGGACGAGCCCAAAGAAAGATGTCTTCAGCTCCTCTGGCCCTATCAGTGATTCGTGCGCTTCCAGCATTCTTTTCTGACCGCGAAAGCCGGCCTCCACCGCCTGCGTTGGTGGTATAGTGGTGAGCATAGCTGCCTTCCAAGCAGTTGACCCGGGTTCGATTCCCGGCCAACGCATTTCCTTTGACTCCGGCTGACGTCGAAGCGTTGTCATATTATTGAAAGTGCTTGTGAAGCGGGGATTACTACACAGTGAACATGCACAAAACTACACATGTACGTATTTATTCGTATTATGATTTGTTCTTGACAAAGTCGTGAATGCCACCTGAAACATGCGCAAGAGGTTCGCCTTATTTGAATCAGAATACGAAGCAGTCACGTGGCTGTGTGTGAAAATGAAGCTTGGGACGTCACAGAACACGTGATTATGGCAAAACGAATCAAGCTCCGGTACAGTGCTTCTCCGGTACAGTGAACCCCTTCTCTGACTGCGCCAAAAACTTTTGGACGAGTCGTTCGGCGGCAGCAAAGTGCTAGGTCTCCCCGTCGGGGAATCGAACCCCGGTCTTCCGCGTGACAGGCGGAGATACTGTCCACTATACTAACGAGGAGCTGCGCATGCGGCCCTTCACCCCCAGCCGACGCGACCGCACCGACAGTACCAAAACCAGCCTCTACTCCACGAAATACCAGACCGACCCGTCACGAGCTAGAGTCTCTCAACGTTAGGCGTGCAACCCATTACAGGGGATCATTATTTGGACTCCTTTTTTTTTTTGTATGGATGACATTGTCTTGATTGGGCTTGTGAATATTGGGTGATGGAAGGGACTTTTGTAACTTTTACTCCTCCCATTTGGAGTGAGGGGATGATGAAAATCATGTTGGCAGGTGTCAGCACCCTAGATTACCCTCGGTGAGCGTAGTGGTTTACCGCAGGGATGGCACAGGCCCAAAGGGGGGTGCCGGCACAGCTCGAGTTTCTCTTCATCAACGCATAAATCTTTCGCCTTTTACTAAAGATTTCCGTGGAGGGGAACCTTTGCGAGTGATCTGTATTTTTGGGGGCTCTGCTCACAGCAGAGCTGCACTGGAGTGTCAAGAGCAGAATGGATCTGGAGGTCCGCTTGGAACGAAGCGGGCCTCGGCGTGGTTGCATCCTTTGCGCTTCCCGCATCGCAGCTTCGACTTTCTTTAGCCAGCACCGAAGGATAACGATGGGAAAATGACGGGATCCGAACCCTAGACGAGCCCAAACAGAGATGTCTTCAGCGCGCGTTTCTCTTCATCAGCGCATGAATCTTTCGCCTTTTACGAAAGATTTCCGTGGAGGGGAACCTATGCGAGTGGCCATGTGTTTTGGGGGGGCCCTGCTCACAGCAGAGCTGCACTGGAGTGTCAAGAGCAGAATGAGTCTGGCTGTCCGCCAAAACGCGCACTTGGAGCGAAGCGTGCCTCGACGTGGTTGCATCCTTTGCGCTTCCTGCATCGCAGCTTCCACTTTCTTTAGCCAGCAGCGAAGGACGGCGCTCTCTCGCACACGACGGGATCCAAACCCTGGACGAGCCCAAAGAAAGATGTCTTCAGCTCCTCTGGCCCTATCAGTGATTCGTGCGCTTCCAGCATTCTTTTCTGACCGCGAAAGCCGGCCTCCACCGCCTGCGTTGGTGGTATAGTGGTGAGCATAGCTGCCTTCCAAGCAGTTGACCCGGGTTCGATTCCCGGCCAACGCATTTCCTTTGACTCCGGCTGACGTCGAAGCGTTGTCATATTATTGAAAGTGCTTGTGAAGCGGGGATTACTACACAGTGAACATGCACAAAACTACACATGTACGTATTTATTCGTATTATGATTTGTTCTTGACAAAGTCGTGAATGCCACCTGAAACATGCGCAAGAGGTTCGCCTTATTTGAATCAGAATACGAAGCAGTCACGTGGCTGTGTGTGAAAATGAAGCTTGGGACGTCACAGAACACGTGATTATGGCAAAACGAATCAAGCTCCGGTACAGTGCTTCTCCGGTACAGTGAACCCCTTCTCTGACTGCGCCAAAAACTTTTGGACGAGTCGTTCGGCGGCAGCAAAGTGCTAGGTCTCCCCGTCGGGGAATCGAACCCCGGTCTTCCGCGTGACAGGCGGAGATACTGTCCACTATACTAACGAGGAGCTGCGCATGCGGCCCTTCACCCCCAGCCGACGCGACCGCACCGACAGTACCAAAACCAGCCTCTACTCCACGAAATACCAGACCGACCCGTCACGAGCTAGAGTCTCTCAACGTTAGGCGTGCAACCCATTACAGGGGATCATTATTTGGACTCCTTTTTTTTTTTGTATGGATGACATTGTCTTGATTGGGCTTGTGAATATTGGGTGATGGAAGGGACTTTTGTAACTTTTACTCCTCCCATTTGGAGTGAGGGGATGATGAAAATCATGTTGGCAGGTGTCAGCACCCTAGATTACCCTCGGTGAGCGTAGTGGTTTACCGCAGGGATGGCACAGGCCCAAGGGGGTGCCGGCACAGCTCGAGTTTCTCTTCATCAACGCATAAATCTTTCGCCTTTTACTAAAGATTTCCGTGGAGGGGAACCTTTGCGAGTGATCTGTATTTTTGGGGGCTCTGCTCACAGCAGAGCTGCACTGGAGTGTCAAGAGCAGAATGGATCTGGAGGTCCGCTTGGAACGAAGCGGGCCTCGGCGTGGTTGCATCTTTTGCGCTTCCCGCATCGCAGCTTCGACTTTCTTTGGCCAGCACCGAAGGATAACGATGGGAAAATGACGGGATCCGAACCCTAGACGAGCCCAAACAGAGATGTCTTCAGCGCGCGTTTCTCTTCATCAGCGCATGAATCTTTCGCCTTTTACGAAAGATTTCCGTGGAGGGGAGCCTATGCGAGTGGCCATGTGTTTTGGGGGGGCCCTGCTCACAGCAGAGCTGCACTGGAGTGTCAAGAGCAGAATGAGTCTGGCTGTCCGCCAAAACGCGCACTTGGAGCGAAGCGTGCCTCGACGTGGTTGCATCCTTTGCGCTTCCTGGATCGCAGCTTCCACTTTCTTTAGCCAGCAGCGAAGGACGGCGCTCTCTCGCACACGACGGGATCCAAACCCTGGACGAGCCCAAAGAAAGATGTCTTCAGCTCCTCTGGCCCTATCAGTGATTCGTGCGCTTCCAGCATTCTTTTCTGACCGCGAAAGCCGGCGTCCACCGCCTGCGTTGGTGGTATAGTGGTGAGCATAGCTGCCTTCCAAGCAGTTGACCCGGGTTCGATTCCCGGCCAACGCATTTCCTTTGACTCCTGCTGACGTCGAAGCGTTGTCATATTATTGAAAGTGCTTGTGAAGCGGGGATTACTACACAGTGAACATGCACAAAACTACACATGTACGTATTTATTCGTATTATGATTTGTTCTTGACAAAGTCGTGAATGCCACCTGAAACATGCGCAAGAGGTTCGCCTTATTTGAATCAGAATACGAAGCAGTCACGTGGCTGTGTGTGAAAATAAAGCTTGGGACGTCACAGAACACGTGATTATGGCAAAACGAATCAAGCTCCGGTACAGTGCTTCTCCGGTACAGTGAACCCCTTCTCTGACTGCGCCAAAAACTTTTGGACGAGTCGTTCGGCGGCAGCAAAGTGCTAGGTCTCCCCGTCGGGGAATCGAACCCCGGTCTTCCGCGTGACAGGCGGAGATACTGTCCACTATACTAACGAGGAGCTGCGCATGCGGCCCTTCACCCCCAGCCGACGCGACCGCACCGACAGTACCAAAACCAGCCTCTACTCCACGAAATACCAGACCGACCCGTCACGAGCTAGAGTCTCTCAACGTTAGGCGTGCAACCCATTACAGGGGATCATTATTTGGACTCCTTTTTTTTTTTGTATGGATGACATTGTCTTGATTGGGCTTGTGAATATTGGGTGATGGAAGGGACTTTTGTAACTTTTACTCCTCCCATTTGGAGTGAGGGGATGATGAAAATCATGTTGGCAGGTGTCAGCACCCTAGATTACCCTCGGTGAGCGTAGTGGTTTACCGCAGGGATGGCACAGGCCCAAGGGGGTGCCGGCACAGCTCGAGTTTCTCTTCATCAACGCATAAATCTTTCGCCTTTTACTAAAGATTTCCGTGGAGGGGAACCTTTGCGAGTGATCTGTATTTTTGGGGGCTCTGCTCACAGCAGAGCTGCACTGGAGTGTCAAGAGCAGAATGGATCTGGAGGTCCGCTTGGAACGAAGCGGGCCTCGGCGTGGTTGCATCTTTTGCGCTTCCCGCATCGCAGCTTCGACTTTCTTTGGCCAGCACCGAAGGATAACGATGGGAAAATGACGGGATCCGAACCCTAGACGAGCCCAAACAGAGATGTCTTCAGCGCGCGTTTCTCTTCATCAGCGCATGAATCTTTCGCCTTTTACGAAAGATTTCCGTGGAGGGGAGCCTATGCGAGTGGCCATGTGTTTTGGGGGGGCCCTGCTCACAGCAGAGCTGCACTGGAGTGTCAAGAGCAGAATGAGTCTGGCTGTCCGCCAAAACGCGCACTTGGAGCGAAGCGTGCCTCGACGTGGTTGCATCCTTTGCGCTTCCTGCATCGCAGCTTCCACTTTCTTTAGCCAGCAGCGAAGGACGGCGCTCTCTCGCACACGACGGGATCCAAACCCTGGACGAGCCCAAAGAAAGATGTCTTCAGCTCCTCTGGCCCTATCAGTGATTCGTGCGCTTCCAGCATTCTTTTCTGACCGCGAAAGCCGGCGTCCACCGCCTGCGTTGGTGGTATAGTGGTGAGCATAGCTGCCTTCCAAGCAGTTGACCCGGGTTCGATTCCCGGCCAACGCATTTCCTTTGACTCCGGCTGACGTCGAAGCGTTGTCATATTATTGAAAGTGCTTGTGAAGCGGGGATTACTACACAGTGAACATGCACAAAACTACACATGTACGTATTTATTCGTATTATGATTTGTTCTTGACAAAGTCGTGAATGCCACCTGAAACATGCGCAAGAGGTTCGCCTTATTTGAATCAGAATACGAAGCAGTCACGTGGCTGTGTGTGAAAATGAAGCTTGGGACGTCACAGAACACGTGATTATGGCAAAACGAATCAAGCTCCGGTACAGTGCTTCTCCGGTACAGTGAACCCCTTCTCTGACTGCGCCAAAAACTTTTGGACGAGTCGTTCGGCGGCAGCAAAGTGCTAGGTCTCCCCGTCGGGGAATCGAACCCCGGTCTTCCGCGTGACAGGCGGAGATACTGTCCACTATACTAACGAGGAGCTGCGCATGCGGCCCTTCACCCCCAGCCGAGGCGACCGCACCGACAGTACCAAAACCAGCCTCTACTCCACGAAATACCAGACCGACCCGTCACGAGCTAGAGTCTCTCAACGTTAGGCGTGCAACCCATTACAGGGGATCATTATTTGGACTCCTTTTTTTTTTTGTATGGATGACATTGTCTTGATTGGGCTTGTGAATATTGGGTGATGGAAGGGACTTTTGTAACTTTTACTCCTCCCATTTGGAGTGAGGGGATGATGAAAATCATGTTGGCAGGTGTCAGCACCCTAGATTACCCTCGGTGAGCGTAGTGGTTTACCGCAGGGATGGCACAGGCCCAAAGGGGGGTGCCGGCACAGCTCGAGTTTCTCTTCATCAACGCATAAATCTTTCGCCTTTTACTAAAGATTTCCGTGGAGGGGAACCTTTGCGAGTGATCTGTATTTTTGGGGGCTCTGCTCACAGCAGAGCTGCACTGGAGTGTCAAGAGCAGAATGGATCTGGAGGTCCGCTTGGAACGAAGCGGGCCTCGGCGTGGTTGCATCCTTTGCGCTTCCCGCATCGCAGCTTCGACTTTCTTTAGCCAGCACCGAAGGATAACGATGGGAAAATGACGGGATCCGAACCCTAGACGAGCCCAAACAGAGATGTCTTCAGCGCGCGTTTCTCTTCATCAGCGCATGAATCTTTCGCCTTTTACGAAAGATTTCCGTGGAGGGGAACCTATGCGAGTGGCCATGTGTTTTGGGGGGGCCCTGCTCACAGCAGAGCTGCACTGGAGTGTCAAGAGCAGAATGAGTCTGGCTGTCCGCCAAAACGCGCACTTGGAGCGAAGCGTGCCTCGACGTGGTTGCATCCTTTGCGCTTCCTGCATCGCAGCTTCCACTTTCTTTAGCCAGCAGCGAAGGACGGCGCTCTCTCGCACACGACGGGATCCAAACCCTGGACGAGCCCAAAGAAAGATGTCTTCAGCTCCTCTGGCCCTATCAGTGATTCGTGCGCTTCCAGCATTCTTTTCTGACCGCGAAAGCCGGCCTCCACCGCCTGCGTTGGTGGTATAGTGGTGAGCATAGCTGCCTTCCAAGCAGTTGACCCGGGTTCGATTCCCGGCCAACGCATTTCCTTTGACTCCGGCTGACGTCGAAGCGTTGTCATATTATTGAAAGTGCTTGTGAAGCGGGGATTACTACACAGTGAACATGCACAAAACTACACATGTACGTATTTATTCGTATTATGATTTGTTCTTGACAAAGTCGTGAATGCCACCTGAAACATGCGCAAGAGGTTCGCCTTATTTGAATCAGAATACGAAGCAGTCACGTGGCTGTGTGTGAAAATGAAGCTTGGGACGTCACAGAACACGTGATTATGGCAAAACGAATCAAGCTCCGGTACAGTGCTTCTCCGGTACAGTGAACCCCTTCTCTGACTGCGCCAAAAACTTTTGGACGAGTCGTTCGGCGGCAGCAAAGTGCTAGGTCTCCCCGTCGGGGAATCGAACCCCGGTCTTCCGCGTGACAGGCGGAGATACTGTCCACTATACTAACGAGGAGCTGCGCATGCGGCCCTTCACCCCCAGCCGACGCGACCGCACCGACAGTACCAAAACCAGCCTCTACTCCACGAAATACCAGACCGACCCGTCACGAGCTAGAGTCTCTCAACGTTAGGCGTGCAACCCATTACAGGGGATCATTATTTGGACTCCTTTTTTTTTTTGTATGGATGACATTGTCTTGATTGGGCTTGTGAATATTGGGTGATGGAAGGGACTTTTGTAACTTTTACTCCTCCCATTTGGAGTGAGGGGATGATGAAAATCATGTTGGCAGGTGTCAGCACCCTAGATTACCCTCGGTGAGCGTAGTGGTTTACCGCAGGGATGGCACAGGCCCAAGGGGGTGCCGGCACAGCTCGAGTTTCTCTTCATCAACGCATAAATCTTTCGCCTTTTACTAAAGATTTCCGTGGAGGGGAACCTTTGCGAGTGATCTGTATTTTTGGGGGCTCTGCTCACAGCAGAGCTGCACTGGAGTGTCAAGAGCAGAATGGATCTGGAGGTCCGCTTGGAACGAAGCGGGCCTCGGCGTGGTTGCATCTTTTGCGCTTCCCGCATCGCAGCTTCGACTTTCTTTGGCCAGCACCGAAGGATAACGATGGGAAAATGACGGGATCCGAACCCTAGACGAGCCCAAACAGAGATGTCTTCAGCGCGCGTTTCTCTTCATCAGCGCATGAATCTTTCGCCTTTTACGAAAGATTTCCGTGGAGGGGAACCTATGCGAGTGGCCATGTGTTTTGGGGGGGCCCTGCTCACAGCAGAGCTGCACTGGAGTGTCAAGAGCAGAATGAGTCTGGCTGTCCGCCAAAACGCGCACTTGGAGCGAAGCGTGCCTCGACGTGGTTGCATCCTTTGCGCTTCCTGCATCGCAGCTTCCACTTTCTTTAGCCAGCAGCGAAGGACGGCGCTCTCTCGCACACGACGGGATCCAAACCCTGGACGAGCCCAAAGAAAGATGTCTTCAGCTCCTCTGGCCCTATCAGTGATTCGTGCGCTTCCAGCATTCTTTTCTGACCGCGAAAGCCGGCCTCCACCGCCTGCGTTGGTGGTATAGTGGTGAGCATAGCTGCCTTCCAAGCAGTTGACCCGGGTTCGATTCCCGGCCAACGCATTTCCTTTGACTCCGGCTGACGTCGAAGCGTTGTCATATTATTGAAAGTGCTTGTGAAGCGGGGATTACTACACAGTGAACATGCACAAAACTACACATGTACGTATTTATTCGTATTATGATTTGTTCTTGACAAAGTCGTGAATGCCACCTGAAACATGCGCAAGAGGTTCGCCTTATTTGAATCAGAATACGAAGCAGTCACGTGGCTGTGTGTGAAAATGAAGCTTGGGACGTCACAGAACACGTGATTATGGCAAAACGAATCAAGCTCCGGTACAGTGCTTCTCCGGTACAGTGAACCCCTTCTCTGACTGCGCCAAAAACTTTTGGACGAGTCGTTCGGCGGCAGCAAAGTGCTAGGTCTCCCCGTCGGGGAATCGAACCCCGGTCTTCCGCGTGACAGGCGGAGATACTGTCCACTATACTAACGAGGAGCTGCGCATGCGGCCCTTCACCCCCAGCCGACGCGACCGCACCGACAGTACCAAAACCAGCCTCTACTCCACGAAATACCAGACCGACCCGTCACGAGCTAGAGTCTCTCAACGTTAGGCGTGCAACCCATTACAGGGGATCATTATTTGGACTCCTTTTTTTTTTTGTATGGATGACATTGTCTTGATTGGGCTTGTGAATATTGGGTGATGGAAGGGACTTTTGTAACTTTTACTCCTCCCATTTGGAGTGAGGGGATGATGAAAATCATGTTGGCAGGTGTCAGCACCCTAGATTACCCTCGGTGAGCGTAGTGGTTTACCGCAGGGATGGCACAGGCCCAAGGGGGTGCCGGCACAGCTCGAGTTTCTCTTCATCAACGCATAAATCTTTCGCCTTTTACTAAAGATTTCCGTGGAGGGGAACCTTTGCGAGTGATCTGTATTTTTGGGGGCTCTGCTCACAGCAGAGCTGCACTGGAGTGTCAAGAGCAGAATGGATCTGGAGGTCCGCTTGGAACGAAGCGGGCCTCGGCGTGGTTGCATCTTTTGCGCTTCCCGCATCGCAGCTTCGACTTTCTTTGGCCAGCACCGAAGGATAACGATGGGAAAATGACGGGATCCGAACCCTAGACGAGCCCAAACAGAGATGTCTTCAGCGCGCGTTTCTCTTCATCAGCGCATGAATCTTTCGCCTTTTACGAAAGATTTCCGTGGAGGGGAGCCTATGCGAGTGGCCATGTGTTTTGGGGGGGCCCTGCTCACAGCAGAGCTGCACTGGAGTGTCAAGAGCAGAATGAGTCTGGCTGTCCGCCAAAACGCGCACTTGGAGCGAAGCGTGCCTCGACGTGGTTGCATCCTTTGCGCTTCCTGGATCGCAGCTTCCACTTTCTTTAGCCAGCAGCGAAGGACGGCGCTCTCTCGCACACGACGGGATCCAAACCCTGGACGAGCCCAAAGAAAGATGTCTTCAGCTCCTCTGGCCCTATCAGTGATTCGTGCGCTTCCAGCATTCTTTTCTGACCGCGAAAGCCGGCGTCCACCGCCTGCGTTGGTGGTATAGTGGTGAGCATAGCTGCCTTCCAAGCAGTTGACCCGGGTTCGATTCCCGGCCAACGCATTTCCTTTGACTCCTGCTGACGTCGAAGCGTTGTCATATTATTGAAAGTGCTTGTGAAGCGGGGATTACTACACAGTGAACATGCACAAAACTACACATGTACGTATTTATTCGTATTATGATTTGTTCTTGACAAAGTCGTGAATGCCACCTGAAACATGCGCAAGAGGTTCGCCTTATTTGAATCAGAATACGAAGCAGTCACGTGGCTGTGTGTGAAAATAAAGCTTGGGACGTCACAGAACACGTGATTATGGCAAAACGAATCAAGCTCCGGTACAGTGCTTCTCCGGTACAGTGAACCCCTTCTCTGACTGCGCCAAAAACTTTTGGACGAGTCGTTCGGCGGCAGCAAAGTGCTAGGTCTCCCCGTCGGGGAATCGAACCCCGGTCTTCCGCGTGACAGGCGGAGATACTGTCCACTATACTAACGAGGAGCTGCGCATGCGGCCCTTCACCCCCAGCCGACGCGACCGCACCGACAGTACCAAAACCAGCCTCTACTCCACGAAATACCAGACCGACCCGTCACGAGCTAGAGTCTCTCAACGTTAGGCGTGCAACCCATTACAGGGGATCATTATTTGGACTCCTTTTTTTTTTTGTATGGATGACATTGTCTTGATTGGGCTTGTGAATATTGGGTGATGGAAGGGACTTTTGTAACTTTTACTCCTCCCATTTGGAGTGAGGGGATGATGAAAATCATGTTGGCAGGTGTCAGCACCCTAGATTACCCTCGGTGAGCGTAGTGGTTTACCGCAGGGATGGCACAGGCCCAAGGGGGTGCCGGCACAGCTCGAGTTTCTCTTCATCAACGCATAAATCTTTCGCCTTTTACTAAAGATTTCCGTGGAGGGGAACCTTTGCGAGTGATCTGTATTTTTGGGGGCTCTGCTCACAGCAGAGCTGCACTGGAGTGTCAAGAGCAGAATGGATCTGGAGGTCCGCTTGGAACGAAGCGGGCCTCGGCGTGGTTGCATCTTTTGCGCTTCCCGCATCGCAGCTTCGACTTTCTTTGGCCAGCACCGAAGGATAACGATGGGAAAATGACGGGATCCGAACCCTAGACGAGCCCAAACAGAGATGTCTTCAGCGCGCGTTTCTCTTCATCAGCGCATGAATCTTTCGCCTTTTACGAAAGATTTCCGTGGAGGGGAGCCTATGCGAGTGGCCATGTGTTTTGGGGGGGCCCTGCTCACAGCAGAGCTGCACTGGAGTGTCAAGAGCAGAATGAGTCTGGCTGTCCGCCAAAACGCGCACTTGGAGCGAAGCGTGCCTCGACGTGGTTGCATCCTTTGCGCTTCCTGCATCGCAGCTTCCACTTTCTTTAGCCAGCAGCGAAGGACGGCGCTCTCTCGCACACGACGGGATCCAAACCCTGGACGAGCCCAAAGAAAGATGTCTTCAGCTCCTCTGGCCCTATCAGTGATTCGTGCGCTTCCAGCATTCTTTTCTGACCGCGAAAGCCGGCGTCCACCGCCTGCGTTGGTGGTATAGTGGTGAGCATAGCTGCCTTCCAAGCAGTTGACCCGGGTTCGATTCCCGGCCAACGCATTTCCTTTGACTCCGGCTGACGTCGAAGCGTTGTCATATTATTGAAAGTGCTTGTGAAGCGGGGATTACTACACAGTGAACATGCACAAAACTACACATGTACGTATTTATTCGTATTATGATTTGTTCTTGACAAAGTCGTGAATGCCACCTGAAACATGCGCAAGAGGTTCGCCTTATTTGAATCAGAATACGAAGCAGTCACGTGGCTGTGTGTGAAAATGAAGCTTGGGACGTCACAGAACACGTGATTATGGCAAAACGAATCAAGCTCCGGTACAGTGCTTCTCCGGTACAGTGAACCCCTTCTCTGACTGCGCCAAAAACTTTTGGACGAGTCGTTCGGCGGCAGCAAAGTGCTAGGTCTCCCCGTCGGGGAATCGAACCCCGGTCTTCCGCGTGACAGGCGGAGATACTGTCCACTATACTAACGAGGAGCTGCGCATGCGGCCCTTCACCCCCAGCCGAGGCGACCGCACCGACAGTACCAAAACCAGCCTCTACTCCACGAAATACCAGACCGACCCGTCACGAGCTAGAGTCTCTCAACGTTAGGCGTGCAACCCATTACAGGGGATCATTATTTGGACTCCTTTTTTTTTTTGTATGGATGACATTGTCTTGATTGGGCTTGTGAATATTGGGTGATGGAAGGGACTTTTGTAACTTTTACTCCTCCCATTTGGAGTGAGGGGATGATGAAAATCATGTTGGCAGGTGTCAGCACCCTAGATTACCCTCGGTGAGCGTAGTGGTTTACCGCAGGGATGGCACAGGCCCAAAGGGGGGTGCCGGCACAGCTCGAGTTTCTCTTCATCAACGCATAAATCTTTCGCCTTTTACTAAAGATTTCCGTGGAGGGGAACCTTTGCGAGTGATCTGTATTTTTGGGGGCTCTGCTCACAGCAGAGCTGCACTGGAGTGTCAAGAGCAGAATGGATCTGGAGGTCCGCTTGGAACGAAGCGGGCCTCGGCGTGGTTGCATCCTTTGCGCTTCCCGCATCGCAGCTTTGACTTTCTTTAGCCAGCACCGAAGGATAACGATGGGAAAATGACGGGATCCGAACCCTAGACGAGCCCAAACAGAGATGTCTTCAGCGCGCGTTTCTCTTCATCAGCGCATGAATCTTTCGCCTTTTACGAAAGATTTCCGTGGAGGGGAACCTATGCGAGTGGCCATGTGTTTTGGGGGGGCCCTGCTCACAGCAGAGCTGCACTGGAGTGTCAAGAGCAGAATGAGTCTGGCTGTCCGCCAAAACGCGCACTTGGAGCGAAGCGTGCCTCGACGTGGTTGCATCCTTTGCGCTTCCTGCATCGCAGCTTCCACTTTCTTTAGCCAGCAGCGAAGGACGGCGCTCTCTCGCACACGACGGGATCCAAACCCTGGACGAGCCCAAAGAAAGATGTCTTCAGCTCCTCTGGCCCTATCAGTGATTCGTGCGCTTCCAGCATTCTTTTCTGACCGCGAAAGCCGGCCTCCACCGCCTGCGTTGGTGGTATAGTGGTGAGCATAGCTGCCTTCCAAGCAGTTGACCCGGGTTCGATTCCCGGCCAACGCATTTCCTTTGACTCCGGCTGACGTCGAAGCGTTGTCATATTATTGAAAGTGCTTGTGAAGCGGGGATTACTACACAGTGAACATGCACAAAACTACACATGTACGTATTTATTCGTATTATGATTTGTTCTTGACAAAGTCGTGAATGCCACCTGAAACATGCGCAAGAGGTTCGCCTTATTTGAATCAGAATACGAAGCAGTCACGTGGCTGTGTGTGAAAATGAAGCTTGGGACGTCACAGAACACGTGATTATGGCAAAACGAATCAAGCTCCGGTACAGTGCTTCTCCGGTACAGTGAACCCCTTCTCTGACTGCGCCAAAAACTTTTGGACGAGTCGTTCGGCGGCAGCAAAGTGTTAGGTCTCCCCGTCGGGGAATCGAACCCCGGTCTTCCGCGTGACAGGCGGAGATACTGTCCACTATACTAACGAGGAGCTGCGCATGCGGCCCTTCACCCCCAGCCGACGCGACCGCACCGACAGTACCAAAACCAGCCTCTACTCCACGAAATACCAGACCGACCCGTCACGAGCTAGAGTCTCTCAACGTTAGGCGTGCAACCCATTACAGGGGATCATTATTTGGACTCCTTTTTTTTTTTGTATGGATGACATTGTCTTGATTGGGCTTGTGAATATTGGGTGATGGAAGGGACTTTTGTAACTTTTACTCCTCCCATTTGGAGTGAGGGGATGATGAAAATCATGTTGGCAGGTGTCAGCACCCTAGATTACCCTCGGTGAGCGTAGTGGTTTACCGCAGGGATGGCACAGGCCCAAAGGGGGGTGCCGGCACAGCTCGAGTTTCTCTTCATCAACGCATAAATCTTTCGCCTTTTACTAAAGATTTCCGTGGAGGGGAACCTTTGCGAGTGATCTGTATTTTTGGGGGCTCTGCTCACAGCAGAGCTGCACTGGAGTGTCAAGAGCAGAATGGATCTGGAGGTCCGCTTGGAACGAAGCGGGCCTCGGCGTGGTTGCATCCTTTGCGCTTCCCGCATCGCAGCTTCGACTTTCTTTAGCCAGCACCGAAGGATAACGATGGGAAAATGACGGGATCCGAACCCTAGACGAGCCCAAACAGAGATGTCTTCAGCGCGCGTTTCTCTTCATCAGCGCATGAATCTTTCGCCTTTTACGAAAGATTTCCGTGGAGGGGAACCTATGCGAGTGGCCATGTGTTTTGGGGGGGCCCTGCTCACAGCAGAGCTGCACTGGAGTGTCAAGAGCAGAATGAGTCTGGCTGTCCGCCAAAACGCGCACTTGGAGCGAAGCGTGCCTCGACGTGGTTGCATCCTTTGCGCTTCCTGCATCGCAGCTTCCACTTTCTTTAGCCAGCAGCGAAGGACGGCGCTCTCTCGCACACGACGGGATCCAAACCCTGGACGAGCCCAAAGAAAGATGTCTTCAGCTCCTCTGGCCCTATCAGTGATTCGTGCGCTTCCAGCATTCTTTTCTGACCGCGAAAGCCGGCCTCCACCGCCTGCGTTGGTGGTATAGTGGTGAGCATAGCTGCCTTCCAAGCAGTTGACCCGGGTTCGATTCCCGGCCAACGCATTTCCTTTGACTCCGGCTGACGTCGAAGCGTTGTCATATTATTGAAAGTGCTTGTGAAGCGGGGATTACTACACAGTGAACATGCACAAAACTACACATGTACGTATTTATTCGTATTATGATTTGTTCTTGACAAAGTCGTGAATGCCACCTGAAACATGCGCAAGAGGTTCGCCTTATTTGAATCAGAATACGAAGCAGTCACGTGGCTGTGTGTGAAAATGAAGCTTGGGACGTCACAGAACACGTGATTATGGCAAAACGAATCAAGCTCCGGTACAGTGCTTCTCCGGTACAGTGAACCCCTTCTCTGACTGCGCCAAAAACTTTTGGACGAGTCGTTCGGCGGCAGCAAAGTGCTAGGTCTCCCCGTCGGGGAATCGAACCCCGGTCTTCCGCGTGACAGGCGGAGATACTGTCCACTATACTAACGAGGAGCTGCGCATGCGGCCCTTCACCCCCAGCCGACGCGACCGCACCGACAGTACCAAAACCAGCCTCTACTCCACGAAATACCAGACCGACCCGTCACGAGCTAGAGTCTCTCAACGTTAGGCGTGCAACCCATTACAGGGGATCATTATTTGGACTCCTTTTTTTTTTTGTATGGATGACATTGTCTTGATTGGGCTTGTGAATATTGGGTGATGGAAGGGACTTTTGTAACTTTTACTCCTCCCATTTGGAGTGAGGGGATGATGAAAATCATGTTGGCAGGTGTCAGCACCCTAGATTACCCTCGGTGAGCGTAGTGGTTTACCGCAGGGATGGCACAGGCCCAAGGGGGTGCCGGCACAGCTCGAGTTTCTCTTCATCAACGCATAAATCTTTCGCCTTTTACTAAAGATTTCCGTGGAGGGGAACCTTTGCGAGTGATCTGTATTTTTGGGGGCTCTGCTCACAGCAGAGCTGCACTGGAGTGTCAAGAGCAGAATGGATCTGGAGGTCCGCTTGGAACGAAGCGGGCCTCGGCGTGGTTGCATCTTTTGCGCTTCCCGCATCGCAGCTTCGACTTTCTTTGGCCAGCACCGAAGGATAACGATGGGAAAATGACGGGATCCGAACCCTAGACGAGCCCAAACAGAGATGTCTTCAGCGCGCGTTTCTCTTCATCAGCGCATGAATCTTTCGCCTTTTACGAAAGATTTCCGTGGAGGGGAGCCTATGCGAGTGGCCATGTGTTTTGGGGGGGCCCTGCTCACAGCAGAGCTGCACTGGAGTGTCAAGAGCAGAATGAGTCTGGCTGTCCGCCAAAACGCGCACTTGGAGCGAAGCGTGCCTCGACGTGGTTGCATCCTTTGCGCTTCCTGGATCGCAGCTTCCACTTTCTTTAGCCAGCAGCGAAGGACGGCGCTCTCTCGCACACGACGGGATCCAAACCCTGGACGAGCCCAAAGAAAGATGTCTTCAGCTCCTCTGGCCCTATCAGTGATTCGTGCGCTTCCAGCATTCTTTTCTGACCGCGAAAGCCGGCGTCCACCGCCTGCGTTGGTGGTATAGTGGTGAGCATAGCTGCCTTCCAAGCAGTTGACCCGGGTTCGATTCCCGGCCAACGCATTTCCTTTGACTCCTGCTGACGTCGAAGCGTTGTCATATTATTGAAAGTGCTTGTGAAGCGGGGATTACTACACAGTGAACATGCACAAAACTACACATGTACGTATTTATTCGTATTATGATTTGTTCTTGACAAAGTCGTGAATGCCACCTGAAACATGCGCAAGAGGTTCGCCTTATTTGAATCAGAATACGAAGCAGTCACGTGGCTGTGTGTGAAAATAAAGCTTGGGACGTCACAGAACACGTGATTATGGCAAAACGAATCAAGCTCCGGTACAGTGCTTCTCCGGTACAGTGAACCCCTTCTCTGACTGCGCCAAAAACTTTTGGACGAGTCGTTCGGCGGCAGCAAAGTGCTAGGTCTCCCCGTCGGGGAATCGAACCCCGGTCTTCCGCGTGACAGGCGGAGATACTGTCCACTATACTAACGAGGAGCTGCGCATGCGGCCCTTCACCCCCAGCCGACGCGACCGCACCGACAGTACCAAAACCAGCCTCTACTCCACGAAATACCAGACCGACCCGTCACGAGCTAGAGTCTCTCAACGTTAGGCGTGCAACCCATTACAGGGGATCATTATTTGGACTCCTTTTTTTTTTTGTATGGATGACATTGTCTTGATTGGGCTTGTGAATATTGGGTGATGGAAGGGACTTTTGTAACTTTTACTCCTCCCATTTGGAGTGAGGGGATGATGAAAATCATGTTGGCAGGTGTCAGCACCCTAGATTACCCTCGGTGAGCGTAGTGGTTTACCGCAGGGATGGCACAGGCCCAAGGGGGTGCCGGCACAGCTCGAGTTTCTCTTCATCAACGCATAAATCTTTCGCCTTTTACTAAAGATTTCCGTGGAGGGGAACCTTTGCGAGTGATCTGTATTTTTGGGGGCTCTGCTCACAGCAGAGCTGCACTGGAGTGTCAAGAGCAGAATGGATCTGGAGGTCCGCTTGGAACGAAGCGGGCCTCGGCGTGGTTGCATCTTTTGCGCTTCCCGCATCGCAGCTTCGACTTTCTTTGGCCAGCACCGAAGGATAACGATGGGAAAATGACGGGATCCGAACCCTAGACGAGCCCAAACAGAGATGTCTTCAGCGCGCGTTTCTCTTCATCAGCGCATGAATCTTTCGCCTTTTACGAAAGATTTCCGTGGAGGGGAGCCTATGCGAGTGGCCATGTGTTTTGGGGGGGCCCTGCTCACAGCAGAGCTGCACTGGAGTGTCAAGAGCAGAATGAGTCTGGCTGTCCGCCAAAACGCGCACTTGGAGCGAAGCGTGCCTCGACGTGGTTGCATCCTTTGCGCTTCCTGCATCGCAGCTTCCACTTTCTTTAGCCAGCAGCGAAGGACGGCGCTCTCTCGCACACGACGGGATCCAAACCCTGGACGAGCCCAAAGAAAGATGTCTTCAGCTCCTCTGGCCCTATCAGTGATTCGTGCGCTTCCAGCATTCTTTTCTGACCGCGAAAGCCGGCGTCCACCGCCTGCGTTGGTGGTATAGTGGTGAGCATAGCTGCCTTCCAAGCAGTTGACCCGGGTTCGATTCCCGGCCAACGCATTTCCTTTGACTCCGGCTGACGTCGAAGCGTTGTCATATTATTGAAAGTGCTTGTGAAGCGGGGATTACTACACAGTGAACATGCACAAAACTACACATGTACGTATTTATTCGTATTATGATTTGTTCTTGACAAAGTCGTGAATGCCACCTGAAACATGCGCAAGAGGTTCGCCTTATTTGAATCAGAATACGAAGCAGTCACGTGGCTGTGTGTGAAAATGAAGCTTGGGACGTCACAGAACACGTGATTATGGCAAAACGAATCAAGCTCCGGTACAGTGCTTCTCCGGTACAGTGAACCCCTTCTCTGACTGCGCCAAAAACTTTTGGACGAGTCGTTCGGCGGCAGCAAAGTGCTAGGTCTCCCCGTCGGGGAATCGAACCCCGGTCTTCCGCGTGACAGGCGGAGATACTGTCCACTATACTAACGAGGAGCTGCGCATGCGGCCCTTCACCCCCAGCCGAGGCGACCGCACCGACAGTACCAAAACCAGCCTCTACTCCACGAAATACCAGACCGACCCGTCACGAGCTAGAGTCTCTCAACGTTAGGCGTGCAACCCATTACAGGGGATCATTATTTGGACTCCTTTTTTTTTTTGTATGGATGACATTGTCTTGATTGGGCTTGTGAATATTGGGTGATGGAAGGGACTTTTGTAACTTTTACTCCTCCCATTTGGAGTGAGGGGATGATGAAAATCATGTTGGCAGGTGTCAGCACCCTAGATTACCCTCGGTGAGCGTAGTGGTTTACCGCAGGGATGGCACAGGCCCAAAGGGGGGTGCCGGCACAGCTCGAGTTTCTCTTCATCAACGCATAAATCTTTCGCCTTTTACTAAAGATTTCCGTGGAGGGGAACCTTTGCGAGTGATCTGTATTTTTGGGGGCTCTGCTCACAGCAGAGCTGCACTGGAGTGTCAAGAGCAGAATGGATCTGGAGGTCCGCTTGGAACGAAGCGGGCCTCGGCGTGGTTGCATCCTTTGCGCTTCCCGCATCGCAGCTTCGACTTTCTTTAGCCAGCACCGAAGGATAACGATGGGAAAATGACGGGATCCGAACCCTAGACGAGCCCAAACAGAGATGTCTTCAGCGCGCGTTTCTCTTCATCAGCGCATGAATCTTTCGCCTTTTACGAAAGATTTCCGTGGAGGGGAACCTATGCGAGTGGCCATGTGTTTTGGGGGGGCCCTGCTCACAGCAGAGCTGCACTGGAGTGTCAAGAGCAGAATGAGTCTGGCTGTCCGCCAAAACGCGCACTTGGAGCGAAGCGTGCCTCGACGTGGTTGCATCCTTTGCGCTTCCTGCATCGCAGCTTCCACTTTCTTTAGCCAGCAGCGAAGGACGGCGCTCTCTCGCACACGACGGGATCCAAACCCTGGACGAGCCCAAAGAAAGATGTCTTCAGCTCCTCTGGCCCTATCAGTGATTCGTGCGCTTCCAGCATTCTTTTCTGACCGCGAAAGCCGGCCTCCACCGCCTGCGTTGGTGGTATAGTGGTGAGCATAGCTGCCTTCCAAGCAGTTGACCCGGGTTCGATTCCCGGCCAACGCATTTCCTTTGACTCCGGCTGACGTCGAAGCGTTGTCATATTATTGAAAGTGCTTGTGAAGCGGGGATTACTACACAGTGAACATGCACAAAACTACACATGTACGTATTTATTCGTATTATGATTTGTTCTTGACAAAGTCGTGAATGCCACCTGAAACATGCGCAAGAGGTTCGCCTTATTTGAATCAGAATACGAAGCAGTCACGTGGCTGTGTGTGAAAATGAAGCTTGGGACGTCACAGAACACGTGATTATGGCAAAACGAATCAAGCTCCGGTACAGTGCTTCTCCGGTACAGTGAACCCCTTCTCTGACTGCGCCAAAAACTTTTGGACGAGTCGTTCGGCGGCAGCAAAGTGCTAGGTCTCCCCGTCGGGGAATCGAACCCCGGTCTTCCGCGTGACAGGCGGAGATACTGTCCACTATACTAACGAGGAGCTGCGCATGCGGCCCTTCACCCCCAGCCGACGCGACCGCACCGACAGTACCAAAACCAGCCTCTACTCCACGAAATACCAGACCGACCCGTCACGAGCTAGAGTCTCTCAACGTTAGGCGTGCAACCCATTACAGGGGATCATTATTTGGACTCCTTTTTTTTTTTGTATGGATGACATTGTCTTGATTGGGCTTGTGAATATTGGGTGATGGAAGGGACTTTTGTAACTTTTACTCCTCCCATTTGGAGTGAGGGGATGATGAAAATCATGTTGGCAGGTGTCAGCACCCTAGATTACCCTCGGTGAGCGTAGTGGTTTACCGCAGGGATGGCACAGGCCCAAAGGGGGGTGCCGGCACAGCTCGAGTTTCTCTTCATCAACGCATAAATCTTTCGCCTTTTACTAAAGATTTCCGTGGAGGGGAACCTTTGCGAGTGATCTGTATTTTTGGGGGCTCTGCTCACAGCAGAGCTGCACTGGAGTGTCAAGAGCAGAATGGATCTGGAGGTCCGCTTGGAACGAAGCGGGCCTCGGCGTGGTTGCATCCTTTGCGCTTCCCGCATCGCAGCTTCGACTTTCTTTAGCCAGCACCGAAGGATAACGATGGGAAAATGACGGGATCCGAACCCTAGACGAGCCCAAACAGAGATGTCTTCAGCGCGCGTTTCTCTTCATCAGCGCATGAATCTTTCGCCTTTTACGAAAGATTTCCGTGGAGGGGAACCTATGCGAGTGGCCATGTGTTTTGGGGGGGCCCTGCTCACAGCAGAGCTGCACTGGAGTGTCAAGAGCAGAATGAGTCTGGCTGTCCGCCAAAACGCGCACTTGGAGCGAAGCGTGCCTCGACGTGGTTGCATCCTTTGCGCTTCCTGCATCGCAGCTTCCACTTTCTTTAGCCAGCAGCGAAGGACGGCGCTCTCTCGCACACGACGGGATCCAAACCCTGGACGAGCCCAAAGAAAGATGTCTTCAGCTCCTCTGGCCCTATCAGTGATTCGTGCGCTTCCAGCATTCTTTTCTGACCGCGAAAGCCGGCCTCCACCGCCTGCGTTGGTGGTATAGTGGTGAGCATAGCTGCCTTCCAAGCAGTTGACCCGGGTTCGATTCCCGGCCAACGCATTTCCTTTGACTCCGGCTGACGTCGAAGCGTTGTCATATTATTGAAAGTGCTTGTGAAGCGGGGATTACTACACAGTGAACATGCACAAAACTACACATGTACGTATTTATTCGTATTATGATTTGTTCTTGACAAAGTCGTGAATGCCACCTGAAACATGCGCAAGAGGTTCGCCTTATTTGAATCAGAATACGAAGCAGTCACGTGGCTGTGTGTGAAAATGAAGCTTGGGACGTCACAGAACACGTGATTATGGCAAAACGAATCAAGCTCCGGTACAGTGCTTCTCCGGTACAGTGAACCCCTTCTCTGACTGCGCCAAAAACTTTTGGACGAGTCGTTCGGCGGCAGCAAAGTGCTAGGTCTCCCCGTCGGGGAATCGAACCCCGGTCTTCCGCGTGACAGGCGGAGATACTGTCCACTATACTAACGAGGAGCTGCGCATGCGGCCCTTCACCCCCAGCCGACGCGACCGCACCGACAGTACCAAAACCAGCCTCTACTCCACGAAATACCAGACCGACCCGTCACGAGCTAGAGTCTCTCAACGTTAGGCGTGCAACCCATTACAGGGGATCATTATTTGGACTCCTTTTTTTTTTTGTATGGATGACATTGTCTTGATTGGGCTTGTGAATATTGGGTGATGGAAGGGACTTTTGTAACTTTTACTCCTCCCATTTGGAGTGAGGGGATGATGAAAATCATGTTGGCAGGTGTCAGCACCCTAGATTACCCTCGGTGAGCGTAGTGGTTTACCGCAGGGATGGCACAGGCCCAAGGGGGTGCCGGCACAGCTCGAGTTTCTCTTCATCAACGCATAAATCTTTCGCCTTTTACTAAAGATTTCCGTGGAGGGGAACCTTTGCGAGTGATCTGTATTTTTGGGGGCTCTGCTCACAGCAGAGCTGCACTGGAGTGTCAAGAGCAGAATGGATCTGGAGGTCCGCTTGGAACGAAGCGGGCCTCGGCGTGGTTGCATCTTTTGCGCTTCCCGCATCGCAGCTTCGACTTTCTTTGGCCAGCACCGAAGGATAACGATGGGAAAATGACGGGATCCGAACCCTAGACGAGCCCAAACAGAGATGTCTTCAGCGCGCGTTTCTCTTCATCAGCGCATGAATCTTTCGCCTTTTACGAAAGATTTCCGTGGAGGGGAACCTATGCGAGTGGCCATGTGTTTTGGGGGGGCCCTGCTCACAGCAGAGCTGCACTGGAGTGTCAAGAGCAGAATGAGTCTGGCTGTCCGCCAAAACGCGCACTTGGAGCGAAGCGTGCCTCGACGTGGTTGCATCCTTTGCGCTTCCTGCATCGCAGCTTCCACTTTCTTTAGCCAGCAGCGAAGGACGGCGCTCTCTCGCACACGACGGGATCCAAACCCTGGACGAGCCCAAAGAAAGATGTCTTCAGCTCCTCTGGCCCTATCAGTGATTCGTGCGCTTCCAGCATTCTTTTCTGACCGCGAAAGCCGGCCTCCACCGCCTGCGTTGGTGGTATAGTGGTGAGCATAGCTGCCTTCCAAGCAGTTGACCCGGGTTCGATTCCCGGCCAACGCATTTCCTTTGACTCCGGCTGACGTCGAAGCGTTGTCATATTATTGAAAGTGCTTGTGAAGCGGGGATTACTACACAGTGAACATGCACAAAACTACACATGTACGTATTTATTCGTATTATGATTTGTTCTTGACAAAGTCGTGAATGCCACCTGAAACATGCGCAAGAGGTTCGCCTTATTTGAATCAGAATACGAAGCAGTCACGTGGCTGTGTGTGAAAATGAAGCTTGGGACGTCACAGAACACGTGATTATGGCAAAACGAATCAAGCTCCGGTACAGTGCTTCTCCGGTACAGTGAACCCCTTCTCTGACTGCGCCAAAAACTTTTGGACGAGTCGTTCGGCGGCAGCAAAGTGCTAGGTCTCCCCGTCGGGGAATCGAACCCCGGTCTTCCGCGTGACAGGCGGAGATACTGTCCACTATACTAACGAGGAGCTGCGCATGCGGCCCTTCACCCCCAGCCGACGCGACCGCACCGACAGTACCAAAACCAGCCTCTACTCCACGAAATACCAGACCGACCCGTCACGAGCTAGAGTCTCTCAACGTTAGGCGTGCAACCCATTACAGGGGATCATTATTTGGACTCCTTTTTTTTTTTGTATGGATGACATTGTCTTGATTGGGCTTGTGAATATTGGGTGATGGAAGGGACTTTTGTAACTTTTACTCCTCCCATTTGGAGTGAGGGGATGATGAAAATCATGTTGGCAGGTGTCAGCACCCTAGATTACCCTCGGTGAGCGTAGTGGTTTACCGCAGGGATGGCACAGGCCCAAGGGGGTGCCGGCACAGCTCGAGTTTCTCTTCATCAACGCATAAATCTTTCGCCTTTTACTAAAGATTTCCGTGGAGGGGAACCTTTGCGAGTGATCTGTATTTTTGGGGGCTCTGCTCACAGCAGAGCTGCACTGGAGTGTCAAGAGCAGAATGGATCTGGAGGTCCGCTTGGAACGAAGCGGGCCTCGGCGTGGTTGCATCTTTTGCGCTTCCCGCATCGCAGCTTCGACTTTCTTTGGCCAGCACCGAAGGATAACGATGGGAAAATGACGGGATCCGAACCCTAGACGAGCCCAAACAGAGATGTCTTCAGCGCGCGTTTCTCTTCATCAGCGCATGAATCTTTCGCCTTTTACGAAAGATTTCCGTGGAGGGGAGCCTATGCGAGTGGCCATGTGTTTTGGGGGGGCCCTGCTCACAGCAGAGCTGCACTGGAGTGTCAAGAGCAGAATGAGTCTGGCTGTCCGCCAAAACGCGCACTTGGAGCGAAGCGTGCCTCGACGTGGTTGCATCCTTTGCGCTTCCTGCATCGCAGCTTCCACTTTCTTTAGCCAGCAGCGAAGGACGGCGCTCTCTCGCACACGACGGGATCCAAACCCTGGACGAGCCCAAAGAAAGATGTCTTCAGCTCCTCTGGCCCTATCAGTGATTCGTGCGCTTCCAGCATTCTTTTCTGACCGCGAAAGCCGGCGTCCACCGCCTGCGTTGGTGGTATAGTGGTGAGCATAGCTGCCTTCCAAGCAGTTGACCCGGGTTCGATTCCCGGCCAACGCATTTCCTTTGACTCCGGCTGACGTCGAAGCGTTGTCATATTATTGAAAGTGCTTGTGAAGCGGGGATTACTACACAGTGAACATGCACAAAACTACACATGTACGTATTTATTCGTATTATGATTTGTTCTTGACAAAGTCGTGAATGCCACCTGAAACATGCGCAAGAGGTTCGCCTTATTTGAATCAGAATACGAAGCAGTCACGTGGCTGTGTGTGAAAATGAAGCTTGGGACGTCACAGAACACGTGATTATGGCAAAACGAATCAAGCTCCGGTACAGTGCTTCTCCGGTACAGTGAACCCCTTCTCTGACTGCGCCAAAAACTTTTGGACGAGTCGTTCGGCGGCAGCAAAGTGCTAGGTCTCCCCGTCGGGGAATCGAACCCCGGTCTTCCGCGTGACAGGCGGAGATACTGTCCACTATACTAACGAGGAGCTGCGCATGCGGCCCTTCACCCCCAGCCGAGGCGACCGCACCGACAGTACCAAAACCAGCCTCTACTCCACGAAATACCAGACCGACCCGTCACGAGCTAGAGTCTCTCAACGTTAGGCGTGCAACCCATTACAGGGGATCATTATTTGGACTCCTTTTTTTTTTTGTATGGATGACATTGTCTTGATTGGGCTTGTGAATATTGGGTGATGGAAGGGACTTTTGTAACTTTTACTCCTCCCATTTGGAGTGAGGGGATGATGAAAATCATGTTGGCAGGTGTCAGCACCCTAGATTACCCTCGGTGAGCGTAGTGGTTTACCGCAGGGATGGCACAGGCCCAAAGGGGGGTGCCGGCACAGCTCGAGTTTCTCTTCATCAACGCATAAATCTTTCGCCTTTTACTAAAGATTTCCGTGGAGGGGAACCTTTGCGAGTGATCTGTATTTTTGGGGGCTCTGCTCACAGCAGAGCTGCACTGGAGTGTCAAGAGCAGAATGGATCTGGAGGTCCGCTTGGAACGAAGCGGGCCTCGGCGTGGTTGCATCCTTTGCGCTTCCCGCATCGCAGCTTCGACTTTCTTTAGCCAGCACCGAAGGATAACGATGGGAAAATGACGGGATCCGAACCCTAGACGAGCCCAAACAGAGATGTCTTCAGCGCGCGTTTCTCTTCATCAGCGCATGAATCTTTCGCCTTTTACGAAAGATTTCCGTGGAGGGGAACCTATGCGAGTGGCCATGTGTTTTGGGGGGGCCCTGCTCACAGCAGAGCTGCACTGGAGTGTCAAGAGCAGAATGAGTCTGGCTGTCCGCCAAAACGCGCACTTGGAGCGAAGCGTGCCTCGACGTGGTTGCATCCTTTGCGCTTCCTGCATCGCAGCTTCCACTTTCTTTAGCCAGCAGCGAAGGACGGCGCTCTCTCGCACACGACGGGATCCAAACCCTGGACGAGCCCAAAGAAAGATGTCTTCAGCTCCTCTGGCCCTATCAGTGATTCGTGCGCTTCCAGCATTCTTTTCTGACCGCGAAAGCCGGCCTCCACCGCCTGCGTTGGTGGTATAGTGGTGAGCATAGCTGCCTTCCAAGCAGTTGACCCGGGTTCGATTCCCGGCCAACGCATTTCCTTTGACTCCGGCTGACGTCGAAGCGTTGTCATATTATTGAAAGTGCTTGTGAAGCGGGGATTACTACACAGTGAACATGCACAAAACTACACATGTACGTATTTATTCGTATTATGATTTGTTCTTGACAAAGTCGTGAATGCCACCTGAAACATGCGCAAGAGGTTCGCCTTATTTGAATCAGAATACGAAGCAGTCACGTGGCTGTGTGTGAAAATGAAGCTTGGGACGTCACAGAACACGTGATTATGGCAAAACGAATCAAGCTCCGGTACAGTGCTTCTCCGGTACAGTGAACCCCTTCTCTGACTGCGCCAAAAACTTTTGGACGAGTCGTTCGGCGGCAGCAAAGTGCTAGGTCTCCCCGTCGGGGAATCGAACCCCGGTCTTCCGCGTGACAGGCGGAGATACTGTCCACTATACTAACGAGGAGCTGCGCATGCGGCCCTTCACCCCCAGCCGACGCGACCGCACCGACAGTACCAAAACCAGCCTCTACTCCACGAAATACCAGACCGACCCGTCACGAGCTAGAGTCTCTCAACGTTAGGCGTGCAACCCATTACAGGGGATCATTATTTGGACTCCTTTTTTTTTTTGTATGGATGACATTGTCTTGATTGGGCTTGTGAATATTGGGTGATGGAAGGGACTTTTGTAACTTTTACTCCTCCCATTTGGAGTGAGGGGATGATGAAAATCATGTTGGCAGGTGTCAGCACCCTAGATTACCCTCGGTGAGCGTAGTGGTTTACCGCAGGGATGGCACAGGCCCAAAGGGGGGTGCCGGCACAGCTCGAGTTTCTCTTCATCAACGCATAAATCTTTCGCCTTTTACTAAAGATTTCCGTGGAGGGGAACCTTTGCGAGTGATCTGTATTTTTGGGGGCTCTGCTCACAGCAGAGCTGCACTGGAGTGTCAAGAGCAGAATGGATCTGGAGGTCCGCTTGGAACGAAGCGGGCCTCGGCGTGGTTGCATCCTTTGCGCTTCCCGCATCGCAGCTTCGACTTTCTTTAGCCAGCACCGAAGGATAACGATGGGAAAATGACGGGATCCGAACCCTAGACGAGCCCAAACAGAGATGTCTTCAGCGCGCGTTTCTCTTCATCAGCGCATGAATCTTTCGCCTTTTACGAAAGATTTCCGTGGAGGGGAACCTATGCGAATGGCCATGTGTTTTGGGGGGGCCCTGCTCACAGCAGAGCTGCACTGGAGTGTCAAGAGCAGAATGAGTCTGGCTGTCCGCCAAAACGCGCACTTGGAGCGAAGCGTGCCTCGACGTGGTTGCATCCTTTGCGCTTCCTGCATCGCAGCTTCCACTTTCTTTAGCCAGCAGCGAAGGACGGCGCTCTCTCGCACACGACGGGATCCAAACCCTGGACGAGCCCAAAGAAAGATGTCTTCAGCTCCTCTGGCCCTATCAGTGATTCGTGCGCTTCCAGCATTCTTTTCTGACCGCGAAAGCCGGCCTCCACCGCCTGCGTTGGTGGTATAGTGGTGAGCATAGCTGCCTTCCAAGCAGTTGACCCGGGTTCGATTCCCGGCCAACGCATTTCCTTTGACTCCGGCTGACGTCGAAGCGTTGTCATATTATTGAAAGTGCTTGTGAAGCGGGGATTACTACACAGTGAACATGCACAAAACTACACATGTACGTATTTATTCGTATTATGATTTGTTCTTGACAAAGTCGTGAATGCCACCTGAAACATGCGCAAGAGGTTCGCCTTATTTGAATCAGAATACGAAGCAGTCACGTGGCTGTGTGTGAAAATGAAGCTTGGGACGTCACAGAACACGTGATTATGGCAAAACGAATCAAGCTCCGGTACAGTGCTTCTCCGGTACAGTGAACCCCTTCTCTGACTGCGCCAAAAACTTTTGGACGAGTCGTTCGGCGGCAGCAAAGTGCTAGGTCTCCCCGTCGGGGAATCGAACCCCGGTCTTCCGCGTGACAGGCGGAGATACTGTCCACTATACTAACGAGGAGCTGCGCATGCGGCCCTTCACCCCCAGCCGACGCGACCGCACCGACAGTACCAAAACCAGCCTCTACTCCACGAAATACCAGACCGACCCGTCACGAGCTAGAGTCTCTCAACGTTAGGCGTGCAACCCATTACAGGGGATCATTATTTGGACTCCTTTTTTTTTTTGTATGGATGACATTGTCTTGATTGGGCTTGTGAATATTGGGTGATGGAAGGGACTTTTGTAACTTTTACTCCTCCCATTTGGAGTGAGGGGATGATGAAAATCATGTTGGCAGGTGTCAGCACCCTAGATTACCCTCGGTGAGCGTAGTGGTTTACCGCAGGGATGGCACAGGCCCAAGGGGGTGCCGGCACAGCTCGAGTTTCTCTTCATCAACGCATAAATCTTTCGCCTTTTACTAAAGATTTCCGTGGAGGGGAACCTTTGCGAGTGATCTGTATTTTTGGGGGCTCTGCTCACAGCAGAGCTGCACTGGAGTGTCAAGAGCAGAATGGATCTGGAGGTCCGCTTGGAACGAAGCGGGCCTCGGCGTGGTTGCATCTTTTGCGCTTCCCGCATCGCAGCTTCGACTTTCTTTGGCCAGCACCGAAGGATAACGATGGGAAAATGACGGGATCCGAACCCTAGACGAGCCCAAACAGAGATGTCTTCAGCGCGCGTTTCTCTTCATCAGCGCATGAATCTTTCGCCTTTTACGAAAGATTTCCGTGGAGGGGAACCTATGCGAGTGGCCATGTGTTTTGGGGGGGCCCTGCTCACAGCAGAGCTGCACTGGAGTGTCAAGAGCAGAATGAGTCTGGCTGTCCGCCAAAACGCGCACTTGGAGCGAAGCGTGCCTCGACGTGGTTGCATCCTTTGCGCTTCCTGCATCGCAGCTTCCACTTTCTTTAGCCAGCAGCGAAGGACGGCGCTCTCTCGCACACGACGGGATCCAAACCCTGGACGAGCCCAAAGAAAGATGTCTTCAGCTCCTCTGGCCCTATCAGTGATTCGTGCGCTTCCAGCATTCTTTTCTGACCGCGAAAGCCGGCCTCCACCGCCTGCGTTGGTGGTATAGTGGTGAGCATAGCTGCCTTCCAAGCAGTTGACCCGGGTTCGATTCCCGGCCAACGCATTTCCTTTGACTCCGGCTGACGTCGAAGCGTTGTCATATTATTGAAAGTGCTTGTGAAGCGGGGATTACTACACAGTGAACATGCACAAAACTACACATGTACGTATTTATTCGTATTATGATTTGTTCTTGACAAAGTCGTGAATGCCACCTGAAACATGCGCAAGAGGTTCGCCTTATTTGAATCAGAATACGAAGCAGTCACGTGGCTGTGTGTGAAAATGAAGCTTGGGACGTCACAGAACACGTGATTATGGCAAAACGAATCAAGCTCCGGTACAGTGCTTCTCCGGTACAGTGAACCCCTTCTCTGACTGCGCCAAAAACTTTTGGACGAGTCGTTCGGCGGCAGCAAAGTGCTAGGTCTCCCCGTCGGGGAATCGAACCCCGGTCTTCCGCGTGACAGGCGGAGATACTGTCCACTATACTAACGAGGAGCTGCGCATGCGGCCCTTCACCCCCAGCCGACGCGACCGCACCGACAGTACCAAAACCAGCCTCTACTCCACGAAATACCAGACCGACCCGTCACGAGCTAGAGTCTCTCAACGTTAGGCGTGCAACCCATTACAGGGGATCATTATTTGGACTCCTTTTTTTTTTTGTATGGATGACATTGTCTTGATTGGGCTTGTGAATATTGGGTGATGGAAGGGACTTTTGTAACTTTTACTCCTCCCATTTGGAGTGAGGGGATGATGAAAATCATGTTGGCAGGTGTCAGCACCCTAGATTACCCTCGGTGAGCGTAGTGGTTTACCGCAGGGATGGCACAGGCCCAAGGGGGTGCCGGCACAGCTCGAGTTTCTCTTCATCAACGCATAAATCTTTCGCCTTTTACTAAAGATTTCCGTGGAGGGGAACCTTTGCGAGTGATCTGTATTTTTGGGGGCTCTGCTCACAGCAGAGCTGCACTGGAGTGTCAAGAGCAGAATGGATCTGGAGGTCCGCTTGGAACGAAGCGGGCCTCGGCGTGGTTGCATCTTTTGCGCTTCCCGCATCGCAGCTTCGACTTTCTTTGGCCAGCACCGAAGGATAACGATGGGAAAATGACGGGATCCGAACCCTAGACGAGCCCAAACAGAGATGTCTTCAGCGCGCGTTTCTCTTCATCAGCGCATGAATCTTTCGCCTTTTACGAAAGATTTCCGTGGAGGGGAGCCTATGCGAGTGGCCATGTGTTTTGGGGGGGCCCTGCTCACAGCAGAGCTGCACTGGAGTGTCAAGAGCAGAATGAGTCTGGCTGTCCGCCAAAACGCGCACTTGGAGCGAAGCGTGCCTCGACGTGGTTGCATCCTTTGCGCTTCCTGGATCGCAGCTTCCACTTTCTTTAGCCAGCAGCGAAGGACGGCGCTCTCTCGCACACGACGGGATCCAAACCCTGGACGAGCCCAAAGAAAGATGTCTTCAGCTCCTCTGGCCCTATCAGTGATTCGTGCGCTTCCAGCATTCTTTTCTGACCGCGAAAGCCGGCGTCCACCGCCTGCGTTGGTGGTATAGTGGTGAGCATAGCTGCCTTCCAAGCAGTTGACCCGGGTTCGATTCCCGGCCAACGCATTTCCTTTGACTCCTGCTGACGTCGAAGCGTTGTCATATTATTGAAAGTGCTTGTGAAGCGGGGATTACTACACAGTGAACATGCACAAAACTACACATGTACGTATTTATTCGTATTATGATTTGTTCTTGACAAAGTCGTGAATGCCACCTGAAACATGCGCAAGAGGTTCGCCTTATTTGAATCAGAATACGAAGCAGTCACGTGGCTGTGTGTGAAAATAAAGCTTGGGACGTCACAGAACACGTGATTATGGCAAAACGAATCAAGCTCCGGTACAGTGCTTCTCCGGTACAGTGAACCCCTTCTCTGACTGCGCCAAAAACTTTTGGACGAGTCGTTCGGCGGCAGCAAAGTGCTAGGTCTCCCCGTCGGGGAATCGAACCCCGGTCTTCCGCGTGACAGGCGGAGATACTGTCCACTATACTAACGAGGAGCTGCGCATGCGGCCCTTCACCCCCAGCCGACGCGACCGCACCGACAGTACCAAAACCAGCCTCTACTCCACGAAATACCAGACCGACCCGTCACGAGCTAGAGTCTCTCAACGTTAGGCGTGCAACCCATTACAGGGGATCATTATTTGGACTCCTTTTTTTTTTTGTATGGATGACATTGTCTTGATTGGGCTTGTGAATATTGGGTGATGGAAGGGACTTTTGTAACTTTTACTCCTCCCATTTGGAGTGAGGGGATGATGAAAATCATGTTGGCAGGTGTCAGCACCCTAGATTACCCTCGGTGAGCGTAGTGGTTTACCGCAGGGATGGCACAGGCCCAAGGGGGTGCCGGCACAGCTCGAGTTTCTCTTCATCAACGCATAAATCTTTCGCCTTTTACTAAAGATTTCCGTGGAGGGGAACCTTTGCGAGTGATCTGTATTTTTGGGGGCTCTGCTCACAGCAGAGCTGCACTGGAGTGTCAAGAGCAGAATGGATCTGGAGGTCCGCTTGGAACGAAGCGGGCCTCGGCGTGGTTGCATCTTTTGCGCTTCCCGCATCGCAGCTTCGACTTTCTTTGGCCAGCACCGAAGGATAACGATGGGAAAATGACGGGATCTGAACCCTAGACGAGCCCAAACAGAGATGTCTTCAGCGCGCGTTTCTCTTCATCAGCGCATGAATCTTTCGCCTTTTACGAAAGATTTCCGTGGAGGGGAGCCTATGCGAGTGGCCATGTGTTTTGGGGGGGCCCTGCTCACAGCAGAGCTGCACTGGAGTGTCAAGAGCAGAATGAGTCTGGCTGTCCGCCAAAACGCGCACTTGGAGCGAAGCGTGCCTCGACGTGGTTGCATCCTTTGCGCTTCCTGCATCGCAGCTTCCACTTTCTTTAGCCAGCAGCGAAGGACGGCGCTCTCTCGCACACGACGGGATCCAAACCCTGGACGAGCCCAAAGAAAGATGTCTTCAGCTCCTCTGGCCCTATCAGTGATTCGTGCGCTTCCAGCATTCTTTTCTGACCGCGAAAGCCGGCGTCCACCGCCTGCGTTGGTGGTATAGTGGTGAGCATAGCTGCCTTCCAAGCAGTTGACCCGGGTTCGATTCCCGGCCAACGCATTTCCTTTGACTCCGGCTGACGTCGAAGCGTTGTCATATTATTGAAAGTGCTTGTGAAGCGGGGATTACTACACAGTGAACATGCACAAAACTACACATGTACGTATTTATTCGTATTATGATTTGTTCTTGACAAAGTCGTGAATGCCACCTGAAACATGCGCAAGAGGTTCGCCTTATTTGAATCAGAATACGAAGCAGTCACGTGGCTGTGTGTGAAAATGAAGCTTGGGACGTCACAGAACACGTGATTATGGCAAAACGAATCAAGCTCCGGTACAGTGCTTCTCCGGTACAGTGAACCCCTTCTCTGACTGCGCCAAAAACTTTTGGACGAGTCGTTCGGCGGCAGCAAAGTGCTAGGTCTCCCCGTCGGGGAATCGAACCCCGGTCTTCCGCGTGACAGGCGGAGATACTGTCCACTATACTAACGAGGAGCTGCGCATGCGGCCCTTCACCCCCAGCCGAGGCGACCGCACCGACAGTACCAAAACCAGCCTCTACTCCACGAAATACCAGACCGACCCGTCACGAGCTAGAGTCTCTCAACGTTAGGCGTGCAACCCATTACAGGGGATCATTATTTGGACTCCTTTTTTTTTTTGTATGGATGACATTGTCTTGATTGGGCTTGTGAATATTGGGTGATGGAAGGGACTTTTGTAACTTTTACTCCTCCCATTTGGAGTGAGGGGATGATGAAAATCATGTTGGCAGGTGTCAGCACCCTAGATTACCCTCGGTGAGCGTAGTGGTTTACCGCAGGGATGGCACAGGCCCAAAGGGGGGTGCCGGCACAGCTCGAGTTTCTCTTCATCAACGCATAAATCTTTCGCCTTTTACTAAAGATTTCCGTGGAGGGGAACCTTTGCGAGTGATCTGTATTTTTGGGGGCTCTGCTCACAGCAGAGCTGCACTGGAGTGTCAAGAGCAGAATGGATCTGGAGGTCCGCTTGGAACGAAGCGGGCCTCGGCGTGGTTGCATCCTTTGCGCTTCCCGCATCGCAGCTTTGACTTTCTTTAGCCAGCACCGAAGGATAACGATGGGAAAATGACGGGATCCGAACCCTAGACGAGCCCAAACAGAGATGTCTTCAGCGCGCGTTTCTCTTCATCAGCGCATGAATCTTTCGCCTTTTACGAAAGATTTCCGTGGAGGGGAACCTATGCGAGTGGCCATGTGTTTTGGGGGGGCCCTGCTCACAGCAGAGCTGCACTGGAGTGTCAAGAGCAGAATGAGTCTGGCTGTCCGCCAAAACGCGCACTTGGAGCGAAGCGTGCCTCGACGTGGTTGCATCCTTTGCGCTTCCTGCATCGCAGCTTCCACTTTCTTTAGCCAGCAGCGAAGGACGGCGCTCTCTCGCACACGACGGGATCCAAACCCTGGACGAGCCCAAAGAAAGATGTCTTCAGCTCCTCTGGCCCTATCAGTGATTCGTGCGCTTCCAGCATTCTTTTCTGACCGCGAAAGCCGGCCTCCACCGCCTGCGTTGGTGGTATAGTGGTGAGCATAGCTGCCTTCCAAGCAGTTGACCCGGGTTCGATTCCCGGCCAACGCATTTCCTTTGACTCCGGCTGACGTCGAAGCGTTGTCATATTATTGAAAGTGCTTGTGAAGCGGGGATTACTACACAGTGAACATGCACAAAACTACACATGTACGTATTTATTCGTATTATGATTTGTTCTTGACAAAGTCGTGAATGCCACCTGAAACATGCGCAAGAGGTTCGCCTTATTTGAATCAGAATACGAAGCAGTCACGTGGCTGTGTGTGAAAATGAAGCTTGGGACGTCACAGAACACGTGATTATGGCAAAACGAATCAAGCTCCGGTACAGTGCTTCTCCGGTACAGTGAACCCCTTCTCTGACTGCGCCAAAAACTTTTGGACGAGTCGTTCGGCGGCAGCAAAGTGTTAGGTCTCCCCGTCGGGGAATCGAACCCCGGTCTTCCGCGTGACAGGCGGAGATACTGTCCACTATACTAACGAGGAGCTGCGCATGCGGCCCTTCACCCCCAGCCGACGCGACCGCACCGACAGTACCAAAACCAGCCTCTACTCCACGAAATACCAGACCGACCCGTCACGAGCTAGAGTCTCTCAACGTTAGGCGTGCAACCCATTACAGGGGATCATTATTTGGACTCCTTTTTTTTTTTGTATGGATGACATTGTCTTGATTGGGCTTGTGAATATTGGGTGATGGAAGGGACTTTTGTAACTTTTACTCCTCCCATTTGGAGTGAGGGGATGATGAAAATCATGTTGGCAGGTGTCAGCACCCTAGATTACCCTCGGTGAGCGTAGTGGTTTACCGCAGGGATGGCACAGGCCCAAAGGGGGGTGCCGGCACAGCTCGAGTTTCTCTTCATCAACGCATAAATCTTTCGCCTTTTACTAAAGATTTCCGTGGAGGGGAACCTTTGCGAGTGATCTGTATTTTTGGGGGCTCTGCTCACAGCAGAGCTGCACTGGAGTGTCAAGAGCAGAATGGATCTGGAGGTCCGCTTGGAACGAAGCGGGCCTCGGCGTGGTTGCATCCTTTGCGCTTCCCGCATCGCAGCTTCGACTTTCTTTAGCCAGCACCGAAGGATAACGATGGGAAAATGACGGGATCCGAACCCTAGACGAGCCCAAACAGAGATGTCTTCAGCGCGCGTTTCTCTTCATCAGCGCATGAATCTTTCGCCTTTTACGAAAGATTTCCGTGGAGGGGAACCTATGCGAGTGGCCATGTGTTTTGGGGGGGCCCTGCTCACAGCAGAGCTGCACTGGAGTGTCAAGAGCAGAATGAGTCTGGCTGTCCGCCAAAACGCGCACTTGGAGCGAAGCGTGCCTCGACGTGGTTGCATCCTTTGCGCTTCCTGCATCGCAGCTTCCACTTTCTTTAGCCAGCAGCGAAGGACGGCGCTCTCTCGCACACGACGGGATCCAAACCCTGGACGAGCCCAAAGAAAGATGTCTTCAGCTCCTCTGGCCCTATCAGTGATTCGTGCGCTTCCAGCATTCTTTTCTGACCGCGAAAGCCGGCCTCCACCGCCTGCGTTGGTGGTATAGTGGTGAGCATAGCTGCCTTCCAAGCAGTTGACCCGGGTTCGATTCCCGGCCAACGCATTTCCTTTGACTCCGGCTGACGTCGAAGCGTTGTCATATTATTGAAAGTGCTTGTGAAGCGGGGATTACTACACAGTGAACATGCACAAAACTACACATGTACGTATTTATTCGTATTATGATTTGTTCTTGACAAAGTCGTGAATGCCACCTGAAACATGCGCAAGAGGTTCGCCTTATTTGAATCAGAATACGAAGCAGTCACGTGGCTGTGTGTGAAAATGAAGCTTGGGACGTCACAGAACACGTGATTATGGCAAAACGAATCAAGCTCCGGTACAGTGCTTCTCCGGTACAGTGAACCCCTTCTCTGACTGCGCCAAAAACTTTTGGACGAGTCGTTCGGCGGCAGCAAAGTGCTAGGTCTCCCCGTCGGGGAATCGAACCCCGGTCTTCCGCGTGACAGGCGGAGATACTGTCCACTATACTAACGAGGAGCTGCGCATGCGGCCCTTCACCCCCAGCCGACGCGACCGCACCGACAGTACCAAAACCAGCCTCTACTCCACGAAATACCAGACCGACCCGTCACGAGCTAGAGTCTCTCAACGTTAGGCGTGCAACCCATTACAGGGGATCATTATTTGGACTCCTTTTTTTTTTTGTATGGATGACATTGTCTTGATTGGGCTTGTGAATATTGGGTGATGGAAGGGACTTTTGTAACTTTTACTCCTCCCATTTGGAGTGAGGGGATGATGAAAATCATGTTGGCAGGTGTCAGCACCCTAGATTACCCTCGGTGAGCGTAGTGGTTTACCGCAGGGATGGCACAGGCCCAAGGGGGTGCCGGCACAGCTCGAGTTTCTCTTCATCAACGCATAAATCTTTCGCCTTTTACTAAAGATTTCCGTGGAGGGGAACCTTTGCGAGTGATCTGTATTTTTGGGGGCTCTGCTCACAGCAGAGCTGCACTGGAGTGTCAAGAGCAGAATGGATCTGGAGGTCCGCTTGGAACGAAGCGGGCCTCGGCGTGGTTGCATCTTTTGCGCTTCCCGCATCGCAGCTTCGACTTTCTTTGGCCAGCACCGAAGGATAACGATGGGAAAATGACGGGATCCGAACCCTAGACGAGCCCAAACAGAGATGTCTTCAGCGCGCGTTTCTCTTCATCAGCGCATGAATCTTTCGCCTTTTACGAAAGATTTCCGTGGAGGGGAGCCTATGCGAGTGGCCATGTGTTTTGGGGGGGCCCTGCTCACAGCAGAGCTGCACTGGAGTGTCAAGAGCAGAATGAGTCTGGCTGTCCGCCAAAACGCGCACTTGGAGCGAAGCGTGCCTCGACGTGGTTGCATCCTTTGCGCTTCCTGGATCGCAGCTTCCACTTTCTTTAGCCAGCAGCGAAGGACGGCGCTCTCTCGCACACGACGGGATCCAAACCCTGGACGAGCCCAAAGAAAGATGTCTTCAGCTCCTCTGGCCCTATCAGTGATTCGTGCGCTTCCAGCATTCTTTTCTGACCGCGAAAGCCGGCGTCCACCGCCTGCGTTGGTGGTATAGTGGTGAGCATAGCTGCCTTCCAAGCAGTTGACCCGGGTTCGATTCCCGGCCAACGCATTTCCTTTGACTCCTGCTGACGTCGAAGCGTTGTCATATTATTGAAAGTGCTTGTGAAGCGGGGATTACTACACAGTGAACATGCACAAAACTACACATGTACGTATTTATTCGTATTATGATTTGTTCTTGACAAAGTCGTGAATGCCACCTGAAACATGCGCAAGAGGTTCGCCTTATTTGAATCAGAATACGAAGCAGTCACGTGGCTGTGTGTGAAAATAAAGCTTGGGACGTCACAGAACACGTGATTATGGCAAAACGAATCAAGCTCCGGTACAGTGCTTCTCCGGTACAGTGAACCCCTTCTCTGACTGCGCCAAAAACTTTTGGACGAGTCGTTCGGCGGCAGCAAAGTGCTAGGTCTCCCCGTCGGGGAATCGAACCCCGGTCTTCCGCGTGACAGGCGGAGATACTGTCCACTATACTAACGAGGAGCTGCGCATGCGGCCCTTCACCCCCAGCCGACGCGACCGCACCGACAGTACCAAAACCAGCCTCTACTCCACGAAATACCAGACCGACCCGTCACGAGCTAGAGTCTCTCAACGTTAGGCGTGCAACCCATTACAGGGGATCATTATTTGGACTCCTTTTTTTTTTTGTATGGATGACATTGTCTTGATTGGGCTTGTGAATATTGGGTGATGGAAGGGACTTTTGTAACTTTTACTCCTCCCATTTGGAGTGAGGGGATGATGAAAATCATGTTGGCAGGTGTCAGCACCCTAGATTACCCTCGGTGAGCGTAGTGGTTTACCGCAGGGATGGCACAGGCCCAAGGGGGTGCCGGCACAGCTCGAGTTTCTCTTCATCAACGCATAAATCTTTCGCCTTTTACTAAAGATTTCCGTGGAGGGGAACCTTTGCGAGTGATCTGTATTTTTGGGGGCTCTGCTCACAGCAGAGCTGCACTGGAGTGTCAAGAGCAGAATGGATCTGGAGGTCCGCTTGGAACGAAGCGGGCCTCGGCGTGGTTGCATCTTTTGCGCTTCCCGCATCGCAGCTTCGACTTTCTTTGGCCAGCACCGAAGGATAACGATGGGAAAATGACGGGATCCGAACCCTAGACGAGCCCAAACAGAGATGTCTTCAGCGCGCGTTTCTCTTCATCAGCGCATGAATCTTTCGCCTTTTACGAAAGATTTCCGTGGAGGGGAGCCTATGCGAGTGGCCATGTGTTTTGGGGGGGCCCTGCTCACAGCAGAGCTGCACTGGAGTGTCAAGAGCAGAATGAGTCTGGCTGTCCGCCAAAACGCGCACTTGGAGCGAAGCGTGCCTCGACGTGGTTGCATCCTTTGCGCTTCCTGCATCGCAGCTTCCACTTTCTTTAGCCAGCAGCGAAGGACGGCGCTCTCTCGCACACGACGGGATCCAAACCCTGGACGAGCCCAAAGAAAGATGTCTTCAGCTCCTCTGGCCCTATCAGTGATTCGTGCGCTTCCAGCATTCTTTTCTGACCGCGAAAGCCGGCGTCCACCGCCTGCGTTGGTGGTATAGTGGTGAGCATAGCTGCCTTCCAAGCAGTTGACCCGGGTTCGATTCCCGGCCAACGCATTTCCTTTGACTCCGGCTGACGTCGAAGCGTTGTCATATTATTGAAAGTGCTTGTGAAGCGGGGATTACTACACAGTGAACATGCACAAAACTACACATGTACGTATTTATTCGTATTATGATTTGTTCTTGACAAAGTCGTGAATGCCACCTGAAACATGCGCAAGAGGTTCGCCTTATTTGAATCAGAATACGAAGCAGTCACGTGGCTGTGTGTGAAAATGAAGCTTGGGACGTCACAGAACACGTGATTATGGCAAAACGAATCAAGCTCCGGTACAGTGCTTCTCCGGTACAGTGAACCCCTTCTCTGACTGCGCCAAAAACTTTTGGACGAGTCGTTCGGCGGCAGCAAAGTGCTAGGTCTCCCCGTCGGGGAATCGAACCCCGGTCTTCCGCGTGACAGGCGGAGATACTGTCCACTATACTAACGAGGAGCTGCGCATGCGGCCCTTCACCCCCAGCCGAGGCGACCGCACCGACAGTACCAAAACCAGCCTCTACTCCACGAAATACCAGACCGACCCGTCACGAGCTAGAGTCTCTCAACGTTAGGCGTGCAACCCATTACAGGGGATCATTATTTGGACTCCTTTTTTTTTTTGTATGGATGACATTGTCTTGATTGGGCTTGTGAATATTGGGTGATGGAAGGGACTTTTGTAACTTTTACTCCTCCCATTTGGAGTGAGGGGATGATGAAAATCATGTTGGCAGGTGTCAGCACCCTAGATTACCCTCGGTGAGCGTAGTGGTTTACCGCAGGGATGGCACAGGCCCAAAGGGGGGTGCCGGCACAGCTCGAGTTTCTCTTCATCAACGCATAAATCTTTCGCCTTTTACTAAAGATTTCCGTGGAGGGGAACCTTTGCGAGTGATCTGTATTTTTGGGGGCTCTGCTCACAGCAGAGCTGCACTGGAGTGTCAAGAGCAGAATGGATCTGGAGGTCCGCTTGGAACGAAGCGGGCCTCGGCGTGGTTGCATCCTTTGCGCTTCCCGCATCGCAGCTTCGACTTTCTTTAGCCAGCACCGAAGGATAACGATGGGAAAATGACGGGATCCGAACCCTAGACGAGCCCAAACAGAGATGTCTTCAGCGCGCGTTTCTCTTCATCAGCGCATGAATCTTTCGCCTTTTACGAAAGATTTCCGTGGAGGGGAACCTATGCGAGTGGCCATGTGTTTTGGGGGGGCCCTGCTCACAGCAGAGCTGCACTGGAGTGTCAAGAGCAGAATGAGTCTGGCTGTCCGCCAAAACGCGCACTTGGAGCGAAGCGTGCCTCGACGTGGTTGCATCCTTTGCGCTTCCTGCATCGCAGCTTCCACTTTCTTTAGCCAGCAGCGAAGGACGGCGCTCTCTCGCACACGACGGGATCCAAACCCTGGACGAGCCCAAAGAAAGATGTCTTCAGCTCCTCTGGCCCTATCAGTGATTCGTGCGCTTCCAGCATTCTTTTCTGACCGCGAAAGCCGGCCTCCACCGCCTGCGTTGGTGGTATAGTGGTGAGCATAGCTGCCTTCCAAGCAGTTGACCCGGGTTCGATTCCCGGCCAACGCATTTCCTTTGACTCCGGCTGACGTCGAAGCGTTGTCATATTATTGAAAGTGCTTGTGAAGCGGGGATTACTACACAGTGAACATGCACAAAACTACACATGTACGTATTTATTCGTATTATGATTTGTTCTTGACAAAGTCGTGAATGCCACCTGAAACATGCGCAAGAGGTTCGCCTTATTTGAATCAGAATACGAAGCAGTCACGTGGCTGTGTGTGAAAATGAAGCTTGGGACGTCACAGAACACGTGATTATGGCAAAACGAATCAAGCTCCGGTACAGTGCTTCTCCGGTACAGTGAACCCCTTCTCTGACTGCGCCAAAAACTTTTGGACGAGTCGTTCGGCGGCAGCAAAGTGCTAGGTCTCCCCGTCGGGGAATCGAACCCCGGTCTTCCGCGTGACAGGCGGAGATACTGTCCACTATACTAACGAGGAGCTGCGCATGCGGCCCTTCACCCCCAGCCGACGCGACCGCACCGACAGTACCAAAACCAGCCTCTACTCCACGAAATACCAGACCGACCCGTCACGAGCTAGAGTCTCTCAACGTTAGGCGTGCAACCCATTACAGGGGATCATTATTTGGACTCCTTTTTTTTTTTGTATGGATGACATTGTCTTGATTGGGCTTGTGAATATTGGGTGATGGAAGGGACTTTTGTAACTTTTACTCCTCCCATTTGGAGTGAGGGGATGATGAAAATCATGTTGGCAGGTGTCAGCACCCTAGATTACCCTCGGTGAGCGTAGTGGTTTACCGCAGGGATGGCACAGGCCCAAAGGGGGGTGCCGGCACAGCTCGAGTTTCTCTTCATCAACGCATAAATCTTTCGCCTTTTACTAAAGATTTCCGTGGAGGGGAACCTTTGCGAGTGATCTGTATTTTTGGGGGCTCTGCTCACAGCAGAGCTGCACTGGAGTGTCAAGAGCAGAATGGATCTGGAGGTCCGCTTGGAACGAAGCGGGCCTCGGCGTGGTTGCATCCTTTGCGCTTCCCGCATCGCAGCTTCGACTTTCTTTAGCCAGCACCGAAGGATAACGATGGGAAAATGACGGGATCCGAACCCTAGACGAGCCCAAACAGAGATGTCTTCAGCGCGCGTTTCTCTTCATCAGCGCATGAATCTTTCGCCTTTTACGAAAGATTTCCGTGGAGGGGAACCTATGCGAGTGGCCATGTGTTTTGGGGGGGCCCTGCTCACAGCAGAGCTGCACTGGAGTGTCAAGAGCAGAATGAGTCTGGCTGTCCGCCAAAACGCGCACTTGGAGCGAAGCGTGCCTCGACGTGGTTGCATCCTTTGCGCTTCCTGCATCGCAGCTTCCACTTTCTTTAGCCAGCAGCGAAGGACGGCGCTCTCTCGCACACGACGGGATCCAAACCCTGGACGAGCCCAAAGAAAGATGTCTTCAGCTCCTCTGGCCCTATCAGTGATTCGTGCGCTTCCAGCATTCTTTTCTGACCGCGAAAGCCGGCCTCCACCGCCTGCGTTGGTGGTATAGTGGTGAGCATAGCTGCCTTCCAAGCAGTTGACCCGGGTTCGATTCCCGGCCAACGCATTTCCTTTGACTCCGGCTGACGTCGAAGCGTTGTCATATTATTGAAAGTGCTTGTGAAGCGGGGATTACTACACAGTGAACATGCACAAAACTACACATGTACGTATTTATTCGTATTATGATTTGTTCTTGACAAAGTCGTGAATGCCACCTGAAACATGCGCAAGAGGTTCGCCTTATTTGAATCAGAATACGAAGCAGTCACGTGGCTGTGTGTGAAAATGAAGCTTGGGACGTCACAGAACACGTGATTATGGCAAAACGAATCAAGCTCCGGTACAGTGCTTCTCCGGTACAGTGAACCCCTTCTCTGACTGCGCCAAAAACTTTTGGACGAGTCGTTCGGCGGCAGCAAAGTGCTAGGTCTCCCCGTCGGGGAATCGAACCCCGGTCTTCCGCGTGACAGGCGGAGATACTGTCCACTATACTAACGAGGAGCTGCGCATGCGGCCCTTCACCCCCAGCCGACGCGACCGCACCGACAGTACCAAAACCAGCCTCTACTCCACGAAATACCAGACCGACCCGTCACGAGCTAGAGTCTCTCAACGTTAGGCGTGCAACCCATTACAGGGGATCATTATTTGGACTCCTTTTTTTTTTTGTATGGATGACATTGTCTTGATTGGGCTTGTGAATATTGGGTGATGGAAGGGACTTTTGTAACTTTTACTCCTCCCATTTGGAGTGAGGGGATGATGAAAATCATGTTGGCAGGTGTCAGCACCCTAGATTACCCTCGGTGAGCGTAGTGGTTTACCGCAGGGATGGCACAGGCCCAAGGGGGTGCCGGCACAGCTCGAGTTTCTCTTCATCAACGCATAAATCTTTCGCCTTTTACTAAAGATTTCCGTGGAGGGGAACCTTTGCGAGTGATCTGTATTTTTGGGGGCTCTGCTCACAGCAGAGCTGCACTGGAGTGTCAAGAGCAGAATGGATCTGGAGGTCCGCTTGGAACGAAGCGGGCCTCGGCGTGGTTGCATCTTTTGCGCTTCCCGCATCGCAGCTTCGACTTTCTTTGGCCAGCACCGAAGGATAACGATGGGAAAATGACGGGATCCGAACCCTAGACGAGCCCAAACAGAGATGTCTTCAGCGCGCGTTTCTCTTCATCAGCGCATGAATCTTTCGCCTTTTACGAAAGATTTCCGTGGAGGGGAGCCTATGCGAGTGGCCATGTGTTTTGGGGGGGCCCTGCTCACAGCAGAGCTGCACTGGAGTGTCAAGAGCAGAATGAGTCTGGCTGTCCGCCAAAACGCGCACTTGGAGCGAAGCGTGCCTCGACGTGGTTGCATCCTTTGCGCTTCCTGGATCGCAGCTTCCACTTTCTTTAGCCAGCAGCGAAGGACGGCGCTCTCTCGCACACGACGGGATCCAAACCCTGGACGAGCCCAAAGAAAGATGTCTTCAGCTCCTCTGGCCCTATCAGTGATTCGTGCGCTTCCAGCATTCTTTTCTGACCGCGAAAGCCGGCGTCCACCGCCTGCGTTGGTGGTATAGTGGTGAGCATAGCTGCCTTCCAAGCAGTTGACCCGGGTTCGATTCCCGGCCAACGCATTTCCTTTGACTCCTGCTGACGTCGAAGCGTTGTCATATTATTGAAAGTGCTTGTGAAGCGGGGATTACTACACAGTGAACATGCACAAAACTACACATGTACGTATTTATTCGTATTATGATTTGTTCTTGACAAAGTCGTGAATGCCACCTGAAACATGCGCAAGAGGTTCGCCTTATTTGAATCAGAATACGAAGCAGTCACGTGGCTGTGTGTGAAAATAAAGCTTGGGACGTCACAGAACACGTGATTATGGCAAAACGAATCAAGCTCCGGTACAGTGCTTCTCCGGTACAGTGAACCCCTTCTCTGACTGCGCCAAAAACTTTTGGACGAGTCGTTCGGCGGCAGCAAAGTGCTAGGTCTCCCCGTCGGGGAATCGAACCCCGGTCTTCCGCGTGACAGGCGGAGATACTGTCCACTATACTAACGAGGAGCTGCGCATGCGGCCCTTCACCCCCAGCCGACGCGACCGCACCGACAGTACCAAAACCAGCCTCTACTCCACGAAATACCAGACCGACCCGTCACGAGCTAGAGTCTCTCAACGTTAGGCGTGCAACCCATTACAGGGGATCATTATTTGGACTCCTTTTTTTTTTTGTATGGATGACATTGTCTTGATTGGGCTTGTGAATATTGGGTGATGGAAGGGACTTTTGTAACTTTTACTCCTCCCATTTGGAGTGAGGGGATGATGAAAATCATGTTGGCAGGTGTCAGCACCCTAGATTACCCTCGGTGAGCGTAGTGGTTTACCGCAGGGATGGCACAGGCCCAAGGGGGTGCCGGCACAGCTCGAGTTTCTCTTCATCAACGCATAAATCTTTCGCCTTTTACTAAAGATTTCCGTGGAGGGGAACCTTTGCGAGTGATCTGTATTTTTGGGGGCTCTGCTCACAGCAGAGCTGCACTGGAGTGTCAAGAGCAGAATGGATCTGGAGGTCCGCTTGGAACGAAGCGGGCCTCGGCGTGGTTGCATCTTTTGCGCTTCCCGCATCGCAGCTTCGACTTTCTTTGGCCAGCACCGAAGGATAACGATGGGAAAATGACGGGATCCGAACCCTAGACGAGCCCAAACAGAGATGTCTTCAGCGCGCGTTTCTCTTCATCAGCGCATGAATCTTTCGCCTTTTACGAAAGATTTCCGTGGAGGGGAGCCTATGCGAGTGGCCATGTGTTTTGGGGGGGCCCTGCTCACAGCAGAGCTGCACTGGAGTGTCAAGAGCAGAATGAGTCTGGCTGTCCGCCAAAACGCGCACTTGGAGCGAAGCGTGCCTCGACGTGGTTGCATCCTTTGCGCTTCCTGCATCGCAGCTTCCACTTTCTTTAGCCAGCAGCGAAGGACGGCGCTCTCTCGCACACGACGGGATCCAAACCCTGGACGAGCCCAAAGAAAGATGTCTTCAGCTCCTCTGGCCCTATCAGTGATTCGTGCGCTTCCAGCATTCTTTTCTGACCGCGAAAGCCGGCGTCCACCGCCTGCGTTGGTGGTATAGTGGTGAGCATAGCTGCCTTCCAAGCAGTTGACCCGGGTTCGATTCCCGGCCAACGCATTTCCTTTGACTCCGGCTGACGTCGAAGCGTTGTCATATTATTGAAAGTGCTTGTGAAGCGGGGATTACTACACAGTGAACATGCACAAAACTACACATGTACGTATTTATTCGTATTATGATTTGTTCTTGACAAAGTCGTGAATGCCACCTGAAACATGCGCAAGAGGTTCGCCTTATTTGAATCAGAATACGAAGCAGTCACGTGGCTGTGTGTGAAAATGAAGCTTGGGACGTCACAGAACACGTGATTATGGCAAAACGAATCAAGCTCCGGTACAGTGCTTCTCCGGTACAGTGAACCCCTTCTCTGACTGCGCCAAAAACTTTTGGACGAGTCGTTCGGCGGCAGCAAAGTGCTAGGTCTCCCCGTCGGGGAATCGAACCCCGGTCTTCCGCGTGACAGGCGGAGATACTGTCCACTATACTAACGAGGAGCTGCGCATGCGGCCCTTCACCCCCAGCCGAGGCGACCGCACCGACAGTACCAAAACCAGCCTCTACTCCACGAAATACCAGACCGACCCGTCACGAGCTAGAGTCTCTCAACGTTAGGCGTGCAACCCATTACAGGGGATCATTATTTGGACTCCTTTTTTTTTTTGTATGGATGACATTGTCTTGATTGGGCTTGTGAATATTGGGTGATGGAAGGGACTTTTGTAACTTTTACTCCTCCCATTTGGAGTGAGGGGATGATGAAAATCATGTTGGCAGGTGTCAGCACCCTAGATTACCCTCGGTGAGCGTAGTGGTTTACCGCAGGGATGGCACAGGCCCAAAGGGGGGTGCCGGCACAGCTCGAGTTTCTCTTCATCAACGCATAAATCTTTCGCCTTTTACTAAAGATTTCCGTGGAGGGGAACCTTTGCGAGTGATCTGTATTTTTGGGGGCTCTGCTCACAGCAGAGCTGCACTGGAGTGTCAAGAGCAGAATGGATCTGGAGGTCCGCTTGGAACGAAGCGGGCCTCGGCGTGGTTGCATCCTTTGCGCTTCCCGCATCGCAGCTTCGACTTTCTTTAGCCAGCACCGAAGGATAACGATGGGAAAATGACGGGATCCGAACCCTAGACGAGCCCAAACAGAGATGTCTTCAGCGCGCGTTTCTCTTCATCAGCGCATGAATCTTTCGCCTTTTACGAAAGATTTCCGTGGAGGGGAACCTATGCGAGTGGCCATGTGTTTTGGGGGGGCCCTGCTCACAGCAGAGCTGCACTGGAGTGTCAAGAGCAGAATGAGTCTGGCTGTCCGCCAAAACGCGCACTTGGAGCGAAGCGTGCCTCGACGTGGTTGCATCCTTTGCGCTTCCTGCATCGCAGCTTCCACTTTCTTTAGCCAGCAGCGAAGGACGGCGCTCTCTCGCACACGACGGGATCCAAACCCTGGACGAGCCCAAAGAAAGATGTCTTCAGCTCCTCTGGCCCTATCAGTGATTCGTGCGCTTCCAGCATTCTTTTCTGACCGCGAAAGCCGGCCTCCACCGCCTGCGTTGGTGGTATAGTGGTGAGCATAGCTGCCTTCCAAGCAGTTGACCCGGGTTCGATTCCCGGCCAACGCATTTCCTTTGACTCCGGCTGACGTCGAAGCGTTGTCATATTATTGAAAGTGCTTGTGAAGCGGGGATTACTACACAGTGAACATGCACAAAACTACACATGTACGTATTTATTCGTATTATGATTTGTTCTTGACAAAGTCGTGAATGCCACCTGAAACATGCGCAAGAGGTTCGCCTTATTTGAATCAGAATACGAAGCAGTCACGTGGCTGTGTGTGAAAATGAAGCTTGGGACGTCACAGAACACGTGATTATGGCAAAACGAATCAAGCTCCGGTACAGTGCTTCTCCGGTACAGTGAACCCCTTCTCTGACTGCGCCAAAAACTTTTGGACGAGTCGTTCGGCGGCAGCAAAGTGCTAGGTCTCCCCGTCGGGGAATCGAACCCCGGTCTTCCGCGTGACAGGCGGAGATACTGTCCACTATACTAACGAGGAGCTGCGCATGCGGCCCTTCACCCCCAGCCGACGCGACCGCACCGACAGTACCAAAACCAGCCTCTACTCCACGAAATACCAGACCGACCCGTCACGAGCTAGAGTCTCTCAACGTTAGGCGTGCAACCCATTACAGGGGATCATTATTTGGACTCCTTTTTTTTTTTGTATGGATGACATTGTCTTGATTGGGCTTGTGAATATTGGGTGATGGAAGGGACTTTTGTAACTTTTACTCCTCCCATTTGGAGTGAGGGGATGATGAAAATCATGTTGGCAGGTGTCAGCACCCTAGATTACCCTCGGTGAGCGTAGTGGTTTACCGCAGGGATGGCACAGGCCCAAGGGGGTGCCGGCACAGCTCGAGTTTCTCTTCATCAACGCATAAATCTTTCGCCTTTTACTAAAGATTTCCGTGGAGGGGAACCTTTGCGAGTGATCTGTATTTTTGGGGGCTCTGCTCACAGCAGAGCTGCACTGGAGTGTCAAGAGCAGAATGGATCTGGAGGTCCGCTTGGAACGAAGCGGGCCTCGGCGTGGTTGCATCTTTTGCGCTTCCCGCATCGCAGCTTCGACTTTCTTTGGCCAGCACCGAAGGATAACGATGGGAAAATGACGGGATCCGAACCCTAGACGAGCCCAAACAGAGATGTCTTCAGCGCGCGTTTCTCTTCATCAGCGCATGAATCTTTCGCCTTTTACGAAAGATTTCCGTGGAGGGGAGCCTATGCGAGTGGCCATGTGTTTTGGGGGGGCCCTGCTCACAGCAGAGCTGCACTGGAGTGTCAAGAGCAGAATGAGTCTGGCTGTCCGCCAAAACGCGCACTTGGAGCGAAGCGTGCCTCGACGTGGTTGCATCCTTTGCGCTTCCTGGATCGCAGCTTCCACTTTCTTTAGCCAGCAGCGAAGGACGGCGCTCTCTCGCACACGACGGGATCCAAACCCTGGACGAGCCCAAAGAAAGATGTCTTCAGCTCCTCTGGCCCTATCAGTGATTCGTGCGCTTCCAGCATTCTTTTCTGACCGCGAAAGCCGGCGTCCACCGCCTGCGTTGGTGGTATAGTGGTGAGCATAGCTGCCTTCCAAGCAGTTGACCCGGGTTCGATTCCCGGCCAACGCATTTCCTTTGACTCCTGCTGACGTCGAAGCGTTGTCATATTATTGAAAGTGCTTGTGAAGCGGGGATTACTACACAGTGAACATGCACAAAACTACACATGTACGTATTTATTCGTATTATGATTTGTTCTTGACAAAGTCGTGAATGCCACCTGAAACATGCGCAAGAGGTTCGCCTTATTTGAATCAGAATACGAAGCAGTCACGTGGCTGTGTGTGAAAATAAAGCTTGGGACGTCACAGAACACGTGATTATGGCAAAACGAATCAAGCTCCGGTACAGTGCTTCTCCGGTACAGTGAACCCCTTCTCTGACTGCGCCAAAAACTTTTGGACGAGTCGTTCGGCGGCAGCAAAGTGCTAGGTCTCCCCGTCGGGGAATCGAACCCCGGTCTTCCGCGTGACAGGCGGAGATACTGTCCACTATACTAACGAGGAGCTGCGCATGCGGCCCTTCACCCCCAGCCGACGCGACCGCACCGACAGTACCAAAACCAGCCTCTACTCCACGAAATACCAGACCGACCCGTCACGAGCTAGAGTCTCTCAACGTTAGGCGTGCAACCCATTACAGGGGATCATTATTTGGACTCCTTTTTTTTTTTGTATGGATGACATTGTCTTGATTGGGCTTGTGAATATTGGGTGATGGAAGGGACTTTTGTAACTTTTACTCCTCCCATTTGGAGTGAGGGGATGATGAAAATCATGTTGGCAGGTGTCAGCACCCTAGATTACCCTCGGTGAGCGTAGTGGTTTACCGCAGGGATGGCACAGGCCCAAGGGGGTGCCGGCACAGCTCGAGTTTCTCTTCATCAACGCATAAATCTTTCGCCTTTTACTAAAGATTTCCGTGGAGGGGAACCTTTGCGAGTGATCTGTATTTTTGGGGGCTCTGCTCACAGCAGAGCTGCACTGGAGTGTCAAGAGCAGAATGGATCTGGAGGTCCGCTTGGAACGAAGCGGGCCTCGGCGTGGTTGCATCTTTTGCGCTTCCCGCATCGCAGCTTCGACTTTCTTTGGCCAGCACCGAAGGATAACGATGGGAAAATGACGGGATCCGAACCCTAGACGAGCCCAAACAGAGATGTCTTCAGCGCGCGTTTCTCTTCATCAGCGCATGAATCTTTCGCCTTTTACGAAAGATTTCCGTGGAGGGGAGCCTATGCGAGTGGCCATGTGTTTTGGGGGGGCCCTGCTCACAGCAGAGCTGCACTGGAGTGTCAAGAGCAGAATGAGTCTGGCTGTCCGCCAAAACGCGCACTTGGAGCGAAGCGTGCCTCGACGTGGTTGCATCCTTTGCGCTTCCTGCATCGCAGCTTCCACTTTCTTTAGCCAGCAGCGAAGGACGGCGCTCTCTCGCACACGACGGGATCCAAACCCTGGACGAGCCCAAAGAAAGATGTCTTCAGCTCCTCTGGCCCTATCAGTGATTCGTGCGCTTCCAGCATTCTTTTCTGACCGCGAAAGCCGGCGTCCACCGCCTGCGTTGGTGGTATAGTGGTGAGCATAGCTGCCTTCCAAGCAGTTGACCCGGGTTCGATTCCCGGCCAACGCATTTCCTTTGACTCCGGCTGACGTCGAAGCGTTGTCATATTATTGAAAGTGCTTGTGAAGCGGGGATTACTACACAGTGAACATGCACAAAACTACACATGTACGTATTTATTCGTATTATGATTTGTTCTTGACAAAGTCGTGAATGCCACCTGAAACATGCGCAAGAGGTTCGCCTTATTTGAATCAGAATACGAAGCAGTCACGTGGCTGTGTGTGAAAATGAAGCTTGGGACGTCACAGAACACGTGATTATGGCAAAACGAATCAAGCTCCGGTACAGTGCTTCTCCGGTACAGTGAACCCCTTCTCTGACTGCGCCAAAAACTTTTGGACGAGTCGTTCGGCGGCAGCAAAGTGCTAGGTCTCCCCGTCGGGGAATCGAACCCCGGTCTTCCGCGTGACAGGCGGAGATACTGTCCACTATACTAACGAGGAGCTGCGCATGCGGCCCTTCACCCCCAGCCGAGGCGACCGCACCGACAGTACCAAAACCAGCCTCTACTCCACGAAATACCAGACCGACCCGTCACGAGCTAGAGTCTCTCAACGTTAGGCGTGCAACCCATTACAGGGGATCATTATTTGGACTCCTTTTTTTTTTTGTATGGATGACATTGTCTTGATTGGGCTTGTGAATATTGGGTGATGGAAGGGACTTTTGTAACTTTTACTCCTCCCATTTGGAGTGAGGGGATGATGAAAATCATGTTGGCAGGTGTCAGCACCCTAGATTACCCTCGGTGAGCGTAGTGGTTTACCGCAGGGATGGCACAGGCCCAAAGGGGGGTGCCGGCACAGCTCGAGTTTCTCTTCATCAACGCATAAATCTTTCGCCTTTTACTAAAGATTTCCGTGGAGGGGAACCTTTGCGAGTGATCTGTATTTTTGGGGGCTCTGCTCACAGCAGAGCTGCACTGGAGTGTCAAGAGCAGAATGGATCTGGAGGTCCGCTTGGAACGAAGCGGGCCTCGGCGTGGTTGCATCCTTTGCGCTTCCCGCATCGCAGCTTCGACTTTCTTTAGCCAGCACCGAAGGATAACGATGGGAAAATGACGGGATCCGAACCCTAGACGAGCCCAAACAGAGATGTCTTCAGCGCGCGTTTCTCTTCATCAGCGCATGAATCTTTCGCCTTTTACGAAAGATTTCCGTGGAGGGGAACCTATGCGAGTGGCCATGTGTTTTGGGGGGGCCCTGCTCACAGCAGAGCTGCACTGGAGTGTCAAGAGCAGAATGAGTCTGGCTGTCCGCCAAAACGCGCACTTGGAGCGAAGCGTGCCTCGACGTGGTTGCATCCTTTGCGCTTCCTGCATCGCAGCTTCCACTTTCTTTAGCCAGCAGCGAAGGACGGCGCTCTCTCGCACACGACGGGATCCAAACCCTGGACGAGCCCAAAGAAAGATGTCTTCAGCTCCTCTGGCCCTATCAGTGATTCGTGCGCTTCCAGCATTCTTTTCTGACCGCGAAAGCCGGCCTCCACCGCCTGCGTTGGTGGTATAGTGGTGAGCATAGCTGCCTTCCAAGCAGTTGACCCGGGTTCGATTCCCGGCCAACGCATTTCCTTTGACTCCGGCTGACGTCGAAGCGTTGTCATATTATTGAAAGTGCTTGTGAAGCGGGGATTACTACACAGTGAACATGCACAAAACTACACATGTACGTATTTATTCGTATTATGATTTGTTCTTGACAAAGTCGTGAATGCCACCTGAAACATGCGCAAGAGGTTCGCCTTATTTGAATCAGAATACGAAGCAGTCACGTGGCTGTGTGTGAAAATGAAGCTTGGGACGTCACAGAACACGTGATTATGGCAAAACGAATCAAGCTCCGGTACAGTGCTTCTCCGGTACAGTGAACCCCTTCTCTGACTGCGCCAAAAACTTTTGGACGAGTCGTTCGGCGGCAGCAAAGTGCTAGGTCTCCCCGTCGGGGAATCGAACCCCGGTCTTCCGCGTGACAGGCGGAGATACTGTCCACTATACTAACGAGGAGCTGCGCATGCGGCCCTTCACCCCCAGCCGACGCGACCGCACCGACAGTACCAAAACCAGCCTCTACTCCACGAAATACCAGACCGACCCGTCACGAGCTAGAGTCTCTCAACGTTAGGCGTGCAACCCATTACAGGGGATCATTATTTGGACTCCTTTTTTTTTTTGTATGGATGACATTGTCTTGATTGGGCTTGTGAATATTGGGTGATGGAAGGGACTTTTGTAACTTTTACTCCTCCCATTTGGAGTGAGGGGATGATGAAAATCATGTTGGCAGGTGTCAGCACCCTAGATTACCCTCGGTGAGCGTAGTGGTTTACCGCAGGGATGGCACAGGCCCAAAGGGGGGTGCCGGCACAGCTCGAGTTTCTCTTCATCAACGCATAAATCTTTCGCCTTTTACTAAAGATTTCCGTGGAGGGGAACCTTTGCGAGTGATCTGTATTTTTGGGGGCTCTGCTCACAGCAGAGCTGCACTGGAGTGTCAAGAGCAGAATGGATCTGGAGGTCCGCTTGGAACGAAGCGGGCCTCGGCGTGGTTGCATCCTTTGCGCTTCCCGCATCGCAGCTTCGACTTTCTTTAGCCAGCACCGAAGGATAACGATGGGAAAATGACGGGATCCGAACCCTAGACGAGCCCAAACAGAGATGTCTTCAGCGCGCGTTTCTCTTCATCAGCGCATGAATCTTTCGCCTTTTACGAAAGATTTCCGTGGAGGGGAACCTATGCGAGTGGCCATGTGTTTTGGGGGGGCCCTGCTCACAGCAGAGCTGCACTGGAGTGTCAAGAGCAGAATGAGTCTGGCTGTCCGCCAAAACGCGCACTTGGAGCGAAGCGTGCCTCGACGTGGTTGCATCCTTTGCGCTTCCTGCATCGCAGCTTCCACTTTCTTTAGCCAGCAGCGAAGGACGGCGCTCTCTCGCACACGACGGGATCCAAACCCTGGACGAGCCCAAAGAAAGATGTCTTCAGCTCCTCTGGCCCTATCAGTGATTCGTGCGCTTCCAGCATTCTTTTCTGACCGCGAAAGCCGGCCTCCACCGCCTGCGTTGGTGGTATAGTGGTGAGCATAGCTGCCTTCCAAGCAGTTGACCCGGGTTCGATTCCCGGCCAACGCATTTCCTTTGACTCCGGCTGACGTCGAAGCGTTGTCATATTATTGAAAGTGCTTGTGAAGCGGGGATTACTACACAGTGAACATGCACAAAACTACACATGTACGTATTTATTCGTATTATGATTTGTTCTTGACAAAGTCGTGAATGCCACCTGAAACATGCGCAAGAGGTTCGCCTTATTTGAATCAGAATACGAAGCAGTCACGTGGCTGTGTGTGAAAATGAAGCTTGGGACGTCACAGAACACGTGATTATGGCAAAACGAATCAAGCTCCGGTACAGTGCTTCTCCGGTACAGTGAACCCCTTCTCTGACTGCGCCAAAAACTTTTGGACGAGTCGTTCGGCGGCAGCAAAGTGCTAGGTCTCCCCGTCGGGGAATCGAACCCCGGTCTTCCGCGTGACAGGCGGAGATACTGTCCACTATACTAACGAGGAGCTGCGCATGCGGCCCTTCACCCCCAGCCGACGCGACCGCACCGACAGTACCAAAACCAGCCTCTACTCCACGAAATACCAGACCGACCCGTCACGAGCTAGAGTCTCTCAACGTTAGGCGTGCAACCCATTACAGGGGATCATTATTTGGACTCCTTTTTTTTTTTGTATGGATGACATTGTCTTGATTGGGCTTGTGAATATTGGGTGATGGAAGGGACTTTTGTAACTTTTACTCCTCCCATTTGGAGTGAGGGGATGATGAAAATCATGTTGGCAGGTGTCAGCACCCTAGATTACCCTCGGTGAGCGTAGTGGTTTACCGCAGGGATGGCACAGGCCCAAGGGGGTGCCGGCACAGCTCGAGTTTCTCTTCATCAACGCATAAATCTTTCGCCTTTTACTAAAGATTTCCGTGGAGGGGAACCTTTGCGAGTGATCTGTATTTTTGGGGGCTCTGCTCACAGCAGAGCTGCACTGGAGTGTCAAGAGCAGAATGGATCTGGAGGTCCGCTTGGAACGAAGCGGGCCTCGGCGTGGTTGCATCTTTTGCGCTTCCCGCATCGCAGCTTCGACTTTCTTTGGCCAGCACCGAAGGATAACGATGGGAAAATGACGGGATCCGAACCCTAGACGAGCCCAAACAGAGATGTCTTCAGCGCGCGTTTCTCTTCATCAGCGCATGAATCTTTCGCCTTTTACGAAAGATTTCCGTGGAGGGGAGCCTATGCGAGTGGCCATGTGTTTTGGGGGGGCCCTGCTCACAGCAGAGCTGCACTGGAGTGTCAAGAGCAGAATGAGTCTGGCTGTCCGCCAAAACGCGCACTTGGAGCGAAGCGTGCCTCGACGTGGTTGCATCCTTTGCGCTTCCTGGATCGCAGCTTCCACTTTCTTTAGCCAGCAGCGAAGGACGGCGCTCTCTCGCACACGACGGGATCCAAACCCTGGACGAGCCCAAAGAAAGATGTCTTCAGCTCCTCTGGCCCTATCAGTGATTCGTGCGCTTCCAGCATTCTTTTCTGACCGCGAAAGCCGGCGTCCACCGCCTGCGTTGGTGGTATAGTGGTGAGCATAGCTGCCTTCCAAGCAGTTGACCCGGGTTCGATTCCCGGCCAACGCATTTCCTTTGACTCCTGCTGACGTCGAAGCGTTGTCATATTATTGAAAGTGCTTGTGAAGCGGGGATTACTACACAGTGAACATGCACAAAACTACACATGTACGTATTTATTCGTATTATGATTTGTTCTTGACAAAGTCGTGAATGCCACCTGAAACATGCGCAAGAGGTTCGCCTTATTTGAATCAGAATACGAAGCAGTCACGTGGCTGTGTGTGAAAATAAAGCTTGGGACGTCACAGAACACGTGATTATGGCAAAACGAATCAAGCTCCGGTACAGTGCTTCTCCGGTACAGTGAACCCCTTCTCTGACTGCGCCAAAAACTTTTGGACGAGTCGTTCGGCGGCAGCAAAGTGCTAGGTCTCCCCGTCGGGGAATCGAACCCCGGTCTTCCGCGTGACAGGCGGAGATACTGTCCACTATACTAACGAGGAGCTGCGCATGCGGCCCTTCACCCCCAGCCGACGCGACCGCACCGACAGTACCAAAACCAGCCTCTACTCCACGAAATACCAGACCGACCCGTCACGAGCTAGAGTCTCTCAACGTTAGGCGTGCAACCCATTACAGGGGATCATTATTTGGACTCCTTTTTTTTTTTGTATGGATGACATTGTCTTGATTGGGCTTGTGAATATTGGGTGATGGAAGGGACTTTTGTAACTTTTACTCCTCCCATTTGGAGTGAGGGGATGATGAAAATCATGTTGGCAGGTGTCAGCACCCTAGATTACCCTCGGTGAGCGTAGTGGTTTACCGCAGGGATGGCACAGGCCCAAGGGGGTGCCGGCACAGCTCGAGTTTCTCTTCATCAACGCATAAATCTTTCGCCTTTTACTAAAGATTTCCGTGGAGGGGAACCTTTGCGAGTGATCTGTATTTTTGGGGGCTCTGCTCACAGCAGAGCTGCACTGGAGTGTCAAGAGCAGAATGGATCTGGAGGTCCGCTTGGAACGAAGCGGGCCTCGGCGTGGTTGCATCTTTTGCGCTTCCCGCATCGCAGCTTCGACTTTCTTTGGCCAGCACCGAAGGATAACGATGGGAAAATGACGGGATCCGAACCCTAGACGAGCCCAAACAGAGATGTCTTCAGCGCGCGTTTCTCTTCATCAGCGCATGAATCTTTCGCCTTTTACGAAAGATTTCCGTGGAGGGGAGCCTATGCGAGTGGCCATGTGTTTTGGGGGGGCCCTGCTCACAGCAGAGCTGCACTGGAGTGTCAAGAGCAGAATGAGTCTGGCTGTCCGCCAAAACGCGCACTTGGAGCGAAGCGTGCCTCGACGTGGTTGCATCCTTTGCGCTTCCTGCATCGCAGCTTCCACTTTCTTTAGCCAGCAGCGAAGGACGGCGCTCTCTCGCACACGACGGGATCCAAACCCTGGACGAGCCCAAAGAAAGATGTCTTCAGCTCCTCTGGCTCTATCAGTGATTCGTGCGCTTCCAGCATTCTTTTCTGACCGCGAAAGCCGGCGTCCACCGCCTGCGTTGGTGGTATAGTGGTGAGCATAGCTGCCTTCCAAGCAGTTGACCCGGGTTCGATTCCCGGCCAACGCATTTCCTTTGACTCCGGCTGACGTCGAAGCGTTGTCATATTATTGAAAGTGCTTGTGAAGCGGGGATTACTACACAGTGAACATGCACAAAACTACACATGTACGTATTTATTCGTATTATGATTTGTTCTTGACAAAGTCGTGAATGCCACCTGAAACATGCGCAAGAGGTTCGCCTTATTTGAATCAGAATACGAAGCAGTCACGTGGCTGTGTGTGAAAATGAAGCTTGGGACGTCACAGAACACGTGATTATGGCAAAATGAATCAAGCTCCGGTACAGTGCTTCTCCGGTACAGTGAACCCCTTCTCTGACTGCGCCAAAAACTTTTGGACGAGTCGTTCGGCGGCAGCAAAGTGCTAGGTCTCCCCGTCGGGGAATCGAACCCCGGTCTTCCGCGTGACAGGCGGAGATACTGTCCACTATACTAACGAGGAGCTGCGCATGCGGCCCTTCACCCCCAGCCGAGGCGACCGCACCGACAGTACCAAAACCAGCCTCTACTCCACGAAATACCAGACCGACCCGTCACGAGCTAGAGTCTCTCAACGTTAGGCGTGCAACCCATTACAGGGGATCATTATTTGGACTCCTTTTTTTTTTTGTATGGATGACATTGTCTTGATTGGGCTTGTGAATATTGGGTGATGGAAGGGACTTTTGTAACTTTTACTCCTCCCATTTGGAGTGAGGGGATGATGAAAATCATGTTGGCAGGTGTCAGCACCCTAGATTACCCTCGGTGAGCGTAGTGGTTTACCGCAGGGATGGCACAGGCCCAAAGGGGGGTGCCGGCACAGCTCGAGTTTCTCTTCATCAACGCATAAATCTTTCGCCTTTTACTAAAGATTTCCGTGGAGGGGAACCTTTGCGAGTGATCTGTATTTTTGGGGGCTCTGCTCACAGCAGAGCTGCACTGGAGTGTCAAGAGCAGAATGGATCTGGAGGTCCGCTTGGAACGAAGCGGGCCTCGGCGTGGTTGCATCCTTTGTGCTTCCCGCATCGCAGCTTCGACTTTCTTTAGCCAGCACCGAAGGATAACGATGGGAAAATGACGGGATCCGAACCCTAGACGAGCCCAAACAGAGATGTCTTCAGCGCGCGTTTCTCTTCATCAGCGCATGAATCTTTCGCCTTTTACGAAAGATTTCCGTGGAGGGGAACCTATGCGAGTGGCCATGTGTTTTGGGGGGGCCCTGCTCACAGCAGAGCTGCACTGGAGTGTCAAGAGCAGAATGAGTCTGGCTGTCCGCCAAAACGCGCACTTGGAGCGAAGCGTGCCTCGACGTGGTTGCATCCTTTGCGCTTCCTGCATCGCAGCTTCCACTTTCTTTAGCCAGCAGCGAAGGACGGCGCTCTCTCGCACACGACGGGATCCAAACCCTGGACGAGCCCAAAGAAAGATGTCTTCAGCTCCTCTGGCCCTATCAGTGATTCGTGCGCTTCCAGCATTCTTTTCTGACCGCGAAAGCCGGCCTCCACCGCCTGCGTTGGTGGTATAGTGGTGAGCATAGCTGCCTTCCAAGCAGTTGACCCGGGTTCGATTCCCGGCCAACGCATTTCCTTTGACTCCGGCTGACGTCGAAGCGTTGTCATATTATTGAAAGTGCTTGTGAAGCGGGGATTACTACACAGTGAACATGCACAAAACTACACATGTACGTATTTATTCGTATTATGATTTGTTCTTGACAAAGTCGTGAATGCCACCTGAAACATGCGCAAGAGGTTCGCCTTATTTGAATCAGAATACGAAGCAGTCACGTGGCTGTGTGTGAAAATGAAGCTTGGGACGTCACAGAACACGTGATTATGGCAAAACGAATCAAGCTCCGGTACAGTGCTTCTCCGGTACAGTGAACCCCTTCTCTGACTGCGCCAAAAACTTTTGGACGAGTCGTTCGGCGGCAGCAAAGTGCTAGGTCTCCCCGTCGGGGAATCGAACCCCGGTCTTCCGCGTGACAGGCGGAGATACTGTCCACTATACTAACGAGGAGCTGCGCATGCGGTCCTTCACCCCCAGCCGACGCGACCGCACCGACAGTACCAAAACCAGCCTCTACTCCACGAAATACCAGACCGACCCGTCACGAGCTAGAGTCTCTCAACGTTAGGCGTGCAACCCATTACAGGGGATCATTATTTGGACTCCTTTTTTTTTTTGTATGGATGACATTGTCTTGATTGGGCTTGTGAATATTGGGTGATGGAAGGGACTTTTGTAACTTTTACTCCTCCCATTTGGAGTGAGGGGATGATGAAAATCATGTTGGCAGGTGTCAGCACCCTAGATTACCCTCGGTGAGCGTAGTGGTTTACCGCAGGGATGGCACAGGCCCAAGGGGGTGCCGGCACAGCTCGAGTTTCTCTTCATCAACGCATAAATCTTTCGCCTTTTACTAAAGATTTCCGTGGAGGGGAACCTTTGCGAGTGATCTGTATTTTTGGGGGCTCTGCTCACAGCAGAGCTGCACTGGAGTGTCAAGAGCAGAATGGATCTGGAGGTCCGCTTGGAACGAAGCGGGCCTCGGCGTGGTTGCATCCTTTGCGCTTCCCGCATCGCAGCTTCGACTTTCTTTGGCCAGCACCGAAGGATAACGATGGGAAAATGACGGGATCCGAACCCTAGACGAGCCCAAACAGAGATGTCTTCAGCGCGCGTTTCTCTTCATCAGCGCATGAATCTTTCGCCTTTTACGAAAGATTTCCGTGGAGGGGAGCCTATGCGAGTGGCCATGTGTTTTGGGGGGGCCCTGCTCACAGCAGAGCTGCACTGGAGTGTCAAGAGCAGAATGAGTCTGGCTGTCCGCCAAAACGCGCACTTGGAGCGAAGCGTGCCTCGACGTGGTTGCATCCTTTGCGCTTCCTGCATCGCAGCTTCCACTTTCTTTAGCCAGCAGCGAAGGACGGCGCTCTCTCGCACACGACGGGATCCAAACCCTGGACGAGCCCAAAGAAAGATGTCTTCAGCTCCTCTGGCCCTATCAGTGATTCGTGCGCTTCCAGCATTCTTTTCTGACCGCGAAAGCCGGCGTCCACCGCCTGCGTTGGTGGTATAGTGGTGAGCATAGCTGCCTTCCAAGCAGTTGACCCGGGTTCGATTCCCGGCCAACGCATTTCCTTTGACTCCGGCTGACGTCGAAGCGTTGTCATATTATTGAAAGTGCTTGTGAAGCGGGGATTACTACACAGTGAACATGCACAAAACTACACATGTACGTATTTATTCGTATTATGATTTGTTCTTGACAAAGTCGTGAATGCCACCTGAAACATGCGCAAGAGGTTCGCCTTATTTGAATCAGAATACGAAGCAGTCACGTGGCTGTGTGTGAAAATGAAGCTTGGGACGTCACAGAACACGTGATTATGGCAAAACGAATCAAGCTCCGGTACAGTGCTTCTCCGGTACAGTGAACCCCTTCTCTGACTGCGCCAAAAACTTTTGGACGAGTCGTTCGGCGGCAGCAAAGTGCTAGGTCTCCCCGTCGGGGAATCGAACCCCGGTCTTCCGCGTGACAGGCGGAGATACTGTCCACTATACTAACGAGGAGCTGCGCATGCGGCCCTTCACCCCCAGCCGAGGCGACCGCACCGACAGTACCAAAACCAGCCTCTACTCCACGAAATACCAGACCGACCCGTCACGAGCTAGAGTCTCTCAACGTTAGGCGTGCAACCCATTACAGGGGATCATTATTTGGACTCCTTTTTTTTTTTGTATGGATGACATTGTCTTGATTGGGCTTGTGAATATTGGGTGATGGAAGGGACTTTTGTAACTTTTACTCCTCCCATTTGGAGTGAGGGGATGATGAAAATCATGTTGGCAGGTGTCAGCACCCTAGATTACCCTCGGTGAGCGTAGTGGTTTACCGCAGGGATGGCACAGGCCCAAAGGGGGGTGCCGGCACAGCTCGAGTTTCTCTTCATCAACGCATAAATCTTTCGCCTTTTACTAAAGATTTCCGTGGAGGGGAACCTTTGCGAGTGATCTGTATTTTTGGGGGCTCTGCTCACAGCAGAGCTGCACTGGAGTGTCAAGAGCAGAATGGATCTGGAGGTCCGCTTGGAACGAAGCGGGCCTCGGCGTGGTTGCATCCTTTGCGCTTCCCGCATCGCAGCTTCGACTTTCTTTAGCCAGCACCGAAGGATAACGATGGGAAAATGACGGGATCCGAACCCTAGACGAGCCCAAACAGAGATGTCTTCATCAGCGCATGAATCTTTCGCCTTTTACGAAAGATTTCCGTGGAGGGGAACCTATGCGAGTGGCCATGTGTTTTGGGGGGGCCCTGCTCACAGCAGAGCTGCACTGGAGTGTCAAGAGCAGAATGAGTCTGGCTGTCCGCCAAAACGCGCACTTGGAGCGAAGCGTGCCTCGACGTGGTTGCATCCTTTGCGCTTCCTGCATCGCAGCTTCCACTTTCTTTAGCCAGCAGCGAAGGACGGCGCTCTCTCGCACACGACGGGATCCAAACCCTGGACGAGCCCAAAGAAAGATGTCTTCAGCTCCTCTGGCCCTATCAGTGATTCGTGCGCTTCCAGCATTCTTTTCTGACCGCGAAAGCCGGCCTCCACCGCCTGCGTTGGTGGTATAGTGGTGAGCATAGCTGCCTTCCAAGCAGTTGACCCGGGTTCGATTCCCGGCCAACGCATTTCCTTTGACTCCGGCTGACGTCGAAGCGTTGTCATATTATTGAAAGTGCTTGTGAAGCGGGGATTACTACACAGTGAACATGCACAAAACTACACATGTACGTATTTATTCGTATTATGATTTGTTCTTGACAAAGTCGTGAATGCCACCTGAAACATGCGCAAGAGGTTCGCCTTATTTGAATCAGAATACGAAGCAGTCACGTGGCTGTGTGTGAAAATGAAGCTTGGGACGTCACAGAACACGTGATTATGGCAAAACGAATCAAGCTCCGGTACAGTGCTTCTCCGGTACAGTGAACCCCTTCTCTGACTGCGCCAAAAACTTTTGGACGAGTCGTTCGGCGGCAGCAAAGTGCTAGGTCTCCCCGTCGGGGAATCGAACCCCGGTCTTCCGCGTGACAGGCGGAGATACTGTCCACTATACTAACGAGGAGCTGCGCATGCGGTCCTTCACCCCCAGCCGACGCGACCGCACCGACAGTACCAAAACCAGCCTCTACTCCACGAAATACCAGACCGACCCGTCACGAGCTAGAGTCTCTCAACGTTAGGCGTGCAACCCATTACAGGGGATCATTATTTGGACTCCTTTTTTTTTTTGTATGGATGACATTGTCTTGATTGGGCTTGTGAATATTGGGTGATGGAAGGGACTTTTGTAACTTTTACTCCTCCCATTTGGAGTGAGGGGATGATGAAAATCATGTTGGCAGGTGTCAGCACCCTAGATTACCCTCGGTGAGCGTAGTGGTTTACCGCAGGGATGGCACAGGCCCAAGGGGGTGCCGGCACAGCTCGAGTTTCTCTTCATCAACGCATAAATCTTTCGCCTTTTACTAAAGATTTCCGTGGAGGGGAACCTTTGCGAGTGATCTGTATTTTTGGGGGCTCTGCTCACAGCAGAGCTGCACTGGAGTGTCAAGAGCAGAATGGATCTGGAGGTCCGCTTGGAACGAAGCGGGCCTCGGCGTGGTTGCATCCTTTGCGCTTCCCGCATCGCAGCTTCGACTTTCTTTGGCCAGCACCGAAGGATAACGATGGGAAAATGACGGGATCCGAACCCTAGACGAGCCCAAACAGAGATGTCTTCAGCGCGCGTTTCTCTTCATCAGCGCATGAATCTTTCGCCTTTTACGAAAGATTTCCGTGGAGGGGAGCCTATGCGAGTGGCCATGTGTTTTGGGGGGGCCCTGCTCACAGCAGAGCTGCACTGGAGTGTCAAGAGCAGAATGAGTCTGGCTGTCCGCCAAAACGCGCACTTGGAGCGAAGCGTGCCTCGACGTGGTTGCATCCTTTGCGCTTCCTGGATCGCAGCTTCCACTTTCTTTAGCCAGCAGCGAAGGACGGCGCTCTCTCGCACACGACGGGATCCAAACCCTGGACGAGCCCAAAGAAAGATGTCTTCAGCTCCTCTGGCCCTATCAGTGATTCGTGCGCTTCCAGCATTCTTTTCTGACCGCGAAAGCCGGCGTCCACCGCCTGCGTTGGTGGTATAGTGGTGAGCATAGCTGCCTTCCAAGCAGTTGACCCGGGTTCGATTCCCGGCCAACGCATTTCCTTTGACTCCTGCTGACGTCGAAGCGTTGTCATATTATTGAAAGTGCTTGTGAAGCGGGGATTACTACACAGTGAACATGCACAAAACTACACATGTACGTATTTATTCGTATTATGATTTGTTCTTGACAAAGTCGTGAATGCCACCTGAAACATGCGCAAGAGGTTCGCCTTATTTGAATCAGAATACGAAGCAGTCACGTGGCTGTGTGTGAAAATAAAGCTTGGGACGTCACAGAACACGTGATTATGGCAAAACGAATCAAGCTCCGGTACAGTGCTTCTCCGGTACAGTGAACCCCTTCTCTGACTGCGCCAAAAACTTTTGGACGAGTCGTTCGGCGGCAGCAAAGTGCTAGGTCTCCCCGTCGGGGAATCGAACCCCGGTCTTCCGCGTGACAGGCGGAGATACTGTCCACTATACTAACGAGGAGCTGCGCATGCGGCCCTTCACCCCCAGCCGACGCGACCGCACCGACAGTACCAAAACCAGCCTCTACTCCACAAAATACCAGACCGACCCGTCACGAGCTAGAGTCTCTCAACGTTAGGCGTGCAACCCATTACAGGGGATCATTATTTGGACTCCTTTTTTTTTTTGTATGGATGACATTGTCTTGATTGGGCTTGTGAATATTGGGTGATGGAAGGGACTTTTGTAACTTTTACTCCTCCCATTTGGAGTGAGGGGATGATGAAAATCATGTTGGCAGGTGTCAGCACCCTAGATTACCCTCGGTGAGCGTAGTGGTTTACCGCAGGGATGGCACAGGCCCAAAGGGGGGTGCCGGCACAGCTCGAGTTTCTCTTCATCAACGCATAAATCTTTCGCCTTTTACTAAAGATTTCCGTGGAGGGGAACCTTTGCGAGTGATCTGTATTTTTGGGGGCTCTGCTCACAGCAGAGCTGCACTGGAGTGTCAAGAGCAGAATGGATCTGGAGGTCCGCTTGGAACGAAGCGGGCCTCGGCGTGGTTGCATCCTTTGCGCTTCCCGCATCGCAGCTTCGACTTTCTTTAGCCAGCACCGAAGGATAACGATGGGAAAATGACGGGATCCGAACCCTAGACGAGCCCAAACAGAGATGTCTTCAGCGCGCGTTTCTCTTCATCAGCGCATGAATCTTTCGCCTTTTACGAAAGATTTCCGTGGAGGGGAGCCTATGCGAGTGGCCATGTGTTTTGGGGGGGCCCTGCTCACAGCAGAGCTGCACTGGAGTGTCAAGAGCAGAATGAGTCTGGCTGTCCGCCAAAACGCGCACTTGGAGCGAAGCGTGCCTCGACGTGGTTGCATCCTTTGCGCTTCCTGCATCGCAGCTTCCACTTTCTTTAGCCAGCAGCGAAGGACGGCGCTCTCTCGCACACGACGGGATCCAAACCCTGGACGAGCCCAAAGAAAGATGTCTTCAGCTCCTCTGGCCCTATCAGTGATTCGTGCGCTTCCAGCATTCTTTTCTGACCGCAAAAGCCGGCCTCCACCGCCTGCGTTGGTGGTATAGTGGTGAGCATAGCTGCCTTCCAAGCAGTTGACCCGGGTTCGATTCCCGGCCAACGCATTTCCTTTGACTCCGGCTGACGTCGAAGCGTTGTCATATTATTGAAAGTGCTTGTGAAGCGGGGATTACTACACAGTGAACATGCACAAAACTACACATGTACGTATTTATTCGTATTATGATTTGTTCTTGACAAAGTCGTGAATGCCACCTGAAACATGCGCAAGAGGTTCGCCTTATTTGAAACAGAATACGAAGCAGTCACGTGGCTGTGTGTGAAAATGAAGCTTGGGACGTCACAGAACACGTGATTATGGCAAAACGAATCAAGCTCCGGTACAGTGCTTCTCCGGTACAGTGAACCCCTTCTCTGACTGCGCCAAAAACTTTTGGACGAGTCGTTCGGCGGCAGCAAAGTGCTAGGTCTCCCCGTCGGGGAATCGAACCCCGGTCTTCCGCGTGACAGGCGGAGATACTGTCCACTATACTAACAAGGAGCTGCGCATGCGGCCCTTCACCCCCAGCCGACGCGACCGCACCGACAGTACCAAAACCAGCCTCTACTCCACGAAATACCAGACCGACCCGTCACGAGCTAGAGTCTCTCAACGTTAGGCGTGCAACCCATTACAGGCGATCATTATTTGGACTCCTTTTTTTTTTTGTATGGATGACATTGTCTTGATTGGGCTTGTGAATATTGGGTGATGGAAGGGACTTTTGTAACTTTTACTCCTCCCATTTGGAGTGAGGGGATGATGAAAATCATGTTGGCAGGTGTCAGCACCCTAGATTACCCTCGGTGAGCGTAGTGGTTTACCGCAGGGATGGCACAGGCCCAAGGGGGTGCCGGCACAGCTCGAGTTTCTCTTCATCAACGCATAAATCTTTCGCCTTTTACTAAAGATTTCCGTGGAGGGGAACCTTTGCGAGTGATCTGTATTTTTGGGGGCTCTGCTCACAGCAGAGCTGCACTGGAGTGTCAAGAGCAGAATGGATCTGGAGGTCCGCTTGGAACGAAGCGGGCCTCGGCGTGGTTGCATCTTTTGCGCTTCCCGCATCGCAGCTTCGACTTTCTTTGGCCAGCACCGAAGGATAACGATGGGAAAATGACGGGATCCGAACCCTAGACGAGCCCAAACAGAGATGTCTTCAGCGCGCGTTTCTCTTCATCAGCGCATGAATCTTTCGCCTTTTACGAAAGATTTCCGTGGAGGGGAGCCTATGCGAGTGGCCATGTGTTTTGGGGGGGCCCTGCTCACAGCAGAGCTGCACTGGAGTGTCAAGAGCAGAATGAGTCTGGCTGTCCGCCAAAACGCGCACTTGGAGCGAAGCGTGCCTCGACGTGGTTGCATCCTTTGCGCTTCCTGCATCGCAGCTTCCACTTTCTTTAGCCAGCAGCGAAGGACGGCGCTCTCTCGCACACGACGGGATCCAAACCCTGGACGAGCCCAAAGAAAGATGTCTTCAGCTCCTCTGGCCCTATCAGTGATTCGTGCGCTTCCAGCATTCTTTTCTGACCGCGAAAGCCGGCGTCCACCGCCTGCGTTGGTGGTATAGTGGTGAGCATAGCTGCCTTCCAAGCAGTTGACCCGGGTTCGATTCCCGGCCAACGCATTTCCTTTGACTCCGGCTGACGTCGAAGCGTTGTCATATTATTGAAAGTGCTTGTGAAGCGGGGATTACTACACAGTGAACATGCACAAAACTACACATGTACGTATTTATTCGTATTATGATTTGTTCTTGACAAAGTCGTGAATGCCACCTGAAACATGCGCAAGAGGTTCGCCTTATTTGAATCAGAATACGAAGCAGTCACGTGGCTGTGTGTGAAAATGAAGCTTGGGACGTCACAGAACACGTGATTATGGCAAAACGAATCAAGCTCCGGTACAGTGCTTCTCCGGTACAGTGAACCCCTTCTCTGACTGCGCCAAAAACTTTTGGACGAGTCGTTCGGCGGCAGCAAAGTGCTAGGTCTCCCCGTCGGGGAATCGAACCCCGGTCTTCCGCGTGACAGGCGGAGATACTGTCCACTATACTAACGAGGAGCTGCGCATGCGGCCCTTCACCCCCAGCCGAGGCGACCGCACCGACAGTACCAAAACCAGCCTCTACTCCACGAAATACCAGACCGACCCGTCACGAGCTAGAGTCTCTCAACGTTAGGTGTGCAACCCATTACAGGGGATCATTATTTGGACTCCTTTTTTTTTTTGTATGGATGACATTGTCTTGATTGGGCTTGTGAATATTGGGTGATGGAAGGGACTTTTGTAACTTTTACTCCTCCCATTTGGAGTGAGGGGATGATGAAAATCATGTTGGCAGGTGTCAGCACCCTAGATTACCCTCGGTGAGCGTAGTGGTTTACCGCAGGGATGGCACAGGCCCAAAGGGGGGTGCCGGCACAGCTCGAGTTTCTCTTCATCAACGCATAAATCTTTCGCCTTTTACTAAAGATTTCCGTGGAGGGGAACCTTTGCGAGTGATCTGTATTTTTGGGGGCTCTGCTCACAGCAGAGCTGCACTGGAGTGTCAAGAGCAGAATGGATCTGGAGGTCCGCTTGGAACGAAGCGGGCCTCGGCGTGGTTGCATCCTTTGCGCTTCCCGCATCGCAGCTTCGACTTTCTTTAGCCAGCACCGAAGGATAACGATGGGAAAATGACGGGATCCGAACCCTAGACGAGCCCAAACAGAGATGTCTTCAGCGCGCGTTTCTCTTCATCAGCGCATGAATCTTTCGCCTTTTACGAAAGATTTCCGTGGAGGGGAACCTATGCGAGTGGCCATGTGTTTTGGGGGGGCCCTGCTCACAGCAGAGCTGCACTGGAGTGTCAAGAGCAGAATGAGTCTGGCTGTCCGCCAAAACGCGCACTTGGAGCGAAGCGTGCCTCGACGTGGTTGCATCCTTTGCGCTTCCTGCATCGCAGCTTCCACTTTCTTTAGCCAGCAGCGAAGGACGGCGCTCTCTCGCACACGACGGGATCCAAACCCTGGACGAGCCCAAAGAAAGATGTCTTCAGCTCCTCTGGCCCTATCAGTGATTCGTGCGCTTCCAGCATTCTTTTCTGACCGCGAAAGCCGGCCTCCACCGCCTGCGTTGGTGGTATAGTGGTGAGCATAGCTGCCTTCCAAGCAGTTGACCCGGGTTCGATTCCCGGCCAACGCATTTCCTTTGACTCCGGCTGACGTCGAAGCGTTGTCATATTATTGAAAGTGCTTGTGAAGCGGGGATTACTACACAGTGAACATGCACAAAACTACACATGTACGTATTTATTCGTATTATGATTTGTTCTTGACAAAGTCGTGAATGCCACCTGAAACATGCGCAAGAGGTTCGCCTTATTTGAATCAGAATACGAAGCAGTCACGTGGCTGTGTGTGAAAATGAAGCTTGGGACGTCACAGAACACGTGATTATGGCAAAACGAATCAAGCTCCGGTACAGTGCTTCTCCGGTACAGTGAACCCCTTCTCTGACTGCGCCAAAAACTTTTGGACGAGTCGTTCGGCGGCAGCAAAGTGCTAGGTCTCCCCGTCGGGGAATCGAACCCCGGTCTTCCGCGTGACAGGCGGAGATACTGTCCACTATACTAACGAGGAGCTGCGCATGCGGCCCTTCACCCCCAGCCGACGCGACCGCACCGACAGTACCAAAACCAGCCTCTACTCCACGAAATACCAGACCGACCCGTCACGAGCTAGAGTCTCTCAACGTTAGGCGTGCAACCCATTACAGGGGATCATTATTTGGACTCCTTTTTTTTTTTGTATGGATGACATTGTCTTGATTGGGCTTGTGAATATTGGGTGATGGAAGGGACTTTTGTAACTTTTACTCCTCCCATTTGGAGTGAGGGGATGATGAAAATCATGTTGGCAGGTGTCAGCACCCTAGATTACCCTCGGTGAGCGTAGTGGTTTACCGCAGGGATGGCACAGGCCCAAGGGGGTGCCGGCACAGCTCGAGTTTCTCTTCATCAACGCATAAATCTTTCGCCTTTTACTAAAGATTTCCGTGGAGGGGAACCTTTGCGAGTGATCTGTATTTTTGGGGGCTCTGCTCACAGCAGAGCTGCACTGGAGTGTCAAGAGCAGAATGGATCTGGAGGTCCGCTTGGAACGAAGCGGGCCTCGGCGTGGTTGCATCTTTTGCGCTTCCCGCATCGCAGCTTCGACTTTCTTTGGCCAGCACCGAAGGATAACGATGGGAAAATGACGGGATCCGAACCCTAGACGAGCCCAAACAGAGATGTCTTCAGCGCGCGTTTCTCTTCATCAGCGCATGAATCTTTCGCCTTTTACGAAAGATTTCCGTGGAGGGGAGCCTATGCGAGTGGCCATGTGTTTTGGGGGGGCCCTGCTCACAGCAGAGCTGCACTGGAGTGTCAAGAGCAGAATGAGTCTGGCTGTCCGCCAAAACGCGCACTTGGAGCGAAGCGTGCCTCGACGTGGTTGCATCCTTTGCGCTTCCTGCATCGCAGCTTCCACTTTCTTTAGCCAGCAGCGAAGGACGGCGCTCTCTCGCACACGACGGGATCCAAACCCTGGACGAGCCCAAAGAAAGATGTCTTCAGCTCCTCTGGCTCTATCAGTGATTCGTGCGCTTCCAGCATTCTTTTCTGACCGCGAAAGCCGGCGTCCACCGCCTGCGTTGGTGGTATAGTGGTGAGCATAGCTGCCTTCCAAGCAGTTGACCCGGGTTCGATTCCCGGCCAACGCATTTCCTTTGACTCCGGCTGACGTCGAAGCGTTGTCATATTATTGAAAGTGCTTGTGAAGCGGGGATTACTACACAGTGAACATGCACAAAACTACACATGTACGTATTTATTCGTATTATGATTTGTTCTTGACAAAGTCGTGAATGCCACCTGAAACATGCGCAAGAGGTTCGCCTTATTTGAATCAGAATACGAAGCAGTCACGTGGCTGTGTGTGAAAATGAAGCTTGGGACGTCACAGAACACGTGATTATGGCAAAACGAATCAAGCTCCGGTACAGTGCTTCTCCGGTACAGTGAACCCCTTCTCTGACTGCGCCAAAAACTTTTGGACGAGTCGTTCGGCGGCAGCAAAGTGCTAGGTCTCCCCGTCGGGGAATCGAACCCCGGTCTTCCGCGTGACAGGCGGAGATACTGTCCACTATACTAACGAGGAGCTGCGCATGCGGCCCTTCACCCCCAGCCGAGGCGACCGCACCGACAGTACCAAAACCAGCCTCTACTCCACGAAATACCAGACCGACCCGTCACGAGCTAGAGTCTCTCAACGTTAGGCGTGCAACCCATTACAGGGGATCATTATTTGGACTCCTTTTTTTTTTTGTATGGATGACATTGTCTTGATTGGGCTTGTGAATATTGGGTGATGGAAGGGACTTTTGTAACTTTTACTCCTCCCATTTGGAGTGAGGGGATGATGAAAATCATGTTGGCAGGTGTCAGCACCCTAGATTACCCTCGGTGAGCGTAGTGGTTTACCGCAGGGATGGCACAGGCCCAAAGGGGGGTGCCGGCACAGCTCGAGTTTCTCTTCATCAACGCATAAATCTTTCGCCTTTTACTAAAGATTTCCGTGGAGGGGAACCTTTGCGAGTGATCTGTATTTTTGGGGGCTCTGCTCACAGCAGAGCTGCACTGGAGTGTCAAGAGCAGAATGGATCTGGAGGTCCGCTTGGAACGAAGCGGGCCTCGGCGTGGTTGCATCCTTTGCGCTTCCCGCATCGCAGCTTCGACTTTCTTTAGCCAGCACCGAAGGATAACGATGGGAAAATGACGGGATCCGAACCCTAGACGAGCCCAAACAGAGATGTCTTCAGCGCGCGTTTCTCTTCATCAGCGCATGAATCTTTCGCCTTTTACGAAAGATTTCCGTGGAGGGGAACCTATGCGAGTGGCCATGTGTTTTGGGGGGGCCCTGCTCACAGCAGAGCTGCACTGGAGTGTCAAGAGCAGAATGAGTCTGGCTGTCCGCCAAAACGCGCACTTGGAGCGAAGCGTGCCTCGACGTGGTTGCATCCTTTGCGCTTCCTGCATCGCAGCTTCCACTTTCTTTAGCCAGCAGCGAAGGACGGCGCTCTCTCGCACACGACGGGATCCAAACCCTGGACGAGCCCAAAGAAAGATGTCTTCAGCTCCTCTGGCCCTATCAGTGATTCGTGCGCTTCCAGCATTCTTTTCTGACCGCGAAAGCCGGCCTCCACCGCCTGCGTTGGTGGTATAGTGGTGAGCATAGCTGCCTTCCAAGCAGTTGACCCGGGTTCGATTCCCGGCCAACGCATTTCCTTTGACTCCGGCTGACGTCGAAGCGTTGTCATATTATTGAAAGTGCTTGTGAAGCGGGGATTACTACACAGTGAACATGCACAAAACTACACATGTACGTATTTATTCGTATTATGATTTGTTCTTGACAAAGTCGTGAATGCCACCTGAAACATGCGCAAGAGGTTCGCCTTATTTGAATCAGAATACGAAGCAGTCACGTGGCTGTGTGTGAAAATGAAGCTTGGGACGTCACAGAACACGTGATTATGGCAAAACGAATCAAGCTCCGGTACAGTGCTTCTCCGGTACAGTGAACCCCTTCTCTGACTGCGCCAAAAACTTTTGGACGAGTCGTTCGGCGGCAGCAAAGTGCTAGGTCTCCCCGTCGGGGAATCGAACCCCGGTCTTCCGCGTGACAGGCGGAGATACTGTCCACTATACTAACGAGGAGCTGCGCATGCGGCCCTTCACCCCCAGCCGACGCGACCGCACCGACAGTACCAAAACCAGCCTCTACTCCACGAAATACCAGACCGACCCGTCACGAGCTAGAGTCTCTCAACGTTAGGCGTGCAACCCATTACAGGGGATCATTATTTGGACTCCTTTTTTTTTTTGTATGGATGACATTGTCTTGATTGGGCTTGTGAATATTGGGTGATGGAAGGGACTTTTGTAACTTTTACTCCTCCCATTTGGAGTGAGGGGATGATGAAAATCATGTTGGCAGGTGTCAGCACCCTAGATTACCCTCGGTGAGCGTAGTGGTTTACCGCAGGGATGGCACAGGCCCAAAGGGGGGTGCCGGCACAGCTTGAGTTTCTCTTCATCAACGCATAAATCTTTCGCCTTTTACTAAAGATTTCCGTGGAGGGGAACCTTTGCGAGTGGTCTGTATTTTTGGGGGCTCTGCTCACAGCAGAGCTGCACTGGAGTGTCAAGAGCAGAATGGATCTGGAGGTCCGCTTGGAACGAAGCGGGCCTCGGCGTGGTTGCATCCTTTGCGCTTCCCGCATCGCAGCTTCGACTTTCTTTAGCCAGCACCGAAGGATAACGATGGGAAAATGACGGGATCCGAACCCTAGACGAGCCCAAACAGAGATGTCTTCAGCGCACGTTTCTCTTCATCAGCGCATGAATCTTTCGCCTTTTACGAAAGATTTCCGTGGAGGGGAACCTATGCGAGTGGCCATGTGTTTTGGGGGGGCCCTGCTCACAGCAGAGCTGCACAGGAGTGTCAAGAGCAGAATGAGTCTGGCTGTCCGCCAAAACGCGCACTTGGAGCGAAGCGTGCCTCGACGTGGTTGCATCCTTTGCGCTTCCTGGATCGCAGCTTCCACTTTCTTTAGCCAGCAGCGAAGGACGGCGCTCTCTCGCACACGACGGGATCCAAACCCTGGACGAGCCCAAAGAAAGATGTCTTCAGCTCCTCTGGCCCTATCAGTGATTCGTGCGCTTCCAGCATTCTTTTCTGACCGCGAAAGCCGGCGTCCACCGCCTGCGTTGGTGGTATAGTGGTGAGCATAGCTGCCTTCCAAGCAGTTGACCCGGGTTCGATTCCCGGCCAACGCATTTCCTTTGACTCCGGCTGACGTCGAAGCGTTGTCATATTATTGAAAGTGCTTGTGAAGCGGGGATTACTACACAGTGAACATGCACAAAACTACACATGTACGTATTTATTCGTATTATGATTTGTTCTTGACAAAGTCGTGAATGCCACCTGAAACATGCGCAAGAGGTTCGCCTTATTTGAATCAGAATACGAAGCAGTCACGTGGCTGTGTGTGAAAATAAAGCTTGGGACGTCACAGAACACGTGATTATGGCAAAACGAATCAAGCTCCGGTACAGTGCTTCTCCGGTACAGTGAACCCCTTCTCTGACTGCGCCAAAAACTTTTGGACGAGTCGTTCAGCGGCAGCAAAGTGCTAGGTCTCCCCGTCGGGGAATCGAACCCCGGTCTTCCGCGTGACAGGCGGAGATACTGTCCACTATACTAACGAGGAGCTGCGCATGCGGCCCTTCACCCCCAGCCGACGCGACCGCACCGACAGTACCAAAACCAGCCTCTACTCCACGAAATACCAGACCGACCCGTCACGAGCTAGAGTCTCTCAACGTTAGGCGTGCAACCCATTACAGGGGATCATTATTTGGACTCCTTTTTTTTTTTGTATGGATGACATTGTCTTGATTGGGCTTGTGAATATTGGGTGATGGAAGGGACTTTTGTAACTTTTACTCCTCCCATTTGGAGTGAGGGGATGATGAAAATCATGTTGGCAGGTGTCAGCACCCTAGATTACCCTCGGTGAGCGTAGTGGTTTACCGCAGGGATGGCACAGGCCCAAAGGGGGGTGCCGGCACAGCTCGAGTTTCTCTTCATCAACGCATAAATCTTTCGCCTTTTACTAAAGATTTCCGTGGAGGGGAACCTTTGCGAGTGATCTGTATTTTTGGGGGCTCTGCTCACAGCAGAGCTGCACTGGAGTGTCAAGAGCAGAATGGATCTGGAGGTCCGCTTGGAACGAAGCGGGCCTCGGCGTGGTTGCATCCTTTGCGCTTCCCGCATCGCAGCTTCGACTTTCTTTAGCCAGCACCGAAGGATAACGATGGGAAAATGACGGGATCCGAACCCTAGACGAGCCCAAACAGAGATGTCTTCAGCGCACGTTTCTCTTCATCAGCGCATGAATCTTTCGCCTTTTACGAAAGATTTCCGTGGAGGGGAACCTATGCGAGTGGCCATGTGTTTTGGGGGGGCCCTGCTCACAGCAGAGCTGCACAGGAGTGTCAAGAGCAGAATGAGTCTGGCTGTCCGCCAAAACGCGCACTTGGAGCGAAGCGTGCCTCGACGTGGTTGCATCCTTTGCGCTTCCTGGATCGCAGCTTCCACTTTCTTTAGCCAGCAGCGAAGGACGGCGCTCTCTCGCACACGACGGGATCCAAACCCTGGACGAGCCCAAAGAAAGATGTCTTCAGCTCCTCTGGCCCTATCAGTGATTCGTGCGCTTCCAGCATTCTTTTCTGACCGCGAAAGCCGGCGTCCACCGCCTGCGTTGGTGGTATAGTGGTGAGCATAGCTGCCTTCCAAGCAGTTGACCCGGGTTCGATTCCCGGCCAACGCATTTCCTTTGACTCCGGCTGACGTCGAAGCGTTGTCATATTATTGAAAGTGCTTGTGAAGCGGGGATTACTACACAGTGAACATGCACAAAACTACACATGTACGTATTTATTCGTATTATGATTTGTTCTTGACAAAGTCGTGAATGCCACCTGAAACATGCGCAAGAGGTTCGCCTTATTTGAATCAGAATACGAAGCAGTCACGTGGCTGTGTGTGAAAATGAAGCTTGGGACGTCACAGAACACGTGATTATGGCAAAACGAATCAAGCTCCGGTACAGTGCTTCTCCGGTACAGTGAACCCCTTCTCTGACTGCGCCAAAAACTTTTGGACGAGTCGTTCGGCGGCAGCAAAGTGCTAGGTCTCCCCGTCGGGGAATCGAACCCCGGTCTTCCGCGTGACAGGCGGAGATACTGTCCACTATACTAACGAGGAGCTGCGCATGCGGCCCTTCACCCCCAGCCGAGGCGACCGCACCGACAGTACCAAAACCAGCCTCTACTCCACGAAATACCAGACCGACCCGTCACGAGCTAGAGTCTCTCAACGTTAGGCGTGCAACCCATTACAGGGGATCATTATTTGGACTCCTTTTTTTTTTTGTATGGATGACATTGTCTTGATTGGGCTTGTGAATATTGGGTGATGGAAGGGACTTTTGTAACTTTTACTCCTCCCATTTGGAGTGAGGGGATGATGAAAATCATGTTGGCAGGTGTCAGCACCCTAGATTACCCTCGGTGAGCGTAGTGGTTTACCGCAGGGATGGCACAGGCCCAAAGGGGGGTGCCGGCACAGCTCGAGTTTCTCTTCATCAACGCATAAATCTTTCGCCTTTTACTAAAGATTTCCGTGGAGGGGAACCTTTGCGAGTGATCTGTATTTTTGGGGGCTCTGCTCACAGCAGAGCTGCACTGGAGTGTCAAGAGCAGAATGGATCTGGAGGTCCGCTTGGAACGAAGCGGGCCTCGGCGTGGTTGCATCCTTTGCGCTTCCCGCATCGCAGCTTCGACTTTCTTTAGCCAGCACCGAAGGATAACGATGGGAAAATGACGGGATCCGAACCCTAGACGAGCCCAAACAGAGATGTCTTCAGCGCGCGTTTCTCTTCATCAGCGCATGAATCTTTCGCCTTTTACGAAAGATTTCCGTGGAGGGGAACCTATGCGAGTGGCCATGTGTTTTGGGGGGGCCCTGCTCACAGCAGAGCTGCACTGGAGTGTCAAGAGCAGAATGAGTCTGGCTGTCCGCCAAAACGCGCACTTGGAGCGAAGCGTGCCTCGACGTGGTTGCATCCTTTGCGCTTCCTGCATCGCAGCTTCCACTTTCTTTAGCCAGCAGCGAAGGACGGCGCTCTCTCGCACACGACGGGATCCAAACCCTGGACGAGCCCAAAGAAAGATGTCTTCAGCTCCTCTGGCCCTATCAGTGATTCGTGCGCTTCCAGCATTCTTTTCTGACCGCGAAAGCCGGCCTCCACCGCCTGCGTTGGTGGTATAGTGGTGAGCATAGCTACCTTCCAAGCAGTTGACCCGGGTTCGATTCCCGGCCAACGCATTTCCTTTGACTCCGGCTGACGTCGAAGCGTTGTCATATTATTGAAAGTGCTTGTGAAGCGGGGATTACTACACAGTGAACATGCACAAAACTACACATGTACGTATTTATTCGTATTATGATTTGTTCTTGACAAAGTCGTGAATGCCACCTGAAACATGCGCAAGAGGTTCGCCTTATTTGAATCAGAATACGAAGCAGTCACGTGGCTGTGTGTGAAAATGAAGCTTGGGACGTCACAGAACACGTGATTATGGCAAAACGAATCAAGCTCCGGTACAGTGCTTCTCCGGTACAGTGAACCCCTTCTCTGACTGCGCCAAAAACTTTTGGACGAGTCGTTCGGCGGCAGCAAAGTGCTAGGTCTCCCCGTCGGGGAATCGAACCCCGGTCTTCCGCGTGACAGGCGGAGATACTGTCCACTATACTAACGAGGAGCTGCGCATGCGGCCCTTCACCCCCAGCCGACGCGACCGCACCGACAGTACCAAAACCAGCCTCTACTCCACGAAATACCAGACCGACCCGTCACGAGCTAGAGTCTCTCAACGTTAGGCGTGCAACCCATTACAGGGGATCATTATTTGGACTCCTTTTTTTTTTTGTATGGATGACATTGTCTTGATTGGGCTTGTGAATATTGGGTGATGGAAGGGACTTTTGTAACTTTTACTCCTCCCATTTGGAGTGAGGGGATGATGAAAATCATGTTGGCAGGTGTCAGCACCCTAGATTACCCTCGGTGAGCGTAGTGGTTTACCGCAGGGATGGCACAGGCCCAAAGGGGGGTGCCGGCACAGCTCGAGTTTCTCTTCATCAACGCATAAATCTTTCGCCTTTTACTAAAGATTTCCGTGGAGGGGAACCTTTGCGAGTGATCTGTATTTTTGGGGGCTCTGCTCACAGCAGAGCTGCACTGGAGTGTCAAGAGCAGAATGGATCTGGAGGTCCGCTTGGAACGAAGCGGGCCTCGGCGTGGTTGCATCCTTTGCGCTTCCCGCATCGCAGCTTCGACTTTCTTTAGCCAGCACCGAAGGATAACGATGGGAAAATGACGGGATCCGAACCCTAGACGAGCCCAAACAGAGATGTCTTCAGCGCGCGTTTCTCTTCATCAGCGCATGAATCTTTCGCCTTTTACGAAAGATTTCCGTGGAGGGGAACCTATGCGAGTGGCCATGTGTTTTGGGGGGGCCCTGCTCACAGCAGAGCTGCACTGGAGTGTCAAGAGCAGAATGAGTCTGGCTGTCCGCCAAAACGCGCACTTGGAGCGAAGCGTGCCTCGACGTGGTTGCATCCTTTGCGCTTCCTGCATCGCAGCTTCCACTTTCTTTAGCCAGCAGCGAAGGACGGCGCTCTCTCGCACACGACGGGATCCAAACCCTGGACGAGCCCAAAGAAAGATGTCTTCAGCTCCTCTGGCCCTATCAGTGATTCGTGCGCTTCCAGCATTCTTTTCTGACCGCGAAAGCCGGCCTCCACCGCCTGCGTTGGTGGTATAGTGGTGAGCATAGCTGCCTTCCAAGCAGTTGACCCGGGTTCGATTCCCGGCCAACGCATTTCCTTTGACTCCGGCTGACGTCGAAGCGTTGTCATATTATTGAAAGTGCTTGTGAAGCGGGGATTACTACACAGTGAACATGCACAAAACTACACATGTACGTATTTATTCGTATTATGATTTGTTCTTGACAAAGTCGTGAATGCCACCTGAAACATGCGCAAGAGGTTCGCCTTATTTGAATCAGAATACGAAGCAGTCACGTGGCTGTGTGTGAAAATGAAGCTTGGGACGTCACAGAACACGTGATTATGGCAAAACGAATCAAGCTCCGGTACAGTGCTTCTCCGGTACAGTGAACCCCTTCTCTGACTGCGCCAAAAACTTTTGGACGAGTCGTTCGGCGGCAGCAAAGTGCTAGGTCTCCCCGTCGGGGAATCGAACCCCGGTCTTCCGCGTGACAGGCGGAGATACTGTCCACTATACTAACGAGGAGCTGCGCATGCGGCCCTTCACCCCCAGCCGACGCGACCGCACCGACAGTACCAAAACCAGCCTCTACTCCACGAAATACCAGACCGACCCGTCACGAGCTAGAGTCTCTCAACGTTAGGCGTGCAACCCATTACAGGGGATCATTATTTGGACTCCTTTTTTTTTTTGTATGGATGACATTGTCTTGATTGGGCTTGTGAATATTGGGTGATGGAAGGGACTTTTGTAACTTTTACTCCTCCCATTTGGAGTGAGGGGATGATGAAAATCATGTTGGCAGGTGTCAGCACCCTAGATTACCCTCGGTGAGCGTAGTGGTTTACCGCAGGGATGGCACAGGCCCAAGGGGGTGCCGGCACAGCTCGAGTTTCTCTTCATCAACGCATAAATCTTTCGCCTTTTACTAAAGATTTCCGTGGAGGGGAACCTTTGCGAGTGATCTGTATTTTTGGGGGCTCTGCTCACAGCAGAGCTGCACTGGAGTGTCAAGAGCAGAATGGATCTGGAGGTCCGCTTGGAACGAAGCGGGCCTCGGCGTGGTTGCATCTTTTGCGCTTCCCGCATCGCAGCTTCGACTTTCTTTGGCCAGCACCGAAGGATAACGATGGGAAAATGACGGGATCCGAACCCTAGACGAGCCCAAACAGAGATGTCTTCAGCGCGCGTTTCTCTTCATCAGCGCATGAATCTTTCGCCTTTTACGAAAGATTTCCGTGGAGGGGAGCCTATGCGAGTGGCCATGTGTTTTGGGGGGGCCCTGCTCACAGCAGAGCTGCACTGGAGTGTCAAGAGCAGAATGAGTCTGGCTGTCCGCCAAAACGCGCACTTGGAGCGAAGCGTGCCTCGACGTGGTTGCATCCTTTGCGCTTCCTGGATCGCAGCTTCCACTTTCTTTAGCCAGCAGCGAAGGACGGCGCTCTCTCGCACACGACGGGATCCAAACCCTGGACGAGCCCAAAGAAAGATGTCTTCAGCTCCTCTGGCCCTATCAGTGATTCGTGCGCTTCCAGCATTCTTTTCTGACCGCGAAAGCCGGCGTCCACCGCCTGCGTTGGTGGTATAGTGGTGAGCATAGCTGCCTTCCAAGCAGTTGACCCGGGTTCGATTCCCGGCCAACGCATTTCCTTTGACTCCTGCTGACGTCGAAGCGTTGTCATATTATTGAAAGTGCTTGTGAAGCGGGGATTACTACACAGTGAACATGCACAAAACTACACATGTACGTATTTATTCGTATTATGATTTGTTCTTGACAAAGTCGTGAATGCCACCTGAAACATGCGCAAGAGGTTCGCCTTATTTGAATCAGAATACGAAGCAGTCACGTGGCTGTGTGTGAAAATAAAGCTTGGGACGTCACAGAACACGTGATTATGGCAAAACGAATCAAGCTCCGGTACAGTGCTTCTCCGGTACAGTGAACCCCTTCTCTGACTGCGCCAAAAACTTTTGGACGAGTCGTTCGGCGGCAGCAAAGTGCTAGGTCTCCCCGTCGGGGAATCGAACCCCGGTCTTCCGCGTGACAGGCGGAGATACTGTCCACTATACTAACGAGGAGCTGCGCATGCGGCCCTTCACCCCCAGCCGACGCGACCGCACCGACAGTACCAAAACCAGCCTCTACTCCACGAAATACCAGACCGACCCGTCACGAGCTAGAGTCTCTCAACGTTAGGCGTGCAACCCATTACAGGGGATCATTATTTGGACTCCTTTTTTTTTTTGTATGGATGACATTGTCTTGATTGGGCTTGTGAATATTGGGTGATGGAAGGGACTTTTGTAACTTTTACTCCTCCCATTTGGAGTGAGGGGATGATGAAAATCATGTTGGCAGGTGTCAGCACCCTAGATTACCCTCGGTGAGCGTAGTGGTTTACCGCAGGGATGGCACAGGCCCAAAGGGGGGTGCCGGCACAGCTCGAGTTTCTCTTCATCAACGCATAAATCTTTCGCCTTTTACTAAAGATTTCCGTGGAGGGGAACCTTTGCGAGTGATCTGTATTTTTGGGGGCTCTGCTCACAGCAGAGCTGCACTGGAGTGTCAAGAGCAGAATGGATCTGGAGGTCCGCTTGGAACGAAGCGGGCCTCGGCGTGGTTGCATCCTTTGCGCTTCCCGCATCGCAGCTTCGACTTTCTTTAGCCAGCACCGAAGGATAACGATGGGAAAATGACGGGATCCGAACCCTAGACGAGCCCAAACAGAGATGTCTTCAGCGCGCGTTTCTCTTCATCAGCGCATGAATCTTTCGCCTTTTACGAAAGATTTCCGTGGAGGGGAGCCTATGCGAGTGGCCATGTGTTTTGGGGGGGCCCTGCTCACAGCAGAGCTGCACTGGAGTGTCAAGAGCAGAATGAGTCTGGCTGTCCGCCAAAACGCGCACTTGGAGCGAAGCGTGCCTCGACGTGGTTGCATCCTTTGCGCTTCCTGCATCGCAGCTTCCACTTTCTTTAGCCAGCAGCGAAGGACGGCGCTCTCTCGCACACGACGGGATCCAAACCCTGGACGAGCCCAAAGAAAGATGTCTTCAGCTCCTCTGGCCCTATCAGTGATTCGTGCGCTTCCAGCATTCTTTTCTGACCGCGAAAGCCGGCCTCCACCGCCTGCGTTGGTGGTATAGTGGTGAGCATAGCTGCCTTCCAAGCAGTTGACCCGGGTTCGATTCCCGGCCAACGCATTTCCTTTGACTCCGGCTGACGTCGAAGCGTTGTCATATTATTGAAAGTGCTTGTGAAGCGGGGATTACTACACAGTGAACATGCACAAAACTACACATGTACGTATTTATTCGTATTATGATTTGTTCTTGACAAAGTCGTGAATGCCACCTGAAACATGCGCAAGAGGTTCGCCTTATTTGAATCAGAATACGAAGCAGTCACGTGGCTGTGTGTGAAAATGAAGCTTGGGACGTCACAGAACACGTGATTATGGCAAAACGAATCAAGCTCCGGTACAGTGCTTCTCCGGTACAGTGAACCCCTTCTCTGACTGCGCCAAAAACTTTTGGACGAGTCGTTCGGCGGCAGCAAAGTGCTAGGTCTCCCCGTCGGGGAATCGAACCCCGGTCTTCCGCGTGACAGGCGGAGATACTGTCCACTATACTAACGAGGAGCTGCGCATGCGGCCCTTCACCCCCAGCCGACGCGACCGCACCGACAGTACCAAAACCAGCCTCTACTCCACGAAATACCAGACCGACCCGTCACGAGCTAGAGTCTCTCAACGTTAGGCGTGCAACCCATTACAGGGGATCATTATTTGGACTCCTTTTTTTTTTTGTATGGATGACATTGTCTTGATTGGGCTTGTGAATATTGGGTGATGGAAGGGACTTTTGTAACTTTTACTCCTCCCATTTGGAGTGAGGGGATGATGAAAATCATGTTGGCAGGTGTCAGCACCCTAGATTACCCTCGGTGAGCGTAGTGGTTTACCGCAGGGATGGCACAGGCCCAAGGGGGTGCCGGCACAGCTCGAGTTTCTCTTCATCAACGCATAAATCTTTCGCCTTTTACTAAAGATTTCCGTGGAGGGGAACCTTTGCGAGTGATCTGTATTTTTGGGGGCTCTGCTCACAGCAGAGCTGCACTGGAGTGTCAAGAGCAGAATGGATCTGGAGGTCCGCTTGGAACGAAGCGGGCCTCGGCGTGGTTGCATCTTTTGCGCTTCCCGCATCGCAGCTTCGACTTTCTTTGGCCAGCACCGAAGGATAACGATGGGAAAATGACGGGATCCGAACCCTAGACGAGCCCAAACAGAGATGTCTTCAGCGCGCGTTTCTCTTCATCAGCGCATGAATCTTTCGCCTTTTACGAAAGATTTCCGTGGAGGGGAGCCTATGCGAGTGGCCATGTGTTTTGGGGGGGCCCTGCTCACAGCAGAGCTGCACTGGAGTGTCAAGAGCAGAATGAGTCTGGCTGTCCGCCAAAACGCGCACTTGGAGCGAAGCGTGCCTCGACGTGGTTGCATCCTTTGCGCTTCCTGCATCGCAGCTTCCACTTTCTTTAGCCAGCAGCGAAGGACGGCGCTCTCTCGCACACGACGGGATCCAAACCCTGGACGAGCCCAAAGAAAGATGTCTTCAGCTCCTCTGGCCCTATCAGTGATTCGTGCGCTTCCAGCATTCTTTTCTGACCGCGAAAGCCGGCGTCCACCGCCTGCGTTGGTGGTATAGTGGTGAGCATAGCTGCCTTCCAAGCAGTTGACCCGGGTTCGATTCCCGGCCAACGCATTTCCTTTGACTCCGGCTGACGTCGAAGCGTTGTCATATTATTGAAAGTGCTTGTGAAGCGGGGATTACTACACAGTGAACATGCACAAAACTACACATGTACGTATTTATTCGTATTATGATTTGTTCTTGACAAAGTCGTGAATGCCACCTGAAACATGCGCAAGAGGTTCGCCTTATTTGAATCAGAATACGAAGCAGTCACGTGGCTGTGTGTGAAAATGAAGCTTGGGACGTCACAGAACACGTGATTATGGCAAAACGAATCAAGCTCCGGTACAGTGCTTCTCCGGTACAGTGAACCCCTTCTCTGACTGCGCCAAAAACTTTTGGACGAGTCGTTCGGCGGCAGCAAAGTGCTAGGTCTCCCCGTCGGGGAATCGAACCCCGGTCTTCCGCGTGACAGGCGGAGATACTGTCCACTATACTAACGAGGAGCTGCGCATGCGGCCCTTCACCCCCAGCCGAGGCGACCGCACCGACAGTACCAAAACCAGCCTCTACTCCACGAAATACCAGACCGACCCGTCACGAGCTAGAGTCTCTCAACGTTAGGCGTGCAACCCATTACAGGGGATCATTATTTGGACTCCTTTTTTTTTTTGTATGGATGACATTGTCTTGATTGGGCTTGTGAATATTGGGTGATGGAAGGGACTTTTGTAACTTTTACTCCTCCCATTTGGAGTGAGGGGATGATGAAAATCATGTTGGCAGGTGTCAGCACCCTAGATTACCCTCGGTGAGCGTAGTGGTTTACCGCAGGGATGGCACAGGCCCAAAGGGGGGTGCCGGCACAGCTCGAGTTTCTCTTCATCAACGCATAAATCTTTCGCCTTTTACTAAAGATTTCCGTGGAGGGGAACCTTTGCGAGTGATCTGTATTTTTGGGGGCTCTGCTCACAGCAGAGCTGCACTGGAGTGTCAAGAGCAGAATGGATCTGGAGGTCCGCTTGGAACGAAGCGGGCCTCGGCGTGGTTGCATCCTTTGCGCTTCCCGCATCGCAGCTTCGACTTTCTTTAGCCAGCACCGAAGGATAACGATGGGAAAATGACGGGATCCGAACCCTAGACGAGCCCAAACAGAGATGTCTTCAGCGCGCGTTTCTCTTCATCAGCGCATGAATCTTTCGCCTTTTACGAAAGATTTCCGTGGAGGGGAACCTATGCGAGTGGCCATGTGTTTTGGGGGGGCCCTGCTCACAGCAGAGCTGCACTGGAGTGTCAAGAGCAGAATGAGTCTGGCTGTCCGCCAAAACGCGCACTTGGAGCGAAGCGTGCCTCGACGTGGTTGCATCCTTTGCGCTTCCTGCATCGCAGCTTCCACTTTCTTTAGCCAGCAGCGAAGGACGGCGCTCTCTCGCACACGACGGGATCCAAACCCTGGACGAGCCCAAAGAAAGATGTCTTCAGCTCCTCTGGCCCTATCAGTGATTCGTGCGCTTCCAGCATTCTTTTCTGACCGCGAAAGCCGGCCTCCACCGCCTGCGTTGGTGGTATAGTGGTGAGCATAGCTGCCTTCCAAGCAGTTGACCCGGGTTCGATTCCCGGCCAACGCATTTCCTTTGACTCCGGCTGACGTCGAAGCGTTGTCATATTATTGAAAGTGCTTGTGAAGCGGGGATTACTACACAGTGAACATGCACAAAACTACACATGTACGTATTTATTCGTATTATGATTTGTTCTTGACAAAGTCGTGAATGCCACCTGAAACATGCGCAAGAGGTTCGCCTTATTTGAATCAGAATACGAAGCAGTCACGTGGCTGTGTGTGAAAATGAAGCTTGGGACGTCACAGAACACGTGATTATGGCAAAACGAATCAAGCTCCGGTACAGTGCTTCTCCGGTACAGTGAACCCCTTCTCTGACTGCGCCAAAAACTTTTGGACGAGTCGTTCGGCGGCAGCAAAGTGCTAGGTCTCCCCGTCGGGGAATCGAACCCCGGTCTTCCGCGTGACAGGCGGAGATACTGTCCACTATACTAACGAGGAGCTGCGCATGCGGCCCTTCACCCCCAGCCGACGCGACCGCACCGACAGTACCAAAACCAGCCTCTACTCCACGAAATACCAGACCGACCCGTCACGAGCTAGAGTCTCTCAACGTTAGGCGTGCAACCCATTACAGGGGATCATTATTTGGACTCCTTTTTTTTTTTGTATGGATGACATTGTCTTGATTGGGCTTGTGAATATTGGGTGATGGAAGGGACTTTTGTAACTTTTACTCCTCCCATTTGGAGTGAGGGGATGATGAAAATCATGTTGGCAGGTGTCAGCACCCTAGATTACCCTCGGTGAGCGTAGTGGTTTACCGCAGGGATGGCACAGGCCCAAGGGGGTGCCGGCACAGCTCGAGTTTCTCTTCATCAACGCATAAATCTTTCGCCTTTTACTAAAGATTTCCGTGGAGGGGAACCTTTGCGAGTGATCTGTATTTTTGGGGGCTCTGCTCACAGCAGAGCTGCACTGGAGTGTCAAGAGCAGAATGGATCTGGAGGTCCGCTTGGAACGAAGCGGGCCTCGGCGTGGTTGCATCTTTTGCGCTTCCCGCATCGCAGCTTCGACTTTCTTTGGCCAGCACCGAAGGATAACGATGGGAAAATGACGGGATCCGAACCCTAGACGAGCCCAAACAGAGATGTCTTCAGCGCGCGTTTCTCTTCATCAGCGCATGAATCTTTCGCCTTTTACGAAAGATTTCCGTGGAGGGGAGCCTATGCGAGTGGCCATGTGTTTTGGGGGGGCCCTGCTCACAGCAGAGCTGCACTGGAGTGTCAAGAGCAGAATGAGTCTGGCTGTCCGCCAAAACGCGCACTTGGAGCGAAGCGTGCCTCGACGTGGTTGCATCCTTTGCGCTTCCTGGATCGCAGCTTCCACTTTCTTTAGCCAGCAGCGAAGGACGGCGCTCTCTCGCACACGACGGGATCCAAACCCTGGACGAGCCCAAAGAAAGATGTCTTCAGCTCCTCTGGCCCTATCAGTGATTCGTGCGCTTCCAGCATTCTTTTCTGACCGCGAAAGCCGGCGTCCACCGCCTGCGTTGGTGGTATAGTGGTGAGCATAGCTGCCTTCCAAGCAGTTGACCCGGGTTCGATTCCCGGCCAACGCATTTCCTTTGACTCCTGCTGACGTCGAAGCGTTGTCATATTATTGAAAGTGCTTGTGAAGCGGGGATTACTACACAGTGAACATGCACAAAACTACACATGTACGTATTTATTCGTATTATGATTTGTTCTTGACAAAGTCGTGAATGCCACCTGAAACATGCGCAAGAGGTTCGCCTTATTTGAATCAGAATACGAAGCAGTCACGTGGCTGTGTGTGAAAATAAAGCTTGGGACGTCACAGAACACGTGATTATGGCAAAACGAATCAAGCTCCGGTACAGTGCTTCTCCGGTACAGTGAACCCCTTCTCTGACTGCGCCAAAAACTTTTGGACGAGTCGTTCGGCGGCAGCAAAGTGCTAGGTCTCCCCGTCGGGGAATCGAACCCCGGTCTTCCGCGTGACAGGCGGAGATACTGTCCACTATACTAACGAGGAGCTGCGCATGCGGCCCTTCACCCCCAGCCGACGCGACCGCACCGACAGTACCAAAACCAGCCTCTACTCCACGAAATACCAGACCGACCCGTCACGAGCTAGAGTCTCTCAACGTTAGGCGTGCAACCCATTACAGGGGATCATTATTTGGACTCCTTTTTTTTTTTGTATGGATGACATTGTCTTGATTGGGCTTGTGAATATTGGGTGATGGAAGGGACTTTTGTAACTTTTACTCCTCCCATTTGGAGTGAGGGGATGATGAAAATCATGTTGGCAGGTGTCAGCACCCTAGATTACCCTCGGTGAGCGTAGTGGTTTACCGCAGGGATGGCACAGGCCCAAGGGGGTGCCGGCACAGCTCGAGTTTCTCTTCATCAACGCATAAATCTTTCGCCTTTTACTAAAGATTTCCGTGGAGGGGAACCTTTGCGAGTGATCTGTATTTTTGGGGGCTCTGCTCACAGCAGAGCTGCACTGGAGTGTCAAGAGCAGAATGGATCTGGAGGTCCGCTTGGAACGAAGCGGGCCTCGGCGTGGTTGCATCTTTTGCGCTTCCCGCATCGCAGCTTCGACTTTCTTTGGCCAGCACCGAAGGATAACGATGGGAAAATGACGGGATCCGAACCCTAGACGAGCCCAAACAGAGATGTCTTCAGCGCGCGTTTCTCTTCATCAGCGCATGAATCTTTCGCCTTTTACGAAAGATTTCCGTGGAGGGGAGCCTATGCGAGTGGCCATGTGTTTTGGGGGGGCCCTGCTCACAGCAGAGCTGCACTGGAGTGTCAAGAGCAGAATGAGTCTGGCTGTCCGCCAAAACGCGCACTTGGAGCGAAGCGTGCCTCGACGTGGTTGCATCCTTTGCGCTTCCTGCATCGCAGCTTCCACTTTCTTTAGCCAGCAGCGAAGGACGGCGCTCTCTCGCACACGACGGGATCCAAACCCTGGACGAGCCCAAAGAAAGATGTCTTCAGCTCCTCTGGCTCTATCAGTGATTCGTGCGCTTCCAGCATTCTTTTCTGACCGCGAAAGCCGGCGTCCACCGCCTGCGTTGGTGGTATAGTGGTGAGCATAGCTGCCTTCCAAGCAGTTGACCCGGGTTCGATTCCCGGCCAACGCATTTCCTTTGACTCCGGCTGACGTCGAAGCGTTGTCATATTATTGAAAGTGCTTGTGAAGCGGGGATTACTACACAGTGAACATGCACAAAACTACACATGTACGTATTTATTCGTATTATGATTTGTTCTTGACAAAGTCGTGAATGCCACCTGAAACATGCGCAAGAGGTTCGCCTTATTTGAATCAGAATACGAAGCAGTCACGTGGCTGTGTGTGAAAATGAAGCTTGGGACGTCACAGAACACGTGATTATGGCAAAACGAATCAAGCTCCGGTACAGTGCTTCTCCGGTACAGTGAACCCCTTCTCTGACTGCGCCAAAAACTTTTGGACGAGTCGTTCGGCGGCAGCAAAGTGCTAGGTCTCCCCGTCGGGGAATCGAACCCCGGTCTTCCGCGTGACAGGCGGAGATACTGTCCACTATACTAACGAGGAGCTGCGCATGCGGCCCTTCACCCCCAGCCGAGGCGACCGCACCGACAGTACCAAAACCAGCCTCTACTCCACGAAATACCAGACCGACCCGTCACGAGCTAGAGTCTCTCAACGTTAGGCGTGCAACCCATTACAGGGGATCATTATTTGGACTCCTTTTTTTTTTTGTATGGATGACATTGTCTTGATTGGGCTTGTGAATATTGGGTGATGGAAGGGACTTTTGTAACTTTTACTCCTCCCATTTGGAGTGAGGGGATGATGAAAATCATGTTGGCAGGTGTCAGCACCCTAGATTACCCTCGGTGAGCGTAGTGGTTTACCGCAGGGATGGCACAGGCCCAAAGGGGGGTGCCGGCACAGCTCGAGTTTCTCTTCATCAACGCATAAATCTTTCGCCTTTTACTAAAGATTTCCGTGGAGGGGAACCTTTGCGAGTGATCTGTATTTTTGGGGGCTCTGCTCACAGCAGAGCTGCACTGGAGTGTCAAGAGCAGAATGGATCTGGAGGTCCGCTTGGAACGAAGCGGGCCTCGGCGTGGTTGCATCCTTTGCGCTTCCCGCATCGCAGCTTCGACTTTCTTTAGCCAGCACCGAAGGATAACGATGGGAAAATGACGGGATCCGAACCCTAGACGAGCCCAAACAGAGATGTCTTCAGCGCGCGTTTCTCTTCATCAGCGCATGAATCTTTCGCCTTTTACGAAAGATTTCCGTGGAGGGGAACCTATGCGAGTGGCCATGTGTTTTGGGGGGGCCCTGCTCACAGCAGAGCTGCACTGGAGTGTCAAGAGCAGAATGAGTCTGGCTGTCCGCCAAAACGCGCACTTGGAGCGAAGCGTGCCTCGACGTGGTTGCATCCTTTGCGCTTCCTGCATCGCAGCTTCCACTTTCTTTAGCCAGCAGCGAAGGACGGCGCTCTCTCGCACACGACGGGATCCAAACCCTGGACGAGCCCAAAGAAAGATGTCTTCAGCTCCTCTGGCCCTATCAGTGATTCGTGCGCTTCCAGCATTCTTTTCTGACCGCGAAAGCCGGCCTCCACCGCCTGCGTTGGTGGTATAGTGGTGAGCATAGCTGCCTTCCAAGCAGTTGACCCGGGTTCGATTCCCGGCCAACGCATTTCCTTTGACTCCGGCTGACGTCGAAGCGTTGTCATATTATTGAAAGTGCTTGTGAAGCGGGGATTACTACACAGTGAACATGCACAAAACTACACATGTACGTATTTATTCGTATTATGATTTGTTCTTGACAAAGTCGTGAATGCCACCTGAAACATGCGCAAGAGGTTCGCCTTATTTGAATCAGAATACGAAGCAGTCACGTGGCTGTGTGTGAAAATGAAGCTTGGGACGTCACAGAACACGTGATTATGGCAAAACGAATCAAGCTCCGGTACAGTGCTTCTCCGGTACAGTGAACCCCTTCTCTGACTGCGCCAAAAACTTTTGGACGAGTCGTTCGGCGGCAGCAAAGTGCTAGGTCTCCCCGTCGGGGAATCGAACCCCGGTCTTCCGCGTGACAGGCGGAGATACTGTCCACTATACTAACGAGGAGCTGCGCATGCGGCCCTTCACCCCCAGCCGACGCGACCGCACCGACAGTACCAAAACCAGCCTCTACTCCACGAAATACCAGACCGACCCGTCACGAGCTAGAGTCTCTCAACGTTAGGCGTGCAACCCATTACAGGGGATCATTATTTGGACTCCTTTTTTTTTTTGTATGGATGACATTGTCTTGATTGGGCTTGTGAATATTGGGTGATGGAAGGGACTTTTGTAACTTTTACTCCTCCCATTTGGAGTGAGGGGATGATGAAAATCATGTTGGCAGGTGTCAGCACCCTAGATTACCCTCGGTGAGCGTAGTGGTTTACCGCAGGGATGGCACAGGCCCAAGGGGGTGCCGGCACAGCTCGAGTTTCTCTTCATCAACGCATAAATCTTTCGCCTTTTACTAAAGATTTCCGTGGAGGGGAACCTTTGCGAGTGATCTGTATTTTTGGGGGCTCTGCTCACAGCAGAGCTGCACTGGAGTGTCAAGAGCAGAATGGATCTGGAGGTCCGCTTGGAACGAAGCGGGCCTCGGCGTGGTTGCATCTTTTGCGCTTCCCGCATCGCACCTTCGACTTTCTTTGGCCAGCACCGAAGGATAACGATGGGAAAATGACGGGATCCGAACCCTAGACGAGCCCAAACAGAGATGTCTTCAGCGCGCGTTTCTCTTCATCAGCGCATGAATCTTTCGCCTTTTACGAAAGATTTCCGTGGAGGGGAGCCTATGCGAGTGGCCATGTGTTTTGGGGGGGCCCTGCTCACAGCAGAGCTGCACTGGAGTGTCAAGAGCAGAATGAGTCTGGCTGTCCGCCAAAACGCGCACTTGGAGCGAAGCGTGCCTCGACGTGGTTGCATCCTTTGCGCTTCCTGGATCGCAGCTTCCACTTTCTTTAGCCAGCAGCGAAGGACGGCGCTCTCTCGCACACGACGGGATCCAAACCCTGGACGAGCCCAAAGAAAGATGTCTTCAGCTCCTCTGGCCCTATCAGTGATTCGTGCGCTTCCAGCATTCTTTTCTGACCGCGAAAGCCGGCGTCCACCGCCTGCGTTGGTGGTATAGTGGTGAGCATAGCTGCCTTCCAAGCAGTTGACCCGGGTTCGATTCCCGGCCAACGCATTTCCTTTGACTCCTGCTGACGTCGAAGCGTTGTCATATTATTGAAAGTGCTTGTGAAGCGGGGATTACTACACAGTGAACATGCACAAAACTACACATGTACGTATTTATTCGTATTATGATTTGTTCTTGACAAAGTCGTGAATGCCACCTGAAACATGCGCAAGAGGTTCGCCTTATTTGAATCAGAATACGAAGCAGTCACGTGGCTGTGTGTGAAAATAAAGCTTGGGACGTCACAGAACACGTGATTATGGCAAAACGAATCAAGCTCCGGTACAGTGCTTCTCCGGTACAGTGAACCCCTTCTCTGACTGCGCCAAAAACTTTTGGACGAGTCGTTCGGCGGCAGCAAAGTGCTAGGTCTCCCCGTCGGGGAATCGAACCCCGGTCTTCCGCGTGACAGGCGGAGATACTGTCCACTATACTAACGAGGAGCTGCGCATGCGGCCCTTCACCCCCAGCCGACGCGACCGCACCGACAGTACCAAAACCAGCCTCTACTCCACGAAATACCAGACCGACCCGTCACGAGCTAGAGTCTCTCAACGTTAGGCGTGCAACCCATTACAGGGGATCATTATTTGGACTCCTTTTTTTTTTTGTATGGATGACATTGTCTTGATTGGGCTTGTGAATATTGGGTGATGGAAGGGACTTTTGTAACTTTTACTCCTCCCATTTGGAGTGAGGGGATGATGAAAATCATGTTGGCAGGTGTCAGCACCCTAGATTACCCTCGGTGAGCGTAGTGGTTTACCGCAGGGATGGCACAGGCCCAAGGGGGTGCCGGCACAGCTCGAGTTTCTCTTCATCAACGCATAAATCTTTCGCCTTTTACTAAAGATTTCCGTGGAGGGGAACCTTTGCGAGTGATCTGTATTTTTGGGGGCTCTGCTCACAGCAGAGCTGCACTGGAGTGTCAAGAGCAGAATGGATCTGGAGGTCCGCTTGGAACGAAGCGGGCCTCGGCGTGGTTGCATCTTTTGCGCTTCCCGCATCGCAGCTTCGACTTTCTTTGGCCAGCACCGAAGGATAACGATGGGAAAATGACGGGATCCGAACCCTAGACGAGCCCAAACAGAGATGTCTTCAGCGCGCGTTTCTCTTCATCAGCGCATGAATCTTTCGCCTTTTACGAAAGATTTCCGTGGAGGGGAGCCTATGCGAGTGGCCATGTGTTTTGGGGGGGCCCTGCTCACAGCAGAGCTGCACTGGAGTGTCAAGAGCAGAATGAGTCTGGCTGTCCGCCAAAACGCGCACTTGGAGCGAAGCGTGCCTCGACGTGGTTGCATCCTTTGCGCTTCCTGCATCGCAGCTTCCACTTTCTTTAGCCAGCAGCGAAGGACGGCGCTCTCTCGCACACGACGGGATCCAAACCCTGGACGAGCCCAAAGAAAGATGTCTTCAGCTCCTCTGGCTCTATCAGTGATTCGTGCGCTTCCAGCATTCTTTTCTGACCGCGAAAGCCGGCGTCCACCGCCTGCGTTGGTGGTATAGTGGTGAGCATAGCTGCCTTCCAAGCAGTTGACCCGGGTTCGATTCCCGGCCAACGCATTTCCTTTGACTCCGGCTGACGTCGAAGCGTTGTCATATTATTGAAAGTGCTTGTGAAGCGGGGATTACTACACAGTGAACATGCACAAAACTACACATGTACGTATTTATTCGTATTATGATTTGTTCTTGACAAAGTCGTGAATGCCACCTGAAACATGCGCAAGAGGTTCGCCTTATTTGAATCAGAATACGAAGCAGTCACGTGGCTGTGTGTGAAAATGAAGCTTGGGACGTCACAGAACACGTGATTATGGCAAAACGAATCAAGCTCCGGTACAGTGCTTCTCCGGTACAGTGAACCCCTTCTCTGACTGCGCCAAAAACTTTTGGACGAGTCGTTCGGCGGCAGCAAAGTGCTAGGTCTCCCCGTCGGGGAATCGAACCCCGGTCTTCCGCGTGACAGGCGGAGATACTGTCCACTATACTAACGAGGAGCTGCGCATGCGGCCCTTCACCCCCAGCCGAGGCGACCGCACCGACAGTACCAAAACCAGCCTCTACTCCACGAAATACCAGACCGACCCGTCACGAGCTAGAGTCTCTCAACGTTAGGCGTGCAACCCATTACAGGGGATCATTATTTGGACTCCTTTTTTTTTTTGTATGGATGACATTGTCTTGATTGGGCTTGTGAATATTGGGTGATGGAAGGGACTTTTGTAACTTTTACTCCTCCCATTTGGAGTGAGGGGATGATGAAAATCATGTTGGCAGGTGTCAGCACCCTAGATTACCCTCGGTGAGCGTAGTGGTTTACCGCAGGGATGGCACAGGCCCAAAGGGGGGTGCCGGCACAGCTCGAGTTTCTCTTCATCAACGCATAAATCTTTCGCCTTTTACTAAAGATTTCCGTGGAGGGGAACCTTTGCGAGTGATCTGTATTTTTGGGGGCTCTGCTCACAGCAGAGCTGCACTGGAGTGTCAAGAGCAGAATGGATCTGGAGGTCCGCTTGGAACGAAGCGGGCCTCGGCGTGGTTGCATCCTTTGCGCTTCCCGCATCGCAGCTTCGACTTTCTTTAGCCAGCACCGAAGGATAACGATGGGAAAATGACGGGATCCGAACCCTAGACGAGCCCAAACAGAGATGTCTTCAGCGCGCGTTTCTCTTCATCAGCGCATGAATCTTTCGCCTTTTACGAAAGATTTCCGTGGAGGGGAACCTATGCGAGTGGCCATGTGTTTTGGGGGGGCCCTGCTCACAGCAGAGCTGCACTGGAGTGTCAAGAGCAGAATGAGTCTGGCTGTCCGCCAAAACGCGCACTTGGAGCGAAGCGTGCCTCGACGTGGTTGCATCCTTTGCGCTTCCTGCATCGCAGCTTCCACTTTCTTTAGCCAGCAGCGAAGGACGGCGCTCTCTCGCACACGACGGGATCCAAACCCTGGACGAGCCCAAAGAAAGATGTCTTCAGCTCCTCTGGCCCTATCAGTGATTCGTGCGCTTCCAGCATTCTTTTCTGACCGCGAAAGCCGGCCTCCACCGCCTGCGTTGGTGGTATAGTGGTGAGCATAGCTGCCTTCCAAGCAGTTGACCCGGGTTCGATTCCCGGCCAACGCATTTCCTTTGACTCCGGCTGACGTCGAAGCGTTGTCATATTATTGAAAGTGCTTGTGAAGCGGGGATTACTACACAGTGAACATGCACAAAACTACACATGTACGTATTTATTCGTATTATGATTTGTTCTTGACAAAGTCGTGAATGCCACCTGAAACATGCGCAAGAGGTTCGCCTTATTTGAATCAGAATACGAAGCAGTCACGTGGCTGTGTGTGAAAATGAAGCTTGGGACGTCACAGAACACGTGATTATGGCAAAACGAATCAAGCTCCGGTACAGTGCTTCTCCGGTACAGTGAACCCCTTCTCTGACTGCGCCAAAAACTTTTGGACGAGTCGTTCGGCGGCAGCAAAGTGCTAGGTCTCCCCGTCGGGGAATCGAACCCCGGTCTTCCGCGTGACAGGCGGAGATACTGTCCACTATACTAACGAGGAGCTGCGCATGCGGCCCTTCACCCCCAGCCGACGCGACCGCACCGACAGTACCAAAACCAGTCACGAGCTAGAGTCTCTCAACGTTAGGCGTGCAACCCATTACAGGGGATCATTATTTGGACTCCTTTTTTTTTTTGTATGGATGACATTGTCTTGATTGGGCTTGTGAATATTGGGTGATGGAAGGGACTTTTGTAACTTTTACTCCTCCCATTTGGAGTGAGGGGATGATGAAAATCATGTTGGCAGGTGTCAGCACCCTAGATTACCCTCGGTGAGCGTAGTGGTTTACCGCAGGGATGGCACAGGCCCAAAGGGGGGTGCCGGCACAGCTCGAGTTTCTCTTCATCAACGCATAAATCTTTCGCCTTTTACTAAAGATTTCCGTGGAGGGGAACCTTTGCGAGTGGTCTGTATTTTTGGGGGCTCTGCTCACAGCAGAGCTGCACTGGAGTGTCAAGAGCAGAATGGATCTGGAGGTCCGCTTGGAACGAAGCGGGCCTCGGCGTGGTTGCACCCTTTGCGCTTCCCGCATCGCAGCTTCGACTTTCTTTAGCCAGCACCGAAGGATAACGATGGGAAAATGACGGGATCCGAACCCTAGACGAGCCCAAACAGAGATGTCTTCAGCGCACGTTTCTCTTCATCAGCGCATGAATCTTTCGCCTTTTACGAAAGATTTCCGTGGAGGGGAACCTATGCGAGTGGCCATGTGTTTTGGGGGGGCCCTGCTCACAGCAGAGCTGCACAGGAGTGTCAAGAGCAGAATGAGTCTGGCTGTCCGCCAAAACGCGCACTTGGAGCGAAGCGTGCCTCGACGTGGTTGCATCCTTTGCGCTTCCTGGATCGCAGCTTCCACTTTCTTTAGCCAGCAGCGAAGGACGGCGCTCTCTCGCACACGACGGGATCCAAACCCTGGACGAGCCCAAAGAAAGATGTCTTCAGCTCCTCTGGCCCTATCAGTGATTCGTGCGCTTCCAGCATTCTTTTCTGACCGCGAAAGCCGGCGTCCACCGCCTGCGTTGGTGGTATAGTGGTGAGCATAGCTGCCTTCCAAGCAGTTGACCCGGGTTCGATTCCCGGCCAACGCATTTCCTTTGACTCCGGCTGACGTCGAAGCGTTGTCATATTATTGAAAGTGCTTGTGAAGCGGGGATTACTACACAGTGAACATGCACAAAACTACACATGTACGTATTTATTCGTATTATGATTTGTTCTTGACAAAGTCGTGAATGCCACCTGAAACATGCGCAAGAGGTTCGCCTTATTTGAATCAGAATACGAAGCAGTCACGTGGCTGTGTGTGAAAATAAAGCTTGGGACGTCACAGAACACGTGATTATGGCAAAACGAATCAAGCTCCGGTACAGTGCTTCTCCGGTACAGTGAACCCCTTCTCTGACTGCGCCAAAAACTTTTGGACGAGTCGTTCAGCGGCAGCAAAGTGCTAGGTCTCCCCGTCGGGGAATCGAACCCCGGTCTTCCGCGTGACAGGCGGAGATACTGTCCACTATACTAACGAGGAGCTGCGCATGCGGCCCTTCACCCCCAGCCGACGCGACCGCACCGACAGTACCAAAACCAGCCTCTACTCCACGAAATACCAGACCGACCCGTCACGAGCTAGAGTCTCTCAACGTTAGGCGTGCAACCCATTACAGGGGATCATTATTTGGACTCCTTTTTTTTTTTGTATGGATGACATTGTCTTGATTGGGCTTGTGAATATTGGGTGATGGAAGGGACTTTTGTAACTTTTACTCCTCCCATTTGGAGTGAGGGGATGATGAAAATCATGTTGGCAGGTGTCAGCACCCTAGATTACCCTCGGTGAGCGTAGTGGTTTACCGCAGGGATGGCACAGGCCCAAAGGGGGGTGCCGGCACAGCTCGAGTTTCTCTTCATCAACGCATAAATCTTTCGCCTTTTACTAAAGATTTCCGTGGAGGGGAACCTTTGCGAGTGATCTGTATTTTTGGGGGCTCTGCTCACAGCAGAGCTGCACTGGAGTGTCAAGAGCAGAATGGATCTGGAGGTCCGCTTGGAACGAAGCGGGCCTCGGCGTGGTTGCATCCTTTGCGCTTCCCGCATCGCAGCTTCGACTTTCTTTAGCCAGCACCGAAGGATAACGATGGGAAAATGACGGGATCCGAACCCTAGACGAGCCCAAACAGAGATGTCTTCAGCGCACGTTTCTCTTCATCAGCGCATGAATCTTTCGCCTTTTACGAAAGATTTCCGTGGAGGGGAACCTATGCGAGTGGCCATGTGTTTTGGGGGGGCCCTGCTCACAGCAGAGCTGCACAGGAGTGTCAAGAGCAGAATGAGTCTGGCTGTCCGCCAAAACGCGCACTTGGAGCGAAGCGTGCCTCGACGTGGTTGCATCCTTTGCGCTTCCTGGATCGCAGCTTCCACTTTCTTTAGCCAGCAGCGAAGGACGGCGCTCTCTCGCACACGACGGGATCCAAACCCTGGACGAGCCCAAAGAAAGATGTCTTCAGCTCCTCTGGCCCTATCAGTGATTCGTGCGCTTCCAGCATTCTTTTCTGACCGCGAAAGCCGGCGTCCACCGCCTGCGTTGGTGGTATAGTGGTGAGCATAGCTGCCTTCCAAGCAGTTGACCCGGGTTCGATTCCCGGCCAACGCATTTCCTTTGACTCCGGCTGACGTCGAAGCGTTGTCATATTATTGAAAGTGCTTGTGAAGCGGGGATTACTACACAGTGAACATGCACAAAACTACACATGTACGTATTTATTCGTATTATGATTTGTTCTTGACAAAGTCGTGAATGCCACCTGAAACATGCGCAAGAGGTTCGCCTTATTTGAATCAGAATACGAAGCAGTCACGTGGCTGTGTGTGAAAATAAAGCTTGGGACGTCACAGAACACGTGATTATGGCAAAACGAATCAAGCTCCGGTACAGTGCTTCTCCGGTACAGTGAACCCCTTCTCTGACTGCGCCAAAAACTTTTGGACGAGTCGTTCTGCGGCAGCAAAGTGCTAGGTCTCCCCGTCGGGGAATCGAACCCCGGTCTTCCGCGTGACAGGCGGAGATACTGTCCACTATACTAACGAGGAGCTGCGCATGCGGCCCTTCACCCCCAGCCGACGCGACCGCACCGACAGTACCAAAACCAGCCTCTACTCCACGAAATACCAGACCGACCCGTCACGAGCTAGAGTCTCTCAACGTTAGGCGTGCAACCCATTACAGGGGATCATTATTTGGACTCCTTTTTTTTTTTGTATGGATGACATTGTCTTGATTGGGCTTGTGAATATTGGGTGATGGAAGGGACTTTTGTAACTTTTACTCCTCCCATTTGGAGTGAGGGGATGATGAAAATCATGTTGGCAGGTGTCAGCACCCTAGATTACCCTCGGTGAGCGTAGTGGTTTACCGCAGGGATGGCACAGGCCCAAAGGGGGGTGCCGGCACAGCTCGAGTTTCTCTTCATCAACGCATAAATCTTTCGCCTTTTACTAAAGATTTCCGTGGAGGGGAACCTTTGCGAGTGATCTGTATTTTTGGGGGCTCTGCTCACAGCAGAGCTGCACTGGAGTGTCAAGAGCAGAATGGATCTGGAGGTCCGCTTGGAACGAAGCGGGCCTCGGCGTGGTTGCATCCTTTGCGCTTCCCGCATCGCAGCTTCGACTTTCTTTAGCCAGCACCGAAGGATAACGATGGGAAAATGACGGGATCCGAACCCTAGACGAGCCCAAACAGAGATGTCTTCAGCGCGCGTTTCTCTTCATCAGCGCATGAATCTTTCGCCTTTTACGAAAGATTTCCGTGGAGGGGAGCCTATGCGAGTGGCCATGTGTTTTGGGGGGGCCCTGCTCACAGCAGAGCTGCACTGGAGTGTCAAGAGCAGAATGAGTCTGGCTGTCCGCCAAAACGCGCACTTGGAGCGAAGCGTGCCTCGACGTGGTTGCATCCTTTGCGCTTCCTGCATCGCAGCTTCCACTTTCTTTAGCCAGCAGCGAAGGACGGCGCTCTCTCGCACACGACGGGATCCAAACCCTGGACGAGCCCAAAGAAAGATGTCTTCAGCTCCTCTGGCCCTATCAGTGATTCGTGCGCTTCCAGCATTCTTTTCTGACCGCGAAAGCCGGCCTCCACCGCCTGCGTTGGTGGTATAGTGGTGAGCATAGCTGCCTTCCAAGCAGTTGACCCGGGTTCGATTCCCGGCCAACGCATTTCCTTTGACTCCGGCTGACGTCGAAGCGTTGTCATATTATTGAAAGTGCTTGTGAAGCGGGGATTACTACACAGTGAACATGCACAAAACTACACATGTACGTATTTATTCGTATTATGATTTGTTCTTGACAAAGTCGTGAATGCCACCTGAAACATGCGCAAGAGGTTCGCCTTATTTGAATCAGAATACGAAGCAGTCACGTGGCTGTGTGTGAAAATGAAGCTTGGGACGTCACAGAACACGTGATTATGGCAAAACGAATCAAGCTCCGGTACAGTGCTTCTCCGGTACAGTGAACCCCTTCTCTGACTGCGCCAAAAACTTTTGGACGAGTCGTTCGGCGGCAGCAAAGTGCTAGGTCTCCCCGTCGGGGAATCGAACCCCGGTCTTCCGCGTGACAGGCGGAGATACTGTCCACTATACTAACGAGGAGCTGCGCATGCGGCCCTTCACCCCCAGCCGACGCGACCGCACCGACAGTACCAAAACCAGCCTCTACTCCACGAAATACCAGACCGACCCGTCACGAGCTAGAGTCTCTCAACGTTAGGCGTGCAACCCATTACAGGGGATCATTATTTGGACTCCTTTTTTTTTTTGTATGGATGACATTGTCTTGATTGGGCTTGTGAATATTGGGTGATGGAAGGGACTTTTGTAACTTTTACTCCTCCCATTTGGAGTGAGGGGATGATGAAAATCATGTTGGCAGGTGTCAGCACCCTAGATTACCCTCGGTGAGCGTAGTGGTTTACCGCAGGGATGGCACAGGCCCAAGGGGGTGCCGGCACAGCTCGAGTTTCTCTTCATCAACGCATAAATCTTTCGCCTTTTACTAAAGATTTCCGTGGAGGGGAACCTTTGCGAGTGATCTGTATTTTTGGGGGCTCTGCTCACAGCAGAGCTGCACTGGAGTGTCAAGAGCAGAATGGATCTGGAGGTCCGCTTGGAACGAAGCGGGCCTCGGCGTGGTTGCATCTTTTGCGCTTCCCGCATCGCAGCTTCGACTTTCTTTGGCCAGCACCGAAGGATAACGATGGGAAAATGACGGGATCCGAACCCTAGACGAGCCCAAACAGAGATGTCTTCAGCGCGCGTTTCTCTTCATCAGCGCATGAATCTTTCGCCTTTTACGAAAGATTTCCGTGGAGGGGAGCCTATGCGAGTGGCCATGTGTTTTGGGGGGGCCCTGCTCACAGCAGAGCTGCACTGGAGTGTCAAGAGCAGAATGAGTCTGGCTGTCCGCCAAAACGCGCACTTGGAGCGAAGCGTGCCTCGACGTGGTTGCATCCTTTGCGCTTCCTGCATCGCAGCTTCCACTTTCTTTAGCCAGCAGCGAAGGACGGCGCTCTCTCGCACACGACGGGATCCAAACCCTGGACGAGCCCAAAGAAAGATGTCTTCAGCTCCTCTGGCCCTATCAGTGATTCGTGCGCTTCCAGCATTCTTTTCTGACCGCGAAAGCCGGCGTCCACCGCCTGCGTTGGTGGTATAGTGGTGAGCATAGCTGCCTTCCAAGCAGTTGACCCGGGTTCGATTCCCGGCCAACGCATTTCCTTTGACTCCGGCTGACGTCGAAGCGTTGTCATATTATTGAAAGTGCTTGTGAAGCGGGGATTACTACACAGTGAACATGCACAAAACTACACATGTACGTATTTATTCGTATTATGATTTGTTCTTGACAAAGTCGTGAATGCCACCTGAAACATGCGCAAGAGGTTCGCCTTATTTGAATCAGAATACGAAGCAGTCACGTGGCTGTGTGTGAAAATGAAGCTTGGGACGTCACAGAACACGTGATTATGGCAAAACGAATCAAGCTCCGGTACAGTGCTTCTCCGGTACAGTGAACCCCTTCTCTGACTGCGCCAAAAACTTTTGGACGAGTCGTTCGGCGGCAGCAAAGTGCTAGGTCTCCCCGTCGGGGAATCGAACCCCGGTCTTCCGCGTGACAGGCGGAGATACTGTCCACTATACTAACGAGGAGCTGCGCATGCGGCCCTTCACCCCCAGCCGAGGCGACCGCACCGACAGTACCAAAACCAGCCTCTACTCCACGAAATACCAGACCGACCCGTCACGAGCTAGAGTCTCTCAACGTTAGGCGTGCAACCCATTACAGGGGATCATTATTTGGACTCCTTTTTTTTTTTGTATGGATGACATTGTCTTGATTGGGCTTGTGAATATTGGGTGATGGAAGGGACTTTTGTAACTTTTACTCCTCCCATTTGGAGTGAGGGGATGATGAAAATCATGTTGGCAGGTGTCAGCACCCTAGATTACCCTCGGTGAGCGTAGTGGTTTACCGCAGGGATGGCACAGGCCCAAAGGGGGGTGCCGGCACAGCTCGAGTTTCTCTTCATCAACGCATAAATCTTTCGCCTTTTACTAAAGATTTCCGTGGAGGGGAACCTTTGCGAGTGATCTGTATTTTTGGGGGCTCTGCTCACAGCAGAGCTGCACTGGAGTGTCAAGAGCAGAATGGATCTGGAGGTCCGCTTGGAACGAAGCGGGCCTCGGCGTGGTTGCATCCTTTGCGCTTCCCGCATCGCAGCTTCGACTTTCTTTAGCCAGCACCGAAGGATAACGATGGGAAAATGACGGGATCCGAACCCTAGACGAGCCCAAACAGAGATGTCTTCAGCGCGCGTTTCTCTTCATCAGCGCATGAATCTTTCGCCTTTTACGAAAGATTTCCGTGGAGGGGAACCTATGCGAGTGGCCATGTGTTTTGGGGGGGCCCTGCTCACAGCAGAGCTGCACTGGAGTGTCAAGAGCAGAATGAGTCTGGCTGTCCGCCAAAACGCGCACTTGGAGCGAAGCGTGCCTCGACGTGGTTGCATCCTTTGCGCTTCCTGCATCGCAGCTTCCACTTTCTTTAGCCAGCAGCGAAGGACGGCGCTCTCTCGCACACGACGGGATCCAAACCCTGGACGAGCCCAAAGAAAGATGTCTTCAGCTCCTCTGGCCCTATCAGTGATTCGTGCGCTTCCAGCATTCTTTTCTGACCGCGAAAGCCGGCCTCCACCGCCTGCGTTGGTGGTATAGTGGTGAGCATAGCTGCCTTCCAAGCAGTTGACCCGGGTTCGATTCCCGGCCAACGCATTTCCTTTGACTCCGGCTGACGTCGAAGCGTTGTCATATTATTGAAAGTGCTTGTGAAGCGGGGATTACTACACAGTGAACATGCACAAAACTACACATGTACGTATTTATTCGTATTATGATTTGTTCTTGACAAAGTCGTGAATGCCACCTGAAACATGCGCAAGAGGTTCGCCTTATTTGAATCAGAATACGAAGCAGTCACGTGGCTGTGTGTGAAAATGAAGCTTGGGACGTCACAGAACACGTGATTATGGCAAAACGAATCAAGCTCCGGTACAGTGCTTCTCCGGTACAGTGAACCCCTTCTCTGACTGCGCCAAAAACTTTTGGACGAGTCGTTCGGCGGCAGCAAAGTGCTAGGTCTCCCCGTCGGGGAATCGAACCCCGGTCTTCCGCGTGACAGGCGGAGATACTGTCCACTATACTAACGAGGAGCTGCGCATGCGGCCCTTCACCCCCAGCCGACGCGACCGCACCGACAGTACCAAAACCAGCCTCTACTCCACGAAATACCAGACCGACCCGTCACGAGCTAGAGTCTCTCAACGTTAGGCGTGCAACCCATTACAGGGGATCATTATTTGGACTCCTTTTTTTTTTTGTATGGATGACATTGTCTTGATTGGGCTTGTGAATATTGGGTGATGGAAGGGACTTTTGTAACTTTTACTCCTCCCATTTGGAGTGAGGGGATGATGAAAATCATGTTGGCAGGTGTCAGCACCCTAGATTACCCTCGGTGAGCGTAGTGGTTTACCGCAGGGATGGCACAGGCCCAAGGGGGTGCCGGCACAGCTCGAGTTTCTCTTCATCAACGCATAAATCTTTCGCCTTTTACTAAAGATTTCCGTGGAGGGGAACCTTTGCGAGTGATCTGTATTTTTGGGGGCTCTGCTCACAGCAGAGCTGCACTGGAGTGTCAAGAGCAGAATGGATCTGGAGGTCCGCTTGGAACGAAGCGGGCCTCGGCGTGGTTGCATCTTTTGCGCTTCCCGCATCGCAGCTTCGACTTTCTTTGGCCAGCACCGAAGGATAACGATGGGAAAATGACGGGATCCGAACCCTAGACGAGCCCAAACAGAGATGTCTTCAGCGCGCGTTTCTCTTCATCAGCGCATGAATCTTTCGCCTTTTACGAAAGATTTCCGTGGAGGGGAGCCTATGCGAGTGGCCATGTGTTTTGGGGGGGCCCTGCTCACAGCAGAGCTGCACTGGAGTGTCAAGAGCAGAATGAGTCTGGCTGTCCGCCAAAACGCGCACTTGGAGCGAAGCGTGCCTCGACGTGGTTGCATCCTTTGCGCTTCCTGCATCGCAGCTTCCACTTTCTTTAGCCAGCAGCGAAGGACGGCGCTCTCTCGCACACGACGGGATCCAAACCCTGGACGAGCCCAAAGAAAGATGTCTTCAGCTCCTCTGGCCCTATCAGTGATTCGTGCGCTTCCAGCATTCTTTTCTGACCGCGAAAGCCGGCGTCCACCGCCTGCGTTGGTGGTATAGTGGTGAGCATAGCTGCCTTCCAAGCAGTTGACCCGGGTTCGATTCCCGGCCAACGCATTTCCTTTGACTCCGGCTGACGTCGAAGCGTTGTCATATTATTGAAAGTGCTTGTGAAGCGGGGATTACTACACAGTGAACATGCACAAAACTACACATGTACGTATTTATTCGTATTATGATTTGTTCTTGACAAAGTCGTGAATGCCACCTGAAACATGCGCAAGAGGTTCGCCTTATTTGAATCAGAATACGAAGCAGTCACGTGGCTGTGTGTGAAAATGAAGCTTGGGACGTCACAGAACACGTGATTATGGCAAAACGAATCAAGCTCCGGTACAGTGCTTCTCCGGTACAGTGAACCCCTTCTCTGACTGCGCCAAAAACTTTTGGACGAGTCGTTCGGCGGCAGCAAAGTGCTAGGTCTCCCCGTCGGGGAATCGAACCCCGGTCTTCCGCGTGACAGGCGGAGATACTGTCCACTATACTAACGAGGAGCTGCGCATGCGGCCCTTCACCCCCAGCCGAGGCGACCGCACCGACAGTACCAAAACCAGCCTCTACTCCACGAAATACCAGACCGACCCGTCACGAGCTAGAGTCTCTCAACGTTAGGCGTGCAACCCATTACAGGGGATCATTATTTGGACTCCTTTTTTTTTTTGTATGGATGACATTGTCTTGATTGGGCTTGTGAATATTGGGTGATGGAAGGGACTTTTGTAACTTTTACTCCTCCCATTTGGAGTGAGGGGATGATGAAAATCATGTTGGCAGGTGTCAGCACCCTAGATTACCCTCGGTGAGCGTAGTGGTTTACCGCAGGGATGGCACAGGCCCAAAGGGGGGTGCCGGCACAGCTCGAGTTTCTCTTCATCAACGCATAAATCTTTCGCCTTTTACTAAAGATTTCCGTGGAGGGGAACCTTTGCGAGTGATCTGTATTTTTGGGGGCTCTGCTCACAGCAGAGCTGCACTGGAGTGTCAAGAGCAGAATGGATCTGGAGGTCCGCTTGGAACGAAGCGGGCCTCGGCGTGGTTGCATCCTTTGCGCTTCCCGCATCGCAGCTTCGACTTTCTTTAGCCAGCACCGAAGAATAACGATGGGAAAATGACGGGATCCGAACCCTAGACGAGCCCAAACAGAGATGTCTTCAGCGCGCGTTTCTCTTCATCAGCGCATGAATCTTTCGCCTTTTACGAAAGATTTCCGTGGAGGGGAACCTATGCGAGTGGCCATGTGTTTTGGGGGGGCCCTGCTCACAGCAGAGCTGCACTGGAGTGTCAAGAGCAGAATGAGTCTGGCTGTCCGCCAAAACGCGCACTTGGAGCGAAGCGTGCCTCGACGTGGTTGCATCCTTTGCGCTTCCTGCATCGCAGCTTCCACTTTCTTTAGCCAGCAGCGAAGGACGGCGCTCTCTCGCACACGACGGGATCCAAACCCTGGACGAGCCCAAAGAAAGATGTCTTCAGCTCCTCTGGCCCTATCAGTGATTCGTGCGCTTCCAGCATTCTTTTCTGACCGCGAAAGCCGGCCTCCACCGCCTGCGTTGGTGGTATAGTGGTGAGCATAGCTGCCTTCCAAGCAGTTGACCCGGGTTCGATTCCCGGCCAACGCATTTCCTTTGACTCCGGCTGACGTCGAAGCGTTGTCATATTATTGAAAGTGCTTGTGAAGCGGGGATTACTACACAGTGAACATGCACAAAACTACACATGTACGTATTTATTCGTATTATGATTTGTTCTTGACAAAGTCGTGAATGCCACCTGAAACATGCGCAAGAGGTTCGCCTTATTTGAATCAGAATACGAAGCAGTCACGTGGCTGTGTGTGAAAATGAAGCTTGGGACGTCACAGAACACGTGATTATGGCAAAACGAATCAAGCTCCGGTACAGTGCTTCTCCGGTACAGTGAACCCCTTCTCTGACTGCGCCAAAAACTTTTGGACGAGTCGTTCGGCGGCAGCAAAGTGCTAGGTCTCCCCGTCGGGGAATCGAACCCCGGTCTTCCGCGTGACAGGCGGAGATACTGTCCACTATACTAACGAGGAGCTGCGCATGCGGCCCTTCACCCCCAGCCGACGCGACCGCACCGACAGTACCAAAACCAGCCTCTACTCCACGAAATACCAGACCGACCCGTCACGAGCTAGAGTCTCTCAACGTTAGGCGTGCAACCCATTACAGGGGATCATTATTTGGACTCCTTTTTTTTTTTGTATGGATGACATTGTCTTGATTGGGCTTGTGAATATTGGGTGATGGAAGGGACTTTTGTAACTTTTACTCCTCCCATTTGGAGTGAGGGGATGATGAAAATCATGTTGGCAGGTGTCAGCACCCTAGATTACCCTCGGTGAGCGTAGTGGTTTACCGCAGGGATGGCACAGGCCCAAGGGGGTGCCGGCACAGCTCGAGTTTCTCTTCATCAACGCATAAATCTTTCGCCTTTTACTAAAGATTTCCGTGGAGGGGAACCTTTGCGAGTGATCTGTATTTTTGGGGGCTCTGCTCACAGCAGAGCTGCACTGGAGTGTCAAGAGCAGAATGGATCTGGAGGTCCGCTTGGAACGAAGCGGGCCTCGGCGTGGTTGCATCTTTTGCGCTTCCCGCATCGCAGCTTCGACTTTCTTTGGCCAGCACCGAAGGATAACGATGGGAAAATGACGGGATCCGAACCCTAGACGAGCCCAAACAGAGATGTCTTCAGCGCGCGTTTCTCTTCATCAGCGCATGAATCTTTCGCCTTTTACGAAAGATTTCCGTGGAGGGGAGCCTATGCGAGTGGCCATGTGTTTTGGGGGGGCCCTGCTCACAGCAGAGCTGCACTGGAGTGTCAAGAGCAGAATGAGTCTGGCTGTCCGCCAAAACGCGCACTTGGAGCGAAGCGTGCCTCGACGTGGTTGCATCCTTTGCGCTTCCTGCATCGCAGCTTCCACTTTCTTTAGCCAGCAGCGAAGGACGGCGCTCTCTCGCACACGACGGGATCCAAACCCTGGACGAGCCCAAAGAAAGATGTCTTCAGCTCCTCTGGCCCTATCAGTGATTCGTGCGCTTCCAGCATTCTTTTCTGACCGCGAAAGCCGGCGTCCACCGCCTGCGTTGGTGGTATAGTGGTGAGCATAGCTGCCTTCCAAGCAGTTGACCCGGGTTCGATTCCCGGCCAACGCATTTCCTTTGACTCCGGCTGACGTCGAAGCGTTGTCATATTATTGAAAGTGCTTGTGAAGCGGGGATTACTACACAGTGAACATGCACAAAACTACACATGTACGTATTTATTCGTATTATGATTTGTTCTTGACAAAGTCGTGAATGCCACCTGAAACATGCGCAAGAGGTTCGCCTTATTTGAATCAGAATACGAAGCAGTCACGTGGCTGTGTGTGAAAATGAAGCTTGGGACGTCACAGAACACGTGATTATGGCAAAACGAATCAAGCTCCGGTACAGTGCTTCTCCGGTACAGTGAACCCCTTCTCTGACTGCGCCAAAAACTTTTGGACGAGTCGTTCGGCGGCAGCAAAGTGCTAGGTCTCCCCGTCGGGGAATCGAACCCCGGTCTTCCGCGTGACAGGCGGAGATACTGTCCACTATACTAACGAGGAGCTGCGCATGCGGCCCTTCACCCCCAGCCGAGGCGACCGCACCGACAGTACCAAAACCAGCCTCTACTCCACGAAATACCAGACCGACCCGTCACGAGCTAGAGTCTCTCAACGTTAGGTGTGCAACCCATTACAGGGGATCATTATTTGGACTCCTTTTTTTTTTTGTATGGATGACATTGTCTTGATTGGGCTTGTGAATATTGGGTGATGGAAGGGACTTTTGTAACTTTTACTCCTCCCATTTGGAGTGAGGGGATGATGAAAATCATGTTGGCAGGTGTCAGCACCCTAGATTACCCTCGGTGAGCGTAGTGGTTTACCGCAGGGATGGCACAGGCCCAAAGGGGGGTGCCGGCACAGCTCGAGTTTCTCTTCATCAACGCATAAATCTTTCGCCTTTTACTAAAGATTTCCGTGGAGGGGAACCTTTGCGAGTGATCTGTATTTTTGGGGGCTCTGCTCACAGCAGAGCTGCACTGGAGTGTCAAGAGCAGAATGGATCTGGAGGTCCGCTTGGAACGAAGCGGGCCTCGGCGTGGTTGCATCCTTTGCGCTTCCCGCATCGCAGCTTCGACTTTCTTTAGCCAGCACCGAAGGATAACGATGGGAAAATGACGGGATCCGAACCCTAGACGAGCCCAAACAGAGATGTCTTCAGCGCGCGTTTCTCTTCATCAGCGCATGAATCTTTCGCCTTTTACGAAAGATTTCCGTGGAGGGGAACCTATGCGAGTGGCCATGTGTTTTGGGGGGGCCCTGCTCACAGCAGAGCTGCACTGGAGTGTCAAGAGCAGAATGAGTCTGGCTGTCCGCCAAAACGCGCACTTGGAGCGAAGCGTGCCTCGACGTGGTTGCATCCTTTGCGCTTCCTGCATCGCAGCTTCCACTTTCTTTAGCCAGCAGCGAAGGACGGCGCTCTCTCGCACACGACGGGATCCAAACCCTGGACGAGCCCAAAGAAAGATGTCTTCAGCTCCTCTGGCCCTATCAGTGATTCGTGCGCTTCCAGCATTCTTTTCTGACCGCGAAAGCCGGCCTCCACCGCCTGCGTTGGTGGTATAGTGGTGAGCATAGCTGCCTTCCAAGCAGTTGACCCGGGTTCGATTCCCGGCCAACGCATTTCCTTTGACTCCGGCTGACGTCGAAGCGTTGTCATATTATTGAAAGTGCTTGTGAAGCGGGGATTACTACACAGTGAACATGCACAAAACTACACATGTACGTATTTATTCGTATTATGATTTGTTCTTGACAAAGTCGTGAATGCCACCTGAAACATGCGCAAGAGGTTCGCCTTATTTGAATCAGAATACGAAGCAGTCACGTGGCTGTGTGTGAAAATGAAGCTTGGGACGTCACAGAACACGTGATTATGGCAAAACGAATCAAGCTCCGGTACAGTGCTTCTCCGGTACAGTGAACCCCTTCTCTGACTGCGCCAAAAACTTTTGGACGAGTCGTTCGGCGGCAGCAAAGTGCTAGGTCTCCCCGTCGGGGAATCGAACCCCGGTCTTCCGCGTGACAGGCGGAGATACTGTCCACTATACTAACGAGGAGCTGCGCATGCGGCCCTTCACCCCCAGCCGACGCGACCGCACCGACAGTACCAAAACCAGCCTCTACTCCACGAAATACCAGACCGACCCGTCACGAGCTAGAGTCTCTCAACGTTAGGCGTGCAACCCATTACAGGGGATCATTATTTGGACTCCTTTTTTTTTTTGTATGGATGACATTGTCTTGATTGGGCTTGTGAATATTGGGTGATGGAAGGGACTTTTGTAACTTTTACTCCTCCCATTTGGAGTGAGGGGATGATGAAAATCATGTTGGCAGGTGTCAGCACCCTAGATTACCCTCGGTGAGCGTAGTGGTTTACCGCAGGGATGGCACAGGTCCAAGGGGGTGCCGGCACAGCTCGAGTTTCTCTTCATCAACGCATAAATCTTTCGCCTTTTACTAAAGATTTCCGTGGAGGGGAACCTTTGCGAGTGATCTGTATTTTTGGGGGCTCTGCTCACAGCAGAGCTGCACTGGAGTGTCAAGAGCAGAATGGATCTGGAGGTCCGCTTGGAACGAAGCGGGCCTCGGCGTGGTTGCATCCTTTGCGCTTCCCGCATCGCAGCTTCGACTTTCTTTGGCCAGCACCGAAGGATAACGATGGGAAAATGACGGGATCCGAACCCTAGACGAGCCCAAACAGAGATGTCTTCAGCGCGCGTTTCTCTTCATCAGCGCATGAATCTTTCGCCTTTTACGAAAGATTTCCGTGGAGGGGAGCCTATGCGAGTGGCCATGTGTTTTGGGGGGGCCCTGCTCACAGCAGAGCTGCACTGGAGTGTCAAGAGAAGAATGAGTCTGGCTGTCCGCCAAAACGCGCACTTGGAGCGAAGCGTGCCTCGACGTGGTTGCATCCTTTGCGCTTCCTGCATCGCAGCTTCCACTTTCTTTAGCCAGCAGCGAAGGACGGCGCTCTCTCGCACACGACGGGATCCAAACCCTGGACGAGCCCAAAGAAAGATGTCTTCAGCTCCTCTGGCCCTATCAGTGATTCGTGCGCTTCCAGCATTCTTTTCTGACCGCGAAAGCCGGCGTCCACCGCCTGCGTTGGTGGTATAGTGGTGAGCATAGCTGCCTTCCAAGCAGTTGACCCGGGTTCGATTCCCGGCCAACGCATTTCCTTTGACTCCGGCTGACGTCGAAGCGTTGTCATATTATTGAAAGTGCTTGTGAAGCGGGGATTACTACACAGTGAACATGCACAAAACTACACATGTACGTATTTATTCGTATTATGATTTGTTCTTGACAAAGTCGTGAATGCCACCTGAAACATGCGCAAGAGGTTCGCCTTATTTGAATCAGAATACGAAGCAGTCACGTGGCTGTGTGTGAAAATGAAGCTTGGGACGTCACAGAACACGTGATTATGGCAAAACGAATCAAGCTCCGGTACAGTGCTTCTCCGGTACAGTGAACCCCTTCTCTGACTGCGCCAAAAACTTTTGGACGAGTCGTTCGGCGGCAGCAAAGTGCTAGGTCTCCCCGTCGGGGAATCGAACCCCGGTCTTCCGCGTGACAGGCGGAGATACTGTCCACTATACTAACGAGGAGCTGCGCATGCGGCCCTTCACCCCCAGCCGACGCGACCGCACCGACAGTACCAAAACCAGCCTCTACTCCACGAAATACCAGACCGACCCGTCACGAGCTAGAGTCTCTCAACGTTAGGCGTGCAACCCATTACAGGGGATCATTATTTGGACTCCTTTTTTTTTTTGTATGGATGACATTGTCTTGATTGGGCTTGTGAATATTGGGTGATGGAAGGGACTTTTGTAACTTTTACTCCTCCCATTTGGAGTGAGGGGATGATGAAAATCATGTTGGCAGGTGTCAGCACCCTAGATTACCCTCGGTGAGCGTAGTGGTTTACCGCAGGGATGGCACAGGCCCAAGGGGGTGCCGGCACAGCTCGAGTTTCTCTTCATCAACGCATAAATCTTTCGCCTTTTACTAAAGATTTCCGTGGAGGGGAACCTTTGCGAGTGATCTGTATTTTTGGGGGCTCTGCTCACAGCAGAGCTGCACTGGAGTGTCAAGAGCAGAATGGATCTGGAGGTCCGCTTGGAACGAAGCGGGCCTCGGCGTGGTTGCATCCTTTGCGCTTCCCGCATCGCAGCTTCGACTTTCTTTAGCCAGCACCGAAGGATAACGATGGGAAAATGACGGGATCCGAACCCTAGACGAGCCCAAACAGAGATGTCTTCAGCGCGCGTTTCTCTTCATCAGCGCATGAATCTTTCGCCTTTTACGAAAGATTTCCGTGGAGGGGAGCCTATGCGAGTGGCCATGTGTTTTGGGGGGGCCCTGCTCACAGCAGAGCTGCACTGGAGTGTCAAGAGCAGAATGAGTCTGGCTGTCCGCCAAAACGCGCACTTGGAGCGAAGCGTGCCTCGACGTGGTTGCATCCTTTGCGCTTCCTGCATCGCAGCTTCCACTTTCTTTAGCCAGCAGCGAAGGACGGCGCTCTCTCGCACACGACGGGATCCAAACCCTGGACGAGCCCAAAGAAAGATGTCTTCAGCTCCTCTGGCCCTATCAGTGATTCGTGCGCTTCCAGCATTCTTTTCTGACCGCGAAAGCCGGCGTCCACCGCCTGCGTTGGTGGTATAGTGGTGAGCATAGCTGCCTTCCAAGCAGTTGACCCGGGTTCGATTCCCGGCCAACGCATTTCCTTTGACTCCGGCTGACGTCGAAGCGTTGTCATATTATTGAAAGTGCTTGTGAAGCGGGGATTACTACACAGTGAACATGCACAAAACTACACATGTACGTATTTATTCGTATTATGATTTGTTCTTGACAAAGTCGTGAATGCCACCTGAAACATGCGCAAGAGGTTCGCCTTATTTGAATCAGAATACGAAGCAGTCACGTGGCTGTGTGTGAAAATGAAGCTTGGGACGTCACAGAACACGTGATTATGGCAAAACGAATCAAGCTCCGGTACAGTGCTTCTCCGGTACAGTGAACCCCTTCTCTGACTGCGCCAAAAACTTTTGGACGAGTCGTTCGGCGGCAGCAAAGTGCTAGGTCTCCCCGTCGGGGAATCGAACCCCGGTCTTCCGCGTGACAGGCGGAGATACTGTCCACTATACTAACGAGGAGCTGCGCATGCGGCCCTTCACCCCCAGCCAACGCGACCGCACCGACAGTACCAAAACCAGCCTCTACTCCACGAAATACCAGACCGACCCGTCACGAGCTAGAGTCTCTCAACGTTAGGCGTGCAACCCATTACAGGGGATCATTATTTGGACTCCTTTTTTTTTTTGTATGGATGACATTGTCTTGATTGGGCTTGTGAATATTGGGTGATGGAAGGGACTTTTGTAACTTTTACTCCTCCCATTTGGAGTGAGGGGATGATGAAAATCATGTTGGCAGGTGTCAGCACCCTAGATTACCCTCGGTGAGCGTAGTGGTTTACCGCAGGGATGGCACAGGCCCAAGGGGGTGCCGGCACAGCTCGAGTTTCTCTTCATCAACGCATAAATCTTTCGCCTTTTACTAAAGATTTCCGTGGAGGGGAACCTTTGCGAGTGATCTGTATTTTTGGGGGCTCTGCTCACAGCAGAGCTGCACTGGAGTATCAAGAGCAGAATGGATTTGGAGGTCCGCTTGGAACGAAGCGGGCCTCGGCGTGGTTGCATCCTTTGCGCTTCCCGCATCGCAGCTTCGACTTTCTTTGGCCAGCACCGAAGGATAACGATGGGAAAATGACGGGATCCGAACCCTAGACGAGCCCAAACAGAGATGTCTTCAGCGCGCGTTTCTCTTCATCAGCGCATGAATCTTTCGCCTTTTACGAAAGATTTCCGTGGAGGGGAACCTATGCGAGTGGCCATGTGTTTTGGGGGGGCCCTGCTCACAGCAGAGCTGCACTGGAGTGTCAAGAGCAGAATGAGTCTGGCTGTCCGCCAAAACGCGCACTTGGAGCGAAGCGTGCCTCGACGTGGTTGCATCCTTTGCGCTTCCTGCATCGCAGCTTCCACTTTCTTTAGCCAGCAGCGAAGGACGGCGCTCTCTCGCACACGACGGGATCCAAACCCTGGACGAGCCCAAAGAAAGATGTCTTCAGCTCCTCTGGCCCTATCAGTGATTCGTGCGCTTCCAGCATTCTTTTCTGACCGCGAAAGCCGGCCTCCACCGCCTGCGTTGGTGGTATAGTGGTGAGCATAGCTGCCTTCCAAGCAGTTGACCCGGGTTCGATTCCCGGCCAACGCATTTCCTTTGACTCCGGCTGACGTCGAAGCGTTGTCATATTATTGAAAGTGCTTGTGAAGCGGGGATTACTACACAGTGAACATGCACAAAACTACACATGTACGTATTTATTCGTATTATGATTTGTTCTTGACAAAGTCGTGAATGCCACCTGAAACATGCGCAAGAGGTTCGCCTTATTTGAAACAGAATACGAAGCAGTCACGTGGCTGTGTGTGAAAATGAAGCTTGGGACGTCACAGAACACGTGATTATGGCAAAACGAATCAAGCTCCGGTACAGTGCTTCTCCGGTACAGTGAACCCCTTCTCTGACTGCGCCAAAAACTTTTGGACGAGTCGTTCGGCGGCAGCAAAGTGCTAGGTCTCCCCGTCGGGGAATCGAACCCCGGTCTTCCGCGTGACAGGCGGAGATACTGTCCACTATACTAACAAGGAGCTGCGCATGCGGCCCTTCACCCCCAGCCGACGCGACCGCACCGACAGTACCAAAACCAGCCTCTACTCCACGAAATACCAGACCGACCCGTCACGAGCTAGAGTCTCTCAACGTTAGGCGTGCAACCCATTACAGGGGATCATTATTTGGACTCCTTTTTTTTTTTGTATGGATGACATTGTCTTGATTGGGCTTGTGAATATTGGGTGATGGAAGGGACTTTTGTAACTTTTACTCCTCCCATTTGGAGTGAGGGGATGATGAAAATCATGTTGGCAGGTGTCAGCACCCTAGATTACCCTCGGTGAGCGTAGTGGTTTACCGCAGGGATGGCACAGGCCCAAGGGGGTGCCGGCACAGCTCGAGTTTCTCTTCATCAACGCATAAATCTTTCGCCTTTTACTAAAGATTTCCGTGGAGGGGAACCTTTGCGAGTGATCTGTATTTTTGGGGGCTCTGCTCACAGCAGAGCTGCACTGGAGTGTCAAGAGCAGAATGGATCTGGAGGTCCGCTTGGAACGAAGCGGGCCTCGGCGTGGTTGCATCTTTTGCGCTTCCCGCATCGCAGCTTCGACTTTCTTTGGCCAGCACCGAAGGATAACGATGGGAAAATGACGGGATCCGAACCCTAGACGAGCCCAAACAGAGATGTCTTCAGCGCGCGTTTCTCTTCATCAGCGCATGAATCTTTCGCCTTTTACGAAAGATTTCCGTGGAGGGGAGCCTATGCGAGTGGCCATGTGTTTTGGGGGGGCCCTGCTCACAGCAGAGCTGCACTGGAGTGTCAAGAGCAGAATGAGTCTGGCTGTCCGCCAAAACGCGCACTTGGAGCGAAGCGTGCCTCGACGTGGTTGCATCCTTTGCGCTTCCTGCATCGCAGCTTCCACTTTCTTTAGCCAGCAGCGAAGGACGGCGCTCTCTCGCACACGACGGGATCCAAACCCTGGACGAGCCCAAAGAAAGATGTCTTCAGCTCCTCTGGCCCTATCAGTGATTCGTGCGCTTCCAGCATTCTTTTCTGACCGCGAAAGCCGGCGTCCACCGCCTGCGTTGGTGGTATAGTGGTGAGCATAGCTGCCTTCCAAGCAGTTGACCCGGGTTCGATTCCCGGCCAACGCATTTCCTTTGACTCCGGCTGACGTCGAAGCGTTGTCATATTATTGAAAGTGCTTGTGAAGCGGGGATTACTACACAGTGAACATGCACAAAACTACACATGTACGTATTTATTCGTATTATGATTTGTTCTTGACAAAGTCGTGAATGCCACCTGAAACATGCGCAAGAGGTTCGCCTTATTTGAATCAGAATACGAAGCAGTCACGTGGCTGTGTGTGAAAATGAAGCTTGGGACGTCACAGAACACGTGATTATGGCAAAACGAATCAAGCTCCGGTACAGTGCTTCTCCGGTACAGTGAACCCCTTCTCTGACTGCGCCAAAAACTTTTGGACGAGTCGTTCGGCGGCAGCAAAGTGCTAGGTCTCCCCGTCGGGGAATCGAACCCCGGTCTTCCGCGTGACAGGCGGAGATACTGTCCACTATACTAACGAGGAGCTGCGCATGCGGCCCTTCACCCCCAGCCGAGGCGACCGCACCGACAGTACCAAAACCAGCCTCTACTCCACGAAATACCAGACCGACCCGTCACGAGCTAGAGTCTCTCAACGTTAGGTGTGCAACCCATTACAGGGGATCATTATTTGGACTCCTTTTTTTTTTTGTATGGATGACATTGTCTTGATTGGGCTTGTGAATATTGGGTGATGGAAGGGACTTTTGTAACTTTTACTCCTCCCATTTGGAGTGAGGGGATGATGAAAATCATGTTGGCAGGTGTCAGCACCCTAGATTACCCTCGGTGAGCGTAGTGGTTTACCGCAGGGATGGCACAGGCCCAAAGGGGGGTGCCGGCACAGCTCGAGTTTCTCTTCATCAACGCATAAATCTTTCGCCTTTTACTAAAGATTTCCGTGGAGGGGAACCTTTGCGAGTGATCTGTATTTTTGGGGGCTCTGCTCACAGCAGAGCTGCACTGGAGTGTCAAGAGCAGAATGGATCTGGAGGTCCGCTTGGAACGAAGCGGGCCTCGGCGTGGTTGCATCCTTTGCGCTTCCCGCATCGCAGCTTCGACTTTCTTTAGCCAGCACCGAAGGATAACGATGGGAAAATGACGGGATCCGAACCCTAGACGAGCCCAAACAGAGATGTCTTCAGCGCGCGTTTCTCTTCATCAGCGCATGAATCTTTCGCCTTTTACGAAAGATTTCCGTGGAGGGGAACCTATGCGAGTGGCCATGTGTTTTGGGGGGGCCCTGCTCACAGCAGAGCTGCACTGGAGTGTCAAGAGCAGAATGAGTCTGGCTGTCCGCCAAAACGCGCACTTGGAGCGAAGCGTGCCTCGACGTGGTTGCATCCTTTGCGCTTCCTGCATCGCAGCTTCCACTTTCTTTAGCCAGCAGCGAAGGACGGCGCTCTCTCGCACACGACGGGATCCAAACCCTGGACGAGCCCAAAGAAAGATGTCTTCAGCTCCTCTGGCCCTATCAGTGATTCGTGCGCTTCCAGCATTCTTTTCTGACCGCGAAAGCCGGCCTCCACCGCCTGCGTTGGTGGTATAGTGGTGAGCATAGCTGCCTTCCAAGCAGTTGACCCGGGTTCGATTCCCGGCCAACGCATTTCCTTTGACTCCGGCTGACGTCGAAGCGTTGTCATATTATTGAAAGTGCTTGTGAAGCGGGGATTACTACACAGTGAACATGCACAAAACTACACATGTACGTATTTATTCGTATTATGATTTGTTCTTGACAAAGTCGTGAATGCCACCTGAAACATGCGCAAGAGGTTCGCCTTATTTGAATCAGAATACGAAGCAGTCACGTGGCTGTGTGTGAAAATGAAGCTTGGGACGTCACAGAACACGTGATTATGGCAAAACGAATCAAGCTCCGGTACAGTGCTTCTCCGGTACAGTGAACCCCTTCTCTGACTGCGCCAAAAACTTTTGGACGAGTCGTTCGGCGGCAGCAAAGTGCTAGGTCTCCCCGTCGGGGAATCGAACCCCGGTCTTCCGCGTGACAGGCGGAGATACTGTCCACTATACTAACGAGGAGCTGCGCATGCGGCCCTTCACCCCCAGCCGACGCGACCGCACCGACAGTACCAAAACCAGCCTCTACTCCACGAAATACCAGACCGACCCGTCACGAGCTAGAGTCTCTCAACGTTAGGCGTGCAACCCATTACAGGGGATCATTATTTGGACTCCTTTTTTTTTTTGTATGGATGACATTGTCTTGATTGGGCTTGTGAATATTGGGTGATGGAAGGGACTTTTGTAACTTTTACTCCTCCCATTTGGAGTGAGGGGATGATGAAAATCATGTTGGCAGGTGTCAGCACCCTAGATTACCCTCGGTGAGCGTAGTGGTTTACCGCAGGGATGGCACAGGCCCAAGGGGGTGCCGGCACAGCTCGAGTTTCTCTTCATCAACGCATAAATCTTTCGCCTTTTACTAAAGATTTCCGTGGAGGGGAACCTTTGCGAGTGATCTGTATTTTTGGGGGCTCTGCTCACAGCAGAGCTGCACTGGAGTGTCAAGAGCAGAATGGATCTGGAGGTCCGCTTGGAACGAAGCGGGCCTCGGCGTGGTTGCATCCTTTGCGCTTCCCGCATCGCAGCTTCGACTTTCTTTAGCCAGCACCGAAGGATAACGATGGGAAAATGACGGGATCCGAACCCTAGACGAGCCCAAACAGAGATGTCTTCAGCGCGCGTTTCTCTTCATCAGCGCATGAATCTTTCGCCTTTTACGAAAGATTTCCGTGGAGGGGAGCCTATGCGAGTGGCCATGTGTTTTGGGGGGGCCCTGCTCACAGCAGAGCTGCACTGGAGTGTCAAGAGCAGAATGAGTCTGGCTGTCCGCCAAAACGCGCACTTGGAGCGAAGCGTGCCTCGACGTGGTTGCATCCTTTGCGCTTCCTGCATCGCAGCTTCCACTTTCTTTAGCCAGCAGCGAAGGACGGCGCTCTCTCGCACACGACGGGATCCAAACCCTGGACGAGCCCAAAGAAAGATGTCTTCAGCTCCTCTGGCCCTATCAGTGATTCGTGCGCTTCCAGCATTCTTTTCTGACCGCGAAAGCCGGCGTCCACCGCCTGCGTTGGTGGTATAGTGGTGAGCATAGCTGCCTTCCAAGCAGTTGACCCGGGTTCGATTCCCGGCCAACGCATTTCCTTTGACTCCGGCTGACGTCGAAGCGTTGTCATATTATTGAAAGTGCTTGTGAAGCGGGGATTACTACACAGTGAACATGCACAAAACTACACATGTACGTATTTATTCGTATTATGATTTGTTCTTGACAAAGTCGTGAATGCCACCTGAAACATGCGCAAGAGGTTCGCCTTATTTGAATCAGAATACGAAGCAGTCACGTGGCTGTGTGTGAAAATGAAGCTTGGGACGTCACAGAACACGTGATTATGGCAAAACGAATCAAGCTCCGGTACAGTGCTTCTCCGGTACAGTGAACCCCTTCTCTGACTGCGCCAAAAACTTTTGGACGAGTCGTTCGGCGGCAGCAAAGTGCTAGGTCTCCCCGTCGGGGAATCGAACCCCGGTCTTCCGCGTGACAGGCGGAGATACTGTCCACTATACTAACGAGGAGCTGCGCATGCGGCCCTTCACCCCCAGCCAACGCGACCGCACCGACAGTACCAAAACCAGCCTCTACTCCACGAAATACCAGACCGACCCGTCACGAGCTAGAGTCTCTCAACGTTAGGCGTGCAACCCATTACAGGGGATCATTATTTGGACTCCTTTTTTTTTTTGTATGGATGACATTGTCTTGATTGGGCTTGTGAATATTGGGTGATGGAAGGGACTTTTGTAACTTTTACTCCTCCCATTTGGAGTGAGGGGATGATGAAAATCATGTTGGCAGGTGTCAGCACCCTAGATTACCCTCGGTGAGCGTAGTGGTTTACCGCAGGGATGGCACAGGCCCAAGGGGGTGCCGGCACAGCTCGAGTTTCTCTTCATCAACGCATAAATCTTTCGCCTTTTACTAAAGATTTCCGTGGAGGGGAACCTTTGCGAGTGATCTGTATTTTTGGGGGCTCTGCTCACAGCAGAGCTGCACTGGAGTATCAAGAGCAGAATGGATTTGGAGGTCCGCTTGGAACGAAGCGGGCCTCGGCGTGGTTGCATCCTTTGCGCTTCCCGCATCGCAGCTTCGACTTTCTTTGGCCAGCACCGAAGGATAACGATGGGAAAATGACGGGATCCGAACCCTAGACGAGCCCAAACAGAGATGTCTTCAGCGCGCGTTTCTCTTCATCAGCGCATGAATCTTTCGCCTTTTACGAAAGATTTCCGTGGAGGGGAGCCTATGCGAGTGGCCATGTGTTTTGGGGGGGCCCTGCTCACAGCAGAGCTGCACTGGAGTGTCAAGAGCAGAATGAGTCTGGCTGTCCGCCAAAACGCGCACTTGGAGCGAAGCGTGCCTCGACGTGGTTGCATCCTTTGCGCTTCCTGCATCGCAGCTTCCACTTTCTTTAGCCAGCAGCGAAGGACGGCGCTCTCTCGCACGCGACGGGATCCAAACCCTGGACGAGCCCAAAGAAAGATGTCTTCAGCTCCTCTGGCCCTATCAGTGATTCGTGCGCTTCCAGCATTCTTTTCTGACCGCGAAAGCCGGCGTCCACCGCCTGCGTTGGTGGTATAGTGGTGAGCATAGCTGCCTTCCAAGCAGTTGACCCGGGTTCGATTCCCGGCCAACGCATTTCCTTTGACTCCGGCTGACGTCGAAGCGTTGTCATATTATTGAAAGTGCTTGTGAAGCGGGGATTACTACACAGTGAACATGCACAAAACTACACATGTACGTATTTATTCGTATTATGATTTGTTCTTGACAAAGTCGTGAATGCCACCTGAAACATGCGCAAGAGGTTCGCCTTATTTGAATCAGAATACGAAGCAGTCACGTGGCTGTGTGTGAAAATGAAGCTTGGGACGTCACAGAACACGTGATTATGGCAAAACGAATCAAGCTCCGGTACAGTGCTTCTCCGGTACAGTGAACCCCTTCTCTGACTGCGCCAAAAACTTTTGGACGAGTCGTTCGGCGGCAGCAAAGTGCTAGGTCTCCCCGTCGGGGAATCGAACCCCGGTCTTCCGCGTGACAGGCGGAGATACTGTCCACTATACTAACGAGGAGCTGCGCATGCGGCCCTTCACCCCCAGCCGACGCGACCGCACCGACAGTACCAAAACCAGCCTCTACTCCACGAAATACCAGACCGACCCGTCACGAGCTAGAGTCTCTCAACGTTAGGCGTGCAACCCATTACAGGGGATCATTATTTGGACTCCTTTTTTTTTTTGTATGGATGACATTGTCTTGATTGGGCTTGTGAATATTGGGTGATGGAAGGGACTTTTGTAACTTTTACTCCTCCCATTTGGAGTGAGGGGATGATGAAAATCATGTTGGCAGGTGTCAGCACCCTAGATTACCCTCGGTGAGCGTAGTGGTTTACCGCAGGGATGGCACAGGCCCAAAGGGGGGTGCCGGCACAGCTCGAGTTTCTCTTCATCAACGCATAAATCTTTCGCCTTTTACTAAAGATTTCCGTGGAGGGGAACCTTTGCGAGTGATCTGTATTTTTGGGGGCTCTGCTCACAGCAGAGCTGCACTGGAGTGTCAAGAGCAGAATGGATCTGGAGGTCCGCTTGGAACGAAGCGGGCCTCGGCGTGGTTGCATCCTTTGCGCTTCCCGCATCGCAGCTTCGACTTTCTTTAGCCAGCACCGAAGGATAACGATGGGAAAATGACGGGATCCGAACCCTAGACGAGCCCAAACAGAGATGTCTTCAGCGCGCGTTTCTCTTCATCAGCGCATGAATCTTTCGCCTTTTACGAAAGATTTCCGTGGAGGGGAACCTATGCGAGTGGCCATGTGTTTTGGGGGGGCCCTGCTCACAGCAGAGCTGCACTGGAGTGTCAAGAGCAGAATGAGTCTGGCTGTCCGCCAAAACGCGCACTTGGAGCGAAGCGTGCCTCGACGTGGTTGCATCCTTTGCGCTTCCTGCATCGCAGCTTCCACTTTCTTTAGCCAGCAGCGAAGGACGGCGCTCTCTCGCACACGACGGGATCCAAACCCTGGACGAGCCCAAAGAAAGATGTCTTCAGCTCCTCTGGCCCTATCAGTGATTCGTGCGCTTCCAGCATTCTTTTCTGACCGCGAAAGCCGGCCTCCACCGCCTGCGTTGGTGGTATAGTGGTGAGCATAGCTGCCTTCCAAGCAGTTGACCCGGGTTCGATTCCCGGCCAACGCATTTCCTTTGACTCCGGCTGACGTCGAAGCGTTGTCATATTATTGAAAGTGCTTGTGAAGCGGGGATTACTACACAGTGAACATGCACAAAACTACACATGTACGTATTTATTCGTATTATGATTTGTTCTTGACAAAGTCGTGAATGCCACCTGAAACATGCGCAAGAGGTTCGCCTTATTTGAATCAGAATACGAAGCAGTCACGTGGCTGTGTGTGAAAATGAAGCTTGGGACGTCACAGAACACGTGATTATGGCAAAACGAATCAAGCTCCGGTACAGTGCTTCTCCGGTACAGTGAACCCCTTCTCTGACTGCGCCAAAAACTTTTGGACGAGTCGTTCGGCGGCAGCAAAGTGCTAGGTCTCCCCGTCGGGGAATCGAACCCCGGTCTTCCGCGTGACAGGCGGAGATACTGTCCACTATACTAACGAGGAGCTGCGCATGCGGCCCTTCACCCCCAGCCGAGGCGACCGCACCGACAGTACCAAAACCAGCCTCTACTCCACGAAATACCAGACCGACCCGTCACGAGCTAGAGTCTCTCAACGTTAGGTGTGCAACCCATTACAGGGGATCATTATTTGGACTCCTTTTTTTTTTTGTATGGATGACATTGTCTTGATTGGGCTTGTGAATATTGGGTGATGGAAGGGACTTTTGTAACTTTTACTCCTCCCATTTGGAGTGAGGGGATGATGAAAATCATGTTGGCAGGTGTCAGCACCCTAGATTACCCTCGGTGAGCGTAGTGGTTTACCGCAGGGATGGCACAGGCCCAAAGGGGGGTGCCGGCACAGCTCGAGTTTCTCTTCATCAACGCATAAATCTTTCGCCTTTTACTAAAGATTTCCGTGGAGGGGAACCTTTGCGAGTGATCTGTATTTTTGGGGGCTCTGCTCACAGCAGAGCTGCACTGGAGTGTCAAGAGCAGAATGGATCTGGAGGTCCGCTTGGAACGAAGCGGGCCTCGGCGTGGTTGCATCCTTTGCGCTTCCCGCATCGCAGCTTCGACTTTCTTTAGCCAGCACCGAAGGATAACGATGGGAAAATGACGGGATCCGAACCCTAGACGAGCCCAAACAGAGATGTCTTCAGCGCGCGTTTCTCTTCATCAGCGCATGAATCTTTCGCCTTTTACGAAAGATTTCCGTGGAGGGGAACCTATGCGAGTGGCCATGTGTTTTGGGGGGGCCCTGCTCACAGCAGAGCTGCACTGGAGTGTCAAGAGCAGAATGAGTCTGGCTGTCCGCCAAAACGCGCACTTGGAGCGAAGCGTGCCTCGACGTGGTTGCATCCTTTGCGCTTCCTGCATCGCAGCTTCCACTTTCTTTAGCCAGCAGCGAAGGACGGCGCTCTCTCGCACACGACGGGATCCAAACCCTGGACGAGCCCAAAGAAAGATGTCTTCAGCTCCTCTGGCCCTATCAGTGATTCGTGCGCTTCCAGCATTCTTTTCTGACCGCGAAAGCCGGCCTCCACCGCCTGCGTTGGTGGTATAGTGGTGAGCATAGCTGCCTTCCAAGCAGTTGACCCGGGTTCGATTCCCGGCCAACGCATTTCCTTTGACTCCGGCTGACGTCGAAGCGTTGTCATATTATTGAAAGTGCTTGTGAAGCGGGGATTACTACACAGTGAACATGCACAAAACTACACATGTACGTATTTATTCGTATTATGATTTGTTCTTGACAAAGTCGTGAATGCCACCTGAAACATGCGCAAGAGGTTCGCCTTATTTGAATCAGAATACGAAGCAGTCACGTGGCTGTGTGTGAAAATGAAGCTTGGGACGTCACAGAACACGTGATTATGGCAAAACGAATCAAGCTCCGGTACAGTGCTTCTCCGGTACAGTGAACCCCTTCTCTGACTGCGCCAAAAACTTTTGGACGAGTCGTTCGGCGGCAGCAAAGTGCTAGGTCTCCCCGTCGGGGAATCGAACCCCGGTCTTCCGCGTGACAGGCGGAGATACTGTCCACTATACTAACGAGGAGCTGCGCATGCGGCCCTTCACCCCCAGCCGACGCGACCGCACCGACAGTACCAAAACCAGCCTCTACTCCACGAAATACCAGACCGACCCGTCACGAGCTAGAGTCTCTCAACGTTAGGCGTGCAACCCATTACAGGGGATCATTATTTGGACTCCTTTTTTTTTTTGTATGGATGACATTGTCTTGATTGGGCTTGTGAATATTGGGTGATGGAAGGGACTTTTGTAACTTTTACTCCTCCCATTTGGAGTGAGGGGATGATGAAAATCATGTTGGCAGGTGTCAGCACCCTAGATTACCCTCGGTGAGCGTAGTGGTTTACCGCAGGGATGGCACAGGCCCAAGGGGGTGCCGGCACAGCTCGAGTTTCTCTTCATCAACGCATAAATCTTTCGCCTTTTACTAAAGATTTCCGTGGAGGGGAACCTTTGCGAGTGATCTGTATTTTTGGGGGCTCTGCTCACAGCAGAGCTGCACTGGAGTGTCAAGAGCAGAATGGATCTGGAGGTCCGCTTGGAACGAAGCGGGCCTCGGCGTGGTTGCATCCTTTGCGCTTCCCGCATCGCAGCTTCGACTTTCTTTGGCCAGCACCGAAGGATAACGATGGGAAAATGACGGGATCCGAACCCTAGACGAGCCCAAACAGAGATGTCTTCAGCGCGCGTTTCTCTTCATCAGCGCATGAATCTTTCGCCTTTTACGAAAGATTTCCGTGGAGGGGAGCCTATGCGAGTGGCCATGTGTTTTGGGGGGGCCCTGCTCACAGCAGAGCTGCACTGGAGTGTCAAGAGAAGAATGAGTCTGGCTGTCCGCCAAAACGCGCACTTGGAGCGAAGCGTGCCTCGACGTGGTTGCATCCTTTGCGCTTCCTGCATCGCAGCTTCCACTTTCTTTAGCCAGCAGCGAAGGACGGCGCTCTCTCGCACACGACGGGATCCAAACCCTGGACGAGCCCAAAGAAAGATGTCTTCAGCTCCTCTGGCCCTATCAGTGATTCGTGCGCTTCCAGCATTCTTTTCTGACCGCGAAAGCCGGCGTCCACCGCCTGCGTTGGTGGTATAGTGGTGAGCATAGCTGCCTTCCAAGCAGTTGACCCGGGTTCGATTCCCGGCCAACGCATTTCCTTTGACTCCGGCTGACGTCGAAGCGTTGTCATATTATTGAAAGTGCTTGTGAAGCGGGGATTACTACACAGTGAACATGCACAAAACTACACATGTACGTATTTATTCGTATTATGATTTGTTCTTGACAAAGTCGTGAATGCCACCTGAAACATGCGCAAGAGGTTCGCCTTATTTGAATCAGAATACGAAGCAGTCACGTGGCTGTGTGTGAAAATGAAGCTTGGGACGTCACAGAACACGTGATTATGGCAAAACGAATCAAGCTCCGGTACAGTGCTTCTCCGGTACAGTGAACCCCTTCTCTGACTGCGCCAAAAACTTTTGGACGAGTCGTTCGGCGGCAGCAAAGTGCTAGGTCTCCCCGTCGGGGAATCGAACCCCGGTCTTCCGCGTGACAGGCGGAGATACTGTCCACTATACTAACGAGGAGCTGCGCATGCGGCCCTTCACCCCCAGCCGACGCGACCGCACCGACAGTACCAAAACCAGCCTCTACTCCACGAAATACCAGACCGACCCGTCACGAGCTAGAGTCTCTCAACGTTAGGCGTGCAACCCATTACAGGGGATCATTATTTGGACTCCTTTTTTTTTTTGTATGGATGACATTGTCTTGATTGGGCTTGTGAATATTGGGTGATGGAAGGGACTTTTGTAACTTTTACTCCTCCCATTTGGAGTGAGGGGATGATGAAAATCATGTTGGCAGGTGTCAGCACCCTAGATTACCCTCGGTGAGCGTAGTGGTTTACCGCAGGGATGGCACAGGCCCAAGGGGGTGCCGGCACAGCTCGAGTTTCTCTTCATCAACGCATAAATCTTTCGCCTTTTACTAAAGATTTCCGTGGAGGGGAACCTTTGCGAGTGATCTGTATTTTTGGGGGCTCTGCTCACAGCAGAGCTGCACTGGAGTGTCAAGAGCAGAATGGATCTGGAGGTCCGCTTGGAACGAAGCGGGCCTCGGCGTGGTTGCATCCTTTGCGCTTCCCGCATCGCAGCTTCGACTTTCTTTAGCCAGCACCGAAGGATAACGATGGGAAAATGACGGGATCCGAACCCTAGACGAGCCCAAACAGAGATGTCTTCAGCGCGCGTTTCTCTTCATCAGCGCATGAATCTTTCGCCTTTTACGAAAGATTTCCGTGGAGGGGAGCCTATGCGAGTGGCCATGTGTTTTGGGGGGGCCCTGCTCACAGCAGAGCTGCACTGGAGTGTCAAGAGCAGAATGAGTCTGGCTGTCCGCCAAAACGCGCACTTGGAGCGAAGCGTGCCTCGACGTGGTTGCATCCTTTGCGCTTCCTGCATCGCAGCTTCCACTTTCTTTAGCCAGCAGCGAAGGACGGCGCTCTCTCGCACACGACGGGATCCAAACCCTGGACGAGCCCAAAGAAAGATGTCTTCAGCTCCTCTGGCCCTATCAGTGATTCGTGCGCTTCCAGCATTCTTTTCTGACCGCGAAAGCCGGCGTCCACCGCCTGCGTTGGTGGTATAGTGGTGAGCATAGCTGCCTTCCAAGCAGTTGACCCGGGTTCGATTCCCGGCCAACGCATTTCCTTTGACTCCGGCTGACGTCGAAGCGTTGTCATATTATTGAAAGTGCTTGTGAAGCGGGGATTACTACACAGTGAACATGCACAAAACTACACATGTACGTATTTATTCGTATTATGATTTGTTCTTGACAAAGTCGTGAATGCCACCTGAAACATGCGCAAGAGGTTCGCCTTATTTGAATCAGAATACGAAGCAGTCACGTGGCTGTGTGTGAAAATGAAGCTTGGGACGTCACAGAACACGTGATTATGGCAAAACGAATCAAGCTCCGGTACAGTGCTTCTCCGGTACAGTGAACCCCTTCTCTGACTGCGCCAAAAACTTTTGGACGAGTCGTTCGGCGGCAGCAAAGTGCTAGGTCTCCCCGTCGGGGAATCGAACCCCGGTCTTCCGCGTGACAGGCGGAGATACTGTCCACTATACTAACGAGGAGCTGCGCATGCGGCCCTTCACCCCCAGCCAACGCGACCGCACCGACAGTACCAAAACCAGCCTCTACTCCACGAAATACCAGACCGACCCGTCACGAGCTAGAGTCTCTCAACGTTAGGCGTGCAACCCATTACAGGGGATCATTATTTGGACTCCTTTTTTTTTTTGTATGGATGACATTGTCTTGATTGGGCTTGTGAATATTGGGTGATGGAAGGGACTTTTGTAACTTTTACTCCTCCCATTTGGAGTGAGGGGATGATGAAAATCATGTTGGCAGGTGTCAGCACCCTAGATTACCCTCGGTGAGCGTAGTGGTTTACCGCAGGGATGGCACAGGCCCAAGGGGGTGCCGGCACAGCTCGAGTTTCTCTTCATCAACGCATAAATCTTTCGCCTTTTACTAAAGATTTCCGTGGAGGGGAACCTTTGCGAGTGATCTGTATTTTTGGGGGCTCTGCTCACAGCAGAGCTGCACTGGAGTATCAAGAGCAGAATGGATTTGGAGGTCCGCTTGGAACGAAGCGGGCCTCGGCGTGGTTGCATCCTTTGCGCTTCCCGCATCGCAGCTTCGACTTTCTTTGGCCAGCACCGAAGGATAACGATGGGAAAATGACGGGATCCGAACCCTAGACGAGCCCAAACAGAGATGTCTTCAGCGCGCGTTTCTCTTCATCAGCGCATGAATCTTTCGCCTTTTACGAAAGATTTCCGTGGAGGGGAGCCTATGCGAGTGGCCATGTGTTTTGGGGGGGCCCTGCTCACAGCAGAGCTGCACTGGAGTGTCAAGAGCAGAATGAGTCTGGCTGTCCGCCAAAACGCGCACTTGGAGCGAAGCGTGCCTCGACGTGGTTGCATCCTTTGCGCTTCCTGCATCGCAGCTTCCACTTTCTTTAGCCAGCAGCGAAGGACGGCGCTCTCTCGCACGCGACGGGATCCAAACCCTGGACGAGCCCAAAGAAAGATGTCTTCAGCTCCTCTGGCCCTATCAGTGATTCGTGCGCTTCCAGCATTCTTTTCTGACCGCGAAAGCCGGCGTCCACCGCCTGCGTTGGTGGTATAGTGGTGAGCATAGCTGCCTTCCAAGCAGTTGACCCGGGTTCGATTCCCGGCCAACGCATTTCCTTTGACTCCGGCTGACGTCGAAGCGTTGTCATATTATTGAAAGTGCTTGTGAAGCGGGGATTACTACACAGTGAACATGCACAAAACTACACATGTACGTATTTATTCGTATTATGATTTGTTCTTGACAAAGTCGTGAATGCCACCTGAAACATGCGCAAGAGGTTCGCCTTATTTGAATCAGAATACGAAGCAGTCACGTGGCTGTGTGTGAAAATGAAGCTTGGGACGTCACAGAACACGTGATTATGGCAAAACGAATCAAGCTCCGGTACAGTGCTTCTCCGGTACAGTGAACCCCTTCTCTGACTGCGCCAAAAACTTTTGGACGAGTCGTTCGGCGGCAGCAAAGTGCTAGGTCTCCCCGTCGGGGAATCGAACCCCGGTCTTCCGCGTGACAGGCGGAGATACTGTCCACTATACTAACGAGGAGCTGCGCATGCGGCCCTTCACCCCCAGCCGACGCGACCGCACCGACAGTACCAAAACCAGCCTCTACTCCACAAAATACCAGACCGACCCGTCACGAGCTAGAGTCTCTCAACGTTAGGCGTGCAACCCATTACAGGGGATCATTATTTGGACTCCTTTTTTTTTTTGTATGGATGACATTGTCTTGATTGGGCTTGTGAATATTGGGTGATGGAAGGGACTTTTGTAACTTTTACTCCTCCCATTTGGAGTGAGGGGATGATGAAAATCATGTTGGCAGGTGTCAGCACCCTAGATTACCCTCGGTGAGCGTAGTGGTTTACCGCAGGGATGGCACAGGCCCAAAGGGGGGTGCCGGCACAGCTCGGGTTTCTCTTCATCAACGCATAAATCTTTCGCCTTTTACTAAAGATTTCCGTGGAGGGGAACCTTTGCGAGTGATCTGTATTTTTGGGGGCTCTGCTCACAGCAGAGCTGCACTGGAGTGTCAAGAGCAGAATGGATCTGGAGGTCCGCTTGGAACGAAGCGGGCCTCGGCGTGGTTGCATCCTTTGCGCTTCCCGCATCGCAGCTTCGACTTTCTTTAGCCAGCACCGAAGGATAACGATGGGAAAATGACGGGATCCGAACCCTAGACGAGCCCAAACAGAGATGTCTTCAGCGCGCGTTTCTCTTCATCAGCGCATGAATCTTTCGCCTTTTACGAAAGATTTCCGTGGAGGGGAGCCTATGCGAGTGGCCATGTGTTTTGGGGGGGCCCTGCTCACAGCAGAGCTGCACTGGAGTGTCAAGAGCAGAATGAGTCTGGCTGTCCGCCAAAACGCGCACTTGGAGCGAAGCGTGCCTCGACGTGGTTGCATCCTTTGCGCTTCCTGCATCGCAGCTTCCACTTTCTTTAGCCAGCAGCGAAGGACGGCGCTCTCTCGCACGCGACGGGATCCAAACCCTGGACGAGCCCAAAGAAAGATGTCTTCAGCTCCTCTGGCCCTATCAGTGATTCGTGCGCTTCCAGCATTCTTTTCTGACCGCGAAAGCCGGCCTCCACCGCCTGCGTTGGTGGTATAGTGGTGAGCATAGCTGCCTTCCAAGCAGTTGACCCGGGTTCGATTCCCGGCCAACGCATTTCCTTTGACTCCGGCTGACGTCGAAGCGTTGTCATATTATTGAAAGTGCTTGTGAAGCGGGGATTACTACACAGTGAACATGCACAAAACTACACATGTACGTATTTATTCGTATTATGATTTGTTCTTGACAAAGTCGTGAATGCCACCTGAAACATGCGCAAGAGGTTCGCCTTATTTGAAACAGAATACGAAGCAGTCACGTGGCTGTGTGTGAAAATGAAGCTTGGGACGTCACAGAACACGTGATTATGGCAAAACGAATCAAGCTCCGGTACAGTGCTTCTCCGGTACAGTGAACCCCTTCTCTGACTGCGCCAAAAACTTTTGGACGAGTCGTTCGGCGGCAGCAAAGTGCTAGGTCTCCCCGTCGGGGAATCGAACCCCGGTCTTCCGCGTGACAGGCGGAGATACTGTCCACTATACTAACGAGGAGCTGCGCATGCGGCCCTTCACCCCCAGCCGACGCGACCGCACCGACAGTACCAAAACCAGCCTCTACTCCACGAAATACCAGACCGACCCGTCACGAGCTAGAGTCTCTCAACGTTAGGCGTGCAACCCATTACAGGGGATCATTATTTGGACTCCTTTTTTTTTTTGTATGGATGACATTGTCTTGATTGGGCTTGTGAATATTGGGTGATGGAAGGGACTTTTGTAACTTTTACTCCTCCCATTTGGAGTGAGGGGATGATGAAAATCATGTTGGCAGGTGTCAGCACCCTAGATTACCCTCGGTGAGCGTAGTGGTTTACCGCAGGGATGGCACAGGCCCAAGGGGGTGCCGGCACAGCTCGAGTTTCTCTTCATCAACGCATAAATCTTTCGCCTTTTACTAAAGATTTCCGTGGAGGGGAACCTTTGCGAGTGATCTGTATTTTTGGGGGCTCTGCTCACAGCAGAGCTGCACTGGAGTGTCAAGAGCAGAATGGATCTGGAGGTCCGCTTGGAACGAAGCGGGCCTCGGCGTGGTTGCATCTTTTGCGCTTCCCGCATCGCAGCTTCGACTTTCTTTGGCCAGCACCGAAGGATAACGATGGGAAAATGACGGGATCCGAACCCTAGACGAGCCCAAACAGAGATGTCTTCAGTGCGCGTTTCTCTTCATCAGCGCATGAATCTTTCGCCTTTTACGAAAGATTTCCGTGGAGGGGAGCCTATGCGAGTGGCCATGTGTTTTGGGGGGGCCCTGCTCACAGCAGAGCTGCACTGGAGTGTCAAGAGCAGAATGAGTCTGGCTGTCCGCCAAAACGCGCACTTGGAGCGAAGCGTGCCTCGACGTGGTTGCATCCTTTGCGCTTCCTGCATCGCAGCTTCCACTTTCTTTAGCCAGCAGCGAAGGACGGCGCTCTCTCGCACACGACGGGATCCAAACCCTGGACGAGCCCAAAGAAAGATGTCTTCAGCTCCTCTGGCCCTATCAGTGATTCGTGCGCTTCCAGCATTCTTTTCTGACCGCGAAAGCCGGCGTCCACCGCCTCCGTTGGTGGTATAGTGGTGAGCATAGCTGCCTTCCAAGCAGTTGACCCGGGTTCGATTCCCGGCCAACGCATTTCCTTTGACTCCGGCTGACGTCGAAGCGTTGTCATATTATTGAAAGTGCTTGTGAAGCGGGGATTACTACACAGTGAACATGCACAAAACTACACATGTACGTATTTATTCGTATTATGATTTGTTCTTGACAAAGTCGTGAATGCCACCTGAAACATGCGCAAGAGGTTCGCCTTATTTGAATCAGAATACGAAGCAGTCACGTGGCTGTGTGTGAAAATGAAGCTTGGGACGTCACAGAACACGTGATTATGGCAAAACGAATCAAGCTCCGGTACAGTGCTTCTCCGGTACAGTGAACCCCTTCTCTGACTGCGCCAAAAACTTTTGGACGAGTCGTTCGGCGGCAGCAAAGTGCTAGGTCTCCCCGTCGGGGAATCGAACCCCGGTCTTCCGCGTGACAGGCGGAGATACTGTCCACTATACTAACGAGGAGCTGCGCATGCGGCCCTTCACCCCCAGCCGAGGCGACCGCACCGACAGTACCAAAACCAGCCTCTACTCCACGAAATACCAGACCGACCCGTCACGAGCTAGAGTCTCTCAACGTTAGGTGTGCAACCCATTACAGGGGATCATTATTTGGACTCCTTTTTTTTTTTGTATGGATGACATTGTCTTGATTGGGCTTGTGAATATTGGGTGATGGAAGGGACTTTTGTAACTTTTACTCCTCCCATTTGGAGTGAGGGGATGATGAAAATCATGTTGGCAGGTGTCAGCACCCTAGATTACCCTCGGTGAGCGTAGTGGTTTACCGCAGGGATGGCACAGGCCCAAAGGGGGGTGCCGGCACAGCTCGAGTTTCTCTTCATCAACGCATAAATCTTTCGCCTTTTACTAAAGATTTCCGTGGAGGGGAACCTTTGCGAGTGATCTGTATTTTTGGGGGCTCTGCTCACAGCAGAGCTGCACTGGAGTGTCAAGAGCAGAATGGATCTGGAGGTCCGCTTGGAACGAAGCGGGCCTCGGCGTGGTTGCATCCTTTGCGCTTCCCGCATCGCAGCTTCGACTTTCTTTAGCCAGCACCGAAGGATAACGATGGGAAAATGACGGGATCCGAACCCTAGACGAGCCCAAACAGAGATGTCTTCAGCGCGCGTTTCTCTTCATCAGCGCATGAATCTTTCGCCTTTTACGAAAGATTTCCGTGGAGGGGAACCTATGCGAGTGGCCATGTGTTTTGGGGGGGCCCTGCTCACAGCAGAGCTGCACTGGAGTGTCAAGAGCAGAATGAGTCTGGCTGTCCGCCAAAACGCGCACTTGGAGCGAAGCGTGCCTCGACGTGGTTGCATCCTTTGCGCTTCCTGGATCGCAGCTTCCACTTTCTTTAGCCAGCAGCGAAGGACGGCGCTCTCTCGCACACGACGGGATCCAAACCCTGGACGAGCCCAAAGAAAGATGTCTTCAGCTCCTCTGGCCCTATCAGTGATTCGTGCGCTTCCAGCATTCTTTTCTGACCGCGAAAGCCGGCGTCCACCGCCTGCGTTGGTGGTATAGTGGTGAGCATAGCTGCCTTCCAAGCAGTTGACCCGGGTTCGATTCCCGGCCAACGCATTTCCTTTGACTCCTGCTGACGTCGAAGCGTTGTCATATTATTGAAAGTGCTTGTGAAGCGGGGATTACTACACAGTGAACATGCACAAAACTACACATGTACGTATTTATTCGTATTATGATTTGTTCTTGACAAAGTCGTGAATGCCACCTGAAACATGCGCAAGAGGTTCGCCTTATTTGAATCAGAATACGAAGCAGTCACGTGGCTGTGTGTGAAAATAAAGCTTGGGACGTCACAGAACACGTGATTATGGCAAAACGAATCAAGCTCCGGTACAGTGCTTCTCCGGTACAGTGAACCCCTTCTCTGACTGCGCCAAAAACTTTTGGACGAGTCGTTCGGCGGCAGCAAAGTGCTAGGTCTCCCCGTCGGGGAATCGAACCCCGGTCTTCCGCGTGACAGGCGGAGATACTGTCCACTATACTAACGAGGAGCTGCGCATGCGGCCCTTCACCCCCAGCCGACGCGACCGCACCGACAGTACCAAAACCAGCCTCTACTCCACAAAATACCAGACCGACCCGTCACGAGCTAGAGTCTCTCAACGTTAGGCGTGCAACCCATTACAGGGGATCATTATTTGGACTCCTTTTTTTTTTTGTATGGATGACATTGTCTTGATTGGGCTTGTGAATATTGGGTGATGGAAGGGACTTTTGTAACTTTTACTCCTCCCATTTGGAGTGAGGGGATGATGAAAATCATGTTGGCAGGTGTCAGCACCCTAGATTACCCTCGGTGAGCGTAGTGGTTTACCGCAGGGATGGCACAGGCCCAAGGGGGTGCCGGCACAGCTCGAGTTTCTCTTCATCAACGCATAAATCTTTCGCCTTTTACTAAAGATTTCCGTGGAGGGGAACCTTTGCGAGTGATCTGTATTTTTGGGGGCTCTGCTCACAGCAGAGCTGCACTGGAGTATCAAGAGCAGAATGGATTTGGAGGTCCGCTTGGAACGAAGCGGGCCTCGGCGTGGTTGCATCCTTTGCGCTTCCCGCATCGCAGCTTCGACTTTCTTTGGCCAGCACCGAAGGATAACGATGGGAAAATGACGGGATCCGAACCCTAGACGAGCCCAAACAGAGATGTCTTCAGCGCGCGTTTCTCTTCATCAGCGCATGAATCTTTCGCCTTTTACGAAAGATTTCCGTGGAGGGGAGCCTATGCGAGTGGCCATGTGTTTTGGGGGGGCCCTGCTCACAGCAGAGCTGCACTGGAGTGTCAAGAGCAGAATGAGTCTGGCTGTCCGCCAAAACGCGCACTTGGAGCGAAGCGTGCCTCGACGTGGTTGCATCCTTTGCGCTTCCTGCATCGCAGCTTCCACTTTCTTTAGCCAGCAGCGAAGGACGGCGCTCTCTCGCACGCGACGGGATCCAAACCCTGGACGAGCCCAAAGAAAGATGTCTTCAGCTCCTCTGGCCCTATCAGTGATTCGTGCGCTTCCAGCATTCTTTTCTGACCGCGAAAGCCGGCGTCCACCGCCTGCGTTGGTGGTATAGTGGTGAGCATAGCTGCCTTCCAAGCAGTTGACCCGGGTTCGATTCCCGGCCAACGCATTTCCTTTGACTCCGGCTGACGTCGAAGCGTTGTCATATTATTGAAAGTGCTTGTGAAGCGGGGATTACTACACAGTGAACATGCACAAAACTACACATGTACGTATTTATTCGTATTATGATTTGTTCTTGACAAAGTCGTGAATGCCACCTGAAACATGCGCAAGAGGTTCGCCTTATTTGAATCAGAATACGAAGCAGTCACGTGGCTGTGTGTGAAAATGAAGCTTGGGACGTCACAGAACACGTGATTATGGCAAAACGAATCAAGCTCCGGTACAGTGCTTCTCCGGTACAGTGAACCCCTTCTCTGACTGCGCCAAAAACTTTTGGACGAGTCGTTCGGCGGCAGCAAAGTGCTAGGTCTCCCCGTCGGGGAATCGAACCCCGGTCTTCCGCGTGACAGGCGGAGATACTGTCCACTATACTAACGAGGAGCTGCGCATGCGGCCCTTCACCCCCAGCCGACGCGACCGCACCGACAGTACCAAAACCAGCCTCTACTCCACGAAATACCAGACCGACCCGTCACGAGCTAGAGTCTCTCAACGTTAGGCGTGCAACCCATTACAGGGGATCATTATTTGGACTCCTTTTTTTTTTTGTATGGATGACATTGTCTTGATTGGGCTTGTGAATATTGGGTGATGGAAGGGACTTTTGTAACTTTTACTCCTCCCATTTGGAGTGAGGGGATGATGAAAATCATGTTGGCAGGTGTCAGCACCCTAGATTACCCTCGGTGAGCGTAGTGGTTTACCGCAGGGATGGCACAGGCCCAAAGGGGGGTGCCGGCACAGCTCGAGTTTCTCTTCATCAACGCATAAATCTTTCGCCTTTTACTAAAGATTTCCGTGGAGGGGAACCTTTGCGAGTGATCTGTATTTTTGGGGGCTCTGCTCACAGCAGAGCTGCACTGGAGTGTCAAGAGCAGAATGGATCTGGAGGTCCGCTTGGAACGAAGCGGGCCTCGGCGTGGTTGCATCCTTTGCGCTTCCCGCATCGCAGCTTCGACTTTCTTTAGCCAGCACCGAAGGATAACGATGGGAAAATGACGGGATCCGAACCCTAGACGAGCCCAAACAGAGATGTCTTCAGCGCGCGTTTCTCTTCATCAGCGCATGAATCTTTCGCCTTTTACGAAAGATTTCCGTGGAGGGGAACCTATGCGAGTGGCCATGTGTTTTGGGGGGGCCCTGCTCACAGCAGAGCTGCACTGGAGTGTCAAGAGCAGAATGAGTCTGGCTGTCCGCCAAAACGCGCACTTGGAGCGAAGCGTGCCTCGACGTGGTTGCATCCTTTGCGCTTCCTGCATCGCAGCTTCCACTTTCTTTAGCCAGCAGCGAAGGACGGCGCTCTCTCGCACACGACGGGATCCAAACCCTGGACGAGCCCAAAGAAAGATGTCTTCAGCTCCTCTGGCCCTATCAGTGATTCGTGCGCTTCCAGCATTCTTTTCTGACCGCGAAAGCCGGCCTCCACCGCCTGCGTTGGTGGTATAGTGGTGAGCATAGCTGCCTTCCAAGCAGTTGACCCGGGTTCGATTCCCGGCCAACGCATTTCCTTTGACTCCGGCTGACGTCGAAGCGTTGTCATATTATTGAAAGTGCTTGTGAAGCGGGGATTACTACACAGTGAACATGCACAAAACTACACATGTACGTATTTATTCGTATTATGATTTGTTCTTGACAAAGTCGTGAATGCCACCTGAAACATGCGCAAGAGGTTCGCCTTATTTGAATCAGAATACGAAGCAGTCACGTGGCTGTGTGTGAAAATGAAGCTTGGGACGTCACAGAACACGTGATTATGGCAAAACGAATCAAGCTCCGGTACAGTGCTTCTCCGGTACAGTGAACCCCTTCTCTGACTGCGCCAAAAACTTTTGGACGAGTCGTTCGGCGGCAGCAAAGTGCTAGGTCTCCCCGTCGGGGAATCGAACCCCGGTCTTCCGCGTGACAGGCGGAGATACTGTCCACTATACTAACGAGGAGCTGCGCATGCGGTCCTTCACCCCCAGCCGACGCGACCGCACCGACAGTACCAAAACCAGCCTCTACTCCACAAAATACCAGACCGACCCGTCACGAGCTAGAGTCTCTCAACGTTAGGCGTGCAACCCATTACAGGGGATCATTATTTGGACTCCTTTTTTTTTTTGTATGGATGACATTGTCTTGATTGGGCTTGTGAATATTGGGTGATGGAAGGGACTTTTGTAACTTTTACTCCTCCCATTTGGAGTGAGGGGATGATGAAAATCATGTTGGCAGGTGTCAGCACCCTAGATTACCCTCGGTGAGCGTAGTGGTTTACCGCAGGGATGGCACAGGCCCAAAGGGGGGTGCCGGCACAGCTCGGGTTTCTCTTCATCAACGCATAAATCTTTCGCCTTTTACTAAAGATTTCCGTGGAGGGGAACCTTTGCGAGTGATCTGTATTTTTGGGGGCTCTGCTCACAGCAGAGCTGCACTGGAGTGTCAAGAGCAGAATGGATCTGGAGGTCCGCTTGGAACGAAGCGGGCCTCGGCGTGGTTGCATCCTTTGCGCTTCCCGCATCGCAGCTTCGACTTTCTTTAGCCAGCACCGAAGGATAACGATGGGAAAATGACGGGATCCGAACCCTAGACGAGCCCAAACAGAGATGTCTTCAGCGCGCGTTTCTCTTCATCAGCGCATGAATCTTTCGCCTTTTACGAAAGATTTCCGTGGAGGGGAGCCTATGCGAGTGGCCATGTGTTTTGGGGGGGCCCTGCTCACAGCAGAGCTGCACTGGAGTGTCAAGAGCAGAATGAGTCTGGCTGTCCGCCAAAACGCGCACTTGGAGCGAAGCGTGCCTCGACGTGGTTGCATCCTTTGCGCTTCCTGCATCGCAGCTTCCACTTTCTTTAGCCAGCAGCGAAGGACGGCGCTCTCTCGCACACGACGGGATCCAAACCCTGGACGAGCCCAAAGAAAGATGTCTTCAGCTCCTCTGGCCCTATCAGTGATTCGTGCGCTTCCAGCATTCTTTTCTGACCGCGAAAGCCGGCCTCCACCGCCTGCGTTGGTGGTATAGTGGTGAGCATAGCTGCCTTCCAAGCAGTTGACCCGGGTTCGATTCCCGGCCAACGCATTTCCTTTGACTCCGGCTGACGTCGAAGCGTTGTCATATTATTGAAAGTGCTTGTGAAGCGGGGATTACTACACAGTGAACATGCACAAAACTACACATGTACGTATTTATTCGTATTATGATTTGTTCTTGACAAAGTCGTGAATGCCACCTGAAACATGCGCAAGAGGTTCGCCTTATTTGAAACAGAATACGAAGCAGTCACGTGGCTGTGTGTGAAAATGAAGCTTGGGACGTCACAGAACACGTGATTATGGCAAAACGAATCAAGCTCCGGTACAGTGCTTCTCCGGTACAGTGAACCCCTTCTCTGACTGCGCCAAAAACTTTTGGACGAGTCGTTCGGCGGCAGCAAAGTGCTAGGTCTCCCCGTCGGGGAATCGAACCCCGGTCTTCCGCGTGACAGGCGGAGATACTGTCCACTATACTAACAAGGAGCTGCGCATGCGGCCCTTCACCCCCAGCCGACGCGACCGCACCGACAGTACCAAAACCAGCCTCTACTCCACGAAATACCAGACCGACCCGTCACGAGCTAGAGTCTCTCAACGTTAGGCGTGCAACCCATTACAGGGGATCATTATTTGGACTCCTTTTTTTTTTTGTATGGATGACATTGTCTTGATTGGGCTTGTGAATATTGGGTGATGGAAGGGACTTTTGTAACTTTTACTCCTCCCATTTGGAGTGAGGGGATGATGAAAATCATGTTGGCAGGTGTCAGCACCCTAGATTACCCTCGGTGAGCGTAGTGGTTTACCGCAGGGATGGCACAGGCCCAAGGGGGTGCCGGCACAGCTCGAGTTTCTCTTCATCAACGCATAAATCTTTCGCCTTTTACTAAAGATTTCCGTGGAGGGGAACCTTTGCGAGTGATCTGTATTTTTGGGGGCTCTGCTCACAGCAGAGCTGCACTGGAGTGTCAAGAGCAGAATGGATCTGGAGGTCCGCTTGGAACGAAGCGGGCCTCGGCGTGGTTGCATCTTTTGCGCTTCCCGCATCGCAGCTTCGACTTTCTTTGGCCAGCACCGAAGGATAACGATGGGAAAATGACGGGATCCGAACCCTAGACGAGCCCAAACAGAGATGTCTTCAGTGCGCGTTTCTCTTCATCAGCGCATGAATCTTTCGCCTTTTACGAAAGATTTCCGTGGAGGGGAGCCTATGCGAGTGGCCATGTGTTTTGGGGGGGCCCTGCTCACAGCAGAGCTGCACTGGAGTGTCAAGAGCAGAATGAGTCTGGCTGTCCGCCAAAACGCGCACTTGGAGCGAAGCGTGCCTCGACGTGGTTGCATCCTTTGCGCTTCCTGCATCGCAGCTTCCACTTTCTTTAGCCAGCAGCGAAGGACGGCGCTCTCTCGCACACGACGGGATCCAAACCCTGGACGAGCCCAAAGAAAGATGTCTTCAGCTCCTCTGGCCCTATCAGTGATTCGTGCGCTTCCAGCATTCTTTTCTGACCGCGAAAGCCGGCGTCCACCGCCTCCGTTGGTGGTATAGTGGTGAGCATAGCTGCCTTCCAAGCAGTTGACCCGGGTTCGATTCCCGGCCAACGCATTTCCTTTGACTCCGGCTGACGTCGAAGCGTTGTCATATTATTGAAAGTGCTTGTGAAGCGGGGATTACTACACAGTGAACATGCACAAAACTACACATGTACGTATTTATTCGTATTATGATTTGTTCTTGACAAAGTCGTGAATGCCACCTGAAACATGCGCAAGAGGTTCGCCTTATTTGAATCAGAATACGAAGCAGTCACGTGGCTGTGTGTGAAAATGAAGCTTGGGACGTCACAGAACACGTGATTATGGCAAAACGAATCAAGCTCCGGTACAGTGCTTCTCCGGTACAGTGAACCCCTTCTCTGACTGCGCCAAAAACTTTTGGACGAGTCGTTCGGCGGCAGCAAAGTGCTAGGTCTCCCCGTCGGGGAATCGAACCCCGGTCTTCCGCGTGACAGGCGGAGATACTGTCCACTATACTAACGAGGAGCTGCGCATGCGGCCCTTCACCCCCAGCCGAGGCGACCGCACCGACAGTACCAAAACCAGCCTCTACTCCACGAAATACCAGACCGACCCGTCACGAGCTAGAGTCTCTCAACGTTAGGTGTGCAACCCATTACAGGGGATCATTATTTGGACTCCTTTTTTTTTTTGTATGGATGACATTGTCTTGATTGGGTTTGTGAATATTGGGTGATGGAAGGGACTTTTGTAACTTTTACTCCTCCCATTTGGAGTGAGGGGATGATGAAAATCATGTTGGCAGGTGTCAGCACCCTAGATTACCCTCGGTGAGCGTAGTGGTTTACCGCAGGGATGGCACAGGCCCAAAGGGGGGTGCCGGCACAGCTCGAGTTTCTCTTCATCAACGCATAAATCTTTCGCCTTTTACTAAAGATTTCCGTGGAGGGGAACCTTTGCGAGTGATCTGTATTTTTGGGGGCTCTGCTCACAGCAGAGCTGCACTGGAGTGTCAAGAGCAGAATGGATCTGGAGGTCCGCTTGGAACGAAGCGGGCCTCGGCGTGGTTGCATCCTTTGCGCTTCCCGCATCGCAGCTTCGACTTTCTTTAGCCAGCACCGAAGGATAACGATGGGAAAATGACGGGATCCGAACCCTAGACGAGCCCAAACAGAGATGTCTTCAGCGCGCGTTTCTCTTCATCAGCGCATGAATCTTTCGCCTTTTACGAAAGATTTCCGTGGAGGGGAACCTATGCGAGTGGCCATGTGTTTTGGGGGGGCCCTGCTCACAGCAGAGCTGCACTGGAGTGTCAAGAGCAGAATGAGTCTGGCTGTCCGCCAAAACGCGCACTTGGAGCGAAGCGTGCCTCGACGTGGTTGCATCCTTTGCGCTTCCTGGATCGCAGCTTCCACTTTCTTTAGCCAGCAGCGAAGGACGGCGCTCTCTCGCACACGACGGGATCCAAACCCTGGACGAGCCCAAAGAAAGATGTCTTCAGCTCCTCTGGCCCTATCAGTGATTCGTGCGCTTCCAGCATTCTTTTCTGACCGCGAAAGCCGGCGTCCACCGCCTGCGTTGGTGGTATAGTGGTGAGCATAGCTGCCTTCCAAGCAGTTGACCCGGGTTCGATTCCCGGCCAACGCATTTCCTTTGACTCCTGCTGACGTCGAAGCGTTGTCATATTATTGAAAGTGCTTGTGAAGCGGGGATTACTACACAGTGAACATGCACAAAACTACACATGTACGTATTTATTCGTATTATGATTTGTTCTTGACAAAGTCGTGAATGCCACCTGAAACATGCGCAAGAGGTTCGCCTTATTTGAATCAGAATACGAAGCAGTCACGTGGCTGTGTGTGAAAATAAAGCTTGGGACGTCACAGAACACGTGATTATGGCAAAACGAATCAAGCTCCGGTACAGTGCTTCTCCGGTACAGTGAACCCCTTCTCTGACTGCGCCAAAAACTTTTGGACGAGTCGTTCGGCGGCAGCAAAGTGCTAGGTCTCCCCGTCGGGGAATCGAACCCCGGTCTTCCGCGTGACAGGCGGAGATACTGTCCACTATACTAACGAGGAGCTGCGCATGCGGCCCTTCACCCCCAGCCGACGCGACCGCACCGACAGTACCAAAACCAGCCTCTACTCCACAAAATACCAGACCGACCCGTCACGAGCTAGAGTCTCTCAACGTTAGGCGTGCAACCCATTACAGGGGATCATTATTTGGACTCCTTTTTTTTTTTGTATGGATGACATTGTCTTGATTGGGCTTGTGAATATTGGGTGATGGAAGGGACTTTTGTAACTTTTACTCCTCCCATTTGGAGTGAGGGGATGATGAAAATCATGTTGGCAGGTGTCAGCACCCTAGATTACCCTCGGTGAGCGTAGTGGTTTACCGCAGGGATGGCACAGGCCCAAAGGGGGGTGCCGGCACAGCTCGAGTTTCTCTTCATCAACGCATAAATCTTTCGCCTTTTACTAAAGATTTCCGTGGAGGGGAACCTTTGCGAGTGATCTGTATTTTTGGGGGCTCTGCTCACAGCAGAGCTGCACTGGAGTGTCAAGAGCAGAATGGATCTGGAGGTCCGCTTGGAACGAAGCGGGCCTCGGCGTGGTTGCATCCTTTGCGCTTCCCGCATCGCAGCTTCGACTTTCTTTAGCCAGCACCGAAGGATAACGATGGGAAAATGACGGGATCCGAACCCTAGACGAGCCCAAACAGAGATGTCTTCAGCGCGCGTTTCTCTTCATCAGCGCATGAATCTTTCGCCTTTTACGAAAGATTTCCGTGGAGGGGAGCCTATGCGAGTGGCCATGTGTTTTGGGGGGGCCCTGCTCACAGCAGAGCTGCACTGGAGTGTCAAGAGCAGAATGAGTCTGGCTGTCCGCCAAAACGCGCACTTGGAGCGAAGCGTGCCTCGACGTGGTTGCATCCTTTGCGCTTCCTGCATCGCAGCTTCCACTTTCTTTAGCCAGCAGCGAAGGACGGCGCTCTCTCGCACACGACGGGATCCAAACCCTGGACGAGCCCAAAGAAAGATGTCTTCAGCTCCTCTGGCCCTATCAGTGATTCGTGCGCTTCCAGCATTCTTTTCTGACCGCGAAAGCCGGCGTCCACCGCCTGCGTTGGTGGTATAGTGGTGAGCATAGCTGCCTTCCAAGCAGTTGACCCGGGTTCGATTCCCGGCCAACGCATTTCCTTTGACTCCGGCTGACGTCGAAGCGTTGTCATATTATTGAAAGTGCTTGTGAAGCGGGGATTACTACACAGTGAACATGCACAAAACTACACATGTACGTATTTATTCGTATTATGATTTGTTCTTGACAAAGTCGTGAATGCCACCTGAAACATGCGCAAGAGGTTCGCCTTATTTGAATCAGAATACGAAGCAGTCACGTGGCTGTGTGTGAAAATGAAGCTTGGGACGTCACAGAACACGTGATTATGGCAAAACGAATCAAGCTCCGGTACAGTGCTTCTCCGGTACAGTGAACCCCTTCTCTGACTGCGCCAAAAACTTTTGGACGAGTCGTTCGGCGGCAGCAAAGTGCTAGGTCTCCCCGTCGGGGAATCGAACCCCGGTCTTCCGCGTGACAGGCGGAGATACTGTCCACTATACTAACGAGGAGCTGCGCATGCGGCCCTTCACCCCCAGCCGAGGCGACCGCACCGACAGTACCAAAACCAGCCTCTACTCCACGAAATACCAGACCGACCCGTCACGAGCTAGAGTCTCTCAACGTTAGGTGTGCAACCCATTACAGGGGATCATTATTTGGACTCCTTTTTTTTTTTGTATGGATGACATTGTCTTGATTGGGCTTGTGAATATTGGGTGATGGAAGGGACTTTTGTAACTTTTACTCCTCCCATTTGGAGTGAGGGGATGATGAAAATCATGTTGGCAGGTGTCAGCACCCTAGATTACCCTCGGTGAGCGTAGTGGTTTACCGCAGGGATGGCACAGGCCCAAAGGGGGGTGCCGGCACAGCTCGAGTTTCTCTTCATCAACGCATAAATCTTTCGCCTTTTACTAAAGATTTCCGTGGAGGGGAACCTTTGCGAGTGATCTGTATTTTTGGGGGCTCTGCTCACAGCAGAGCTGCACTGGAGTGTCAAGAGCAGAATGGATCTGGAGGTCCGCTTGGAACGAAGCGGGCCTCGGCGTGGTTGCATCCTTTGCGCTTCCCGCATCGCAGCTTCGACTTTCTTTAGCCAGCACCGAAGGATAACGATGGGAAAATGACGGGATCCGAACCCTAGACGAGCCCAAACAGAGATGTCTTCAGCGCGCGTTTCTCTTCATCAGCGCATGAATCTTTCGCCTTTTACGAAAGATTTCCGTGGAGGGGAACCTATGCGAGTGGCCATGTGTTTTGGGGGGGCCCTGCTCACAGCAGAGCTGCACTGGAGTGTCAAGAGCAGAATGAGTCTGGCTGTCCGCCAAAACGCGCACTTGGAGCGAAGCGTGCCTCGACGTGGTTGCATCCTTTGCGCTTCCTGCATCGCAGCTTCCACTTTCTTTAGCCAGCAGCGAAGGACGGCGCTCTCTCGCACACGACGGGATCCAAACCCTGGACGAGCCCAAAGAAAGATGTCTTCAGCTCCTCTGGCCCTATCAGTGATTCGTGCGCTTCCAGCATTCTTTTCTGACCGCGAAAGCCGGCCTCCACCGCCTGCGTTGGTGGTATAGTGGTGAGCATAGCTGCCTTCCAAGCAGTTGACCCGGGTTCGATTCCCGGCCAACGCATTTCCTTTGACTCCGGCTGACGTCGAAGCGTTGTCATATTATTGAAAGTGCTTGTGAAGCGGGGATTACTACACAGTGAACATGCACAAAACTACACATGTACGTATTTATTCGTATTATGATTTGTTCTTGACAAAGTCGTGAATGCCACCTGAAACATGCGCAAGAGGTTCGCCTTATTTGAAACAGAATACGAAGCAGTCACGTGGCTGTGTGTGAAAATGAAGCTTGGGACGTCACAGAACACGTGATTATGGCAAAACGAATCAAGCTCCGGTACAGTGCTTCTCCGGTACAGTGAACCCCTTCTCTGACTGCGCCAAAAACTTTTGGACGAGTCGTTCGGCGGCAGCAAAGTGCTAGGTCTCCCCGTCGGGGAATCGAACCCCGGTCTTCCGCGTGACAGGCGGAGATACTGTCCACTATACTAACAAGGAGCTGCGCATGCGGCCCTTCACCCCCAGCCGACGCGACCGCACCGACAGTACCAAAACCAGCCTCTACTCCACGAAATACCAGACCGACCCGTCACGAGCTAGAGTCTCTCAACGTTAGGCGTGCAACCCATTACAGGGGATCATTATTTGGACTCCTTTTTTTTTTTGTATGGATGACATTGTCTTGATTGGGCTTGTGAATATTGGGTGATGGAAGGGACTTTTGTAACTTTTACTCCTCCCATTTGGAGTGAGGGGATGATGAAAATCATGTTGGCAGGTGTCAGCACCCTAGATTACCCTCGGTGAGCGTAGTGGTTTACCGCAGGGATGGCACAGGCCCAAGGGGGTGCCGGCACAGCTCGAGTTTCTCTTCATCAACGCATAAATCTTTCGCCTTTTACTAAAGATTTCCGTGGAGGGGAACCTTTGCGAGTGATCTGTATTTTTGGGGGCTCTGCTCACAGCAGAGCTGCACTGGAGTGTCAAGAGCAGAATGGATCTGGAGGTCCGCTTGGAACGAAGCGGGCCTCGGCGTGGTTGCATCTTTTGCGCTTCCCGCATCGCAGCTTCGACTTTCTTTGGCCAGCACCGAAGGATAACGATGGGAAAATGACGGGATCCGAACCCTAGACGAGCCCAAACAGAGATGTCTTCAGTGCGCGTTTCTCTTCATCAGCGCATGAATCTTTCGCCTTTTACGAAAGATTTCCGTGGAGGGGAGCCTATGCGAGTGGCCATGTGTTTTGGGGGGGCCCTGCTCACAGCAGAGCTGCACTGGAGTGTCAAGAGCAGAATGAGTCTGGCTGTCCGCCAAAACGCGCACTTGGAGCGAAGCGTGCCTCGACGTGGTTGCATCCTTTGCGCTTCCTGCATCGCAGCTTCCACTTTCTTTAGCCAGCAGCGAAGGACGGCGCTCTCTCGCACACGACGGGATCCAAACCCTGGACGAGCCCAAAGAAAGATGTCTTCAGCTCCTCTGGCCCTATCAGTGATTCGTGCGCTTCCAGCATTCTTTTCTGACCGCGAAAGCCGGCGTCCACCGCCTCCGTTGGTGGTATAGTGGTGAGCATAGCTGCCTTCCAAGCAGTTGACCCGGGTTCGATTCCCGGCCAACGCATTTCCTTTGACTCCGGCTGACGTCGAAGCGTTGTCATATTATTGAAAGTGCTTGTGAAGCGGGGATTACTACACAGTGAACATGCACAAAACTACACATGTACGTATTTATTCGTATTATGATTTGTTCTTGACAAAGTCGTGAATGCCACCTGAAACATGCGCAAGAGGTTCGCCTTATTTGAATCAGAATACGAAGCAGTCACGTGGCTGTGTGTGAAAATGAAGCTTGGGACGTCACAGAACACGTGATTATGGCAAAACGAATCAAGCTCCGGTACAGTGCTTCTCCGGTACAGTGAACCCCTTCTCTGACTGCGCCAAAAACTTTTGGACGAGTCGTTCGGCGGCAGCAAAGTGCTAGGTCTCCCCGTCGGGGAATCGAACCCCGGTCTTCCGCGTGACAGGCGGAGATACTGTCCACTATACTAACGAGGAGCTGCGCATGCGGCCCTTCACCCCCAGCCGAGGCGACCGCACCGACAGTACCAAAACCAGCCTCTACTCCACGAAATACCAGACCGACCCGTCACGAGCTAGAGTCTCTCAACGTTAGGTGTGCAACCCATTACAGGGGATCATTATTTGGACTCCTTTTTTTTTTTGTATGGATGACATTGTCTTGATTGGGCTTGTGAATATTGGGTGATGGAAGGGACTTTTGTAACTTTTACTCCTCCCATTTGGAGTGAGGGGATGATGAAAATCATGTTGGCAGGTGTCAGCACCCTAGATTACCCTCGGTGAGCGTAGTGGTTTACCGCAGGGATGGCACAGGCCCAAAGGGGGGTGCCGGCACAGCTCGAGTTTCTCTTCATCAACGCATAAATCTTTCGCCTTTTACTAAAGATTTCCGTGGAGGGGAACCTTTGCGAGTGATCTGTATTTTTGGGGGCTCTGCTCACAGCAGAGCTGCACTGGAGTGTCAAGAGCAGAATGGATCTGGAGGTCCGCTTGGAACGAAGCGGGCCTCGGCGTGGTTGCATCCTTTGCGCTTCCCGCATCGCAGCTTCGACTTTCTTTAGCCAGCACCGAAGGATAACGATGGGAAAATGACGGGATCCGAACCCTAGACGAGCCCAAACAGAGATGTCTTCAGCGCGCGTTTCTCTTCATCAGCGCATGAATCTTTCGCCTTTTACGAAAGATTTCCGTGGAGGGGAACCTATGCGAGTGGCCATGTGTTTTGGGGGGGCCCTGCTCACAGCAGAGCTGCACTGGAGTGTCAAGAGCAGAATGAGTCTGGCTGTCCGCCAAAACGCGCACTTGGAGCGAAGCGTGCCTCGACGTGGTTGCATCCTTTGCGCTTCCTGGATCGCAGCTTCCACTTTCTTTAGCCAGCAGCGAAGGACGGCGCTCTCTCGCACACGACGGGATCCAAACCCTGGACGAGCCCAAAGAAAGATGTCTTCAGCTCCTCTGGCCCTATCAGTGATTCGTGCGCTTCCAGCATTCTTTTCTGACCGCGAAAGCCGGCGTCCACCGCCTGCGTTGGTGGTATAGTGGTGAGCATAGCTGCCTTCCAAGCAGTTGACCCGGGTTCGATTCCCGGCCAACGCATTTCCTTTGACTCCTGCTGACGTCGAAGCGTTGTCATATTATTGAAAGTGCTTGTGAAGCGGGGATTACTACACAGTGAACATGCACAAAACTACACATGTACGTATTTATTCGTATTATGATTTGTTCTTGACAAAGTCGTGAATGCCACCTGAAACATGCGCAAGAGGTTCGCCTTATTTGAATCAGAATACGAAGCAGTCACGTGGCTGTGTGTGAAAATAAAGCTTGGGACGTCACAGAACACGTGATTATGGCAAAACGAATCAAGCTCCGGTACAGTGCTTCTCCGGTACAGTGAACCCCTTCTCTGACTGCGCCAAAAACTTTTGGACGAGTCGTTCGGCGGCAGCAAAGTGCTAGGTCTCCCCGTCGGGGAATCGAACCCCGGTCTTCCGCGTGACAGGCGGAGATACTGTCCACTATACTAACGAGGAGCTGCGCATGCGGCCCTTCACCCCCAGCCGACGCGACCGCACCGACAGTACCAAAACCAGCCTCTACTCCACAAAATACCAGACCGACCCGTCACGAGCTAGAGTCTCTCAACGTTAGGCGTGCAACCCATTACAGGGGATCATTATTTGGACTCCTTTTTTTTTTTGTATGGATGACATTGTCTTGATTGGGCTTGTGAATATTGGGTGATGGAAGGGACTTTTGTAACTTTTACTCCTCCCATTTGGAGTGAGGGGATGATGAAAATCATGTTGGCAGGTGTCAGCACCCTAGATTACCCTCGGTGAGCGTAGTGGTTTACCGCAGGGATGGCACAGGCCCAAGGGGGTGCCGGCACAGCTCGAGTTTCTCTTCATCAACGCATAAATCTTTCGCCTTTTACTAAAGATTTCCGTGGAGGGGAACCTTTGCGAGTGATCTGTATTTTTGGGGGCTCTGCTCACAGCAGAGCTGCACTGGAGTATCAAGAGCAGAATGGATTTGGAGGTCCGCTTGGAACGAAGCGGGCCTCGGCGTGGTTGCATCCTTTGCGCTTCCCGCATCGCAGCTTCGACTTTCTTTGGCCAGCACCGAAGGATAACGATGGGAAAATGACGGGATCCGAACCCTAGACGAGCCCAAACAGAGATGTCTTCAGCGCGCGTTTCTCTTCATCAGCGCATGAATCTTTCGCCTTTTACGAAAGATTTCCGTGGAGGGGAGCCTATGCGAGTGGCCATGTGTTTTGGGGGGGCCCTGCTCACAGCAGAGCTGCACTGGAGTGTCAAGAGCAGAATGAGTCTGGCTGTCCGCCAAAACGCGCACTTGGAGCGAAGCGTGCCTCGACGTGGTTGCATCCTTTGCGCTTCCTGCATCGCAGCTTCCACTTTCTTTAGCCAGCAGCGAAGGACGGCGCTCTCTCGCACGCGACGGGATCCAAACCCTGGACGAGCCCAAAGAAAGATGTCTTCAGCTCCTCTGGCCCTATCAGTGATTCGTGCGCTTCCAGCATTCTTTTCTGACCGCGAAAGCCGGCGTCCACCGCCTGCGTTGGTGGTATAGTGGTGAGCATAGCTGCCTTCCAAGCAGTTGACCCGGGTTCGATTCCCGGCCAACGCATTTCCTTTGACTCCGGCTGACGTCGAAGCGTTGTCATATTATTGAAAGTGCTTGTGAAGCGGGGATTACTACACAGTGAACATGCACAAAACTACACATGTACGTATTTATTCGTATTATGATTTGTTCTTGACAAAGTCGTGAATGCCACCTGAAACATGCGCAAGAGGTTCGCCTTATTTGAATCAGAATACGAAGCAGTCACGTGGCTGTGTGTGAAAATGAAGCTTGGGACGTCACAGAACACGTGATTATGGCAAAACGAATCAAGCTCCGGTACAGTGCTTCTCCGGTACAGTGAACCCCTTCTCTGACTGCGCCAAAAACTTTTGGACGAGTCGTTCGGCGGCAGCAAAGTGCTAGGTCTCCCCGTCGGGGAATCGAACCCCGGTCTTCCGCGTGACAGGCGGAGATACTGTCCACTATACTAACGAGGAGCTGCGCATGCGGCCCTTCACCCCCAGCCGACGCGACCGCACCGACAGTACCAAAACCAGCCTCTACTCCACGAAATACCAGACCGACCCGTCACGAGCTAGAGTCTCTCAACGTTAGGCGTGCAACCCATTACAGGGGATCATTATTTGGACTCCTTTTTTTTTTTGTATGGATGACATTGTCTTGATTGGGCTTGTGAATATTGGGTGATGGAAGGGACTTTTGTAACTTTTACTCCTCCCATTTGGAGTGAGGGGATGATGAAAATCATGTTGGCAGGTGTCAGCACCCTAGATTACCCTCGGTGAGCGTAGTGGTTTACCGCAGGGATGGCACAGGCCCAAAGGGGGGTGCCGGCACAGCTCGAGTTTCTCTTCATCAACGCATAAATCTTTCGCCTTTTACTAAAGATTTCCGTGGAGGGGAACCTTTGCGAGTGATCTGTATTTTTGGGGGCTCTGCTCACAGCAGAGCTGCACTGGAGTGTCAAGAGCAGAATGGATCTGGAGGTCCGCTTGGAACGAAGCGGGCCTCGGCGTGGTTGCATCCTTTGCGCTTCCCGCATCGCAGCTTCGACTTTCTTTAGCCAGCACCGAAGGATAACGATGGGAAAATGACGGGATCCGAACCCTAGACGAGCCCAAACAGAGATGTCTTCAGCGCGCGTTTCTCTTCATCAGCGCATGAATCTTTCGCCTTTTACGAAAGATTTCCGTGGAGGGGAACCTATGCGAGTGGCCATGTGTTTTGGGGGGGCCCTGCTCACAGCAGAGCTGCACTGGAGTGTCAAGAGCAGAATGAGTCTGGCTGTCCGCCAAAACGCGCACTTGGAGCGAAGCGTGCCTCGACGTGGTTGCATCCTTTGCGCTTCCTGCATCGCAGCTTCCACTTTCTTTAGCCAGCAGCGAAGGACGGCGCTCTCTCGCACACGACGGGATCCAAACCCTGGACGAGCCCAAAGAAAGATGTCTTCAGCTCCTCTGGCCCTATCAGTGATTCGTGCGCTTCCAGCATTCTTTTCTGACCGCGAAAGCCGGCCTCCACCGCCTGCGTTGGTGGTATAGTGGTGAGCATAGCTGCCTTCCAAGCAGTTGACCCGGGTTCGATTCCCGGCCAACGCATTTCCTTTGACTCCGGCTGACGTCGAAGCGTTGTCATATTATTGAAAGTGCTTGTGAAGCGGGGATTACTACACAGTGAACATGCACAAAACTACACATGTACGTATTTATTCGTATTATGATTTGTTCTTGACAAAGTCGTGAATGCCACCTGAAACATGCGCAAGAGGTTCGCCTTATTTGAATCAGAATACGAAGCAGTCACGTGGCTGTGTGTGAAAATGAAGCTTGGGACGTCACAGAACACGTGATTATGGCAAAACGAATCAAGCTCCGGTACAGTGCTTCTCCGGTACAGTGAACCCCTTCTCTGACTGCGCCAAAAACTTTTGGACGAGTCGTTCGGCGGCAGCAAAGTGCTAGGTCTCCCCGTCGGGGAATCGAACCCCGGTCTTCCGCGTGACAGGCGGAGATACTGTCCACTATACTAACGAGGAGCTGCGCATGCGGTCCTTCACCCCCAGCCGACGCGACCGCACCGACAGTACCAAAACCAGCCTCTACTCCACAAAATACCAGACCGACCCGTCACGAGCTAGAGTCTCTCAACGTTAGGCGTGCAACCCATTACAGGGGATCATTATTTGGACTCCTTTTTTTTTTTGTATGGATGACATTGTCTTGATTGGGCTTGTGAATATTGGGTGATGGAAGGGACTTTTGTAACTTTTACTCCTCCCATTTGGAGTGAGGGGATGATGAAAATCATGTTGGCAGGTGTCAGCACCCTAGATTACCCTCGGTGAGCGTAGTGGTTTACCGCAGGGATGGCACAGGCCCAAAGGGGGGTGCCGGCACAGCTCGGGTTTCTCTTCATCAACGCATAAATCTTTCGCCTTTTACTAAAGATTTCCGTGGAGGGGAACCTTTGCGAGTGATCTGTATTTTTGGGGGCTCTGCTCACAGCAGAGCTGCACTGGAGTGTCAAGAGCAGAATGGATCTGGAGGTCCGCTTGGAACGAAGCGGGCCTCGGCGTGGTTGCATCCTTTGCGCTTCCCGCATCGCAGCTTCGACTTTCTTTAGCCAGCACCGAAGGATAACGATGGGAAAATGACGGGATCCGAACCCTAGACGAGCCCAAACAGAGATGTCTTCAGCGCGCGTTTCTCTTCATCAGCGCATGAATCTTTCGCCTTTTACGAAAGATTTCCGTGGAGGGGAGCCTATGCGAGTGGCCATGTGTTTTGGGGGGGCCCTGCTCACAGCAGAGCTGCACTGGAGTGTCAAGAGCAGAATGAGTCTGGCTGTCCGCCAAAACGCGCACTTGGAGCGAAGCGTGCCTCGACGTGGTTGCATCCTTTGCGCTTCCTGCATCGCAGCTTCCACTTTCTTTAGCCAGCAGCGAAGGACGGCGCTCTCTCGCACACGACGGGATCCAAACCCTGGACGAGCCCAAAGAAAGATGTCTTCAGCTCCTCTGGCCCTATCAGTGATTCGTGCGCTTCCAGCATTCTTTTCTGACCGCGAAAGCCGGCCTCCACCGCCTGCGTTGGTGGTATAGTGGTGAGCATAGCTGCCTTCCAAGCAGTTGACCCGGGTTCGATTCCCGGCCAACGCATTTCCTTTGACTCCGGCTGACGTCGAAGCGTTGTCATATTATTGAAAGTGCTTGTGAAGCGGGGATTACTACACAGTGAACATGCACAAAACTACACATGTACGTATTTATTCGTATTATGATTTGTTCTTGACAAAGTCGTGAATGCCACCTGAAACATGCGCAAGAGGTTCGCCTTATTTGAAACAGAATACGAAGCAGTCACGTGGCTGTGTGTGAAAATGAAGCTTGGGACGTCACAGAACACGTGATTATGGCAAAACGAATCAAGCTCCGGTACAGTGCTTCTCCGGTACAGTGAACCCCTTCTCTGACTGCGCCAAAAACTTTTGGACGAGTCGTTCGGCGGCAGCAAAGTGCTAGGTCTCCCCGTCGGGGAATCGAACCCCGGTCTTCCGCGTGACAGGCGGAGATACTGTCCACTATACTAACAAGGAGCTGCGCATGCGGCCCTTCACCCCCAGCCGACGCGACCGCACCGACAGTACCAAAACCAGCCTCTACTCCACGAAATACCAGACCGACCCGTCACGAGCTAGAGTCTCTCAACGTTAGGCGTGCAACCCATTACAGGGGATCATTATTTGGACTCCTTTTTTTTTTTGTATGGATGACATTGTCTTGATTGGGCTTGTGAATATTGGGTGATGGAAGGGACTTTTGTAACTTTTACTCCTCCCATTTGGAGTGAGGGGATGATGAAAATCATGTTGGCAGGTGTCAGCACCCTAGATTACCCTCGGTGAGCGTAGTGGTTTACCGCAGGGATGGCACAGGCCCAAGGGGGTGCCGGCACAGCTCGAGTTTCTCTTCATCAACGCATAAATCTTTCGCCTTTTACTAAAGATTTCCGTGGAGGGGAACCTTTGCGAGTGATCTGTATTTTTGGGGGCTCTGCTCACAGCAGAGCTGCACTGGAGTGTCAAGAGCAGAATGGATCTGGAGGTCCGCTTGGAACGAAGCGGGCCTCGGCGTGGTTGCATCTTTTGCGCTTCCCGCATCGCAGCTTCGACTTTCTTTGGCCAGCACCGAAGGATAACGATGGGAAAATGACGGGATCCGAACCCTAGACGAGCCCAAACAGAGATGTCTTCAGTGCGCGTTTCTCTTCATCAGCGCATGAATCTTTCGCCTTTTACGAAAGATTTCCGTGGAGGGGAGCCTATGCGAGTGGCCATGTGTTTTGGGGGGGCCCTGCTCACAGCAGAGCTGCACTGGAGTGTCAAGAGCAGAATGAGTCTGGCTGTCCGCCAAAACGCGCACTTGGAGCGAAGCGTGCCTCGACGTGGTTGCATCCTTTGCGCTTCCTGCATCGCAGCTTCCACTTTCTTTAGCCAGCAGCGAAGGACGGCGCTCTCTCGCACACGACGGGATCCAAACCCTGGACGAGCCCAAAGAAAGATGTCTTCAGCTCCTCTGGCCCTATCAGTGATTCGTGCGCTTCCAGCATTCTTTTCTGACCGCGAAAGCCGGCGTCCACCGCCTCCGTTGGTGGTATAGTGGTGAGCATAGCTGCCTTCCAAGCAGTTGACCCGGGTTCGATTCCCGGCCAACGCATTTCCTTTGACTCCGGCTGACGTCGAAGCGTTGTCATATTATTGAAAGTGCTTGTGAAGCGGGGATTACTACACAGTGAACATGCACAAAACTACACATGTACGTATTTATTCGTATTATGATTTGTTCTTGACAAAGTCGTGAATGCCACCTGAAACATGCGCAAGAGGTTCGCCTTATTTGAATCAGAATACGAAGCAGTCACGTGGCTGTGTGTGAAAATGAAGCTTGGGACGTCACAGAACACGTGATTATGGCAAAACGAATCAAGCTCCGGTACAGTGCTTCTCCGGTACAGTGAACCCCTTCTCTGACTGCGCCAAAAACTTTTGGACGAGTCGTTCGGCGGCAGCAAAGTGCTAGGTCTCCCCGTCGGGGAATCGAACCCCGGTCTTCCGCGTGACAGGCGGAGATACTGTCCACTATACTAACGAGGAGCTGCGCATGCGGCCCTTCACCCCCAGCCGAGGCGACCGCACCGACAGTACCAAAACCAGCCTCTACTCCACGAAATACCAGACCGACCCGTCACGAGCTAGAGTCTCTCAACGTTAGGTGTGCAACCCATTACAGGGGATCATTATTTGGACTCCTTTTTTTTTTTGTATGGATGACATTGTCTTGATTGGGCTTGTGAATATTGGGTGATGGAAGGGACTTTTGTAACTTTTACTCCTCCCATTTGGAGTGAGGGGATGATGAAAATCATGTTGGCAGGTGTCAGCACCCTAGATTACCCTCGGTGAGCGTAGTGGTTTACCGCAGGGATGGCACAGGCCCAAAGGGGGGTGCCGGCACAGCTCGAGTTTCTCTTCATCAACGCATAAATCTTTCGCCTTTTACTAAAGATTTCCGTGGAGGGGAACCTTTGCGAGTGATCTGTATTTTTGGGGGCTCTGCTCACAGCAGAGCTGCACTGGAGTGTCAAGAGCAGAATGGATCTGGAGGTCCGCTTGGAACGAAGCGGGCCTCGGCGTGGTTGCATCCTTTGCGCTTCCCGCATCGCAGCTTCGACTTTCTTTAGCCAGCACCGAAGGATAACGATGGGAAAATGACGGGATCCGAACCCTAGACGAGCCCAAACAGAGATGTCTTCAGCGCGCGTTTCTCTTCATCAGCGCATGAATCTTTCGCCTTTTACGAAAGATTTCCGTGGAGGGGAACCTATGCGAGTGGCCATGTGTTTTGGGGGGGCCCTGCTCACAGCAGAGCTGCACTGGAGTGTCAAGAGCAGAATGAGTCTGGCTGTCCGCCAAAACGCGCACTTGGAGCGAAGCGTGCCTCGACGTGGTTGCATCCTTTGCGCTTCCTGGATCGCAGCTTCCACTTTCTTTAGCCAGCAGCGAAGGACGGCGCTCTCTCGCACACGACGGGATCCAAACCCTGGACGAGCCCAAAGAAAGATGTCTTCAGCTCCTCTGGCCCTATCAGTGATTCGTGCGCTTCCAGCATTCTTTTCTGACCGCGAAAGCCGGCGTCCACCGCCTGCGTTGGTGGTATAGTGGTGAGCATAGCTGCCTTCCAAGCAGTTGACCCGGGTTCGATTCCCGGCCAACGCATTTCCTTTGACTCCTGCTGACGTCGAAGCGTTGTCATATTATTGAAAGTGCTTGTGAAGCGGGGATTACTACACAGTGAACATGCACAAAACTACACATGTACGTATTTATTCGTATTATGATTTGTTCTTGACAAAGTCGTGAATGCCACCTGAAACATGCGCAAGAGGTTCGCCTTATTTGAATCAGAATACGAAGCAGTCACGTGGCTGTGTGTGAAAATAAAGCTTGGGACGTCACAGAACACGTGATTATGGCAAAACGAATCAAGCTCCGGTACAGTGCTTCTCCGGTACAGTGAACCCCTTCTCTGACTGCGCCAAAAACTTTTGGACGAGTCGTTCGGCGGCAGCAAAGTGCTAGGTCTCCCCGTCGGGGAATCGAACCCCGGTCTTCCGCGTGACAGGCGGAGATACTGTCCACTATACTAACGAGGAGCTGCGCATGCGGCCCTTCACCCCCAGCCGACGCGACCGCACCGACAGTACCAAAACCAGCCTCTACTCCACAAAATACCAGACCGACCCGTCACGAGCTAGAGTCTCTCAACGTTAGGCGTGCAACCCATTACAGGGGATCATTATTTGGACTCCTTTTTTTTTTTGTATGGATGACATTGTCTTGATTGGGCTTGTGAATATTGGGTGATGGAAGGGACTTTTGTAACTTTTACTCCTCCCATTTGGAGTGAGGGGATGATGAAAATCATGTTGGCAGGTGTCAGCACCCTAGATTACCCTCGGTGAGCGTAGTGGTTTACCGCAGGGATGGCACAGGCCCAAAGGGGGGTGCCGGCACAGCTCGAGTTTCTCTTCATCAACGCATAAATCTTTCGCCTTTTACTAAAGATTTCCGTGGAGGGGAACCTTTGCGAGTGATCTGTATTTTTGGGGGCTCTGCTCACAGCAGAGCTGCACTGGAGTGTCAAGAGCAGAATGGATCTGGAGGTCCGCTTGGAACGAAGCGGGCCTCGGCGTGGTTGCATCCTTTGCGCTTCCCGCATCGCAGCTTCGACTTTCTTTAGCCAGCACCGAAGGATAACGATGGGAAAATGACGGGATCCGAACCCTAGACGAGCCCAAACAGAGATGTCTTCAGCGCGCGTTTCTCTTCATCAGCGCATGAATCTTTCGCCTTTTACGAAAGATTTCCGTGGAGGGGAGCCTATGCGAGTGGCCATGTGTTTTGGGGGGGCCCTGCTCACAGCAGAGCTGCACTGGAGTGTCAAGAGCAGAATGAGTCTGGCTGTCCGCCAAAACGCGCACTTGGAGCGAAGCGTGCCTCGACGTGGTTGCATCCTTTGCGCTTCCTGCATCGCAGCTTCCACTTTCTTTAGCCAGCAGCGAAGGACGGCGCTCTCTCGCACACGACGGGATCCAAACCCTGGACGAGCCCAAAGAAAGATGTCTTCAGCTCCTCTGGCCCTATCAGTGATTCGTGCGCTTCCAGCATTCTTTTCTGACCGCGAAAGCCGGCGTCCACCGCCTGCGTTGGTGGTATAGTGGTGAGCATAGCTGCCTTCCAAGCAGTTGACCCGGGTTCGATTCCCGGCCAACGCATTTCCTTTGACTCCGGCTGACGTCGAAGCGTTGTCATATTATTGAAAGTGCTTGTGAAGCGGGGATTACTACACAGTGAACATGCACAAAACTACACATGTACGTATTTATTCGTATTATGATTTGTTCTTGACAAAGTCGTGAATGCCACCTGAAACATGCGCAAGAGGTTCGCCTTATTTGAATCAGAATACGAAGCAGTCACGTGGCTGTGTGTGAAAATGAAGCTTGGGACGTCACAGAACACGTGATTATGGCAAAACGAATCAAGCTCCGGTACAGTGCTTCTCCGGTACAGTGAACCCCTTCTCTGACTGCGCCAAAAACTTTTGGACGAGTCGTTCGGCGGCAGCAAAGTGCTAGGTCTCCCCGTCGGGGAATCGAACCCCGGTCTTCCGCGTGACAGGCGGAGATACTGTCCACTATACTAACGAGGAGCTGCGCATGCGGCCCTTCACCCCCAGCCGAGGCGACCGCACCGACAGTACCAAAACCAGCCTCTACTCCACGAAATACCAGACCGACCCGTCACGAGCTAGAGTCTCTCAACGTTAGGTGTGCAACCCATTACAGGGGATCATTATTTGGACTCCTTTTTTTTTTTGTATGGATGACATTGTCTTGATTGGGCTTGTGAATATTGGGTGATGGAAGGGACTTTTGTAACTTTTACTCCTCCCATTTGGAGTGAGGGGATGATGAAAATCATGTTGGCAGGTGTCAGCACCCTAGATTACCCTCGGTGAGCGTAGTGGTTTACCGCAGGGATGGCACAGGCCCAAAGGGGGGTGCCGGCACAGCTCGAGTTTCTCTTCATCAACGCATAAATCTTTCGCCTTTTACTAAAGATTTCCGTGGAGGGGAACCTTTGCGAGTGATCTGTATTTTTGGGGGCTCTGCTCACAGCAGAGCTGCACTGGAGTGTCAAGAGCAGAATGGATCTGGAGGTCCGCTTGGAACGAAGCGGGCCTCGGCGTGGTTGCATCCTTTGCGCTTCCCGCATCGCAGCTTCGACTTTCTTTAGCCAGCACCGAAGGATAACGATGGGAAAATGACGGGATCCGAACCCTAGACGAGCCCAAACAGAGATGTCTTCAGCGCGCGTTTCTCTTCATCAGCGCATGAATCTTTCGCCTTTTACGAAAGATTTCCGTGGAGGGGAACCTATGCGAGTGGCCATGTGTTTTGGGGGGGCCCTGCTCACAGCAGAGCTGCACTGGAGTGTCAAGAGCAGAATGAGTCTGGCTGTCCGCCAAAACGCGCACTTGGAGCGAAGCGTGCCTCGACGTGGTTGCATCCTTTGCGCTTCCTGCATCGCAGCTTCCACTTTCTTTAGCCAGCAGCGAAGGACGGCGCTCTCTCGCACACGACGGGATCCAAACCCTGGACGAGCCCAAAGAAAGATGTCTTCAGCTCCTCTGGCCCTATCAGTGATTCGTGCGCTTCCAGCATTCTTTTCTGACCGCGAAAGCCGGCCTCCACCGCCTGCGTTGGTGGTATAGTGGTGAGCATAGCTGCCTTCCAAGCAGTTGACCCGGGTTCGATTCCCGGCCAACGCATTTCCTTTGACTCCGGCTGACGTCGAAGCGTTGTCATATTATTGAAAGTGCTTGTGAAGCGGGGATTACTACACAGTGAACATGCACAAAACTACACATGTACGTATTTATTCGTATTATGATTTGTTCTTGACAAAGTCGTGAATGCCACCTGAAACATGCGCAAGAGGTTCGCCTTATTTGAATCAGAATACGAAGCAGTCACGTGGCTGTGTGTGAAAATGAAGCTTGGGACGTCACAGAACACGTGATTATGGCAAAACGAATCAAGCTCCGGTACAGTGCTTCTCCGGTACAGTGAACCCCTTCTCTGACTGCGCCAAAAACTTTTGGACGAGTCGTTCGGCGGCAGCAAAGTGCTAGGTCTCCCCGTCGGGGAATCGAACCCCGGTCTTCCGCGTGACAGGCGGAGATACTGTCCACTATACTAACGAGGAGCTGCGCATGCGGCCCTTCACCCCCAGCCGACGCGACCGCACCGACAGTACCAAAACCAGCCTCTACTCCACGAAATACCAGACCGACCCGTCACGAGCTAGAGTCTCTCAACGTTAGGCGTGCAACCCATTACAGGGGATCATTATTTGGACTCCTTTTTTTTTTTGTATGGATGACATTGTCTTGATTGGGCTTGTGAATATTGGGTGATGGAAGGGACTTTTGTAACTTTTACTCCTCCCATTTGGAGTGAGGGGATGATGAAAATCATGTTGGCAGGTGTCAGCACCCTAGATTACCCTCGGTGAGCGTAGTGGTTTACCGCAGGGATGGCACAGGCCCAAGGGGGTGCCGGCACAGCTCGAGTTTCTCTTCATCAACGCATAAATCTTTCGCCTTTTACTAAAGATTTCCGTGGAGGGGAACCTTTGCGAGTGATCTGTATTTTTGGGGGCTCTGCTCACAGCAGAGCTGCACTGGAGTGTCAAGAGCAGAATGGATCTGGAGGTCCGCTTGGAACGAAGCGGGCCTCGGCGTGGTTGCATCCTTTGCGCTTCCCGCATCGCAGCTTCGACTTTCTTTGGCCAGCACCGAAGGATAACGATGGGAAAATGACGGGATCCGAACCCTAGACGAGCCCAAACAGAGATGTCTTCAGCGCGCGTTTCTCTTCATCAGCGCATGAATCTTTCGCCTTTTACGAAAGATTTCCGTGGAGGGGAGCCTATGCGAGTGGCCATGTGTTTTGGGGGGGCCCTGCTCACAGCAGAGCTGCACTGGAGTGTCAAGAGCAGAATGAGTCTGGCTGTCCGCCAAAACGCGCACTTGGAGCGAAGCGTGCCTCGACGTGGTTGCATCCTTTGCGCTTCCTGCATCGCAGCTTCCACTTTCTTTAGCCAGCAGCGAAGGACGGCGCTCTCTCGCACACGACGGGATCCAAACCCTGGACGAGCCCAAAGAAAGATGTCTTCAGCTCCTCTGGCCCTATCAGTGATTCGTGCGCTTCCAGCATTCTTTTCTGACCGCGAAAGCCGGCGTCCACCGCCTGCGTTGGTGGTATAGTGGTGAGCATAGCTGCCTTCCAAGCAGTTGACCCGGGTTCGATTCCCGGCCAACGCATTTCCTTTGACTCCGGCTGACGTCGAAGCGTTGTCATATTATTGAAAGTGCTTGTGAAGCGGGGATTACTACACAGTGAACATGCACAAAACTACACATGTACGTATTTATTCGTATTATGATTTGTTCTTGACAAAGTCGTGAATGCCACCTGAAACATGCGCAAGAGGTTCGCCTTATTTGAATCAGAATACGAAGCAGTCACGTGGCTGTGTGTGAAAATGAAGCTTGGGACGTCACAGAACACGTGATTATGGCAAAACGAATCAAGCTCCGGTACAGTGCTTCTCCGGTACAGTGAACCCCTTCTCTGACTGCGCCAAAAACTTTTGGACGAGTCGTTCGGCGGCAGCAAAGTGCTAGGTCTCCCCGTCGGGGAATCGAACCCCGGTCTTCCGCGTGACAGGCGGAGATACTGTCCACTATACTAACGAGGAGCTGCGCATGCGGCCCTTCACCCCCAGCCGACGCGACCGCACCGACAGTACCAAAACCAGCCTCTACTCCACGAAATACCAGACCGACCCGTCACGAGCTAGAGTCTCTCAACGTTAGGCGTGCAACCCATTACAGGGGATCATTATTTGGACTCCTTTTTTTTTTTGTATGGATGACATTGTCTTGATTGGGCTTGTGAATATTGGGTGATGGAAGGGACTTTTGTAACTTTTACTCCTCCCATTTGGAGTGAGGGGATGATGAAAATCATGTTGGCAGGTGTCAGCACCCTAGATTACCCTCGGTGAGCGTAGTGGTTTACCGCAGGGATGGCACAGGCCCAAGGGGGTGCCGGCACAGCTCGAGTTTCTCTTCATCAACGCATAAATCTTTCGCCTTTTACTAAAGATTTCCGTGGAGGGGAACCTTTGCGAGTGATCTGTATTTTTGGGGGCTCTGCTCATAGCAGAGCTGCACTGGAGTGTCAAGAGCAGAATGGATCTGGAGGTCCGCTTGGAACGAAGCGGGCCTCGGCGTGGTTGCATCCTTTGCGCTTCCCGCATCGCAGCTTCGACTTTCTTTAGCCAGCACCGAAGGATAACGATGGGAAAATGACGGGATCCGAACCCTAGACGAGCCCAAACAGAGATGTCTTCAGCGCGCGTTTCTCTTCATCAGCGCATGAATCTTTCGCCTTTTACGAAAGATTTCCGTGGAGGGGAGCCTATGCGAGTGGCCATGTGTTTTGGGGGGGCCCTGCTCACAGCAGAGCTGCACTGGAGTGTCAAGAGCAGAATGAGTCTGGCTGTCCGCCAAAACGCGCACTTGGAGCGAAGCGTGCCTCGACGTGGTTGCATCCTTTGCGCTTCCTGCATCGCAGCTTCCACTTTCTTTAGCCAGCAGCGAAGGACGGCGCTCTCTCGCACACGACGGGATCCAAACCCTGGACGAGCCCAAAGAAAGATGTCTTCAGCTCCTCTGGCCCTATCAGTGATTCGTGCGCTTCCAGCATTCTTTTCTGACCGCGAAAGCCGGCGTCCACCGCCTGCGTTGGTGGTATAGTGGTGAGCATAGCTGCCTTCCAAGCAGTTGACCCGGGTTCGATTCCCGGCCAACGCATTTCCTTTGACTCCGGCTGACGTCGAAGCGTTGTCATATTATTGAAAGTGCTTGTGAAGCGGGGATTACTACACAGTGAACATGCACAAAACTACACATGTACGTATTTATTCGTATTATGATTTGTTCTTGACAAAGTCGTGAATGCCACCTGAAACATGCGCAAGAGGTTCGCCTTATTTGAATCAGAATACGAAGCAGTCACGTGGCTGTGTGTGAAAATGAAGCTTGGGACGTCACAGAACACGTGATTATGGCAAAACGAATCAAGCTCCGGTACAGTGCTTCTCCGGTACAGTGAACCCCTTCTCTGACTGCGCCAAAAACTTTTGGACGAGTCGTTCGGCGGCAGCAAAGTGCTAGGTCTCCCCGTCGGGGAATCGAACCCCGGTCTTCCGCGTGACAGGCGGAGATACTGTCCACTATACTAACAAGGAGCTGCGCATGCGGCCCTTCACCCCCAGCCGACGCGACCGCACCGACAGTACCAAAACCAGCCTCTACTCCACGAAATACCAGACCGACCCGTCACGAGCTAGAGTCTCTCAACGTTAGGCGTGCAACCCATTACAGGGGATCATTATTTGGACTCCTTTTTTTTTTTGTATGGATGACATTGTCTTGATTGGGCTTGTGAATATTGGGTGATGGAAGGGACTTTTGTAACTTTTACTCCTCCCATTTGGAGTGAGGGGATGATGAAAATCATGTTGGCAGGTGTCAGCACCCTAGATTACCCTCGGTGAGCGTAGTGGTTTACCGCAGGGATGGCACAGGCCCAAGGGGGTGCCGGCACAGCTCGAGTTTCTCTTCATCAACGCATAAATCTTTCGCCTTTTACTAAAGATTTCCGTGGAGGGGAACCTTTGCGAGTGATCTGTATTTTTGGGGGCTCTGCTCACAGCAGAGCTGCACTGGAGTGTCAAGAGCAGAATGGATCTGGAGGTCCGCTTGGAACGAAGCGGGCCTCGGCGTGGTTGCATCTTTTGCGCTTCCCGCATCGCAGCTTCGACTTTCTTTGGCCAGCACCGAAGGATAACGATGGGAAAATGACGGGATCCGAACCCTAGACGAGCCCAAACAGAGATGTCTTCAGCGCGCGTTTCTCTTCATCAGCGCATGAATCTTTCGCCTTTTACGAAAGATTTCCGTGGAGGGGAGCCTATGCGAGTGGCCATGTGTTTTGGGGGGGCCCTGCTCACAGCAGAGCTGCACTGGAGTGTCAAGAGCAGAATGAGTCTGGCTGTCCGCCAAAACGCGCACTTGGAGCGAAGCGTGCCTCGACGTGGTTGCATCCTTTGCGCTTCCTGCATCGCAGCTTCCACTTTCTTTAGCCAGCAGCGAAGGACGGCGCTCTCTCGCACACGACGGGATCCAAACCCTGGACGAGCCCAAAGAAAGATGTCTTCAGCTCCTCTGGCCCTATCAGTGATTCGTGCGCTTCCAGCATTCTTTTCTGACCGCGAAAGCCGGCGTCCACCGCCTGCGTTGGTGGTATAGTGGTGAGCATAGCTGCCTTCCAAGCAGTTGACCCGGGTTCGATTCCCGGCCAACGCATTTCCTTTGACTCCGGCTGACGTCGAAGCGTTGTCATATTATTGAAAGTGCTTGTGAAGCGGGGATTACTACACAGTGAACATGCACAAAACTACACATGTACGTATTTATTCGTATTATGATTTGTTCTTGACAAAGTCGTGAATGCCACCTGAAACATGCGCAAGAGGTTCGCCTTATTTGAATCAGAATACGAAGCAGTCACGTGGCTGTGTGTGAAAATGAAGCTTGGGACGTCACAGAACACGTGATTATGGCAAAACGAATCAAGCTCCGGTACAGTGCTTCTCCGGTACAGTGAACCCCTTCTCTGACTGCGCCAAAAACTTTTGGACGAGTCGTTCGGCGGCAGCAAAGTGCTAGGTCTCCCCGTCGGGGAATCGAACCCCGGTCTTCCGCGTGACAGGCGGAGATACTGTCCACTATACTAACGAGGAGCTGCGCATGCGGCCCTTCACCCCCAGCCGACGCGACCGCACCGACAGTACCAAAACCAGCCTCTACTCCACGAAATACCAGACCGACCCGTCACGAGCTAGAGTCTCTCAACGTTAGGCGTGCAACCCATTACAGGGGATCATTATTTGGACTCCTTTTTTTTTTTGTATGGATGACATTGTCTTGATTGGGCTTGTGAATATTGGGTGATGGAAGGGACTTTTGTAACTTTTACTCCTCCCATTTGGAGTGAGGGGATGATGAAAATCATGTTGGCAGGTGTCAGCACCCTAGATTACCCTCGGTGAGCGTAGTGGTTTACCGCAGGGATGGCACAGGCCCAAGGGGGTGCCGGCACAGCTCGAGTTTCTCTTCATCAACGCATAAATCTTTCGCCTTTTACTAAAGATTTCCGTGGAGGGGAACCTTTGCGAGTGATCTGTATTTTTGGGGGCTCTGCTCATAGCAGAGCTGCACTGGAGTGTCAAGAGCAGAATGGATCTGGAGGTCCGCTTGGAACGAAGCGGGCCTCGGCGTGGTTGCATCCTTTGCGCTTCCCGCATCGCAGCTTCGACTTTCTTTAGCCAGCACCGAAGGATAACGATGGGAAAATGACGGGATCCGAACCCTAGACGAGCCCAAACAGAGATGTCTTCAGCGCGCGTTTCTCTTCATCAGCGCATGAATCTTTCGCCTTTTACGAAAGATTTCCGTGGAGGGGAGCCTATGCGAGTGGCCATGTGTTTTGGGGGGGCCCTGCTCACAGCAGAGCTGCACTGGAGTGTCAAGAGCAGAATGAGTCTGGCTGTCCGCCAAAACGCGCACTTGGAGCGAAGCGTGCCTCGACGTGGTTGCATCCTTTGCGCTTCCTGCATCGCAGCTTCCACTTTCTTTAGCCAGCAGCGAAGGACGGCGCTCTCTCGCACACGACGGGATCCAAACCCTGGACGAGCCCAAAGAAAGATGTCTTCAGCTCCTCTGGCCCTATCAGTGATTCGTGCGCTTCCAGCATTCTTTTCTGACCGCGAAAGCCGGCGTCCACCGCCTGCGTTGGTGGTATAGTGGTGAGCATAGCTGCCTTCCAAGCAGTTGACCCGGGTTCGATTCCCGGCCAACGCATTTCCTTTGACTCCGGCTGACGTCGAAGCGTTGTCATATTATTGAAAGTGCTTGTGAAGCGGGGATTACTACACAGTGAACATGCACAAAACTACACATGTACGTATTTATTCGTATTATGATTTGTTCTTGACAAAGTCGTGAATGCCACCTGAAACATGCGCAAGAGGTTCGCCTTATTTGAATCAGAATACGAAGCAGTCACGTGGCTGTGTGTGAAAATGAAGCTTGGGACGTCACAGAACACGTGATTATGGCAAAACGAATCAAGCTCCGGTACAGTGCTTCTCCGGTACAGTGAACCCCTTCTCTGACTGCGCCAAAAACTTTTGGACGAGTCGTTCGGCGGCAGCAAAGTGCTAGGTCTCCCCGTCGGGGAATCGAACCCCGGTCTTCCGCGTGACAGGCGGAGATACTGTCCACTATACTAACAAGGAGCTGCGCATGCGGCCCTTCACCCCCAGCCGACGCGACCGCACCGACAGTACCAAAACCAGCCTCTACTCCACGAAATACCAGACCGACCCGTCACGAGCTAGAGTCTCTCAACGTTAGGCGTGCAACCCATTACAGGGGATCATTATTTGGACTCCTTTTTTTTTTTGTATGGATGACATTGTCTTGATTGGGCTTGTGAATATTGGGTGATGGAAGGGACTTTTGTAACTTTTACTCCTCCCATTTGGAGTGAGGGGATGATGAAAATCATGTTGGCAGGTGTCAGCACCCTAGATTACCCTCGGTGAGCGTAGTGGTTTACCGCAGGGATGGCACAGGCCCAAGGGGGTGCCGGCACAGCTCGAGTTTCTCTTCATCAACGCATAAATCTTTCGCCTTTTACTAAAGATTTCCGTGGAGGGGAACCTTTGCGAGTGATCTGTATTTTTGGGGGCTCTGCTCACAGCAGAGCTGCACTGGAGTGTCAAGAGCAGAATGGATCTGGAGGTCCGCTTGGAACGAAGCGGGCCTCGGCGTGGTTGCATCTTTTGCGCTTCCCGCATCGCAGCTTCGACTTTCTTTGGCCAGCACCGAAGGATAACGATGGGAAAATGACGGGATCCGAACCCTAGACGAGCCCAAACAGAGATGTCTTCAGCGCGCGTTTCTCTTCATCAGCGCATGAATCTTTCGCCTTTTACGAAAGATTTCCGTGGAGGGGAGCCTATGCGAGTGGCCATGTGTTTTGGGGGGGCCCTGCTCACAGCAGAGCTGCACTGGAGTGTCAAGAGCAGAATGAGTCTGGCTGTCCGCCAAAACGCGCACTTGGAGCGAAGCGTGCCTCGACGTGGTTGCATCCTTTGCGCTTCCTGCATCGCAGCTTCCACTTTCTTTAGCCAGCAGCGAAGGACGGCGCTCTCTCGCACACGACGGGATCCAAACCCTGGACGAGCCCAAAGAAAGATGTCTTCAGCTCCTCTGGCCCTATCAGTGATTCGTGCGCTTCCAGCATTCTTTTCTGACCGCGAAAGCCGGCGTCCACCGCCTGCGTTGGTGGTATAGTGGTGAGCATAGCTGCCTTCCAAGCAGTTGACCCGGGTTCGATTCCCGGCCAACGCATTTCCTTTGACTCCGGCTGACGTCGAAGCGTTGTCATATTATTGAAAGTGCTTGTGAAGCGGGGATTACTACACAGTGAACATGCACAAAACTACACATGTACGTATTTATTCGTATTATGATTTGTTCTTGACAAAGTCGTGAATGCCACCTGAAACATGCGCAAGAGGTTCGCCTTATTTGAATCAGAATACGAAGCAGTCACGTGGCTGTGTGTGAAAATGAAGCTTGGGACGTCACAGAACACGTGATTATGGCAAAACGAATCAAGCTCCGGTACAGTGCTTCTCCGGTACAGTGAACCCCTTCTCTGACTGCGCCAAAAACTTTTGGACGAGTCGTTCGGCGGCAGCAAAGTGCTAGGTCTCCCCGTCGGGGAATCGAACCCCGGTCTTCCGCGTGACAGGCGGAGATACTGTCCACTATACTAACGAGGAGCTGCGCATGCGGCCCTTCACCCCCAGCCGACGCGACCGCACCGACAGTACCAAAACCAGCCTCTACTCCACGAAATACCAGACCGACCCGTCACGAGCTAGAGTCTCTCAACGTTAGGCGTGCAACCCATTACAGGGGATCATTATTTGGACTCCTTTTTTTTTTTGTATGGATGACATTGTCTTGATTGGGCTTGTGAATATTGGGTGATGGAAGGGACTTTTGTAACTTTTACTCCTCCCATTTGGAGTGAGGGGATGATGAAAATCATGTTGGCAGGTGTCAGCACCCTAGATTACCCTCGGTGAGCGTAGTGGTTTACCGCAGGGATGGCACAGGCCCAAGGGGGTGCCGGCACAGCTCGAGTTTCTCTTCATCAACGCATAAATCTTTCGCCTTTTACTAAAGATTTCCGTGGAGGGGAACCTTTGCGAGTGATCTGTATTTTTGGGGGCTCTGCTCATAGCAGAGCTGCACTGGAGTGTCAAGAGCAGAATGGATCTGGAGGTCCGCTTGGAACGAAGCGGGCCTCGGCGTGGTTGCATCCTTTGCGCTTCCCGCATCGCAGCTTCGACTTTCTTTAGCCAGCACCGAAGGATAACGATGGGAAAATGACGGGATCCGAACCCTAGACGAGCCCAAACAGAGATGTCTTCAGCGCGCGTTTCTCTTCATCAGCGCATGAATCTTTCGCCTTTTACGAAAGATTTCCGTGGAGGGGAGCCTATGCGAGTGGCCATGTGTTTTGGGGGGGCCCTGCTCACAGCAGAGCTGCACTGGAGTGTCAAGAGCAGAATGAGTCTGGCTGTCCGCCAAAACGCGCACTTGGAGCGAAGCGTGCCTCGACGTGGTTGCATCCTTTGCGCTTCCTGCATCGCAGCTTCCACTTTCTTTAGCCAGCAGCGAAGGACGGCGCTCTCTCGCACACGACGGGATCCAAACCCTGGACGAGCCCAAAGAAAGATGTCTTCAGCTCCTCTGGCCCTATCAGTGATTCGTGCGCTTCCAGCATTCTTTTCTGACCGCGAAAGCCGGCGTCCACCGCCTGCGTTGGTGGTATAGTGGTGAGCATAGCTGCCTTCCAAGCAGTTGACCCGGGTTCGATTCCCGGCCAACGCATTTCCTTTGACTCCGGCTGACGTCGAAGCGTTGTCATATTATTGAAAGTGCTTGTGAAGCGGGGATTACTACACAGTGAACATGCACAAAACTACACATGTACGTATTTATTCGTATTATGATTTGTTCTTGACAAAGTCGTGAATGCCACCTGAAACATGCGCAAGAGGTTCGCCTTATTTGAATCAGAATACGAAGCAGTCACGTGGCTGTGTGTGAAAATGAAGCTTGGGACGTCACAGAACACGTGATTATGGCAAAACGAATCAAGCTCCGGTACAGTGCTTCTCCGGTACAGTGAACCCCTTCTCTGACTGCGCCAAAAACTTTTGGACGAGTCGTTCGGCGGCAGCAAAGTGCTAGGTCTCCCCGTCGGGGAATCGAACCCCGGTCTTCCGCGTGACAGGCGGAGATACTGTCCACTATACTAACAAGGAGCTGCGCATGCGGCCCTTCACCCCCAGCCGACGCGACCGCACCGACAGTACCAAAACCAGCCTCTACTCCACGAAATACCAGACCGACCCGTCACGAGCTAGAGTCTCTCAACGTTAGGCGTGCAACCCATTACAGGGGATCATTATTTGGACTCCTTTTTTTTTTTGTATGGATGACATTGTCTTGATTGGGCTTGTGAATATTGGGTGATGGAAGGGACTTTTGTAACTTTTACTCCTCCCATTTGGAGTGAGGGGATGATGAAAATCATGTTGGCAGGTGTCAGCACCCTAGATTACCCTCGGTGAGCGTAGTGGTTTACCGCAGGGATGGCACAGGCCCAAGGGGGTGCCGGCACAGCTCGAGTTTCTCTTCATCAACGCATAAATCTTTCGCCTTTTACTAAAGATTTCCGTGGAGGGGAACCTTTGCGAGTGATCTGTATTTTTGGGGGCTCTGCTCACAGCAGAGCTGCACTGGAGTGTCAAGAGCAGAATGGATCTGGAGGTCCGCTTGGAACGAAGCGGGCCTCGGCGTGGTTGCATCTTTTGCGCTTCCCGCATCGCAGCTTCGACTTTCTTTGGCCAGCACCGAAGGATAACGATGGGAAAATGACGGGATCCGAACCCTAGACGAGCCCAAACAGAGATGTCTTCAGCGCGCGTTTCTCTTCATCAGCGCATGAATCTTTCGCCTTTTACGAAAGATTTCCGTGGAGGGGAGCCTATGCGAGTGGCCATGTGTTTTGGGGGGGCCCTGCTCACAGCAGAGCTGCACTGGAGTGTCAAGAGCAGAATGAGTCTGGCTGTCCGCCAAAACGCGCACTTGGAGCGAAGCGTGCCTCGACGTGGTTGCATCCTTTGCGCTTCCTGCATCGCAGCTTCCACTTTCTTTAGCCAGCAGCGAAGGACGGCGCTCTCTCGCACACGACGGGATCCAAACCCTGGACGAGCCCAAAGAAAGATGTCTTCAGCTCCTCTGGCCCTATCAGTGATTCGTGCGCTTCCAGCATTCTTTTCTGACCGCGAAAGCCGGCGTCCACCGCCTGCGTTGGTGGTATAGTGGTGAGCATAGCTGCCTTCCAAGCAGTTGACCCGGGTTCGATTCCCGGCCAACGCATTTCCTTTGACTCCGGCTGACGTCGAAGCGTTGTCATATTATTGAAAGTGCTTGTGAAGCGGGGATTACTACACAGTGAACATGCACAAAACTACACATGTACGTATTTATTCGTATTATGATTTGTTCTTGACAAAGTCGTGAATGCCACCTGAAACATGCGCAAGAGGTTCGCCTTATTTGAATCAGAATACGAAGCAGTCACGTGGCTGTGTGTGAAAATGAAGCTTGGGACGTCACAGAACACGTGATTATGGCAAAACGAATCAAGCTCCGGTACAGTGCTTCTCCGGTACAGTGAACCCCTTCTCTGACTGCGCCAAAAACTTTTGGACGAGTCGTTCGGCGGCAGCAAAGTGCTAGGTCTCCCCGTCGGGGAATCGAACCCCGGTCTTCCGCGTGACAGGCGGAGATACTGTCCACTATACTAACGAGGAGCTGCGCATGCGGCTCTTCACCCCCAGCCGACGCGACCGCACCGACAGTACCAAAACCAGCCTCTACTCCACGAAATACCAGACCGACCCGTCACGAGCTAGAGTCTCTCAACGTTAGGCGTGCAACCCATTACAGGGGATCATTATTTGGACTCCTTTTTTTTTTTGTATGGATGACATTGTCTTGATTGGGCTTGTGAATATTGGGTGATGGAAGGGACTTTTGTAACTTTTACTCCTCCCATTTGGAGTGAGGGGATGATGAAAATCATGTTGGCAGGTGTCAGCACCCTAGATTACCCTCGGTGAGCGTAGTGGTTTACCGCAGGGATGGCACAGGCCCAAAGGGGGGTGCCGGCACAGCTCGAGTTTCTCTTCATCAACGCATAAATCTTTCGCCTTTTACTAAAGATTTCCGTGGAGGGGAACCTTTGCGAGTGATCTGTATTTTTGGGGGCTCTGCTCACAGCAGAGCTGCACTGGAGTGTCAAGAGCAGAATGGATCTGGAGGTCCGCTTGGAACGAAGCGGGCCTCGGCGTGGTTGCATCCTTTGCGCTTCCCGCATCGCAGCTTCGACTTTCTTTAGCCAGCACCGAAGGATAACGATGGGAAAATGACGGGATCCGAACCCTAGACGAGCCCAAACAGAGATGTCTTCAGCGCACGTTTCTCTTCATCAGCGCATGAATCTTTCGCCTTTTACGAAAGATTTCCGTGGAGGGGAACCTATGCGAGTGGCCATGTGTTTTGGGGGGGCCCTGCTCACAGCAGAGCTGCACAGGAGTGTCAAGAGCAGAATGAGTCTGGCTGTCCGCCAAAACGCGCACTTGGAGCGAAGCGTGCCTCGACGTGGTTGCATCCTTTGCGCTTCCTGCATCGCAGCTTCCACTTTCTTTAGCCAGCAGCGAAGGACGGCGCTCTCTCGCACACGACGGGATCCAAACCCTGGACGAGCCCAAAGAAAGATGTCTTCAGCTCCTCTGGCCCTATCAGTGATTCGTGCGCTTCCAGCATTCTTTTCTGACCGCGAAAGCCGGCGTCCACCGCCTGCGTTGGTGGTATAGTGGTGAGCATAGCTGCCTTCCAAGCAGTTGACCCGGGTTCGATTCCCGGCCAACGCATTTCCTTTGACTCCGGCTGACGTCGAAGCGTTGTCATATTATTGAAAGTGCTTGTGAAGCGGGGATTACTACACAGTGAACATGCACAAAACTACACATGTACGTATTTATTCGTATTATGATTTGTTCTTGACAAAGTCGTGAATGCCACCTGAAACATGCGCAAGAGGTTCGCCTTATTTGAATCAGAATACGAAGCAGTCACGTGGCTGTGTGTGAAAATGAAGCTTGGGACGTCACAGAACACGTGATTATGGCAAAACGAATCAAGCTCCGGTACAGTGCTTCTCCGGTACAGTGAACCCCTTCTCTGACTGCGCCAAAAACTTTTGGACGAGTCGTTCGGCGGCAGCAAAGTGCTAGGTCTCCCCGTCGGGGAATCGAACCCCGGTCTTCCGCGTGACAGGCGGAGATACTGTCCACTATACTAACAAGGAGCTGCGCATGCGGCCCTTCACCCCCAGCCGACGCGACCGCACCGACAGTACCAAAACCAGCCTCTACTCCACGAAATACCAGACCGACCCGTCACGAGCTAGAGTCTCTCAACGTTAGGCGTGCAACCCATTACAGGGGATCATTATTTGGACTCCTTTTTTTTTTTGTATGGATGACATTGTCTTGATTGGGCTTGTGAATATTGGGTGATGGAAGGGACTTTTGTAACTTTTACTCCTCCCATTTGGAGTGAGGGGATGATGAAAATCATGTTGGCAGGTGTCAGCACCCTAGATTACCCTCGGTGAGCGTAGTGGTTTACCGCAGGGATGGCACAGGCCCAAGGGGGTGCCGGCACAGCTCGAGTTTCTCTTCATCAACGCATAAATCTTTCGCCTTTTACTAAAGATTTCCGTGGAGGGGAACCTTTGCGAGTGATCTGTATTTTTGGGGGCTCTGCTCACAGCAGAGCTGCACTGGAGTGTCAAGAGCAGAATGGATCTGGAGGTCCGCTTGGAACGAAGCGGGCCTCGGCGTGGTTGCATCTTTTGCGCTTCCCGCATCGCAGCTTCGACTTTCTTTGGCCAGCACCGAAGGATAACGATGGGAAAATGACGGGATCCGAACCCTAGACGAGCCCAAACAGAGATGTCTTCAGCGCGCGTTTCTCTTCATCAGCGCATGAATCTTTCGCCTTTTACGAAAGATTTCCGTGGAGGGGAGCCTATGCGAGTGGCCATGTGTTTTGGGGGGGCCCTGCTCACAGCAGAGCTGCACTGGAGTGTCAAGAGCAGAATGAGTCTGGCTGTCCGCCAAAACGCGCACTTGGAGCGAAGCGTGCCTCGACGTGGTTGCATCCTTTGCGCTTCCTGCATCGCAGCTTCCACTTTCTTTAGCCAGCAGCGAAGGACGGCGCTCTCTCGCACACGACGGGATCCAAACCCTGGACGAGCCCAAAGAAAGATGTCTTCAGCTCCTCTGGCCCTATCAGTGATTCGTGCGCTTCCAGCATTCTTTTCTGACCGCGAAAGCCGGCGTCCACCGCCTGCGTTGGTGGTATAGTGGTGAGCATAGCTGCCTTCCAAGCAGTTGACCCGGGTTCGATTCCCGGCCAACGCATTTCCTTTGACTCCGGCTGACGTCGAAGCGTTGTCATATTATTGAAAGTGCTTGTGAAGCGGGGATTACTACACAGTGAACATGCACAAAACTACACATGTACGTATTTATTCGTATTATGATTTGTTCTTGACAAAGTCGTGAATGCCACCTGAAACATGCGCAAGAGGTTCGCCTTATTTGAATCAGAATACGAAGCAGTCACGTGGCTGTGTGTGAAAATGAAGCTTGGGACGTCACAGAACACGTGATTATGGCAAAACGAATCAAGCTCCGGTACAGTGCTTCTCCGGTACAGTGAACCCCTTCTCTGACTGCGCCAAAAACTTTTGGACGAGTCGTTCGGCGGCAGCAAAGTGCTAGGTCTCCCCGTCGGGGAATCGAACCCCGGTCTTCCGCGTGACAGGCGGAGATACTGTCCACTATACTAACGAGGAGCTGCGCATGCGGCTCTTCACCCCCAGCCGACGCGACCGCACCGACAGTACCAAAACCAGCCTCTACTCCACGAAATACCAGACCGACCCGTCACGAGCTAGAGTCTCTCAACGTTAGGCGTGCAACCCATTACAGGGGATCATTATTTGGACTCCTTTTTTTTTTTGTATGGATGACATTGTCTTGATTGGGCTTGTGAATATTGGGTGATGGAAGGGACTTTTGTAACTTTTACTCCTCCCATTTGGAGTGAGGGGATGATGAAAATCATGTTGGCAGGTGTCAGCACCCTAGATTACCCTCGGTGAGCGTAGTGGTTTACCGCAGGGATGGCACAGGCCCAAAGGGGGGTGCCGGCACAGCTCGAGTTTCTCTTCATCAACGCATAAATCTTTCGCCTTTTACTAAAGATTTCCGTGGAGGGGAACCTTTGCGAGTGATCTGTATTTTTGGGGGCTCTGCTCACAGCAGAGCTGCACTGGAGTGTCAAGAGCAGAATGGATCTGGAGGTCCGCTTGGAACGAAGCGGGCCTCGGCGTGGTTGCATCCTTTGCGCTTCCCGCATCGCAGCTTCGACTTTCTTTAGCCAGCACCGAAGGATAACGATGGGAAAATGACGGGATCCGAACCCTAGACGAGCCCAAACAGAGATGTCTTCAGCGCACGTTTCTCTTCATCAGCGCATGAATCTTTCGCCTTTTACGAAAGATTTCCGTGGAGGGGAACCTATGCGAGTGGCCATGTGTTTTGGGGGGGCCCTGCTCACAGCAGAGCTGCACAGGAGTGTCAAGAGCAGAATGAGTCTGGCTGTCCGCCAAAACGCGCACTTGGAGCGAAGCGTGCCTCGACGTGGTTGCATCCTTTGCGCTTCCTGGATCGCAGCTTCCACTTTCTTTAGCCAGCAGCGAAGGACGGCGCTCTCTCGCACACGACGGGATCCAAACCCTGGACGAGCCCAAAGAAAGATGTCTTCAGCTCCTCTGGCCCTATCAGTGATTCGTGCGCTTCCAGCATTCTTTTCTGACCGCGAAAGCCGGCGTCCACCGCCTGCGTTGGTGGTATAGTGGTGAGCATAGCTGCCTTCCAAGCAGTTGACCCGGGTTCGATTCCCGGCCAACGCATTTCCTTTGACTCCGGCTGACGTCGAAGCGTTGTCATATTATTGAAAGTGCTTGTGAAGCGGGGATTACTACACAGTGAACATGCACAAAACTACACATGTACGTATTTATTCGTATTATGATTTGTTCTTGACAAAGTCGTGAATGCCACCTGAAACATGCGCAAGAGGTTCGCCTTATTTGAATCAGAATACGAAGCAGTCACGTGGCTGTGTGTGAAAATAAAGCTTGGGACGTCACAGAACACGTGATTATGGCAAAACGAATCAAGCTCCGGTACAGTGCTTCTCCGGTACAGTGAACCCCTTCTCTGACTGCGCCAAAAACTTTTGGACGAGTCGTTCAGCGGCAGCAAAGTGCTAGGTCTCCCCGTCGGGGAATCGAACCCCGGTCTTCCGCGTGACAGGCGGAGATACTGTCCACTATACTAACGAGGAGCTGCGCATGCGGCCCTTCACCCCCAGCCGACGCGACCGCACCGACAGTACCAAAACCAGCCTCTACTCCACGAAATACCAGACCGACCCGTCACGAGCTAGAGTCTCTCAACGTTAGGCGTGCAACCCATTACAGGGGATCATTATTTGGACTCCTTTTTTTTTTTGTATGGATGACATTGTCTTGATTGGGCTTGTGAATATTGGGTGATGGAAGGGACTTTTGTAACTTTTACTCCTCCCATTTGGAGTGAGGGGATGATGAAAATCATGTTGGCAGGTGTCAGCACCCTAGATTACCCTCGGTGAGCGTAGTGGTTTACCGCAGGGATGGCACAGGCCCAAAGGGGGGTGCCGGCACAGCTCGAGTTTCTCTTCATCAACGCATAAATCTTTCGCCTTTTACTAAAGATTTCCGTGGAGGGGAACCTTTGCGAGTGATCTGTATTTTTGGGGGCTCTGCTCACAGCAGAGCTGCACTGGAGTGTCAAGAGCAGAATGGATCTGGAGGTCCGCTTGGAACGAAGCGGGCCTCGGCGTGGTTGCATCCTTTGCGCTTCCCGCATCGCAGCTTCGACTTTCTTTAGCCAGCACCGAAGGATAACGATGGGAAAATGACGGGATCCGAACCCTAGACGAGCCCAAACAGAGATGTCTTCAGCGCGCGTTTCTCTTCATCAGCGCATGAATCTTTCGCCTTTTACGAAAGATTTCCGTGGAGGGGAGCCTATGCGAGTGGCCATGTGTTTTGGGGGGGCCCTGCTCACAGCAGAGCTGCACTGGAGTGTCAAGAGCAGAATGAGTCTGGCTGTCCGCCAAAACGCGCACTTGGAGCGAAGCGTGCCTCGACGTGGTTGCATCCTTTGCGCTTCCTGCATCGCAGCTTCCACTTTCTTTAGCCAGCAGCGAAGGACGGCGCTCTCTCGCACACGACGGGATCCAAACCCTGGACGAGCCCAAAGAAAGATGTCTTCAGCTCCTCTGGCCCTATCAGTGATTCGTGCGCTTCCAGCATTCTTTTCTGACCGCGAAAGCCGGCCTCCACCGCCTGCGTTGGTGGTATAGTGGTGAGCATAGCTACCTTCCAAGCAGTTGACCCGGGTTCGATTCCCGGCCAACGCATTTCCTTTGACTCCGGCTGACGTCGAAGCGTTGTCATATTATTGAAAGTGCTTGTGAAGCGGGGATTACTACACAGTGAACATGCACAAAACTACACATGTACGTATTTATTCGTATTATGATTTGTTCTTGACAAAGTCGTGAATGCCACCTGAAACATGCGCAAGAGGTTCGCCTTATTTGAATCAGAATACGAAGCAGTCACGTGGCTGTGTGTGAAAATGAAGCTTGGGACGTCACAGAACACGTGATTATGGCAAAACGAATCAAGCTCCGGTACAGTGCTTCTCCGGTACAGTGAACCCCTTCTCTGACTGCGCCAAAAACTTTTGGACGAGTCGTTCGGCGGCAGCAAAGTGCTAGGTCTCCCCGTCGGGGAATCGAACCCCGGTCTTCCGCGTGACAGGCGGAGATACTGTCCACTATACTAACGAGGAGCTGCGCATGCGGCCCTTCACCCCCAGCCGACGCGACCGCACCGACAGTACCAAAACCAGCCTCTACTCCACGAAATACCAGACCGACCCGTCACGAGCTAGAGTCTCTCAACGTTAGGCGTGCAACCCATTACAGGGGATCATTATTTGGACTCCTTTTTTTTTTTGTATGGATGACATTGTCTTGATTGGGCTTGTGAATATTGGGTGATGGAAGGGACTTTTGTAACTTTTACTCCTCCCATTTGGAGTGAGGGGATGATGAAAATCATGTTGGCAGGTGTCAGCACCCTAGATTACCCTCGGTGAGCGTAGTGGTTTACCGCAGGGATGGCACAGGCCCAAGGGGGTGCCGGCACAGCTCGAGTTTCTCTTCATCAACGCATAAATCTTTCGCCTTTTACTAAAGATTTCCGTGGAGGGGAACCTTTGCGAGTGATCTGTATTTTTGGGGGCTCTGCTCACAGCAGAGCTGCACTGGAGTGTCAAGAGCAGAATGGATCTGGAGGTCCGCTTGGAACGAAGCGGGCCTCGGCGTGGTTGCATCTTTTGCGCTTCCCGCATCGCAGCTTCGACTTTCTTTGGCCAGCACCGAAGGATAACGATGGGAAAATGACGGGATCCGAACCCTAGACGAGCCCAAACAGAGATGTCTTCAGCGCGCGTTTCTCTTCATCAGCGCATGAATCTTTCGCCTTTTACGAAAGATTTCCGTGGAGGGGAGCCTATGCGAGTGGCCATGTGTTTTGGGGGGGCCCTGCTCACAGCAGAGCTGCACTGGAGTGTCAAGAGCAGAATGAGTCTGGCTGTCCGCCAAAACGCGCACTTGGAGCGAAGCGTGCCTCGACGTGGTTGCATCCTTTGCGCTTCCTGCATCGCAGCTTCCACTTTCTTTAGCCAGCAGCGAAGGACGGCGCTCTCTCGCACACGACGGGATCCAAACCCTGGACGAGCCCAAAGAAAGATGTCTTCAGCTCCTCTGGCCCTATCAGTGATTCGTGCGCTTCCAGCATTCTTTTCTGACCGCGAAAGCCGGCGTCCACCGCCTGCGTTGGTGGTATAGTGGTGAGCATAGCTGCCTTCCAAGCAGTTGACCCGGGTTCGATTCCCGGCCAACGCATTTCCTTTGACTCCGGCTGACGTCGAAGCGTTGTCATATTATTGAAAGTGCTTGTGAAGCGGGGATTACTACACAGTGAACATGCACAAAACTACACATGTACGTATTTATTCGTATTATGATTTGTTCTTGACAAAGTCGTGAATGCCACCTGAAACATGCGCAAGAGGTTCGCCTTATTTGAATCAGAATACGAAGCAGTCACGTGGCTGTGTGTGAAAATGAAGCTTGGGACGTCACAGAACACGTGATTATGGCAAAACGAATCAAGCTCCGGTACAGTGCTTCTCCGGTACAGTGAACCCCTTCTCTGACTGCGCCAAAAACTTTTGGACGAGTCGTTCGGCGGCAGCAAAGTGCTAGGTCTCCCCGTCGGGGAATCGAACCCCGGTCTTCCGCGTGACAGGCGGAGATACTGTCCACTATACTAACGAGGAGCTGCGCATGCGGCCCTTCACCCCCAGCCGAGGCGACCGCACCGACAGTACCAAAACCAGCCTCTACTCCACGAAATACCAGACCGACCCGTCACGAGCTAGAGTCTCTCAACGTTAGGCGTGCAACCCATTACAGGGGATCATTATTTGGACTCCTTTTTTTTTTTGTATGGATGACATTGTCTTGATTGGGCTTGTGAATATTGGGTGATGGAAGGGACTTTTGTAACTTTTACTCCTCCCATTTGGAGTGAGGGGATGATGAAAATCATGTTGGCAGGTGTCAGCACCCTAGATTACCCTCGGTGAGCGTAGTGGTTTACCGCAGGGATGGCACAGGCCCAAAGGGGGGTGCCGGCACAGCTCGAGTTTCTCTTCATCAACGCATAAATCTTTCGCCTTTTACTAAAGATTTCCGTGGAGGGGAACCTTTGCGAGTGATCTGTATTTTTGGGGGCTCTGCTCACAGCAGAGCTGCACTGGAGTGTCAAGAGCAGAATGGATCTGGAGGTCCGCTTGGAACGAAGCGGGCCTCGGCGTGGTTGCATCCTTTGCGCTTCCCGCATCGCAGCTTCGACTTTCTTTAGCCAGCACCGAAGGATAGCGATGGGAAAATGACGGGATCCGAACCCTAGACGAGCCCAAACAGAGATGTCTTCAGCGCACGTTTCTCTTCATCAGCGCATGAATCTTTCGCCTTTTACGAAAGATTTCCGTGGAGGGGAACCTATGCGAGTGGCCATGTGTTTTGGGGGGGCCCTGCTCACAGCAGAGCTGCACAGGAGTGTCAAGAGCAGAATGAGTCTGGCTGTCCGCCAAAACGCGCACTTGGAGCGAAGCGTGCCTCGACGTGGTTGCATCCTTTGCGCTTCCTGGATCGCAGCTTCCACTTTCTTTAGCCAGCAGCGAAGGACGGCGCTCTCTCGCACACGACGGGATCCAAACCCTGGACGAGCCCAAAGAAAGATGTCTTCAGCTCCTCTGGCCCTATCAGTGATTCGTGCGCTTCCAGCATTCTTTTCTGACCGCGAAAGCCGGCGTCCACCGCCTGCGTTGGTGGTATAGTGGTGAGCATAGCTGCCTTCCAAGCAGTTGACCCGGGTTCGATTCCCGGCCAACGCATTTCCTTTGACTCCGGCTGACGTCGAAGCGTTGTCATATTATTGAAAGTGCTTGTGAAGCGGGGATTACTACACAGTGAACATGCACAAAACTACACATGTACGTATTTATTCGTATTATGATTTGTTCTTGACAAAGTCGTGAATGCCACCTGAAACATGCGCAAGAGGTTCGCCTTATTTGAATCAGAATACGAAGCAGTCACGTGGCTGTGTGTGAAAATAAAGCTTGGGACGTCACAGAACACGTGATTATGGCAAAACGAATCAAGCTCCGGTACAGTGCTTCTCCGGTACAGTGAACCCCTTCTCTGACTGCGCCAAAAACTTTTGGACGAGTCGTTCAGCGGCAGCAAAGTGCTAGGTCTCCCCGTCGGGGAATCGAACCCCGGTCTTCCGCGTGACAGGCGGAGATACTGTCCACTATACTAACGAGGAGCTGCGCATGCGGCCCTTCACCCCCAGCCGACGCGACCGCACCGACAGTACCAAAACCAGCCTCTACTCCACGAAATACCAGACCGACCCGTCACGAGCTAGAGTCTCTCAACGTTAGGCGTGCAACCCATTACAGGGGATCATTATTTGGACTCCTTTTTTTTTTTGTATGGATGACATTGTCTTGATTGGGCTTGTGAATATTGGGTGATGGAAGGGACTTTTGTAACTTTTACTCCTCCCATTTGGAGTGAGGGGATGATGAAAATCATGTTGGCAGGTGTCAGCACCCTAGATTACCCTCGGTGAGCGTAGTGGTTTACCGCAGGGATGGCACAGGCCCAAGGGGGTGCCGGCACAGCTCGAGTTTCTCTTCATCAACGCATAAATCTTTCGCCTTTTACTAAAGATTTCCGTGGAGGGGAACCTTTGCGAGTGATCTGTATTTTTGGGGGCTCTGCTCACAGCAGAGCTGCACTGGAGTGTCAAGAGCAGAATGGATCTGGAGGTCCGCTTGGAACGAAGCGGGCCTCGGCGTGGTTGCATCCTTTGCGCTTCCCGCATCGCAGCTTCGACTTTCTTTGGCCAGCACCGAAGGATAACGATGGGAAAATGACGGGATCCGAACCCTAGACGAGCCCAAACAGAGATGTCTTCAGCGCGCGTTTCTCTTCATCAGCGCATGAATCTTTCGCCTTTTACGAAAGATTTCCGTGGAGGGGAGCCTATGCGAGTGGCCATGTGTTTTGGGGGGGCCCTGCTCACAGCAGAGCTGCACTGGAGTGTCAAGAGCAGAATGAGTCTGGCTGTCCGCCAAAACGCGCACTTGGAGCGAAGCGTGCCTCGACGTGGTTGCATCCTTTGCGCTTCCTGCATCGCAGCTTCCACTTTCTTTAGCCAGCAGCGAAGGACGGCGCTCTCTCGCACACGACGGGATCCAAACCCTGGACGAGCCCAAAGAAAGATGTCTTCAGCTCCTCTGGCCCTATCAGTGATTCGTGCGCTTCCAGCATTCTTTTCTGACCGCGAAAGCCGGCGTCCACCGCCTGCGTTGGTGGTATAGTGGTGAGCATAGCTGCCTTCCAAGCAGTTGACCCGGGTTCGATTCCCGGCCAACGCATTTCCTTTGACTCCGGCTGACGTCGAAGCGTTGTCATATTATTGAAAGTGCTTGTGAAGCGGGGATTACTACACAGTGAACATGCACAAAACTACACATGTACGTATTTATTCGTATTATGATTTGTTCTTGACAAAGTCGTGAATGCCACCTGAAACATGCGCAAGAGGTTCGCCTTATTTGAATCAGAATACGAAGCAGTCACGTGGCTGTGTGTGAAAATGAAGCTTGGGTCGTCACAGAACACGTGATTATGGCAAAACGAATCAAGCTCCGGTACAGTGCTTCTCCGGTACAGTGAACCCCTTCTCTGACTGCGCCAAAAACTTTTGGACGAGTCGTTCGGCGGCAGCAAAGTGCTAGGTCTCCCCGTCGGGGAATCGAACCCCGGTCTTCCGCGTGACAGGCGGAGATACTGTCCACTATACTAACGAGGAGCTGCGCATGCGGCCCTTCACCCCCAGCCGACGCGACCGCACCGACAGTACCAAAACCAGCCTCTACTCCACGAAATACCAGACCGACCCGTCACGAGCTAGAGTCTCTCAACGTTAGGCGTGCAACCCATTACAGGGGATCATTATTTGGACTCCTTTTTTTTTTTGTATGGATGACATTGTCTTGATTGGGCTTGTGAATATTGGGTGATGGAAGGGACTTTTGTAACTTTTACTCCTCCCATTTGGAGTGAGGGGATGATGAAAATCATGTTGGCAGGTGTCAGCACCCTAGATTACCCTCGGTGAGCGTAGTGGTTTACCGCAGGGATGGCACAGGCCCAAAGGGGGGTGCCGGCACAGCTCGAGTTTCTCTTCATCAACGCATAAATCTTTCGCCTTTTACTAAAGATTTCCGTGGAGGGGAACCTTTGCGAGTGATCTGTATTTTTGGGGGCTCTGCTCACAGCAGAGCTGCACTGGAGTGTCAAGAGCAGAATGGATCTGGAGGTCCGCTTGGAACGAAGCGGGCCTCGGCGTGGTTGCATCCTTTGCGCTTCCCGCATCGCAGCTTCGACTTTCTTTAGCCAGCACCGAAGGATAACGATGGGAAAATGACGGGATCCGAACCCTAGACGAGCCCAAACAGAGATGTCTTCAGCGCGCGTTTCTCTTCATCAGCGCATGAATCTTTCGCCTTTTACGAAAGATTTCCGTGGAGGGGAGCCTATGCGAGTGGCCATGTGTTTTGGGGGGGCCCTGCTCACAGCAGAGCTGCACTGGAGTGTCAAGAGCAGAATGAGTCTGGCTGTCCGCCAAAACGCGCACTTGGAGCGAAGCGTGCCTCGACGTGGTTGCATCCTTTGCGCTTCCTGCATCGCAGCTTCCACTTTCTTTAGCCAGCAGCGAAGGACGGCGCTCTCTCGCACACGACGGGATCCAAACCCTGGACGAGCCCAAAGAAAGATGTCTTCAGCTCCTCTGGCCCTATCAGTGATTCGTGCGCTTCCAGCATTCTTTTCTGACCGCGAAAGCCGGCGTCCACCGCCTGCGTTGGTGGTATAGTGGTGAGCATAGCTGCCTTCCAAGCAGTTGACCCGGGTTCGATTCCCGGCCAACGCATTTCCTTTGACTCCGGCTGACGTCGAAGCGTTGTCATATTATTGAAAGTGCTTGTGAAGCGGGGATTACTACACAGTGAACATGCACAAAACTACACATGTACGTATTTATTCGTATTATGATTTGTTCTTGACAAAGTCGTGAATGCCACCTGAAACATGCGCAAGAGGTTCGCCTTATTTGAATCAGAATACGAAGCAGTCACGTGGCTGTGTGTGAAAATGAAGCTTGGGACGTCACAGAACACGTGATTATGGCAAAACGAATCAAGCTCCGGTACAGTGCTTCTCCGGTACAGTGAACCCCTTCTCTGACTGCGCCAAAAACTTTTGGACGAGTCGTTCGGCGGCAGCAAAGTGCTAGGTCTCCCCGTCGGGGAATCGAACCCCGGTCTTCCGCGTGACAGGCGGAGATACTGTCCACTATACTAACGAGGAGCTGCGCATGCGGCCCTTCACCCCCAGCCGACGCGACCGCACCGACAGTACCAAAACCAGCCTCTACTCCACGAAATACCAGACCGACCCGTCACGAGCTAGAGTCTCTCAACGTTAGGCGTGCAACCCATTACAGGGGATCATTATTTGGACTCCTTTTTTTTTTTGTATGGATGACATTGTCTTGATTGGGCTTGTGAATATTGGGTGATGGAAGGGACTTTTGTAACTTTTACTCCTCCCATTTGGAGTGAGGGGATGATGAAAATCATGTTGGCAGGTGTCAGCACCCTAGATTACCCTCGGTGAGCGTAGTGGTTTACCGCAGGGATGGCACAGGCCCAAGGGGGTGCCGGCACAGCTCGAGTTTCTCTTCATCAACGCATAAATCTTTCGCCTTTTACTAAAGATTTCCGTGGAGGGGAACCTTTGCGAGTGATCTGTATTTTTGGGGGCTCTGCTCATAGCAGAGCTGCACTGGAGTGTCAAGAGCAGAATGGATCTGGAGGTCCGCTTGGAACGAAGCGGGCCTCGGCGTGGTTGCATCCTTTGCGCTTCCCGCATCGCAGCTTCGACTTTCTTTAGCCAGCACCGAAGGATAACGATGGGAAAATGACGGGATCCGAACCCTAGACGAGCCCAAACAGAGATGTCTTCAGCGCGCGTTTCTCTTCATCAGCGCATGAATCTTTCGCCTTTTACGAAAGATTTCCGTGGAGGGGAGCCTATGCGAGTGGCCATGTGTTTTGGGGGGGCCCTGCTCACAGCAGAGCTGCACTGGAGTGTCAAGAGCAGAATGAGTCTGGCTGTCCGCCAAAACGCGCACTTGGAGCGAAGCGTGCCTCGACGTGGTTGCATCCTTTGCGCTTCCTGCATCGCAGCTTCCACTTTCTTTAGCCAGCAGCGAAGGACGGCGCTCTCTCGCACACGACGGGATCCAAACCCTGGACGAGCCCAAAGAAAGATGTCTTCAGCTCCTCTGGCCCTATCAGTGATTCGTGCGCTTCCAGCATTCTTTTCTGACCGCGAAAGCCGGCGTCCACCGCCTGCGTTGGTGGTATAGTGGTGAGCATAGCTGCCTTCCAAGCAGTTGACCCGGGTTCGATTCCCGGCCAACGCATTTCCTTTGACTCCGGCTGACGTCGAAGCGTTGTCATATTATTGAAAGTGCTTGTGAAGCGGGGATTACTACACAGTGAACATGCACAAAACTACACATGTACGTATTTATTCGTATTATGATTTGTTCTTGACAAAGTCGTGAATGCCACCTGAAACATGCGCAAGAGGTTCGCCTTATTTGAATCAGAATACGAAGCAGTCACGTGGCTGTGTGTGAAAATGAAGCTTGGGACGTCACAGAACACGTGATTATGGCAAAACGAATCAAGCTCCGGTACAGTGCTTCTCCGGTACAGTGAACCCCTTCTCTGACTGCGCCAAAAACTTTTGGACGAGTCGTTCGGCGGCAGCAAAGTGCTAGGTCTCCCCGTCGGGGAATCGAACCCCGGTCTTCCGCGTGACAGGCGGAGATACTGTCCACTATACTAACGAGGAGCTGCGCATGCGGCCCTTCACCCCCAGCCGACGCGACCGCACCGACAGTACCAAAACCAGCCTCTACTCCACGAAATACCAGACCGACCCGTCACGAGCTAGAGTCTCTCAACGTTAGGCGTGCAACCCATTACAGGGGATCATTATTTGGACTCCTTTTTTTTTTTGTATGGATGACATTGTCTTGATTGGGCTTGTGAATATTGGGTGATGGAAGGGACTTTTGTAACTTTTACTCCTCCCATTTGGAGTGAGGGGATGATGAAAATCATGTTGGCAGGTGTCAGCACCCTAGATTACCCTCGGTGAGCGTAGTGGTTTACCGCAGGGATGGCACAGGCCCAAGGGGGTGCCGGCACAGCTCGAGTTTCTCTTCATCAACGCATAAATCTTTCGCCTTTTACTAAAGATTTCCGTGGAGGGGAACCTTTGCGAGTGATCTGTATTTTTGGGGGCTCTGCTCACAGCAGAGCTGCACTGGAGTGTCAAGAGCAGAATGGATCTGGAGGTCCGCTTGGAACGAAGCGGGCCTCGGCGTGGTTGCATCCTTTGCGCTTCCCGCATCGCAGCTTCGACTTTCTTTGGCCAGCACCGAAGGATAACGATGGGAAAATGACGGGATCCGAACCCTAGACGAGCCCAAACAGAGATGTCTTCAGCGCGCGTTTCTCTTCATCAGCGCATGAATCTTTCGCCTTTTACGAAAGATTTCCGTGGAGGGGAGCCTATGCGAGTGGCCATGTGTTTTGGGGGGGCCCTGCTCACAGCAGAGCTGCACTGGAGTGTCAAGAGCAGAATGAGTCTGGCTGTCCGCCAAAACGCGCACTTGGAGCGAAGCGTGCCTCGACGTGGTTGCATCCTTTGCGCTTCCTGCATCGCAGCTTCCACTTTCTTTAGCCAGCAGCGAAGGACGGCGCTCTCTCGCACACGACGGGATCCAAACCCTGGACGAGCCCAAAGAAAGATGTCTTCAGCTCCTCTGGCCCTATCAGTGATTCGTGCGCTTCCAGCATTCTTTTCTGACCGCGAAAGCCGGCGTCCACCGCCTGCGTTGGTGGTATAGTGGTGAGCATAGCTGCCTTCCAAGCAGTTGACCCGGGTTCGATTCCCGGCCAACGCATTTCCTTTGACTCCGGCTGACGTCGAAGCGTTGTCATATTATTGAAAGTGCTTGTGAAGCGGGGATTACTACACAGTGAACATGCACAAAACTACACATGTACGTATTTATTCGTATTATGATTTGTTCTTGACAAAGTCGTGAATGCCACCTGAAACATGCGCAAGAGGTTCGCCTTATTTGAATCAGAATACGAAGCAGTCACGTGGCTGTGTGTGAAAATGAAGCTTGGGTCGTCACAGAACACGTGATTATGGCAAAACGAATCAAGCTCCGGTACAGTGCTTCTCCGGTACAGTGAACCCCTTCTCTGACTGCGCCAAAAACTTTTGGACGAGTCGTTCGGCGGCAGCAAAGTGCTAGGTCTCCCCGTCGGGGAATCGAACCCCGGTCTTCCGCGTGACAGGCGGAGATACTGTCCACTATACTAACGAGGAGCTGCGCATGCGGCCCTTCACCCCCAGCCGACGCGACCGCACCGACAGTACCAAAACCAGCCTCTACTCCACGAAATACCAGACCGACCCGTCACGAGCTAGAGTCTCTCAACGTTAGGCGTGCAACCCATTACAGGGGATCATTATTTGGACTCCTTTTTTTTTTTGTATGGATGACATTGTCTTGATTGGGCTTGTGAATATTGGGTGATGGAAGGGACTTTTGTAACTTTTACTCCTCCCATTTGGAGTGAGGGGATGATGAAAATCATGTTGGCAGGTGTCAGCACCCTAGATTACCCTCGGTGAGCGTAGTGGTTTACCGCAGGGATGGCACAGGCCCAAGGGGGTGCCGGCACAGCTCGAGTTTCTCTTCATCAACGCATAAATCTTTCGCCTTTTACTAAAGATTTCCGTGGAGGGGAACCTTTGCGAGTGATCTGTATTTTTGGGGGCTCTGCTCATAGCAGAGCTGCACTGGAGTGTCAAGAGCAGAATGGATCTGGAGGTCCGCTTGGAACGAAGCGGGCCTCGGCGTGGTTGCATCCTTTGCGCTTCCCGCATCGCAGCTTCGACTTTCTTTAGCCAGCACCGAAGGATAACGATGGGAAAATGACGGGATCCGAACCCTAGACGAGCCCAAACAGAGATGTCTTCAGCGCGCGTTTCTCTTCATCAGCGCATGAATCTTTCGCCTTTTACGAAAGATTTCCGTGGAGGGGAGCCTATGCGAGTGGCCATGTGTTTTGGGGGGGCCCTGCTCACAGCAGAGCTGCACTGGAGTGTCAAGAGCAGAATGAGTCTGGCTGTCCGCCAAAACGCGCACTTGGAGCGAAGCGTGCCTCGACGTGGTTGCATCCTTTGCGCTTCCTGCATCGCAGCTTCCACTTTCTTTAGCCAGCAGCGAAGGACGGCGCTCTCTCGCACACGACGGGATCCAAACCCTGGACGAGCCCAAAGAAAGATGTCTTCAGCTCCTCTGGCCCTATCAGTGATTCGTGCGCTTCCAGCATTCTTTTCTGACCGCGAAAGCCGGCGTCCACCGCCTGCGTTGGTGGTATAGTGGTGAGCATAGCTGCCTTCCAAGCAGTTGACCCGGGTTCGATTCCCGGCCAACGCATTTCCTTTGACTCCGGCTGACGTCGAAGCGTTGTCATATTATTGAAAGTGCTTGTGAAGCGGGGATTACTACACAGTGAACATGCACAAAACTACACATGTACGTATTTATTCGTATTATGATTTGTTCTTGACAAAGTCGTGAATGCCACCTGAAACATGCGCAAGAGGTTCGCCTTATTTGAATCAGAATACGAAGCAGTCACGTGGCTGTGTGTGAAAATGAAGCTTGGGACGTCACAGAACACGTGATTATGGCAAAACGAATCAAGCTCCGGTACAGTGCTTCTCCGGTACAGTGAACCCCTTCTCTGACTGCGCCAAAAACTTTTGGACGAGTCGTTCGGCGGCAGCAAAGTGCTAGGTCTCCCCGTCGGGGAATCGAACCCCGGTCTTCCGCGTGACAGGCGGAGATACTGTCCACTATACTAACGAGGAGCTGCGCATGCGGCCCTTCACCCCCAGCCGACGCGACCGCACCGACAGTACCAAAACCAGCCTCTACTCCACGAAATACCAGACCGACCCGTCACGAGCTAGAGTCTCTCAACGTTAGGCGTGCAACCCATTACAGGGGATCATTATTTGGACTCCTTTTTTTTTTTGTATGGATGACATTGTCTTGATTGGGCTTGTGAATATTGGGTGATGGAAGGGACTTTTGTAACTTTTACTCCTCCCATTTGGAGTGAGGGGATGATGAAAATCATGTTGGCAGGTGTCAGCACCCTAGATTACCCTCGGTGAGCGTAGTGGTTTACCGCAGGGATGGCACAGGCCCAAGGGGGTGCCGGCACAGCTCGAGTTTCTCTTCATCAACGCATAAATCTTTCGCCTTTTACTAAAGATTTCCGTGGAGGGGAACCTTTGCGAGTGATCTGTATTTTTGGGGGCTCTGCTCATAGCAGAGCTGCACTGGAGTGTCAAGAGCAGAATGGATCTGGAGGTCCGCTTGGAACGAAGCGGGCCTCGGCGTGGTTGCATCCTTTGCGCTTCCCGCATCGCAGCTTCGACTTTCTTTGGCCAGCACCGAAGGATAACGATGGGAAAATGACGGGATCCGAACCCTAGACGAGCCCAAACAGAGATGTCTTCAGCGCGCGTTTCTCTTCATCAGCGCATGAATCTTTCGCCTTTTACGAAAGATTTCCGTGGAGGGGAGCCTATGCGAGTGGCCATGTGTTTTGGGGGGGCCCTGCTCACAGCAGAGCTGCACTGGAGTGTCAAGAGCAGAATGAGTCTGGCTGTCCGCCAAAACGCGCACTTGGAGCGAAGCGTGCCTCGACGTGGTTGCATCCTTTGCGCTTCCTGCATCGCAGCTTCCACTTTCTTTAGCCAGCAGCGAAGGACGGCGCTCTCTCGCACACGACGGGATCCAAACCCTGGACGAGCCCAAAGAAAGATGTCTTCAGCTCCTCTGGCCCTATCAGTGATTCGTGCGCTTCCAGCATTCTTTTCTGACCGCGAAAGCCGGCGTCCACCGCCTGCGTTGGTGGTATAGTGGTGAGCATAGCTGCCTTCCAAGCAGTTGACCCGGGTTCGATTCCCGGCCAACGCATTTCCTTTGACTCCGGCTGACGTCGAAGCGTTGTCATATTATTGAAAGTGCTTGTGAAGCGGGGATTACTACACAGTGAACATGCACAAAACTACACATGTACGTATTTATTCGTATTATGATTTGTTCTTGACAAAGTCGTGAATGCCACCTGAAACATGCGCAAGAGGTTCGCCTTATTTGAATCAGAATACGAAGCAGTCACGTGGCTGTGTGTGAAAATGAAGCTTGGGACGTCACAGAACACGTGATTATGGCAAAACGAATCAAGCTCCGGTACAGTGCTTCTCCGGTACAGTGAACCCCTTCTCTGACTGCGCCAAAAACTTTTGGACGAGTCGTTCGGCGGCAGCAAAGTGCTAGGTCTCCCCGTCGGGGAATCGAACCCCGGTCTTCCGCGTGACAGGCGGAGATACTGTCCACTATACTAACGAGGAGCTGCGCATGCGGCCCTTCACCCCCAGCCGACGCGACCGCACCGACAGTACCAAAACCAGCCTCTACTCCACGAAATACCAGACCGACCCGTCACGAGCTAGAGTCTCTCAACGTTAGGCGTGCAACCCATTACAGGGGATCATTATTTGGACTCCTTTTTTTTTTTGTATGGATGACATTGTCTTGATTGGGCTTGTGAATATTGGGTGATGGAAGGGACTTTTGTAACTTTTACTCCTCCCATTTGGAGTGAGGGGATGATGAAAATCATGTTGGCAGGTGTCAGCACCCTAGATTACCCTCGGTGAGCGTAGTGGTTTACCGCAGGGATGGCACAGGCCCAAGGGGGTGCCGGCACAGCTCGAGTTTCTCTTCATCAACGCATAAATCTTTCGCCTTTTACTAAAGATTTCCGTGGAGGGGAACCTTTGCGAGTGATCTGTATTTTTGGGGGCTCTGCTCATAGCAGAGCTGCACTGGAGTGTCAAGAGCAGAATGGATCTGGAGGTCCGCTTGGAACGAAGCGGGCCTCGGCGTGGTTGCATCCTTTGCGCTTCCCGCATCGCAGCTTCGACTTTCTTTAGCCAGCACCGAAGGATAACGATGGGAAAATGACGGGATCCGAACCCTAGACGAGCCCAAACAGAGATGTCTTCAGCGCGCGTTTCTCTTCATCAGCGCATGAATCTTTCGCCTTTTACGAAAGATTTCCGTGGAGGGGAGCCTATGCGAGTGGCCATGTGTTTTGGGGGGGCCCTGCTCACAGCAGAGCTGCACTGGAGTGTCAAGAGCAGAATGAGTCTGGCTGTCCGCCAAAACGCGCACTTGGAGCGAAGCGTGCCTCGACGTGGTTGCATCCTTTGCGCTTCCTGCATCGCAGCTTCCACTTTCTTTAGCCAGCAGCGAAGGACGGCGCTCTCTCGCACACGACGGGATCCAAACCCTGGACGAGCCCAAAGAAAGATGTCTTCAGCTCCTCTGGCCCTATCAGTGATTCGTGCGCTTCCAGCATTCTTTTCTGACCGCGAAAGCCGGCGTCCACCGCCTGCGTTGGTGGTATAGTGGTGAGCATAGCTGCCTTCCAAGCAGTTGACCCGGGTTCGATTCCCGGCCAACGCATTTCCTTTGACTCCGGCTGACGTCGAAGCGTTGTCATATTATTGAAAGTGCTTGTGAAGCGGGGATTACTACACAGTGAACATGCACAAAACTACACATGTACGTATTTATTCGTATTATGATTTGTTCTTGACAAAGTCGTGAATGCCACCTGAAACATGCGCAAGAGGTTCGCCTTATTTGAATCAGAATACGAAGCAGTCACGTGGCTGTGTGTGAAAATGAAGCTTGGGACGTCACAGAACACGTGATTATGGCAAAACGAATCAAGCTCCGGTACAGTGCTTCTCCGGTACAGTGAACCCCTTCTCTGACTGCGCCAAAAACTTTTGGACGAGTCGTTCGGCGGCAGCAAAGTGCTAGGTCTCCCCGTCGGGGAATCGAACCCCGGTCTTCCGCGTGACAGGCGGAGATACTGTCCACTATACTAACGAGGAGCTGCGCATGCGGCCCTTCACCCCCAGCCGACGCGACCGCACCGACAGTACCAAAACCAGCCTCTACTCCACGAAATACCAGACCGACCCGTCACGAGCTAGAGTCTCTCAACGTTAGGCGTGCAACCCATTACAGGGGATCATTATTTGGACTCCTTTTTTTTTTTGTATGGATGACATTGTCTTGATTGGGCTTGTGAATATTGGGTGATGGAAGGGACTTTTGTAACTTTTACTCCTCCCATTTGGAGTGAGGGGATGATGAAAATCATGTTGGCAGGTGTCAGCACCCTAGATTACCCTCGGTGAGCGTAGTGGTTTACCGCAGGGATGGCACAGGCCCAAGGGGGTGCCGGCACAGCTCGAGTTTCTCTTCATCAACGCATAAATCTTTCGCCTTTTACTAAAGATTTCCGTGGAGGGGAACCTTTGCGAGTGATCTGTATTTTTGGGGGCTCTGCTCACAGCAGAGCTGCACTGGAGTGTCAAGAGCAGAATGGATCTGGAGGTCCGCTTGGAACGAAGCGGGCCTCGGCGTGGTTGCATCCTTTGCGCTTCCCGCATCGCAGCTTCGACTTTCTTTGGCCAGCACCGAAGGATAACGATGGGAAAATGACGGGATCCGAACCCTAGACGAGCCCAAACAGAGATGTCTTCAGCGCGCGTTTCTCTTCATCAGCGCATGAATCTTTCGCCTTTTACGAAAGATTTCCGTGGAGGGGAGCCTATGCGAGTGGCCATGTGTTTTGGGGGGGCCCTGCTCACAGCAGAGCTGCACTGGAGTGTCAAGAGCAGAATGAGTCTGGCTGTCCGCCAAAACGCGCACTTGGAGCGAAGCGTGCCTCGACGTGGTTGCATCCTTTGCGCTTCCTGCATCGCAGCTTCCACTTTCTTTAGCCAGCAGCGAAGGACGGCGCTCTCTCGCACACGACGGGATCCAAACCCTGGACGAGCCCAAAGAAAGATGTCTTCAGCTCCTCTGGCCCTATCAGTGATTCGTGCGCTTCCAGCATTCTTTTCTGACCGCGAAAGCCGGCGTCCACCGCCTGCGTTGGTGGTATAGTGGTGAGCATAGCTGCCTTCCAAGCAGTTGACCCGGGTTCGATTCCCGGCCAACGCATTTCCTTTGACTCCGGCTGACGTCGAAGCGTTGTCATATTATTGAAAGTGCTTGTGAAGCGGGGATTACTACACAGTGAACATGCACAAAACTACACATGTACGTATTTATTCGTATTATGATTTGTTCTTGACAAAGTCGTGAATGCCACCTGAAACATGCGCAAGAGGTTCGCCTTATTTGAATCAGAATACGAAGCAGTCACGTGGCTGTGTGTGAAAATGAAGCTTGGGTCGTCACAGAACACGTGATTATGGCAAAACGAATCAAGCTCCGGTACAGTGCTTCTCCGGTACAGTGAACCCCTTCTCTGACTGCGCCAAAAACTTTTGGACGAGTCGTTCGGCGGCAGCAAAGTGCTAGGTCTCCCCGTCGGGGAATCGAACCCCGGTCTTCCGCGTGACAGGCGGAGATACTGTCCACTATACTAACGAGGAGCTGCGCATGCGGCCCTTCACCCCCAGCCGACGCGACCGCACCGACAGTACCAAAACCAGCCTCTACTCCACGAAATACCAGACCGACCCGTCACGAGCTAGAGTCTCTCAACGTTAGGCGTGCAACCCATTACAGGGGATCATTATTTGGACTCCTTTTTTTTTTTGTATGGATGACATTGTCTTGATTGGGCTTGTGAATATTGGGTGATGGAAGGGACTTTTGTAACTTTTACTCCTCCCATTTGGAGTGAGGGGATGATGAAAATCATGTTGGCAGGTGTCAGCACCCTAGATTACCCTCGGTGAGCGTAGTGGTTTACCGCAGGGATGGCACAGGCCCAAAGGGGGGTGCCGGCACAGCTCGAGTTTCTCTTCATCAACGCATAAATCTTTCGCCTTTTACTAAAGATTTCCGTGGAGGGGAACCTTTGCGAGTGATCTGTATTTTTGGGGGCTCTGCTCACAGCAGAGCTGCACTGGAGTGTCAAGAGCAGAATGGATCTGGAGGTCCGCTTGGAACGAAGCGGGCCTCGGCGTGGTTGCATCCTTTGCGCTTCCCGCATCGCAGCTTCGACTTTCTTTAGCCAGCACCGAAGGATAACGATGGGAAAATGACGGGATCCGAACCCTAGACGAGCCCAAACAGAGATGTCTTCAGCGCGCGTTTCTCTTCATCAGCGCATGAATCTTTCGCCTTTTACGAAAGATTTCCGTGGAGGGGAGCCTATGCGAGTGGCCATGTGTTTTGGGGGGGCCCTGCTCACAGCAGAGCTGCACTGGAGTGTCAAGAGCAGAATGAGTCTGGCTGTCCGCCAAAACGCGCACTTGGAGCGAAGCGTGCCTCGACGTGGTTGCATCCTTTGCGCTTCCTGCATCGCAGCTTCCACTTTCTTTAGCCAGCAGCGAAGGACGGCGCTCTCTCGCACACGACGGGATCCAAACCCTGGACGAGCCCAAAGAAAGATGTCTTCAGCTCCTCTGGCCCTATCAGTGATTCGTGCGCTTCCAGCATTCTTTTCTGACCGCGAAAGCCGGCGTCCACCGCCTGCGTTGGTGGTATAGTGGTGAGCATAGCTGCCTTCCAAGCAGTTGACCCGGGTTCGATTCCCGGCCAACGCATTTCCTTTGACTCCGGCTGACGTCGAAGCGTTGTCATATTATTGAAAGTGCTTGTGAAGCGGGGATTACTACACAGTGAACATGCACAAAACTACACATGTACGTATTTATTCGTATTATGATTTGTTCTTGACAAAGTCGTGAATGCCACCTGAAACATGCGCAAGAGGTTCGCCTTATTTGAATCAGAATACGAAGCAGTCACGTGGCTGTGTGTGAAAATGAAGCTTGGGACGTCACAGAACACGTGATTATGGCAAAACGAATCAAGCTCCGGTACAGTGCTTCTCCGGTACAGTGAACCCCTTCTCTGACTGCGCCAAAAACTTTTGGACGAGTCGTTCGGCGGCAGCAAAGTGCTAGGTCTCCCCGTCGGGGAATCGAACCCCGGTCTTCCGCGTGACAGGCGGAGATACTGTCCACTATACTAACGAGGAGCTGCGCATGCGGCCCTTCACCCCCAGCCGACGCGACCGCACCGACAGTACCAAAACCAGCCTCTACTCCACGAAATACCAGACCGACCCGTCACGAGCTAGAGTCTCTCAACGTTAGGCGTGCAACCCATTACAGGGGATCATTATTTGGACTCCTTTTTTTTTTTGTATGGATGACATTGTCTTGATTGGGCTTGTGAATATTGGGTGATGGAAGGGACTTTTGTAACTTTTACTCCTCCCATTTGGAGTGAGGGGATGATGAAAATCATGTTGGCAGGTGTCAGCACCCTAGATTACCCTCGGTGAGCGTAGTGGTTTACCGCAGGGATGGCACAGGCCCAAAGGGGGGTGCCGGCACAGCTCGAGTTTCTCTTCATCAACGCATAAATCTTTCGCCTTTTACTAAAGATTTCCGTGGAGGGGAACCTTTGCGAGTGATCTGTATTTTTGGGGGCTCTGCTCACAGCAGAGCTGCACTGGAGTGTCAAGAGCAGAATGGATCTGGAGGTCCGCTTGGAACGAAGCGGGCCTCGGCGTGGTTGCATCCTTTGCGCTTCCCGCATCGCAGCTTCGACTTTCTTTAGCCAGCACCGAAGGATAACGATGGGAAAATGACGGGATCCGAACCCTAGACGAGCCCAAACAGAGATGTCTTCAGCGCGCGTTTCTCTTCATCAGCGCATGAATCTTTCGCCTTTTACGAAAGATTTCCGTGGAGGGGAGCCTATGCGAGTGGCCATGTGTTTTGGGGGGGCCCTGCTCACAGCAGAGCTGCACTGGAGTGTCAAGAGCAGAATGAGTCTGGCTGTCCGCCAAAACGCGCACTTGGAGCGAAGCGTGCCTCGACGTGGTTGCATCCTTTGCGCTTCCTGCATCGCAGCTTCCACTTTCTTTAGCCAGCAGCGAAGGACGGCGCTCTCTCGCACACGACGGGATCCAAACCCTGGACGAGCCCAAAGAAAGATGTCTTCAGCTCCTCTGGCCCTATCAGTGATTCGTGCGCTTCCAGCATTCTTTTCTGACCGCGAAAGCCGGCGTCCACCGCCTGCGTTGGTGGTATAGTGGTGAGCATAGCTGCCTTCCAAGCAGTTGACCCGGGTTCGATTCCCGGCCAACGCATTTCCTTTGACTCCGGCTGACGTCGAAGCGTTGTCATATTATTGAAAGTGCTTGTGAAGCGGGGATTACTACACAGTGAACATGCACAAAACTACACATGTACGTATTTATTCGTATTATGATTTGTTCTTGACAAAGTCGTGAATGCCACCTGAAACATGCGCAAGAGGTTCGCCTTATTTGAATCAGAATACGAAGCAGTCACGTGGCTGTGTGTGAAAATGAAGCTTGGGACGTCACAGAACACGTGATTATGGCAAAACGAATCAAGCTCCGGTACAGTGCTTCTCCGGTACAGTGAACCCCTTCTCTGACTGCGCCAAAAACTTTTGGACGAGTCGTTCGGCGGCAGCAAAGTGCTAGGTCTCCCCGTCGGGGAATCGAACCCCGGTCTTCCGCGTGACAGGCGGAGATACTGTCCACTATACTAACGAGGAGCTGCGCATGCGGCCCTTCACCCCCAGCCGACGCGACCGCACCGACAGTACCAAAACCAGCCTCTACTCCACGAAATACCAGACCGACCCGTCACGAGCTAGAGTCTCTCAACGTTAGGCGTGCAACCCATTACAGGGGATCATTATTTGGACTCCTTTTTTTTTTTGTATGGATGACATTGTCTTGATTGGGCTTGTGAATATTGGGTGATGGAAGGGACTTTTGTAACTTTTACTCCTCCCATTTGGAGTGAGGGGATGATGAAAATCATGTTGGCAGGTGTCAGCACCCTAGATTACCCTCGGTGAGCGTAGTGGTTTACCGCAGGGATGGCACAGGCCCAAAGGGGGGTGCCGGCACAGCTCGAGTTTCTCTTCATCAACGCATAAATCTTTCGCCTTTTACTAAAGATTTCCGTGGAGGAGAACCTTTGCGAGTGATCTGTATTTTTGGGGGCTCTGCTCACAGCAGAGCTGCACTGGAGTGTCAAGAGCAGAATGGATCTGGAGGTCCGCTTGGAACGAAGCGGGCCTCGGCGTGGTTGCATCCTTTGCGCTTCCCGCATCGCAGCTTCGACTTTCTTTAGCCAGCACCGAAGGATAACGATGGGAAAATGACGGGATCCGAACCCTAGACGAGCCCAAACAGAGATGTCTTCAGCGCGCGTTTCTCTTCATCAGCGCATGAATCTTTCGCCTTTTACGAAAGATTTCCGTGGAGGGGAGCCTATGCGAGTGGCCATGTGTTTTGGGGGGGCCCTGCTCACAGCAGAGCTGCACTGGAGTGTCAAGAGCAGAATGAGTCTGGCTGTCCGCCAAAACGCGCACTTGGAGCGAAGCGTGCCTCGACGTGGTTGCATCCTTTGCGCTTCCTGCATCGCAGCTTCCACTTTCTTTAGCCAGCAGCGAAGGACGGCGCTCTCTCGCACACGACGGGATCCAAACCCTGGACGAGCCCAAAGAAAGATGTCTTCAGCTCCTCTGGCCCTATCAGTGATTCGTGCGCTTCCAGCATTCTTTTCTGACCGCGAAAGCCGGCGTCCACCGCCTGCGTTGGTGGTATAGTGGTGAGCATAGCTGCCTTCCAAGCAGTTGACCCGGGTTCGATTCCCGGCCAACGCATTTCCTTTGACTCCGGCTGACGTCGAAGCGTTGTCATATTATTGAAAGTGCTTGTGAAGCGGGGATTACTACACAGTGAACATGCACAAAACTACACATGTACGTATTTATTCGTATTATGATTTGTTCTTGACAAAGTCGTGAATGCCACCTGAAACATGCGCAAGAGGTTCGCCTTATTTGAATCAGAATACGAAGCAGTCACGTGGCTGTGTGTGAAAATGAAGCTTGGGACGTCACAGAACACGTGATTATGGCAAAACGAATCAAGCTCCGGTACAGTGCTTCTCCGGTACAGTGAACCCCTTCTCTGACTGCGCCAAAAACTTTTGGACGAGTCGTTCGGCGGCAGCAAAGTGCTAGGTCTCCCCGTCGGGGAATCGAACCCCGGTCTTCCGCGTGACAGGCGGAGATACTGTCCACTATACTAACGAGGAGCTGCGCATGCGGCCCTTCACCCCCAGCCGACGCGACCGCACCGACAGTACCAAAACCAGCCTCTACTCCACGAAATACCAGACCGACCCGTCACGAGCTAGAGTCTCTCAACGTTAGGCGTGCAACCCATTACAGGGGATCATTATTTGGACTCCTTTTTTTTTTTGTATGGATGACATTGTCTTGATTGGGCTTGTGAATATTGGGTGATGGAAGGGACTTTTGTAACTTTTACTCCTCCCATTTGGAGTGAGGGGATGATGAAAATCATGTTGGCAGGTGTCAGCACCCTAGATTACCCTCGGTGAGCGTAGTGGTTTACCGCAGGGATGGCACAGGCCCAAGGGGGTGCCGGCACAGCTCGAGTTTCTCTTCATCAACGCATAAATCTTTCGCCTTTTACTAAAGATTTCCGTGGAGGGGAACCTTTGCGAGTGATCTGTATTTTTGGGGGCTCTGCTCACAGCAGAGCTGCACTGGAGTATCAAGAGCAGAATGGATTTGGAGGTCCGCTTGGAACGAAGCGGGCCTCGGCGTGGTTGCATCCTTTGCGCTTCCCGCATCGCAGCTTCGACTTTCTTTGGCCAGCACCGAAGGATAACGATGGGAAAATGACGGGATCCGAACCCTAGACGAGCCCAAACAGAGATGTCTTCAGCGCGCGTTTCTCTTCATCAGCGCATGAATCTTTCGCCTTTTACGAAAGATTTCCGTGGAGGGGAGCCTATGCGAGTGGCCATGTGTTTTGGGGGGGCCCTGCTCACAGCAGAGCTGCACTGGAGTGTCAAGAGCAGAATGAGTCTGGCTGTCCGCCAAAACGCGCACTTGGAGCGAAGCGTGCCTCGACGTGGTTGCATCCTTTGCGCTTCCTGCATCGCAGCTTCCACTTTCTTTAGCCAGCAGCGAAGGACGGCGCTCTCTCGCACACGACGGGATCCAAACCCTGGACGAGCCCAAAGAAAGATGTCTTCAGCTCCTCTGGCCCTATCAGTGATTCGTGCGCTTCCAGCATTCTTTTCTGACCGCGAAAGCCGGCGTCCACCGCCTGCGTTGGTGGTATAGTGGTGAGCATAGCTGCCTTCCAAGCAGTTGACCCGGGTTCGATTCCCGGCCAACGCATTTCCTTTGACTCCGGCTGACGTCGAAGCGTTGTCATATTATTGAAAGTGCTTGTGAAGCGGGGATTACTACACAGTGAACATGCACAAAACTACACATGTACGTATTTATTCGTATTATGATTTGTTCTTGACAAAGTCGTGAATGCCACCTGAAACATGCGCAAGAGGTTCGCCTTATTTGAATCAGAATACGAAGCAGTCACGTGGCTGTGTGTGAAAATGAAGCTTGGGACGTCACAGAACACGTGATTATGGCAAAACGAATCAAGCTCCGGTACAGTGCTTCTCCGGTACAGTGAACCCCTTCTCTGACTGCGCCAAAAACTTTTGGACGAGTCGTTCGGCGGCAGCAAAGTGCTAGGTCTCCCCGTCGGGGAATCGAACCCCGGTCTTCCGCGTGACAGGCGGAGATACTGTCCACTATACTAACGAGGAGCTGCGCATGCGGCCCTTCACCCCCAGCCGACGCGACCGCACCGACAGTACCAAAACCAGCCTCTACTCCACGAAATACCAGACCGACCCGTCACGAGCTAGAGTCTCTCAACGTTAGGCGTGCAACCCATTACAGGGGATCATTATTTGGACTCCTTTTTTTTTTTGTATGGATGACATTGTCTTGATTGGGCTTGTGAATATTGGGTGATGGAAGGGACTTTTGTAACTTTTACTCCTCCCATTTGGAGTGAGGGGATGATGAAAATCATGTTGGCAGGTGTCAGCACCCTAGATTACCCTCGGTGAGCGTAGTGGTTTACCGCAGGGATGGCACAGGCCCAAGGGGGTGCCGGCACAGCTCGAGTTTCTCTTCATCAACACATAAATCTTTCGCCTTTTACTAAAGATTTCCGTGGAGGGGAACCTTTGCGAGTGATCTGTATTTTTGGGGGCTCTGCTCACAGCAGAGCTGCACTGGAGTGTCAAGAGCAGAATGGATCTGGAGGTCCGCTTGGAACGAAGCGGGCCTCGGCGTGGTTGCATCCTTTGCGCTTCCCGCATCGCAGCTTCGACTTTCTTTAGCCAGCACCGAAGGATAACGATGGGAAAATGACGGGATCCGAACCCTAGACGAGCCCAAACAGAGATGTCTTCAGCGCGCGTTTCTCTTCATCAGCGCATGAATCTTTCGCCTTTTACGAAAGATTTCCGTGGAGGGGAGCCTATGCGAGTGGCCATGTGTTTTGGGGGGGCCCTGCTCACAGCAGAGCTGCACTGGAGTGTCAAGAGCAGAATGAGTCTGGCTGTCCGCCAAAACGCGCACTTGGAGCGAAGCGTGCCTCGACGTGGTTGCATCCTTTGCGCTTCCTGCATCGCAGCTTCCACTTTCTTTAGCCAGCAGCGAAGGACGGCGCTCTCTCGCACACGACGGGATCCAAACCCTGGACGAGCCCAAAGAAAGATGTCTTCAGCTCCTCTGGCCCTATCAGTGATTCGTGCGCTTCCAGCATTCTTTTCTGACCGCGAAAGCCGGCGTCCACCGCCTGCGTTGGTGGTATAGTGGTGAGCATAGCTGCCTTCCAAGCAGTTGACCCGGGTTCGATTCCCGGCCAACGCATTTCCTTTGACTCCGGCTGACGTCGAAGCGTTGTCATATTATTGAAAGTGCTTGTGAAGCGGGGATTACTACACAGTGAACATGCACAAAACTACACATGTACGTATTTATTCGTATTATGATTTGTTCTTGACAAAGTCGTGAATGCCACCTGAAACATGCGCAAGAGGTTCGCCTTATTTGAATCAGAATACGAAGCAGTCACGTGGCTGTGTGTGAAAATGAAGCTTGGGACGTCACAGAACACGTGATTATGGCAAAACGAATCAAGCTCCGGTACAGTGCTTCTCCGGTACAGTGAACCCCTTCTCTGACTGCGCCAAAAACTTTTGGACGAGTCGTTCGGCGGCAGCAAAGTGCTAGGTCTCCCCGTCGGGGAATCGAACCCCGGTCTTCCGCGTGACAGGCGGAGATACTGTCCACTATACTAACGAGGAGCTGCGCATGCGGCCCTTCACCCCCAGCCGACGCGACCGCACCGACAGTACCAAAACCAGCCTCTACTCCACGAAATACCAGACCGACCCGTCACGAGCTAGAGTCTCTCAACGTTAGGCGTGCAACCCATTACAGGGGATCATTATTTGGACTCCTTTTTTTTTTTGTATGGATGACATTGTCTTGATTGGGCTTGTGAATATTGGGTGATGGAAGGGACTTTTGTAACTTTTACTCCTCCCATTTGGAGTGAGGGGATGATGAAAATCATGTTGGCAGGTGTCAGCACCCTAGATTACCCTCGGTGAGCGTAGTGGTTTACCGCAGGGATGGCACAGGCCCAAGGGGGTGCCGGCACAGCTCGAGTTTCTCTTCATCAACGCATAAATCTTTCGCCTTTTACTAAAGATTTCCGTGGAGGGGAACCTTTGCGAGTGATCTGTATTTTTGGGGGCTCTGCTCACAGCAGAGCTGCACTGGAGTATCAAGAGCAGAATGGATTTGGAGGTCCGCTTGGAGCGAAGCGGGCCTCGGCGTGGTTGCATCCTTTGCGCTTCCCGCATCGCAGCTTTGACTTTCTTTGGCCAGCACCGAAGGATAACGATGGGAAAATGACGGGATCCGAACCCTAGACGAGCCCAAACAGAGATGTCTTCAGCGCGCGTTTCTCTTCATCAGCGCATGAATCTTTCGCCTTTTACGAAAGATTTCCGTGGAGGGGAGCCTATGCGAGTGGCCATGTGTTTTGGGGGGGCCCTGCTCACAGCAGAGCTGCACTGGAGTGTCAAGAGCAGAATGAGTCTGGCTGTCCGCCAAAACGCGCACTTGGAGCGAAGCGTGCCTCGACGTGGTTGCATCCTTTGCGCTTCCTGCATCGCAGCTTCCACTTTCTTTAGCCAGCAGCGAAGGACGGCGCTCTCTCGCACACGACGGGATCCAAACCCTGGACGAGCCCAAAGAAAGATGTCTTCAGCTCCTCTGGCCCTATCAGTGATTCGTGCGCTTCCAGCATTCTTTTCTGACCGCGAAAGCCGGCGTCCACCGCCTGCGTTGGTGGTATAGTGGTGAGCATAGCTGCCTTCCAAGCAGTTGACCCGGGTTCGATTCCCGGCCAACGCATTTCCTTTGACTCCGGCTGACGTCGAAGCGTTGTCATATTATTGAAAGTGCTTGTGAAGCGGGGATTACTACACAGTGAACATGCACAAAACTACACATGTACGTATTTATTCGTATTATGATTTGTTCTTGACAAAGTCGTGAATGCCACCTGAAACATGCGCAAGAGGTTCGCCTTATTTGAATCAGAATACGAAGCAGTCACGTGGCTGTGTGTGAAAATGAAGCTTGGGACGTCACAGAACACGTGATTATGGCAAAACGAATCAAGCTCCGGTACAGTGCTTCTCCGGTACAGTGAACCCCTTCTCTGACTGCGCCAAAAACTTTTGGACGAGTCGTTCGGCGGCAGCAAAGTGCTAGGTCTCCCCGTCGGGGAATCGAACCCCGGTCTTCCGCGTGACAGGCGGAGATACTGTCCACTATACTAACGAGGAGCTGCGCATGCGGCCCTTCACCCCCAGCCGACGCGACCGCACCGACAGTACCAAAACCAGCCTCTACTCCACGAAATACCAGACCGACCCGTCACGAGCTAGAGTCTCTCAACGTTAGGCGTGCAACCCATTACAGGGGATCATTATTTGGACTCCTTTTTTTTTTTGTATGGATGACATTGTCTTGATTGGGCTTGTGAATATTGGGTGATGGAAGGGACTTTTGTAACTTTTACTCCTCCCATTTGGAGTGAGGGGATGATGAAAATCATGTTGGCAGGTGTCAGCACCCTAGATTACCCTCGGTGAGCGTAGTGGTTTACCGCAGGGATGGCACAGGCCCAAGGGGGTGCCGGCACAGCTCGAGTTTCTCTTCATCAACGCATAAATCTTTCGCCTTTTACTAAAGATTTCCGTGGAGGGGAACCTTTGCGAGTGATCTGTATTTTTGGGGGCTCTGCTCACAGCAGAGCTGCACTGGAGTGTCAAGAGCAGAATGGATCTGGAGGTCCGCTTGGAACGAAGCGGGCCTCGGCGTGGTTGCATCCTTTGCGCTTCCCGCATCGCAGCTTCGACTTTCTTTAGCCAGCACCGAAGGATAACGATGGGAAAATGACGGGATCCGAACCCTAGACGAGCCCAAACAGAGATGTCTTCAGCGCGCGTTTCTCTTCATCAGCGCATGAATCTTTCGCCTTTTACGAAAGATTTCCGTGGAGGGGAGCCTATGCGAGTGGCCATGTGTTTTGGGGGGGCCCTGCTCACAGCAGAGCTGCACTGGAGTGTCAAGAGCAGAATGAGTCTGGCTGTCCGCCAAAACGCGCACTTGGAGCGAAGCGTGCCTCGACGTGGTTGCATCCTTTGCGCTTCCTGCATCGCAGCTTCCACTTTCTTTAGCCAGCAGCGAAGGACGGCGCTCTCTCGCACACGACGGGATCCAAACCCTGGACGAGCCCAAAGAAAGATGTCTTCAGCTCCTCTGGCCCTATCAGTGATTCGTGCGCTTCCAGCATTCTTTTCTGACCGCGAAAGCCGGCGTCCACCGCCTGCGTTGGTGGTATAGTGGTGAGCATAGCTGCCTTCCAAGCAGTTGACCCGGGTTCGATTCCCGGCCAACGCATTTCCTTTGACTCCGGCTGACGTCGAAGCGTTGTCATATTATTGAAAGTGCTTGTGAAGCGGGGATTACTACACAGTGAACATGCACAAAACTACACATGTACGTATTTATTCGTATTATGATTTGTTCTTGACAAAGTCGTGAATGCCACCTGAAACATGCGCAAGAGGTTCGCCTTATTTGAATCAGAATACGAAGCAGTCACGTGGCTGTGTGTGAAAATGAAGCTTGGGACGTCACAGAACACGTGATTATGGCAAAACGAATCAAGCTCCGGTACAGTGCTTCTCCGGTACAGTGAACCCCTTCTCTGACTGCGCCAAAAACTTTTGGACGAGTCGTTCGGCGGCAGCAAAGTGCTAGGTCTCCCCGTCGGGGAATCGAACCCCGGTCTTCCGCGTGACAGGCGGAGATACTGTCCACTATACTAACGAGGAGCTGCGCATGCGGCCCTTCACCCCCAGCCGACGCGACCGCACCGACAGTACCAAAACCAGCCTCTACTCCACGAAATACCAGACCGACCCGTCACGAGCTAGAGTCTCTCAACGTTAGGCGTGCAACCCATTACAGGGGATCATTATTTGGACTCCTTTTTTTTTTTGTATGGATGACATTGTCTTGATTGGGCTTGTGAATATTGGGTGATGGAAGGGACTTTTGTAACTTTTACTCCTCCCATTTGGAGTGAGGGGATGATGAAAATCATGTTGGCAGGTGTCAGCACCCTAGATTACCCTCGGTGAGCGTAGTGGTTTACCGCAGGGATGGCACAGGCCCAAGGGGGTGCCGGCACAGCTCGAGTTTCTCTTCATCAACGCATAAATCTTTCGCCTTTTACTACAGATTTCCGTGGAGGGGAACCTTTGCGAGTGATCTGTATTTTTGGGGGCTCTGCTCACAGCAGAGCTGCACTGGAGTATCAAGAGCAGAATGGATTTGGAGGTCCGCTTGGAACGAAGCGGGCCTCGGCGTGGTTGCATCCTTTGCGCTTCCCGCATCGCAGCTTCGACTTTCTTTGGCCAGCACCGAAGGATAACGATGGGAAAATGACGGGATCCGAACCCTAGACGAGCCCAAACAGAGATGTCTTCAGCGCGCGTTTCTCTTCATCAGCGCATGAATCTTTCGCCTTTTACGAAAGATTTCCGTGGAGGGGAGCCTATGCGAGTGGCCATGTGTTTTGGGGGGGGCCCTGCTCACAGCAGAGCTGCACTGGAGTGTCAAGAGCAGAATGAGTCTGGCTGTCCGCCAAAACGCGCACTTGGAGCGAAGCGTGCCTCGACGTGGTTGCATCCTTTGCGCTTCCTGCATCGCAGCTTCCACTTTCTTTAGCCAGCAGCGAAGGACGGCGCTCTCTCGCACACGACGGGATCCAAACCCTGGACGAGCCCAAAGAAAGATGTCTTCAGCTCCTCTGGCCCTATCAGTGATTCGTGCGCTTCCAGCATTCTTTTCTGACCGCGAAAGCCGGCGTCCACCGCCTGCGTTGGTGGTATAGTGGTGAGCATAGCTGCCTTCCAAGCAGTTGACCCGGGTTCGATTCCCGGCCAACGCATTTCCTTTGACTCCGGCTGACGTCGAAGCGTTGTCATATTATTGAAAGTGCTTGTGAAGCGGGGATTACTACACAGTGAACATGCACAAAACTACACATGTACGTATTTATTCGTATTATGATTTGTTCTTGACAAAGTCGTGAATGCCACCTGAAACATGCGCAAGAGGTTCGCCTTATTTGAATCAGAATACGAAGCAGTCACGTGGCTGTGTGTGAAAATGAAGCTTGGGACGTCACAGAACACGTGATTATGGCAAAACGAATCAAGCTCCGGTACAGTGCTTCTCCGGTACAGTGAACCCCTTCTCTGACTGCGCCAAAAACTTTTGGACGAGTCGTTCGGCGGCAGCAAAGTGCTAGGTCTCCCCGTCGGGGAATCGAACCCCGGTCTTCCGCGTGACAGGCGGAGATACTGTCCACTATACTAACGAGGAGCTGCGCATGCGGCCCTTCACCACCAGCCGACGCGACCGCACCGACAGTACCAAAACCAGCCTCTACTCCACGAAATACCAGACCGACCCGTCACGAGCTAGAGTCTCTCAACGTTAGGCGTGCAACCCATTACAGGGGATCATTATTTGGACTCCTTTTTTTTTTTGTATGGATGACATTGTCTTGATTGGGCTTGTGAATATTGGGTGATGGAAGGGACTTTTGTAACTTTTACTCCTCCCATTTGGAGTGAGGGGATGATGAAAATCATGTTGGCAGGTGTCAGCACCCTAGATTACCCTCGGTGAGCGTAGTGGTTTACCGCAGGGATGGCACAGGCCCAAGGGGGTGCCGGCACAGCTCGAGTTTCTCTTCATCAACGCATAAATCTTTCGCCTTTTACTAAAGATTTCCGTGGAGGGGAACCTTTGCGAGTGATCTGTATTTTTGGGGGCTCTGCTCACAGCAGAGCTGCACTGGAGTATCAAGAGCAGAATGGATTTGGAGGTCCGCTTGGAACGAAGCGGGCCTCGGCGTGGTTGCATCCTTTGCGCTTCCCGCATCGCAGCTTCGACTTTCTTTGGCCAGCACCGAAGGATAACGATGGGAAAATGACGGGATCCGAACCCTAGACGAGCCCAAACAGAGATGTCTTCAGCGCGCGTTTCTCTTCATCAGCGCATGAATCTTTCGCCTTTTACGAAAGATTTCCGTGGAGGGGAGCCTATGCGAGTGGCCATGTGTTTTGGGGGGGCCCTGCTCACAGCAGAGCTGCACTGGAGTGTCAAGAGCAGAATGAGTCTGGCTGTCCGCCAAAACGCGCACTTGGAGCGAAGCGTGCCTCGACGTGGTTGCATCCTTTGCGCTTCCTGCATCGCAGCTTCCACTTTCTTTAGCCAGCAGCGAAGGACGGCGCTCTCTCGCACACGACGGGATCCAAACCCTGGACGAGCCCAAAGAAAGATGTCTTCAGCTCCTCTGGCCCTATCAGTGATTCGTGCGCTTCCAGCATTCTTTTCTGACCGCGAAAGCCGGCGTCCACCGCCTGCGTTGGTGGTATAGTGGTGAGCATAGCTGCCTTCCAAGCAGTTGACCCGGGTTCGATTCCCGGCCAACGCATTTCCTTTGACTCCGGCTGACGTCGAAGCGTTGTCATATTATTGAAAGTGCTTGTGAAGCGGGGATTACTACACAGTGAACATGCACAAAACTACACATGTACGTATTTATTCGTATTATGATTTGTTCTTGACAAAGTCGTGAATGCCACCTGAAACATGCGCAAGAGGTTCGCCTTATTTGAATCAGAATACGAAGCAGTCACGTGGCTGTGTGTGAAAATGAAGCTTGGGACGTCACAGAACACGTGATTATGGCAAAACGAATCAAGCTCCGGTACAGTGCTTCTCCGGTACAGTGAACCCCTTCTCTGACTGCGCCAAAAACTTTTGGACGAGTCGTTCGGCGGCAGCAAAGTGCTAGGTCTCCCCGTCGGGGAATCGAACCCCGGTCTTCCGCGTGACAGGCGGAGATACTGTCCACTATACTAACGAGGAGCTGCGCATGCGGCTCTTCACCCCCAGCCGACGCGACCGCACCGACAGTACCAAAACCAGCCTCTACTCCACGAAATACCAGACCGACCCGTCACGAGCTAGAGTCTCTCAACGTTAGGCGTGCAACCCATTACAGGGGATCATTATTTGGACTCCTTTTTTTTTTTGTATGGATGACATTGTCTTGATTGGGCTTGTGAATATTGGGTGATGGAAGGGACTTTTGTAACTTTTACTCCTCCCATTTGGAGTGAGGGGATGATGAAAATCATGTTGGCAGGTGTCAGCACCCTAGATTACCCTCGGTGAGCGTAGTGGTTTACCGCAGGGATGGCACAGGCCCAAGGGGGTGCCGGCACAGCTCGAGTTTCTCTTCATCAACGCATAAATCTTTCGCCTTTTACTAAAGATTTCCGTGGAGGGGAACCTTTGCGAGTGATCTGTATTTTTGGGGGCTCTGCTCACAGCAGAGCTGCACTGGAGTGTCAAGAGCAGAATGGATCTGGAGGTCCGCTTGGAACGAAGCGGGCCTCGGCGTGGTTGCATCCTTTGCGCTTCCCGCATCGCAGCTTCGACTTTCTTTAGCCAGCACCGAAGGATAACGATGGGAAAATGACGGGATCCGAACCCTAGACGAGCCCAAACAGAGATGTCTTCAGCGCGCGTTTCTCTTCATCAGCGCATGAATCTTTCGCCTTTTACGAAAGATTTCCGTGGAGGGGAGCCTATGCGAGTGGCCATGTGTTTTGGGGGGGCCCTGCTCACAGCAGAGCTGCACTGGAGTGTCAAGAGCAGAATGAGTCTGGCTGTCCGCCAAAACGCGCACTTGGAGCGAAGCGTGCCTCGACGTGGTTGCATCCTTTGCGCTTCCTGCATCGCAGCTTCCACTTTCTTTAGCCAGCAGCGAAGGACGGCGCTCTCTCGCACACGACGGGATCCAAACCCTGGACGAGCCCAAAGAAAGATGTCTTCAGCTCCTCTGGCCCTATCAGTGATTCGTGCGCTTCCAGCATTCTTTTCTGACCGCGAAAGCCGGCGTCCACCGCCTGCGTTGGTGGTATAGTGGTGAGCATAGCTGCCTTCCAAGCAGTTGACCCGGGTTCGATTCCCGGCCAACGCATTTCCTTTGACTCCGGCTGACGTCGAAGCGTTGTCATATTATTGAAAGTGCTTGTGAAGCGGGGATTACTACACAGTGAACATGCACAAAACTACACATGTACGTATTTATTCGTATTATGATTTGTTCTTGACAAAGTCGTGAATGCCACCTGAAACATGCGCAAGAGGTTCGCCTTATTTGAATCAGAATACGAAGCAGTCACGTGGCTGTGTGTGAAAATGAAGCTTGGGACGTCACAGAACACGTGATTATGGCAAAACGAATCAAGCTCCGGTACAGTGCTTCTCCGGTACAGTGAACCCCTTCTCTGACTGCGCCAAAAACTTTTGGACGAGTCGTTCGGCGGCAGCAAAGTGCTAGGTCTCCCCGTCGGGGAATCGAACCCCGGTCTTCCGCGTGACAGGCGGAGATACTGTCCACTATACTAACGAGGAGCTGCGCATGCGGCCCTTCACCCCCAGCCGACGCGACCGCACCGACAGTACCAAAACCAGCCTCTACTCCACGAAATACCAGACCGACCCGTCACGAGCTAGAGTCTCTCAACGTTAGGCGTGCAACCCATTACAGGGGATCATTATTTGGACTCCTTTTTTTTTTTGTATGGATGACATTGTCTTGATTGGGCTTGTGAATATTGGGTGATGGAAGGGACTTTTGTAACTTTTACTCCTCCCATTTGGAGTGAGGGGATGATGAAAATCATGTTGGCAGGTGTCAGCACCCTAGATTACCCTCGGTGAGCGTAGTGGTTTACCGCAGGGATGGCACAGGCCCAAGGGGGTGCCGGCACAGCTCGAGTTTCTCTTCATCAACGCATAAATCTTTCGCCTTTTACTAAAGATTTCCGTGGAGGGGAACCTTTGCGAGTGATCTGTATTTTTGGGGGCTCTGCTCACAGCAGAGCTGCACTGGAGTGTCAAGAGCAGAATGGATCTGGAGGTCCGCTTGGAACGAAGCGGGCCTCGGCGTGGTTGCATCCTTTGCGCTTCCCGCATCGCAGCTTCGACTTTCTTTGGCCAGCACCGAAGGATAACGATGGGAAAATGACGGGATCCGAACCCTAGACGAGCCCAAACAGAGATGTCTTCAGCGCGCGTTTCTCTTCATCAGCGCATGAATCTTTCGCCTTTTACGAAAGATTTCCGTGGAGGGGAGCCTATGCGAGTGGCCATGTGTTTTGGGGGGGCCCTGCTCACAGCAGAGCTGCACTGGAGTGTCAAGAGCAGAATGAGTCTGGCTGTCCGCCAAAACGCGCACTTGGAGCGAAGCGTGCCTCGACGTGGTTGCATCCTTTGCGCTTCCTGCATCGCAGCTTCCACTTTCTTTAGCCAGCAGCGAAGGACGGCGCTCTCTCGCACACGACGGGATCCAAACCCTGGACGAGCCCAAAGAAAGATGTCTTCAGCTCCTCTGGCCCTATCAGTGATTCGTGCGCTTCCAGCATTCTTTTCTGACCGCGAAAGCCGGCGTCCACCGCCTGCGTTGGTGGTATAGTGGTGAGCATAGCTGCCTTCCAAGCAGTTGACCCGGGTTCGATTCCCGGCCAACGCATTTCCTTTGACTCCGGCTGACGTCGAAGCGTTGTCATATTATTGAAAGTGCTTGTGAAGCGGGGATTACTACACAGTGAACATGCACAAAACTACACATGTACGTATTTATTCGTATTATGATTTGTTCTTGACAAAGTCGTGAATGCCACCTGAAACATGCGCAAGAGGTTCGCCTTATTTGAATCAGAATACGAAGCAGTCACGTGGCTGTGTGTGAAAATGAAGCTTGGGACGTCACAGAACACGTGATTATGGCAAAACGAATCAAGCTCCGGTACAGTGCTTCTCCGGTACAGTGAACCCCTTCTCTGACTGCGCCAAAAACTTTTGGACGAGTCGTTCGGCGGCAGCAAAGTGCTAGGTCTCCCCGTCGGGGAATCGAACCCCGGTCTTCCGCGTGACAGGCGGAGATACTGTCCACTATACTAACGAGGAGCTGCGCATGCGGCCCTTCACCCCCAGCCGACGCGACCGCACCGACAGTACCAAAACCAGCCTCTACTCCACGAAATACCAGACCGACCCGTCACGAGCTAGAGTCTCTCAACGTTAGGCGTGCAACCCATTACAGGGGATCATTATTTGGACTCCTTTTTTTTTTTGTATGGATGACATTGTCTTGATTGGGCTTGTGAATATTGGGTGATGGAAGGGACTTTTGTAACTTTTACTCCTCCCATTTGGAGTGAGGGGATGATGAAAATCATGTTGGCAGGTGTCAGCACCCTAGATTACCCTCGGTGAGCGTAGTGGTTTACCGCAGGGATGGCACAGGCCCAAAGGGGGGTGCCGGCACAGCTCGAGTTTCTCTTCATCAACGCATAAATCTTTCGCCTTTTACTAAAGATTTCCGTGGAGGGGAACCTTTGCGAGTGATCTGTATTTTTGGGGGCTCTGCTCACAGCAGAGCTGCACTGGAGTGTCAAGAGCAGAATGGATCTGGAGGTCCGCTTGGAACGAAGCGGGCCTCGGCGTGGTTGCATCCTTTGCGCTTCCCGCATCGCAGCTTCGACTTTCTTTGGCCAGCACCGAAGGATAACGATGGGAAAATGACGGGATCCGAACCCTAGACGAGCCCAAACAGAGATGTCTTCAGCGCGCGTTTCTCTTCATCAGCGCATGAATCTTTCGCCTTTTACGAAAGATTTCCGTGGAGGGGAACCTATGCGAGTGGCCATGTGTTTTGGGGGGGCCCTGCTCACAGCAGAGCTGCACTGGAGTGTCAAGAGCAGAATGAGTCTGGCTGTCCGCCAAAACGCGCACTTGGAGCGAAGCGTGCCTCGACGTGGTTGCATCCTTTGCGCTTCCTGCATCGCAGCTTCCACTTTCTTTAGCCAGCAGCGAAGGACGGCGCTCTCTCGCACACGACGGGATCCAAACCCTGGACGAGCCCAAAGAAAGATGTCTTCAGCTCCTCTGGCCCTATCAGTGATTCGTGCGCTTCCAGCATTCTTTTCTGACCGCGAAAGCCGGCGTCCACCGCCTGCGTTGGTGGTATAGTGGTGAGCATAGCTGCCTTCCAAGCAGTTGACCCGGGTTCGATTCCCGGCCAACGCATTTCCTTTGACTCCGGCTGACGTCGAAGCGTTGTCATATTATTGAAAGTGCTTGTGAAGCGGGGATTACTACACAGTGAACATGCACAAAACTACACATGTACGTATTTATTCGTATTATGATTTGTTCTTGACAAAGTCGTGAATGCCACCTGAAACATGCGCAAGAGGTTCGCCTTATTTGAATCAGAATACGAAGCAGTCACGTGGCTGTGTGTGAAAATGAAGCTTGGGACGTCACAGAACACGTGATTATGGCAAAACGAATCAAGCTCCGGTACAGTGCTTCTCCGGTACAGTGAACCCCTTCTCTGACTGCGCCAAAAACTTTTGGACGAGTCGTTCGGCGGCAGCAAAGTGCTAGGTCTCCCCGTCGGGGAATCGAACCCCGGTCTTCCGCGTGACAGGCGGAGATACTGTCCACTATACTAACGAGGAGCTGCGCATGCGGCCCTTCACCCCCAGCCGACGCGACCGCACCGACAGTACCAAAACCAGCCTCTACTCCACGAAATACCAGACCGACCCGTCACGAGCTAGAGTCTCTCAACGTTAGGCGTGCAACCCATTACAGGGGATCATTATTTGGACTCCTTTTTTTTTTTGTATGGATGACATTGTCTTGATTGGGCTTGTGAATATTGGGTGATGGAAGGGACTTTTGTAACTTTTACTCCTCCCATTTGGAGTGAGGGGATGATGAAAATCATGTTGGCAGGTGTCAGCACCCTAGATTACCCTCGGTGAGCGTAGTGGTTTACCGCAGGGATGGCACAGGCCCAAGGGGGTGCCGGCACAGCTCGAGTTTCTCTTCATCAACGCATAAATCTTTCGCCTTTTACTAAAGATTTCCGTGGAGGGGAACCTTTGCGAGTGATCTGTATTTTTGGGGGCTCTGCTCACAGCAGAGCTGCACTGGAGTATCAAGAGCAGAATGGATTTGGAGGTCCGCTTGGAACGAAGCGGGTCTCGGCGTGGTTGCATCCTTTGCGCTTCCCGCATCGCAGCTTCGACTTTCTTTGGCCAGCACCGAAGGATAACGATGGGAAAATGACGGGATCCGAACCCTAGACGAGCCCAAACAGAGATGTCTTCAGCGCGCGTTTCTCTTCATCAGCGCATGAATCTTTCGCCTTTTACGAAAGATTTCCGTGGAGGGGAGCCTATGCGAGTGGCCATGTGTTTTGGGGGGGCCCTGCTCACAGCAGAGCTGCACTGGAGTGTCAAGAGCAGAATGAGTCTGGCTGTCCGCCAAAACGCGCACTTGGAGTGAAGCGTGCCTCGACGTGGTTGCATCCTTTGCGCTTCCTGCATCGCAGCTTCCACTTTCTTTAGCCAGCAGCGAAGGACGGCGCTCTCTCGCACACGACGGGATCCAAACCCTGGACGAGCCCAAAGAAAGATGTCTTCAGCTCCTCTGGCCCTATCAGTGATTCGTGCGCTTCCAGCATTCTTTTCTGACCGCGAAAGCCGGCGTCCACCGCCTGCGTTGGTGGTATAGTGGTGAGCATAGCTGCCTTCCAAGCAGTTGACCCGGGTTCGATTCCCGGCCAACGCATTTCCTTTGACTCCGGCTGACGTCGAAGCGTTGTCATATTATTGAAAGTGCTTGTGAAGCGGGGATTACTACACAGTGAACATGCACAAAACTACACATGTACGTATTTATTCGTATTATGATTTGTTCTTGACAAAGTCGTGAATGCCACCTGAAACATGCGCAAGAGGTTCGCCTTATTTGAATCAGAATACGAAGCAGTCACGTGGCTGTGTGTGAAAATGAAGCTTGGGACGTCACAGAACACGTGATTATGGCAAAACGAATCAAGCTCCGGTACAGTGCTTCTCCGGTACAGTGAACCCCTTCTCTGACTGCGCCAAAAACTTTTGGACGAGTCGTTCGGCGGCAGCAAAGTGCTAGGTCTCCCCGTCGGGGAATCGAACCCCGGTCTTCCGCGTGACAGGCGGAGATACTGTCCACTATACTAACGAGGAGCTGCGCATGCGGCCCTTCACCCCCAGCCGACGTGACCGCACCGACAGTACCAAAACCAGCCTCTACTCCACGAAATACCAGACCGACCCGTCACGAGCTAGAGTCTCTCAACGTTAGGCGTGCAACCCATTACAGGGGATCATTATTTGGACTCCTTTTTTTTTTTGTATGGATGACATTGTCTTGATTGGGCTTGTGAATATTGGGTGATGGAAGGGACTTTTGTAACTTTTACTCCTCCCATTTGGAGTGAGGGGATGATGAAAATCATGTTGGCAGGTGTCAGCACCCTAGATTACCCTCGGTGAGCGTAGTGGTTTACCGCAGGGATGGCACAGGCCCAAGGGGGTGCCGGCACAGCTCGAGTTTCTCTTCATCAACGCATAAATCTTTCGCCTTTTACTAAAGATTTCCGTGGAGGGGAACCTTTGCGAGTGATCTGTATTTTTGGGGGCTCTGCTCACAGCAGAGCTGCACTGGAGTGTCAAGAGCAGAATGGATCTGGAGGTCCGCTTGGAACGAAGCGGGCCTCGGCGTGGTTGCATCCTTTGCGCTTCCCGCATCGCAGCTTCGACTTTCTTTGGCCAGCACCGAAGGATAACGATGGGAAAATGACGGGATCCGAACCCTAGACGAGCCCAAACAGAGATGTCTTCAGCGCGCGTTTCTCTTCATCAGCGCATGAATCTTTCGCCTTTTACGAAAGATTTCCGTGGAGGGGAGCCTATGCGAGTGGCCATGTGTTTTGGGGGGGCCCTGCTCACAGCAGAGCTGCACTGGAGTGTCAAGAGCAGAATGAGTCTGGCTGTCCGCCAAAACGCGCACTTGGAGCGAAGCGTGCCTCGACGTGGTTGCATCCTTTGCGCTTCCTGCATCGCAGCTTCCACTTTCTTTAGCCAGCAGCGAAGGACGGCGCTCTCTCGCACACGACGGGATCCAAACCCTGGACGAGCCCAAAGAAAGATGTCTTCAGCTCCTCTGGCCCTATCAGTGATTCGTGCGCTTCCAGCATTCTTTTCTGACCGCGAAAGCCGGCGTCCACCGCCTGCGTTGGTGGTATAGTGGTGAGCATAGCTGCCTTCCAAGCAGTTGACCCGGGTTCGATTCCCGGCCAACGCATTTCCTTTGACTCCGGCTGACGTCGAAGCGTTGTCATATTATTGAAAGTGCTTGTGAAGCGGGGATTACTACACAGTGAACATGCACAAAACTACACATGTACGTATTTATTCGTATTATGATTTGTTCTTGACAAAGTCGTGAATGCCACCTGAAACATGCGCAAGAGGTTCGCCTTATTTGAATCAGAATACGAAGCAGTCACGTGGCTGTGTGTGAAAATGAAGCTTGGGACGTCACAGAACACGTGATTATGGCAAAACGAATCAAGCTCCGGTACAGTGCTTCTCCGGTACAGTGAACCCCTTCTCTGACTGCGCCAAAAACTTTTGGACGAGTCGTTCGGCGGCAGCAAAGTGCTAGGTCTCCCCGTCGGGGAATCGAACCCCGGTCTTCCGCGTGACAGGCGGAGATACTGTCCACTATACTAACGAGGAGCTGCGCATGCGGCCCTTCACCCCCAGCCGACGCGACCGCACCGACAGTACCAAAACCAGCCTCTACTCCACGAAATACCAGACCGACCCGTCACGAGCTAGAGTCTCTCAACGTTAGGCGTGCAACCCATTACAGGGGATCATTATTTGGACTCCTTTTTTTTTTTGTATGGATGACATTGTCTTGATTGGGCTTGTGAATATTGGGTGATGGAAGGGACTTTTGTAACTTTTACTCCTCCCATTTGGAGTGAGGGGATGATGAAAATCATGTTGGCAGGTGTCAGCACCCTAGATTACCCTCGGTGAGCGTAGTGGTTTACCGCAGGGATGGCACAGGCCCAAGGGGGTGCCGGCACAGCTCGAGTTTCTCTTCATCAACGCATAAATCTTTCGCCTTTTACTAAAGATTTCCGTGGAGGGGAACCTTTGCGAGTGATCTGTATTTTTGGGGGCTCTGCTCACAGCAGAGCTGCACTGGAGTGTCAAGAGCAGAATGGATCTGGAGGTCCGCTTGGAACGAAGCGGGCCTCGGCGTGGTTGCATCCTTTGCGCTTCCCGCATCGCAGCTTCGACTTTCTTTGGCCAGCACCGAAGGATAACGATGGGAAAATGACGGGATCCGAACCCTAGACGAGCCCAAACAGAGATGTCTTCAGCGCGCGTTTCTCTTCATCAGCGCATGAATCTTTCGCCTTTTACGAAAGATTTCCGTGGAGGGGAGCCTATGCGAGTGGCCATGTGTTTTGGGGGGGCCCTGCTCACAGCAGAGCTGCACTGGAGTGTCAAGAGCAGAATGAGTCTGGCTGTCCGCCAAAACGCGCACTTGGAGCGAAGCGTGCCTCGACGTGGTTGCATCCTTTGCGCTTCCTGCATCGCAGCTTCCACTTTCTTTAGCCAGCAGCGAAGGACGGCGCTCTCTCGCACACGACGGGATCCAAACCCTGGACGAGCCCAAAGAAAGATGTCTTCAGCTCCTCTGGCCCTATCAGTGATTCGTGCGCTTCCAGCATTCTTTTCTGACCGCGAAAGCCGGCGTCCACCGCCTGTGTTGGTGGTATAGTGGTGAGCATAGCTGCCTTCCAAGCAGTTGACCCGGGTTCGATTCCCGGCCAACGCATTTCCTTTGACTCCGGCTGACGTCGAAGCGTTGTCATATTATTGAAAGTGCTTGTGAAGCGGGGATTACTACACAGTGAACATGCACAAAACTACACATGTACGTATTTATTCGTATTATGATTTGTTCTTGACAAAGTCGTGAATGCCACCTGAAACATGCGCAAGAGGTTCGCCTTATTTGAATCAGAATACGAAGCAGTCACGTGGCTGTGTGTGAAAATGAAGCTTGGGACGTCACAGAACACGTGATTATGGCAAAACGAATCAAGCTCCGGTACAGTGCTTCTCCGGTACAGTGAACCCCTTCTCTGACTGCGCCAAAAACTTTTGGACGAGTCGTTCGGCGGCAGCAAAGTGCTAGGTCTCCCCGTCGGGGAATCGAACCCCGGTCTTCCGCGTGACAGGCGGAGATACTGTCCACTATACTAACGAGGAGCTGCGCATGCGGCCCTTCACCCCCAGCCGACGCGACCGCACCGACAGTACCAAAACCAGCCTCTACTCCACGAAATACCAGACCGACCCGTCACGAGCTAGAGTCTCTCAACGTTAGGCGTGCAACCCATTACAGGGGATCATTATTTGGACTCCTTTTTTTTTTTGTATGGATGACATTGTCTTGATTGGGCTTGTGAATATTGGGTGATGGAAGGGACTTTTGTAACTTTTACTCCTCCCATTTGGAGTGAGGGGATGATGAAAATCATGTTGGCAGGTGTCAGCACCCTAGATTACCCTCAGTGAGCGTAGTGGTTTACCGCAGGGATGGCACAGGCCCAAAGGGGGGTGCCGGCACAGCTCGAGTTTCTCTTCATCAACGCATAAATCTTTCGCCTTTTACTAAAGATTTCCGTGGAGGGGAACCTTTGCGAGTGATCTGTATTTTTGGGGGCTCTGCTCACAGCAGAGCTGCACTGGAGTGTCAAGAGCAGAATGGATCTGGAGGTCCGCTTGGAACGAAGCGGGCCTCGGCGTGGTTGCATCCTTTGCGCTTCCCGCATCGCAGCTTCGACTTTCTTTGGCCAGCACCGAAGGATAACGATGGGAAAATGACGGGATCCGAACCCTAGACGAGCCCAAACAGAGATGTCTTCAGCGCGCGTTTCTCTTCATCAGCGCATGAATCTTTCGCCTTTTACGAAAGATTTCCGTGGAGGGGAACCTATGCGAGTGGCCATGTGTTTTGGGGGGGCCCTGCTCACAGCAGAGCTGCACTGGAGTGTCAAGAGCAGAATGAGTCTGGCTGTCCGCCAAAACGCGCACTTGGAGCGAAGCGTGCCTCGACGTGGTTGCATCCTTTGCGCTTCCTGCATCGCAGCTTCCACTTTCTTTAGCCAGCAGCGAAGGACGGCGCTCTCTCGCACACGACGGGATCCAAACCCTGGACGAGCCCAAAGAAAGATGTCTTCAGCTCCTCTGGCCCTATCAGTGATTCGTGCGCTTCCAGCATTCTTTTCTGACCGCGAAAGCCGGCGTCCACCGCCTGCGTTGGTGGTATAGTGGTGAGCATAGCTGCCTTCCAAGCAGTTGACCCGGGTTCGATTCCCGGCCAACGCATTTCCTTTGACTCCGGCTGACGTCGAAGCGTTGTCATATTATTGAAAGTGCTTGTGAAGCGGGGATTACTACACAGTGAACATGCACAAAACTACACATGTACGTATTTATTCGTATTATGATTTGTTCTTGACAAAGTCGTGAATGCCACCTGAAACATGCGCAAGAGGTTCGCCTTATTTGAATCAGAATACGAAGCAGTCACGTGGCTGTGTGTGAAAATGAAGCTTGGGACGTCACAGAACACGTGATTATGGCAAAACGAATCAAGCTCCGGTACAGTGCTTCTCCGGTACAGTGAACCCCTTCTCTGACTGCGCCAAAAACTTTTGGACGAGTCGTTCGGCGGCAGCAAAGTGCTAGGTCTCCCCGTCGGGGAATCGAACCCCGGTCTTCCGCGTGACAGGCGGAGATACTGTCCACTATACTAACGAGGAGCTGCGCATGCGGCCCTTCACCCCCAGCCGACGCGACCGCACCGACAGTACCAAAACCAGCCTCTACTCCACGAAATACCAGACCGACCCGTCACGAGCTAGAGTCTCTCAACGTTAGGCGTGCAACCCATTACAGGGGATCATTATTTGGACTCCTTTTTTTTTTTGTATGGATGACATTGTCTTGATTGGGCTTGTGAATATTGGGTGATGGAAGGGACTTTTGTAACTTTTACTCCTCCCATTTGGAGTGAGGGGATGATGAAAATCATGTTGGCAGGTGTCAGCACCCTAGATTACCCTCGGTGAGCGTAGTGGTTTACCGCAGGGATGGCACAGGCCCAAAGGGGGGTGCCGGCACAGCTCGAGTTTCTCTTCATCAACGCATAAATCTTTCGCCTTTTACTAAAGATTTCCGTGGAGGGGAACCTTTGCGAGTGATCTGTATTTTTGGGGGCTCTGCTCACAGCTGTAGGGTAGGGACCAATCAGACAATGGTTCATTAGATTTAACCAAATCAGTGGTTTATTCAGTTAACAAAGAAGCAGACTTCCCCTCACCTCAACCCAACAGTGGGTGACAAAGTCTCAACCAGGACGCTTCTAGCAACCACTGATAATGTCAGTTTACGACGTAAAACTATGCAGGAGAATCTGCAACTATGCAGGCAGACTGTTTTTCTTCACTCACCTCCCCCCATAGGAAAGACACAATGCTCATAGAAATGGACTCTTCCCTATTTCATTCACAGACAAACGTTTCTGTGAACGAAGACACATAGCCCATATATCAGTGTGTGTATATTACGACTGTCCATGTCCTTTGTCTTCCTTACTTTAAATTTCTTACTTTATAACCATTTTATGCTTGTGTCTTGATAGGATGCTAATGTAACCACATACAGTATATGCCATGTTTGGTCTCTTTTGACTCGTATGTAGATTTCCTGAAAGATGCTGTGTATTAGAGACTGATACCGGTGCAACATATTAACGTTCTAATAATCTTTAGTATTTCTGGTCTGAACCCCTATTGATTTAAATATGCAAACTGACATTTCTCTGAAACAAAGGGCCATAAAACGAAGACCCAGTTTCAAACCTCCCACTGAGAAAGCCAGCCTTCTCATTGGTCGGAACTACTTGGAAAGGTGTGACTCTGTCCAGACTTTAAAGGGGCTCACACCCCGTTCCGGCCCTCTCTTCTCTTCTCCTCTTCTTCTGAAAGATCTTCAGAGTTATCGTGGAGGTCCTCCACGGAAAGGCCGTGGGGCAAACCCGTGGCCCAGCCACATGCGGTTTCCCCCCAACATGAGGCCGGACTCTCTCTTTCTATCCTGGCATCTACACCTCAGCCCCTTTGTAACCATCCGATCAGCCGATCAATGGAACAACGAAGGCTCCATCTCCATTACATCATCAGGACTACCTTTGAGCTGGCATCTGGACCCTTGCGTAAGCACCACACAAAAGGAAACCATTATGCAAGTAACCATTTAACTATTAGATGCAATAAGGAAGCTGTGCCCCTTGTAGGTCAAGGAGATTCAGGTTTTCCTGACGATTTGGTTGTGCTGATGTAAAAGATTGCCAGTCTACTCTCTCTCTCCTCCTCACTCACTCTCTCTCTCTCTCCCTCTCTCTTGCTTTGTTTTATGTGTTGTCTGTTTAGTGTTCGTTTATTTGCTAGCTAGTGTTTATTTTCCCCTTTTACGTATTCAATAAACCCACATCTTGTATTCACAAATGAATTTCTTGCTGTGTTCATTGCTCACAGATATCACGTCACTTAAACTGCTTTGATTTCGTTACAAAACTGATCCAGTCCTGTAACTTAGCCAATTACAGTGGGAAAGATTAATTTTCAAGGCTAGGAAGTTGATTTTTCTTAGAGTTAGAATAAAAGCGGCTAATACTCGTTGGACGAGGGCATTGGTTCGGTTTATTTTTGACTCGGCTGTTTCAGAGAAGTGTATAAAGTATGTGTAATTAATAACCATTAATTATACATAGTTTATTGTGCTTAAATTAATAACTTTTGTTACACAGCAGAGCTGCACTGGAGTGTCAAGAGCAGAATGGATCTGGAGGTCCGCTTGGAACGAAGCGGGCCTCGGCGTGGTTGCATCCTTTGCGCTTCCCGCATCGCAGCTTCGACTTTCTTTAGCCAGCACCGAAGGATAACGATGGGAAAATGACGGGATCCGAACCCTAGACGAGCCCAAACAGAGATGTCTTCAGCGCGCGTTTCTCTTCATCAGCGCATGAATCTTTCGCCTTTTACGAAAGATTTCCGTGGAGGGGAACCTATGCGAGTGGCCATGTGTTTTGGGGGGGCCCTGCTCACAGCAGAGCTGCACTGGAGTGTCAAGAGCAGAATGAGTCTGGCTGTCCGCCAAAACGCGCACTTGGAGCGAAGCGTGCCTCGACGTGGTTGCATCCTTTGCGCTTCCTGCATCGCAGCTTCCACTTTCTTTAGCCAGCAGCGAAGGACGGCGCTCTCTCGCACACGACGGGATCCAAACCCTGGACGAGCCCAAAGAAAGATGTCTTCAGCTCCTCTGGCCCTATCAGTGATTCGTGCGCTTCCAGCATTCTTTTCTGACCGCGAAAGCCGGCGTCCACCGCCTGCGTTGGTGGTATAGTGGTGAGCATAGCTGCCTTCCAAGCAGTTGACCCGGGTTCGATTCCCGGCCAACGCATTTCCTTTGACTCCGGCTGACGTCGAAGCGTTGTCATATTATTGAAAGTGCTTGTGAAGCGGGGATTACTACACAGTGAACATGCACAAAACTACACATGTACGTATTTATTCGTATTATGATTTGTTCTTGACAAAGTCGTGAATGCCACCTGAAACATGCGCAAGAGGTTCGCCTTATTTGAATCAGAATACGAAGCAGTCACGTGGCTGTGTGTGAAAATGAAGCTTGGGACGTCACAGAACACGTGATTATGGCAAAACGAATCAAGCTCCGGTACAGTGCTTCTCCGGTACAGTGAACCCCTTCTCTGACTGCGCCAAAAACTTTTGGACGAGTCGTTCGGCGGCAGCAAAGTGCTAGGTCTCCCCGTCGGGGAATCGAACCCCGGTCTTCCGCGTGACAGGCGGAGATACTGTCCACTATACTAACGAGGAGCTGCGCATGCGGCCCTTCACCCCCAGCCGACGCGACCGCACCGACAGTACCAAAACCAGCCTCTACTCCACGAAATACCAGACCGACCCGTCACGAGCTAGAGTCTCTCAACGTTAGGCGTGCAACCCATTACAGGGGATCATTATTTGGACTCCTTTTTTTTTTTGTATGGATGACATTGTCTTGATTGGGCTTGTGAATATTGGGTGATGGAAGGGACTTTTGTAACTTTTACTCCTCCCATTTGGAGTGAGGGGATGATGAAAATCATGTTGGCAGGTGTCAGCACCCTAGATTACCCTCGGTGAGCGTAGTGGTTTACCGCAGGGATGGCACAGGCCCAAGGGGGTGCCGGCACAGCTCGAGTTTCTCTTCATCAACGCATAAATCTTTCGCCTTTTACTAAAGATTTCCGTGGAGGGGAACCTTTGCGAGTGATCTGTATTTTTGGGGGCTCTGCTCACAGCAGAGCTGCACTGGAGTGTCAAGAGCAGAATGGATCTGGAGGTCCGCTTGGAACGAAGCGGGCCTCGGCGTGGTTGCATCCTTTGCGCTTCCCGCATCGCAGCTTCGACTTTCTTTGGCCAGCACCGAAGGATAACGATGGGAAAATGACGGGATCCGAACCCTAGACGAGCCCAAACAGAGATGTCTTCAGCGCGCGTTTCTCTTCATCAGCGCATGAATCTTTCGCCTTTTACGAAAGATTTCCGTGGAGGGGAACCTATGCGAGTGGCCATGTGTTTTGGGGGGGCCCTGCTCACAGCAGAGCTGCACTGGAGTGTCAAGAGCAGAATGAGTCTGGCTGTCCGCCAAAACGCGCACTTGGAGCGAAGCGTGCCTCGACGTGGTTGCATCCTTTGCGCTTCCTGCATCGCAGCTTCCACTTTCTTTAGCCAGCAGCGAAGGACGGCGCTCTCTCGCACACGACGGGATCCAAACCCTGGACGAGCCCAAAGAAAGATGTCTTCAGCTCCTCTGGCCCTATCAGTGATTCGTGCGCTTCCAGCATTCTTTTCTGACCGCGAAAGCCGGCGTCCACCGCCTGCGTTGGTGGTATAGTGGTGAGCATAGCTGCCTTCCAAGCAGTTGACCCGGGTTCGATTCCCGGCCAACGCATTTCCTTTGACTCCGGCTGACGTCGAAGCGTTGTCATATTATTGAAAGTGCTTGTGAAGCGGGGATTACTACACAGTGAACATGCACAAAACTACACATGTACGTATTTATTCGTATTATGATTTGTTCTTGACAAAGTCGTGAATGCCACCTGAAACATGCGCAAGAGGTTCGCCTTATTTGAATCAGAATACGAAGCAGTCACGTGGCTGTGTGTGAAAATGAAGCTTGGGACGTCACAGAACACGTGATTATGGCAAAACGAATCAAGCTCCGGTACAGTGCTTCTCCGGTACAGTGAACCCCTTCTCTGACTGCGCCAAAAACTTTTGGACGAGTCGTTCGGCGGCAGCAAAGTGCTAGGTCTCCCCGTCGGGGAATCGAACCCCGGTCTTCCGCGTGACAGGCGGAGATACTGTCCACTATACTAACGAGGAGCTGCGCATGCGGCCCTTCACCCCCAGCCGACGCGACCGCACCGACAGTACCAAAACCAGCCTCTACTCCACGAAATACCAGACCGACCCGTCACGAGCTAGAGTCTCTCAACGTTAGGCGTGCAACCCATTACAGGGGATCATTATTGGGACTCCTTTTTTTTTTTGTATGGATGACATTGTCTTGATTGGGCTTGTGAATATTGGGTGATGGAAGGGACTTTTGTAACTTTTACTCCTCCCATTTGGAGTGAGGGGATGATGAAAATCATGTTGGCAGGTGTCAGCACCCTAGATTACCCTCGGTGAGCGTAGTGGTTTACCGCAGGGATGGCACAGGCCCAAGGGGGTGCCGGCACAGCTCGAGTTTCTCTTCATCAACGCATAAATCTTTCGCCTTTTACTAAAGATTTCCGTGGAGGGGAACCTTTGCGAGTGATCTGTATTGTTGGGGGCTCTGCTCACAGCAGAGCTGCACTGGAGTGTCAAGAGCAGAATGGATCTGGAGGTCCGCTTGGAACGAAGCGGGCCTCGGCGTGGTTGCATCCTTTGCGCTTCCCGCATCGCAGCTTCGACTTTCTTTGGCCAGCACCGAAGGATAACGATGGGAAAATGACGGGATCCGAACCCTAGACGAGCCCAAACAGAGATGTCTTCAGCGCGCGTTTCTCTTCATCAGCGCATGAATCTTTCGCCTTTTACGAAAGATTTCCGTGGAGGGGAACCTATGCGAGTGGCCATGTGTTTTGGGGGGGCCCTGCTCACAGCAGAGCTGCACTGGAGTGTCAAGAGCAGAATGAGTCTGGCTGTCCGCCAAAACGCGCACTTGGAGCGAAGCGTGCCTCGACGTGGTTGCATCCTTTGCGCTTCCTGCATCGCAGCTTCCACTTTCTTTAGCCAGCAGCGAAGGACGGCGCTCTCTCGCACACGACGGGATCCAAACCCTGGACGAGCCCAAAGAAAGATGTCTTCAGCTCCTCTGGCCCTATCAGTGATTCGTGCGCTTCCAGCATTCTTTTCTGACCGCGAAAGCCGGCGTCCACCGCCTGCGTTGGTGGTATAGTGGTGAGCATAGCTGCCTTCCAAGCAGTTGACCCGGGTTCGATTCCCGGCCAACGCATTTCCTTTGACTCCGGCTGACGTCGAAGCGTTGTCATATTATTGAAAGTGCTTGTGAAGCGGGGATTACTACACAGTGAACATGCACAAAACTACACATGTACGTATTTATTCGTATTATGATTTGTTCTTGACAAAGTCGTGAATGCCACCTGAAACATGCGCAAGAGGTTCGCCTTATTTGAATCAGAATACGAAGCAGTCACGTGGCTGTGTGTGAAAATGAAGCTTGGGACGTCACAGAACACGTGATTATGGCAAAACGAATCAAGCTCCGGTACAGTGCTTCTCCGGTACAGTGAACCCCTTCTCTGACTGCGCCAAAAACTTTTGGACGAGTCGTTCGGCGGCAGCAAAGTGCTAGGTCTCCCCGTCGGGGAATCGAACCCCGGTCTTCCGCGTGACAGGCGGAGATACTGTCCACTATACTAACGAGGAGCTGCGCATGCGGCCCTTCACCCCCAGCCGACGCGACCGCACCGACAGTACCAAAACCAGCCTCTACTCCACGAAATACCAGACCGACCCGTCACGAGCTAGAGTCTCTCAACGTTAGGCGTGCAACCCATTACAGGGGATCATTATTTGGACTCCTTTTTTTTTTTGTATGGATGACATTGTCTTGATTGGGCTTGTGAATATTGGGTGATGGAAGGGACTTTTGTAACTTTTACTCCTCCCATTTGGAGTGAGGGGATGATGAAAATCATGTTGGCAGGTGTCAGCACCCTAGATTACCCTCGGTGAGCGTAGTGGTTTACCGCAGGGATGGCACAGGCCCAAGGGGGTGCCGGCACAGCTCGAGTTTCTCTTCATCAACGCATAAATCTTTCGCCTTTTACTAAAGATTTCCGTGGAGGGGAACCTTTGCGAGTGATCTGTATTTTTGGGGGCTCTGCTCACAGCAGAGCTGCACTGGAGTGTCAAGAGCAGAATGGATCTGGAGGTCCGCTTGGAACGAAGCGGGCCTCGGCGTGGTTGCATCCTTTGCGCTTCCCGCATCGCAGCTTCAACTTTCTTTGGCCAGCACCGAAGGATAACGATGGGAAAATGACGGGATCCGAACCCTAGACGAGCCCAAACAGAGATGTCTTCAGCGCGCGTTTCTCTTCATCAGCGCATGAATCTTTCGCCTTTTACGAAAGATTTCCGTGGAGGGGAACCTATGCGAGTGGCCATGTGTTTTGGGGGGGCCCTGCTCACAGCAGAGCTGCACTGGAGTGTCAAGAGCAGAATGAGTCTGGCTGTCCGCCAAAACGCGCACTTGGAGCGAAGCGTGCCTCGACGTGGTTGCATCCTTTGCGCTTCCTGCATCGCAGCTTCCACTTTCTTTAGCCAGCAGCGAAGGACGGCGCTCTCTCGCACACGACGGGATCCAAACCCTGGACGAGCCCAAAGAAAGATGTCTTCAGCTCCTCTGGCCCTATCAGTGATTCGTGCGCTTCCAGCATTCTTTTCTGACCGCGAAAGCCGGCGTCCACCGCCTGCGTTGGTGGTATAGTGGTGAGCATAGCTGCCTTCCAAGCAGTTGACCCGGGTTCGATTCCCGGCCAACGCATTTCCTTTGACTCCGGCTGACGTCGAAGCGTTGTCATATTATTGAAAGTGCTTGTGAAGCGGGGATTACTACACAGTGAACATGCACAAAACTACACATGTACGTATTTATTCGTATTATGATTTGTTCTTGACAAAGTCGTGAATGCCACCTGAAACATGCGCAAGAGGTTCGCCTTATTTGAATCAGAATACGAAGCAGTCACGTGGCTGTGTGTGAAAATGAAGCTTGGGACGTCACAGAACACGTGATTATGGCAAAACGAATCAAGCTCCGGTACAGTGCTTCTCCGGTACAGTGAACCCCTTCTCTGACTGCGCCAAAAACTTTTGGACGAGTCGTTCGGCGGCAGCAAAGTGCTAGGTCTCCCCGTGACAGGCGGAGATACTGTCCACTATACTAACGAGGAGCTGCGCATGCGGCCCTTCACCCCCAGCCGACGCGACCGCACCGACAGTACCAAAACCAGCCTCTACTCCACGAAATACCAGACCGACCCGTCACGAGCTAGAGTCTCTCAACGTTAGGCGTGCAACCCATTACAGGGGATCATTATTTGGACTCCTTTTTTTTTTTGTATGGATGACATTGTCTTGATTGGGCTTGTGAATATTGGGTGATGGAAGGGACTTTTGTAACTTTTACTCCTCCCATTTGGAGTGAGGGGATGATGAAAATCATGTTGGCAGGTGTCAGCACCCTAGATTACCCTCGGTGAGCGTAGTGGTTTACCGCAGGGATGGCACAGGCCCAAGGGGGTGCCGGCACAGCTCGAGTTTCTCTTCATCAACGCATAAATCTTTCGCCTTTTACTAAAGATTTCCGTGGAGGGGAACCTTTGCGAGTGATCTGTATTTTTGGGGGCTCTGCTCACAGCAGAGCTGCACTGGAGTGTCAAGAGCAGAATGGATCTGGAGGTCCGCTTGGAACGAAGCGGGCCTCGGCGTGGTTGCATCCTTTGCGCTTCCCGCATCGCAGCTTCGACTTTCTTTGGCCAGCACCGAAGGATAACGATGGGAAAATGACGGGATCCGAACCCTAGACGAGCCCAAACAGAGATGTCTTCAGCGCGCGTTTCTCTTCATCAGCGCATGAATCTTTCGCCTTTTACGAAAGATTTCCGTGGAGGGGAACCTATGCGAGTGGCCATGTGTTTTGGGGGGGCCCTGCTCACAGCAGAGCTGCACTGGAGTGTCAAGAGCAGAATGAGTCTGGCTGTCCGCCAAAACGCGCACTTGGAGCGAAGCGTGCCTCGACGTGGTTGCATCCTTTGCGCTTCCTGCATCGCAGCTTCCACTTTCTTTAGCCAGCAGCGAAGGACGGCGCTCTCTCGCACACGACGGGATCCAAACCCTGGACGAGCCCAAAGAAAGATGTCTTCAGCTCCTCTGGCCCTATCAGTGATTCGTGCGCTTCCAGCATTCTTTTCTGACCGCGAAAGCCGGCGTCCACCGCCTGCGTTGGTGGTATAGTGGTGAGCATAGCTGCCTTCCAAGCAGTTGACCCGGGTTCGATTCCCGGCCAACGCATTTCCTTTGACTCCGGCTGACGTCGAAGCGTTGTCATATTATTGAAAGTGCTTGTGAAGCGGGGATTACTACACAGTGAACATGCACAAAACTACACATGTACGTATTTATTCGTATTATGATTTGTTCTTGACAAAGTCGTGAATGCCACCTGAAACATGCGCAAGAGGTTCGCCTTATTTGAATCAGAATACGAAGCAGTCACGTGGCTGTGTGTGAAAATGAAGCTTGGGACGTCACAGAACACGTGATTATGGCAAAACGAATCAAGCTCCGGTACAGTGCTTCTCCGGTACAGTGAACCCCTTCTCTGACTGCGCCAAAAACTTTTGGACGAGTCGTTCGGCGGCAGCAAAGTGCTAGGTCTCCCCGTGACAGGCGGAGATACTGTCCACTATACTAACGAGGAGCTGCGCATGCGGCCCTTCACCCCCAGCCGACGCGACCGCACCGACAGTACCAAAACCAGCCTCTACTCCATGAAATACCAGACCGACCCGTCACGAGCTAGAGTCTCTCAACGTTAGGCGTGCAACCCATTACAGGGGATCATTATTTGGACTCCTTTTTTTTTTTGTATGGATGACATTGTCTTGATTGGGCTTGTGAATATTGGGTGATGGAAGGGACTTTTGTAACTTTTACTCCTCCCATTTGGAGTGAGGGGATGATGAAAATCATGTTGGCAGGTGTCAGCACCCTAGATTACCCTCGGTGAGCGTAGTGGTTTACCGCAGGGATGGCACAGGCCCAAGGGGGTGCCGGCACAGCTCGAGTTTCTCTTCATCAACGCATAAATCTTTCGCCTTTTACTAAAGATTTCCGTGGAGGGGAACCTTTGCGAGTGATCTGTATTTTTGGGGGCTCTGCTCACAGCAGAGCTGCACTGGAGTGTCAAGAGCAGAATGGATCTGGAGGTCCGCTTGGAACGAAGCGGGCCTCGGCGTGGTTGCATCCTTTGCGCTTCCCGCATCGCAGCTTCGACTTTCTTTGGCCAGCACCGAAGGATAACGATGGGAAAATGACGGGATCCGAACCCTAGACGAGCCCAAACAGAGATGTCTTCAGCGCGCGTTTCTCTTCATCAGCGCATGAATCTTTCGCCTTTTACGAAAGATTTCCGTGGAGGGGAACCTATGCGAGTGGCCATGTGTTTTGGGGGGGCCCTGCTCACAGCAGAGCTGCACTGGAGTGTCAAGAGCAGAATGAGTCTGGCTGTCCGCCAAAACGCGCACTTGGAGCGAAGCGTGCCTCGACGTGGTTGCATCCTTTGCGCTTCCTGCATCGCAGCTTCCACTTTCTTTAGCCAGCAGCGAAGGACGGCGCTCTCTCGCACACGACGGGATCCAAACCCTGGACGAGCCCAAAGAAAGATGTCTTCAGCTCCTCTGGCCCTATCAGTGATTCGTGCGCTTCCAGCATTCTTTTCTGACCGCGAAAGCCGGCGTCCACCGCCTGCGTTGGTGGTATAGTGGTGAGCATAGCTGCCTTCCAAGCAGTTGACCCGGGTTCGATTCCCGGCCAACGCATTTCCTTTGACTCCGGCTGACGTCGAAGCGTTGTCATATTATTGAAAGTGCTTGTGAAGCGGGGATTACTACACAGTGAACATGCACAAAACTACACATGTACGTATTTATTCGTATTATGATTTGTTCTTGACAAAGTCGTGAATGCCACCTGAAACATGCGCAAGAGGTTCGCCTTATTTGAATCAGAATACGAAGCAGTCACGTGGCTGTGTGTGAAAATGAAGCTTGGGACGTCACAGAACACGTGATTATGGCAAAACGAATCAAGCTCCGGTACAGTGCTTCTCCGGTACAGTGAACCCCTTCTCTGACTGCGCCAAAAACTTTTGGACGAGTCGTTCGGCGGCAGCAAAGTGCTAGGTCTCCCCGTCGGGGAATCGAACCCCGGTCTTCCGCGTGACAGGCGGAGATACTGTCCACTATACTAACGAGGAGCTGCGCATGCGGCCCTTCACCCCCAGCCGACGCGACCGCACCGACAGTACCAAAACCAGCCTCTACTCCATGAAATACCAGACCGACCCGTCACGAGCTAGAGTCTCTCAACGTTAGGCGTGCAACCCATTACAGGGGATCATTATTTGGACTCCTTTTTTTTTTTGTATGGATGACATTGTCTTGATTGGGCTTGTGAATATTGGGTGATGGAAGGGACTTTTGTAACTTTTACTCCTCCCATTTGGAGTGAGGGGATGATGAAAATCATGTTGGCAGGTGTCAGCACCCTAGATTACCCTCGGTGAGCGTAGTGGTTTACCGCAGGGATGGCACAGGCCCAAGGGGGTGCCGGCACAGCTCGAGTTTCTCTTCATCAACGCATAAATCTTTCGCCTTTTACTAAAGATTTCCGTGGAGGGGAACCTTTGCGAGTGATCTGTATTTTTGGGGGCTCTGCTCACAGCAGAGCTGCACTGGAGTGTCAAGAGCAGAATGGATCTGGAGGTCCGCTTGGAACGAAGCGGGCCTCGGCGTGGTTGCATCCTTTGCGCTTCCCGCATCGCAGCTTCGACTTTCTTTAGCCAGCACCGAAGGATAACGATGGGAAAATGACGGGATCCGAACCCTAGACGAGCCCAAACAGAGATGTCTTCAGCGCGCGTTTCTCTTCATCAGCGCATGAATCTTTCGCCTTTTACGAAAGATTTCCGTGGAGGGGAACCTATGCGAGTGGCCATGTGTTTTGGGGGGGCCCTGCTCACAGCAGAGCTGCACTGGAGTGTCAAGAGCAGAATGAGTCTGGCTGTCCGCCAAAACGCGCACTTGGAGCGAAGCGTGCCTCGACGTGGTTGCATCCTTTGCGCTTCCTGCATCGCAGCTTCCACTTTCTTTAGCCAGCAGCGAAGGACGGCGCTCTCTCGCACACGACGGGATCCAAACCCTGGACGAGCCCAAAGAAAGATGTCTTCAGCTCCTCTGGCCCTATCAGTGATTCGTGCGCTTCCAGCATTCTTTTCTGACCGCGAAAGCCGGCGTCCACCGCCTGCGTTGGTGGTATAGTGGTGAGCATAGCTGCCTTCCAAGCAGTTGACCCGGGTTCGATTCCCGGCCAACGCATTTCCTTTGACTCCGGCTGACGTCGAAGCGTTGTCATATTATTGAAAGTGCTTGTGAAGCGGGGATTACTACACAGTGAACATGCACAAAACTACACATGTACGTATTTATTCGTATTATGATTTGTTCTTGACAAAGTCGTGAATGCCACCTGAAACATGCGCAAGAGGTTCGCCTTATTTGAATCAGAATACGAAGCAGTCACGTGGCTGTGTGTGAAAATGAAGCTTGGGACGTCACAGAACACGTGATTATGGCAAAACGAATCAAGCTCCGGTACAGTGCTTCTCCGGTACAGTGAACCCCTTCTCTGACTGCGCCAAAAACTTTTGGACGAGTCGTTCGGCGGCAGCAAAGTGCTAGGTCTCCCCGTCGGGGAATCGAACCCCGGTCTTCCGCGTGACAGGCGGAGATACTGTCCACTATACTAACGAGGAGCTGCGCATGCGGCCCTTCACCCCCAGCCGACGCGACCGCACCGACAGTACCAAAACCAGCCTCTACTCCACGAAATACCAGACCGACCCGTCACGAGCTAGAGTCTCTCAACGTTAGGCGTGCAACCCATTACAGGGGATCATTATTTGGACTCCTTTTTTTTTTTGTATGGATGACATTGTCTTGATTGGGCTTGTGAATATTGGGTGATGGAAGGGACTTTTGTAACTTTTACTCCTCCCATTTGGAGTGAGGGGATGATGAAAATCATGTTGGCAGGTGTCAGCACCCTAGATTACCCTCGGTGAGCGTAGTGGTTTACCGCAGGGATGGCACAGGCCCAAGGGGGTGCCGGCACAGCTCGAGTTTCTCTTCATCAACGCATAAATCTTTCGCCTTTTACTAAAGATTTCCGTGGAGGGGAACCTTTGCGAGTGATCTGTATTTTTGGGGGCTCTGCTCACAGCAGAGCTGCACTGGAGTGTCAAGAGCAGAATGGATCTGGAGGTCCGCTTGGAACGAAGCGGGCCTCGGCGTGGTTGCATCCTTTGCGCTTCCCGCATCGCAGCTTCGACTTTCTTTAGCCAGCACCGAAGGATAACGATGGGAAAATGACGGGATCCGAACCCTAGACGAGCCCAAACAGAGATGTCTTCAGCGCGCGTTTCTCTTCATCAGCGCATGAATCTTTCGCCTTTTACGAAAGATTTCCGTGGAGGGGAGCCTATGCGAGTGGCCATGTGTTTTGGGGGGGCCCTGCTCACAGCAGAGCTGCACTGGAGTGTCAAGAGCAGAATGAGTCTGGCTGTCCGCCAAAACGCGCACTTGGAGCGAAGCGTGCCTCGACGTGGTTGCATCCTTTGCGCTTCCTGCATCGCAGCTTCCACTTTCTTTAGCCAGCAGCGAAGGACGGCGCTCTCTCGCACACGACGGGATCCAAACCCTGGACGAGCCCAAAGAAAGATGTCTTCAGCTCCTCTGGCCCTATCAGTGATTCGTGCGCTTCCAGCATTCTTTTCTGACCGCGAAAGCCGGCGTCCACCGCCTGCGTTGGTGGTATAGTGGTGAGCATAGCTGCCTTCCAAGCAGTTGACCCGGGTTCGATTCCCGGCCAACGCATTTCCTTTGACTCCGGCTGACGTCGAAGCGTTGTCATATTATTGAAAGTGCTTGTGAAGCGGGGATTACTACACAGTGAACATGCACAAAACTACACATGTACGTATTTATTCGTATTATGATTTGTTCTTGACAAAGTCGTGAATGCCACCTGAAACATGCGCAAGAGGTTCGCCTTATTTGAATCAGAATACGAAGCAGTCACATGGCTGTGTGTGAAAATGAAGCTTGGGACGTCACAGAACACGTGATTATGGCAAAACGAATCAAGCTCCGGTACAGTGCTTCTCCGGTACAGTGAACCCCTTCTCTGACTGCGCCAAAAACTTTTGGACGAGTCGTTCGGCGGCAGCAAAGTGCTAGGTCTCCCCGTCGGGGAATCGAACCCCGGTCTTCCGCGTGACAGGCGGAGATACTGTCCACTATACTAACGAGGAGCTGCGCATGCGGCCCTTCACCCCCAGCCGACGCGACCGCACCGACAGTACCAAAACCAGCCTCTACTCCACGAAATACCAGACCGACCCGTCACGAGCTAGAGTCTCTCAACGTTAGGCGTGCAACCCATTACAGGGGATCATTATTTGGACTCCTTTTTTTTTTTGTATGGATGACATTGTCTTGATTGGGCTTGTGAATATTGGGTGATGGAAGGGACTTTTGTAACTTTTACTCCTCCCATTTGGAGTGAGGGGATGATGAAAATCATGTTGGCAGGTGTCAGCACCCTAGATTACCCTCGGTGAGCGTAGTGGTTTACCGCAGGGATGGCACAGGCCCAAGGGGGTGCCGGCACAGCTCGAGTTTCTCTTCATCAACGCATAAATCTTTCGCCTTTTACTAAAGATTTCCGTGGAGGGGAACCTTTGCGAGTGATCTGTATTTTTGGGGGCTCTGCTCACAGCAGAGCTGCACTGGAGTGTCAAGAGCAGAATGGATCTGGAGGTCCGCTTGGAACGAAGCGGGCCTCGGCGTGGTTGCATCCTTTGCGCTTCCCGCATCGCAGCTTCGACTTTCTTTGGCCAGCACCGAAGGATAACGATGGGAAAATGACGGGATCCGAACCCTAGACGAGCCCAAACAGAGATGTCTTCAGCGCGCGTTTCTCTTCATCAGCGCATGAATCTTTCGCCTTTTACGAAAGATTTCCGTGGAGGGGAACCTATGCGAGTGGCCATGTGTTTTGGGGGGGCCCTGCTCACAGCAGAGCTGCACTGGAGTGTCAAGAGCAGAATGAGTCTGGCTGTCCGCCAAAACGCGCACTTGGAGCGAAGCGTGCCTCGACGTGGTTGCATCCTTTGCGCTTCCTGCATCGCAGCTTCCACTTTCTTTAGCCAGCAGCGAAGGACGGCGCTCTCTCGCACACGACGGGATCCAAACCCTGGACGAGCCCAAAGAAAGATGTCTTCAGCTCCTCTGGCCCTATCAGTGATTCGTGCGCTTCCAGCATTCTTTTCTGACCGCGAAAGCCGGCGTCCACCGCCTGCGTTGGTGGTATAGTGGTGAGCATAGCTGCCTTCCAAGCAGTTGACCCGGGTTCGATTCCCGGCCAACGCATTTCCTTTGACTCCGGCTGACGTCGAAGCGTTGTCATATTATTGAAAGTGCTTGTGAAGCGGGGATTACTACACAGTGAACATGCACAAAACTACACATGTACGTATTTATTCGTATTATGATTTGTTCTTGACAAAGTCGTGAATGCCACCTGAAACATGCGCAAGAGGTTCGCCTTATTTGAATCAGAATACGAAGCAGTCACGTGGCTGTGTGTGAAAATGAAGCTTGGGACGTCACAGAACACGTGATTATGGCAAAACGAATCAAGCTCCGGTACAGTGCTTCTCCGGTACAGTGAACCCCTTCTCTGACTGCGCCAAAAACTTTTGGACGAGTCGTTCGGCGGCAGCAAAGTGCTAGGTCTCCCCGTGACAGGCGGAGATACTGTCCACTATACTAACGAGGAGCTGCGCATGCGGCCCTTCACCCCCAGCCGACGCGACCGCACCGACAGTACCAAAACCAGCCTCTACTCCATGAAATACCAGACCGACCCGTCACGAGCTAGAGTCTCTCAACGTTAGGCGTGCAACCCATTACAGGGGATCATTATTTGGACTCCTTTTTTTTTTTGTATGGATGACATTGTCTTGATTGGGCTTGTGAATATTGGGTGATGGAAGGGACTTTTGTAACTTTTACTCCTCCCATTTGGAGTGAGGGGATGATGAAAATCATGTTGGCAGGTGTCAGCACCCTAGATTACCCTCGGTGAGCGTAGTGGTTTACCGCAGGGATGGCACAGGCCCAAGGGGGTGCCGGCACAGCTCGAGTTTCTCTTCATCAACGCATAAATCTTTCGCCTTTTACTAAAGATTTCCGTGGAGGGGAACCTTTGCGAGTGATCTGTATTTTTGGGGGCTCTGCTCACAGCAGAGCTGCACTGGAGTGTCAAGAGCAGAATGGATCTGGAGGTCCGCTTGGAACGAAGCGGGCCTCGGCGTGGTTGCATCCTTTGCGCTTCCCGCATCGCAGCTTCGACTTTCTTTGGCCAGCACCGAAGGATAACGATGGGAAAATGACGGGATCCGAACCCTAGACGAGCCCAAACAGAGATGTCTTCAGCGCGCGTTTCTCTTCATCAGCGCATGAATCTTTCGCCTTTTACGAAAGATTTCCGTGGAGGGGAACCTATGCGAGTGGCCATGTGTTTTGGGGGGGCCCTGCTCACAGCAGAGCTGCACTGGAGTGTCAAGAGCAGAATGAGTCTGGCTGTCCGCCAAAACGCGCACTTGGAGCGAAGCGTGCCTCGACGTGGTTGCATCCTTTGCGCTTCCTGCATCGCAGCTTCCACTTTCTTTAGCCAGCAGCGAAGGACGGCGCTCTCTCGCACACGACGGGATCCAAACCCTGGACGAGCCCAAAGAAAGATGTCTTCAGCTCCTCTGGCCCTATCAGTGATTCGTGCGCTTCCAGCATTCTTTTCTGACCGCGAAAGCCGGCGTCCACCGCCTGCGTTGGTGGTATAGTGGTGAGCATAGCTGCCTTCCAAGCAGTTGACCCGGGTTCGATTCCCGGCCAACGCATTTCCTTTGACTCCGGCTGACGTCGAAGCGTTGTCATATTATTGAAAGTGCTTGTGAAGCGGGGATTACTACACAGTGAACATGCACAAAACTACACATGTACGTATTTATTCGTATTATGATTTGTTCTTGACAAAGTCGTGAATGCCACCTGAAACATGCGCAAGAGGTTCGCCTTATTTGAATCAGAATACGAAGCAGTCACGTGGCTGTGTGTGAAAATGAAGCTTGGGACGTCACAGAACACGTGATTATGGCAAAACGAATCAAGCTCCGGTACAGTGCTTCTCCGGTACAGTGAACCCCTTCTCTGACTGCGCCAAAAACTTTTGGACGAGTCGTTCGGCGGCAGCAAAGTGCTAGGTCTCCCCGTCGGGGAATCGAACCCCGGTCTTCCGCGTGACAGGCGGAGATACTGTCCACTATACTAACGAGGAGCTGCGCATGCGGCCCTTCACCCCCAGCCGACGCGACCGCACCGACAGTACCAAAACCAGCCTCTACTCCACGAAATACCAGACCGACCCGTCACGAGCTAGAGTCTCTCAACGTTAGGCGTGCAACCCATTACAGGGGATCATTATTTGGACTCCTTTTTTTTTTTGTATGGATGACATTGTCTTGATTGGGCTTGTGAATATTGGGTGATGGAAGGGACTTTTGTAACTTTTACTCCTCCCATTTGGAGTGAGGGGATGATGAAAATCATGTTGGCAGGTGTCAGCACCCTAGATTACCCTCGGTGAGCGTAGTGGTTTACCGCAGGGATGGCACAGGCCCAAGGGGGTGCCGGCACAGCTCGAGTTTCTCTTCATCAACGCATAAATCTTTCGCCTTTTACTAAAGATTTCCGTGGAGGGGAACCTTTGCGAGTGATCTGTATTTTTGGGGGCTCTGCTCACAGCAGAGCTGCACTGGAGTGTCAAGAGCAGAATGGATCTGGAGGTCCGCTTGGAACGAAGCGGGCCTCGGCGTGGTTGCATCCTTTGCGCTTCCCGCATCGCAGCTTCGACTTTCTTTGGCCAGCACCGAAGGATAACGATGGGAAAATGACGGGATCCGAACCCTAGACGAGCCCAAACAGAGATGTCTTCAGCGCGCGTTTCTCTTCATCAGCGCATGAATCTTTCGCCTTTTACGAAAGATTTCCGTGGAGGGGAACCTATGCGAGTGGCCATGTGTTTTGGGGGGGCCCTGCTCACAGCAGAGCTGCACTGGAGTGTCAAGAGCAGAATGAGTCTGGCTGTCCGCCAAAACGCGCACTTGGAGCGAAGCGTGCCTCGACGTGGTTGCATCCTTTGCGCTTCCTGCATCGCAGCTTCCACTTTCTTTAGCCAGCAGCGAAGGACGGCGCTCTCTCGCACACGACGGGATCCAAACCCTGGACGAGCCCAAAGAAAGATGTCTTCAGCTCCTCTGGCCCTATCAGTGATTCGTGCGCTTCCAGCATTCTTTTCTGACCGCGAAAGCCGGCGTCCACCGCCTGCGTTGGTGGTATAGTGGTGAGCATAGCTGCCTTCCAAGCAGTTGACCCGGGTTCGATTCCCGGCCAACGCATTTCCTTTGACTCCGGCTGACGTCGAAGCGTTGTCATATTATTGAAAGTGCTTGTGAAGCGGGGATTACTACACAGTGAACATGCACAAAACTACACATGTACGTATTTATTCGTATTATGATTTGTTCTTGACAAAGTCGTGAATGCCACCTGAAACATGCGCAAGAGGTTCGCCTTATTTGAATCAGAATACGAAGCAGTCACGTGGCTGTGTGTGAAAATGAAGCTTGGGACGTCACAGAACACGTGATTATGGCAAAACGAATCAAGCTCCGGTACAGTGCTTCTCCGGTACAGTGAACCCCTTCTCTGACTGCGCCAAAAACTTTTGGACGAGTCGTTCGGCGGCAGCAAAGTGCTAGGTCTCCCCGTGACAGGCGGAGATACTGTCCACTATACTAACGAGGAGCTGCGCATGCGGCCCTTCACCCCCAGCCGACGCGACCGCACCGACAGTACCAAAACCAGCCTCTACTCCATGAAATACCAGACCGACCCGTCACGAGCTAGAGTCTCTCAACGTTAGGCGTGCAACCCATTACAGGGGATCATTATTTGGACTCCTTTTTTTTTTTGTATGGATGACATTGTCTTGATTGGGCTTGTGAATATTGGGTGATGGAAGGGACTTTTGTAACTTTTACTCCTCCCATTTGGAGTGAGGGGATGATGAAAATCATGTTGGCAGGTGTCAGCACCCTAGATTACCCTCGGTGAGCGTAGTGGTTTACCGCAGGGATGGCACAGGCCCAAGGGGGTGCCGGCACAGCTCGAGTTTCTCTTCATCAACGCATAAATCTTTCGCCTTTTACTAAAGATTTCCGTGGAGGGGAACCTTTGCGAGTGATCTGTATTTTTGGGGGCTCTGCTCACAGCAGAGCTGCACTGGAGTGTCAAGAGCAGAATGGATCTGGAGGTCCGCTTGGAACGAAGCGGGCCTCGGCGTGGTTGCATCCTTTGCGCTTCCCGCATCGCAGCTTCGACTTTCTTTGGCCAGCACCGAAGGATAACGATGGGAAAATGACGGGATCCGAACCCTAGACGAGCCCAAACAGAGATGTCTTCAGCGCGCGTTTCTCTTCATCAGCGCATGAATCTTTCGCCTTTTACGAAAGATTTCCGTGGAGGGGAACCTATGCGAGTGGCCATGTGTTTTGGGGGGGCCCTGCTCACAGCAGAGCTGCACTGGAGTGTCAAGAGCAGAATGAGTCTGGCTGTCCGCCAAAACGCGCACTTGGAGCGAAGCGTGCCTCGACGTGGTTGCATCCTTTGCGCTTCCTGCATCGCAGCTTCCACTTTCTTTAGCCAGCAGCGAAGGACGGCGCTCTCTCGCACACGACGGGATCCAAACCCTGGACGAGCCCAAAGAAAGATGTCTTCAGCTCCTCTGGCCCTATCAGTGATTCGTGCGCTTCCAGCATTCTTTTCTGACCGCGAAAGCCGGCGTCCACCGCCTGCGTTGGTGGTATAGTGGTGAGCATAGCTGCCTTCCAAGCAGTTGACCCGGGTTCGATTCCCGGCCAACGCATTTCCTTTGACTCCGGCTGACGTCGAAGCGTTGTCATATTATTGAAAGTGCTTGTGAAGCGGGGATTACTACACAGTGAACATGCACAAAACTACACATGTACGTATTTATTCGTATTATGATTTGTTCTTGACAAAGTCGTGAATGCCACCTGAAACATGCGCAAGAGGTTCGCCTTATTTGAATCAGAATACGAAGCAGTCACGTGGCTGTGTGTGAAAATGAAGCTTGGGACGTCACAGAACACGTGATTATGGCAAAACGAATCAAGCTCCGGTACAGTGCTTCTCCGGTACAGTGAACCCCTTCTCTGACTGCGCCAAAAACTTTTGGACGAGTCGTTCGGCGGCAGCAAAGTGCTAGGTCTCCCCGTCGGGGAATCGAACCCCGGTCTTCCGCGTGACAGGCGGAGATACTGTCCACTATACTAACGAGGAGCTGCGCATGCGGCCCTTCACCCCCAGCCGACGCGACCGCACCGACAGTACCAAAACCAGCCTCTACTCCACGAAATACCAGACCGACCCGTCACGAGCTAGAGTCTCTCAACGTTAGGCGTGCAACCCATTACAGGGGATCATTATTTGGACTCCTTTTTTTTTTTGTATGGATGACATTGTCTTGATTGGGCTTGTGAATATTGGGTGATGGAAGGGACTTTTGTAACTTTTACTCCTCCCATTTGGAGTGAGGGGATGATGAAAATCATGTTGGCAGGTGTCAGCACCCTAGATTACCCTCGGTGAGCGTAGTGGTTTACCGCAGGGATGGCACAGGCCCAAGGGGGTGCCGGCACAGCTCGAGTTTCTCTTCATCAACGCATAAATCTTTCGCCTTTTACTAAAGATTTCCGTGGAGGGGAACCTTTGCGAGTGATCTGTATTTTTGGGGGCTCTGCTCACAGCAGAGCTGCACTGGAGTGTCAAGAGCAGAATGGATCTGGAGGTCCGCTTGGAACGAAGCGGGCCTCGGCGTGGTTGCATCCTTTGCGCTTCCCGCATCGCAGCTTCGACTTTCTTTGGCCAGCACCGAAGGATAACGATGGGAAAATGACGGGATCCGAACCCTAGACGAGCCCAAACAGAGATGTCTTCAGCGCGCGTTTCTCTTCATCAGCGCATGAATCTTTCGCCTTTTACGAAAGATTTCCGTGGAGGGGAACCTATGCGAGTGGCCATGTGTTTTGGGGGGGCCCTGCTCACAGCAGAGCTGCACTGGAGTGTCAAGAGCAGAATGAGTCTGGCTGTCCGCCAAAACGCGCACTTGGAGCGAAGCGTGCCTCGACGTGGTTGCATCCTTTGCGCTTCCTGCATCGCAGCTTCCACTTTCTTTAGCCAGCAGCGAAGGACGGCGCTCTCTCGCACACGACGGGATCCAAACCCTGGACGAGCCCAAAGAAAGATGTCTTCAGCTCCTCTGGCCCTATCAGTGATTCGTGCGCTTCCAGCATTCTTTTCTGACCGCGAAAGCCGGCGTCCACCGCCTGCGTTGGTGGTATAGTGGTGAGCATAGCTGCCTTCCAAGCAGTTGACCCGGGTTCGATTCCCGGCCAACGCATTTCCTTTGACTCCGGCTGACGTCGAAGCGTTGTCATATTATTGAAAGTGCTTGTGAAGCGGGGATTACTACACAGTGAACATGCACAAAACTACACATGTACGTATTTATTCGTATTATGATTTGTTCTTGACAAAGTCGTGAATGCCACCTGAAACATGCGCAAGAGGTTCGCCTTATTTGAATCAGAATACGAAGCAGTCACGTGGCTGTGTGTGAAAATGAAGCTTGGGACGTCACAGAACACGTGATTATGGCAAAACGAATCAAGCTCCGGTACAGTGCTTCTCCGGTACAGTGAACCCCTTCTCTGACTGCGCCAAAAACTTTTGGACGAGTCGTTCGGCGGCAGCAAAGTGCTAGGTCTCCCCGTCGGGGAATCGAACCCCGGTCTTCCGCGTGACAGGCGGAGATACTGTCCACTATACTAACGAGGAGCTGCGCATGCGGCCCTTCACCCCCAGCCGACGCGACCGCACCGACAGTACCAAAACCAGCCTCTACTCCACGAAATACCAGACCGACCCGTCACGAGCTAGAGTCTCTCAACGTTAGGCGTGCAACCCATTACAGGGGATCATTATTTGGACTCCTTTTTTTTTTTGTATGGATGACATTGTCTTGATTGGGCTTGTGAATATTGGGTGATGGAAGGGACTTTTGTAACTTTTACTCCTCCCATTTGGAGTGAGGGGATGATGAAAATCATGTTGGCAGGTGTCAGCACCCTAGATTACCCTCGGTGAGCGTAGTGGTTTACCGCAGGGATGGCACAGGCCCAAGGGGGTGCCGGCACAGCTCGAGTTTCTCTTCATCAACGCATAAATCTTTCGCCTTTTACTAAAGATTTCCGTGGAGGGGAACCTTTGCGAGTGATCTGTATTTTTGGGGGCTCTGCTCACAGCAGAGCTGCACTGGAGTGTCAAGAGCAGAATGGATCTGGAGGTCCGCTTGGAACGAAGCGGGCCTCGGCGTGGTTGCATCCTTTGCGCTTCCCGCATCGCAGCTTCGACTTTCTTTGGCCAGCACCGAAGGATAACGATGGGAAAATGACGGGATCCGAACCCTAGACGAGCCCAAACAGAGATGTCTTCAGCGCGCGTTTCTCTTCATCAGCGCATGAATCTTTCGCCTTTTACGAAAGATTTCCGTGGAGGGGAACCTATGCGAGTGGCCATGTGTTTTGGGGGGGCCCTGCTCACAGCAGAGCTGCACTGGAGTGTCAAGAGCAGAATGAGTCTGGCTGTCCGCCAAAACGCGCACTTGGAGCGAAGCGTGCCTCGACGTGGTTGCATCCTTTGCGCTTCCTGCATCGCAGCTTCCACTTTCTTTAGCCAGCAGCGAAGGACGGCGCTCTCTCGCACACGACGGGATCCAAACCCTGGACGAGCCCAAAGAAAGATGTCTTCAGCTCCTCTGGCCCTATCAGTGATTCGTGCGCTTCCAGCATTCTTTTCTGACCGCGAAAGCCGGCGTCCACCGCCTGCGTTGGTGGTATAGTGGTGAGCATAGCTGCCTTCCAAGCAGTTGACCCGGGTTCGATTCCCGGCCAACGCATTTCCTTTGACTCCGGCTGACGTCGAAGCGTTGTCATATTATTGAAAGTGCTTGTGAAGCGGGGATTACTACACAGTGAACATGCACAAAACTACACATGTACGTATTTATTCGTATTATGATTTGTTCTTGACAAAGTCGTGAATGCCACCTGAAACATGCGCAAGAGGTTCGCCTTATTTGAATCAGAATACGAAGCAGTCACGTGGCTGTGTGTGAAAATGAAGCTTGGGACGTCACAGAACACGTGATTATGGCAAAACGAATCAAGCTCCGGTACAGTGCTTCTCCGGTACAGTGAACCCCTTCTCTGACTGCGCCAAAAACTTTTGGACGAGTCGTTCGGCGGCAGCAAAGTGCTAGGTCTCCCCGTGACAGGCGGAGATACTGTCCACTATACTAACGAGGAGCTGCGCATGCGGCCCTTCACCCCCAGCCGACGCGACCGCACCGACAGTACCAAAACCAGCCTCTACTCCATGAAATACCAGACCGACCCGTCACGAGCTAGAGTCTCTCAACGTTAGGCGTGCAACCCATTACAGGGGATCATTATTTGGACTCCTTTTTTTTTTTGTATGGATGACATTGTCTTGATTGGGCTTGTGAATATTGGGTGATGGAAGGGACTTTTGTAACTTTTACTCCTCCCATTTGGAGTGAGGGGATGATGAAAATCATGTTGGCAGGTGTCAGCACCCTAGATTACCCTCGGTGAGCGTAGTGGTTTACCGCAGGGATGGCACAGGCCCAAGGGGGTGCCGGCACAGCTCGAGTTTCTCTTCATCAACGCATAAATCTTTCGCCTTTTACTAAAGATTTCCGTGGAGGGGAACCTTTGCGAGTGATCTGTATTTTTGGGGGCTCTGCTCACAGCAGAGCTGCACTGGAGTGTCAAGAGCAGAATGGATCTGGAGGTCCGCTTGGAACGAAGCGGGCCTCGGCGTGGTTGCATCCTTTGCGCTTCCCGCATCGCAGCTTCGACTTTCTTTGGCCAGCACCGAAGGATAACGATGGGAAAATGACGGGATCCGAACCCTAGACGAGCCCAAACAGAGATGTCTTCAGCGCGCGTTTCTCTTCATCAGCGCATGAATCTTTCGCCTTTTACGAAAGATTTCCGTGGAGGGGAACCTATGCGAGTGGCCATGTGTTTTGGGGGGGCCCTGCTCACAGCAGAGCTGCACTGGAGTGTCAAGAGCAGAATGAGTCTGGCTGTCCGCCAAAACGCGCACTTGGAGCGAAGCGTGCCTCGACGTGGTTGCATCCTTTGCGCTTCCTGCATCGCAGCTTCCACTTTCTTTAGCCAGCAGCGAAGGACGGCGCTCTCTCGCACACGACGGGATCCAAACCCTGGACGAGCCCAAAGAAAGATGTCTTCAGCTCCTCTGGCCCTATCAGTGATTCGTGCGCTTCCAGCATTCTTTTCTGACCGCGAAAGCCGGCGTCCACCGCCTGCGTTGGTGGTATAGTGGTGAGCATAGCTGCCTTCCAAGCAGTTGACCCGGGTTCGATTCCCGGCCAACGCATTTCCTTTGACTCCGGCTGACGTCGAAGCGTTGTCATATTATTGAAAGTGCTTGTGAAGCGGGGATTACTACACAGTGAACATGCACAAAACTACACATGTACGTATTTATTCGTATTATGATTTGTTCTTGACAAAGTCGTGAATGCCACCTGAAACATGCGCAAGAGGTTCGCCTTATTTGAATCAGAATACGAAGCAGTCACGTGGCTGTGTGTGAAAATGAAGCTTGGGACGTCACAGAACACGTGATTATGGCAAAACGAATCAAGCTCCGGTACAGTGCTTCTCCGGTACAGTGAACCCCTTCTCTGACTGCGCCAAAAACTTTTGGACGAGTCGTTCGGCGGCAGCAAAGTGCTAGGTCTCCCCGTCGGGGAATCGAACCCCGGTCTTCCGCGTGACAGGCGGAGATACTGTCCACTATACTAACGAGGAGCTGCGCATGCGGCCCTTCACCCCCAGCCGACGCGACCGCACCGACAGTACCAAAACCAGCCTCTACTCCACGAAATACCAGACCGACCCGTCACGAGCTAGAGTCTCTCAACGTTAGGCGTGCAACCCATTACAGGGGATCATTATTTGGACTCCTTTTTTTTTTTGTATGGATGACATTGTCTTGATTGGGCTTGTGAATATTGGGTGATGGAAGGGACTTTTGTAACTTTTACTCCTCCCATTTGGAGTGAGGGGATGATGAAAATCATGTTGGCAGGTGTCAGCACCCTAGATTACCCTCGGTGAGCGTAGTGGTTTACCGCAGGGATGGCACAGGCCCAAGGGGGTGCCGGCACAGCTCGAGTTTCTCTTCATCAACGCATAAATCTTTCGCCTTTTACTAAAGATTTCCGTGGAGGGGAACCTTTGCGAGTGATCTGTATTTTTGGGGGCTCTGCTCACAGCAGAGCTGCACTGGAGTGTCAAGAGCAGAATGGATCTGGAGGTCCGCTTGGAACGAAGCGGGCCTCGGCGTGGTTGCATCCTTTGCGCTTCCCGCATCGCAGCTTCGACTTTCTTTGGCCAGCACCGAAGGATAACGATGGGAAAATGACGGGATCCGAACCCTAGACGAGCCCAAACAGAGATGTCTTCAGCGCGCGTTTCTCTTCATCAGCGCATGAATCTTTCGCCTTTTACGAAAGATTTCCGTGGAGGGGAACCTATGCGAGTGGCCATGTGTTTTGGGGGGGCCCTGCTCACAGCAGAGCTGCACTGGAGTGTCAAGAGCAGAATGAGTCTGGCTGTCCGCCAAAACGCGCACTTGGAGCGAAGCGTGCCTCGACGTGGTTGCATCCTTTGCGCTTCCTGCATCGCAGCTTCCACTTTCTTTAGCCAGCAGCGAAGGACGGCGCTCTCTCGCACACGACGGGATCCAAACCCTGGACGAGCCCAAAGAAAGATGTCTTCAGCTCCTCTGGCCCTATCAGTGATTCGTGCGCTTCCAGCATTCTTTTCTGACCGCGAAAGCCGGCGTCCACCGCCTGCGTTGGTGGTATAGTGGTGAGCATAGCTGCCTTCCAAGCAGTTGACCCGGGTTCGATTCCCGGCCAACGCATTTCCTTTGACTCCGGCTGACGTCGAAGCGTTGTCATATTATTGAAAGTGCTTGTGAAGCGGGGATTACTACACAGTGAACATGCACAAAACTACACATGTACGTATTTATTCGTATTATGATTTGTTCTTGACAAAGTCGTGAATGCCACCTGAAACATGCGCAAGAGGTTCGCCTTATTTGAATCAGAATACGAAGCAGTCACGTGGCTGTGTGTGAAAATGAAGCTTGGGACGTCACAGAACACGTGATTATGGCAAAACGAATCAAGCTCCGGTACAGTGCTTCTCCGGTACAGTGAACCCCTTCTCTGACTGCGCCAAAAACTTTTGGACGAGTCGTTCGGCGGCAGCAAAGTGCTAGGTCTCCCCGTGACAGGCGGAGATACTGTCCACTATACTAACGAGGAGCTGCGCATGCGGCCCTTCACCCCCAGCCGACGCGACCGCACCGACAGTACCAAAACCAGCCTCTACTCCATGAAATACCAGACCGACCCGTCACGAGCTAGAGTCTCTCAACGTTAGGCGTGCAACCCATTACAGGGGATCATTATTTGGACTCCTTTTTTTTTTTGTATGGATGACATTGTCTTGATTGGGCTTGTGAATATTGGGTGATGGAAGGGACTTTTGTAACTTTTACTCCTCCCATTTGGAGTGAGGGGATGATGAAAATCATGTTGGCAGGTGTCAGCACCCTAGATTACCCTCGGTGAGCGTAGTGGTTTACCGCAGGGATGGCACAGGCCCAAGGGGGTGCCGGCACAGCTCGAGTTTCTCTTCATCAACGCATAAATCTTTCGCCTTTTACTAAAGATTTCCGTGGAGGGGAACCTTTGCGAGTGATCTGTATTTTTGGGGGCTCTGCTCACAGCAGAGCTGCACTGGAGTGTCAAGAGCAGAATGGATCTGGAGGTCCGCTTGGAACGAAGCGGGCCTCGGCGTGGTTGCATCCTTTGCGCTTCCCGCATCGCAGCTTCGACTTTCTTTGGCCAGCACCGAAGGATAACGATGGGAAAATGACGGGATCCGAACCCTAGACGAGCCCAAACAGAGATGTCTTCAGCGCGCGTTTCTCTTCATCAGCGCATGAATCTTTCGCCTTTTACGAAAGATTTCCGTGGAGGGGAACCTATGCGAGTGGCCATGTGTTTTGGGGGGGCCCTGCTCACAGCAGAGCTGCACTGGAGTGTCAAGAGCAGAATGAGTCTGGCTGTCCGCCAAAACGCGCACTTGGAGCGAAGCGTGCCTCGACGTGGTTGCATCCTTTGCGCTTCCTGCATCGCAGCTTCCACTTTCTTTAGCCAGCAGCGAAGGACGGCGCTCTCTCGCACACGACGGGATCCAAACCCTGGACGAGCCCAAAGAAAGATGTCTTCAGCTCCTCTGGCCCTATCAGTGATTCGTGCGCTTCCAGCATTCTTTTCTGACCGCGAAAGCCGGCGTCCACCGCCTGCGTTGGTGGTATAGTGGTGAGCATAGCTGCCTTCCAAGCAGTTGACCCGGGTTCGATTCCCGGCCAACGCATTTCCTTTGACTCCGGCTGACGTCGAAGCGTTGTCATATTATTGAAAGTGCTTGTGAAGCGGGGATTACTACACAGTGAACATGCACAAAACTACACATGTACGTATTTATTCGTATTATGATTTGTTCTTGACAAAGTCGTGAATGCCACCTGAAACATGCGCAAGAGGTTCGCCTTATTTGAATCAGAATACGAAGCAGTCACGTGGCTGTGTGTGAAAATGAAGCTTGGGACGTCACAGAACACGTGATTATGGCAAAACGAATCAAGCTCCGGTACAGTGCTTCTCCGGTACAGTGAACCCCTTCTCTGACTGCGCCAAAAACTTTTGGACGAGTCGTTCGGCGGCAGCAAAGTGCTAGGTCTCCCCGTCGGGGAATCGAACCCCGGTCTTCCGCGTGACAGGCGGAGATACTGTCCACTATACTAACGAGGAGCTGCGCATGCGGCCCTTCACCCCCAGCCGACGCGACCGCACCGACAGTACCAAAACCAGCCTCTACTCCACGAAATACCAGACCGACCCGTCACGAGCTAGAGTCTCTCAACGTTAGGCGTGCAACCCATTACAGGGGATCATTATTTGGACTCCTTTTTTTTTTTGTATGGATGACATTGTCTTGATTGGGCTTGTGAATATTGGGTGATGGAAGGGACTTTTGTAACTTTTACTCCTCCCATTTGGAGTGAGGGGATGATGAAAATCATGTTGGCAGGTGTCAGCACCCTAGATTACCCTCGGTGAGCGTAGTGGTTTACCGCAGGGATGGCACAGGCCCAAGGGGGTGCCGGCACAGCTCGAGTTTCTCTTCATCAACGCATAAATCTTTCGCCTTTTACTAAAGATTTCCGTGGAGGGGAACCTTTGCGAGTGATCTGTATTTTTGGGGGCTCTGCTCACAGCAGAGCTGCACTGGAGTGTCAAGAGCAGAATGGATCTGGAGGTCCGCTTGGAACGAAGCGGGCCTCGGCGTGGTTGCATCCTTTGCGCTTCCCGCATCGCAGCTTCGACTTTCTTTGGCCAGCACCGAAGGATAACGATGGGAAAATGACGGGATCCGAACCCTAGACGAGCCCAAACAGAGATGTCTTCAGCGCGCGTTTCTCTTCATCAGCGCATGAATCTTTCGCCTTTTACGAAAGATTTCCGTGGAGGGGAACCTGTGCGAGTGGCCATGTGTTTTGGGGGGGCCCTGCTCACAGCAGAGCTGCACTGGAGTGTCAAGAGCAGAATGAGTCTGGCTGTCCGCCAAAACGCGCACTTGGAGCGAAGCGTGCCTCGACGTGGTTGCATCCTTTGCGCTTCCTGCATCGCAGCTTCCACTTTCTTTAGCCAGCAGCGAAGGACGGCGCTCTCTCGCACACGACGGGATCCAAACCCTGGACGAGCCCAAAGAAAGATGTCTTCAGCTCCTCTGGCCCTATCAGTGATTCGTGCGCTTCCAGCATTCTTTTCTGACCGCGAAAGCCGGCGTCCACCGCCTGCGTTGGTGGTATAGTGGTGAGCATAGCTGCCTTCCAAGCAGTTGACCCGGGTTCGATTCCCGGCCAACGCATTTCCTTTGACTCCGGCTGACGTCGAAGCGTTGTCATATTATTGAAAGTGCTTGTGAAGCGGGGATTACTACACAGTGAACATGCACAAAACTACACATGTACGTATTTATTCGTATTATGATTTGTTCTTGACAAAGTCGTGAATGCCACCTGAAACATGCGCAAGAGGTTCGCCTTATTTGAATCAGAATACGAAGCAGTCACGTGGCTGTGTGTGAAAATGAAGCTTGGGACGTCACAGAACACGTGATTATGGCAAAACGAATCAAGCTCCGGTACAGTGCTTCTCCGGTACAGTGAACCCCTTCTCTGACTGCGCCAAAAACTTTTGGACGAGTCGTTCGGCGGCAGCAAAGTGCTAGGTCTCCCCGTCGGGGAATCGAACCCCGGTCTTCCGCGTGACAGGCGGAGATACTGTCCACTATACTAACGAGGAGCTGCGCATGCGGCCCTTCACCCCCAGCCGACGCGACCGCACCGACAGTACCAAAACCAGCCTCTACTCCACGAAATACCAGACCGACCCGTCACGAGCTAGAGTCTCTCAACGTTAGGCGTGCAACCCATTACAGGGGATCATTATTTGGACTCCTTTTTTTTTTTGTATGGATGACATTGTCTTGATTGGGCTTGTGAATATTGGGTGATGGAAGGGACTTTTGTAACTTTTACTCCTCCCATTTGGAGTGAGGGGATGATGAAAATCATGTTGGCAGGTGTCAGCACCCTAGATTACCCTCGGTGAGCGTAGTGGTTTACCGCAGGGATGGCACAGGCCCAAGGGGGTGCCGGCACAGCTCGAGTTTCTCTTCATCAACGCATAAATCTTTCGCCTTTTACTAAAGATTTCCGTGGAGGGGAACCTTTGCGAGTGATCTGTATTTTTGGGGGCTCTGCTCACAGCAGAGCTGCACTGGAGTGTCAAGAGCAGAATGGATCTGGAGGTCCGCTTGGAACGAAGCGGGCCTCGGCGTGGTTGCATCCTTTGCGCTTCCCGCATCGCAGCTTCGACTTTCTTTGGCCAGCACCGAAGGATAACGATGGGAAAATGACGGGATCCGAACCCTAGACGAGCCCAAACAGAGATGTCTTCAGCGCGCGTTTCTCTTCATCAGCGCATGAATCTTTCGCCTTTTACGAAAGATTTCCGTGGAGGGGAACCTGTGCGAGTGGCCATGTGTTTTGGGGGGGCCCTGCTCACAGCAGAGCTGCACTGGAGTGTCAAGAGCAGAATGAGTCTGGCTGTCCGCCAAAACGCGCACTTGGAGCGAAGCGTGCCTCGACGTGGTTGCATCCTTTGCGCTTCCTGCATCGCAGCTTCCACTTTCTTTAGCCAGCAGCGAAGGACGGCGCTCTCTCGCACACGACGGGATCCAAACCCTGGACGAGCCCAAAGAAAGATGTCTTCAGCTCCTCTGGCCCTATCAGTGATTCGTGCGCTTCCAGCATTCTTTTCTGACCGCGAAAGCCGGCGTCCACCGCCTGCGTTGGTGGTATAGTGGTGAGCATAGCTGCCTTCCAAGCAGTTGACCCGGGTTCGATTCCCGGCCAACGCATTTCCTTTGACTCCGGCTGACGTCGAAGCGTTGTCATATTATTGAAAGTGCTTGTGAAGCGGGGATTACTACACAGTGAACATGCACAAAACTACACATGTACGTATTTATTCGTATTATGATTTGTTCTTGACAAAGTCGTGAATGCCACCTGAAACATGCGCAAGAGGTTCGCCTTATTTGAATCAGAATACGAAGCAGTCACGTGGCTGTGTGTGAAAATGAAGCTTGGGACGTCACAGAACACGTGATTATGGCAAAACGAATCAAGCTCCGGTACAGTGCTTCTCCGGTACAGTGAACCCCTTCTCTGACTGCGCCAAAAACTTTTGGACGAGTCGTTCGGCGGCAGCAAAGTGCTAGGTCTCCCCGTGACAGGCGGAGATACTGTCCACTATACTAACGAGGAGCTGCGCATGCGGCCCTTCACCCCCAGCCGACGCGACCGCACCGACAGTACCAAAACCAGCCTCTACTCCATGAAATACCAGACCGACCCGTCACGAGCTAGAGTCTCTCAACGTTAGGCGTGCAACCCATTACAGGGGATCATTATTTGGACTCCTTTTTTTTTTTGTATGGATGACATTGTCTTGATTGGGCTTGTGAATATTGGGTGATGGAAGGGACTTTTGTAACTTTTACTCCTCCCATTTGGAGTGAGGGGATGATGAAAATCATGTTGGCAGGTGTCAGCACCCTAGATTACCCTCGGTGAGCGTAGTGGTTTACCGCAGGGATGGCACAGGCCCAAGGGGGTGCCGGCACAGCTCGAGTTTCTCTTCATCAACGCATAAATCTTTCGCCTTTTACTAAAGATTTCCGTGGAGGGGAACCTTTGCGAGTGATCTGTATTTTTGGGGGCTCTGCTCACAGCAGAGCTGCACTGGAGTGTCAAGAGCAGAATGGATCTGGAGGTCCGCTTGGAACGAAGCGGGCCTCGGCGTGGTTGCATCCTTTGCGCTTCCCGCATCGCAGCTTCGACTTTCTTTGGCCAGCACCGAAGGATAACGATGGGAAAATGACGGGATCCGAACCCTAGACGAGCCCAAACAGAGATGTCTTCAGCGCGCGTTTCTCTTCATCAGCGCATGAATCTTTCGCCTTTTACGAAAGATTTCCGTGGAGGGGAACCTATGCGAGTGGCCATGTGTTTTGGGGGGGCCCTGCTCACAGCAGAGCTGCACTGGAGTGTCAAGAGCAGAATGAGTCTGGCTGTCCGCCAAAACGCGCACTTGGAGCGAAGCGTGCCTCGACGTGGTTGCATCCTTTGCGCTTCCTGCATCGCAGCTTCCACTTTCTTTAGCCAGCAGCGAAGGACGGCGCTCTCTCGCACACGACGGGATCCAAACCCTGGACGAGCCCAAAGAAAGATGTCTTCAGCTCCTCTGGCCCTATCAGTGATTCGTGCGCTTCCAGCATTCTTTTCTGACCGCGAAAGCCGGCGTCCACCGCCTGCGTTGGTGGTATAGTGGTGAGCATAGCTGCCTTCCAAGCAGTTGACCCGGGTTCGATTCCCGGCCAACGCATTTCCTTTGACTCCGGCTGACGTCGAAGCGTTGTCATATTATTGAAAGTGCTTGTGAAGCGGGGATTACTACACAGTGAACATGCACAAAACTACACATGTACGTATTTATTCGTATTATGATTTGTTCTTGACAAAGTCGTGAATGCCACCTGAAACATGCGCAAGAGGTTCGCCTTATTTGAATCAGAATACGAAGCAGTCACGTGGCTGTGTGTGAAAATGAAGCTTGGGACGTCACAGAACACGTGATTATGGCAAAACGAATCAAGCTCCGGTACAGTGCTTCTCCGGTACAGTGAACCCCTTCTCTGACTGCGCCAAAAACTTTTGGACGAGTCGTTCGGCGGCAGCAAAGTGCTAGGTCTCCCCGTCGGGGAATCGAACCCCGGTCTTCCGCGTGACAGGCGGAGATACTGTCCACTATACTAACGAGGAGCTGCGCATGCGGCCCTTCACCCCCAGCCGACGCGACCGCACCGACAGTACCAAAACCAGCCTCTACTCCACGAAATACCAGACCGACCCGTCACGAGCTAGAGTCTCTCAACGTTAGGCGTGCAACCCATTACAGGGGATCATTATTTGGACTCCTTTTTTTTTTTGTATGGATGACATTGTCTTGATTGGGCTTGTGAATATTGGGTGATGGAAGGGACTTTTGTAACTTTTACTCCTCCCATTTGGAGTGAGGGGATGATGAAAATCATGTTGGCAGGTGTCAGCACCCTAGATTACCCTCGGTGAGCGTAGTGGTTTACCGCAGGGATGGCACAGGCCCAAGGGGGTGCCGGCACAGCTCGAGTTTCTCTTCATCAACGCATAAATCTTTCGCCTTTTACTAAAGATTTCCGTGGAGGGGAACCTTTGCGAGTGATCTGTATTTTTGGGGGCTCTGCTCACAGCAGAGCTGCACTGGAGTGTCAAGAGCAGAATGGATCTGGAGGTCCGCTTGGAACGAAGCGGGCCTCGGCGTGGTTGCATCCTTTGCGCTTCCCGCATCGCAGCTTCGACTTTCTTTGGCCAGCACCGAAGGATAACGATGGGAAAATGACGGGATCCGAACCCTAGACGAGCCCAAACAGAGATGTCTTCAGCGCGCGTTTCTCTTCATCAGCGCATGAATCTTTCGCCTTTTACGAAAGATTTCCGTGGAGGGGAACCTGTGCGAGTGGCCATGTGTTTTGGGGGGGCCCTGCTCACAGCAGAGCTGCACTGGAGTGTCAAGAGCAGAATGAGTCTGGCTGTCCGCCAAAACGCGCACTTGGAGCGAAGCGTGCCTCGACGTGGTTGCATCCTTTGCGCTTCCTGCATCGCAGCTTCCACTTTCTTTAGCCAGCAGCGAAGGACGGCGCTCTCTCGCACACGACGGGATCCAAACCCTGGACGAGCCCAAAGAAAGATGTCTTCAGCTCCTCTGGCCCTATCAGTGATTCGTGCGCTTCCAGCATTCTTTTCTGACCGCGAAAGCCGGCGTCCACCGCCTGCGTTGGTGGTATAGTGGTGAGCATAGCTGCCTTCCAAGCAGTTGACCCGGGTTCGATTCCCGGCCAACGCATTTCCTTTGACTCCGGCTGACGTCGAAGCGTTGTCATATTATTGAAAGTGCTTGTGAAGCGGGGATTACTACACAGTGAACATGCACAAAACTACACATGTACGTATTTATTCGTATTATGATTTGTTCTTGACAAAGTCGTGAATGCCACCTGAAACATGCGCAAGAGGTTCGCCTTATTTGAATCAGAATACGAAGCAGTCACGTGGCTGTGTGTGAAAATGAAGCTTGGGACGTCACAGAACACGTGATTATGGCAAAACGAATCAAGCTCCGGTACAGTGCTTCTCCGGTACAGTGAACCCCTTCTCTGACTGCGCCAAAAACTTTTGGACGAGTCGTTCGGCGGCAGCAAAGTGCTAGGTCTCCCCGTGACAGGCGGAGATACTGTCCACTATACTAACGAGGAGCTGCGCATGCGGCCCTTCACCCCCAGCCGACGCGACCGCACCGACAGTACCAAAACCAGCCTCTACTCCATGAAATACCAGACCGACCCGTCACGAGCTAGAGTCTCTCAACGTTAGGCGTGCAACCCATTACAGGGGATCATTATTTGGACTCCTTTTTTTTTTTGTATGGATGACATTGTCTTGATTGGGCTTGTGAATATTGGGTGATGGAAGGGACTTTTGTAACTTTTACTCCTCCCATTTGGAGTGAGGGGATGATGAAAATCATGTTGGCAGGTGTCAGCACCCTAGATTACCCTCGGTGAGCGTAGTGGTTTACCGCAGGGATGGCACAGGCCCAAGGGGGTGCCGGCACAGCTCGAGTTTCTCTTCATCAACGCATAAATCTTTCGCCTTTTACTAAAGATTTCCGTGGAGGGGAACCTTTGCGAGTGATCTGTATTTTTGGGGGCTCTGCTCACAGCAGAGCTGCACTGGAGTGTCAAGAGCAGAATGGATCTGGAGGTCCGCTTGGAACGAAGCGGGCCTCGGCGTGGTTGCATCCTTTGCGCTTCCCGCATCGCAGCTTCGACTTTCTTTGGCCAGCACCGAAGGATAACGATGGGAAAATGACGGGATCCGAACCCTAGACGAGCCCAAACAGAGATGTCTTCAGCGCGCGTTTCTCTTCATCAGCGCATGAATCTTTCGCCTTTTACGAAAGATTTCCGTGGAGGGGAACCTATGCGAGTGGCCATGTGTTTTGGGGGGGCCCTGCTCACAGCAGAGCTGCACTGGAGTGTCAAGAGCAGAATGAGTCTGGCTGTCCGCCAAAACGCGCACTTGGAGCGAAGCGTGCCTCGACGTGGTTGCATCCTTTGCGCTTCCTGCATCGCAGCTTCCACTTTCTTTAGCCAGCAGCGAAGGACGGCGCTCTCTCGCACACGACGGGATCCAAACCCTGGACGAGCCCAAAGAAAGATGTCTTCAGCTCCTCTGGCCCTATCAGTGATTCGTGCGCTTCCAGCATTCTTTTCTGACCGCGAAAGCCGGCGTCCACCGCCTGCGTTGGTGGTATAGTGGTGAGCATAGCTGCCTTCCAAGCAGTTGACCCGGGTTCGATTCCCGGCCAACGCATTTCCTTTGACTCCGGCTGACGTCGAAGCGTTGTCATATTATTGAAAGTGCTTGTGAAGCGGGGATTACTACACAGTGAACATGCACAAAACTACACATGTACGTATTTATTCGTATTATGATTTGTTCTTGACAAAGTCGTGAATGCCACCTGAAACATGCGCAAGAGGTTCGCCTTATTTGAATCAGAATACGAAGCAGTCACGTGGCTGTGTGTGAAAATGAAGCTTGGGACGTCACAGAACACGTGATTATGGCAAAACGAATCAAGCTCCGGTACAGTGCTTCTCCGGTACAGTGAACCCCTTCTCTGACTGCGCCAAAAACTTTTGGACGAGTCGTTCGGCGGCAGCAAAGTGCTAGGTCTCCCCGTCGGGGAATCGAACCCCGGTCTTCCGCGTGACAGGCGGAGATACTGTCCACTATACTAACGAGGAGCTGCGCATGCGGCCCTTCACCCCCAGCCGACGCGACCGCACCGACAGTACCAAAACCAGCCTCTACTCCACGAAATACCAGACCGACCCGTCACGAGCTAGAGTCTCTCAACGTTAGGCGTGCAACCCATTACAGGGGATCATTATTTGGACTCCTTTTTTTTTTTGTATGGATGACATTGTCTTGATTGGGCTTGTGAATATTGGGTGATGGAAGGGACTTTTGTAACTTTTACTCCTCCCATTTGGAGTGAGGGGATGATGAAAATCATGTTGGCAGGTGTCAGCACCCTAGATTACCCTCGGTGAGCGTAGTGGTTTACCGCAGGGATGGCACAGGCCCAAGGGGGTGCCGGCACAGCTCGAGTTTCTCTTCATCAACGCATAAATCTTTCGCCTTTTACTAAAGATTTCCGTGGAGGGGAACCTTTGCGAGTGATCTGTATTTTTGGGGGCTCTGCTCACAGCAGAGCTGCACTGGAGTGTCAAGAGCAGAATGGATCTGGAGGTCCGCTTGGAACGAAGCGGGCCTCGGCGTGGTTGCATCCTTTGCGCTTCCCGCATCGCAGCTTCGACTTTCTTTGGCCAGCACCGAAGGATAACGATGGGAAAATGACGGGATCCGAACCCTAGACGAGCCCAAACAGAGATGTCTTCAGCGCGCGTTTCTCTTCATCAGCGCATGAATCTTTCGCCTTTTACGAAAGATTTCCGTGGAGGGGAACCTATGCGAGTGGCCATGTGTTTTGGGGGGGCCCTGCTCACAGCAGAGCTGCACTGGAGTGTCAAGAGCAGAATGAGTCTGGCTGTCCGCCAAAACGCGCACTTGGAGCGAAGCGTGCCTCGACGTGGTTGCATCCTTTGCGCTTCCTGCATCGCAGCTTCCACTTTCTTTAGCCAGCAGCGAAGGACGGCGCTCTCTCGCACACGACGGGATCCAAACCCTGGACGAGCCCAAAGAAAGATGTCTTCAGCTCCTCTGGCCCTATCAGTGATTCGTGCGCTTCCAGCATTCTTTTCTGACCGCGAAAGCCGGCGTCCACCGCCTGCGTTGGTGGTATAGTGGTGAGCATAGCTGCCTTCCAAGCAGTTGACCCGGGTTCGATTCCCGGCCAACGCATTTCCTTTGACTCCGGCTGACGTCGAAGCGTTGTCATATTATTGAAAGTGCTTGTGAAGCGGGGATTACTACACAGTGAACATGCACAAAACTACACATGTACGTATTTATTCGTATTATGATTTGTTCTTGACAAAGTCGTGAATGCCACCTGAAACATGCGCAAGAGGTTCGCCTTATTTGAATCAGAATACGAAGCAGTCACGTGGCTGTGTGTGAAAATGAAGCTTGGGACGTCACAGAACACGTGATTATGGCAAAACGAATCAAGCTCCGGTACAGTGCTTCTCCGGTACAGTGAACCCCTTCTCTGACTGCGCCAAAAACTTTTGGACGAGTCGTTCGGCGGCAGCAAAGTGCTAGGTCTCCCCGTCGGGGAATCGAACCCCGGTCTTCCGCGTGACAGGCGGAGATACTGTCCACTATACTAACGAGGAGCTGCGCATGCGGCCCTTCACCCCCAGCCGACGCGACCGCACCGACAGTACCAAAACCAGCCTCTACTCCACGAAATACCAGACCGACCCGTCACGAGCTAGAGTCTCTCAACGTTAGGCGTGCAACCCATTACAGGGGATCATTATTTGGACTCCTTTTTTTTTTTGTATGGATGACATTGTCTTGATTGGGCTTGTGAATATTGGGTGATGGAAGGGACTTTTGTAACTTTTACTCCTCCCATTTGGAGTGAGGGGATGATGAAAATCATGTTGGCAGGTGTCAGCACCCTAGATTACCCTCGGTGAGCGTAGTGGTTTACCGCAGGGATGGCACAGGCCCAAGGGGGTGCCGGCACAGCTCGAGTTTCTCTTCATCAACGCATAAATCTTTCGCCTTTTACTAAAGATTTCCGTGGAGGGGAACCTTTGCGAGTGATCTGTATTTTTGGGGGCTCTGCTCACAGCAGAGCTGCACTGGAGTGTCAAGAGCAGAATGGATCTGGAGGTCCGCTTGGAACGAAGCGGGCCTCGGCGTGGTTGCATCCTTTGCGCTTCCCGCATCGCAGCTTCGACTTTCTTTGGCCAGCACCGAAGGATAACGATGGGAAAATGACGGGATCCGAACCCTAGACGAGCCCAAACAGAGATGTCTTCAGCGCGCGTTTCTCTTCATCAGCGCATGAATCTTTCGCCTTTTACGAAAGATTTCCGTGGAGGGGAACCTATGCGAGTGGCCATGTGTTTTGGGGGGGCCCTGCTCACAGCAGAGCTGCACTGGAGTGTCAAGAGCAGAATGAGTCTGGCTGTCCGCCAAAACGCGCACTTGGAGCGAAGCGTGCCTCGACGTGGTTGCATCCTTTGCGCTTCCTGCATCGCAGCTTCCACTTTCTTTAGCCAGCAGCGAAGGACGGCGCTCTCTCGCACACGACGGGATCCAAACCCTGGACGAGCCCAAAGAAAGATGTCTTCAGCTCCTCTGGCCCTATCAGTGATTCGTGCGCTTCCAGCATTCTTTTCTGACCGCGAAAGCCGGCGTCCACCGCCTGCGTTGGTGGTATAGTGGTGAGCATAGCTGCCTTCCAAGCAGTTGACCCGGGTTCGATTCCCGGCCAACGCATTTCCTTTGACTCCGGCTGACGTCGAAGCGTTGTCATATTATTGAAAGTGCTTGTGAAGCGGGGATTACTACACAGTGAACATGCACAAAACTACACATGTACGTATTTATTCGTATTATGATTTGTTCTTGACAAAGTCGTGAATGCCACCTGAAACATGCGCAAGAGGTTCGCCTTATTTGAATCAGAATACGAAGCAGTCACGTGGCTGTGTGTGAAAATGAAGCTTGGGACGTCACAGAACACGTGATTATGGCAAAACGAATCAAGCTCCGGTACAGTGCTTCTCCGGTACAGTGAACCCCTTCTCTGACTGCGCCAAAAACTTTTGGACGAGTCGTTCGGCGGCAGCAAAGTGCTAGGTCTCCCCGTGACAGGCGGAGATACTGTCCACTATACTAACGAGGAGCTGCGCATGCGGCCCTTCACCCCCAGCCGACGCGACCGCACCGACAGTACCAAAACCAGCCTCTACTCCACGAAATACCAGACCGACCCGTCACGAGCTAGAGTCTCTCAACGTTAGGCGTGCAACCCATTACAGGGGATCATTATTTGGACTCCTTTTTTTTTTTGTATGGATGACATTGTCTTGATTGGGCTTGTGAATATTGGGTGATGGAAGGGACTTTTGTAACTTTTACTCCTCCCATTTGGAGTGAGGGGATGATGAAAATCATGTTGGCAGGTGTCAGCACCCTAGATTACCCTCGGTGAGCGTAGTGGTTTACCGCAGGGATGGCACAGGCCCAAGGGGGTGCCGGCACAGCTCGAGTTTCTCTTCATCAACGCATAAATCTTTCGCCTTTTACTAAAGATTTCCGTGGAGGGGAACCTTTGCGAGTGATCTGTATTTTTGGGGGCTCTGCTCACAGCAGAGCTGCACTGGAGTGTCAAGAGCAGAATGGATCTGGAGGTCCGCTTGGAACGAAGCGGGCCTCGGCGTGTTTGCATCCTTTGCGCTTCCCGCATCGCAGCTTCGACTTTCTTTGGCCAGCACCGAAGGATAACGATGGGAAAATGACGGGATCCGAACCCTAGACGAGCCCAAACAGAGATGTCTTCAGCGCGCGTTTCTCTTCATCAGCGCATGAATCTTTCGCCTTTTACGAAAGATTTCCGTGGAGGGGAACCTGTGCGAGTGGCCATGTGTTTTGGGGGGGCCCTGCTCACAGCAGAGCTGCACTGGAGTGTCAAGAGCAGAATGAGTCTGGCTGTCCGCCAAAACGCGCACTTGGAGCGAAGCGTGCCTCGACGTGGTTGCATCCTTTGCGCTTCCTGCATCGCAGCTTCCACTTTCTTTAGCCAGCAGCGAAGGACGGCGCTCTCTCGCACACGACGGGATCCAAACCCTGGACGAGCCCAAAGAAAGATGTCTTCAGCTCCTCTGGCCCTATCAGTGATTCGTGCGCTTCCAGCATTCTTTTCTGACCGCGAAAGCCGGCGTCCACCGCCTGCGTTGGTGGTATAGTGGTGAGCATAGCTGCCTTCCAAGCAGTTGACCCGGGTTCGATTCCCGGCCAACGCATTTCCTTTGACTCCGGCTGACGTCGAAGCGTTGTCATATTATTGAAAGTGCTTGTGAAGCGGGGATTACTACACAGTGAACATGCACAAAACTACACATGTACGTATTTATTCGTATTATGATTTGTTCTTGACAAAGTCGTGAATGCCACCTGAAACATGCGCAAGAGGTTCGCCTTATTTGAATCAGAATACGAAGCAGTCACGTGGCTGTGTGTGAAAATGAAGCTTGGGACGTCACAGAACACGTGATTATGGCAAAACGAATCAAGCTCCGGTACAGTGCTTCTCCGGTACAGTGAACCCCTTCTCTGACTGCGCCAAAAACTTTTGGACGAGTCGTTCGGCGGCAGCAAAGTGCTAGGTCTCCCCGTCGGGGAATCGAACCCCGGTCTTCCGCGTGACAGGCGGAGATACTGTCCACTATACTAACGAGGAGCTGCGCATGCGGCCCTTCACCCCCAGCCGACGCGACCGCACCGACAGTACCAAAACCAGCCTCTACTCCACGAAATACCAGACCGACCCGTCACGAGCTAGAGTCTCTCAACGTTAGGCGTGCAACCCATTACAGGGGATCATTATTTGGACTCCTTTTTTTTTTTGTATGGATGACATTGTCTTGATTGGGCTTGTGAATATTGGGTGATGGAAGGGACTTTTGTAACTTTTACTCCTCCCATTTGGAGTGAGGGGATGATGAAAATCATGTTGGCAGGTGTCAGCACCCTAGATTACCCTCGGTGAGCGTAGTGGTTTACCGCAGGGATGGCACAGGCCCAAGGGGGTGCCGGCACAGCTCGAGTTTCTCTTCATCAACGCATAAATCTTTCGCCTTTTACTAAAGATTTCCGTGGAGGGGAACCTTTGCGAGTGATCTGTATTTTTGGGGGCTCTGCTCACAGCAGAGCTGCACTGGAGTGTCAAGAGCAGAATGGATCTGGAGGTCCGCTTGGAACGAAGCGGGCCTCGGCGTGGTTGCATCCTTTGCGCTTCCCGCATCGCAGCTTCGACTTTCTTTGGCCAGCACCGAAGGATAACGATGGGAAAATGACGGGATCCGAACCCTAGACGAGCCCAAACAGAGATGTCTTCAGCGCGCGTTTCTCTTCATCAGCGCATGAATCTTTCGCCTTTTACGAAAGATTTCCGTGGAGGGGAACCTATGCGAGTGGCCATGTGTTTTGGGGGGGCCCTGCTCACAGCAGAGCTGCACTGGAGTGTCAAGAGCAGAATGAGTCTGGCTGTCCGCCAAAACGCGCACTTGGAGCGAAGCGTGCCTCGACGTGGTTGCATCCTTTGCGCTTCCTGCATCGCAGCTTCCACTTTCTTTAGCCAGCAGCGAAGGACGGCGCTCTCTCGCACACGACGGGATCCAAACCCTGGACGAGCCCAAAGAAAGATGTCTTCAGCTCCTCTGGCCCTATCAGTGATTCGTGCGCTTCCAGCATTCTTTTCTGACCGCGAAAGCCGGCGTCCACCGCCTGCGTTGGTGGTATAGTGGTGAGCATAGCTGCCTTCCAAGCAGTTGACCCGGGTTCGATTCCCGGCCAACGCATTTCCTTTGACTCCGGCTGACGTCGAAGCGTTGTCATATTATTGAAAGTGCTTGTGAAGCGGGGATTACTACACAGTGAACATGCACAAAACTACACATGTACGTATTTATTCGTATTATGATTTGTTCTTGACAAAGTCGTGAATGCCACCTGAAACATGCGCAAGAGGTTCGCCTTATTTGAATCAGAATACGAAGCAGTCACGTGGCTGTGTGTGAAAATGAAGCTTGGGACGTCACAGAACACGTGATTATGGCAAAACGAATCAAGCTCCGGTACAGTGCTTCTCCGGTACAGTGAACCCCTTCTCTGACTGCGCCAAAAACTTTTGGACGAGTCGTTCGGCGGCAGCAAAGTGCTAGGTCTCCCCGTGACAGGCGGAGATACTGTCCACTATACTAACGAGGAGCTGCGCATGCGGCCCTTCACCCCCAGCCGACGCGACCGCACCGACAGTACCAAAACCAGCCTCTACTCCATGAAATACCAGACCGACCCGTCACGAGCTAGAGTCTCTCAACGTTAGGCGTGCAACCCATTACAGGGGATCATTATTTGGACTCCTTTTTTTTTTTGTATGGATGACATTGTCTTGATTGGGCTTGTGAATATTGGGTGATGGAAGGGACTTTTGTAACTTTTACTCCTCCCATTTGGAGTGAGGGGATGATGAAAATCATGTTGGCAGGTGTCAGCACCCTAGATTACCCTCGGTGAGCGTAGTGGTTTACCGCAGGGATGGCACAGGCCCAAGGGGGTGCCGGCACAGCTCGAGTTTCTCTTCATCAACGCATAAATCTTTCGCCTTTTACTAAAGATTTCCGTGGAGGGGAACCTTTGCGAGTGATCTGTATTTTTGGGGGCTCTGCTCACAGCAGAGCTGCACTGGAGTGTCAAGAGCAGAATGGATCTGGAGGTCCGCTTGGAACGAAGCGGGCCTCGGCGTGGTTGCATCCTTTGCGCTTCCCGCATCGCAGCTTCGACTTTCTTTGGCCAGCACCGAAGGATAACGATGGGAAAATGACGGGATCCGAACCCTAGACGAGCCCAAACAGAGATGTCTTCAGCGCGCGTTTCTCTTCATCAGCGCATGAATCTTTCGCCTTTTACGAAAGATTTCCGTGGAGGGGAACCTGTGCGAGTGGCCATGTGTTTTGGGGGGGCCCTGCTCACAGCAGAGCTGCACTGGAGTGTCAAGAGCAGAATGAGTCTGGCTGTCCGCCAAAACGCGCACTTGGAGCGAAGCGTGCCTCGACGTGGTTGCATCCTTTGCGCTTCCTGCATCGCAGCTTCCACTTTCTTTAGCCAGCAGCGAAGGACGGCGCTCTCTCGCACACGACGGGATCCAAACCCTGGACGAGCCCAAAGAAAGATGTCTTCAGCTCCTCTGGCCCTATCAGTGATTCGTGCGCTTCCAGCATTCTTTTCTGACCGCGAAAGCCGGCGTCCACCGCCTGCGTTGGTGGTATAGTGGTGAGCATAGCTGCCTTCCAAGCAGTTGACCCGGGTTCGATTCCCGGCCAACGCATTTCCTTTGACTCCGGCTGACGTCGAAGCGTTGTCATATTATTGAAAGTGCTTGTGAAGCGGGGATTACTACACAGTGAACATGCACAAAACTACACATGTACGTATTTATTCGTATTATGATTTGTTCTTGACAAAGTCGTGAATGCCACCTGAAACATGCGCAAGAGGTTCGCCTTATTTGAATCAGAATACGAAGCAGTCACGTGGCTGTGTGTGAAAATGAAGCTTGGGACGTCACAGAACACGTGATTATGGCAAAACGAATCAAGCTCCGGTACAGTGCTTCTCCGGTACAGTGAACCCCTTCTCTGACTGCGCCAAAAACTTTTGGACGAGTCGTTCGGCGGCAGCAAAGTGCTAGGTCTCCCCGTCGGGGAATCGAACCCCGGTCTTCCGCGTGACAGGCGGAGATACTGTCCACTATACTAACGAGGAGCTGCGCATGCGGCCCTTCACCCCCAGCCGACGCGACCGCACCGACAGTACCAAAACCAGCCTCTACTCCACGAAATACCAGACCGACCCGTCACGAGCTAGAGTCTCTCAACGTTAGGCGTGCAACCCATTACAGGGGATCATTATTTGGACTCCTTTTTTTTTTTGTATGGATGACATTGTCTTGATTGGGCTTGTGAATATTGGGTGATGGAAGGGACTTTTGTAACTTTTACTCCTCCCATTTGGAGTGAGGGGATGATGAAAATCATGTTGGCAGGTGTCAGCACCCTAGATTACCCTCGGTGAGCGTAGTGGTTTACCGCAGGGATGGCACAGGCCCAAGGGGGTGCCGGCACAGCTCGAGTTTCTCTTCATCAACGCATAAATCTTTCGCCTTTTACTAAAGATTTCCGTGGAGGGGAACCTTTGCGAGTGATCTGTATTTTTGGGGGCTCTGCTCACAGCAGAGCTGCACTGGAGTGTCAAGAGCAGAATGGATCTGGAGGTCCGCTTGGAACGAAGCGGGCCTCGGCGTGGTTGCATCCTTTGCGCTTCCCGCATCGCAGGTTCGACTTTCTTTGGCCAGCACCGAAGGATAACGATGGGAAAATGACGGGATCCGAACCCTAGACGAGCCCAAACAGAGATGTCTTCAGCGCGCGTTTCTCTTCATCAGCGCATGAATCTTTCGCCTTTTACGAAAGATTTCCGTGGAGGGGAACCTATGCGAGTGGCCATGTGTTTTGGGGGGGCCCTGCTCACAGCAGAGCTGCACTGGAGTGTCAAGAGCAGAATGAGTCTGGCTGTCCGCCAAAACGCGCACTTGGAGCGAAGCGTGCCTCGACGTGGTTGCATCCTTTGCGCTTCCTGCATCGCAGCTTCCACTTTCTTTAGCCAGCAGCGAAGGACGGCGCTCTCTCGCACACGACGGGATCCAAACCCTGGACGAGCCCAAAGAAAGATGTCTTCAGCTCCTCTGGCCCTATCAGTGATTCGTGCGCTTCCAGCATTCTTTTCTGACCGCGAAAGCCGGCGTCCACCGCCTGCGTTGGTGGTATAGTGGTGAGCATAGCTGCCTTCCAAGCAGTTGACCCGGGTTCGATTCCCGGCCAACGCATTTCCTTTGACTCCGGCTGACGTCGAAGCGTTGTCATATTATTGAAAGTGCTTGTGAAGCGGGGATTACTACACAGTGAACATGCACAAAACTACACATGTACGTATTTATTCGTATTATGATTTGTTCTTGACAAAGTCGTGAATGCCACCTGAAACATGCGCAAGAGGTTCGCCTTATTTGAATCAGAATACGAAGCAGTCACGTGGCTGTGTGTGAAAATGAAGCTTGGGACGTCACAGAACACGTGATTATGGCAAAACGAATCAAGCTCCGGTACAGTGCTTCTCCGGTACAGTGAACCCCTTCTCTGACTGCGCCAAAAACTTTTGGACGAGTCGTTCGGCGGCAGCAAAGTGCTAGGTCTCCCCGTCGGGGAATCGAACCCCGGTCTTCCGCGTGACAGGCGGAGATACTGTCCACTATACTAACGAGGAGCTGCGCATGCGGCCCTTCACCCCCAGCCGACGCGACCGCACCGACAGTACCAAAACCAGCCTCTACTCCACGAAATACCAGACCGACCCGTCACGAGCTAGAGTCTCTCAACGTTAGGCGTGCAACCCATTACAGGGGATCATTATTTGGACTCCTTTTTTTTTTTGTATGGATGACATTGTCTTGATTGGGCTTGTGAATATTGGGTGATGGAAGGGACTTTTGTAACTTTTACTCCTCCCATTTGGAGTGAGGGGATGATGAAAATCATGTTGGCAGGTGTCAGCACCCTAGATTACCCTCGGTGAGCGTAGTGGTTTACCGCAGGGATGGCACAGGCCCAAGGGGGTGCCGGCACAGCTCGAGTTTCTCTTCATCAACGCATAAATCTTTCGCCTTTTACTAAAGATTTCCGTGGAGGGGAACCTTTGCGAGTGATCTGTATTTTTGGGGGCTCTGCTCACAGCAGAGCTGCACTGGAGTGTCAAGAGCAGAATGGATCTGGAGGTCCGCTTGGAACGAAGCGGGCCTCGGCGTGGTTGCATCCTTTGCGCTTCCCGCATCGCAGCTTCGACTTTCTTTGGCCAGCACCGAAGGATAACGATGGGAAAATGACGGGATCCGAACCCTAGACGAGCCCAAACAGAGATGTCTTCAGCGCGCGTTTCTCTTCATCAGCGCATGAATCTTTCGCCTTTTACGAAAGATTTCCGTGGAGGGGAACCTGTGCGAGTGGCCATGTGTTTTGGGGGGGCCCTGCTCACAGCAGAGCTGCACTGGAGTGTCAAGAGCAGAATGAGTCTGGCTGTCCGCCAAAACGCGCACTTGGAGCGAAGCGTGCCTCGACGTGGTTGCATCCTTTGCGCTTCCTGCATCGCAGCTTCCACTTTCTTTAGCCAGCAGCGAAGGACGGCGCTCTCTCGCACACGACGGGATCCAAACCCTGGACGAGCCCAAAGAAAGATGTCTTCAGCTCCTCTGGCCCTATCAGTGATTCGTGCGCTTCCAGCATTCTTTTCTGACCGCGAAAGCCGGCGTCCACCGCCTGCGTTGGTGGTATAGTGGTGAGCATAGCTGCCTTCCAAGCAGTTGACCCGGGTTCGATTCCCGGCCAACGCATTTCCTTTGACTCCGGCTGACGTCGAAGCGTTGTCATATTATTGAAAGTGCTTGTGAAGCGGGGATTACTACACAGTGAACATGCACAAAACTACACATGTACGTATTTATTCGTATTATGATTTGTTCTTGACAAAGTCGTGAATGCCACCTGAAACATGCGCAAGAGGTTCGCCTTATTTGAATCAGAATACGAAGCAGTCACGTGGCTGTGTGTGAAAATGAAGCTTGGGACGTCACAGAACACGTGATTATGGCAAAACGAATCAAGCTCCGGTACAGTGCTTCTCCGGTACAGTGAACCCCTTCTCTGACTGCGCCAAAAACTTTTGGACGAGTCGTTCGGCGGCAGCAAAGTGCTAGGTCTCCCCGTGACAGGCGGAGATACTGTCCACTATACTAACGAGGAGCTGCGCATGCGGCCCTTCACCCCCAGCCGACGCGACCGCACCGACAGTACCAAAACCAGCCTCTACTCCATGAAATACCAGACCGACCCGTCACGAGCTAGAGTCTCTCAACGTTAGGCGTGCAACCCATTACAGGGGATCATTATTTGGACTCCTTTTTTTTTTTGTATGGATGACATTGTCTTGATTGGGCTTGTGAATATTGGGTGATGGAAGGGACTTTTGTAACTTTTACTCCTCCCATTTGGAGTGAGGGGATGATGAAAATCATGTTGGCAGGTGTCAGCACCCTAGATTACCCTCGGTGAGCGTAGTGGTTTACCGCAGGGATGGCACAGGCCCAAGGGGGTGCCGGCACAGCTCGAGTTTCTCTTCATCAACGCATAAATCTTTCGCCTTTTACTAAAGATTTCCGTGGAGGGGAACCTTTGCGAGTGATCTGTATTTTTGGGGGCTCTGCTCACAGCAGAGCTGCACTGGAGTGTCAAGAGCAGAATGGATCTGGAGGTCCGCTTGGAACGAAGCGGGCCTCGGCGTGGTTGCATCCTTTGCGCTTCCCGCATCGCAGCTTCGACTTTCTTTGGCCAGCACCGAAGGATAACGATGGGAAAATGACGGGATCCGAACCCTAGACGAGCCCAAACAGAGATGTCTTCAGCGCGCGTTTCTCTTCATCAGCGCATGAATCTTTCGCCTTTTACGAAAGATTTCCGTGGAGGGGAACCTATGCGAGTGGCCATGTGTTTTGGGGGGGCCCTGCTCACAGCAGAGCTGCACTGGAGTGTCAAGAGCAGAATGAGTCTGGCTGTCCGCCAAAACGCGCACTTGGAGCGAAGCGTGCCTCGACGTGGTTGCATCCTTTGCGCTTCCTGCATCGCAGCTTCCACTTTCTTTAGCCAGCAGCGAAGGACGGCGCTCTCTCGCACACGACGGGATCCAAACCCTGGACGAGCCCAAAGAAAGATGTCTTCAGCTCCTCTGGCCCTATCAGTGATTCGTGCGCTTCCAGCATTCTTTTCTGACCGCGAAAGCCGGCGTCCACCGCCTGCGTTGGTGGTATAGTGGTGAGCATAGCTGCCTTCCAAGCAGTTGACCCGGGTTCGATTCCCGGCCAACGCATTTCCTTTGACTCCGGCTGACGTCGAAGCGTTGTCATATTATTGAAAGTGCTTGTGAAGCGGGGATTACTACACAGTGAACATGCACAAAACTACACATGTACGTATTTATTCGTATTATGATTTGTTCTTGACAAAGTCGTGAATGCCACCTGAAACATGCGCAAGAGGTTCGCCTTATTTGAATCAGAATACGAAGCAGTCACGTGGCTGTGTGTGAAAATGAAGCTTGGGACGTCACAGAACACGTGATTATGGCAAAACGAATCAAGCTCCGGTACAGTGCTTCTCCGGTACAGTGAACCCCTTCTCTGACTGCGCCAAAAACTTTTGGACGAGTCGTTCGGCGGCAGCAAAGTGCTAGGTCTCCCCGTCGGGGAATCGAACCCCGGTCTTCCGCGTGACAGGCGGAGATACTGTCCACTATACTAACGAGGAGCTGCGCATGCGGCCCTTCACCCCCAGCCGACGCGACCGCACCGACAGTACCAAAACCAGCCTCTACTCCACGAAATACCAGACCGACCCGTCACGAGCTAGAGTCTCTCAACGTTAGGCGTGCAACCCATTACAGGGGATCATTATTTGGACTCCTTTTTTTTTTTGTATGGATGACATTGTCTTGATTGGGCTTGTGAATATTGGGTGATGGAAGGGACTTTTGTAACTTTTACTCCTCCCATTTGGAGTGAGGGGATGATGAAAATCATGTTGGCAGGTGTCAGCACCCTAGATTACCCTCGGTGAGCGTAGTGGTTTACCGCAGGGATGGCACAGGCCCAAGGGGGTGCCGGCACAGCTCGAGTTTCTCTTCATCAACGCATAAATCTTTCGCCTTTTACTAAAGATTTCCGTGGAGGGGAACCTTTGCGAGTGATCTGTATTTTTGGGGGCTCTGCTCACAGCAGAGCTGCACTGGAGTGTCAAGAGCAGAATGGATCTGGAGGTCCGCTTGGAACGAAGCGGGCCTCGGCGTGGTTGCATCCTTTGCGCTTCCCGCATCGCAGCTTCGACTTTCTTTGGCCAGCACCGAAGGATAACGATGGGAAAATGACGGGATCCGAACCCTAGACGAGCCCAAACAGAGATGTCTTCAGCGCGCGTTTCTCTTCATCAGCGCATGAATCTTTCGCCTTTTACGAAAGATTTCCGTGGAGGGGAACCTGTGCGAGTGGCCATGTGTTTTGGGGGGGCCCTGCTCACAGCAGAGCTGCACTGGAGTGTCAAGAGCAGAATGAGTCTGGCTGTCCGCCAAAACGCGCACTTGGAGCGAAGCGTGCCTCGACGTGGTTGCATCCTTTGCGCTTCCTGCATCGCAGCTTCCACTTTCTTTAGCCAGCAGCGAAGGACGGCGCTCTCTCGCACACGACGGGATCCAAACCCTGGACGAGCCCAAAGAAAGATGTCTTCAGCTCCTCTGGCCCTATCAGTGATTCGTGCGCTTCCAGCATTCTTTTCTGACCGCGAAAGCCGGCGTCCACCGCCTGCGTTGGTGGTATAGTGGTGAGCATAGCTGCCTTCCAAGCAGTTGACCCGGGTTCGATTCCCGGCCAACGCATTTCCTTTGACTCCGGCTGACGTCGAAGCGTTGTCATATTATTGAAAGTGCTTGTGAAGCGGGGATTACTACACAGTGAACATGCACAAAACTACACATGTACGTATTTATTCGTATTATGATTTGTTCTTGACAAAGTCGTGAATGCCACCTGAAACATGCGCAAGAGGTTCGCCTTATTTGAATCAGAATACGAAGCAGTCACGTGGCTGTGTGTGAAAATGAAGCTTGGGACGTCACAGAACACGTGATTATGGCAAAACGAATCAAGCTCCGGTACAGTGCTTCTCCGGTACAGTGAACCCCTTCTCTGACTGCGCCAAAAACTTTTGGACGAGTCGTTCGGCGGCAGCAAAGTGCTAGGTCTCCCCGTGACAGGCGGAGATACTGTCCACTATACTAACGAGGAGCTGCGCATGCGGCCCTTCACCCCCAGCCGACGCGACCGCACCGACAGTACCAAAACCAGCCTCTACTCCATGAAATACCAGACCGACCCGTCACGAGCTAGAGTCTCTCAACGTTAGGCGTGCAACCCATTACAGGGGATCATTATTTGGACTCCTTTTTTTTTTTGTATGGATGACATTGTCTTGATTGGGCTTGTGAATATTGGGTGATGGAAGGGACTTTTGTAACTTTTACTCCTCCCATTTGGAGTGAGGGGATGATGAAAATCATGTTGGCAGGTGTCAGCACCCTAGATTACCCTCGGTGAGCGTAGTGGTTTACCGCAGGGATGGCACAGGCCCAAGGGGGTGCCGGCACAGCTCGAGTTTCTCTTCATCAACGCATAAATCTTTCGCCTTTTACTAAAGATTTCCGTGGAGGGGAACCTTTGCGAGTGATCTGTATTTTTGGGGGCTCTGCTCACAGCAGAGCTGCACTGGAGTGTCAAGAGCAGAATGGATCTGGAGGTCCGCTTGGAACGAAGCGGGCCTCGGCGTGGTTGCATCCTTTGCGCTTCCCGCATCGCAGCTTCGACTTTCTTTGGCCAGCACCGAAGGATAACGATGGGAAAATGACGGGATCCGAACCCTAGACGAGCCCAAACAGAGATGTCTTCAGCGCGCGTTTCTCTTCATCAGCGCATGAATCTTTCGCCTTTTACGAAAGATTTCCGTGGAGGGGAACCTATGCGAGTGGCCATGTGTTTTGGGGGGGCCCTGCTCACAGCAGAGCTGCACTGGAGTGTCAAGAGCAGAATGAGTCTGGCTGTCCGCCAAAACGCGCACTTGGAGCGAAGCGTGCCTCGACGTGGTTGCATCCTTTGCGCTTCCTGCATCGCAGCTTCCACTTTCTTTAGCCAGCAGCGAAGGACGGCGCTCTCTCGCACACGACGGGATCCAAACCCTGGACGAGCCCAAAGAAAGATGTCTTCAGCTCCTCTGGCCCTATCAGTGATTCGTGCGCTTCCAGCATTCTTTTCTGACCGCGAAAGCCGGCGTCCACCGCCTGCGTTGGTGGTATAGTGGTGAGCATAGCTGCCTTCCAAGCAGTTGACCCGGGTTCGATTCCCGGCCAACGCATTTCCTTTGACTCCGGCTGACGTCGAAGCGTTGTCATATTATTGAAAGTGCTTGTGAAGCGGGGATTACTACACAGTGAACATGCACAAAACTACACATGTACGTATTTATTCGTATTATGATTTGTTCTTGACAAAGTCGTGAATGCCACCTGAAACATGCGCAAGAGGTTCGCCTTATTTGAATCAGAATACGAAGCAGTCACGTGGCTGTGTGTGAAAATGAAGCTTGGGACGTCACAGAACACGTGATTATGGCAAAACGAATCAAGCTCCGGTACAGTGCTTCTCCGGTACAGTGAACCCCTTCTCTGACTGCGCCAAAAACTTTTGGACGAGTCGTTCGGCGGCAGCAAAGTGCTAGGTCTCCCCGTCGGGGAATCGAACCCCGGTCTTCCGCGTGACAGGCGGAGATACTGTCCACTATACTAACGAGGAGCTGCGCATGCGGCCCTTCACCCCCAGCCGACGCGACCGCACCGACAGTACCAAAACCAGCCTCTACTCCACGAAATACCAGACCGACCCGTCACGAGCTAGAGTCTCTCAACGTTAGGCGTGCAACCCATTACAGGGGATCATTATTTGGACTCCTTTTTTTTTTTGTATGGATGACATTGTCTTGATTGGGCTTGTGAATATTGGGTGATGGAAGGGACTTTTGTAACTTTTACTCCTCCCATTTGGAGTGAGGGGATGATGAAAATCATGTTGGCAGGTGTCAGCACCCTAGATTACCCTCGGTGAGCGTAGTGGTTTACCGCAGGGATGGCACAGGCCCAAGGGGGTGCCGGCACAGCTCGAGTTTCTCTTCATCAACGCATAAATCTTTCGCCTTTTACTAAAGATTTCCGTGGAGGGGAACCTTTGCGAGTGATCTGTATTTTTGGGGGCTCTGCTCACAGCAGAGCTGCACTGGAGTGTCAAGAGCAGAATGGATCTGGAGGTCCGCTTGGAACGAAGCGGGCCTCGGCGTGGTTGCATCCTTTGCGCTTCCCGCATCGCAGCTTCGACTTTCTTTGGCCAGCACCGAAGGATAACGATGGGAAAATGACGGGATCCGAACCCTAGACGAGCCCAAACAGAGATGTCTTCAGCGCGCGTTTCTCTTCATCAGCGCATGAATCTTTCGCCTTTTACGAAAGATTTCCGTGGAGGGGAACCTATGCGAGTGGCCATGTGTTTTGGGGGGGCCCTGCTCACAGCAGAGCTGCACTGGAGTGTCAAGAGCAGAATGAGTCTGGCTGTCCGCCAAAACGCGCACTTGGAGCGAAGCGTGCCTCGACGTGGTTGCATCCTTTGCGCTTCCTGCATCGCAGCTTCCACTTTCTTTAGCCAGCAGCGAAGGACGGCGCTCTCTCGCACACGACGGGATCCAAACCCTGGACGAGCCCAAAGAAAGATGTCTTCAGCTCCTCTGGCCCTATCAGTGATTCGTGCGCTTCCAGCATTCTTTTCTGACCGCGAAAGCCGGCGTCCACCGCCTGCGTTGGTGGTATAGTGGTGAGCATAGCTGCCTTCCAAGCAGTTGACCCGGGTTCGATTCCCGGCCAACGCATTTCCTTTGACTCCGGCTGACGTCGAAGCGTTGTCATATTATTGAAAGTGCTTGTGAAGCGGGGATTACTACACAGTGAACATGCACAAAACTACACATGTACGTATTTATTCGTATTATGATTTGTTCTTGACAAAGTCGTGAATGCCACCTGAAACATGCGCAAGAGGTTCGCCTTATTTGAATCAGAATACGAAGCAGTCACGTGGCTGTGTGTGAAAATGAAGCTTGGGACGTCACAGAACACGTGATTATGGCAAAACGAATCAAGCTCCGGTACAGTGCTTCTCCGGTACAGTGAACCCCTTCTCTGACTGCGCCAAAAACTTTTGGACGAGTCGTTCGGCGGCAGCAAAGTGCTAGGTCTCCCCGTCGGGGAATCGAACCCCGGTCTTCCGCGTGACAGGCGGAGATACTGTCCACTATACTAACGAGGAGCTGCGCATGCGGCCCTTCACCCCCAGCCGACGCGACCGCACCGACAGTACCAAAACCAGCCTCTACTCCACGAAATACCAGACCGACCCGTCACGAGCTAGAGTCTCTCAACGTTAGGCGTGCAACCCATTACAGGGGATCATTATTTGGACTCCTTTTTTTTTTTGTATGGATGACATTGTCTTGATTGGGCTTGTGAATATTGGGTGATGGAAGGGACTTTTGTAACTTTTACTCCTCCCATTTGGAGTGAGGGGATGATGAAAATCATGTTGGCAGGTGTCAGCACCCTAGATTACCCTCGGTGAGCGTAGTGGTTTACCGCAGGGATGGCACAGGCCCAAGGGGGTGCCGGCACAGCTCGAGTTTCTCTTCATCAACGCATAAATCTTTCGCCTTTTACTAAAGATTTCCGTGGAGGGGAACCTTTGCGAGTGATCTGTATTTTTGGGGGCTCTGCTCACAGCAGAGCTGCACTGGAGTGTCAAGAGCAGAATGGATCTGGAGGTCCGCTTGGAACGAAGCGGGCCTCGGCGTGGTTGCATCCTTTGCGCTTCCCGCATCGCAGCTTCGACTTTCTTTGGCCAGCACCGAAGGATAACGATGGGAAAATGACGGGATCCGAACCCTAGACGAGCCCAAACAGAGATGTCTTCAGCGCGCGTTTCTCTTCATCAGCGCATGAATCTTTCGCCTTTTACGAAAGATTTCCGTGGAGGGGAACCTGTGCGAGTGGCCATGTGTTTTGGGGGGGCCCTGCTCACAGCAGAGCTGCACTGGAGTGTCAAGAGCAGAATGAGTCTGGCTGTCCGCCAAAACGCGCACTTGGAGCGAAGCGTGCCTCGACGTGGTTGCATCCTTTGCGCTTCCTGCATCGCAGCTTCCACTTTCTTTAGCCAGCAGCGAAGGACGGCGCTCTCTCGCACACGACGGGATCCAAACCCTGGACGAGCCCAAAGAAAGATGTCTTCAGCTCCTCTGGCCCTATCAGTGATTCGTGCGCTTCCAGCATTCTTTTCTGACCGCGAAAGCCGGCGTCCACCGCCTGCGTTGGTGGTATAGTGGTGAGCATAGCTGCCTTCCAAGCAGTTGACCCGGGTTCGATTCCCGGCCAACGCATTTCCTTTGACTCCGGCTGACGTCGAAGCGTTGTCATATTATTGAAAGTGCTTGTGAAGCGGGGATTACTACACAGTGAACATGCACAAAACTACACATGTACGTATTTATTCGTATTATGATTTGTTCTTGACAAAGTCGTGAATGCCACCTGAAACATGCGCAAGAGGTTCGCCTTATTTGAATCAGAATACGAAGCAGTCACGTGGCTGTGTGTGAAAATGAAGCTTGGGACGTCACAGAACACGTGATTATGGCAAAACGAATCAAGCTCCGGTACAGTGCTTCTCCGGTACAGTGAACCCCTTCTCTGACTGCGCCAAAAACTTTTGGACGAGTCGTTCGGCGGCAGCAAAGTGCTAGGTCTCCCCGTGACAGGCGGAGATACTGTCCACTATACTAACGAGGAGCTGCGCATGCGGCCCTTCACCCCCAGCCGACGCGACCGCACCGACAGTACCAAAACCAGCCTCTACTCCATGAAATACCAGACCGACCCGTCACGAGCTAGAGTCTCTCAACGTTAGGCGTGCAACCCATTACAGGGGATCATTATTTGGACTCCTTTTTTTTTTTGTATGGATGACATTGTCTTGATTGGGCTTGTGAATATTGGGTGATGGAAGGGACTTTTGTAACTTTTACTCCTCCCATTTGGAGTGAGGGGATGATGAAAATCATGTTGGCAGGTGTCAGCACCCTAGATTACCCTCGGTGAGCGTAGTGGTTTACCGCAGGGATGGCACAGGCCCAAGGGGGTGCCGGCACAGCTCGAGTTTCTCTTCATCAACGCATAAATCTTTCGCCTTTTACTAAAGATTTCCGTGGAGGGGAACCTTTGCGAGTGATCTGTATTTTTGGGGGCTCTGCTCACAGCAGAGCTGCACTGGAGTGTCAAGAGCAGAATGGATCTGGAGGTCCGCTTGGAACGAAGCGGGCCTCGGCGTGGTTGCATCCTTTGCGCTTCCCGCATCGCAGCTTCGACTTTCTTTGGCCAGCACCGAAGGATAACGATGGGAAAATGACGGGATCCGAACCCTAGACGAGCCCAAACAGAGATGTCTTCAGCGCGCGTTTCTCTTCATCAGCGCATGAATCTTTCGCCTTTTACGAAAGATTTCCGTGGAGGGGAACCTGTGCGAGTGGCCATGTGTTTTGGGGGGGCCCTGCTCACAGCAGAGCTGCACTGGAGTGTCAAGAGCAGAATGAGTCTGGCTGTCCGCCAAAACGCGCACTTGGAGCGAAGCGTGCCTCGACGTGGTTGCATCCTTTGCGCTTCCTGCATCGCAGCTTCCACTTTCTTTAGCCAGCAGCGAAGGACGGCGCTCTCTCGCACACGACGGGATCCAAACCCTGGACGAGCCCAAAGAAAGATGTCTTCAGCTCCTCTGGCCCTATCAGTGATTCGTGCGCTTCCAGCATTCTTTTCTGACCGCGAAAGCCGGCGTCCACCGCCTGCGTTGGTGGTATAGTGGTGAGCATAGCTGCCTTCCAAGCAGTTGACCCGGGTTCGATTCCCGGCCAACGCATTTCCTTTGACTCCGGCTGACGTCGAAGCGTTGTCATATTATTGAAAGTGCTTGTGAAGCGGGGATTACTACACAGTGAACATGCACAAAACTACACATGTACGTATTTATTCGTATTATGATTTGTTCTTGACAAAGTCGTGAATGCCACCTGAAACATGCGCAAGAGGTTCGCCTTATTTGAATCAGAATACGAAGCAGTCACGTGGCTGTGTGTGAAAATGAAGCTTGGGACGTCACAGAACACGTGATTATGGCAAAACGAATCAAGCTCCGGTACAGTGCTTCTCCGGTACAGTGAACCCCTTCTCTGACTGCGCCAAAAACTTTTGGACGAGTCGTTCGGCGGCAGCAAAGTGCTAGGTCTCCCCGTCGGGGAATCGAACCCCGGTCTTCCGCGTGACAGGCGGAGATACTGTCCACTATACTAACGAGGAGCTGCGCATGCGGCCCTTCACCCCCAGCCGACGCGACCGCACCGACAGTACCAAAACCAGCCTCTACTCCACGAAATACCAGACCGACCCGTCACGAGCTAGAGTCTCTCAACGTTAGGCGTGCAACCCATTACAGGGGATCATTATTTGGACTCCTTTTTTTTTTTGTATGGATGACATTGTCTTGATTGGGCTTGTGAATATTGGGTGATGGAAGGGACTTTTGTAACTTTTACTCCTCCCATTTGGAGTGAGGGGATGATGAAAATCATGTTGGCAGGTGTCAGCACCCTAGATTACCCTCGGTGAGCGTAGTGGTTTACCGCAGGGATGGCACAGGCCCAAGGGGGTGCCGGCACAGCTCGAGTTTCTCTTCATCAACGCATAAATCTTTCGCCTTTTACTAAAGATTTCCGTGGAGGGGAACCTTTGCGAGTGATCTGTATTTTTGGGGGCTCTGCTCACAGCAGAGCTGCACTGGAGTGTCAAGAGCAGAATGGATCTGGAGGTCCGCTTGGAACGAAGCGGGCCTCGGCGTGGTTGCATCCTTTGCGCTTCCCGCATCGCAGCTTCGACTTTCTTTGGCCAGCACCGAAGGATAACGATGGGAAAATGACGGGATCCGAACCCTAGACGAGCCCAAACAGAGATGTCTTCAGCGCGCGTTTCTCTTCATCAGCGCATGAATCTTTCGCCTTTTACGAAAGATTTCCGTGGAGGGGAACCTATGCGAGTGGCCATGTGTTTTGGGGGGGCCCTGCTCACAGCAGAGCTGCACTGGAGTGTCAAGAGCAGAATGAGTCTGGCTGTCCGCCAAAACGCGCACTTGGAGCGAAGCGTGCCTCGACGTGGTTGCATCCTTTGCGCTTCCTGCATCGCAGCTTCCACTTTCTTTAGCCAGCAGCGAAGGACGGCGCTCTCTCGCACACGACGGGATCCAAACCCTGGACGAGCCCAAAGAAAGATGTCTTCAGCTCCTCTGGCCCTATCAGTGATTCGTGCGCTTCCAGCATTCTTTTCTGACCGCGAAAGCCGGCGTCCACCGCCTGCGTTGGTGGTATAGTGGTGAGCATAGCTGCCTTCCAAGCAGTTGACCCGGGTTCGATTCCCGGCCAACGCATTTCCTTTGACTCCGGCTGACGTCGAAGCGTTGTCATATTATTGAAAGTGCTTGTGAAGCGGGGATTACTACACAGTGAACATGCACAAAACTACACATGTACGTATTTATTCGTATTATGATTTGTTCTTGACAAAGTCGTGAATGCCACCTGAAACATGCGCAAGAGGTTCGCCTTATTTGAATCAGAATACGAAGCAGTCACGTGGCTGTGTGTGAAAATGAAGCTTGGGACGTCACAGAACACGTGATTATGGCAAAACGAATCAAGCTCCGGTACAGTGCTTCTCCGGTACAGTGAACCCCTTCTCTGACTGCGCCAAAAACTTTTGGACGAGTCGTTCGGCGGCAGCAAAGTGCTAGGTCTCCCCGTGACAGGCGGAGATACTGTCCACTATACTAACGAGGAGCTGCGCATGCGGCCCTTCACCCCCAGCCGACGCGACCGCACCGACAGTACCAAAACCAGCCTCTACTCCATGAAATACCAGACCGACCCGTCACGAGCTAGAGTCTCTCAACGTTAGGCGTGCAACCCATTACAGGGGATCATTATTTGGACTCCTTTTTTTTTTTGTATGGATGACATTGTCTTGATTGGGCTTGTGAATATTGGGTGATGGAAGGGACTTTTGTAACTTTTACTCCTCCCATTTGGAGTGAGGGGATGATGAAAATCATGTTGGCAGGTGTCAGCACCCTAGATTACCCTCGGTGAGCGTAGTGGTTTACCGCAGGGATGGCACAGGCCCAAGGGGGTGCCGGCACAGCTCGAGTTTCTCTTCATCAACGCATAAATCTTTCGCCTTTTACTAAAGATTTCCGTGGAGGGGAACCTTTGCGAGTGATCTGTATTTTTGGGGGCTCTGCTCACAGCAGAGCTGCACTGGAGTGTCAAGAGCAGAATGGATCTGGAGGTCCGCTTGGAACGAAGCGGGCCTCGGCGTGGTTGCATCCTTTGCGCTTCCCGCATCGCAGCTTCGACTTTCTTTGGCCAGCACCGAAGGATAACGATGGGAAAATGACGGGATCCGAACCCTAGACGAGCCCAAACAGAGATGTCTTCAGCGCGCGTTTCTCTTCATCAGCGCATGAATCTTTCGCCTTTTACGAAAGATTTCCGTGGAGGGGAACCTATGCGAGTGGCCATGTGTTTTGGGGGGGCCCTGCTCACAGCAGAGCTGCACTGGAGTGTCAAGAGCAGAATGAGTCTGGCTGTCCGCCAAAACGCGCACTTGGAGCGAAGCGTGCCTCGACGTGGTTGCATCCTTTGCGCTTCCTGCATCGCAGCTTCCACTTTCTTTAGCCAGCAGCGAAGGACGGCGCTCTCTCGCACACGACGGGATCCAAACCCTGGACGAGCCCAAAGAAAGATGTCTTCAGCTCCTCTGGCCCTATCAGTGATTCGTGCGCTTCCAGCATTCTTTTCTGACCGCGAAAGCCGGCGTCCACCGCCTGCGTTGGTGGTATAGTGGTGAGCATAGCTGCCTTCCAAGCAGTTGACCCGGGTTCGATTCCCGGCCAACGCATTTCCTTTGACTCCGGCTGACGTCGAAGCGTTGTCATATTATTGAAAGTGCTTGTGAAGCGGGGATTACTACACAGTGAACATGCACAAAACTACACATGTACGTATTTATTCGTATTATGATTTGTTCTTGACAAAGTCGTGAATGCCACCTGAAACATGCGCAAGAGGTTCGCCTTATTTGAATCAGAATACGAAGCAGTCACGTGGCTGTGTGTGAAAATGAAGCTTGGGACGTCACAGAACACGTGATTATGGCAAAACGAATCAAGCTCCGGTACAGTGCTTCTCCGGTACAGTGAACCCCTTCTCTGACTGCGCCAAAAACTTTTGGACGAGTCGTTCGGCGGCAGCAAAGTGCTAGGTCTCCCCGTGACAGGCGGAGATACTGTCCACTATACTAACGAGGAGCTGCGCATGCGGCCCTTCACCCCCAGCCGACGCGACCGCACCGACAGTACCAAAACCAGCCTCTACTCCATGAAATACCAGACCGACCCGTCACGAGCTAGAGTCTCTCAACGTTAGGCGTGCAACCCATTACAGGGGATCATTATTTGGACTCCTTTTTTTTTTTGTATGGATGACATTGTCTTGATTGGGCTTGTGAATATTGGGTGATGGAAGGGACTTTTGTAACTTTTACTCCTCCCATTTGGAGTGAGGGGATGATGAAAATCATGTTGGCAGGTGTCAGCACCCTAGATTACCCTCGGTGAGCGTAGTGGTTTACCGCAGGGATGGCACAGGCCCAAGGGGGTGCCGGCACAGCTCGAGTTTCTCTTCATCAACGCATAAATCTTTCGCCTTTTACTAAAGATTTCCGTGGAGGGGAACCTTTGCGAGTGATCTGTATTTTTGGGGGCTCTGCTCACAGCAGAGCTGCACTGGAGTGTCAAGAGCAGAATGGATCTGGAGGTCCGCTTGGAACGAAGCGGGCCTCGGCGTGGTTGCATCCTTTGCGCTTCCCGCATCGCAGCTTCGACTTTCTTTGGCCAGCACCGAAGGATAACGATGGGAAAATGACGGGATCCGAACCCTAGACGAGCCCAAACAGAGATGTCTTCAGCGCGCGTTTCTCTTCATCAGCGCATGAATCTTTCGCCTTTTACGAAAGATTTCCGTGGAGGGGAACCTGTGCGAGTGGCCATGTGTTTTGGGGGGGCCCTGCTCACAGCAGAGCTGCACTGGAGTGTCAAGAGCAGAATGAGTCTGGCTGTCCGCCAAAACGCGCACTTGGAGCGAAGCGTGCCTCGACGTGGTTGCATCCTTTGCGCTTCCTGCATCGCAGCTTCCACTTTCTTTAGCCAGCAGCGAAGGACGGCGCTCTCTCGCACACGACGGGATCCAAACCCTGGACGAGCCCAAAGAAAGATGTCTTCAGCTCCTCTGGCCCTATCAGTGATTCGTGCGCTTCCAGCATTCTTTTCTGACCGCGAAAGCCGGCGTCCACCGCCTGCGTTGGTGGTATAGTGGTGAGCATAGCTGCCTTCCAAGCAGTTGACCCGGGTTCGATTCCCGGCCAACGCATTTCCTTTGACTCCGGCTGACGTCGAAGCGTTGTCATATTATTGAAAGTGCTTGTGAAGCGGGGATTACTACACAGTGAACATGCACAAAACTACACATGTACGTATTTATTCGTATTATGATTTGTTCTTGACAAAGTCGTGAATGCCACCTGAAACATGCGCAAGAGGTTCGCCTTATTTGAATCAGAATACGAAGCAGTCACGTGGCTGTGTGTGAAAATGAAGCTTGGGACGTCACAGAACACGTGATTATGGCAAAACGAATCAAGCTCCGGTACAGTGCTTCTCCGGTACAGTGAACCCCTTCTCTGACTGCGCCAAAAACTTTTGGACGAGTCGTTCGGCGGCAGCAAAGTGCTAGGTCTCCCCGTCGGGGAATCGAACCCCGGTCTTCCGCGTGACAGGCGGAGATACTGTCCACTATACTAACGAGGAGCTGCGCATGCGGCCCTTCACCCCCAGCCGACGCGACCGCACCGACAGTACCAAAACCAGCCTCTACTCCACGAAATACCAGACCGACCCGTCACGAGCTAGAGTCTCTCAACGTTAGGCGTGCAACCCATTACAGGGGATCATTATTTGGACTCCTTTTTTTTTTTGTATGGATGACATTGTCTTGATTGGGCTTGTGAATATTGGGTGATGGAAGGGACTTTTGTAACTTTTACTCCTCCCATTTGGAGTGAGGGGATGATGAAAATCATGTTGGCAGGTGTCAGCACCCTAGATTACCCTCGGTGAGCGTAGTGGTTTACCGCAGGGATGGCACAGGCCCAAGGGGGTGCCGGCACAGCTCGAGTTTCTCTTCATCAACGCATAAATCTTTCGCCTTTTACTAAAGATTTCCGTGGAGGGGAACCTTTGCGAGTGATCTGTATTTTTGGGGGCTCTGCTCACAGCAGAGCTGCACTGGAGTGTCAAGAGCAGAATGGATCTGGAGGTCCGCTTGGAACGAAGCGGGCCTCGGCGTGGTTGCATCCTTTGCGCTTCCCGCATCGCAGCTTCGACTTTCTTTGGCCAGCACCGAAGGATAACGATGGGAAAATGACGGGATCCGAACCCTAGACGAGCCCAAACAGAGATGTCTTCAGCGCGCGTTTCTCTTCATCAGCGCATGAATCTTTCGCCTTTTACGAAAGATTTCCGTGGAGGGGAACCTATGCGAGTGGCCATGTGTTTTGGGGGGGCCCTGCTCACAGCAGAGCTGCACTGGAGTGTCAAGAGCAGAATGAGTCTGGCTGTCCGCCAAAACGCGCACTTGGAGCGAAGCGTGCCTCGACGTGGTTGCATCCTTTGCGCTTCCTGCATCGCAGCTTCCACTTTCTTTAGCCAGCAGCGAAGGACGGCGCTCTCTCGCACACGACGGGATCCAAACCCTGGACGAGCCCAAAGAAAGATGTCTTCAGCTCCTCTGGCCCTATCAGTGATTCGTGCGCTTCCAGCATTCTTTTCTGACCGCGAAAGCCGGCGTCCACCGCCTGCGTTGGTGGTATAGTGGTGAGCATAGCTGCCTTCCAAGCAGTTGACCCGGGTTCGATTCCCGGCCAACGCATTTCCTTTGACTCCGGCTGACGTCGAAGCGTTGTCATATTATTGAAAGTGCTTGTGAAGCGGGGATTACTACACAGTGAACATGCACAAAACTACACATGTACGTATTTATTCGTATTATGATTTGTTCTTGACAAAGTCGTGAATGCCACCTGAAACATGCGCAAGAGGTTCGCCTTATTTGAATCAGAATACGAAGCAGTCACGTGGCTGTGTGTGAAAATGAAGCTTGGGACGTCACAGAACACGTGATTATGGCAAAACGAATCAAGCTCCGGTACAGTGCTTCTCCGGTACAGTGAACCCCTTCTCTGACTGCGCCAAAAACTTTTGGACGAGTCGTTCGGCGGCAGCAAAGTGCTAGGTCTCCCCGTCGGGGAATCGAACCCCGGTCTTCCGCGTGACAGGCGGAGATACTGTCCACTATACTAACGAGGAGCTGCGCATGCGGCCCTTCACCCCCAGCCGACGCGACCGCACCGACAGTACCAAAACCAGCCTCTACTCCACGAAATACCAGACCGACCCGTCACGAGCTAGAGTCTCTCAACGTTAGGCGTGCAACCCATTACAGGGGATCATTATTTGGACTCCTTTTTTTTTTTGTATGGATGACATTGTCTTGATTGGGCTTGTGAATATTGGGTGATGGAAGGGACTTTTGTAACTTTTACTCCTCCCATTTGGAGTGAGGGGATGATGAAAATCATGTTGGCAGGTGTCAGCACCCTAGATTACCCTCGGTGAGCGTAGTGGTTTACCGCAGGGATGGCACAGGCCCAAGGGGGTGCCGGCACAGCTCGAGTTTCTCTTCATCAACGCATAAATCTTTCGCCTTTTACTAAAGATTTCCGTGGAGGGGAACCTTTGCGAGTGATCTGTATTTTTGGGGGCTCTGCTCACAGCAGAGCTGCACTGGAGTGTCAAGAGCAGAATGGATCTGGAGGTCCGCTTGGAACGAAGCGGGCCTCGGCGTGGTTGCATCCTTTGCGCTTCCCGCATCGCAGCTTCGACTTTCTTTGGCCAGCACCGAAGGATAACGATGGGAAAATGACGGGATCCGAACCCTAGACGAGCCCAAACAGAGATGTCTTCAGCGCGCGTTTCTCTTCATCAGCGCATGAATCTTTCGCCTTTTACGAAAGATTTCCGTGGAGGGGAACCTGTGCGAGTGGCCATGTGTTTTGGGGGGGCCCTGCTCACAGCAGAGCTGCACTGGAGTGTCAAGAGCAGAATGAGTCTGGCTGTCCGCCAAAACGCGCACTTGGAGCGAAGCGTGCCTCGACGTGGTTGCATCCTTTGCGCTTCCTGCATCGCAGCTTCCACTTTCTTTAGCCAGCAGCGAAGGACGGCGCTCTCTCGCACACGACGGGATCCAAACCCTGGACGAGCCCAAAGAAAGATGTCTTCAGCTCCTCTGGCCCTATCAGTGATTCGTGCGCTTCCAGCATTCTTTTCTGACCGCGAAAGCCGGCGTCCACCGCCTGCGTTGGTGGTATAGTGGTGAGCATAGCTGCCTTCCAAGCAGTTGACCCGGGTTCGATTCCCGGCCAACGCATTTCCTTTGACTCCGGCTGACGTCGAAGCGTTGTCATATTATTGAAAGTGCTTGTGAAGCGGGGATTACTACACAGTGAACATGCACAAAACTACACATGTACGTATTTATTCGTATTATGATTTGTTCTTGACAAAGTCGTGAATGCCACCTGAAACATGCGCAAGAGGTTCGCCTTATTTGAATCAGAATACGAAGCAGTCACGTGGCTGTGTGTGAAAATGAAGCTTGGGACGTCACAGAACACGTGATTATGGCAAAACGAATCAAGCTCCGGTACAGTGCTTCTCCGGTACAGTGAACCCCTTCTCTGACTGCGCCAAAAACTTTTGGACGAGTCGTTCGGCGGCAGCAAAGTGCTAGGTCTCCCCGTCGGGGAATCGAACCCCGGTCTTCCGCGTGACAGGCGGAGATACTGTCCACTATACTAACGAGGAGCTGCGCATGCGGCCCTTCACCCCCAGCCGACGCGACCGCACCGACAGTACCAAAACCAGCCTCTACTCCACGAAATACCAGACCGACCCGTCACGAGCTAGAGTCTCTCAACGTTAGGCGTGCAACCCATTACAGGGGATCATTATTTGGACTCCTTTTTTTTTTTGTATGGATGACATTGTCTTGATTGGGCTTGTGAATATTGGGTGATGGAAGGGACTTTTGTAACTTTTACTCCTCCCATTTGGAGTGAGGGGATGATGAAAATCATGTTGGCAGGTGTCAGCACCCTAGATTACCCTCGGTGAGCGTAGTGGTTTACCGCAGGGATGGCACAGGCCCAAGGGGGTGCCGGCACAGCTCGAGTTTCTCTTCATCAACGCATAAATCTTTCGCCTTTTACTAAAGATTTCCGTGGAGGGGAACCTTTGCGAGTGATCTGTATTTTTGGGGGCTCTGCTCACAGCAGAGCTGCACTGGAGTGTCAAGAGCAGAATGGATCTGGAGGTCCGCTTGGAACGAAGCGGGCCTCGGCGTGGTTGCATCCTTTGCGCTTCCCGCATCGCAGCTTCGACTTTCTTTGGCCAGCACCGAAGGATAACGATGGGAAAATGACGGGATCCGAACCCTAGACGAGCCCAAACAGAGATGTCTTCAGCGCGCGTTTCTCTTCATCAGCGCATGAATCTTTCGCCTTTTACGAAAGATTTCCGTGGAGGGGAACCTGTGCGAGTGGCCATGTGTTTTGGGGGGGCCCTGCTCACAGCAGAGCTGCACTGGAGTGTCAAGAGCAGAATGAGTCTGGCTGTCCGCCAAAACGCGCACTTGGAGCGAAGCGTGCCTCGACGTGGTTGCATCCTTTGCGCTTCCTGCATCGCAGCTTCCACTTTCTTTAGCCAGCAGCGAAGGACGGCGCTCTCTCGCACACGACGGGATCCAAACCCTGGACGAGCCCAAAGAAAGATGTCTTCAGCTCCTCTGGCCCTATCAGTGATTCGTGCGCTTCCAGCATTCTTTTCTGACCGCGAAAGCCGGCGTCCACCGCCTGCGTTGGTGGTATAGTGGTGAGCATAGCTGCCTTCCAAGCAGTTGACCCGGGTTCGATTCCCGGCCAACGCATTTCCTTTGACTCCGGCTGACGTCGAAGCGTTGTCATATTATTGAAAGTGCTTGTGAAGCGGGGATTACTACACAGTGAACATGCACAAAACTACACATGTACGTATTTATTCGTATTATGATTTGTTCTTGACAAAGTCGTGAATGCCACCTGAAACATGCGCAAGAGGTTCGCCTTATTTGAATCAGAATACGAAGCAGTCACGTGGCTGTGTGTGAAAATGAAGCTTGGGACGTCACAGAACACGTGATTATGGCAAAACGAATCAAGCTCCGGTACAGTGCTTCTCCGGTACAGTGAACCCCTTCTCTGACTGCGCCAAAAACTTTTGGACGAGTCGTTCGGCGGCAGCAAAGTGCTAGGTCTCCCCGTCGGGGAATCGAACCCCGGTCTTCCGCGTGACAGGCGGAGATACTGTCCACTATACTAACGAGGAGCTGCGCATGCGGCCCTTCACCCCCAGCCGACGCGACCGCACCGACAGTACCAAAACCAGCCTCTACTCCACGAAATACCAGACCGACCCGTCACGAGCTAGAGTCTCTCAACGTTAGGCGTGCAACCCATTACAGGGGATCATTATTTGGACTCCTTTTTTTTTTTGTATGGATGACATTGTCTTGATTGGGCTTGTGAATATTGGGTGATGGAAGGGACTTTTGTAACTTTTACTCCTCCCATTTGGAGTGAGGGGATGATGAAAATCATGTTGGCAGGTGTCAGCACCCTAGATTACCCTCGGTGAGCGTAGTGGTTTACCGCAGGGATGGCACAGGCCCAAGGGGGTGCCGGCACAGCTCGAGTTTCTCTTCATCAACGCATAAATCTTTCGCCTTTTACTAAAGATTTCCGTGGAGGGGAACCTTTGCGAGTGATCTGTATTTTTGGGGGCTCTGCTCACAGCAGAGCTGCACTGGAGTGTCAAGAGCAGAATGGATCTGGAGGTCCGCTTGGAACGAAGCGGGCCTCGGCGTGGTTGCATCCTTTGCGCTTCCCGCATCGCAGCTTCGACTTTCTTTGGCCAGCACCGAAGGATAACGATGGGAAAATGACGGGATCCGAACCCTAGACGAGCCCAAACAGAGATGTCTTCAGCGCGCGTTTCTCTTCATCAGCGCATGAATCTTTCGCCTTTTACGAAAGATTTCCGTGGAGGGGAACCTATGCGAGTGGCCATGTGTTTTGGGGGGGCCCTGCTCACAGCAGAGCTGCACTGGAGTGTCAAGAGCAGAATGAGTCTGGCTGTCCGCCAAAACGCGCACTTGGAGCGAAGCGTGCCTCGACGTGGTTGCATCCTTTGCGCTTCCTGCATCGCAGCTTCCACTTTCTTTAGCCAGCAGCGAAGGACGGCGCTCTCTCGCACACGACGGGATCCAAACCCTGGACGAGCCCAAAGAAAGATGTCTTCAGCTCCTCTGGCCCTATCAGTGATTCGTGCGCTTCCAGCATTCTTTTCTGACCGCGAAAGCCGGCGTCCACCGCCTGCGTTGGTGGTATAGTGGTGAGCATAGCTGCCTTCCAAGCAGTTGACCCGGGTCCGATTCCCGGCCAACGCATTTCCTTTGACTCCGGCTGACGTCGAAGTGTTGTCATATTATTGAAAGTGCTTGTGAAGCGGGGATTACTACACAGTGAACATGCACAAAACTACACATGTACGTATTTATTCGTATTATGATTTGTTCTTGACAAAGTCGTGAATGCCACCTGAAACATGCGCAAGAGGTTCGCCTTATTTGAATCAGAATACGAAGCAGTCACGTGGCTGTGTGTGAAAATGAAGCTTGGGACGTCACAGAACACGTGATTATGGCAAAACGAATCAAGCTCCGGTACAGTGCTTCTCCGGTACAGTGAACCCCTTCTCTGACTGCGCCAAAAACTTTTGGACGAGTCGTTCGGCGGCAGCAAAGTGCTAGGTCTCCCCGTGACAGGCGGAGATACTGTCCACTATACTAACGAGGAGCTGCGCATGCGGCCCTTCACCCCCAGCCGACGCGACCGCACCGACAGTACCAAAACCAGCCTCTACTCCACGAAATACCAGACCGACCCGTCACGAGCTAGAGTCTCTCAACGTTAGGCGTGCAACCCATTACAGGGGATCATTATTTGGACTCCTTTTTTTTTTGTATGGATGACATTGTCTTGATTGGGCTTGTGAATATTGGGTGATGGAAGGGACTTTTGTAACTTTTACTCCTCCCATTTGGAGTGAGGGGATGATGAAAATCATGTTGGCAGGTGTCAGCACCCTAGATTACCCTCGGTGAGCGTAGTGGTTTACCGCAGGGATGGCACAGGCCCAAGGGGGTGCCGGCACAGCTCGAGTTTCTTTTCATCAACGCATAAATCTTTCGTCTTTTATTAAAGATTTCCGTGGAGGGTAACCTTTGCGAGTGACCTGTATTTTTGGGGGTTCTGCTCACAGCAGAGCTGCACTGGAGTGTCAAGAGCAGAACGAGTCTGGCTGTCCGCCGAAACGCGCGCTTGAAACGAAGCGGGCCTAGGCGTGGCTGCATCCTTTGCGCTTCCCGCATCGCAGCTTCGACTTTCTTTAACCAGCACTGAAGGATGGTGATGGGAAAATGAAGCTTTTATGAAGCACCGAGGCTTTCCCCTCAATCGTATCGTAAAAAGGTTCATTACTCGAAGCTTTTCAACACGTTGCACAGTAACGACATCTTGCGGTCAAAGGTGGAAAAAAGTGCTTTTGCGACCCAGATGTCCAAGCGGTTTTTGGATCGTTTCATATAATAAACCAATTTTTGCTACAAAAACCATATAATGAAAAAAGTGTCATTTTACTTACACAAGGTATGAGTTAATCTGTGAATAAACTTATGAAAGTATAAGCATGGTTCATGTGTTCATATATGATCACAATAAATGAAGAATATTGTGAAAATGATTATTATTATGAATTGTCATATTATTGAAAGTGCTTGTGAAGCGGGGATTACTACACAGTGAACATGCACAAAACTACACATGTACATATTTATTCGTATTATGATTTATTCTTGACAAAGCAGTGAATGCCACCTGAAACATGCGCAAGAGGTTCGCCTTATTTGAATCAGAATACGAAGCAGTCACGTGGCTGTGTGTGAAAATGAAGCTTGGGACGTCACAGAACAAGTGATTATGGCAAAACGAATCAAGCTCCGGTACAGTGCTTCACTGTGAGATGTTTCGGTTTTTTGATACAAGCTTCGAAGCCTCGGTGTCAAATGTCACATCACATCTCCTTTGGCCCTATCAGTGATTCGTGCGCTTCCAGCATTCTTTTCTGACCGCGAAAGCCGGCGTCCACCACCTGCGTTGGTGGTATAGTGGTGAGCATAGCTGCCTTAGTATTTACCTGACAAATAAACATTTTTTGATTTATTTCTGACTCCCCTGAAATCATTATGATTATTATATTGAGAGGAGGCTTTTGTTACCGCAAATGTACGGCCAGGGTGGGCAGGCAGCAGGCTCGAGAACGAGGGAGCAGTAGGCACTTCTTCTGAGACCCCCTGATTTGCCCACCGCTGATATTAGCACGTTGTAAGGGGAGAGACTATGTAAACTACACTTTTGTAATAAAGCAAGCAGTAGGCGGCTGGCAAAAGGTATTAGTCACCTACAACCTCTGACTAGGATCAGGCTGGCGAGTTTGTGCCCGTATGCTCTGCGCAGGCCGACGTTAGACATAAATGAGACATTAGGTCCCCAATGAACGGATAATGAAAAGTATGGGATTTCCAGAATAATCAAATATCTAAATTTATAATTAATAATTGTGATCAGTTTGTAATTAGAAACATTACCTAAATTTAGTGATCACTTAAAATTGGAGTCAGATTAAACGCGGAGCTAAACAGAAACTAAATTCTGATAAATTAAGTGAATTTTGCCATAGCAATGAGAAAAGACCGAACGTGCATTAAACCTTCAACCAGGCCGCTGGACTCCGCTTTTGGGCCAGTGGGTGGATCCTTACAGTTGGTGACGTTCCCTAGTGATCTCCCAGTCTCAGGCGAGGGTCTTTTCAGCGCAAAATTCAAGTGTGCTCCGGAAAGAGGTTTGAGCTTCTCCTTCCCTTTCTCCAGCTGTTGCGGTAAGTCCATTCTTATTTGCCTTTTTAGAAATGTTGAGGGAAAGCTAAGACGCACCCAATACAGACATATTTGTAGAATGAGTCGGAATACTCATAAATTAGACCGGAGACGTAGAAATTAAGAATTAGACAAAACCACATGAATTAACAGGGACATAATAGCGGCAGAATAGATGAAGAATGAAGTCTCTTGAACCAAAATCCAAATCTCGTAAGAGATGGAAATTTGAAATTGGGTTAACATCATCCAAATTTTATTCTGGTACTCAAAAGAGGGCTGTAAAGCAAAATCTAAATTCTGATACTATCAATCTCCTATCACTATCGTTTATTGACTTTGTGACAATAACTCTGCAACATTGGAAAAGCAAGCAGTTATATGTTTAACAAAGTTAAGAAAGTTTGTGAGTGGATTAATTAAAAAGATAATCAAATTCTCACTAGAACCTTTTGTCTGTGGAAGTGAAGTTGGGCAAAACAGTTCAATAGAATTAAACATTGGAGAAATTAAAAATAAGCTTTAATCTGGCAAAATTGATGTCTCCGTTTCTGAGAACTGCTACTGCCATGCAGAAATCTCGGCTACTGTAAGAAGAAAGGACATTAAATTTAAATTCTAAAAATATAGTGTATATAATGGTAATTGTGATGTCACCTAGAGGCTTGTAGCCAGGCCTGAGGGCTAAGCTTATTCAGACTGCACAACTCCTCCTGGGGGAGGGGTAGTCAAACAGTCAAATAAACAAAATTAAATGCATTAAAAATCACTTAAAAATGGTTAAAATGCAGTAAAGTGCAGTCTTAGGAAATGCAGCTTAAAGCTTACAAAACGTTCTAAACTCTTGTGTGATTTTAAGTCTTTGTCTTTAAGCAGACAGACAAACAGGAGACCATAAAATCTGAAACAGTAGGTGTACTCTGCATTTGCTCTGGGTTTGCCCAACCCCCAAACTTTCTCACACTCAAACAGATTCTCAAAAAGAAACACCTAGGGACATTTGAAACAAAATAAATTGATGACACTTTCCAATAGGTTTTATTTGTTAATAGTGGTTTTAAAATTGACATGAACCCATGAATGACAAATGCTGTAGAAGCATTGTCCATTCCTTGTTGTAAAGTGTTACCTCAAGATCTTTAGACTGATTTGACTCATGCTTTTGGTATGTTCTTGTGGGGCATTGGATCTTCACAGCATCACAATCTATAACGGGATTGAATTCCAGTTTGGGTTGTTGCTGTGCACATGATGCACATGCAAAAGCATAGCTGTATCTTCAAAAAGACCAGTAAGAGGATAATCAGTTATTTTAAAAAAGTAAATTAGGTGGCCCTCCAGAGACCAGTAATAAAATATTAATGTAATATAATTTATATTATAACAACCTTATAATATATTATATTGCAATGGCCAATAATGGCCTCTAGTCTCATGATGATTTAGCATTGGTTTAGAAGAGGAAAGAAAGTTGTAAAAGAATAAGAGGAAGGTCCAGAATGTAGAATAAGGGTATATAGTATGTGTGAAAGAAGTTGAATGCACTATTAGTGCATGGGATAGAAATCCACAGATGATGGTTAGAAGTTAGAACAGTTAAGAAAAGGACATGAAAGGAAGACTGATTAAACTAATGAGAAAGTACATCTTTATCTTTTATTTATGCAAAATTTTCTATGAGAAAAGTAACATGCCCAAAATTTAATAACTAAAATGATCAATCTGAACGCAATATCTTGAATAGGCAACACATATTCAAGACATTAAATGATTCAAATTTGATTTTGTTACATGCAGCCCAGTAACAAGGGAAGGTTCAAGTTTTGTCTTTTTCCTTGAAACAAAGCCACAAACCCAGTGGTGCAAGCGTTAGCAAACTGAACCATCCCCCTCTGGGAATGCTCACTCAGAATCTGATCATTTTTACTTTGGCATGTGATTAAAGTTGTGTGTAACGTTAAAATCAGGGCAGAGATTCACAAATCTTTACAGACTGCAGAGATGGAATTGGTCAATGTATGAACAGAATAAGTAAATGCCAAATGCTAAGCTAAAAGCAAACATCCAAAATTGTAATGATCCTGTTTGTATTTTCAAAATTGCAATTGTGTTAAACACATTTGTGCACATAGATCATACATTATAGTTGTTTGTGTTACTAAATGTGCACATAGGCTAGTTGAGCTTATTCTTTAAAAGCATGTGACTGCTTAGCTGTAAGTGTATGAAACACTTTGGTTATAGGTTGTAGATGCAATATGCATTCTAGACCATGTGTCTTGTGTAAAATTGGAATAACTGTAATACTGGAATTGCACAGCAATTTCAAATTGCAATTGTGTGTCTATGTTGAATTTGTTTGTCTCCTGACCGGTAAACTCTGCTATTTTCCATATAGCTGCAGTTAAACCATATAAAGGAGCATAGGATTGCCATGTGGCCAAAGTATGATTTCACAATTGCCTTAACAATGAAAATGCTTTCCTCACAGCAGGATGCAGCACCTCTGAGCATTTACTGTGCTGAAACACCAGCTTTTTGATCTGACCGTAAAACACTTGGTGTAGTTTGGCCTTTTCCTTTGCAAAAATATGATCATGAAAATGAAACATATCTTTGTAAACTAAAACAATTTGCTCTCAATGGTATGCAATCCTAGATGGCAATGATCTGAAACAACTGTATGGCTGTGGCCATTGCAGAAAAGTTTAGACCCACCAGTCTTCAAGCAATTTGTGAAAAGGCTCAAAATCAAGCTGTTTTCCTCTCTGTCTGTTTCTATTTCAGAACGACTGCTGCCATATCTGAGGGACAAATTCCACAAGAATTCTGGTCCCACCTACACCAACTTACACACACAACAAGGAGATGGGTGCAGAAATGCTTCAAGGGGTCATCCACACCTCATAGCACTGCACAAGTAATTACATGACCCCCCAGGGTAGCACTGGAACTAAATTACACAACACTGATTATGATATTCTAAGCATCACCCATCTCCTATACACAACCATACAGAACACATCTTTAATACTATGATAACGCAACAACCTTACCTGGCATAATTCATAAGAATACCCAGGTCTAAATTACCCACATCATTGACAACTGATATACATTAGCAAATTCATACATATAGGTCAAAGGAAATTATCTGTATAATTTCATTTCAATTATGGCAAACATTTTTTGCAAACTTAAGTCTTATGGAACTTTACAGTCATGAGCTTATTGTATGTATGTGATGTAATGTATATGGGACTTCCATGGCCGCAGTCACACAACAATTGATTCAAATTCTATCTGCAAACTCTAGAATGAGACCTAGTCCACAACACCTCTGGTCTCTTTGGACAAAATATTTATGTCAAATCACTGGCATTGTTGCAAACTAGGGGGCCCACTAGTATACAACATATGTCTAATGACAACCTAAAACAGACAAAATCTAAAATCAATCAAATACAGTTTCCAATCAAACTGCATTATCGAGTGTGACTTAAGCCTGCAAGTCAAATGCACAGAGGATCATAGAAAAAGCTAAACAACAGAAATTTGAAATCGCTATTTCTGTGAATTTCACTCTCTAGTAGACTTGATTAAAACCTTAGGTCTGCATAAATTATTTGCAATTAAGACAATTAACATAGGCAATTTTATGATGTTCTTTATGAAATTGTATATTTCTATGTCTAATTATGGGACACCACGGGTAAACACAGTTTATATTGATTTTGCTACTTTGTTTTTATTCATCCAGACCAAGTATCTAAATCCAAATTATATTGTATAGTAAACAATCTGGCAATCAAATGAGACCTCTTTACTAAATATCTGACTCTGAAAAAGGGAGACCATATTCACAAATCGCACTTTTGATTGTTTTGTTTATCTCATAACCCTCTTCTCATCCCACAACATGTCCAAAATAAATGGTGTTCAGTTATTGCATGGTCGCTCAGGGGTTGTTTAGATGACTCGCATGCCTTGGAGCATTGTCAGTGGGGAAAATTCCTTCACCCATGGAACTCTGATAAACCCTGCAAACTACACTTTCTACCTGAAGGTGACTGAAGGCTTCTTAGCAGGTCAGATAAATATCCAGGGAAGGATGGCACTAGACACAGATGCTTTCTCAGAATGGAATGACACATTCAACTCATGCTTAAACGACTCAGTGGACCTGAGTGATCCTACAGGCTGACTGACCACCACAGCCAGTGCAGGTGGAGACGCACCTGAATAAAAGACTGCAGCTACACAGGACGCCTACACTCGAAAGGACTGCGTGTTTCACTGATGTGCATTTTGCAGTGCTTTCCACAATGTTGTCATTTCAGGTGACCACTCTGCTTCTGCGCTCATCAACCGATACTGCTCACCCTACAAAGACTTTGACAGCAATGGACAACCTGAGGAGATCATCTTATTGTGGCCCCTCAGGAACTGCTCAGAGTTTGTCCCAAGGGTCCAGGGAAGGACTGTAAGATGTGAAATTATTTCCTCAAGAAATTAAATTCACAATCACAGATTCCATGCAACAGAACACAACTAATCTGAATATGTGATCTTCAAAGAGTGCAAACAACACCACCCCCTTGCTCATTTACGACCCCTTCCTTCCTCTCTTCAACCTGACTTTTCACACTTTCCCTAACAAAAGGTTTTCCCACTTAAATTTCACCAGGAATATCTATGTACCACATGTGTTATATCTTGTGAATATGTTGTTTTTCCCCTTCATGCTTGGTATCATTGTAAAGGTCTCTGTGCGATTGGTAAAATGGTCTCAATTTTGCGGCAGTCATTTATATTATAAAAAAGATTGGAAACTTTTGTACAATTATGTTCTGCAACTTAGGGGCGTGTTTACCCCTTAGGGTGCCACGGGAATGTTTCTCTTATCTCTGGTCAGGTGTGACACTGGGTCACGAGAACCTAACCAAAAGGTCTTTGTTTTTACAATCAAAGATTGGAAGATTTGTTTGTTCTGGTCTGAGTATAAAACCAAAGTAACCGAACACCACGGGGCCACTCCGCCTATCGGAGGCCCGTAGCATGGAGCATGTCTCTATGCTATGTAAATTTCCTGAAGTATCTTTACTCTTAGAATTATCTTTGAGCAATTGATGTTAGGTATTTATGTAAATTGTAACTGCATTTAATTCAAATTGGATTCTCATTGTTTAATTCTGCAATTGGCATTAAATAGTATTTACCTGACAAATAAACATTTTTTGATTTATTTCAGACTCCCCTGAAATCATTATGATTATTATATTGAGAGGAGGCTTTTGTTACCGCAAATGTACGGCCAGGGTGGGCAGGCAGCAGGCTCGAGAACGAGGGAGCAGTAGGCACTTCTTCTGAGACCCCCTGATTTGCCCACCGCTGATATTAGCACGTTGTAAGGGGAGAGACTATGTAAACGACACTTTTGTAATAAAGCAAGCAGTAGGCGGCTGGCAAAAGGTATTAGTCACCTACAACCTCTGACTAGGATCAGGCTGGCGAGTTTGTGCCCGTATGCTCTGCGCAGGCGGACGTTAGACATAAATAAGACATGAACGGATAATGAAAAGTATGGGATTTCCAGAATAATCAAATATCTAAATTTATAATTAATAATTGTGATCAGTTTGTAATTAGAAACATTGACTCCAATTTTAAGTGATCACTAAATTTAGGTAGATTAAACGCGGAGCTAAACAGAAACTAAATTCTGATAAATTAAGTGAATTTTGCCATAGCAACGAGAAAAGACCGAACGTGCATTAAACCTTCAACCAGGCCGCTGGACTCCGCTTTTGGGCCAGTGGGTGGATCTTTACACAGTTGACCCGGGTTCGATTCCCGGCCAACACATTTCCTTTGACTCCGGCTGACGTCAAAGCAGAACCCCTTCTCTGACTGCACCAAAAACTTTTGGACGAGTCGTTCGGCGGCAGCAAAGAGCTAGGTTTCCCCGTCGGGGAATCGAACCCCGGTCTTCCGCGTGACAGGCGGAGATACTGTCCACTATACCAAGATGGCGCCGCAGATGGCAGCCTCTGTGCTTAGCTCTCCAGTTGTTTTAGTGTTTTTGTTAGTTTTTCCTGTTTTTTGTTTTACGAACTCAATCAGCTTCACCAGGGATGAACTGCTGAGCATTCGGCAGAACACACCACAGAATTTCCTACCAGTTTTTGATTATTCGGACGTTTTGCTGAACATTGTAGTTGGCGGAGCGGCAGCGCTGATCAGGCGCTTGAGAACCTCTTGCACATGTTTCAGGTGGCATTCACGACTTTGTCAAGAACAAATCATAATATGAATAAATACGTACATGTGTAGTTTTGTGCATGTTCACTGTGTAGTAATCCCCGCTTCACAAGCACTTTCAATAATATGGCAATTCATAATAATAATCATTTTCACAGTATTCTTCATTTATTGTGATCATTTATGAACACATGAACCATGCTTATACTTTCATAAGTTTATTCACAGATTAACTCATACCTTGTGTAAGTAAAATGACACTTTTTTCGTTATATGGTTTTTGTAGCAAAAATTGGTTTATTATATGAAACGATCCAAAAACCGCTTGGACATCTGGGTCGCAAAAGCACTTTTTTCCACCTTCGACCGCAAGATGTCGTTAGTGTGCAACGTGTTGAAAAGCTTCGAGTAACAAACCTTTTCACGACACAATTGAGGGGAAAGCCTCGGTGCTTCGTAAAAGCGTCATTTTCCCATCGTTATCCTTCGGTGCTGGCTAAAGAAAGTCGAAGCTGCGATGCGGGAAGCGCAAAGGATGCAACCACACCGAGGCCCGCTTCGTTCCAAGCCGACAGCCAGACCCATTCTGCTCTTGACACTCCAGTGCAGCTCTGCTCTGTGAGCAGAGCCCCCAAAAATACAGGTCACTCGCAAAGGTTCCTCTCCACGGAAATCTTTAGTAAAAGGCGAAAGATTTATGCGTTGATGAAGAGAAACTCGAGCTGTGCCGGCACCCCCTTGGGCCTGTGCCATCCCTGCGGTAAACCACTACGCTCACCGAGGGTAATCTAGGGTGCTGACACCTGCCAACATGATTTTCATCATCCCCTCAATCCAAATGGGAGGAGTAAAAGTTACAAAAGTCCCTTCCATCACCCAATATTCACAAGCCCAATCATGACAATGTCATCCAAACAAACAAAAAAGGAGTCCAAATAATGATCCCCTGTAATGGGTTGCACGCCTAACGTTGAGAGACTCTAGCTCGTGACGGGTCGGTCTGGTATTTCGTGGAGTAGAGGCTGGTTTTGGTACTGTCGGTGCATGCGCAGCTCCTCGTTAGTATAGTGGACAGTATCTCCGCCTGTCACGCTGTAACAGTCTTTTAGACTGTTATCATGTTCTGCTTGTAGTTACTCTTCCCTGCCATCTAGAGGGTGCTAGTGGGCTATAGGTATATGATCCTGTTTAGACAAAGAAGAAGTCAGTTTGCTATGGAGAGGTACGAATGGCCTACCTGTGTTATGACTCACATTGCGTTTCTTGCAAAACTTGTGTTTATTGCACAATATAAGTGAGTAAATGTTTTTTTTTATTGGCTTTCATTGCATTTATTTTGCATCTGTGCTAAATATTAATACTTTGTATTGTTTGTTGAAAAGGGGCCTCAGACCATATACCTTCTGTTTGGTGAATTAGCTTCAATGCTACATGAAGAGGACTGCTTACAGGGCCAGATGAGGCCTTCAGTGTCATTTTCTTTTGCCTGCTCATGGTGAATGAAAGCATAAAGTGGCTTCTACCAGTGTGAAGTTCTCCTTATGGGTGGTGTTTCTCAAGGAACATTTGGAAAATGTCACTTTCTTAAAGGAGCATCGTGAACGTTTGTTTTTTTTTTGGGTTACGTTTTTGTTTGGACTTTTGGATACGGCTTTCACATTTTGGAACTACCAATACACGGACAATGGACACCTTTTTTTACACGACTACAACGCTCAGATAAGAACTGTTTCTTTTTCATATGAGACAGCTGTGTTATATTTTCCATCTCTCTTTTGTATGCTGTGATATCTGGTGTTTCGCTTGTTACAAATAATATATGTATGTTTTGGAGCTTTCTGGTGTTTTTCTGTTTTTGCTGGTTTTCTTTTGAGGTGAAGGCCACTTTCTAAAAGCTTGACTGAACAACCTTTGAACCCTCCCTAAAACAGATGTATAACCTAAACTTTTGTGTGTCAGAGTAGCGGTTATAGTTCTCAAATTTGCAATATTAAGAAACATTAAGAACAAATCTTTTAAAATGTTCAAATGTAGACCGTTTTTTATATAATGTAAAAGTGTGCCAGTTTTGTGTGTTGATTTTACTTTTAGTAGTGCATTTGCATTTATAAAACAGCAAGTTATTCACATATTAACACATGCAGAATTTAACACGTGCCATTTAAAAATTCAAAAACATCAGTATATTTTTTATATATATATATATATATATATATATATATATTTCAAAAATACATTTCACTGAACTTCACTGTTAACATAAAATACTAAGAAAGATTAGTCTTTCTTGTATTGAAATTTATCTTGTTTCTAGTCAAAATATCTGAAAATTTTAAAATTATGATGCATTTACTAGATAGTCAAAACGACATAAGATATTGAATCTTGTTTTAAGCTAAATGCACTTATTTTAGGTTTTTCCCCACCGAAAACAAGTATAATTATAGCTGCCAGTGGGGTAAGAGAAATATAAATTTTTTTTTTGTTTTTTTTTAAAGAATATTTTAGTTATTTTAGGCAAACTGCACTCAATTTAGTTTTTTTCCACCTGGAAACAAGACTAAATATCTTAAATGTAAGAATTTTTAGATATTTTAACTAGAAACAAGACAACAACTTTTTTTTTTTTTGCAGTGTTAACATTTCAAATATATTTTGGCCACAATAAATACATATTTTTGCACCAAATGGGATCAGTTAGACATTACAAAGAGAATGCTGTCGTCAGCCTTCAGCATAATAAATACATGCTACTACACAAACTAATATATGAATTATAGTAAACTTACCTCCCCATCTAGTGGCACACAGACCAGGCAGAAGTGCAAGCAACAAAACAGCAAGTACATCCATTCTGACCTCAGAAATAAAAAAAATATGGCATGTTATGCAAACATATGGGTAAGTTAGTTTGTTTAATCCTCCTTTAGATAGGATAGTTAGGAATAAATTCCTCTAATATGATTTTTTTTTTAATTATTTACATGCTTTGTCTTGAGAATCTGCACACAAGTAGAGCTGTCTTTAAAACATTCTCTTGTGTTTTCACTTACAGTGAGGACTGCCGCATGATCCTTACCTGTCACCTCCTCAGGTTATGTGTAGTTGTACTTCAGATTAAAATGATTCGAATGAGTGAAGGGATCTCTCTCTCTCTCTCTCTCTCTCTCTCTATATATATATATATATATATATGGTTTCTTATGTGATTTTGTATGTACATGTACGTGTTTGTTTGTGTGGAGGATGTGTTGCAAAATGATATAACTGCTTTTGAAATGACTGCACTATGCTGACTTCTCTTCTGTTTCATCTTACTGTTTTTCTCAGTCACTTTCTCAATATTGAAATTCTTAAAACTATTTTTTACACCTCCACATCATCTTGTCACTTCTGCAGATCAAAACATTGGTAACACTTTATTTTAAGGTGTCCATAATACAGAGTATTTATAATACCTAGTTAAATACTTAGTAGTAGCCGTTGTACTTACATTAAACAAAATGTACTTACCATGTAACTCAGTTATGGAACAGACTGTACTTACAGTTTGTAATTATGTACATGTAATAGGCAGCTACTGTTACACATATGTAACCCACTAGTACACAGCTAAATACATGTAATACCTTTCTAATTACATTAAAATAACAGAATATTACACAGGCATAGGCTACTTAAAATAAAGTGTATCAAGGTTGTACTTAAGTGTACTTCATGTATATCTATATTGTACACCTTATCCAGCTGCATCTTAGTTTGATTTAACCCACTAGTACACAGCTAAATGCATGTAATACCTTTCTAGTTACATTAAAATTACAGAATATTTCACAGGCATAAGCTACTTAAAATAAAGTGTAGCAAGATTGTACTTAAGTGTACAAGTATCTGTGTAACAGACTCAGTATGTTACATATGTGTAACAGTAGCTGCCTATTACATGTACATAATTACAAACTGTAAGTACAGTCTGCTCCATAACTTAGTAAGTATATTATGTTTCATGTAAGTACAATGGCTAATACTATGTAACTAAGTACTTAATTAGGTAATTACTCTGTATTATGGAGACCTTAAAATAAAGTGTTACCAAATTCTCATCCTTTCGAACAAATTGTTTGTTTGTTTAACCCATGTAATTGATTATGTATAATTTTCTGATGTTTCATACATTATCAATGCAAATGTTGATCAATCAAGGAGTTAGGCCATTAAATGTCTGTCAAGTGTCAGGTTTTGGGACTCTTTTGTTGTGTTTTGCTTTGGTTTAGTCCTGTTTGTGTTTGGTTCCTTCCCATTTCCTTTTTGCCCTTATTTGGTTTGTTCCTGTTCCTCCCCCTTGTAGAGTCAGTTCACCCACCCTGGAGGTTGACCTTTTAGATCATAAAGGACCCCAAAGAAAAACATACAAAACGGACACCACAAAGTCTGGCAAAGCTCTTAAGAGAATCTACATGTCACCAGTCCGTCTGACTGGCTGAACTCCTAAAAGTTGCCTGCCTTGACAAGGGTGTAAATTTTACCTCCTCCTCCCTGAACAAATGGCTAAGGAATCTCATTCCTGCTTTCAAACTTCAAAGAGATTCGGTCCTGAGAAAAGCCACATGGCCCAGAGAAGGAACCGAAGGAAAGCCCTAAACCAATTGGAATTCCTATTCCCTCTCTTTAGCCATGAAAAACGCTTAAAACTGTACAAATATATGCACACCCTTGCTGTAGGTTAGTCTTCATGTTACCGTACTTCAATTATAATGTCAGGGATGGACGTATTAAATTGTACCCTGCTTTTGTTTACCTTTCTGTATAAGACTACGGATAAAAGTGTGTACTATCCCATGTTTCATATCTAAACATTTCTCTTTTCATTTCCTAAATGATGGTGGATAGCCCAGTCAAGTGTCTCACAATACTGCTATGGTATTCTAGTCTAAATCTATGCCCACTTTCTGAAACGACTCCTCACAGGCGGCCATTAAATGCAAATGAGACACGAAAAGGGACAAAGAAACAAAGTTTCGCGCCAGAATCAGCTCATGTCATTGGATCACTGACCTCCTGAGGGAGGAACGCCTGTTTAAAACACATGTGCACAAGCAAACCCGTGCTTGAAGCTAGGGGATCAAGTTGCTGAACCTTCCGCCGAGCTCGAGGCTCGAAGTGCTGACTCCAAGACCCAAACTTCTCTGTGCGCGCCTCGCCCACGTGCTCGCCTCAAGACCGGTCTTTACCTCGGAGACCGCCCCTTCTGCAGTTTGCTTCGGCTAAATTCGGACAATTTCGTCAGCCCCTAGGGATTAAGAAATCTGGCTGACGCCCACGATTGCTGCGAAACCAACAGGACACGGACCTTTCCTTAAAGCGCGTCAAACGGGACTTGATACACACACACATCGCCCTACGCAAGTATCTGATCTAAGTTTAAATAGCTGCGCTTAAGCGTTGCCCCTTTTAATTAAGGTGAAAAAGTCCAATGGTTCGTGCAGATGTGAATAGCTGATTTAAAACTGCAACTCTCTCTCTCTCCTGCACCTTTCCCACTCTCCCTCGCTTTCTGTTTTATGTGTTGTTTGTTTAGTGTTTGTTATTTGTTAGTTAGTGTTGATTTCCCCCTTGTTCGTACTCAATAAACCCGCATTTTGGTATTCACATATGAATTTGTTACTGTGTTCCTTGCTCACAAATATCACATCACTTAAACTGCTTTGATTTTGTTACAAAACTGATCCAGTCCTGTAACTTAGCCAATTACGGTGGGAAAGATTAATTTTCAAGGCTAGGAAGTTGATTTTTCTTAGAGTTAGAATAAAAGCGAATAAGTACTTGCTGGACGAGGGAATTAGTTTGGTTTATTGACTCGGCTGCATCAGATAAGTGTATAAAGTATGTGTAATTAATAACCATTAATCATACATATTTTATTGTGCTTAAATTAATAACTTACATTACACCCTCATTAAGTCATTATTAGTTAATCACAAACACCCGTCTGTGTCTCGTTTACCACCCTATCTAAGTTGTGTTCAGTTCAGTGTTAGTTTGTCGGTTGTCGTCAATGCATACGTGTGTTCCTGTTCCGTGTTTGTTGGATTACCTCTTTTGGATTATTAAAGACTGTTTGTTCCTGTATCTCCTCGTCCTTTTCGTTTATCGTCCGCCTACACAGTATCCGTGACAGAACAACCTACCAACAACATGACCCGTGATTTTGTTTCTCGTTTTTGTCCAGTGTTTTTTTTTTTTTTGTTTCCGCCATGAATAACCCATCCGCCCTGGAGGGTGTCTGACTCGCCTGATCCGCCCTGGAGGGTGTCTGACTCACCTGATCCGCCCTGGAGGGCGGCTGACTCGCCTGATCCGCCCTGGAGGGCGGCTGACTCGTCTGCTCTGCCCTGGAGGGTGTCTGATTCGCCCGATCCGCTCTGGAGGGTGCCTGCCCTGTCTGTTCCGCCCTGGGGGGATTCTGTTCCGTCCTGGAGGGCTCCTGTCTGCTCTGCCCTGGGGGGCTTCCATGCCGCCCTGGAGGGCTCTAGTCCTGCCAGATCCGCCCTGGAGGGCGTCTGACTCGTCTGCTCCGTCCTGGAGGGTGTCTGATTCGCCCGATCCGCCCTGGAGGGTGCCTGCCCTGCCCGATCCGCCCTGGAGGGTGTCTGATTTGCCCGACCCGCCCTGGAGGGTGCCTGCTCCGCCCGACTCGCCCTGGAGGGTGCCTGCTCCGCCTGATCCACCCTAGTGGGCGTCTGACTCGTCTTCTCCGCTGGCCCCACCCTGGAGACTGTCCGCTCTGCCGGCTCCACTCAAGAGAATGTCTGCTCCATCTTGGTGGTTCCCTGAGCGTTTTTGGCAGCTCTGTTGCTCGGCTGCCGTTCCAGCAGCTCCTGAATTTTTTGCCCCTCCGAAATAATTATTTTACCCTGCCTTTCTATCTAAAGCCAATCCCATCCAAACAGGGTTTATGTCTCATACTCATGCACACCTTCATAGATGAACTCAGTTAAATTAGGGTTAATCCTGTTGATATAAATCTGTGTTCTGATTATTTGTGCTACACTGTCAGATTGTGCTACCTCCCATTAAAACAGATGGTAGCATAAATACATGGTTCATCATGACGTTTTCATTTTAGAAGAATAATTTCTTGATATAAGGTTTAGGAAAAGATCATGGTTTGTCATAGTAGTATTGCTGTAGAGTTAAGTTAAGTGACCTTTATTTACATAGGGCTTTTTACAATACAATTGCTTTAAGGTAGCTTTACAGCAGAAGGAAAATGATGCATTGTTCAGCAGTAAGTAGACTCAGTTCAACATGTAAAAATTAATTTACTTATTTCATCAATACTGCAGCTCTGTAGAGAATGGTGGTGTCGTTGTCCAGCCCTGTTAAACTCTCATTTAATAGTGTCAGTTAAAGTCTATCGGACTACCCTGCACAGTGAAAAATGCGCTCATGGCTGCCCAGTACAATGAACCCTCTCCCTTTCATCTCTCGGGTTCATCTCTTTTGTGACATAGGTAAAGGTCATTTTCGGCTCCCCACCAGATATAAAATGATGCATAGTAAAAAGTTGGTAGCTTAAACAAACTTATATACTCAAAGTATATATTTGACAACACGTTAATGTTTTGATTTTTAATAGAGTAATTGTTCTACAGTGTTTTGGCATTACAGTAAACTGATAAAAAAAAAATTCTCTTGTTGTAACTGATGCATTGTAGTGTGCGTTTAAGTGCATTTAACTACAGTAAAAACTGTGGTTGTAATACAGTTAATATTCATCTCCATTAACCATTAATACTTTAAATACTGGAGAATATCATGAGGCAAACACTTCAGCTGTCATGCCCCAATTCAAGTAATGTCAAGTTACCACAATCTTTACATGACAATGAAATAAATACCACTCCCTGGTATTTTGTGATGTAAAAGTCATATCCTATTAAAAAAAAAATGTAATTTATTACATACAATCCTTTATGAAGATTAACAATGGTTTTGCTACAGTGAAAATAGTAACCATGTTATTGGGCCTGTTTTATTAACAGATACTATGGACAAACTATGGTTATTGTAGCAAAACCATAGTTTATTATTATTTTATTAATTTTTTTATCCGTTGTTTAGTAACCATGTTTTTTGTAGTGATACCATGGCTAATTTTTGTAAGTCATAGTTTCATGTTATTTATTTTTTTATTTTAAATGATTTGATTATACCACATAGAATACTGCAGGTTATTTCAAGGCACTTCAGTGGACTTGTAATGTTTTGTAAATGTTAAAATGATTTATAGTATACCAATAAAATGTATTTACAAGAATTATCACTTTATTAAATTAGGCAAAACAAAGAGACAAAAGTTTACTTTCACAATTAAGCCATCATGTGTATGGGATTGAGGCAACCCCCAAAATATAGACTACTTTCAAAAATATACAATGCTGGGTCGATTCTGGTGCGATCTCACCATAATAAATGCAAAGCTTTTGCATTGAAGGTAAGACTTTATGAGATTTATGATTGCTAGCATTTCAGTTGTTTATGACTGTCACGATTTTCGCGTTGGTTCGGTGGATGTTAGAGTGTAGGCCTCGTCTTCATCGTGCACCTCATTTTTATATCAATTCGGCTTCAAATATAAGTCAAGACTTGATGAAGATGATGCTATAACATTTTTATATTCAGTTTGAATGGAAATTTCATTCCAGTCGTAATTGGGTTAAAATATGTTGGTCCCTCAGGGAAATTTGTTTAAAGTATCAGTTGGCCAATATGTTTATTGTTAAATTAACATCACATAAATGTTTATATATACAGTGGGTACGGAAAGTATTCAGACCCCCCTTAAATGTTTCCTCATTAATGTACACACAGCACCCCATATTGACAGAAAAACACAAAATTGACATTTTTGCAGATTTATTAAAAAAGAAAAACTGAAATATCACATGGTCCTAAGTATTCAGACCCTTTGCTGTGACACTCATATATTTAACTCAGGTGCTGTCCATTTCTTCTGATCATCCTTGAGATGGTTCTACACCTTTATTTGAGTCCAGCTGTGTTTGATTATACTGATTGGACTTGATTAGGAAAGCCACACACCTGTCTATATAAGACCTTACAGCTCACAGTGCATGTCAGAGCAAATGAGAATCATGAGGTCAAAGGAAGTGCCTGAAGAGCTCAGAGACAGAACTGTGGCAAGGCACAGATCTGGCCAAGGTTACAAAAAAAATTCTGCTGCATAATCCTTAAAATCATAATCCTTAAATGGAAGACATTTGGGACGACCAGAACCCTTACTAGAGCTGGCTGTCTGGCCAAACTGAGCTATCAGGGGAGAAGAGCCTTGGTGAGAGAGGTAAAGAAGAACCCAAAGATCACTGTGGCTGAGCTCCAGAGATGCAGTCGGGAGATGGGAGAAAGTTGTAGAAAGTCAACCATCACTGCAGCCCTCCACCAGTCGGGGCTTCATGGCAGAGTGGCCCGATGGAAGCCTCTCCCGCATGGAGTTTGCTAAAAAACACCTGAAGGATTCCAAGATGGTGAGAAATAAGATTCTCTGGTCTGATGAGACCAAGATAGAACTTTTTGGCCTTAATTCTAAGCGGTATGTGTGGAGAAAACCAGGCACTGCTCATCACCTGTCCAATACAGTCCCAACAGTGAAGCATGGTGGTGGCAGCATCATGCTGTGGGGGTGTTTTTCAGCTGCAGGGACAGGACGACTGGTTGCAATCGACGGAAAGATGAATGCGGCCAAGTACAGGGATATCCTGGACGAAAACCTTCTCCAGAGTGCTCAGGACCTCAGACTGGGCCGAAGGTTCACCTTCCAACAAGACACTGACTCTAAGCACACAGCTAAAATAACAAAGGAGTGGCTTCACAACAACTCTGTGACTGTTCTTGAATGGCCCAGCCAGAGCCCTGACTTAAACCCAATTGAGCATCTCTGGAGAGACCTGAAAATGGCTGTCCACCAACATTTACCATCCAACCTGACAGAACTGGAGAGGATCTGCAAGGAGGAATGGCAGAGGATCCCCAAATCCAGGTGTGAAAAACTTGTTACATCTTTCCCAAAAAGACTCATGGCTGTATTAGATCAAAAGGGTGCTTCTACTAAATACTGAGCAAAGGGTCTGAATACTTAGGACCATGTGATATTTCACTTTTTCTTTTTTAATAAATCTGCAAAAATGTCAACAATTCTGTTTTTCTGTCAATATGGGGTGCTGTGTGTACATTAATGAGGAAAAAAATTAACAACTGATTTTAACAAATGGCTGCGATATAACAAAGAGGGAAACATTTAAGGGGGTCTGAATACTTTCCATACCCACTGTATATATCTGAGTACTGATCGGGAGGTAACATCCGATTCTGATCGAGTCTGAAACCACGTGATCGGGCCCGATTTCTGATCATGTGATCGGATCTGGACATCCCTAAACCAAACATCTGCATTTTTTCACACAGGATATGTCCTTCTAATGTCATGCAAAATCATACCCAGGGGGCCATTTTTATGTTTGTCACCACGCCAGTATGTCCACTCGATTACTTTTAAGTGATCTTTGAGCTGTTGCCTTGCGGACTCCCCAAAATCTCTCAATGTTTTGTGTGTGAGCACCTGTCTGAGGATCAACAAATGTACCTCTTTATGGTTCACAGTTAGATGGTTATATCCAGCATCTCTGAGACAGTCATAACCTCTCCATCCATCAGACACAACAGTACTTCCTTGTCTAACATGCTTCTGAAGAATTGGCATGAGATGTTGAGTTGAACGCTGATCGACAACTCTCAGAATGGGTCTTCTGCACTCCTCTTTGCCCACAAGCATTCCAAACACCCATGATGCCCTGTTGCTCTGTCTTTCTCGGTTGTACTAAAAATGACAGAATTTAAAAATTTATTTTGTCATTCATCTTTAATATAAAGAATGATCAGATGTAATTGAAAATATATTACCTTTCTTTTGTGGCCAAATTTGCTTTCATCAATGAAAACTATTTCTTGTCTTTTTCCAATTTTCAGGTCACCTCTTCTCTTCATTCTTTTAGTTGCAGATTTGCAGACTCCACGCAGACGATAAGCAAGTTTAGTCAGTGTGGAAGAGCTTCCAGTGATGCCTTCCTGTAACAGGTCAGCTTGCCTCAACCTGAGTCCTTGTGAAAATCTATTGTTTAAATGCAAAGTATAGGATACACACAAAGTATCAGGATAGACACAAAGTATCAGGATCATAACACATATCTTAACACTCACAGTATCTGCTACAAAATAGTTTCCTCTCAACAAAAATACAATAATTCATAATAACAAATAGTTATTGTAGGTGGGGGGAGTAAATAACCAGTGCTCTCTTTCACCCTCAATACCATGACTGAGGTGAGACCCTTGAGCAATACACAGAATCCCCAACTGCCCACTGCTTTGGGTGTGTGTGCACTTGAATAGGTTAAATACAGAGCACAAATTCTAAATATGGCTCACCATACTTGGCCACATTACATCAATTTACTTATTATAACATTATTAAAACAACCCTCATTATTAAACAAACACAAGGATATATATTCTTAGTATATATATATACACTGATATTGATCTGGTCAGTTTAGTAGCAGAGGGGGTTGTTAATCAATTTCAGCTGCTTTGGTGTTAATGAAATTAACAACAGGTGCACTAGATGGTCAACAATGAGATGATCCCCAAAACAGGAATGGTTTTACAGGTGGATGCAACTGACATTTTTTTCCCGCTCATGTTTTCTGACTGTTTTTCACTAGTTTTGCATTTGGCTAAGGCCACTGTCACTACTGGTAGCATGAGGTGATACTTGGACCCTACAGAGGTTTCACAGGTAGTCCAACTCCTCCAGGATGGCACATCAATATGTGCCATTGCCAGAAGGTTTGCTGTGTCTCCCAGCACACTCACAGGAGCATGGAGGAGATTCCAGGAGACAGGCAGGTACTCTAGGAGAGTTTGACAGGGCATTAGAAGGTCCTTAACCCATCAGCAGGACCAGTATCTGCTCCCTTGTGCAAGGAGGAATAAGATGAGCTCTGCCAGAGCTCTACAAAATGACCTCCAGCAGGCCACTGTTGTGAATGTTTCTGACCAAACAATCAGAAACAGTCTTCATGAGGGTGGCCTGAGGGCCCGACGTCCTCTAGTGGGGCCTGTGCTCACTGCCAGCACCATGGAGCCCGATTGCCATTTGCCATTGAACATCAGAATTGACAGGTCCATCATTGGTGCCCTCTTTTCGCAGACAAATGCAGGTTCACCCTGAGCACATGTGACAGACATGAAATGGTCTGGAGAAGCCATGGAGAAGGTTATGCTGCCTGTACCATTGTTCAGCATGATCCGTTTGGTGGTGGGTCAGTGAGGGTCTGGGGAGGCATATCCATGAAGGGATGCACAGACCTCTACAGGCTAGACAATAGCACCCTGACTGCCATTACGTATCAGGATGAAATCTTTGGACCCGTTGTCAGGTCCTACGCTCATTCAGTGAGTCCTGGGTTCCTCCTGGTGCAAGACAATGCCTGAAGAGTATGCATGCAGTTCTTGGAGGGTGAAGGAATTGATACTGTCAGTACACGATCTGGGATGCCTGCACGATCCGTCCGCGCATGCGCATAATGACGTAGTCGAAAATGCGCATGCGCAAATGATAATTCTCTTTTGCGACGATTTACGACACTGCACGATCTGTTCCACGCGTGCGCAACTTTATATCATGAAACATTATTCACTCACAGCCAAAGAAAGTGGAGTGAAGTGAAAGAAAAGATAAGTTTGCCCTTTATGCTGCCGTTAGGCAGTATTTGGTTGACGGGCTGGTGGATGCGGCGTTGAAGAAGAAGGTCTCACGAATGGCTGCAAATTTCGTTATAAGAGGTAAGTGAGTGTGGGTATTTGAAATAATATTAGCATTTTTTTTAGTTAACAATAGGACTGTGCCGATATACGGACGCGATATGCATGCACATCTCCTCAGTAATGCCGGTTCTGTGATTAGTCGTTAATCTCATTCACGTGTTCATTTATACAGCCGCGCTTATTACACAGAACCGTAGTTCACTGACAAGCTACGCAATATAATATCTAGGCGATACATATCGATAATGCACGCAACACTGCGTAGCTTGCAGAGCTGGGTAGATTACTGACAAATTGTAATCAGTTACAGATTCCAGATTACATGACAAATAACGTTACAGATCAAACTGAGTGAAATCGACTGATATCCTGTTCAGGCAAAGCCTTGTTCTCTGGCTTCAGGTTTGAGTAAAAGCCTTGTTCTGTGGCTTCAGGGTTGGGCAAAGACATTGTTCTATGGACTCAGTTTTGCATAATTTTTTTTCCAGACAACTTGCAGGAGCAGTGGCTAATGGACTTTGGAAAGATTTTGATGTAACTTTGCTTACTATGTAATTTTGGCATTTCATTTTGCGTAGAGGATACTATATACTGCAATGGTTGTCAACATCACATCTGAGTAACTGTGTATAACTGTGTATTTTCAGCCATTTCCAGTTCAGTCAGATGGACAGAGCTGTGGGATCTTCATGCTTATGGTAAACTTATACAATTTCTACTCAATTATTTCTGTTTGTCCTACATCTCTGTAATCATTATCTTTCTCTTTAACAGTACACCCTCTGCATCTGTACTGGTGCCCAGTTTCAGTTTTTGGATGTAAGTTGTAATTCGTGGAATGTACACTACCAGTCAAAAGTTTGGACACACCCTCTCATTTAATGTTTTTTTTTTTTGAAGAAGAAGAAGAAGTAGTTTCTGTTTTCACTTTATCAAAAATACAGAAAAAAATTTATATTGTGAAATATTATGATGCTGTAAATCAATGTTTTTCTATATTAATATACATTAAAATTAAATTTATAACTTTAATTAATGAATTTCCAGAATCATTACTCAAGTTTTCAGTGTCACATGATCCTTCAAAAATCATTCTAATATGCTGATTTATTATCAGTGCTGGGAACAGTTGTGCTGCTTAATTTTTTCTAACAATATACACTACTGTTCAAAAGTTTGGGGTCAGTACATTTTTATTCTTTCCTTTTTTGAAAGAAATTAATACTTTTATTCACCAAGGATGTGTTAAATGAATAACAAGTGATAGCATAGATTTACATTGTTAGAAAATATTTATATTTTGAATAAATGCTGTTCGTTTTAACTTGTTATTCATCAAAGAATCCTCACAGGTTCCAAAAAAATATTTGACAGCACAACTGTTTCCAACATTGATAATTCTAATAATAAATCAGCATATTAGAATGATTTCTGAAGGATCATGTGACACTTAAGACTGGAGTAACAGCTGATGAAAATTCAGCTTTACATCACAGGAATAATTTATACTGTAAAGTATATTCAAATAAAAAACATTATTTTATATTGTAATTGTGACATAGTCAATGAATCATCCGGAGGCGTTGGATCCATTTGCGAAATGCTTTATTAAGCAAAAACAGCGTAAAACAGGCAGAGTTCGGCAACGGCAGACAGGAGTAATGTAGGTAATCCAAAACGGGAAACGAGAGTCCAGGCGAGAGGTCGATAAGGCAGGCGGCAGAACGATAACAAACAACAAACAGTCCGGTCGGCAACAAAAGGCAGTCAGAATAATAAACGCTCAGGATTGATAGTAGACTATGCAAAACTTCGCGAGGAACCGGCAGCGAAAGCGGCCCTAAAATGGCCGACAGAGAGGAAGTGCCCGGAGGAGACCCGGAACCGGAAGTGAGCGTCCCAGGTACGGGGAGAGGGAAATGTAGTTCATTAAAAGTCCGGAGACCGCGTTGGTGACAGAGCCCCCCCCTGCGAGCGACTCCTGGCGCGAGGAGGCGCCCGACGCCGGGGTCTACCCCTACCACGAGGGGCTGGTCGTTCTGGGTGTGCAGAGTGAAAGTCGGTGATGAGAGATGGGTCGAGGATGTCTCCGGCGGCGACCCAAGACCTCTCCTCAGGGCCGTAACCCTCCCAGTCGACTAAGTACTGGAGGTGACCTCTCCGGCGTCGGGAGTCCAGGATGATGTTCACCCGGTAGGCCTCCTCGCCGTCGACGACTATGGGGGGAGGTCCCTGAGATGCGGCCTCATCCAGGCCCTCCGCTCCTTCCGGATCGCCAGCAGGCTTAAACAGAGACACATGAAAAGTGGGTGAGATACGGTACTGGGCTGGGAGTTCTAAACGGAAAGAGACGGGAGTAATTTGCTTAATTATCTTGAAAGGACCCACGTACCTGGGATTGAGCTTCTTGCATGGCAAGCGCAGACGAAGGTCCCGGGTCGAGAGCCAAACCCACTGTCCAGGTTCATAGGTGGGACTAGGCCTGCGCCTGCGGTCTGCTTGCATCTGGGAGCGGCGCACGGCCCGTTGGAGGTGGACGTGGGCCAAATTCCAGATCTCCTCGCTGCGCTCGAACCAGGAGTTGACCGCTGGGAGTTCGGAGGGTTCACCGGACCAGGGGAACAGTGGGGGCTGAAAGCCTAAAGTGCACTGAAAAGGGGTGAGGTTGGTGGAGGGCTTGCGAATCGAGTTCTGGGCATATTCAGCCCAGAGCAGGTAGCGGTTCCAGTCTTCTTGATGATTTTGACAGTAAGAGCGTAGGAAGCGGGTCAACTCCTGGTTCAGTCTCTCCACCTGGCCATTGGCCTCCGGGTGGTATCCCGAGGTGAGGCTGACGTTAACTCCGAGCAGATGGAAGAAGTTAGTCCAGAGACGGGAGGTGAACTGGGGCCCGCGGTCCGACACGATGTCCTCAGGTAGCCCATAAAATCTGAACACTGAATTGCATAGTAGTTCTGCGGTTTCCATGGCGGTGGGGAGCTTGGGAAGGGGAATGAAGCGACAACCCTTGGAAAACCGATCGACGACACTGAGGATGGTGGTGTGTCCGTTAGAAGGTGGGAAATCAGTGACGAAATCGATGGCGATATGCGACCAGGGGCGCTGTGGGATGGTAGAGGTTGGAGTAGACCAGCAGGTAGACGTCGAGGAACTTTGGAAGTGTTGCAAACGGTGCAGTTGTGGATAAAGTTGATGGTATCTGGACGCAGTGTGGGCCACCAGAAACGATTGTTCAACAGATGGAGTGTAGCCTCAATTCCTGGGTGGCCCGAGCTGGTAGCGGAATGAACTTCGACCAGGACCCTTTGACGTAGACCTGGTGGAACGTAGGTGAGATGATCGGGACAGGCAGCGGGAGGCGGATCCTGAGCTTGTGCTTCGGCAATTTCAGTCATAATATCCCAGGCGACCGGGGCTACTATGATGGAAGTGGGTAAGATGTTTTCAGTGGGGTAGGTGACACAGTCGGGCTCGTGGATGCGTGAGAGAGCGTCAGCCTTGGTGTTCTGAGAGCCTGGACGGTATGTGACTTGGAACTGAAAGCGCGTGAAGAATAGCGCCCACCTGGCCTGGCGATGGTTTAGTAACTTGGCTGATCGGAGATATTCCAGATTCTTGTGGTCCGTCAGAACAGTGAAGGGGTATTTGGCACCCTCGAGCCAGTGCCGCCATTCCTCGAGTGCTAATTTGATAGCCAGTAGCTCCCGATTTCCTACGTCATAATTTCTTTCAGCGGGGTTTAGTTTGTGGGAATAGTAAGCACAGGGAAACATCTTAGCAGGTTCGCCATGACGCTGAGAGAGGACGGCCCCAACGCCCGTACTGGATGCGTCCACCTCCACGATGAAGGGCTTGTCGGGGTCAGGGTGATGAAGAATGGGTGCTGTGGTGAATCTCTGACGGAGGTCCTCAAAAGCTTGGGTGGCAGGTTGGGACCAGGAGAGGCAATGATTCCCTTTTTTGACCATGGCCGTGAGCGGCGCAGCAACTGAGCTGAATTGGCGAATGAATCGGCGATAGAAATTTGCGAATCCCAGGAAGCGCTGGAGTTCCTTTAATGTGGTTGGACGGGGCCAGGTAAGAACAGAGTTGACCTTCCTTTCGTCCATGGCGACTCCCTGTGGGCTGATGACGTACCCGAGAAAGGAGATTCTGTGTTGGTGAAACTCGCATTTCTCCTCCTTAGCGTATAGTTGATGCTGGATGAGACGCTTGAAAACAGCTCTGACATGTTTGACGTGGTCCTCATAAGAGTTGGAGAAGATGAGGATGTCGTCAATATAAACGATCAGCCAGCGATTCAGCATGTCCCGGAAAACCTCGTTGACAAAGGCCTGGAAGAACGACGGGCTGTTGGCAAGGCCGAAGGGCATGACCTGATATTCGTAGTGGCCTGAGGTGGTAGAGAAGGCTGTCTTCCATTCGTCCCCCTCACGAATCCTGACCAGATTGTAAGCAGAGCGTAAGTCCAGCTTCGTGAAGATCTTGGCATTCCTTAGTTGTTCCAGGGCGGATGGGACGAGTGGGAGCGGGTAGCGGTACTTCATGGTCACATCGTTGAGCCCACGATAGTCTATGCAGGGACGGAGACCGCCGTCCTTTTTCTTCACGAAGAAGAACCCTGCTGAAGCTGGTGAGGTAGACGGTTTGATGAAGCCCTTGGCTAGTTCCTCACGGATGTATGTGTTCATGGCCTCCGTTTCAGGTTGGGAGAGAGGAAATACTCGACCTCTGGGCGGGGTAGATCCAGGGAGGAGTTCGATGGCGCAGTCGCCGGGGCGGTGAGGAGGTAGCTGGGTGGCCTTAGTGCGGCTGAAGGCCTCGTACAGATCTTGATATTCCTCAGGTAGCGTGTGGGACGGCTGAACGTTCACTGGGGTGGAGCAGGTTAGGTGGCAGGATCGTTGGCAGGTGGTAGACCAGTGAGTGATGGTACGGTCCGCCCAGGAGATGGTGGGTTCATGCAGGTTTAGCCAAGGGTAGCCCAGGATGATGGGTGACTGAGGTGAAGTGATGATGAAAAAGCGAATGGTCTCCTGATGAGAAGGTTCAACCTGCAGGGTGATGTCCTGGGTGGTGAGGTGGATAAGGCCAGATCCTAGCGACCGCCCATCGAGGGCGGCCACTGCCACATGTGGGGTACAAGAGAGAGTGGGTAAATGGTGAGCAGTAACAAAGTCGACATCTATAAAATTTCCGGCGGCGCCGGAATCTATTAAAGCGGTAGTTTCAATGGGAATGTTATCAGAAACTAGAATCACTGGAATTTCACAGCGGTTAGAATGTGGCTTGTTACTACTCACCGAGGTAGGCGGGCGTGGCGGTCGCGTTGGACAGTTAGCTCTGATGTGTCCTGCCAGACCGCAGTAAAGGCATAGATTGCCCCGAAGCCGTCTCTCGCTCTCCTCCAGGGACAACTTGGTGGCTCCAATTTGCATGGGTTCCGGAGCTGCTTCAGCGGCAGCTGGAGAAGAGAAGTGCGGGGTGGCAAATGATCTGGTAGGCCTGCGAGCTCTCATAACATTATCCACTCGAATGGCTAGATCGATGAATTGATCCAGGTTGAGGCCCTCGTCCCGGCATGCTAGCTCCATCTGAAGGTCCGGGTGCAAGCCCTTGCGAAAGTGGAGCTTGAGGGGCTCATCATTCCATCCACTCTGTGCCGCGAGGGTACGGAAAGTCAATGCAAAGTCCGCCGCAGTTCCCCTGCCCTGCTTCAAAGCCATCAGCTGCTCCCCGGCCTCTCCGCTCTCGGAACTAGGCTGAAAAACCTCCTTAAAGCGTCGCTTTAATTTATGCTGAAAAGATGTCTTTAGGCCCCTTTTGAAAGACACAAAACATCTTATGTTAAAGGGTAGTCTTAATTTATGGTATTTTACTTTATCAAAGGAGGAGCAGGTAGAAGTGGAGGAGCTGCCCCTCACATTGAAACGCATGTACCAGGCAGAATACATTGTGAGGAACAGTCCTGGACTTTTCACTGGCCAGGTGCAAGAACCGTGATACATGATGATGGATCATAATGACCAAATGAAAGCGTTGCTTTGGATGCCAAGGAGCCTTTCACGTTCATTTTTGAAAATATCAAGGACATGGAAACATTCATGATTATTTGCAGAGACACCCTCAACCTGAGAGTAAATGCTGGACATGGGGTGTACAGTCACCCATATACAGTTTATTAGTGTGTATGAGTGTGTCTGGGTGACTGTGCGCCCCACGCACTGCTTGTTAGAGTGACAATTTTTTTTTCTTTTAAATAAAATAAAGATACTCAAAGTGTACTTAAGGACAATACTCAAGTAAATGTACTTCACTACTGTCCACCTCTGGTCTCATGTCACTTCTGTGTGCACACTATGCATTCTTTCAAGTCACTTCCATTGTCAGTTTGAAATACTCTGTTTCCCCAGACTTGTTTGTTAATGTAAGTGCAGATAGTCTAGGTAGAAATGCATATTATGTTCCTTATTGTCTTCTGTAAACACCACTGAAGGGATTATTTTCCTCATTTAGATTATAGAATTAGCCTATATAGACCCATTCTAATACAAAATTACTCAATTTAAAGTTAACTAATATTAGTAGCTTTTAATAAAAAAACGACACAAACAGTCTTTGACAATACTACAGACCTCAGATAGAAACAAGGCAAGTTTAAGTAGGCCTAATGCCATACATCAAGGAATGGCAAAGGGGAGTATGGAGGAAACTGAAGGTTTGCTGTGACAGAAAATCTCAGACTTTATTCCACATGTAACCAAAATCGTGTATGTTCATGTAACAACTTTGTTATTTTGGATAATTGCAACCACGTAAACACATCGTAAATATAGCTTAAGCTACATTTAAAAACATCAAAACAGACCCGCTGTGAACTGTTAAATGAAAAACGCAATGTAGCCTATAAAAATATGCCTCCAATAGTGCCGTCTGTCCGTCAAGTGTTTCATCGCAGAACGGATCGTGCAGGTGGGAAGTGACTTTTTCTGTTACGTAATTACGCGCATGCGCAGAACGGATCGTGCAAGTGGAACGGATTGTGTACTCACAGATACCATTGAATGGCCCCCATGCTCGCCTGATCTAAATCCAATAGAATACCTCTGGGACATTCTGTTTTGGTCCATCCGACGCCACCAGGTTAGACCCCAGACTGTCCAGGAGCTCAGTGATTCCCTGGTCTACATCTGGAAGGAAATGACCCTAGGACACCATCTGTTGTCTCAATAGGAGCATGCCCCGATGGTCATACAAACTACTGAGTACCATTTTGAGTTGCTGCAATGAAATTTCAGCATAAAGATGCAACACCTGATGATCTGGAGGAAAATGTACCTTCTTTACCAAGCTGCAGCAGCCAGTGTTCTGATACTAGTATGCTGTCATTTTGTTTGTTAAAAATAGCAATTAAGTACTTGTATTTGTGTTCAGTATTAATTGTTAACTTACTAATATTCTTTTGGGGTATTTTGTTTCTAGGCGTTTATTCCATGAAAATAGAATTTCTGGAGGAGAAAATAAAGTGGCAAGAAAAAATGATCGGAGAGCTAGTATATGAATGTGATTTTCTTCGAGAACAGGTTCTTGGGAAAGCCAAAGGAGAAGATGTTGGTTAGTATAATAATAAAATTTTTCATTCTGTGCATGCAGTAATTTATTACATCCAAACAGTTTACGCATCAGACTTTTACATTTTTTGGTAATTTCCGTTGATTTCACTTGTATATCTGCTGAGTGCTATTAGCTTTGGTTAACAACATTAGATATTTTCAACATTTGCTCATTGTGACATTACTTTGCCCATGCTTTTGCAAAACATACAAAACTGACTACAGGTATTTCCCAGTTGAAATGAGCACTAGAATTGCAACTCTGCATTTTATTTGTTTCAGCTCATATGACGAGTACAGTGGCTGATTGCAGCATTGTAAATGCTTTGTTTTTCACTCATATACCTCATTCGGAGCAACAGCATGACAGGTATGAAAGTACAGTAAGGCTACAGGGATAAACTTAGCAATTTTCTATTGACATCTGCTGTAAAATCTCTTTTTCAGAACATTTTCCATAGCTTTGTTGTCTGAAAATTTATTTGTCTACTTTTATCTCTTTAAAAGACTTTACAGTCAACTGAAAAGAGACTTTGCTCTGAATAAGGTCCATAACATGCTGCTAGTTTATGATATCTAAACTTTACTGCAATGCATCATTGGAAAGAGGGCACATTTTGTTACTTATATCACTCACACTATGCAACATTGATGTGCCTCAGTGAATGAATAAGGGTTTGAAGCCACAGAATCGACATGCTCAAAATGAAACAATATGACCCCACCCCACATTCTGACATTCACCATGAGCCTAGATTGACGATTTTAAATAAAAACTGTAGTGAATTGTACCTACATACATGTTTGCCACTCTTTGCAAAATTGTGTCACAATTATAAAAATGCATCACCTACACCAGGGGTTTTCAAACTGTGGGTCAGTGAGGAAAGGTGGGTCGCGCAAAGTCACTTAGCTGCAGCTATATTTACGTTACGGTGAATCAAAACCAGTACGATAATGAGCGAACGACTCTTTAGAGGCGATTCTGTTTTTCAAATGAATCATTTAAGTTAAAACACATGAGCTGAACAGTCTGAATCAGCATTCATTGAATGACTAACTGAATAGTAGTCCGATTCATTTGTGTTGAACTGTCACGTGTCTACGTCAGTAACGTACAGCATTTATGACCGCAGCCGCGAAGTGTTTGCTAAAATGGAAAAGTTTTTAAAACTAAAGGCGTCGAAGACTTCTGATATGTCTTCAGATCAAACCAAATCTAAAAAGGAGCCACACAGAAAATATGATCAGTCCTACCTCGATCTTGGTTTTATTGCCGGCGGAGGTCCAGAGGGTGAGGAAACCCGCAGTGTCTTTTATGCTTAGAAAAGCTTGCAAGTGCTAGCATGAAACCCTCAAAACTTAAACGGCACCTGATAACAAAACATTCTGTATATGTCAACAAAGGTCGATCATATTTACTTCTAAAAAAAGAAGAGTATCTTCGTCAACAAAAAATGATCACAGGTACAGCCAGCATCCCACAAAAAGCACTTCGAGCCTCATTTTTAGCTGCATATCGAATCGCAAAATCCAAAAAGCCACACACCATAGGAGAGGAGCTTCTGCTGCCGGCCTGCATAGACATCGTTGAGGAAATGCTGGGTAAAGATGCTGCAGTAAAGATTGCTAAAGTTCCACTTTCTGATAATACAGTACAACGGCGTACTGAGGAAATGTCTTCTGATATACGCGAACAAACAAGTGAAAAAATCCGCAATAGTGCTGCATTTGCTCTACAGCTTGACAAAAGCACAGATGTTGCAAAAAGTGCACAGTTGCTGGCTTATGTCAGGTACATTGACTCCACTGACATCGTTGAGGATTTTTTATTTTGCGAAGAACTGAAAGAACGAACGACAGGAGCCGATATTTTTGACTGCTTGAATGGATACATAACGGCCGAGGGCTTCCAGTGGGAAAAGTGTGTGGGCCTCTGCACAGATGGAGCAGCGGCGATGACGGGCAAGAAAAGCGGTCTTCTTGCCCGCGTAAAGGAGGTTGCCCCCTTAGCTACTTTCACCCATTGTTTTTTACATCGAGAAGCCCTTGCAAGTAAGAAACTGCACCCCGAGTTAAACGACGTTTTGCAGACTGCCGTAAAAATAGTAAATGCTATTAAGGCCGGCGCCCTCTCTTCCCGACTTTTTGTAGCGCTATGCAGCGAAATGGTATCAGAACATCAGCATCTGCTTCTTCACTCCGAGGTCAGGTGGCTATCGCGGGGCAATGTGTTAACTCATCTGCTTGAGCTGCGAGAAGAGGTCTCGCAGTTTTTATCAAATGTTGATTCTCCTCTTGCTGTACACCTGTCAGATGATGAATGGTGCGCGAAGCTTGCCTATCTGTCGGACACATTCACTCATATAAACGAACTGAATAAGAGCATGCAAGGTCTATCATCATCCATTCTGACATACATAGACAAGATCACGGCTTTCACCAGCAAGCTGAAATTGTGGAGATCCCGAGTGGAAAAAGGAGTGTGGGACATGTTTCCATCACTGTGCGTCAATGACGGTGAACGCATCCGGGAGACTGTACATACTCACCTCGGCGCGCTGATTCAGAAATTCCACGAGTATTTTCCCGATATCGGAGGTAAGACATTTTTGTTCTATAATTACTATTATGTATATGTTAAACATTTAAAGTTTTGCCACTATTAGTTTACTTCATTGTAATATTAAGTTTATCTCTTTCTATCAAATCAATTATCTGTAGGTATGGCAGAATGGGACTGGATACGGGATCCCTTTAGAAGTGAGGCGAGAGAGCGCTGTGTCCTGACAGGAAGAGCAGAGGAGGAGCTGATAGATGTGGCTTTAGACAGGAGCCTTCAACTTCTTTTCAGAGAGTCAAAGAATCTTGGACAATTCTGGGTGTTTGTTGCCAAGGAATACCCCATCCTAGGAGCTGCTGCTCTCAAAGTTTTAGTGCCCTTTTCTACCACTTACCTATGTGAGAGTGGATTTTCTGCTCTGACGGCAATGAAAACAAAATACAGATCTCGCCTACAGCCATCACAAAACATGCGTGTCAGTCTGTCCAGAATAATTCCTAGATTAGATATGTTGTGTTCTAAGAAGCAGGCACACCCTTCTCACTAATAAATTTCCTTTGCTTTTCAGTTCTTAAAATGTATATATCTTTGTAAATAAGTATAACTCAGTACACAGTTATTCCTCTTACAATCTTAGCATCTTAACACAACTGTGTTTCTCATAAGCCTTTTAGTATTGCAATCAACTGTAAATTTCATTCTTATGAAGCAAAATAAAAACTGCTCTGTAAATGAGTTTTTTTTTTACCCATTTTTCCATATTAAAATATTATGGTGGGTCTTGAGATTGAATTACTTGCCTAGGTTGGTCCCGGAATGAAAAAGTTTGGGAACCCCTGACCTACACAATTCTAAAGATCTGTTCCTAATCAAATTAGTAAAGTGTCATTTAGCCAATGATAAGCTGTTTCCTAAGTAATTGTCATTTGTCTAAAAATTCTATGCTACACATGATCATTATTTTTAGCACCTTTCAACATCAAACGAGAAGTCCCCCACCATGATGACACTACCTCCTCATCACAAAGATTGAACGAATCTGATGAGCCTGAAATAATAGCCAACAATCAGAAGAAAAAGAAGGTGGTGGCACATCATGGACTTCGACATCACATAAGAGGTCAGTGGGTTTTCTACATTGTTCCTAATGCTTACATTGTATCAAGATATCATATTGTTTTTTTTTCCCAAGCACTTGAAATTGCTTTCAACAATGTTGTTTTAAGTTCAGTGAAAATAACCCATTTAGTCATGATCTGGCCCAGAACTGTTAAATTATTAGAAATTAATGGTTAATTGACCTATATAATTTATACACATATATATTTTCCTTTTCCTTTTTTTTTTTACCAATGCAAGTGTGTGTTCTCTATTTATGTAAATATGGTTATCATTTTAAAACAAAATATTTCTATTTAATTTATTTTTGTTAAATTAATTTTCTCATCACTTACTCAGCTGTTTGTCTTTTTAAGCTTGCATCACATTATTACTTCTGTGGAACAAAGAAAACATTTAAAAAAAAAAGTAAAGTCCTTGAAAGTCCTCAAATTTCATTTTATAGTATCTGTACGAACCGTTCAACAGCTGTAATTTCTACAGTGTTCTTGGCACAATGCATAGATTGAGTATGAGGCAGTTGTAAGTGAGTTTCAAAAACTACAGCTAGGAGACTGCAGTGACTTGGGGGTTATACTTGGGGGGTCTATTTATTACTGTACATACCCTACAAAAGATATTATGGATTAAATTAATAAAGCATATGGAACAAAATGCTTTTCTACTGCTATTATATTCTTTTTTTGAGTTTGAAAGTTTTAGGTTTTAGTACTCATTGACCTGTGTTATATACAAAAAATAACATCACATCTTATGGTCTTATGTCTTATTTTGCTGAAAAATTAAATATACAAGTTAAACATCATAGGAGTGAGTGAATACTATATAATAATTTATGTATGAAGTATTCTTTTAAGTAAAATTCTCTTTGTTGATCTTTTTATACTTTGTTTTGACAATATGTTTTTCTTTCTTATTTATGCAAAGTTAAAGGTCCAGGGGAGGTCATCAGCCGCTATAATCAAGTCCTCAAAACATTCAAGAAAGTTTGCACCATGTCAGAGGCATTCCATCGGCACAGTGTTGACAGGGGCACCATTGCGGCAACAGCACCAATAGCAGAGCTTCAGATTGCAGACCCCAAGACCTACAGCACCCTGGTGTTCGATCCAGCTATGGAAACATTGCTTGCTTTTGCAAAAAGATGTGCCAGTAGTGTTAATCCTGAAATAAAAAGATCTATTGAAGATCTCAAGGCTCGAGGGCATCTTTTGCCCATTTTGATGAAGTACTGAAAAATATGTGTTGCTGCAACATTTTGTTCAAGAAAGAAAGAGACCGTTCAGTAAAAGTTCAGGTTTAGATAATTGTTATAGTATAAGTATCCAAAATATAGTTGGATACTTATAATTGTTTTAGTTTTTTTTTTGTTGTTGTTGTTGTTGTTGTTGTTTTTGTTTTCTTTTTGTTATATTCTGCAAATATATTTTCTACTGGTTAAATTTGTCTGTTGGTTAGTAACTTTTTGAGCAGTGTTGACAAAAAAAAAAAAAAAAAAAAAACCTGAAGGAGCCCTGTATTTAAGATTGTAACAATTAAAGCAGTATGTTAACTGTTATTTTGTTTTTATACAGTGTGTTTACAGTTATTATTGAGGATGTGTGTCATCTGTTGTTTGTTCTCTTGTTGAACCAAAAAACAAAGACAGAATTCTTCATTGCAATATTTCATGTCTCTGTTCTTAGTGGAAAACAGCAACTACTTACTTTAGAATAGGGAACATAATCTGAAGTAATACTGCATTTATTAGTGAGAAATATGTTTGTTAGCTATTAATAAATTCAGAGAATGGGGAATATTTTGTTTATAAATAATTTATTAGTAACTGATAGAAAGACTGCTTCTGTGTAACATCACAGTGTTTTTCAGCTAATTTAAATGTGATGGAATGCCTATTCTATATTTATTTCATACTTATAAGCTACACATTCACACAGCGTACTGAGAGCTTATAAAGCGTATAATTAGCACAATACCAGCTATTTGTTTGTTTTATTTGTAGCTAATTAGTACATTGTTAGGACAGAAACAAGTATTAAGGGTCTATAAGACAAAAGTAAGACAACAACCAGTAAAGGCCTTATAAATAACTTGTAATGGCATACAAGTACATAACTAGTCACTTACAAATGCAGTAATTAGTCATTAATTACTGTCTAATTTCTGATCCTTAAAATAAAGTGTTACCAAACTTTCATATATTCTATAATCATTACATGTAAAGTAAAACATTACAAAAGATTTGTTTTATTTTTTTATTTTTGTGATTACAGCATACAGCTCATGAAAGTCAAATATCTAGTAGCTCAGAATATTAGAATATTTACATTCAAGTTTCATTAAATGACCATCCCTACAGTATAAATTTGGGCTATCTCTTGTTCTTTGAAATCACACTAATGGGGAAGACTGCTGACTTGGCAATGATCCAGGAAACAATCATTGACACCCTCCACAAAGAGAGTAAGTCACAGAAGGTCATTACTGAATGGGGTGTCTGTTTACAGAGTGATGTATCAAAGCATATTAAATGTGAAGTTGACTGGAAGGAAGAAATTGGGTAGGCAAAGGTGCACAAGTAACAGGGATGACCGCAAGCTTGAGAATACTGTCAAGTAAAGCTGATTCAAACACTTGGGAGAGCTTCACAAGGAGTAGAATGAAGCTGGAGTCAGCGCATCAAGAGTCACCACACTCAGACGTCTTCAGGAAAAGAACTACCAAGCCAATTCTGAAACAGAAACAATGTCAGAAGCATCTTACCTGGGCTAAGGAGAAAAACAACTGGACTGTAATGGACTGAAATTTTGCATTTCATGTTGAAATCATGGTCCCAGAGTCTGGAGAAAGACTGGATAGGCACAGAATATAAGCTGCTTGAAGTCCAGTGTGAAGTTTCTGAAGTCAGTAATGATTTGGGGTGTCATGACGTCTGCTGATGTTGGTCATTGTGTTTTATCAAGTGCAAAGCTAATGCAGCCATCTACTAGGAGATTTTGGAGCACTTTATGCTTCCATCTGCTGACAAGCTTTATGGAGCTGCTGATTTCCTTTTCCAGCAGGACTTTAGCACCGGCCCACTGTGCAACAACCACTTCCAAGTGGTTTGCTGACCATGATATTGCTTTATTGGCCAGCCAACATGCCTGACTGAGCCCCACTGAGAATCTATGGGATATTTTCAAGAGAAAGATGAGAAACAGTTGATCCTACAATATACAGACAATCTGAAGGCTCAATAGTGCCTCAGCAGTGCCACACTTCACTGATGCTGTAATTTGTGCTAAGAGCATGCCATTTGCTGTAATAGGTGCTGCCGTAAGTATTAGTGCATAAATGAGCATACTTTTAAAGAACTTGAACGTTTCTGTTTTACAAATCGTTTTTTTTATTATTGATCTTAGGAAATAAGTTGTAATCCTCAAAATTAAACCAAAAAAGTTTTGAAATATTTGACTTCACATGTAATGAATCTAGAATACATTAAAGTTTCAGTTTTTGAAATAAGTTACAATTAAATTAAAAAAAAAGATTTTTTTCGCGATATAAATTTTTTTTGAGCTGCACCTGTATATTTTCCTTTTCAGCAACGATCATTTCAGGGCAGATGACTCAATGTAAAAATTGCTGTTTGATTGACAATGTAATTATATTTATAGCTGACACGCCCACACCTCGTTCACCCAGTCATTCCACCATCCAATCACCAACACGCTCCCAGTTCAGTTCAATAGCTAGAGTACAAATAATTTTACTTGCACTATAGATGCTGACATAAATACTGATTCAGAACTTCGGATTGGAATTCCAACATACACTCTTAATCATTTCTTTTTTCCCCCTGATCACTTAAAGGTAAAACTACCCAGAAGCTATTCTTCATATCTGGCACTGTACCAGCAAAGTGTGACTGTGAGAAATGTTTGAAAGCTGAACCAGAACCTCTGAGGAACCATGATTGGAAGACCATAAAATGTTATGTTTATAATGTATGTTTTATAATGACCTAGATAAAGGCCACAGAAAGAAAAGCATTGTTCTAAAGTTGTTTTCATTAAAATTCATGTCTGTGAAAGGAAGCATGTGTTAAAGTTAGTTAAAAGCTTTTTGCTTCTTTCTTATTTATGATTTTATTTTATTTTTTTACTTCTAGTATAACAGGACTTTTGAGGTTTTGTTTTGAGGTTTGACTTTGAGTTCTCATTAAAAGTTGAATTCAGTCATTTTCATCTAAATTAATGTCTTGAAGTTCAATTAGCAGTAGGTTTATTGTAGTGATACGTATTAGGTGAATGAGTAGTAACTGATGAACACCATTTAAAAATGAATTAACAAATATAGCAAGAATAATTTGAAGTGGAAATGTATAAATGTTTGACTTGTGGGTATGTTATGGGTTCACTACTCCTTTTCACTATCCACATACAATCCTTTGTTTGTGAACGAAGAGCTTGTTCACTGCAAAATCAGTCCACTTCAGTCACACTGATATTGCAGTCAAATGTAGGAACCATCAATCAGTCAATTCAACCAAAAAATCTGCATGTGGAGGAGATGGATTACATACACAACACTAGTACAGGATCCTCTGTGTTATTCCTGATCTAAAACTGAATCCAAAGCAGTTTTTAAAAGAGGCTCCCATTTGGTGGATGCAGTCAGCATATGTTTCTAGTGCAGTAGGTTTCAGAATGTTGTCATTCCCCTGAGTTATCCTCTGATGATGTACATCATATATATACAGTGGATATAAAAAGTCTACACACTCATGTTAAAATGCCAGGTTTAAAATAAAAGACTAAAATAATGTGGTTGCATTAGTGTACACACCCTTAAACTAATACTTTGTCGAAGCACCTTTTGATTTTATTACAGCACTCTTGACTTTAATTGGATTCAGGTCTGGGCTCTGGCTGGGCCATTCTAAAACTTTAATCTTTTTCTTGTGAAGTCATTCTTTTCTTGATTTGGATGTACGCTTAGGGTCATTGTTGTGCTGAAAGATCAGACCATATCAAGACCATAACATATTTTCCCACATGCTTTTGGAAGACTTCAAATGGGTTTTTAACAAAATTGAGCCGGGCTCGGATGTTTCTCATCGTAAGAAAAGGCTTCCGTCTTGCCATCCTACCCCACAGCCCAGACATATGAAGAATACTGGTGATTGTCGTCACATGTACCACGCAACCAGTACTTGCCAGAAATTCCTGCAGCTCCTTTAATGTTGCTGTAGGCCTCTTGGCAGCCTCCCTGACCAGTTTTCTTCTTGTCTTTTCATCAATTTTGGAGGGACGTCCTGTTCTTGGTAATGTCACCTTTGCACCATATTTTCTCCACTTGATGATGACTGACTTCATGGTGTTCCATGGTATATCTAATGCCTTAGAAATGTTTTTGTACCCTTCTCCTGACTGATGCCTTTTAACAATGAGATCCCACTGATGCTTTGGAAGCTCTTTTGCTGTGAGATGTGACTAGGAAAATGTCAGGAAAAGCCTACTAGAACAGCTGAACTTTATTAATTAATCAGAGGCAGAGGGTTAATCAGAGGCACTTTAAATGATGGCAGGTGTACTGACTCCTAACATAACAATATTTTTATTTCCCACTGAATAAAGTATTCAGATTGTTTTTCAATTGAGTTGTACAGGTTATAGGTCACATAAAAGGTGGAAAAATTTCTGAAATTATTTAAATCACATAAACCTGGCATTTTAACAGGGATGTGTAGACTTTTTATATCCACTGTAATCCAGCATGGAGTTTGTGGCCATGCACAGGACTGGGACTTGACTGTGACCAAATCTTTCCATCATATCACTGTACCGGCAAGGGTATGTCAACCTCTTAAGCAGCATACACAGCGCTTCTACTCCTCCCATAACACTTCTCTGATCACAGATGATTTCGTTGGGAATCCTGAGAACATCTGCCAGAATCGGCAGGTCACATTCTGATGCGAAATTCATTTATACATTCATCCTCCTCCATGTCATTAAGATTAAAAGGCAAGTATATTTTGCATGGTAAATCTAGGTTTGTAGACTTATTGGCATCATAAGTTGTCGTTTAATGCCGAAAGCACACTTTCTCTTGCCCGTTTAAAAGACCTTTTTGTTATGCCAGTGATAGTCTAAATGATTTAAGGGGGACATATTATACAAAACTCATTTTTTGCGTGTTTTTGTATTTTCATTTGGGTCTCTACTGCTCCTATAAACACTCCAAGCGTGAAAAAAAAAACATCCATCCGTTTTATGTCTCAGGAATCATATGCTTATATGACTCTTTTGAATTTCTCCCTTAACCTGACGTCAGGATAGGGAAAATATGCATAGAACCACCCACTCACCAGTCGAGCCCTCACCCACTAGATTAGCTGAAGATCCGCCTTTTTTATGTACCGGTTTTACGAGGATAGACAAGCAAGTCTCACATGAAGTGTTGTTGTTGGCTGCACACAACAACACCAGTCCTTACGCCGTCTGCCAGCTAAGGAGAAACAGAAAAATTGCGTGGCTCCATTTTATTTACGATGGCCATGTCCCAGCAACAATCGGAAAGAATGTTGTGGTGTGTGCAAACCATTTCAAGGTGGACTGCTTTGAAAACCTTGGACAATACAAAGCAGGATTAGCCCGCAAACTTCGTCTGACGGAGGAAACTGTACCGACTATCCGTGACAAGTCAGCAGATGAGGGAGATACAAGTACTTTCATATGAGTTTTGTGTTTCTATTGCAATTAAGCATGAACTGGCTTGTTTGTGTTTCACCATTAAGCACAAGCTAAAGCTAATATTACTACTAGCTCTGTTTTCTCCATTCCAAATTGCAAAAAAAATCCAGTCATTTTTATAGCTCGATAAAGTTTAAAAAAGCACAGAACTGGCAGCTTTAGTTGCAAACTCTATAACTTAAAGCTGCATGAATACGCATCACACACTCCAGACTGCACATTCAGGAGTACAGAAGTTGATTTATAAAGTTGACTAACCATTCAGAATCTGCTTGCTGCAATCATAGTGTTTGTGCAGGTGGCTCCTCTTGGAACATGTAGGTTTGGATAGCGCCTCTGTTTTTGGCCATTTTCACGTGTAGTAAACGTGCAGCGTAAACATGGGGTGGGGGTGAGTGGGCGTGGCCAGCAACAGTTTATTTGCAGACAAAGTGACAGCCCTTAAATGATTAATTCGGAAAGGGACTGAAACTGAAAGTATAGGGCTGGTGAGATCTCTTTATTTGATTTTGTGCAAAGAACTTTATGAACATGATTTTTGTAGCCTATAGACATATTCTTATAACTTATTTAAAAAAGGTATAACATGTCTCCCTTAATGTTTCACCGACCTCTCGGTTGTTGCTTTTGCTTAGTAATTTTTGCGATCTTTGGCTACGGCAGTTAACAACGCACTGCAACTTAAGAAAACACATGCAAATAGCAAAAGCACCAGCAAAAATAGAAAACATCATCATCAGTTTGACAGCACATGTGCTGCAAATACTCGCAACACAACCAAATACAGAAACACACTGCAAGAGCAGAAACGCACTGCAAACACTCACAACACAAACAAATTAAGAAACGCTCTACAAAAACAGAAACGAGCTGCAAATAGTCACAACACAACCAAACACAAAAAACGTGCTCCCGAAACAGAAACGCATTGCAAATAGACAACACAACCAAACATCAAGGGCAAGTGGAGTGATGGAGGATCTCATCCATGGCACTAGGCCATTTCCAGGATGCTGCTGTGGATTTCTCCTGTCTCACTGCTCATACCAGTCTGCAGACATTTCAGATCATACAAAGATGCACAGTTATAATTCAAAAGCTGTTATTTTAACAGCACAATAGCATTTGATCTCTGTATTAGAAGTTACAAAATAATCTTACTTTATATTTTGTTTTAGATTTTCCTTTTTTCCCCAAAAAATGCTGCTGTTACCTTTCCTTGCAGGTTCTGCTTCACCACAAAAGATCTGAAGCAAAGGCACAGAAATCAAGAATCAGAAAAGTGTTGTAATAGCTCTGTTTGAAATGACAACAATTAAAATAAACTACAACTTAAGATTTAAAAGATGTTATATTGGTGTCTGTAGTGTAAGTGTACTCACTCAAAGCCTTTGATGGCAGCATTTCTTCATTAGTCACACTTCACCAGATAAACATGTGTCTGCATCTATCTCTGTAACATCCAGACAAGATTTAGTTATGTGCTAAATACTGCATTTACATGTTGAGGTAGTTGCATGTTAATTGACTTTTTATTCAACATAAACACTAGTTACTTCATGTACACGTTTTTTTTTTTATACATATATTCAGCTAAAGCAGTGTTGACAAAATAATATACATAATAAGCATACATAATGTACATCACTCACTCAGATGTCTGTTTGGTGCTCATCTGCAATTCTCTTAGAACATTTAACATCAGTTGTTAAACAGACATTTATTTGTAGTCTTTAAGATATATGGTTTAAGTAAATCCACTTTGGAGATGTACCTGTGCTGCCTGGAGCTACTGTTCCCTATACATAATAAAACATATTTTTACAGCGAATTCACAAATATAATATAACATTACTATCTAACATCTTGTGCAAATCATACAGTAGCTCAACGTGTTCTGGTTTGTAATATTCGCATTTGTAAAAACCCTCGTCGCAGTTCTCAATCTTGTTCGATGATGAAATATTGATCTCCCATGGCCTCCTGGGATTGAAAAGTGCCCATCGATGAACATTTCAGAAGCTGGGCAGAAGCAGTAGGACATCCGGGGATTTCTCGCCTACTTATTTAGGTTTTGAACATACTTCTTTCTTTTCTCCTACTATATGATAGGTACACAGCAAAAAGCCCAGAGTTAAATTAACTCTCCTGGAAGTTTATTTGAGTCCACACTCAAGAGTGTGAGAGTGTTAAAATCTGAGTGTTAAATTAACACTGAGCCGGAGTTAAAGTTAATGAGATAATTGGTGATTAATTAAGTGATGATTGATCATTATTGAAGATACCTGATGACAACAAGCAGAATCACCAAAGGAGAAAAATCACATTTTTTAAGCAACCATTATAGTGGTCAGTGTTTGTATTAGTTGGGATCTTGACCCTTATATCTTTAACATTAGGTTTTGTTTGGCTGCTCTATTTCAGTTATAACAGCCAGACAAGCCAAGAACACAAGTCATCAAGTGGCTGTAATTTATGTTTCTGTTACCGGAAATGTAACTCAGAGGTTGTGCTCTAAATGAGTTCAATGATTCAGGTCAAATAATTATCTTGAGTATTTAGCCTTGTGGATCCACAACAAAATATTTCTTTTAAATACATTTCAGAAGAACTACTTATGAGCTGTTCAAGCAAAAGGCATTTGCTTAGTCACACACAGACATCAAGAACCAGAGTATGAATCTCAACAACGGTGACAAACAGCATATTCAGAAAAGCAGATAAAGGAAATTACAGAGACAATTCAGCTCATAATTTATTCATGCCACAATGCATGATGGGAGTCATGGATGAGTTTTGATTGGTTGTAACATGATTATTTGATGCTCACCGTTGTTGTGATTCTCACGCTGATTCTTCATGTCTGTATGTCTTAATTAAAGGAATTTTTTTTTTTTTTTATCATAATAAATTTTAAAATAGTGTGTCTGTTTACACTAAATGCAAATAGCCATTTTAAAATTTTTTTTTTTTAAAGATCTGTCTGATTATAGGCATACATATAGAAACTAAACTCTATTATACAGGTTGCTACATTAAGAATGCAAACACTGACCGCTATAATGGTTGCTTAAAAAGTGTGATTTTCTCTTTTGGTGATTCTGATTGTTATCATCAGGTGTCTTCAATAATGATCAATTATCTCATTAACTTTAACTCTGACTCAGTGTTAATTTAACACTCAGATTTTAACACTTTCACACTCTTGAGTGTGGACTCAAATAAACTCCCAGGAGAGTTAATTTAACTCTGGGCTTTTTGCTGTGTGGGGAGATTGCGAGTCAGGGTCTTTGCGACATTATCTCAGAATACACTAGTTTATTAATGGATCATTCAAATATCTCCTTACTGTTTCCACCGACACATTCAATGCTAATTATTTTTGCCGGTGCTTTGTGACAAGAAGATGGAAGGGGACATATGCCCCGACGCTCCAGCGGAGTGAAGAAAAGGTGGAGATACGAGCTCTTCTCAGACAGCTGAAGTGTTCAAATGAGTTAAGAGATTTGCTCTCAAACTATTTTCAACACTTTAGATTAGTTAATAATTTGTAAAAATTACAGATCCACGTGGGCACTGACCAATAGCATCGATTTGTGAAAAAATATGAAATTTACAAAATTTGGACATACGAGGTTTCCGCCCGACAGCGACGATATATTGATCTACATACAGTATACTGTAGTTGGGTATAGCTTTTGCATTTCAATAGTTATTTATACTTACCTTGTTTACAAACTCCTTCCGTTGATCAGTAGGAATTCGCTTGGGAGCTTCAAACTGAACTTTAAAATGCACTGGGTTACTTCCTCTGTACTTTTTTTATGTACTGGTTACCAAGTTTTCCAATCAAATCCATGCCAATTAGCTCAAATGGCTGGGTTACTTTTCAAAACAAAGAAAGTATTAGTAATTACATTTTTGTCTTTAAAACCTCTTTTACATATTTAAAACAGTAACAACCAATACAAAACCCAAAATAATCTTGTCAAACTATTAGGGGTGTGATGAGCCACTTATCCCACGAGAACGAGACAAGACAAGATTTTTCTTACTTTTTTAAAGAAATCCTTAATAATGAAATATATAGGGAAAAATTGTATTTTATTCAACTGAAAAACAAAAAAATCAGGTGCAGTTTGATATGAACTTTATGAAATTAAACTTCTATTTTAATGAATTATATGCAGTAATAAACATGTAAACTTATGCACAGTAAATTCCCTGGTGTTAAATCAACACCGCTCGGTGTTCATATGGGAACCACCAGCAGGGTGTTAAAAGTAACACCGAAGCAGTGTTAGAGTTAATTAGGCAATTGAGTGATTAATTAGGTGATGATTAATCATTATTGAAGACACCTGATGATAACAAGTAGAATCACCAAAGGAAAAAATCTACATTTTTAAGCAACCATTATAGCGGTCAGTGTTTGCATTAGTTGGTCTCTTGACCCTTACATTTTTAACATTAGAGTTGGTTTGCTGCATGTTAGTTATAACATCCAGACAAACCAAGAGCAGAAGTTATCAGATGATGGTGATGATGATTTGATCTGAATCATCAGATCAGTTTAATCTTTAAGTTACGTTTGTGATGTTGGAAATATAATTCAGAAATTACACTCTAAATGAGTTCAGTGATTCAGGTCAAATAGTTACAAAAATGAATTTCTTTTTTAACTGGTTTTAAAAGTTTTGATGTGATATATATGAAATATGTTAGTTTAAGCACACACAGACATCAACAACCAGAGTATGAATCTCAACAATGGTGACAAACAAAAGAAACTGGTAAAGAATAAAATAAATTACAAAGATAATTAAGCTCATAATTTATTCATTCTGCAATGCATGATGGGAGCCATGGAGTTTGATTGGCTACAACATGCTTATTTGATGCTCACCGTTGTTGTGATTCTCATGCTGATTCTTCATGTCTGTGTGTCTTCTTTAAAGTTTTTTTTTTTTTTTTTAACTTTTGGATTGAAATAAATTTAAAAACATCTGTCTGATTATAGGTATACTGTTCACAGGGTTGATGCAATCAGTAAGTAAACCAAACTCTGTTATACAGGTCATTACATATGGTCAAAATAAGGACAAAACAAAATCAAAGACACATGGATGCCTTTCCTCTGATTTGTCTGGCTATTATAGCAGCCAAACAAACTCTAATGTTAAAAAGGTAAGGGTCAAGAGACTAACTAATGCAAACACTGACCGCTATAATGGTTGATTAAAAATGTTGATTTTCTCCTTTGGTGATTCCTCTTGTTAACATCAGGTGTCTTCAATAATGATCAATCATCACTTAATTAACCACTCAAATACCTAATTAACTCTAACACTGCTTCAGTGTTACTTTTAACACCCTGCTGGTGGTTCCCATATGAACACCGAGCGGTGTTGATTTAACACCAGGGAATTTACTGTGTGCTACCTGATTCTGGATAAATTTAAAAAACACATATAAAAAAAAAAAAAAAAATTGGAGATCATGATTCTCATGATTCTGAAGAAAAAAGATTAGAAGATCTAAACAAAATAACATAATTTACTAGGGATTCTGACACAACATTCATTGCTTAAGTCTTTTTTTAAAAATATATATTCAAAAAAAATAATGAATAAAGACTTAATTTACTATTGGAATCTCCTGAATGAATGATTCATTGATAAATGTGTTTTTAAACGTGCAGTTGTCGTCATCTCCTGGTGGAAGAGGATAAACATTGCAATACATACACGTGTTAAGATACTTTCATTTTGATCGCTATTATAGACATTAAGTGTTTATCCACAAACTATAAACTTTTATTCTACTACTTCTGTTAGTTAAATGTATGTAACAAATAATGATCATTATGTGATTGAAAGGCATGAATAAGATTGCCTTGGCGTTTGAACAGAGTTCTTTTTAGGATTGATCATGCAGCTCTAATGTAAACACTGCACACGTTCTCGCGAGATCTCATGCCACGAGATCTCGTCACATCCCTACAAACTATATATCATTTGAAAGCTTACAATCTCTAGTTTTCAAAATATATTACAGAAGAGCAGAATTGTATCAGTTTACATCAATATATTTTCATACTCATAAGGAAAGTTCAGACGTTCAGATGTTTGAAGTGGTAAACATGACAAATCTTGAAAGATTGGTAGAAACCTCGGTTTGTTTTCATGCCAAGCGTTAAAAAGATAACGTTCAATTTTATGAGAAAAAAGGTCTGAAACTTTTTAATTTAAATAAAAAGGTATAGATTCTCCATTTGCTATAATGCACATATGTGTTCATTTATGTTTTTATTATAGGTTGAATTCATATCAAATACTGCCAAACTGCCCATACAACTTCTGAATAGGATGTCTACTTCCTAAATTGTATTAAAATTATGGAAATATATGGTTCAGATCACTCAAACCATAATGTACAAAACAATCACATAATGTAAACAAGTTGTCACAGAATAAGGATATGTGAATAACTCAAATTTGACAAAAATGTCAGACAGAACCTTATTATTCCAAGTGGACTAAATGTCTTTTTTAAAACAAGACCAACCTTACATCTACATTCCAAAGCATTCTTGAATTACAACCATTTAACCCTTTAGAACCTGAAGCTAAAAATGGCAGTTTTCACTCATTTTGTTTTTTTGACTATAAAATTATTAATTAATGTGCTATCTTCAAGTGCAAAGTGTCATTTTTTTTTCAGAACATTACTGGCTTTCAAAAAATGATAGTTATTGTAGATTACAGTGTGTGGCGTGTTTGTAAAAGGAATTTAAATAGACCAAATTTTAAAAACGGTAGAAATCTTGAAAAAGGAACTATAATACATAGATAAAGATATAAGTCTTTGTGGGACACTGGATTGCATTGTTTTCACTCAGGAGCCATTTTTTGTACCCTAGTTCTCCAGGCGTTTTTGGATCCTTCAGTCTAGTCATTCAAATGTGGCGCTCTGTGAAGTAGTTCCTGTCTAGTCCAAAATCACATTCCTGGCACTTCCATGGGGTGTTTCTTTTGCATAGTATGCAATGACACCGACCCATGTTGGCCCTATGTGAAAGGTCTTGAATGTCCTTCACAGGAACAGGCAGATGATCGCATCTCTCTTTGGGGTTGCCACCCAGGGGAACACCTGTGAGCTGAGCAGCTAGCAGCTCCTGAAAGTTTTGGCGTATCATGTGCTTCTCATGGTGGATGGCAGACAGCTCTTTGTAAAATGAAGTTGTTGGTCACTGCAGTGTCCAGGAAGTGCTGGAAAATGGTCATGTACCACTTCCACTTTGTTCCGAGCATCTGAGCGGTCAGAGGTGTCAACTCCCCCCATGTACTTATTGTACTGCTGAACTACTGTTGGCCTGGGAACAGGGACCCTTTCTTTCTGCCCATTCTCTGTTGCCTGCCATCTCAACACGGTCTCCCCACTGTACACTGTGTGGACACATGGAGACCTCCCTTGTGTCCATCCACTTCACAAACAGAAGGACATCATCTCTGATCAAGTGAATGGAGCCTCTTGGTGATCTTTTGTTCAGGGGATTTTGTTTGGTTGAAGGAACACAACTCTTCCTTCTCGATAAGTTCCACATGCACCAAAGCCCAGCTGGTGCAGATGTCGAAAGAGGAGAGGACTTGTGTAAACATTTTCACAGTAAATCACATAGCCTGGCCCCGGGTTGTCTCGGTTCACCAGTGATGTGACAACATCAAAAGACAGGCCTTTCCCAGATGCAAATTTTGACTTCCCAGTGTAGATTTTGAAGTCAGTGGTGTAGCCATTGACATCAGCAAACACAAAAAGTTTTATGCCCCACTTAGTAGGCTTGGTCTTCATATATTGCTTAAGGATATCGGTTATTGGTGGCAATCATCCTCTCATGAACAGAAATGTGCTGTCTAGGGTGGTAAATAGACATGCACCTGTTCCTCATAATGTCCAACTAGTAGGCCAAAGTCGTGTGCACAATGTAAAAATTGAGGGAACTACTTAGTACAGCATGCACCTGATTTAGTAAATCGAAGGAAAGAATAAATAAATTGTGCATATGATTTATAAAATTAGGGAACAACTTAGTACAGTATGCCCATGATTTAGTAAAGGGAGGGAGCGAATAAATAAATTGTGCATATGATTTATAAAATTAGGGAACAACTTAGTACAGTATGCCCATGATTTAGTAAAGGGAGGGAGCGAATAAATAAATTGTGCATGTGATTTATAAATAGAGGGAACGACTTGGCAAACTGTGCGCACAAGTTAGCCTACTATTTTTTTCCTGCACATCATGTGCGGGATGTAAAGGAATAATTAAACTCATCTTGCACCTCAATCCTCTTCATCTTGCGGCAAAAATTTGATTGTTGACCTGAAAACCAGCACAGTAAATTCTCCGGTGTTAAATCAACACCACTCAGTGTTCATATGGGATCCACCAGCAGGGTGTTAAAAGTAACACCAAAGCAGTGTTAGAGATAATTAGGTATTTGAGTGGCTAATTAAGTGATGATTGTTCATTATTGAAGACACCTGAAGATAACAAGCAGAATCACCAAAGGAGAAAATCACAATTTTTAAGCAACCATTACAGCGGTCAGTGTTTGCATTAGTTAGTCTCTTGACCCTTACATTTTAGTTTGTTTGGCTGCTGTATTTCAATTATAACAACCAGACAAGCCCAGAGCACAAGTTATCAGGTGATGATGATGTTTTAATATGATCATTATTTGATCTGAATCCTTGAATTAATTTAGAGTTTAATCTCTAAGTTATGTTTTCTTTATAGGAAATATAACTCAGAGATTACACTCTAAATGAGTTCAATGATCAAATAGTTATCTTGAATACTTAACATTAGCCTTGTGAATCCACAATGAACAATCTTTAAAAAAAAAAACGGTTTTAGAAGAATTTCTTACAAGCTGTTGTGATGTGATATATATTAAAAACGTTTCTGAAGAAGTCATTTGCTTAGGCACACAGACATCAAGAACCAGAGTATGAATCTCAACCACGGTGACAAACAGCATATTCAGAAAAACAGATCAACTCTGAACATCACAAAACAAGCTACTAAAAAGTCACATAAAAACAAAAGAAAATAGTAAAAATAAAATAAATTACAAAGACAATTCATAATTTATTCATGCCGCAATGCATGATGGGAGCCATGGAGTTTGATTGGCTACAACATGCGTATTTGATGCTCACCATTGTTGATTCACATGCTGATTCTTCATGTCTGTGTGCCTTAATTAAAGATTTTTTTAATTAAAGTTTGAAAATTTGAAAAACATCTGTCTGATTATATATATTTTGCCCACAGAGTTGATGTAATCACTAAAGAAACCTAACTCTGTTATACAGGTCACTACATAAGGTTATGTCAAAACAAAATCAAGGACACATGGATGCCGTACCTTTGGTTTGTCTGGCTGTTATAACACTGTTACAGCAGTCAAACAAACTCTAATGTTAAAATTGTAAGGGTCAAGAGACCAAATAATGCAAACACTGACCACTATAATGTTTGCTTAAAAATGTTGATTTTCTCCTTTGGCGATTCTGCTCGTTATCATCAGTTATATCGTTATACTAATGTTTATTCATCAGCTTTTAATTACCCAATTATCTCATTAACTTCAACACTGCTCAGTGTTATTTTAACACTACTTCAGTGTCTATATGTGTCCACACTCAGAGTGTTAAATTAACACTGAGAGTGTTAATTGCTGTGTACTCATGTTTCAACTATCAGCAGATGATTTATAAAACATTTCAAGGTTTTTCGTACATTGCTCCATTTTAACATGTTTTGAAGGCAAAATATGTCATTTATTTGATGTGTGCCAATTCAATAAGTACTTATGGAACAACACGAGTTATTCTCCATTCGTGTTAACCAAAAATCTATTGCATCAGTGGCATTATTTTAAGGACAAATGTTGAGAGCATGCAGGATCGTGGACTTTTTTGAAGTTCCTGCATTTCCCTATACTATGCAAATAACATTTGTGTAATAATATATTCAGTAAATGCACTATCGAATAACAGAGAATGAGACACGAGAATGTTAAAATATTTTAAGGTACGGTTACTAATTCTAATGTAATTAGCACTGTAATTTGAAAAGCATAGACTACTGTATTTTGGCATGTGAAATTCTTAATGAAATTGATTGTTTAGCTATTTTTTCAGTTATTGAAATAGTTCAGTTTTTGTATGCAATGACAAAGTGATTAGGCATATATTTAGTTTTTTTTATTAAGTTAATTTGGGAAGTTGTTGGGAAGATTTTTTTTTTTTTGTTGGTTAAATATAAGTTTTTTGTTTTTTTAAAGTAGCGAACAGCCGCCAGCATAGTCTGTTTGATCAGTTTGCCTTCTCAAATCATCACGACTTGACTAAGATAAAATCTATAGATATAAAAGGGTTAAAGTATAAAACAATATTGGTTTAAACGTTAAACAATGTGCAACAATTAAACAATGCAAACGTTAAACAATGTGCGCTTCGTTTGCGCGGAAAGTGGAAGCTAAAGCCACTTCGCAGGACATGGAGGCGCCAGTGCCGTCACATGCTTTTATTTCCAGTGGAAACAGTTTAAAATTATCCATCAAAACAATACATGGCTTACAGACATGATAAATGCATATATAGAAACATTAAAATTTTTGCTTAATGAAATAAAACAAATAAAACACAAAAACTCTTTCATTGTGTAGCTAAACCGTAAAGATGCATTTCTCAAGGCGCATTGGGGGGGGGGTACCACAGTGCTGCGGTACCACAGTGCGGTGGTACCAGTGCTGCGGTACCACAGTGCGGTACCGTGCTGCGGTACCACAATGCGGAAAAGCAAGCAACCAAACCGATCTGGCCGCCCTCAATTCTGCAGCATGAGCGACTCAAGAAGCTCCATAGTGGGAGGAGTGAACGGGAGTTCGGGATGGCAGCTTGTTATGTTGGGGGCTGGGCAGAAGACACAATTTCACGGCTCCCAGCATTCACACTAGCAGTACCCCTGGCTGGTGTCAGACAGTCTGATGTTGGGCATATCAAAAGCACAATGTACTGTTTTCATTGTGAATGTAGGCTACACAGATAAAACTTAACTCTATGGCCAAAAATGATTTTATGTTTACTAACATAATCTACTAACAATTAAAAGAGCACAAAGATAACAACACAGGAACCAGGATTTGAACTCAGGTCACCCAGAGCACAACGTAAGCGCACTGTCCACGCGGTCGTTGGCGCCGACACATAAAACTTCCTACACTGAAAACTAAGCACGAGCTCACCTAACATTTAGTGTGTCCGAATTTGGTCTCTAACACCTACTTTGACAACCAGAACAAAATTTGCCCTTTTGATAATTAATTTGTATCTCTACAACATTTCGCTTGAATTTATCCGCTACCATAAATTGCAAGGAGGCCGAAGGCTGACGAATTCTTAAGAGAATGAACTGACACGTGAATGCAGTGCCACTAGGCGGTAAAAGGCAGCAATGCACACCACTAATGTTGTCGCCGGGGGACCCGCAGTGGTAGCCTATTACATGTACATAATTACAAACTGTAAGTACAGTCTGTTCCATAACTTAGTTACATAACATTATGTTTGGACAATGCATTATGTTATGTTAAGTACATTATGTTTCATGTAAGTACAATGCTACTACTAAGTACGTAATTATGTAATTACTCTGTATTATGGACACCTTAAAATAAAGTGTTACCAAAACATTTTCTCATCCTTTCGAACAAATTGTTTGTTTGTTTGTTTGTTTAACCCATGTAATTGATTATGTATAATTTTCTGGTGTTTCATACATTATCAAATGCAATCAAGGAATTAGGCCATTAAATGTCTGTCAAGCTTATTTTCCAGACATATTAGGATTTTTTGGGGGGAGTGGGGTGTGTGAATTTGTCTGTAATTGATTAAGCTTAACTAATGAAGGGAGTGTAAAGTGATAGATCAACCTGTAAATGTGTGTTCGCACCAGACGCAAATTGCACAAATAAATTGCGCTATTCGCATGCAGTTGAGTTTTGAGTTTACTCGCTTAATTTGCATGTGAAATTCACTTCATAACAGACGCAAATTTGTGTCATGAGAGGAGCTTTGGCCAGGTGGTTCCAGTCTCGTGGCGAAATGGCTAACATGGAAGATGTATAGTACAGCTATAGTAATGTTACATTATAATAATATTACTTTTTTCAAGTAACTAGTAAAGTAATGCATTACTTTTACATTTTTTAAGAAAATATGAGTTACTTTTTGTTTTCTTTATGTATTTAATGCCATTTTATTAACCAATGACTTTGCTGATGACCTTTGTTTATCCAGTTCAACCATACACTGCAAAAATACTTTTCTTACTTAGATTTTTTGTCTTGTTTGCAGCCAAAATGTCTAACTCTTAAATCAAGAAGGATTTTCTAGACCAGTAAAAAAAAAATTAGATAAATCAAAATTAATTGAGTTTTTACTTCGAACAAGCAAAATAATCTGCCAATGGGATAAGCAAAAAAAGAGGATGATTAATTACATACACCTGAACCAAATGACATAATCAAACAAGAGGAAAAACTAGGTTACAGAACTCATGAGGAACGCAAACACAACAAAACAGTCCATAAGTGTGACAGTATATGATACAGCTTTAATTTGCCTGATTAACAAACAATAACATAAATCCGGGTTCTTTGATAACAGAGTGAGGTGTTTCACTATGTGAATCACTTTGGGTGTGACTAACTGTGGAAGTTCTAGCTAGGTGCGTTCGACTTGAAGCACGGCTACAGACGGCAGTCAACAAGATCAGCTGGTTGCAATTGTTGAAAACTTAATTTCTTCTTTAAGTAAAGATCCAGGAGGCTTGGGATATCTTTCAAGCAGAAGTTACTCTTTATTGAAGAACCTCGCTTGTGTGTTTGCTGTAGTCCATCCAAGTCTGGATTAGGCAGTGGTACAAAGTAACTTATACCTTTCAAGGGGGAGGGATTACATATAGGTGGAGACAAATCTAAACAAAGCATGCAAATGTAGTACAGGTTTCTGCCCGTTACCAGATTGTTCCCATCCCTGACCTCATCAGCATAACAGTGTCCTTCAAATGCGTAGGTGCTAATCCAATCATCATATCTACTCAAAAACTGGGGCAGAGGCACCAAAAGCCCTTACAAACAAAAAGTGTGAGTCTCAGTAGTTGGCTCATTTGATTTACAATAAGAGAACAGGAACTGGCAGGAACATCTTGCTACAAACATTGCTTAAGAGAATCATTTGTCTGCATATTGACCTTAAATGCTAAACACAATGTATTTCATCTTAGTTTTCCATATGATGTTACATCAAAACATAGGATCAGCATATCTTAAACAGATTCTTAAATTTGTAATCCTACACAGTCGGGGGCAGAGTTGAAAACGTAAACGCAAACGTCAAGTCGGACACTCTCCGAGTAGTGATACTCACGTGGTTTGCGTGCTCTATATCACAGATGAAGTTAATAAAATGCACTATTTGTCAAATACACAGATGTTTCAGAAATGTTTTCATGAGCAACAGAAACACCTTTTTTTATACTGCTTAATACAGCAATATAGTTCAGCATAAACATATATAAATACCTAGTTCTGCCATGAAACTCCTAGATGACACAGGCTGATGGGTGTTAACGTAACTAATGATAATCACAGAGTATACAACTTGGCACAAGCTGATTGTTTCATGTTGTGTAAGCAACCAATGAGCTTGCAGCTTAACATTTAAATGGCTGGTAGAATTCACTTGGGCATTTGGTAGCGTGCTTTCAGAGTTCCTCTGAAACCCTCCTCCTTCCCCAGCTCCACCTGTATAGATCTGCTACAGGGTTATTTTATATGCTATTTGTGCAGCAGCAGTATGTCTTAAATATTCACAGCATCGTATCGCCATATGTTTTGGCAGTAGCAAGTTCCTGTACTTGCTTGCAACAGCAGCAGCAATAATCTACAACTACAGCAATAATCAACAGCAGCAGCAATTTAGCAGCAGTGTAGCAGATCTATTCCGCCAAGACCAAATACATTAACATTGTCATGACCATTACCATGCTAAACCTTTCTGAGAGTTGTCATGACAGAATACTATTTAAATATAAAGCTCAGACATGTCCAGTCTATAAAATCTCACAAAAGTATGTGGTGTATATCATGAACCGAAACTCCCAAGGCCCAAGATGTAGCCATCCCCTGAGTGGAGTGAGCTGTCAATAAAATTATCAAGGGGTGCTGGCCTACCGATTTCTTGCTAAAACCTACATGACAAGCTGAAATAGCTGCTAAATACACGTTAATGGTGGAGAATGCCTTCCCATTATCTAGAAAATCTTGGAGATATCCCTCGCTCAGCATTGAAAAGGGATAACATGAGTCAGCGCACACCAACCTTCAAATATTTGCCATTTATTGCTCTGAAGTGAGCGATTAGAGGAGGCTCTTGGACTCTGAAATGTATTTATAACTGATGGAGGTAGACCTGCTGCGTTCAAATTCCACCTCTCACGGGCCAAGCCCAGAGAGCTTAACAGAATTGAACAGTGTCATTACCCATTTGCACCTGGTGGATCCCATCCAAGAAGGCCTGCAGCAGCACTTTGGAAACATGCTGGTAGAGCCAAAATTTAAAACATCCTGGACATTGGATGAACAAAGTATCAAACTAGGTAAGATTATTTTAGTTTTGTTTTTGAAAAGTGTCAAAGATTCAAAGAAACTGAGTAAAATCATTTTTAAAATATATCCAACTCAAATTTTATCTTGACATTCTCAATTGGTTTAGATTAGACTATAAATGCACCTTGGATATACATGGATCAATACTTTCCTTTTGATATTTTAATCCAGAGAAATGTTTATGTTTAAAGTGAAGTTTTGATTCTTAACATCTGGAAATGTCCATTTCAGGCCTGGACTACATCAAGGAAGAGACTTTGAGTCACCAGTTGATGGTTCCAGTGGCTCTGAGGATGAGTACTTCTTTGCAAGCATAAAGCCTACTCATGAAAAGGTATCAAGCAGTTGGCGACTTGCCTGCAAAGCCGTTGACAAAGAAATTCTCAAGTTCTTCCCAGCAGTCTATAAGTTGCCTTTGAAGGTCAACACTGTTTAACCCGCTTCTGCAGCTTGTGAACGTCTTTTCAGAACAGTAGGGCATATTTTCAGTCCCAGGAGGACAAGAATGGACTCAAAATACTTTGAGAATTAGCTCCTTCTCAAGCTGAATAATTATATTGCCACTTTAGATCATCAGTGCCATACTGTACTAGCAAAGTCACTAGAAGCAGAATTAATGGCATGCTGATGAATTATGCTTATTGCCACAACTATTGTTCACTGCCATTTGAGGATGGTTATTTTAGTATGTCACTTTTACAGTAAATCTGATATGAAATCTGGTTATTTAATTTGGTTCTGAAGGAAATTGTTTAGCTTTAAGGGTTTAGGTTCATGGTAATTTTTATAGACATAAGTATTCAACTAATAAATAATTATATCAATAGATTTGTGAACACACATTTAGAGCAGTGGGCAGCCAATGCTGCAGTGCCTGGGGAGCAGTTGGGGGTGGTATTGAGGGTGGAAGAGAGCACTGGAGATTCACTCCCCACTCCTACAATCCCTGCTAGACTTGAGACTCGAACTTGCTGAAAAGCCCATGAACGACTGATGTAGCTACTTTACTACATTATTTCCATTCTTAAGGGAATTCTACCTGAGAGATACCTTGTGTTGCCAAGTCCTCGGGTTTACCGTGGAATTGGGGTACTTTACCACTGTTGCCACGGGTTGTTTTTCATGTCTGCGGGTTGAAGTGACCCCAATAACGCAATATTTAGCCCCTGGAATGCAAATTTTTACCTGGGGAACCCAGCCAAAAATGCATATTTTACCCCCCGGAATGGGGCACCCCCCCGCAAAACGTGATTGGGCTACTTCTGAGTAGCTGTTGGGTGGGATTTGTTGTAAAAACCTGGCAACCCTGGATACCTTAATCATTGGCTGAAACTTGGGAGTGGTATAGCTTTGCTGCTTATCACATCGATTTCATTTCAGCAGCTTTTAGAAGCACAGGACCTTCTTTATCAGTTCTTATAACGTATGCACAGTGTTAATGACATTGTTTATGAGTTTTATTGAAACTGTCATTTCTTCTGTTTCTTGTTTAATTACACGTTCCATCGAACTGTTGTATAAACACAATATCACTCTCATACGCGAGCGATACCGGCTCTGTATCAGCGGCTGTGATTGCCTCCTTCTGCCTTCCTCCTTCGCTAGCCGTTGAGTGTACATTGGTTGTACACTTGTTTTTGCGGTGCATTGTGGGATTGAATGAGTGCACTCAAGAAAATCTCAAATCTCTCTAGAAGACCCAAATGGCGCCAGCCAGACTGAATCAACATTTAAAAGTGCCCTATTGACAACGAGATAAATCTCACTTTTTTTTTTCTTTTTTTATGAAGGAAAAGCTCATATTTGGCTTCTTAAGCCATTTAGACCTGTTTACAATAGATCGTTCACATGTACGCAATAGTTTTATATTGTCTAGGCTACACGTTGGATGTTGATTTCTCTCTCTCTTGTTGGGTTGCGTGTGTTCATTTTAAACGCATAAACGCATTAACTCAGAATGACTTGTACTTGTTACATTAAAAAATAGAGGTGTTTTGTCTGCCTCATGTCACTCGGAGATTTAATCCCCTTGTATGTAACCAAGAAACCCACTTGTATTCCCAGATGAACTTGTTACTGTTCATTGCTCACATTTCACGTCACTTAAACTGAAGTGATTTCGTTACAAGATCTGACAAAGTATCGTAACCTAGCCAATTACGGTGAGAATATTGTTTTCCTTGGCCAGGAAAGTAAATTTCTTTTCTGTTATTGATTCTGCTGTGTCAGATAAGCATATAAAATATTTATAATTAATAACCATTGATTATGCATATTTTATTGTGCTTAAATAACTTTCTTTACAATTGTCTGTTGAATTTTCAAAATTAATATCAAATGAAATATTATTTGTGTGGAGCCCTTACTAAATGAGAAATTATGATAGTTTTTAATGTTGTTTCTGAAATACGTACCCAAGAATGTACCCTATTCATACATGGGTACAAGAACAGTTCTATCCTTTCTACCACAAAGACATGGTACATTGACCCCAGATGAACTGGAACTTTGAACTACTTGGGCAATATCATCCAAGCAGTCAACCTTATTCCTCCTCAAGTTCCTTTTAAAGAGTCCAAAGCACTAGTCACAGGAAAGCTTTGTGTGACCAGCAAGAAGGAAACTCATTGTGATCGACACATGACGACCTTGCCACAAAAGATACCACATCACAAAAGAATTCTTATTTTCCCCCATACAGTTATCGGGATGAAGATGCATGTGCATTTCACCAAGCCCATGGTTATCAAGGTAATGGTGCAAAAGGCTAATAACACAGTTGCTGCCTTTGTCTTTGTACAGTTAGTTGGAAGCAGTTTCAAATCACTTCTCCAAAATCCTGGTACCCTGCCAGGAAGATGAATGGCGTGAGTTTCAGCATAGTCAGCGAATGAAATCTGCAACATACACATTGTCATCTTTCATAAGTGCATTAGGAGGCTGATGCTTTTTGTTACCATGAATGCGTGGAGTAACACCATGCTTCTTGTAATGCTTACTGAGAGCATTTAGCTTGTCTTGCCCAATGCCGTGAATATATTTGAATGTAGCCCTGCATATTTTCTCGCCGTGGTGAAAGAAATCAATTCTTTGGGATGTTCGAGGAGTCTGTTCTTTTTTCGAGGACGGGATTCGCGAAGTTTTGCTAAAATCGCAATATCTGGCTCTTCCCTTGTCATTTACAGGTAACAGCACTGAATCATCTGCAGCGCCTTATGTTTGAAACGTGTTGAACATGGATAGCCATCATTGAGTTTGCAAGTACATGCAAACTCTTGGACATCTCCATCATTATCTTGAACTGCAGCTGGTATAGTTGGTAGTATCTGTGCTATATCTTCAATAATGGGATGCTCATCATCTGAAATAATAAAGGAAGAATCAATAACTGTTAGACTATATTAAATGTTTTAAAAAATGGCTCAGCTAGATATGCTTTCCTAATACCTCAACCCTGACAATGCATCACCCAAGTAAGCTATTTCACCTGGACAGTATGCCTAAGAACTGTAAAAACACCACAGAGTGCACATCAGTCCTGAAAATTTTAGATCATGCTCTCACTGTTTGAACTAAATGAAAGTAATGCATAGCATTACCAGGACATCACCAGGATCACCAGGATTGAGCAGATTTAGGCAAGCAAGATCGTAAGTGTGCAGCTTCTTCAGATGTCGTTATTGTCTCTTTCTCCGCCATCTCATGACAACGTTGTGTAAAAAACTTTACATGGCATAGTTTACACAAAATCGGTGGGAATTGTGCATTGATACACCTTCATTCTGCATGTTATGTGGTTTATTTTGATGGGTGATCTGGTAGCTAGCTTTCTATCTGAGGAAATCACAGCATATGGACAAATGATTGGATATAGATTGATGCCCTTAAAATGTATTCAGAAAGGATTCAAGGTTAAGAGGGAGACAGTACAGTTACTATTAAGCATTCTTGACACAGGTTACATTGCATATTGACAAGCAAGAAGACTCCAACAGAGGAGTTACCACAATCTTAACCCAAATTTCATGTGGCACGTTGACTCTCATAATATGCTTAAACCGTACTGCCTCTGCATTAATGGATGTGTTGATGGATTCTCACATAATGTGATGTGGTTGAAAGTGCAAAGACTTTAGGGTCACTACTGGTCAAGTACACAGTATTTTTGAAAACAGTAAAGAATAGAGGTCGTTGTCCTTGAAGAATCTGTGATCTTTCTTCGACAAGATCCTACAGATAACTTTGCTTTTCAACTGAGTTCTTATATGGTTCAAGCTATCACAATCAAAAAATAAAAAGCTTTTGGAACATAATTCAGAAAGAGAATATTTAGTGTTGACAGAATTTTTTTCTAGACTTTAAAAGAAGAAGACCATATCAGTGTGGATTTCCTTGACAAATCTATCATGCAGTTTTGCTTTACAGGACTTGTACTTGTAAGCTGGTTATCTACTGTGAGGGAAAAAATATTTGATCCCCTGCTGATTTTGTATGTTTGCCCACTGACAAAGAAATGATCAGTCTATAATTTTAATTTGAGTTTACATGCCTCATTCGTGCGTGAAATTCACTTCATGACAGACACAAATTTGCATCATAGGGGGGGCTTCTGCCAGGCAGCTTCAGTCTTGTTGCGAAATGGCTGACATGAATTTTGTTGAGAGGGTAGCTGCGCTTTATGTGCTATGGAAGGCTGAAAAACGGCGTAGACTCTGCGCTGTATCTGGGTCCATCAGGTCCTTCAGAGCCGCATCCAGTTTGGTGAGTTTCACCAACTCCTCCAGGAGCTGCGCCTGGACGACGGCCACTTTCAGTGGTACTTCCAACTGAGCTGGTCCCAGTTTGATGAACTGTTGTCCTGTGTCGGTGGGAGGATTGTCCTCCAGGACACCAACTACAGGTGCTCTATTCCAACTACAGACTACCTGTCCATCTGTCTCCGGTCATGTAAATCATTTAATATTCTGTGTGATTACAAGTAATTAATGACTGAGAAACTCCACAGACAAATAGTCTTCTCACTCTTTTAACACACAGTTATCAATACAACAAATGGCACTTAACTTTCATCTACAACAGTCAAAGTGGGTTTTGAATTGTGCAGGTAACTGCTATATTATAATATTGAATAATAGTCTGTTTTTGCAATGTAGCAAGCAAATCAGAGCAAATGCTAAATAAATGTAAAGTATTAAGGGCATTTTATCAAGCTTCTTGCTGTTCAACTGTAAGAAACTAAAGAGAAATGAAGATGTCACAAACACCAGCATTTGTAATAATGTTTATTTTATTTTTTTATTTTCTCTCTCTCTTTCAAATGTCTTGCCACTGGAGACTCCTTCCGGACCATCGGCAGCAGCTTCTGTGTTGGTGTCTCCACGGTCTGCAAGGTTGTCCCAGACGTGGTGATTGCAGTCTGGGTGGGACTGCTTAGTGGAGGAGTTCATGGCTGTGCCCTCCACAGATGAATGGAGGTCCATTGCAGAGGGTTTCAAGGAAAGGTGGGAATTCCCACTCTGCTGTGGAGCACTGGACGGCAAGCACGTCCTGATAAAGGCACCCCCAACACCAGATCCCAGTTACACAACTACAAGGGAACTTTTTCTTTAGTTCTCCTTGCTGTTGTGGATGCAAGGTATTGCTTCCAGGTGATTGATGTCAGGGGATATGGGCGATGAGCGATGGTGGGACTCTGGCCAACTCAGCCTTTGGTCAGGCACTTCATGGTGGCACCCTCCATCTGCCACCTGACCATGCTCTCCCAGGAGCTGACCACAGAGGTCCCCGGCCTGCTGTGAGGGGGGCGATGCAAGGTGCAGAGGACTCGCTGCAGAGTCTCAAGGGCAGCTTCATGGCTCACTTTTCAGCCGAGGGAGCAGTCGCATGATAACCGACTGAATAGTTGCTGTTTATGTCCTTTATGTTTAGCTCTTGTAAATATTCCCATCCTTTTTTCTTTTGATTTACTCCCTTTAAATATTGTAAATAATCACATCTTTTCAACCTCTCTTGTAAATATTGCTATCTTTTTTCATCCTTAACTCTCAAAAAAATAAACATTAAATCTTTCATAATGTTTTGTTCAAGTTTAGATTGTTGTAGTTTTCTTGTTTTCAAATGATAATGGAGCCAGCCTCCCTGTCTCATTGCTGCATTCTCATATGCTATACCACAACACTGGTCCAATCACATAAAACTATTTTTTATTACACTATTGTGTATGTTTGTATATTCTATGAGTGTATTTGCAAAAGGATATACTTAATATGAATGTACAAATGTTTGCCATAAGTATTCTAGTCGTAACATAGAAATAATATTTTTGTGTAACAAATATAAATTATGATTTACTTTGTTGCACAAAGTAACACATCAAAACCTTTGGTAATTGCATAGAAAATAAATAAAATAACAAATACCGGGAATTACACTCTCTTCTGAAGTTGTTATTTAAATTTACGTGATTTATGATGCCTTTGCGTCATCATGGTTTTGTATATGGTTTTGTGTATGGCAGAATGTAACGTTATCCAAGCAGCACAGGACTGTTAAAGTTATAAACGTTTTTGCTTGGTGAAGCATGCATGAATCAGAAATTGATCAGAACATCTATAGCAAGTCAAACAAAAACTAGAGAGAGCTTTTAGAATCAGCAGCCAAGGTTGGCTCTCAGGTTCTCAAAATTGTCCGAATCTTAGATGTTAGATGGGTTGCCAGCAGTTTTCGGACTGTTCGGGCTGTCTGGACCTCTCTTACTGCTCTTGTCAGACACTATGAAAAGGCCTTCAATGATGACCAGAGAACCTGTACCGAGAGACAGACATACAGAGGCTTGTGTGACAGAGTGAAGAGCCCAGAATTTCTCTGTGATCTTGGTTTGAAGTATGATACCTTACATGAACTGTCCATTGTCTCTGAGGAACTGCAAGCTCAAACTATGACTCTGCTTAGAGCAGATCTTCTTGTGAAAAGAGCAGTCAGACTTTTGGCATCATTTAAAACTCAGCCAGGGGAGAAACTTTCAGTTGAAACCCCTTAAGAACTGAATGCAGACCTTTCCTGTTAGTACTGCAGAATGTGAAAGAGGTTTCAGTCTAATGAATACCATCTTGACCAACAAGAGGTCTGTGCTGCTTGTTTCAAATGTTTCAGATTTGATGATGATCAACGGATCTTGCTTGGAAGAGGGAAGAGTGAGGGCCAAAATGAAGGAGAGGAGAAAGGAGAGAAAGCCTGGTTCATTCCCTGCAGAGATTGCAGTATTTTGTGTATTTTGAAATTTGACAAATTCTTTCATCTGAGGCAGCAACCTCTGCAGGGAAGGGACCAGACTCAAGAAGAAGAGCTCATCCTTTGAGCATGGAAGCAGTGCTGAAGCTACAGGATGGGTCCGGAGTGCTTCTAGGAGCTGCCACTCCATCTCCGATTGCTGCTTCCTAGGCCTTCTCTGAGCTCTTCTTCTTGGTGGCGCTGTATCAAATGATAACACATTTTGTACAATGAGAAGGCAGAAAAGGATTAAACTCACAAACCGTCAGTGGCCTATAATAGTAAACCACTTTGTTTTAGGACTACACCACTGGATGGTAGAGGAACTCACCAATCGATTTTCATGTGTGAAGGTGTAAAGCCAGAAGAGCTTATCTCCCACACAGCCACAGTCTTCCAAATACTGTATGCAGACATTTTTCCAACACTGAAGGCTGTCTTGCAAGTGGCCCTGACCATTCCAGTATCCAGCTGCAGCTGTGAACGATTCTTCAGTGCTTTGCACAGGCTTTACACATGGCTAAGAATCACTATATTAAGTGTGGGGAATAGAGAAGAAAATGAGTGAAAGATGAAGTAAGTAAAAGAATAAAGGAAATAATAGGAGAGGTACCAGGAGCAGATGCAACTAAATAAATATGCATTTTGCATAAACAGAAATCTTTGTACTTGTCTTTCTTCCTTTTTTATTTATTTGGTATTTTCTTACTGTTGAACACATTCCCAGAGAAAAAATGAGTGGAGCTAAGAGAATGAGAGAAGATACAAAAGAAATAAGGAGAAAATAGAATATTGCAGGTGTAGATCAAATAAAGTTATTTTAGAACATACTATATGCCAGTGTTTATCTTTTTATGCTACTCCCATAAGAAAACTAATATAGACACAGTAACATTTTCTGAAGCTCATATTTAAATATCCACTTCACTTAAATTGTATTGTTGGAGATCCTTGATTTTCAGTTAGACCACCCCATTATTGGGTTATTGAACTGTAGCACATTTGTCAGCTAAAAATTTAAAAATGGCAAACGCAAAAGAAGAAACAACTGCACCATTTTCAGACCCAGTCTACATAAAAGCAGCTGCCTTGGATCCAGATTTTTCTCTGCAGTGTGTGGAACACCATGTCCTCCTGGTCAGCCCTGAAGTCAAGGAAGTGGTTGCACAAAAATTGAAGGGTAAGTATTATCATTCTTAATTATTTTTTTGTCAGAATGCCCTCTTGTTTTGTGCTTTGAACAGGAACACTCTTCCAAGTGGCCATCATGGCTCCAGTGGAGTTATACTACAATAATATAAAATAAATAGACTTTCAGCCAATTTGATGTACCAAATAGTTCTATGGTTTAGACATAATACACACACAACAAACACATTCTCTCTCATGCACACAAGTGTAGCAACTGTTATTTTTGAAAAATAATTTTGTCTTTGTTACTCACACTGAAGTACAATCCCTAGGCAGAAAAACATGAGAACACTTAGATTAATAAACCACCTCTCATTTAAGTATTTCTTATATAAATTAATATACATTTGCTATAGTAATTAATATTGTGACAGTAATTTGAGCAACAAGCACTAATGACTTATTTAAAAACTTGAATCTTGTGTTGAGGACTTGACTCAAGACTTACTTGTGACTTGCAAAAAACAAGATCCAAAATATTGGATTTTTGCTGAATTTCGTCTGATAGCTCAAGCCAATATACATATCCGTTTTACCTCTTTAATGAGATTTCTGTTTCTGGACATCACTGCTAAGCTTCTCTATACCGGGGCTGTAGTATGTGACTTTGATCTTCGCACAGGACTGCAGGCTGTTGTCTGTAAGATGGGTGCGATATTTGGAGTTTGTGTAGTTCATGATGGAGAAAAGTATGTTGATAAAAAGTGGACAAAACTCCAAAAGCCTACTTCTTCATGTTGATGTATGTGTCGGCAGTAGTGAACCGTGACTCGAGCCTAGGCCCTCTCTCCCTACCCTCATCACGGGAAAAACAAACTACCAGCCTAGCTTGCAATGTCCTCTTCTATCTTTGGCAATTCCACCTTTGAAATAAGAGGCTATTCCAGCCTTAATGCAGTCATATACCAGATAATGATTCATTTTTTCTATGAATGAACCACTGGCAACTGCCCGTGGATCCAGCTGTGACTCCGGGTGCTGCATCATTTTCTATTATAATAATACATTATATTTGTCTCAAATTATTGTTAATGTGCTATATTAATCATCTGATCTGCAAATGTGACTGTTACAACGGAAGCTTCCGCTCGTTCTCCTCTGCACCACCAGAGGGAACCTTCACCGGAGTTTTGACATTATTCGGACTCAATCTCCCATACTCCCTCTTACCTGGGGCTGACCACACCCACACACACCTGCAAGCAATCACTGCTCATTACACGTCCTCCATAAAAGCCATGCTCACGCTCAGACCTTCGTGAAGTCTTGATCTTGCACCGGCTGTCATTTCTGAGCGTTTATTCCTATTATCTGATTACCTGTTGTGACCTGGACTGTTCCTCGATCTGTGATTCCTCTCTGTGCCCCCCGTATTGGACTGCTCTCTGGATTGTGATTGTTATCAGCCTGCCCCGAACTCTGCTTGTCTCTGTTTACGGTACTGTCTTGTCTTCTACACTGTTGATGCTGGCTACTGACCCCTGTTTGTCTGACCCTTCTTTAATAAAGCTGCTTATGGATCCAAACGCCTCTGACGCTTCGTTACAGTGACACTTATGCATTGTGTAAGAACTTGCCACTTACCCAGCTAATACAGAACATTCTCAGAACCTCTCAAGCTTATAACTAAAATTTCTGCCAGTAATGTGCATTAAAAGTTATATGATTTTTGATAATCTTTGATAATCTAAGTGCCAGAGTTTTGAGAACGCAGCGGACATGAAGGACTATAATGTGAAAAGGGCTTGGTCAAGTACTGAGGTGTTAAACCATTCAGGGCTTTATAAGTAATTAACAAAACTTTAAAATCTATATGATGTTTATTAGGGAGCCAGTCCAGTGTTGAAAGAACTGGAATATGTTCATACTCCTTGGTTCTAGTAAGAACTCTAGCTGCTGCATTTTAAGCCACCTGGAGTTTGTTTATTAAGCGTGCAGAACAATTACCCAATAAAGCATTACAATAATCTAACCTTGAGGTCATGAACGCATTATTTAATGTTTCTGCTTTGACAATGAGAGCATAGGTCATAATTTCAAAATGTTTTTTAGATGGAATTTTTTTTTTCCAAAAGCTCGAAATGTAGCTTTCGAAGGAAAGATTGCTCCCAAACACACCTAGGTTCCTAACTGATGACAAAGAATCGACAGAGCACCCATCAAGCGTTACACAGTGTTTTAGGTTATTACATGAGGTTTTAGGTCCAATTACTAACACCTGTATTTTTTCAGAATTTAAAAGTAAGAAATTACTTGTCATCCAGTTTTTTATATCAACAATGCATTCCATAGGTTTTTCAAACTGATGTTTCGCCAGGCCGCAAAAAAATATAGAGCTGAGTATCATCAGCATAACAATGAAAGCTAACACCATGTTTCCTGATATCTCTCTAGAGTAACACGTGAAACATAAAAAAGTAATGGCCCTAGTACTGAGCCTTGAGGTACTCCATACTGCACTTGTGATCAATATGATACCTCGTCATTCACTGCTTCAATTTGATGGTGGTCTGATAAGTACGATTTGATTGTCTACTACCTTTGAAAGAAAAGGGAGATTCGAGATCAGTTATTACTTAATTTGTTGGGTCAAGTTGTGTTTTTTTTAATGAAAGGCTTAATAACAATCAATTTAAAGGTTTTGGGGACATATCCTAATGACAATGACAAATTAATAATCAGAAGAGGATCTATGACTTTTGGAAGCACCTCTTTTAGTAGCTTAGATGGAATAGGGTCTAACATACATGTTTTTGGTTTAGATGATTTAACAAGTTTATACAATTCTTCCTCTCCTATAGTAGAGAATGAGTGGAATTGTTCCTCGGAAGACCTATAGTGCACTATCTGATGCGATACTGTAGCTGACGGCTGCATGGTTACAGTTTTATCTCTAATAGGTTTGATCTTGGAAGTAAAATAGTTCAAAAAGTCATTACTGCTGTGATGTGAATGCCTGATGATGTTTTTAATAGAAAAGCATTAAAAGGCAGTATGAAATACCTCTATTTTCCGGGCTGCTCTCTTTAGGGCACTAATGTGCTTATTATACCACAATATCAGATTGTTTTCCTTAATCTTCCTAAGTGTTAAGGAGCAAGTGTATCTAAAGTGATAGAAAAGAGAGAGTCCATAGTTTCTGTCATGAATGTCAACATGTTAAAAATAAACTTTTCCAAACCTAAAAATAGTTTAAACGCTGGTGGCATTTCTTACATTCGGCATCTTGAAGGTAATCTCTCCAAAAACCCAGAGTCTTGTATTCCTTGTCATATCTGTTGCTTCCAATTTCAGACGGCTGACACCTGAAGCACCTCAAGATCTTCTGGAGACAATTTTTTTTGTAGGTTTCAGGAATAATGTTTTCATCTGTTCGGGATGTTGTAGCAGAGCTTCTAGGACCCCAAAACTTGTAAGACCTTCTCGGAATCTTACAATGACAACGACACATTTTAAATATAAGAATTTAGAATTTAAGTTGTCTTAAAAAAAAGAAGAAATATGCAAATGACATCAGAGACAAGACTTATTTTAGAAACTACTGTTGTGTGTAGAAGTACATTGGAACTCATCTGCATTCTTACTGCCAATAATTTTACCTTTCAAAAGGTGCCCTTGTTCTCTGCAGGATGTACCAACGTGCCAAATCCGTAGTCATGTAATTTTTGTTTGAATTATTTATTGTCCTACAACACCCAGAAAGGCTAAGCAACTGATCAACCTTATGCACTGCCTCCATTAATTGGTCCTGTGAGATTGACTTCTTGATCTAAGACTAAATATTTTAAGCATAAGTACACAACATGATCTTCTTATTATCTTCTAAGAAACATTTACGTTTCACTGTCAATTGAAGTAATCAGTCATTTTTTAAAACTAATTGACCACATTTTACCTTCAAATTTGTCATTTGTGTTTTTTTTCATTAAGTGAAGCATGTTATGTCACGTTACAGTAAGTGTTATAGTACAGTACTTAATTTAATGCATTAAACAGTAAATATTAATCCCAGAAATGGCATGAACAGACTTGGCATGGAACAGACTTGGTATGGAACAGGAATGGGAACAGATACACAAACTAACCAACAAAAGATACACACTTCAATACACAACAAGAGAGGTGTGTTCGGCTACAGATGGCAGCCAACGAGATCAGTCTGTTGCAGTCGGGGGCGGAGTTGGAAATCACAATCGCAGTACTTTTTTCATGTTACGCGTGACAGTCACGTGCCGTCTCAAGTTACACAAAATTTCTAACTGGCATGCACTGTTTCAAGTCAAAATTTGATCGAACTGTGCAGCGCTGTGTTAAGTTGAACGGACCTATTGGGAACATGAGGGCTACTTATACCAAACAATACAAGTACAACAACATTTGAATATTTTACACATAGTTAACATTGCATCAAACATTTATAAATGAATGCATGGACTGTAAAAGGATACAACTAATAAATAGTTATGATTCATTTAAAGATGTGTTATATTTGTTAATAAATGCAAAAAAAATAAAAAATAAAAAAATAAATAAAAAGCATAAATTTAGGCTGCTGCTTACAGACAGATGATGATTTATGCTATGCAACATATTTCACAAAAAAGATAGAAAAACAGATCATCTCGTTCAAAAATGGCCAAATATTTTCAATATTTTTGCTATTTAAAACTCGACTCTTCTGTATCATGTACTAAGATCGATGGAAAATGAAAAGGTGTGATTTTCCAAAAGTATTTTTGAATCTGATTAGACCATTAGCATCTCAATCAAAAATGACCAATGATTTATAATAAGCTATGCTAAAAGTGCTAACGCCACACCCGGAAATTGGCTGAATGGATTAAAAAATCGTAAAACTCATCTGTTTAACTCTAGGGGAGTTGGAGAATGAGCCTATTTTCAAAAAAAAAAAAAAAAAAAATGAAAGTGACGTGACGTGTGGCCAAGTATGGTGACCCATACTCGGAATTTGTGCTCTGCATTTAACCCATCCAAGTGCGCGCACACACACAGCAGTGAACACACACCGTGAACATACACCCGGAGCAGTGGGCAGCCATATTGCTATCGCTGCGGCACCCGGGGAGCAGTTTGGGGGTTCGGTGCCTTGCTCAAGGGTCTCACCTCAGTCGTGGTATTGAGGGTGGAGAGAGCACTGATTAATCAATCACCTGCCGGACCTGGGACTCGAACCTGCAACCTTTCAGTCACAAGTCCGACTCCCTAACCATTAGGCCACGGCTGCCTCCAAAAAGTGGAGTTTTCCTTTAAAAATGGCTAAAACTCCGCACAGTAATGCATTTCAGCCGTTAGCCTTCCTCAGACTAATGCTACATGTCATTCGTTTAAAACCTGGCACACCCTATGACATTGGGAGAAACCAAAAAACCCATTACCAAAGGGGACATACAACCATAGCATTAGCCATTACAAAGTATGGAATGAATAAATAAATAAATATTAAATAATAAAAAGAAAAGAAATATATACACACACACACACACACACACTTCTGCCTTTGAAAGTTGAAGAAGCAATGTTTTTTTTTTGTTTTGAGGAACCCCAGCTCTTTCACCAAACCTCTGAAGACAGAGAGGTTTTTCTGCAGCCATCCAATGCAGTGTTGAGGTCTTTTGTTATAATCAGGTGTTTTGTTCAAACGTTTGGTGTCAGTAAATTGTTTTTCTTACTTTTTTAAATAATAAATTAATACTTTTATTCACCAAAGACGTGAAGTGATAGCATAGATTTACATTGTTAGAAAAAATATATATTTTGAATAAATGCTGAAAAAGAAAAAAAAGAATCCAGTGAAAAAGAATCACAGGTTCCAAAGTATATTTGCAGCACAACTGTTTCCAACACTGATAAATCTAATAATAAATCTATATTATATTTATCTTCCTCTTCCACACCATCAACATACAGATCCAACAGTCAACTGTTATTTCTGAAAAGAATATGACAACTCATAATTTGTATTCGTAGCTTTCCCTGCTGAAAAAAAAAACAGCATATGCGGGTTAGGTAGGTTTTGATGCTGGTATGCTGGTTTTTGTTGGTTTATGCTGGTTCTTAAACCAGGAAAGGGCCATCTTAAACCAGCACCAGCATACCAGCATTAAAACCTACCTAACCAGCATATCATGTTTTTTTCAGCAGGGATTGTTTTATGAAAGCCTATGAAAGAATAAATATCACCTAGTTTTTGAGCTCCCTCATATCTGTCATCTGATTAAATCGCTATAATAAAATGCATGCTTAACATCAAGGTAGATTAAAACTTACAATTATTTAAAACACTACATGACCTTATGATTAAATAAATTTAGCTCTGGCCACTTCGGGCTTGACGCTGCTGTTTTGTAGCTAGGGATATCTCGACTGATTTCGTCCAATCTCGATTTCGTTGACTGCTGTCTGCCAAGTCGAACACACCTTTTCTCTCTCGGTGCATGCTGGGAGTGTTTGGGTGTGCGTGCGATAATGTCCTGTGCGTGAGGGTTCGCACAAGGGGAGGGTGATTGTTTGATTGTTTTCGTCGAACTTTTTTTCTAAACTTTTATTTAGTTTTCTGTTTTTTTGTGGTAGTGATGGCATAGCATTTATGAGAATCGGATTGGAAGCAGGATGGCGTCCCTCACCCGCTACCTGTTTCCTTTCGCCACAGAGTCGTGTGTGACGCCGAATGGGCTGAATGTGGAGGAAGTTTTGCTGGTCGTACAAAAAGAGATCGGATATCAAAACATTTCATCTGCTTCGCGCATGAACAAAGCGGTGGTTATGTTTGTAAGAAGAGAGTGAAGTAAATCATCTTACAAACAGCGGAATATAGGTGAGTGGATTGCTGCAACTATTGAAGTAACTGTTTCAAATGTGCATAAGAGATTAGCATGCCCACATTAAGTTCAAGCTGTTGAAGAAAACGTTAGCCATAGTGAGGAGGTTGCTGTAAATGATGCTGAAAACGTGCAGTCTGTAGATGTGGAGGATGATGAGGCTCAGGGAATTGAGGAAGTGGTATAAGAAAATTAGTGGAAAATGGTGTTGGAAAAAATAAAAATTGAAGATAACTATAAAGAAATGAGAGATCAGGATGTACTTTACTGTATCCAGGGTTCCCACGGGTCATGGAATTTCTGGAATATCATGGAATTTTAAAAGTTCTATTCCAGTCATTGAAATTTAGGAAATTTAATATTTTTTGGTCCAATTCATGGAATATCAGGGATTTTTTTTGTTTGTTGCTTTAATTTCTATTTTTCAAAATGTAATTTTTCCTATACTGTTTCCTAAACTAAATGTGAAGGAAAATAAACCTGAATGATGAACTTGATTACAAACAGAAAATCCTTCAGATTGTTTAACCCCTGAAATCATAAAAAACATTAATTAATTTCTGTAGAAACAGCACAGAAAAAGCCAGTTTCTGCCACAAACTCTGTGAGATATAAACTTGTAATTCTAAGAAATAAAGTTAGAATTGTAAGATAAAAAGTCAGAATTGCAATTAAGTCAGAATTGCATGATATAATTCTGTGAACATCAGTATTTTTTCTCCTCAGAAATGAGTTCATATCTCACAATTCTGAGAAAAAAAAAGTACAATTTGCAAGATACAAACTTGCAATTGCAAGAAAAAAAAATCAGAATTGTGAGTTTTATCTTTATCCTTTTTTTTTTTTTTAGTGGCAGAAATGGCCTCCATAGTTTTGTACTAAAAACGTCTGTAAACAAGTAAATAAAGCTTGCAAATGGGTGGATCTGTTCAGTATAGGTTATGGAAATTCAGCTTTTTAGTCAGGGAAAAATCAGGGAATTTGACAACCCTATAGGACACACATTGCTTAAAGGAAATTAATGACTTTATTGAAAAGATTTTGGTTGAAAAGATACTAACAAAATTAAGAAGTAGTACAATTCTTTACTCTGTGCTTTTTCTTTCTGTTTCTGTCTACTTGTTTTTCTATATGGATGTGGAGAGTGGGATCATTAAACATTTATTAAGAAAAAATTTGCAAAGATTTCAGAATTTTTAAGAATTAATAAGGTTAATTGTTTTTTTGTTTTTGTTTGTTTGTTTGTTTTTTAATGCTAGAGAATGATAATGAAGTTGAATGGAGATTATGGTGGAAAATATAGTTTTGCCTTGAGCCATGGGACAAGAAATAGTGCTGGAGTAGCTATTTTATTTTTTTGAAGATATGAATATTTTAAAGAGAAGAAATTGCTAAAGGAAGACTACTATTAACACAAATTGAGTATAAAGGAATTTAATTTGTGTTTGATGCTCCTTATGGTCTAGAATGGCTCTCTCTCTCTCTCTCTGTGTGTGTGTGTGTGTGTGTGTGTGTGTGTGTGTGAGTGTTTAATAGAATTAAGGAAGGTCATTGAAAAATATGGTGACAATGTTTGTGTAATACTTGGAGGTGACTGGAATTGAACAACAGATTTTATTTTTGACAGAAAAGAGACACACAATAAGTCAAATAATACAATAAAAAAAAGTCTTAATGAATTAACTAAGTAACTGATGTGTGGAGGACAAGAAATTAAGGAGTAAAGCAGTATACTTGGTTAAAAGTCACTTGTAGATCGCCTGGAATTGATGGACTATCTGTGAAATTTTATCAACAATTTTGGGACCTGCTAGGACCAGATTTATATGAATTGATGCATTCTAAAATCACAAGTAATCTACTTCCAATAAGTTGTCATCAAGCAGTTTTGTCATTGCTTTCAAAAAAAGGAGACCTTGGACTGTCAAAAAACTGGAGACCCGTTGCTCTGTTGTGTTTGGACTATACATTTCTAAATGTGTGGCAAATAAACTTGAGCGCTGTTTACATTTGCTGATCCAAAATGATCAAATATACTGCACTCCTAAGAGATCTATTATAGAAAATTAGTTTTTTATTGAGAGCGATAATTGATTTTAATCGAAATAATAAGAGGGCAATTCCAGCGTTATGAATGTGACATTCGCAGTCAGAACCTGAAATGTAAATTAGCATAAATTGTATTCATTACCAGTTTCAGTCTATAAACCTGTTTTATGTTTTACATGAGGGAACGCGTGTTACGGATGTGACAAAAATGACACAAGTTTCTGGGAGACAGCATATTTTGTAGAATTCCTGCAATTTGCAATGCACAAACCAGAAGCAACAATATCTGAATATGAAGCGCCCATAACGCTCACATCTGTAACACATTAATGGTTGATAAGAGCAAATAATGGAGATGAACTGTTGATCATAATTAGCATGGCCATAAGATGGCTTTGTTCAGAAGGTTTCAAGTTAATTGCATTAATAATTTCTATATGAGATAAACCTAATCATTTAAGGACGTCACGCTAAGGACGTGACACAGCTATGAAGTGTCCTGAAGAGTCTGAAGTTTAGACGAAGTGAGTTTATTTACTTTTCAGACAAGTGTCCATCTTTCTACAAAATACTTACTGTTGACATTAATTTAAAAAAATGGGCAGTCTTTGATCTCTCAATTGAAAACATGAAATACAGTAGAATGAAAATGTATTTTAACTTCACAATTTAACTATACAAATCCTAACATAAATAAAGGTCACTTCAGCTTTAGAAAAGCATATTATGTAATTACAGTTATTATACAATTAATTGGTAATACTTTACAATAAGGTTCATTACTTAACATTAGTTAATATGGACTAAGAATGAACAAAACTTTTACAGCATTTATTAATCTTAGTTAATGTCAACATTCCCTAATGCATTTATGAAAATCACAAGTTTTATTTTTATTAACCAATATTAACAAAGATTAATACATAAATGTCAAAAAAATGTATTGTTCATTGTCCATTCATGTTATTTAATACATTAGCTAATGTTAAATGATACCAGTTCATTATACCAGTTCTTATACATACCTTATACATATTCATTCTGCCTAACATCTCCCTTTGTAAGTCATATGGATAAGAAACAAAATAAAAGTAAGTTATTTGAGGCTCTAATTTTTTAATAAACTATTTTATTCACAACATAATGTCTTAAAATACCTTAGGGTATCACTTTAATTAAATATTTTTTTTCCCCACTAATAGTAATAATAATCCAAATTTTTCTTTAGCTAGCTCCATACTGGAGAGCTGTTTTATAACAGGAAATCAAGTTGTAATTCTACCTGAAAGTGACAGGTTATTCATGTTAAGACAGCAGTGTATTCTGCAATGACAGACAAAGCTGTGAAGAAAAATGTTAAAGACATTGTGACTTTGTCTGAAAATGACGTGGGACTAGCTGAGAATGTCATCACAGCTTTGAACTCCCTGAAAACCGTGACAACCCTTATGTGCACAGAGTCCTCTCCATCTGCGTCCATTGTCCTGCCTATGAAAATGATGATCCTGAAATCCATGGTACTGTCTGATGATGACAGCCCAGCACTGAGCTATTATAAGGAGGTTTTTGTTTTATATGCTGCTAAGAGGACACCCCAGAAGAAGTACATTGTTAAAAAAAAAAAAAAAAATTGAGTCAACTTAAAATAATTTGTTACCTGGGTGCCTTAAAATTTTAAGTTCAGTCAACTTAAAATGTTGTGTTTTACTAAGTGACAACTTAGATATTTGAGATGATTCAACTTAAAATTTTAAGGCAGCTGAGTAACAAACATGGCTGTTAAGTTTAACAAACAATTTTTTAGTTTATTCAACTCCAATATCAAAGTTGTCACTTAGTACAACTTGACATTTCAGTTTGAATAAACTTATTTGAGTTGACTGAACTTAAAATTTTAAAGCAGCGAGGTAACAAATTATTTTAAGTTGACTCAACAAATTTTTTTTTTTTCTTACAGTGTATAGCTCCATCATTGTTAAAAGAAAAAAATCATACTTTACAATGTTAGTTTTAATAATTCAGTCATTCTTGAGACATGGGACAAAACATGTCCGGCAATTATAACTGCTATTAGTTAAAAAAAAATATATATATATTCAATTTATGAATTTGAATTGTATCATTATTATGTGAAATCTATGACACTTCTCACTAAAGCAGTGTGCCGAAAGAACAAATGAACTCCATTTGTTTTGTGAAAGAAATGGCAAATTTGTCAGATGTCACCACCAAAAGATTTTGTGTTCCAATGATATATCAAAATCCTTAAATGTGACTGAATAAAAGCTTTCTAAACAATAACATACTCTCTATTTGTTGTGTTTGTTTTAATACAGTAATTAATTGATTCAATGTATTTGATAATTAAAATGACTAAAAATTCATATTTTGGTCATGACCGTCAGATTAATATTTTGATAATATTTTATTATGGTATTTTATATTTGTTGTGGAATTGTTGGTCACATGTGAAAGTGTAATCTGTCTGCTAACAAAATGTGTTTTGAAATGTTAAAAACATCTAGAATGCTGTTAAAGTTAAAATTATATTACACAGTCAAAGTTAAAAAGCGCATTTTGTAAAAAAAAACAAAAAGCTGGCAGGTTGTATCAAATGTAGTTTCATTTGTCAGAGTACAAGGTTTTGTTTTGTTTTTTTCTCTCCAACTTTCCCACTTTGTCCCACTTCTCAAGAATGACTGAAAAAAAAAGTATGTAAATCAAGGAAAATTCTCTGGCATTTCTTTCTTTTTGTCGTATCGAAACGAACCGTGATTTTTGTGAACCATTACACTAATATATATACAGGTGCATTTCAATAAATTAGAATGTCATGAAAAATGAATTTTATTTCAGCAATTCAACTCAAATTGTAAAACTTGTGTATTAAATAAAAATCAATGCACACAGACTGAAGTAGTTAAAGTCTTTGGTTCTTTTAATTGTTATGATTTTGGCTCGCATTTAACAAAAACTCACAAATTCAATATTTCAAGAAATTAGAATACATCATAAGACAAAAAAAATGTAGTGAATTGTTGACATTCTGGAAAGTATGTTCATTTACTGTATATGTACTCAATACTTGGTAGGGGCTCCTTTTGCTTTAATTACTGTCTCAATTTGGCGTGGCATGAAGGTGATCAGTCTGTGGCACTGCTGAGGTGGTATGGAATCCCAGGTTTCTTTGACAGTGGCCTTCAGGTCTCTTGATTCTCATTTTCCTCTTGACAGTACCCCATAGATTCTCTACAGGGTTCAGGTCTGGTGAATTTGCTGGCCAGTCAAGCACACCAACACCATAGTCATTTAACCAACTTTTGGCAAGGTTGTAGTCAAGTCCACCTTTGCCAAGTCCAAGTCAAGTCCAAGTCCAGGACTAGTTGAGTCCAAGTCAAGTCCAAGTCCAAAGAGGTTTGAGTCCAAATGAAACAGTCAAGACAGGAAGGAAAAGAATCCTCTTCAATACCGCATACTTAACTATTGATAATTTATGTGATGTGATAGACAGCATATTTTCTATTCTAAGATAATCATTTTGCATTATTATTAGTAATGCCATGGCCATAGGACCAAATTAAGCAATTTTATTTACTTTAAGTATAGCAATTTTGCTAACAGCAATTTTACAATTTTTCCAGCACACATAATCATCCATAAAACCCACGTCCAGATGACAAACAAATCTTAAAATCTACACAAATCCCAATCTGAATCACAGAAGACCCATGTTGAGGAATATTTCATAAAAATATATATACATTTTTCTTCTGAGGAACACAAAATAAGTTATTTTAAAGAATGTTGGAATGTAGAAACTGTTTTAGTAACCATATGTAGGGGCTTATGAAATTATGAAATTCAATTTTTTCCATTTAAAATGTTCTGGATTATATATTTCTTTCCATTTTAATTTTCTAGACTATTTTAATGGTTAAAGGTGCTGTATGTATGGATTGACACCCAGTGGTTGAACTAGGTATTGCAGTCCAAATTCAAAATATTGAATGTGTAGGTTGCCAGACAGACGACATCAACAGGAACGAGCGTAACCTGACCATGGAAAGCGTCAAGCCTTACACTAAGTTGATCAGCTAATGTATACGTTTGCAATATTTGCATTGTTTGCAAATTATAAACCAACTCATATAGATTTTTTATAAATCTGAATCTGCCTTTAATTTCTGGATTATATTTTTTTTCCATTTTAATTTCTCCTCCGGAGGTCGCATTTATCGGCCACATACATTGAGGCAGCCCAGTTGTAATCGCAATTTTCTTGGCCGATTCCGATTTTTTTTTTTAGTAAGTGTGACCTGCCGATTCCGATTTTTGCAGATTCCGATTTTTTAAAAAGAACTGTAATGAAAGCATATACAGAAAACATACATTTACTTCATTTTTTTATTTTAGAATAAAATAAATTACTAAACATTACAGGATCTTCTCACTACAAAATAACTTTAACAAGTGTGTTGTAAAAAAGATATAGTTCCTGTATATAACTAACATAGTAGAGTTATACTAACAAAAATCTTCTTTTCCTCAATTAATTTTTTTTATAATAAAATAAATTAATAAACATTACGGGATCTTCTCACTACAAAATAACTTTAACAACAAAATAAAGTGCTCTGTGACTTGAAAAATGTAGAAATAATATATAACTAACAAAGTAGTCACAACAATAACTTTAATAACAAAAAGTGCACTGTCTTAAAACAGGTAGAAATAACAATGCTAGTACTAAATGCTATTACTTGAACATCCCAATAAAAGATAGCAGAGGCTGCTGACTTGTGGCCGACGAGATTTAGCTTGGATACGGCGCGCTAGCTTTAGCCTCTTTCCCCTTTTCAAACTGGGCATATTCAGCTGAGTGATAGTGTTTAAGTGTCTTATTAGGCCCGGATTACACCGAACGCGCTTTTTATGTCTGAAAACGCGAGGCGCACCACACAGCCTTTTTTGAAGCCATTCAGTTCACATGTCGCGTCTTTTGCGCGTTCAAGTTCGTTATTTCAAATGTAGCCGCGCTTTATGCACGCTTATAATACAAGCGAGGCGGTCGTGACACGCAGTGCGATGCGCTCATTTTTCCAGGCCGTTCCGAACGTTTTTGTGGTAGTTCCCCCACGTTGTATTTTAGCCTTACAAATGTTACAAACTGCGAAAATGTATTTTTTTTTTGGTGTCATCTTTACTCAGAACTTCCAACGGCATGTTTACACCAGACTGTGAGTGAGCGCATGGCTGTGATGTAATTGCCTGCACCGCTGGCAATAAAAGGATCGGCTCTGAATTGGCAAGACATGAGACTGACCGGCCGATCCGGGCTGATCATGCGAAAAATCTTCCGATTCCGATCACTAGCCGGTCAATTGGCGCATCTCTACAATCAAGTAGACTGCTATTCATTGTGAGGTGTAAAATACTATAATTTATTTGTAAGTTTGAAATTTAAAAGTTAATTTTCAAACGAGACTGCCTCAATGACTTATGCATAAAATATACACAGACAGGTAAGCCCGTTTTCCCGAAAGCTATTGCAACACATTGTTGCAAAATTTGACTTTGGTTTTTAAAAACACAGTGGACCAACACCAGCAGATGACATTGCACCCCAAATCAGACTGTGGAAACTTAACACTGGACTTCAAGCAACTTGGGCTATGAGCTTCTCCACCCTTCGTCCAGATTCTAGGACCTTGGTTTTCAAATGAAATATAAACTTGCTCTCATTTAAAAAAAAAAATGGCTTTGGACCATTGGGCAACAGTTCAGTTCTTTTTCTCCTTAGTCCGGTAAGACGCCTCTGTCGTTGTCTATGGTTCAGGAGTGGCTTAACAAGAGGAATACGACAACTGTAGCCAAATTCCTTGAGACATCCATGTGTGGTTACTCTTGATGCCTTGACCCCAGCCTCAGTCCATTCCTTGTGAAGTTCACCCAAATTCTTGAATAGAAGCGTCTTAAGGTTCTCTCGGTTGGTTGTGCATCTTTTTTCTTCCACACTTTTTCCTTCCACTTAACTTTCTGCTAACATTCTTGGATACAGCGCTCTGTGAACAGTCAGCTTCTTTGGCAATGAGTGTTTGTGACTTACCCTCCTCGTGAAGGGTGTCAGTGATTGTCTTCTGGACAACTTTCAGATCAGCAGTCTTCCCCATTATTGTGTAGCCTAGTGAACCAAACTGAGAGACAATTTAGAAGGTTCAGGAAACCTTTGCAGATGTTTTGAGTTGATTAGAATATGGTGACATGCCAATCAGCTAAATTGTTGAGATGAATGAGTGAATTGGTGGGGTTTTGTTAAATGTGAGCCAAAATTATCACAATGAAAAGAAACAAAAACTACTTCAGTCTGTGTGCATTGGATTTATTTAATACATGAGTTTCACAATTTGAGTTGAATTACTGAAATAAATGAACTTTTAATGACATTCTAATTTACCGAGATGCACCTATATATGTTTTGTCAAGTGTCTTGTATCCATTCATTCTAAGTTTATCAGACTGCATTGAGACATTGTGTACATCAGTAGGTTTCTCTTGCTTACTAACAAAACTTGTAATTTCTTTGGTTCATTAAATTTATTACAGTTGAATTACACAACACAACTTCCACTCACAGTTTAATTTAATAATCAAACATTTCAGCATTGGTGTCTACATGTTAAAAATTAAATTAAAAGATTTTTTTCTTATTGTCCCACAGCCATGAAGGAGGATGGAGTCTGTTAAAGAGATCCTCAAGAACTCAATGATGGAACTGTTAGAAGCTGAACTGAACGAGTTTCAGTGGTACTTAAAGAATAATGAGTGTATATCAAATTCTGAAATGGAGAATGCAGATAGGTTGAAAACTGTGGATAAGATGCTGGCGTGTTTTGGACCAGAACAAGCCGTGACGATCACATTGGACATCCTGAGGAAGATGAACCAGAACCATTGGGCTGAGCAGTTGGAAAACAACTACAAGCAAGGTAACTTTTAATTCACTGTGACTGTAACCTGAGTGACTATTAATAAGTATGATGGTTTGACTTTCCTCTTTACTTTGCTGATGTGTTTGTGTGATATATGATTCTCTCTCTCTTTTCCACAGCACAGGCTGAGTGCAATATGAAGACATCTGCCACTGTTGGAGCTGATTCAAAACACATTTGGGGTAAATAACGATCACCATCTATATTATCCTTTATTTCTCAATAAATCATGAATAACATGGCCAATCGCAAAAAGCAATCTTATACAAATAAACAGAATAGAATGCATTACAGCTCGTCCACTTTTTTTAGTGGCACTGGTTCCTAAAATATTATTCTTATTATGTTTCCAAGGATTTTTAAAAAGTATTAAAGATCAAAAGTATTTAAAAGTAAAATGAGTGTCATTGCATAATTGAATTAAAAATGATGGAGAAATATGAAATATCTACAGAAACAATGTTGTTGTTGTTTTTGCCAAGTATGCATATATTTTTAAATATTTTGAGAGCATCAAAAGGATGAGTTGATTATGGCATTCACTGTGCTTCGTGGGAGTAGGTGGAACGAAACAGAAAAAAAAAAAAAAAAAAGATTAATTCAATTAGGATGAAATGTGACCAATATTTAGTTTTTTTTAATTTGCTTTAGTACTATTTTCACCAGCAGCTGTTAAGTTTTCACTATTAGTACTAATATCACAACAGATCATCAAAAGTGCACTTTTTTCAAACATTTCAGCGCATATTCAATTATCTTAGTACAATACACACAATCGCATTTTTTTTTCTACACAAAATAATATTCATAGTAACAGCCTTTCGTAAAGCTCTTACTGCCAAACTTTTCATTTGCATGTCTTCTCATTCAGTTTAATACAATTATCTATTATTTAATCTAACTCATCTTAAAGGTTAATCAGAGAATCATTTGGCGCATCTATAGATGCTTAGAGATACCTACATTGTATATCTCACATAAAATCCATGTTTGTAGAAGTATTAATCCAGTGTGTTAGCAAAAGGTGTGAGGAAGGTATAACATGGCAATAAGGTTTTATGCTAGAACATTTATACAGATGAAACGCTTATTTTGTGTAGTGAAAAGATATTTTGTGATTGTGTGTACTGTACTAAAACAATTGAAAATATGCTGAAATGTTTGACAAAGTGTACTTGAGAATTTGATGACTTGAAAATGTACAACTTGCTTGTAAAAGTACCAAACCAATTAAAAAAGGATGATAATGTATACATTGCTCACTATACAAAATGCGAAAGTACAGAATGTCAACCTTTAAATACCTATTTTTCTCTGTGAGTGTGTTTCCAGAAATGTTATTGTTTCTTGAGAAGTTACATTCAATATTACATACACGTATCTGACTCCATACAAGACAGGCCATTTCTTGTCAAAGATGTTGTGACCTAACATTTTGGCCCACTCCTACAAGATGTGAATTTTATTTGGCATGATTCAAGGCATTTCATGTCTACTTCAGCAGCATCAAGATTGCTTATGATTTTGCATGTACATACCATGGCAGTATGTGTGATCAATATGAATATAGAAGTGCAGTTTTTAGTCATGCGTTTGGTAGTTATTCTTATCAAAGACCAGGTTCGAATTTTCTTATACAGTAGATTTTATTATTAATTGCTAAGAATAGCATCATCTAGCCTTTGCTGTTTTCTTTTCTCTTTTTCAAAGGTTCAGTTTTGGAGAACAGTAAAGCTTCTCTTTGTGATTATACAGAAATTAGCCTAAGATTGAAGAACAAATTAATGCTGGACCACAGGAAGATATTGGTTGGTAATTCTCAGACAGGTCATCAGGAATACCTGAATGATATTTACACTGATTTATTTGTGGTGGAGAATGAGACTGGAGGAAGAGTGAATGACCATGAGGTGGTACAGATTGAATCAAATCACAACCGATTGACTGCCAAGGAGACGCCAATCAAGTGTAATGACATGTTTAAAGTCCAGCATGACACGGGTCGACAGAGCAGAAAAGTACTGACCGTGGGAATTGCAGGAGTGGGAAAGACTGTCTCTGTCAATAAATTCATCCTTGACTGGGCTGAAGGAAAGGAAAATCAGGATATAGTCTTCATATTTCCACTCCCATTTCGAAGGCTGAATTTAATTAAAACAGAGTGCAGTCTAAAAGAACTGCTTCAAAAATGGTTCTTTAGCAGTTCTGAAGAATTGCTCTCTCTTCCTGAAGATAACGGTAAGGTCATGTTCATCTTTGATGGGCTGGATGAATGTCGCTTCGATTTGAGATTTGATGAAAGTGATGGATTTACAGATGTTTGTCAAGAAACAACAGTGAGCAATATAGTTACAAACCTAATTCAGAGACATTTGGTTCCCTCTGCTCTCATATGGATCACATCCAGACCAGCAGCTTCCTGTCTGATCCCCCGTAACTACATTGATCAGGTGACAGAGGTGCGAGGATTTAATGATGAGCAGAAAGAGCAGTACTTCAAAAATAACAGCAGTCCTGAGGTTGCTGGAAACATCATTCGTCACATCAGGAAATCCAGGAGCCTGTACATCATGTGCCACATCCCTGTCTTCTGCTGGATCACTGTCATTGTTCTTCAGCCTTTACTAGCTCAAAAGAGCAATGACATAACACCTACAACTCTTACAGGGATGTACGTAAATTTTATAGTTTTACAGATGCAACAGATGAAAAAATACAGTGAAGATCCTAAACGTAATTCCAATACTAGATCTTTTGATAAAATTATTCTAAAGCTTGGGAAACTCGCCTTTCAACAGCTGGAGAAAGGAAATCTGATTTTCTACAAAAAAGATCTTGAGGATAGTGGACTAGATGTCAGTGAAGGTTCAGTGTTTTCTGGGTTGTGCACTCAGATGTTTATAGAGGAAAGGGCTGTTTCAGCAAGAAATGTTTACAGCTTCATACATCTCAGCGTCCAGGAATTCCTTGCTGCCCTCTATGTGTTTTTGATTAGCAAAAGTGAGAAAACAAACCTATTTATTCAATCCTGGAGGGAAAAAATGACTTGGAAACTGTCCAAAAAGCCACAGTTTCAACTTCATAAAGCTGCAGTTAAGAAGGCTTTACAAAGTAAGAATGGACACCTGGACCTTTTCCTCCGGTTCCTCCTGGGTCTTTCACTGGAATTTCATCAGAGTGACCTGAAGGAACTACTTCCAGGACTGGAACTGAAAACAGAGAACATGAAAGACACTGCTGACTTTATCAAACAGACAATAGAGGTGGAGGAATCAGTAGAGCGGACCATCAACCTCTTCCACTGTCTAAGTGAACTTAAAGATGACTTTGTGGAGGAAATCCAGAAGAATCTGACCTCAGGAAAACTTTCAACCCAGAATCTGAGCTCTGCTGAGTGGTCTGCTCTGGTGTTTGTGCTCCTGATGTCAGTAGAGACTCAAGAGAAGTTTGAACTAAAGAAATACAGAAGATCTGATGAAGCATTGATAAGACTGTTGCCAGTGATTAAAAACACCAGAAGAGCACTGTAAGAGTCTTTACATCTGTTTATACACACTTTTATTTATTTTATGTGTGACTTGTTTGCCACAAAAAAAAAAAATACATGATTGTTTTAACTTGTTTCAGCTCCCTTTGTTCCCCAAGTTTCCTGAGCTCCAGATTCAAAACCCTACCTGATAAACGCATATTCTTCCTTTCTTTTGCAGACTACAGTGCTGTAATCTCACTGCTGAGTGTTGTGAATGCTTATCATCAGCTCTACAATCCTCAAACTCTGTCCTGATAGAGCTAGACCTGTCTAACAATGACCTGCAGGATTCTGGAGTGAAGCTTCTTTCTGATGGACTGAAGAGTCCAAACTGTACACTGGAGATTCTGAGGTAAATGGTTTTCCACAAAATAATTAACAAATGAATGTTATTAATATTGCTGTGATGTTTCTTAGAAATAAGAAGACAGACTCAAGTGTTTTAAGCAAAAAAAAAAAACCACTGGTTTGTCTCACGCCTTCTTAGTACCAACGCTCAGACACAGTCCCACACGCACACTTGATCCCACCAACAGTCTCTCCCTTACTTCCATACACCCAATTGCACATTTCTCAGCTCAGGCTGGCCTGCAGATGTTTCATGTGCTGCTGCCAGTCATTACTATAAATGATAATATTGTCTAGATAATGGCAGCGACAGAAGGCGGCCAATGGATTATGTAAGAGTAACAAATTGATGCATACCAAACAGCATTTTAAAGGCTGTCTTTCCTTTGGGAAGAGCAGTTAAGGGGATCTAACATTATAATTTTGTAAAACCCAGTGCTGGTATGAAAGTAATTCATCAACACGCTGCGTTGGATATACAAAAAGTTGTGACACAGCATTAATTTTTCAGATCACTCTAATGGCCCAATTAGGTCCAAGCTAATTATTTTGAAGTGGACCTTCATTGGAGGTAATGGGCGCAATTGGACTTTTTGGGTGGCCAGTGAATTCACCATCTGACATTCACAACAATTTGTGCACCACCGCAGAAAAACCAGGCCAAGAGATGATTCAGTGTTGATGCCTGTTCAAAATGGCCCATTGCTGGATGACATTGAGCTGCCAGAAAAGCATTTCCCAACAGCTTTTTGGCACTAATAAATTGGTTGTATCTTACTTTGTCTGAGTTCCTTGGGTCACTTGATATAACCTTGGGCACTGGGCTGAAGCCAGCCAGTACGCCCCCAACTCAGAGGTGTTAATTTACTAGGGAGAGCAGCTCAGATCTCTGTAAATGCTGCTTTATTTTTTTTTCTCATAGGGCCCAAAAAAGGACAATGATTTCAGACATCTTTGCGAGGACATTTTGTCCTGATAAAATAGGGTTTACTGTACCTGAACCACACACCGTAAATTGCAAAGTTCTTTAGAAATTGTATTTATTGAGTCGATATCTGTGGATATCTATAGATACACCAAATAATTCTCTGATTAACCATTAGGATGAGTTAGAGTAAATAATAGACAAATATATTAAACTGAATGAGAAAACATGCAGATCAAATGTTTTACAGTAACTGTGTTTGGCTGTTACTCCAAAATAAACAATTATTTTGTGTAGTTAAAAGGATACGTTGTGATTGTGTGTATTGTACAAAGACAATTGAAAATATGCTAAAATGTTTTTAAAAAGTGCACTTTTGATGATCTGTTGATATTAGCAACAGGTTTGAAACTTTGTACCAAAGCAAATAAAAGGCTGTCTGTGACAGTGATGTGTGATTGCCAAACTAATGTCATATGGGCTGTAACTGTGTTTGTAGATTGTCTGGCTGTATGGTGACCGAGGAAGGCTGTCTTTTTGTGTCTTCAGCTCTGAGTTCAAACCCCTCACACCTGAGAGAGTTGGATCTGAGCTACAATCACCCAGGAAAATCAGGAGTGAAGCTGCTCTCTGCTAAAGTCAATCATCCAAACTACAGACTGGAAAAACTCAAGTATGTTAAGCTTTGTTGGCCTGGTTTGAAGCACAATCACACATCCCTGCTGCTAGTCTTATTCTAGCATTTTTAACACTTTGCTAGCATGTTTAACATGTTGCTAGAATACTTTAGAACAAGGATAGGCAATGTCGGTCCTGGTTTGTCGATGTCCCTGCATAGTTTAGCTCCAAAAAAAAACACTCACCTGCCTGTAGTAGCCTTAGTAATTCTGAAGACCTTGATTAGCATGTTAAGGTATGTTTGATTAGGGTTGGAGCTAATATGTGCAGGACAGGTTTCCATCCAAGGATTTTTTTTGTGGAAAAATATTTAGCTTAATTTTTATAGATATTTTTATATATCTATAAAAATTATATATCTTTTATATATCTATACAGATATAGTTGATGAAAATGCCATTTAACACAAAAAATTCTCATGTCGACACAATCTTTTTCCATTTAATTCTATATCGATAGTTCAAATGTCACAAAAATTTGTTGGAAACACTTTGCCGTGAAAAGGTGCTTTAACACAAATAAATGTGGTGTCACATGACAGAATTAGCCTATAGGTAGTGTCCGTGGTATTGCTCATGTTAAAACACCGTTTCTCTGTAGATCAAAAGCACATTAAATCATATTCATAGTATTAGATAATAAAAATATTTTATATATGGTAAGAAAAAGACAAATTACCTTTCAAATATACATATTTTAATTTGATGTTCCTTTAGTACGTTGCAAGTTAAAATGTATTCATTTTGTACAAAAATGTTAATGTTAATTCGTTTTAGATTGTTTAGATTATATTTTCATTCTTGTTTTGTTCTCAGTTCTGCTCTACCGTTAAATTTAAAGACTGTATTTTGACAATGAACAGGCTGCATTGTCGAGTTAGTAGCACGCAGGAGGCGCAGCACGATTACTTTTGTTTTTTTTTCTCTCATATAAAAGTGGAAACAACTTACAATAATCTACTCCTTTTGTGGTCATATAATAGCTAAGACATTATTCAAAATTATTTTAAATATTTATTTTATTTGTGTACATTAACAATAAAAACATTCTGGAAATAAAGGAAACAAACAGGATGCTGCTTTCTCAAGAGTGCATCACATGTTATGGCGTAACGAACCGTCGGTTGGTAAAAAAAACTAAATTAACATTCCTATTTCCAATACAGTCTTAATAAAAGCTAATCAGAAAAAAAAATAATAGGCCTAATACAACAGCACCTGTTTATGAATATTGCTTACTCAAGTATCTAAATGGTCTATAGCCTTGGGTTTAACTAAGTACAAAAAAGTTTTGTTTTTGTAAAGTTTTGTTTCAAATGGATGAAGAACAGGCTACTAGACTATGTAATTTGCACAATATGTGAAATTATGAATAGAAACTGCTTTTTTTGCAACACACCAAAACTTATGCAACAATTAGTTTTTTTTAGGGATGACATCACACCATTTTATCGGTAAAAAGCCAGTTGGATGGAAACAGACTTGAGACAGCAAATTTTGCAAAAAATGTTTACGCATATTCTCTTTGTCGATAACAAAACATTTAAAAAAAAAAAAAACTGGATGGAAACTTGGTTACTGACACTCCAGGACCAATGTTGCCTATCCCTGCTTTAGAATATTGCTAGTATGTTTAAAGCAGGCACTGCAAAAAAGGCTTACTTAGAATTTTTGTCTTGTATCTAGTCAAAATATTTTAAAATTCTTGACTAAAGATCCATTTACTAGATAATGATGTAATATATTCACAAAATGACTTAATAGTTAATGATAAAAAATGATGGTTAGTCTTGTTTGATGGGGGAAAAAAAAATCTAAAATCATTTTGCTTAAAATAAGTACAATTATCTGCCAAAGGGGTAAGAAAAAAAATCTTGTTCTAAAAGTATTTTTCTAAGAATTTAAGAATTTTTCTTAACCCACTGAGAGATGATTTTACTTGTATTTAGTTTTGTTTCCTGGGGGAAACAAATTGGCTTAAAATATTATGTAATTTTGCTTTTGTAATTAATTCATCTTGATTTTAAGAGTTTTTACATACTTTGACTAGAAACAAGACAAAAATACTAAGTAAAGTGTTTTTTTTTCCCTTTCATTTCACTCTGGCAAAGGCAAAAAGTCTTTAGAAGATTTACTTTCATCTGCGCCAATAGCCTTGTGGGCAGTGCGCCAACATGTGGTGCAGTTGTGCCTCAGGTGTCCTGAGATCGTATCCAGCCTCGTGGACCTTTCCCGATCCCACCCTGCCTCTCTCCCACTCACTTCCTGTCTCATCTACACTGTCGTCCTGTCAAGAAAAACTGAAAAATGGCCAAAAAAAAATATTTTTCTTAGGTATTTTCTTGTGAAAACAGATCTACAGTCATAACAGTCATTCACGTTGGATGCAGAGTGCGACCAAGAGAAAATGCCTCAGTATTTATATCCTAATCAAATCAGGAAGCTTCTATCTCAACCAATCATAATGCATATTCACATTCCTTTTAAGGTGTCCCCTAGATGTGTTTCTGGGTATTTATTGCAAATTATTTTCTTAGAAGATACGTCTAAAATAACATTTCACACTTGTCTTGTGCGCGTGCACACACACACTAGATTTCCTATTGTCTCTCAGCTCATTGAAAACTCAAGCATGTTGATTTTTTGCCGTGTTTAAACAACTAAACAAACACATTTGATTATGATACTGGTTTCCAATGATTATGAAAATAAGATAATGGAAAATTTTCTTTGATTTTTTTTGTTTACTGATTGAATGTGACGTGACATTTTTTTGTGTGTGTGTGTGTGTGTGTGTTTTATAGTGTGGATCATGGAGGAGAGTTCAGGATTACAGTAGGAATACGCAAATGTATGTCTACACACACACACACACACACACACACACACACACACACACACACAAACATAAACACATACATACATTAGTGACTGTTATGTCTTTTCTTTTTGTGTTCAGATGCCTGTTTTCTCACTCTGGATCCAAACACAGCAAACACTCGTCTTGTTTTGTCTGAGGACAACAGAATGGTAACATGTGGGTATCAATCGTATCCTGATCATCCAGACAGATTTGATGTGTGCCGTCAGGTGTTGTGCCGAGAGAGTGTGTGTGGATGCTGTTACTGGGAGATTGAGTGGAGTGGACGTGATGTGTTTATATCTGTGTCATACAAGAGCATCAGCAGGAAGGGAGAGAATGATGAGTGTGTGTTTGGACGTAATGATCAGTCCTGGAGTTTGTTCTGCTCTCCCATCAGCTGCTCATTCAGACACAATAACATAGAGACTAAACTCACTGTAAAGTCCATCAGCAGTAGAATAGGAGTGTATGTGGATCACAGCGCAGGAACTCTATCCTTCTACAGCATCTCTGACACAATGAGCCTCATCCACACAGTCCAGACCACATTCACTCAAGCACTCTATCCCGGGTTTGGAGCTTATTACTATGGATCAGTAAAACTGTGTTGACAAGTAAGAATAGATTGTAGAGGGATTCTACCCTAAATTCTTTAATCTGCATGATAAATCCGTAACAGTGAGATGTTGCAAAACATGACTTGGCAAAACCCTTGTTTGCAATCACAGAGGTCAGTAGTTTCTTGTAGGTTTGCACACATCTCAGGAGGGATTTTGTCCCACTCCTCTTTGCAGATCCTCTCCAAGTGATTAAGGTTTCGAGGCTGATGTTTGGCAACTCAAATCTTCAGCTCCCTCCACAGATTTTCTATGGGATTAATGTCTGGAGATTGGCTAGGATAGGAATGTGGACCTTAATGTGCTCCTTCTTGAGCCACTCCTTTGTTGCCCTGGTCGTGTGTTTTGGGTCATTGTCATACTGGAATATCCATCCACGACCCATTTTCAATGAGGGAAGGAGATTCTCACCCAACATTTGATGGTACATGGCCCCATAAATTGTCACTTTGATGTGGTGCAGTTGTCCTGTCCCCTTAGCAGAATAACACCCCAAAGCATAATGTTTCCACCCCCATGTTTGACAGTGGGGATGGTGTTCTTGGGGTCATAAGCAGCATTCCTCCTCCAAACACGGTGAGTTGAGTTGATGACAAAGAGCTTGATTTTGGTCTCATTTGACCACAACACTTTCACCCAGTTCTCCTCTGAATCATTCAGATGTTCATTGGCAAACTTTAGATTTGGGGGGAGCTTGCACTGCAGGATTTGAGTCCTTTATGCTGTAGTGTGTTACCAATTGTTTTCTTGGTGACTATGGTCCCAGTTGCCTTGAGATCATTGGCAAGATCCTCCCATGTAGTTCTGGGCTGATTCCTCACTGTTCTCATGATCATTGAAACTCCACAAGGTGAGAGTTGCGTGGAGGCCCAGACCAAGGGAGATTGACAGTTATTTTCCATTTGTGAATAATCACAACAACTTTTCTTAACTCTTGTCATCTCACCAAACTGCTTGACAATGGTCTTGTAGCCCATTCCAGCCTGGTGGAGGTCTACAATCTTGTCCCTGACATCCTTGGACAGCCTTGGCCATGGTGGAGAGTTTGGAATCTGATTGATTAATTGATTGCTTCTGTGGACAGGTGTCTTTTAAACAGTCAGTTCAATGGGGAATTTGGATGTTCTTTTTGTCTTCAGAAAGGAACACTTGTCGAACGTGGTCAGGACAAGGCCAGGGTTTACCCATTTGATGAAAACATGGAACTTAGATGTTTGCAGCTAGTTATGAGGGCTGTTAAGACAGGCACACCTTCAGTAAGTATGAAAGGACTTTCGGTGTTGTCCCTTTTACCTGGATTTGATATAATTAAGGGATGTGTGTCCCTGACTACATGCACAGTGTCCTCCTTGGACAAGACGGTCTCACAAGATCTATTACTTCACTATGGTGTAACTCTGAAAACCACATAGGCAGGTCCATACCACAAATTGTCCAACTACTGTTAAAGATAAAGCCCCCAAGTAATGTCTCCAGAAGACCTTGATCAATAAAAGAAAGACATTACTGGAAAGCCCACGAATGGCTGATATGGCTACTTAACTACAGTAAAGCCCTTGTATGCCAGTCAAACAGTGAAAAATCCCTCCTCAGAGTGAAAGCATGCAGTGAGGTGTTTGGGAGATGCAGCTTTTGGACCACCCAAGAGAAAAATGATGGCACATGACAACTACATTGCTTTGCAAAGTGTTGGGGATCAGGTAGAGAAGCGGTTTGTAGACTATTGTGATGGAGCTCTTTTAAAGTATGCACAGTGTTAATGACACTGTTTTATAATTTTTTTTTTATTGAATGTCATTTCTTACTGTCATTGTATGGTTTGAATATATTAGCTTGTCTGTTAGAAACAAAATAACTAAGCTGATTAAGACTGCATCCAAATTGATTGGAGTTCAACAGACATTGCTTCAATACATGTTTAAAGAATGTGTTAAAAAAAGCTTATGCAATAATTAACTGTCCATCTCATCCATTTCATAAAGTGTTTGTTGTCTTCCCATCAGGATGTAGATGTAGAGCAGTAGGAGGAGAGCAAAAAGGTTTATGAACTTATTTATACCACCTCTAGTTTCTGATCTGTAAACATGTGGAAAGTGATGGAATTTGAATTCATGGCCACTCTCCTATTTATCCCTTCCCCTTTTATCATTCCTTTTTATGTTTTTTTTTTTTTTCTATTTCTTTGTTTTTGAATGATTTAGTGTGAGACTGTGTTAATGTGATGTGTAACACCTGTGCAGATTAAATTTCCTAAGGGATGAATAAACTAAACTGAACTGAAACTGAAGAGTTTGTCAAGTGTAGTTCGTATAAAAGCTAACGCATTCTCTGTTAAAACAGTAATACAGACAGATGTAGGAAATGGCAGTACTTTTTATGCTATTGGTCATGTTTTCAAGGGAGGGAAAGCACAGCTTTTTTGCTTGTGTTCAAAATCCTCTACACTTTCATGCAGTGAAGAAAGTTCCTTCTCACCTAACTGCTGTACATGCCTCAGCAATTGAAGACAAATATTTGTACATACCTTTGGAACAGCACAGATGTGATTATATTATGACTTTTCTCAAATATTATGAAGTAACGGTTTAATGTTTTCATGTTTGACATCAGTTTTTGCAGCTCTGCCAAGCTTTTTGTTAAGTTTATTTTCTTTGAATGCTAGTGGAGAATCCAGGTTTACATAGATGCATCAGTGCAGTCAAGAGAAATTTATTTAAATTATGTGTTCATTTGGAGACTTATGCTAACTTTATATAATTCTGTATATATCTGCACATGGACCCTGGACCACAAAATCAGTCTTAAGAAGCACATGTATATTTGTAGCAATAGCCAAAAATACACTGTATGGGTAAAATTCATTCAGATATTAAGTAAAGATCATGTTCCATATAGATATTTAGTACATTTCCTACCATAAATATATTAAAACTTTTTTTGATTATTAATATGCATTGATAAGAACTTAATTTGGACAACTTTAAATGCAATTTTCTGAGAAGGTAAATGTTTTTATTATTTTGCACCCTCAGATTCCAGATTTTCAAATAGTTGTATCCCGGCCAAATATTGTCCTATTCTAAGAAACCATACATGGCTTATTTATTTCGCTTTCAGCTGAAATATTTACACTTATGACTGGTTTTGTGGTCCAGGGTCACACATGTAAGTATTAATGTGCAAGTATATATTTTATAAAAAAAAAAAAAAAAAAAAAAAGTATATATATATATTGATATATGGTTGTTGATTATATGAAAGAAAATACCATTTAAAATACAAATACAATGTTTATATATAATGTGTGTGTGCGTGTTTATTATTAATTAGAAATTGAAATTAAATGTGGATTGTATAGACTTGCATAAAAAACGTATGTATGTTCAAATAATTTGGCTTTATGTCCATACATATCAGTGACATGGTCATAATGTATAATTTTATGTAAACAATAATCAAATACATAGTATCAATATATGTCAACATACTAATTTAATATTGATAATTTATGTATGTTACAAACGTCATATATCAACATATATAGTATATCATATATGCTAAATTTAAGACAATATATTGCTATATATACACGTCTAGATATGTCAGGGATCAGCAAGTCAATGTGGCATTGGGCCAAAAAATATTTTCGCCACTAGATGGTGGGCCAGAACATAGTCAATGGAAAATGCAACTACTTGCCTGTCAGACTATAACAGTGTCTCGTTACTCCAGGGTATATACAGGAATCATAGAGTTCAATTTAATATCTTTTTAAGAATCTTTCCATATGTTTTAAGACCTCATTGCCACTTCAAGTTTTAATTGGTTACATAGGCAACACTTTAACTTACATTTACTATATGTTATGCAATATAATTGACTTCAATTAAACATAGACATTTCAACAATTTCTATACATATATTTTTCATGTCTGTGAGGCACATATTTAGGTTATTTTCAGGTTGTTTTATTTAAAAAATCCCAAAATTTGCAGGTAAGTGTACAATCACAATAAGTTGAGAGTAGTAAAAAACTTATCTTTTGTCATCTGGAGTTTAAAATTAGGTTCCACCTAAAAGAAAATTTGCTGTCAAACCATTAAAAAAGGTAATTAATTAATCGCTAATTTTCCTGTAATTAGCATACTTTATGATTAGTCACACCTAATATCATTTTTCAGTGTAGTTTTGTATTGTGTTAATTTAGCATCAAACCTTCAATGTAATGTAAACCAAATAGGCTTTATTTGTAAAAATGTTTAATGTCATTTTTATTAAGTATTTTTAAAACTGAATATATGCATAATTTTTGGGTGTAGTTTAAACTCATTATAATAGGCTAAATGTCACATATATCTACTTTAATATTACAGGGCTTGAAAACATGCTGTTTGCATTGTTTTTGAGTCATGTAACCTTCTAAAAAGTGTTTGTATATTCATATATGTCTATAAAATATGTCTAAAAAAATGTGAAAAAGTTAATTTTTTGTTTGTGACTTATTTAAAAAAAAAAAAAAGAAATTTCCTTATATTATAGATTCATTACATGTAAAATAAAACATTTCAGAAGTTTTTTATTTTAATTTTGATTATTAGAGTGTATAGTTCATGAAGGTAAAAAATCTAATATTTCAAAATATTAGAATATTTACATTTGAGTTTCATCCATCCCTACAGTATAAATACCAGGTATCTCTTGTTCTTTGAAACCACACTAATGGGGAAGACTGCTGACTTGGCAATGGTCCAGGAAGCAATCATTGACACCCTCCACAAAGAGAGTAATTCACAGAAGGTCATTACTGAATGGGGTGGCTGTTTACAGAGTGATGTATCAAAGCATATGAAATGCAAAGTTGACTGGAAAAAAAGAATTGGGTAGGCAGAGGTGCACTAGCAACAGGGATGACCGCAAGCTTGAAAACACTGAAGTAAAGTCGATTCAAACTTGGGAAAGCTTCACAAGGAGTAGAATGAAGCCAGAGTCAGTGCATCAAGAGTCACTCAGCATCTTCAGGAAAAGGACTACCAAGCCACTTCTGAAACAGCCCAGGTAGGATGCTTCTGACGTTGATTCTAAGGAGAAAAAGAACTGGACTGTTGCTCAGTGGTCCAAAGTCCTCTTTCCAGATGAAAGTAAATTTTGCATTTCATGTTGAAATCATGGTCCCAGAGTCTGGAGAGGCAAAGAATCCACGCAGCTTGAAGTCCAGTGTGAAGTTTCTGAAGTCAGTAATGATTTGGGGTGTGTGACGTCTGCTGGTGTTGGTCCATTGTGTTTTATCAAGTGCAAAGTCAATGCAGCCATCTACCAGGAGATTTTGAAGCACTTTATGCTTCCATCTGCTGACAAGCTTTATGGAGACGCTGATTTCCTTTTCCAGCAGGACTTTAGCACCTGCCCGCAGTGCAACAACCACTTGCAAGTGGTACAAAAAATTAACTTTTTCATGATATTCAAATTTTTTGAGCTGCACCTGTTAAGTCAATAGCAGTCAAGAGTTATTCAACATCTGCATACTGCAGCAGACCTGACATACACATTTCTTTTTCACGATTAAATTAAGCACTTACTGTAACTGTCAATAAAAAAGAGAATGCTGCATTAGTTGTCAAGTATAACAAAAAAATAAATAAATAAAAATTGTGCCATAGTACGAATGTGTGTATTACATCCCTAATGTCAAGCACTAAAGATAAATAGTTTTAATTTAAGAGAAAGATTAAAAAAAATTCCAGATACAAGTTTGTATTATTATTAAGGGAAAAACTTGGCTGCAGTTGACCGTATAAATAAGCAATGTGTTTCTCTAACAGTATAACTTACAGGCCACGTTATATGGGTAACACTTTACAATAATGTGTCATTTGTTAACATTAGTTAATGTATGAACATGAGCAAACAATGAACAATACATTTATTGCACTATTTATTCATCTTAGTTAATGTTAGCTGATAAAAATACAGTCATTCATTGTTTGGTCATGTTAGTTCACAGTGCATTAGCTAATGTTAACAAACAAGACTTGTGACTGTAACAATGCATTAGTAAATGCTGAAATTAACAAAATGCTGTAGAAGTAGTTTATTCTTAGTTCATGTTAATTAATAAACTTTATTGTAAAGTGTTACTGTTAGGTTAGGTTATGTATTTATTTTTTTATATAATATCCAGAGGTTAAAGGGTAGATTTAAATTGAATGAACATCAAACATTACCATACATTACGAGTGTTTTTTGAAGTAAACATAAATTGGACCAAAAATGATGTAACAGAACCAAAACGATTACATTATTGAAATTGGGTAAAATGGCTTAAGTTCACCTCGACTTAACAAATACAGACCTGTGGCGCTAACGTCTGTGGTCATGAAGTCATTTTGTCTGAAAGCTGACCCCCTGCAGTTTGCTTACCGAGCAAACAGGTCTGTGGATGATGCAGTAAATATGGGTCTGCACTTTATCCTGCAGCATCTGGATAAATCAGGGACTTATGTAAGGATCTTGTTTGTGGACTTCAGCTCGGCTTTTAACACTATCATCTTAAACCTCCTCCTGCCCAAACTAACTCAGGCAGCAGCTAGTGAGGCTGGGAAAATTCTCATCCAACACTCGCACAACCAACACTGGCACCCCTCAAGGTTGTGTCCTATCCCCATTGCTGTTCTCCCTCTACACCAACAACTGCATCTCTAAAGACCCCTCTGTCAAGCTCCTGAAATTTTGCAGATGATGCCACATGTATTGACTTCATTCAGAATGGTGACGAGTCTGCTTACAGACAGGAGGTTAAAGAGCTGGCTGTCTGGTGCAGTCACAACACCCTGGAGCTCAACACGCTCAAAACAGTGGAGATGATTGTGGACTTCAGGAGAAAGCTCCCTGCTCTCCCCCCACTCACCATCATGGACAGCACTGTAAAAACAGTGGAATCATTCAGGTTCCTCGGCAACACCATTTCTCAGGACCTGAAGTGGGACATTCACATTGACTCCATTGTGAAAAAGGCCCAGCAGAGGCTGTACTTCCTCCGTCAACTGAGGAAGTTCAACCTGCCACAAGACCTGCTGAAACAGTTCTACTCTGCCATTGTTGAATCCTTCCTATGCACTTCAATTACTGTCTGGTTCAGCTCAGCTACCAGTTCTGACCTCAGAAGACTACGCCGGATAGTCCGGTGTGCTGAGCGAATCATTGGTACAACCCTCCCCACTCTTCAAGATCTGCACTTATCCAGAGTGCACAAAAGGGCTGGTAAAATCACTCTGGATCCCTCACATCCAGCACACTCACTCTTTGAACTGTTGCCATCTGGTCGACGCTACAGAGCCCTGAGCACCAGAATGACCAGGCACAGGAACAGTTTCCTCCCTCAAGCAATCCATCTCATGAACACTTGAAAAATAAATGTGGAACACACAACGCTATTATACATTTATTTATTTAATACACATACTTGTTTACATTTCTAATTTGCACCTGTACATAGTAAATTGTTTAAATTTGTCTATTTTAGTTTATTTTAAATTGTATATTGAGTATTTGCTTTTTTTTGTTCTTTTTCTGTATATTTGTATAATGTTCTTTTTATTATCTGTGTCTTGTCTTGTCACTGTCATTCTGTTGCACTGTGGAGCTTATTCACTAAAACAAATTCCTAGTATGTGCAAACATACCTAGCAATAAAGCTCATTCTGATTCTGAGGTGCCATTTTTTAATGTTTTCTATATATATAACAGCGCAGTAATAGCAGAATGTCAGGCAATACACCAAACTGAAAGACCACTTCATGACGTTCATTTATCATGATATATAAGCAGAAAGCTGTCCTGCTACTTCAAGGTTTGATTCAGCAATGCACAAATGCACAAAAAAACTATATTGCAATTGCTTACAAGCAAATTACCCTTAATTAATAAAGGGTCAAGAGCCCAACTAACGCAAACACTGATTTCCATGATGGTGGCATCATTTTAACCAATAAAACATCAACTTCAATAACAGCATCACTAATACACAATCATCATGTAATTAGTCAATTAGCTCATTAAATGGGATTTGAGACTTGCTTGTGACTTAAAAAAGTCCCACCTCTGGCCAGAGGTACAAAATTGTACCCTTCAGGGTACCACCCCAGCAACAACAATGTACCTTAAAAGGTACAGTTTTGTACCTTTTTTCTGAGAGTGTAGAGATCTAAATGCATAAAAAAAGAATAAACTAAACTAAACAAAAAACAATGTATTGTCATCTATCACAGCATGTCATTCAACATTACATCATGAGCCTCATCAGCAATCTTGAGAGCAGATTTGAGAATCTTCACATCTTTGGAGCCTTCGGTGTCTTGAGGCCAAACTGCCAAAATTGCCCATCTTCAGACCCTCACCAGAAAGTCCCTCCTTGGACAGGATGCCACAAGTGTCCATGAGCGGATGTCATTCAGGAAGAACATGTTCTGTCAGGAGCATCCAAGGTTATACCAGGGCTGGTCCTGGGCGTAGGCGGAATAGGCAAATGCTAGGGGTGCCGACGATCCCCAGGGGTGCCAAAACGAGTTACGTTTTTTTTTTTTTTAAATACGATGCATTTAACATATTACAAAAAAACACCAATCCCACAAAAATATAACTATTTTATTGCTCTCCCGAATCATGATCAACGCATATTCAATCTTTCCTTGTGCATGCGCAGCAACTTCCGCTCACATTCAAATGCATCTGTTACCTGATGATGATAATTATTTATCAATGAGCTGAGCATTAATAATGTCAAAAAGACCGAAGACTTCTGGTGCCCAGGGAAGAAAAAAAAAAAAAAAAAAGAAGAGAAGAAGAAGAAAAACTGGAAAAAGACAGAGGTAAATTTATGCAATGAATTTTGATATAAATTATGATATATCGCGAGAGACCGCGAAGCTAGACTGACAAACGTTTTCATTAGTTTAGTCATTTAATTATAACAAATAAGTATACATTTCCAGGCAGCATCTACTGAAGAAAGCATTAATATAATTTCATCTGTGATTTTGCTGCTGCATTTATTCGCAGTTTCAAGCTGTTGTTGACGTTAAACATAACTTCCGCTTAATAGTCTTTACAGCATTTTATTTTTAAAGTTCCAAAGTGACTTTTTTTTACCGCTGACTTATTTATAAAACTTTTTTCGGCACCTAAAGGCGGAACAATGAATACACGCACCGTTTCTAAACACTATTAAATACGTTGTATAAAATACTGATTATATAAAAGTGTATTAATGAAAAAATATTTAATAAACACCAAAAACAGCAATCAAAAACATTGCTAGGCAATTCAGTTTACATTTTACACAAGCAACCGCAGCTCTCTGACATACAGAATTGAATTTACATAAATATGCGATTTTGCCAAAAAATCTAAAATTTTGCCAAAAATTGCCATTTCTGCTTTTTTGGAACAAACAGATAATGACACCAAATGTAATACTTGCTGTAAGAAATAAAAAGCATAATACTTGCTGTAAGAAAAAAATGGATGCAGATAGAACTACTGCAATGATACAACAATTGTGAAGGTACGTTCCTGAAGCGATACAAGCGATTCACTGTTAACAAATGATACCTTATTGTAAGCATTACTGATATCATCAGCTTTTTTAAATAAAAAATAGTCACATACTCTATTTCTCTCTTCAGATGCACTTTTGAAATATTTAAACCCCATCCCTCCAAGTCCAGGGCCACCTGTTGCTGACATCTCCACCTCAGCACAGCCCAGAGATTCAGCATCAAACACGTCTATTCCCTCCACCTCAGCACAGCCCAGAGATTCAGCATCAAACACGTCTATTCCCTCCACCTCAGCACAGCCCAGAGATTCAGCATCAAACACGTCTATTCCCTCCACCTCAGCACAGCCCAGAGATTCAGCATCATACACGTCTATTCCCTCCACCTCAGCACAGCCCAGAGATTCAGCATTAGTCTACAGAAAGGCTGCACCAATAGACCCAGCTGACTGGCCATCTGTTTTAAATGAAAAGTTAAGAACTTGAGTTTGTCCTCAGAGGACCATATCAAGTAAAAAATAATTTCACATTTCCAAAAGAAAAGGATGGGAGAAGGTGTCAGCAAGACTATTTTAATAGAGTCTTGGTCAATGGAGAAAAAAAATCAAAAGAAGCTGGCTAATGTACTCAAAAAAGAAGGATAGTTTATATTGCTTTTGCTGCAAAATATTTTCTCAGAAAGATTTCAGATTGATTAGAGAAGGACTAAGGGACTGGAAAAATACAAACCACTTGCTCAAGGCCCATGAGGATAGCCAGGAGCAAAATACAAACATGGCAACATGGAAGGAATTGGAGGTTCGTCTTGAAAGGGGTTTGGCCATAGATAAGCAAGAGATGGGACTCGCTGAGGCAGAGAGAAACAGGTGGCGTGAGGTGCTTACCAGACTGGTGGCAATAATTCAGTCTTTAGCTGAAAGAAACCTAGCTTTAAGGGGCTCTACAGACACATTAAATAAACCAGACAATGGCAATTTTCTCAAAGAGGTGGAGCTCATGGCCAAATTTGACCTAGTAATGAAGCAACATGTTGGTAAGGTGGAAAGTGGAGCTGGAAGTCACACACATTACCTGGGCAAAAGAATTCAAAATGAACTCATAGACTCAATTAGCACAAAAATACTAGAAAAAATAGTGGAAGAGATCAAGACCTCAAAGTATTTCTCCATCATTTTAGATTGCACCCCTGATTTGAGTCATAAAGAACAGCTGTATGTCATTGTCAGAATTGTTTCACTGGAAGGATCACCGCAAGTTAAGGAACATTTCATGGGCTTTCTTGTGGCAGAGGAGTCAACAGGGGAAAGTTTGTCATCTCTCATCCTCAAAAGACTGGAGGAGCTGAACATCCCCTCTGACGACTGCAGAGGACAATCCTATGATAACGGTGCCACCATGAAAGGAAAGAATAAAGGTGTTCAGGCTAGGCTGCTTCAGCTGAACTCCAGAGCCTTTTTTGTCCCATGTGGTGCCCACACACCTTAAATTTGGTGGTAGCTGATGCTGCAAAGAGCTCTTCAGATGCCGTTGGCTACTCTGGATATTTAACTAAATTATTCAAACTCTTCTCAGCCTCCACTCATAGATGGGATATCCTCCTGAAACATGTTAAAACCACCCTGAAAATGTTGTCAGACACCAGGTGGGAAAGCAGAATAGACAGCATCCAGGCAGTAAGGTACCAGGCTGGCCAAGTCAGAGAGGCTCTTCTGGAGGTGAGGGAAACTACTGCAGACCCTGTAGTGAAAGTGGAAGCTCAGTCTTTGGCTGAGGAGATTGGATCCTACCGATTTTCATATGGTATGACATTCTAAGCAAGATCCAGCATGTAAGCATGTAAGCAAATTAATGCAATCACCCTCCATGCAGATAGATGTGGCTGTTGACTTGCTGAAGAAAACCAGAGATTCCCTTGACAGCTATAGAAGTACTGGTTTTATGAGTGCACAGACAACTGCAAAGGAAATGTGTGAGGAGATGAATGTGGAAGCTGTACTCAAACAAAGGCGGTTGAGAACCACCAAAAAAACACTTTGGTTATGAGGCTCCAGATGAGCCTATTGGTGATACACTTAAAAAAATGTAAACATTTTTTAATGCAGTTGTGGATACAGCCCTTTCCTCGCTAGATGAGAGACTTCAGACACTGGGGGAGGTAAATGGCAAATTTGGAGTGCTCCTCAACTTTCCCAACATGTCCAAAGAAGAGCTGCCAGAGCACTGCCAAATCCTGAGCACAGCTTTATGTCAAGTTGGTCAGCCAGATATTGATGGCAGGGAACTTGCTTTGGAGAACTTTCCAAATTTGCCATCAGAAAACATGACAAACATAGAGCTCCTGACTTTCCTGCACAAACAGAAGCTGACGGAAATTTACCCTAATATGTGGATTGCTCTGAGAATTTCTGCCACTCTACCTGTTACAGTCGCTGCTGAAAGGAGCTTCTCTAAGCTCAAACTGATTAAAAACTATCTGAGATCAACAATGGCTCAAGAACGTCTCAGTGGACTTTCAGTCATCAGTGTAAATCATGTAGTCTCACAACAGCTCTCATATGATGACATCATAGATGACTTCGCAGCAAGAAAAGCAAGTTGGCTGTAGAAGCCATTTTGTCTATTACACTAATGTTTGTGTATTGTTTAATGTCAATAGTTATCATTATAATCTTACTCTTACATAACTTGTCAAATCTTATTTACATGCTACAAGAAAGTCAAGGCAAGTTTTTTTTATAGTTCAGTTTTTTTCTGCAATATTATATTTAACCCTTGTGCATTGTTCAAATTCACTACCCTTTCATTATGTTTGGGATGAAAACATCCACTAAATTAAACTGCTGTAAAAATGTATCAGATAAATATTTATTTCAACATTTTTTTTTGCATAAATCTGTTGTTTTTGTGTTGTCTGTATTGTTTTTTTATTGTTATTTCATTGAACCCCAATTATGCAGGAATGTTTTCTTTGGTTTTCTTCTTATAATGACAATTTTCTATCCCGGTAGGACATCTACCAGCATCAGTTGTGTCGCTTCACAGCCATTTATAAATCCTCTCCCGTGGCCTCATGGGATAGTAAAATGCCCATCGTATGCACACTTCAGAATCATGCCGGAAGCAGTAGGTCATCCAGGTACTTTTTGCCAACTCTTTTATGAGTATCGTGTATTCAGACATACGTTTGTCTGTACTATTTTTCACCTACTATGTAATTCCAACTTTCTGAAGCTAAACATTTACAAAACTGACATTATTATTGGACCCCTTCACTAACCAGCAAAATTTGCCATGACTTGTTTGGTTAATAGTAATCAGTGTTGGCAAATCGTTTTCAGGAGAAGCTGCTGGAAGGTCCATTTCTTGCTAAAAGTTGCTAACTGATGTCACAACGCTAGATTTTGCCACTGCATCAGCACTAAGCAACAAATATTTACTATAATAAGAGTTTGTAAAAACAGGGAGCAATATGAAGGAATTTTCAAATTGATTTCCAGGTTTTTTACCTGCATTTTTAATTACACATTGTAATTTGTTTTTGGGTTACAGGATTACAAAGGAAAATGTCCAGGAAAATTACTAGTGCCTGTTCCATTTTTCTAGATCTGTACTAACTGATCAACAATTGCAGGTACAAGCTACTAACAGGGTGTATCAAGAATTAACAATTAATTAAATTATTATGATTATTATTAAAGGGTTAATCCACCCCAAAATGAAAATTTTGTCATTAATCACTTATCTTCATGTCGTTCCAAACCCGTAAAAGCTTTGATCGTCTTCGGAACACAATTTAAGATATTTTGGATGAAAACCGATAGCTTTTTTACTGTCCCATTGACCAAGTAAATAACACTGTCAAGGCTCAGAAATATATGAAAGACGTTGTCAAAATAGTCCATCTGCCATCAGTGGTTCAACCATAATTTTACGAAGCTACGAGAATATTTTTGTTTTCTTTGCGTACAAAAAGTAAAGACTCTATTCAACAATTACTCTCCTCCGCGTCACTATAGCGCCATTTTGGAAAGTGTCCAGTGGACATAAACAGCGTATCCTGTTCTCTGTCAGCTACGACATGCAGATACGCTGTTTTCGTTCAAATCAAAGTGTAAATACACAAAGAAAATGTATCCTTGTGCTGTGGCTGGTACAGAACAGCATACGTTGATTACGTCCAGTGGATACTTTCCAAAATGGTGCTACAGTGACATAGAGGAGACAAATTGTTAAATAAAGTCATTATTTTAGTTTTCTTTGCATACAAAAAGTATTCTCGTAGCTTCGTAAAATTATGATTGAACCACTGATGGCAGATGGACTATTTTGACAAGGTCTTTCATATGTTTCTGGGCCTTGACATTGTTATTTACTTGGCAGGCAATGGTACAGTCAAAAAGCTATCGGTTTTCATCCAAAATATCTTCAATTGTGTTCCGAAGACGATCAAAGCTTTTACGGGTTTGGAACGACATGAAGATAAGTGATTAATGACAAAATTTTCATTTTGGGGTGGAGTAATCCTTTAAATTGAACAATTGCAATAGCAGCTACGTTAATTCACATGATGTGTGTACTGCTAGGCATCTTTGGTTTTCTCTTTTTGTGTAATTTGATGGAAAATATGTGCCTTTTTATCATTTGAGGAACTTATCAAAAGTTGCTAAATTTTGCCAAATAAATCGTAAAATTAGCTAAATTTGTTGCTAGGTGCTTTTTAAAGAAAAAGTTCCTAGGGTAGTTTGAAAAGTTACTTTTGTATCCTTGTGTGCATCAAACCCATCTTGCGTATTTGCTACTAAAAAACTATTTTTAGCAGGGAGAAACTGAGATATTTTCGACATACCAACTGTCTTGAACAGAGTTCAGGCAGAGTAAAACATGACGAACGTTTGACATTAAAAAGTATATAAATTGTATATTTTTTAATGAAAATAACATCATGATCATTTCGCTAGGAAAGACCCTTCTTCCTCGGCTGCAATCATTTTCAACCGCATTTGGGGTCGTTTGAAGCCACATTTAACATGCATTTTAGAAGTTCAAACTCAGGGCACCATTGAAGTCCACTAATCCTGAAATGTCTTCTTCAAAAAACAATTTAATTACGACTGAAGAATCAAAGACATGAATATCTTGGATGACAAAGGGGTGAGTACACTATCTGTAATTTTTTTGGCACTGGAAGATAGTTTGGTCGCTGTAATCTAGCATTTAGCGTAACTTTCTTCCCACTCGCAATACAAAATGTATTTGTTTTCTGAATATTATCATTCTTATATAATATTCTGTATTCAGTTTTTTTGCTTAAATCTTTTGTTCTGTGCCATCTTGTTTATGTAAAGCCCCCTCTTCTCTCTTGTTAAGATTTCTGCTCTAATCTACGGTTTGCAATATTCTTCTCCAGTGCTTAGACTATCACATTATTATAGTTGTACATTGTACACTTAACCTGCAATTTTAAAGGCACACTCCACTTTTTTGAAACTAGGCTCATTTTCCAACTCCCCTAGAGTTAAGCAGAGGAGTTTTACCATTTTTGAATCCATTCAGCCGATCTCCAGGTCTGGCGTTAGCACTTTTATCATAGCTTAGAATAATTATTGGATCCAATTAGACCGTTAGCATCTCGCTCAAAAATGTCCAAAGAGTTGATATTTGTTCTATTTAAAACTTAACTCTTCTGAAGTAACAGTGTACAAAGACTGACAGAAAATGAAAAGTTGCGATTTTTCAGGCTGATTTGGATAGGAACTATACTCAGGGAACTTTGCTGCCGTTCCATGGGTGCAGCAGGCACAATGATATTACGCAGCGGCTGAAAATAGTCCCCAGCTAGTTAACTTCCAACGTCAGGTGCTGTGTAATATCATTGTCAGCATGGTACGGCAGCAAAGTTTCTTGATTATTACGCCAGAATGAGAGTATGGTTCCTATCCATACAGTGGGGATCGAAAGTTTGGGCAACCCAGGTAAAAAGTTGTATTAATGTACATAAAGAAGCCAAGGAAAAATGGAAAAATCTCCAAAAGGCATCAAATTACAGATTAGACATTCTTATAATATGTCAAAAAAAGTTAGATTTTATTTCCATCATTTACACTTTCAAAATAACAGAAAACAAAAAAGGCGTCTGCAAAAGTTTGGGCACCCTGCAGAGTTTATAGCATGCACTGCCCCCTTTGGAAAGCTGAGACCTGACAGTGTCAGTGTTCTCAATCATCGTCTGGAAAGACCAGGTGATGTCAATCTCAAAGGTTTTAAATGCCCAGACTCATCTGACCTTGCCCCAACAATCAGCACCATGGGTTCTTCTAAGCAGTTGTCTAGAAAACTGAAACTGAAAATAGTTGACACTCACAAAGCAGGAGAAGGCTGTAAGAAGATAGCAAAGCGTTTTCAGATGCCAATATCCTCTGTTCGGAATGTAATTAAGAAATGGCAGTCATCAGAAACAGAGGAAGTTAAAGCAAGATTTGGAAGACCAAGAAAAATATCAGACAAAATATCAGGATTGTGAGAAAAGCAAGTCAAAACCCACGTTTGTCTGCACGATCCAGAAAGATCTGGCAGACACTGGAGTTGTGGTACACTATTCCACTATAAAGAGATACTTGTACTAATATGGTCTTCATGGAAGAGTCATCAGAAGAATCCTCTTCTACGTCCTCACCACAAAAATCTGCGTTTGAAGTTTGCAAATGAACATACAGACATGCCTGATGCATTTTGGAAACAAGTTCTGTGGACCAAAGAGGTTAAAATAGAACTTTTTGGCCAGAATGAGCAAAGGTACGTTTGGAGAAGAAAGGGCACAGAATTTAATGAAAAGAACCTCTGTCCAACTGTTAAGCATGGGGGTGGATCAATCATGCTTTGGGGTTGTATTGCAGCCAGTGGCACAGGGAACATTTCACGAGTAGAAGGAAAAATGGATTCAATAAAATTTCAGCAAATTTTGGACGTAACTTGATGCCATCTGTGAAAAAGCTGAAGTTAAAGAGAGGATGGCTTCTACAAATGGATAATGATCCTAAACACACCTCAAAATCCACGGTGGATTACATCAAGAGGCGTAAACTGAAGGTTTTGCCATGGCCTTCACAATCTCCTGACCTCAACATCATTGAAAATCTATGGATAGACCTTAAAAGAGCAGTGCGTGACAGACAGCCCAGAAATCTCAAAGAACTGGAAGATTTTGTAAGGAAGAATGGGCAAAGATACCTCAAACAAGAATTGAAAGACTCTTGGCTGGCTACAAAAAGCGTTTACAAGCTGTGATACTTGCCAAAGGGGGCAGTACAAGATATTAACTCTGCAGGGTGCCCAAACTTTTGCAGACACCATTTTTTTTTTGTTTTCTGTTATTTTGAAAGTGTAAATGATGGAAATAAAATCTAACTTTTTTTGACATATTATAAGAATGTCTAATCTGTAATTTGATGCCTTTTGGAGATTTTTCCATCTTTCCTTGGCTTCTTTATGCACATTAATGCAACTTTTTGCAACTCTGGAAAATTGCAATGTTTCTTTTTTGTCAGTCTTAGTACACGATGTAACTACAGAAGAGTCAAGTTTTAAGTAGGACAAAAATCAAAACTCTTTGACAATGCTCTCAAACTCTGAATTAATAGTACATTTAACCATTTCTGTCTTTATCAAGGAGTCAAAAACATTGCAAATACAAAACAAAAATACCAAACTAATCAAAAGTATTCAAAATTTCTTTCTGGATAAAGTTTGTAGTGTGTAAAATGAACTCTTTGTTAATGTCACAAACTCAATGGCACAATGCGACTGAAGTGAAGTTGACCTGCGTCAAACTGTCGGTGGTGGTGTAAATGGTTTGTTGGAACTGTGTGCTTCTGACGAGCACAAGTTAATTTGCACACTTTAATAGTAATCTGTAGCTCAAAACCCTTGTGACTAAGGAATGTCTCAGTTTTGCCCCACATTCAGCTGTATCCTTGATTTCACACAAATACGTATTTTCTGGTGCCATTTTAAATTGCTGAGCCATTTGAAACTCTTTCCACACACAGAGCAAGAATGACGTCTCACATCTAAGTGACTTTTCAGGTGTATCCGTAAATGAGACGGCAAAAGGAATTTTTTATTACACCGACCACACTTAGATGTCCTTTCTCCAAAACTGTTTCTTTTTCTAAACCTCTTAGCACGTTCAGAACTCTGAAGTTTCTTTCTAGAACGAGCTTGCGAATTACGTTTCAGGTCTCGATATGTGAAACTCTTCTCAAGCTGAAGGAGTGTGACGCGCTTCCCTCCAGTGTGAATTCTCATGTGGACTTGAAGAGTGTGTTTTTGCCTAAAACCCGTCCCACATTGAGGGCATGTGTAAGGCTTTTCTCCAGTGTGAATTGTCATGTGGGTGTTAAGGTTTGATTTTTGTTTAAAACTTTTTCCACACTGTTGGCAGGTGAAAGAGCTTCCTTCAGTGTGAATTGCCATGTGGACTTGAAGGTGTCCTTTTTGAGCGAAGCTCTTTCCACACACTTTGCATGTGTACGGCTTCTCTCCGGTGTGAATCCTCATGTGAACTTTAAAGGTCTGTTGATTTGTAAAACTCTTTCCACATTGAGAGCATGTGTAAGGCTTCTCTCCAGTGTGAATTCTCATGTGGTAATTAAGGTTTCCCTTTCGGATGAAACATTTTCCACACAGTTCGCATGTGTAAGGCTTCTCTCCGGTGTGAATTCTCATGTGGCCTTTTAAAATGTGTTTATGTGTAAAACTCTGTCCACATTGAGGGCACGTGTAAGGCTTCTCTCCAGTATGAGTTCTCATGTGTAATTTAAGATTTTCTTTTCGAAAGAAATACTTTCCACACAGTTTGCAGGTAGTATGGTTTTCTCCAGTGTGAGTTTTCATGTGCCTGTTAAAGCTTCCCGTGTACTTGAAGCTTCTTCCACATTGAGGACATGAGTGAGACTTTTCTCTACTGCAAATTTTCATGTGTGAATTAAGGTTTCTTTTTTTGTTAAAACTTTTCCCACACTGTTGGCAGATAAAAGCGTTCCCTTCAGTGTGAACTGCCATGTGGACTTTAAGGTCTTCTTCTCTGCTAAATCCTTTTCCACACGGCTGACATGTGAAACAGCTTCCTTCAATGCGTTTTGCCATGTGGGCTTTAAGGCGTGCTTTTTGAGTAAAGCCCTTTCCACACAGTTCGCAGGTGTGAAGCCTCTCTCCGGTGTGAAGCATCATGTGCCTGTTGTAGCTCGTCTGATGAGTGAAACTGTTTCCACACTGTTGGCATGTGTAAGGCCTCTCTTTGGTGTGAACACTCATGTGGTTTTTAAGGGTTACTTTTTGAGTGAAACTCTTTCCACACTGTTGACATGTAAAAGGCTTCTCTCCGGTGTGAACTCTTAAGTGGGCTTTTAAGTTTCCATGTTGTTTGAAACTCTTTCCACAATGTTGGCAGGTGAGATGACTTTTAGTCCCAGACTCCTGAGCTCTTTTTGTTGAGGATGTATTTTCTGTCTGAGAGGAGCTAAATGATATTTTTCCAGTTATAAAGTCATCATTCTTATACTGATCTTCAGCTTGCATTTCATCTTGTATTTCACGCTCCTTTTTCAGCGCTGTCAGATCTAGGGCAAAAAAAAGGACAAATACAAGTTAATCTCGGTTTAAAAGAAATGGCAGAACAGAAAACAACATTGGTGAAAAACTGCAAGGACTGATTTTTGTTGACAGATTAATACATAATCCTCATTGCAAATTTGGGCAGATCAGTGGTTCAAAAGTCAAGTAGCCCCTCACTGCAGAACAAGATCCAGGGGGTGGGGCTGGATCCAGATCCAACTCCTCCCACTTTACATATACCTAAACCTACCCATCTCCACCCCTAATCCTACCATCTCCACCTTCTAGATGTGGATCCAACCCCACCCCCTGGATCTTGTATTCTGCAGTGATGGGCTACTGGAAAAATCAGGGCTGCAGACCTGCAGAGTTTAATTCTACAGCTGCTCCTACACACATAATATGTCATTTTCAAATAAGCCTGAAGGACTTGATTCAGGGTTCCCACGGGTCATGGAATTTCTGGAAAATCATGGAATTTTAAAAGGTCTATTCCAGTCATTTTGGTCCAAGTCATGGAATATCAGGGATTTTTGTTTGTTTCTTTAAATTTTAGTTTCCATTTAGCAAAATGTAATTTTTCTATTTGTGTTTTACCATTTTATTCCCTTCCCCCACGTCAACTAGCAATCACTTACGTCAAATACAGGCACCAGGCTGTACCTGATAACTAAGGCAAACATGCCTGAAAATGTACATTTCAAGAGCTACATAATGTCCACTTCAAAGACTGGGCGTGAAAAGTAGATGATAGAGAAGCAAAACTAAATGTGAAGAAATAAAAAAAAAACCTGAATGATGAACTTGATTACAATGAGAAAATCCTTCAGTGTTTAACCCCTGAGATCATAAAAAACAAATTAATTTCTGTATAAATAGTACAAAAAAGCCAGTTTCCACCACTAAATAAAAAATTAAAAAAGGTTATTGCGACTGATCTCACAATCCTGACTTATTTTCCCACAATTGCGTGATATAAACTCACAATTCTGACTTTTTTCTCAGAATTGTGAGATATAAACTCGCAATTCTGTGAATATATCAGTATTTTTTCTCCTCAGAAATGAGCTTATCTCTCACAATTCTGAGAAAAAAAGTCAGAATTGCAAGATACAAACTCGCAACTGCAAAAAAAGTCAGAATTGCGAGTTTTAACTTTAGCTTTTTTTTTTTCATTTAGCGACAGAAACGGGCTTCCATAGTTTTGTACTAACAATGTTTGTAAACAAGTAAATAAAGCTTGCAAATGGATGGATCCGTTCATTATAGATCATGGAAATTCAGCTTTTTAGTCAGTGAAAGTCAGGGAAAAGTCAGGGAATTTGACATTTGGCTTACAGTGGGAACCCTGTTGATTAGTTCTAGCAGGTGCTTTTAAATAGACCAATTATCAGTTTATACACATTCGGTATGCGTACACAGCATGGCTGTAAAAAACCCATGAGAGATAGCCTTTACAGCTGGATTTAAAAAACATTAAATCCATTTAAAAAGATTATAGATTATATTAATTCGATGTAATTTTCAAAATGTTCTCCGCATATTACAAGTGCTTGTCACCCAGTGATAAGCACCATTATTTAACAAAATTGACGTTAGATAGTGGGATAGTCTTACAGATCTAAAACAGGGATAAAGTTTTTTTGTGGGCGGTTCAAGTGGCAGTCTATGGAGCCATGGAATAAATTAATTTAAAAAAAGGGTACATCTGATTTTATATTTAAAAATTCTTTATTTTCGCAATTTCGAGATTGAATCTCACAACTCTAATAAGTAAAACAACTCATTTTCTATTTTATATATATTTATATTCCACAATTTTGGCTTTTACTCCCTCAGAATTAACAAACTCACTAGTTTTGTTTAATTGAGATATAAACTTGCATTTGCGAGAAAAAAAAAGTCAGAATTGTGAGATAAAATAAATGTTATGTAAAAATGTTAATAGTAATAGGTTTAAATAATATTTGATGCTGTAACTGTAAAGGCTAATACAATACATCCCCTATGAACAGCATATCTGAATATTATGTAGACCTATTGTTTAAATCAAATTTATGCTTTAAAAAGTAGAGCAATCATAGCAGTTTTCATCCATAGTATGTTTGATCTGCGTTTATCTTCAAATGGCATCTTTGACTGCAGTCTTCTATAAAAAAAAATTGCATTCCAATTCTTATTCCATGGATTTTACCGGTTTACCTCCACTTGTTACCAGTGTTTTTCTGCAACCACTACGTGCGTACAGCTGCAATTGACGTCTACTGAAAACAGGTAAATGGCACCCTCTAGTGTATTTACACAAAACAATTTTTAACTTAAAACAGAAAGCTTTTGTGCATTTTGGCAGTTCCTTTACACAACAAGCGTTTTGTGGGCCTAGAAAAGCAAACTTTCAAAAGTGGATTTTAAAGTTTTTGAAAATGATGACATTTTCTCTGTGTAGTATGAAAAACAACTTGAATTTGTGATGTTTCTCTTTACAAAATGACATCAACTACTGGTCTGGTGTAAATAAAACAGCATTTTTCATTCAGGGGTATTCAGAGATTGTGTGCAGCTGTATTTAATGGAACTGGAAGCCATTTTGAGAAACTGAAAACAGTGGATAATTTGACGTGGAACAACTGTGTGAACACTGGAGTTATGATGTTTGTTCACAAGGTCATTTTTAATGGTCAAAATGTGTTCAATAAAAATGATGTATGAAAAAAAAAAAAAATACAACATAATGGAGACTCAAGGTTTTCACCCCACAGCCACGATATATGTCCCTTATTTTTCTATAAAGAACCACAATCGTCCCTTCTTTTTCTTCACACTACAAAACATCCTTCACATTCCTTGAGGTTGCAAAACTCAGGACTTTTGGTAGTTCACTAAAGGAGGTCGAGCATCTTTTCTCGCATTTGGCTCTTGAACTCTGGAATAGCCTTCCTGATAATGTTCGGGGTTCAGACACACTCTCTCTGTTTAAATCTAGATTAAAGACATTTCTTTAGCCAAGCGTTCACATAACCTTTTACTCCAGTTATACATTTTTATATCTTCTGCTTGAAATGTTATGAACAGCAGCTATGCTAATTATTCTCTATCTGCTTTTCTGTTTCCAGCTCTGGATGGACATTTAAAGATGACACTAGCTCCAGAATGAATCCAGCCTCTTACAAAGATCTGAGATGACCCAAACACCTGAGCAGAATGACACCAAACCTGCAAAAACTTTAGATGCCAACCCTGACCCAACATACAAAACTGACAAATTGTCCTTAAAATGCAATCACTATTTGCATCGTATTCACCGTTTGTGTTTACCGTCATTTTCTAACTTAAAAAGTTAAATCTTGTAAATTTTAATAGTTATATGGACTGTGACACAGTCACCTCTGATAACAGATCACTCTTAATTATAATGTAGAAATATGCATTTTCTGTAAAGCTACATTGAAACAATATATGTGACCCTGAACCACAAAACCAGTCATAAGAGTCAACTTTGGGTCAACATCCATTGATGTATGGTTTGTTAGGATAGGACAATATTTGGCCGAGATACAACTCTTTAAAAATCTGGAATCTGAGGATGAAAATGATCTTTAGCTTATATCGTAATGATTTTGGCATTCATTTTGGCCCAAACAATCAGATTTTGGCTATTGATACAAATACAAACATGCTAATTAAGACACATATCACATATGTTGTGAAAAGAGTTACACAAAAAATGTGAACTGAATAAATCTCATGATTTTGCAATTCGAAAATCGTTTTCATACTCAATATTGTTGAGCGCATTATTATAATATAGTTTTAATGTTGTTGTTAGTAAAAACATATGACTCATCTGTTTGCTTACAAGAAATAATCAGAATTAAGTGCTATAAATTAATTGTTTACATCGTTTTTAAAAACAAAGGAATGTAAAGGAATGTTACACAATTTCATTTGTATTATATTGTTAAACAAAACTGCTTTAATTAAGACAGTCATATGACATTCTTCAAAAATACAGTGTACTTCTGTAGACATTTATACATTTTTAATAAGGAACAAATGAGTGCAGCTTTCATAAGAAAAACCAACCTGTTTGATCCTCAGTATCTTCTTGTTTCAGACTGAAAACTTCTGCAATCCTTATGTCTTCATGTTCCTCTTTAATAAACGCCATCTTTATAATCGTGTGTCTTGTGAATCTCAGGTGCTCCACCAGAGGTTTTTCTGTCTGTTTGGAGATGAGAAATTAATTAACAGAAAGGAAAATAAATACCAACTAAATCTATGTGCGTCTGAATCAGCCCCCTTAGTCAGTGCACTGGTAATGGAGTAAATCAGAGTAAAAGTTAGTGGTCTTAAATTACCCAAATAGCCAAAAATAAAAGCCCACACACTACCCTTAATGGTATGTAAGTTTTTAGGATGCATACTTGGTATTTTCGATTTGTAGAAATTTATTTTTTAATAGATTTCACTTTCATAGCTTTTACAGTTAGTTTGTAAAATCTGTTTGTTTTTTTTCACCTTTGCCTGTTTGTTCTTTTCGTTGCAGTAACGCTGTTTTGAGCGCTTCGAATCACTGAATCATTTTGCAAAGCAATTGATTCAATTGACTCGGAGTTTCCAAAAGCTCCGTTCCTCATTATTACTAACCAGTGAATGAATTCGTGTTTACTATAAACTGATTCACAATATAAGGAGCGAAATGAAAAGCACCGTGTTTGTTAATCATGTGCAGATACGTTTTACTCACACAAATAAAAAAAAATCATAAATGCTTGATGAAACACTGTAACGAATGACGAAACTTGACGAAACACTGCAACAATGAATGATTATCAATTCATTTTACATCGCTTGTAAAACCTTTATCACTGTCTTAACGATTTTAGAGATTTAAACACTGAAAAACACCAACCTCTCTTCAGCCGAATCTTCAGACACAGGAGCACAGCGCAGTCTGTATGACGTCACATCGCCAAACCAAAATAAAAGTCTTCTGTTGGCCATAGATATATTATATATGCATAAAACACATAATAGCAAACATATGTCAGCAGTATTTAAAAATAGATGTTGTCCAGTTAAGTGGTGAAAATAAATATCAATAAAAGAGCATGTGAGATGTCATGTTTGAGAGCAGGAACCATGTTAAGAAACCAGAAGCCTTAGCATTAAATTATTTAACATTGATTTAATATTATTTCATAAACGGTTGATTATCCTTTGCAAAAATAACACACACACACACACACACACACACACACACACACACACACACACACACACGTTTAGGGAAAAATAATATTTTATTCTGAATAATTTATAACTGAAAAACACAAAATGCAAAAAAATATAGGTGCATTTTAAATGAATCCCTTACAAAAAAATCCTGCAGGCATTCCTGCTTTATGTGCAGGGATCATGCAGGAGTCCTGCAGGATTGTCCACCCATTTGTCCTGCAGAACCACCCCACTACCTACCTGTAGGATTAAACATATACCTGTAGGAAAATGTCGATTTTTTTTTAGCACTGTGCAGGAATCATCTTGCTCATTCCTGCAGGTCTCATATTAAACTGGTCCTTATACATTATAGCAAGCACTGTATGAAAAGTAACCATTATTCTGTGCATGCACAGACGTCATGCGAATGACACAAAAAGACTGCTGACAGTGGACAGTCTCAATTCTCGCTGAAGCAGGTGAGTGAAAGGTATTTTTATTTTTTCCACATTTAAAATGCACAAAAGTGTTAAAAATCTGTTGTATAGTATTGTACTTGTGACAAAGAAACTCTTAAGTAAATGGCATGGGATATGCGCACACATGTACATCTCAGAGACATCTATTTGACATCTGCTAGACATCTGCAAGACGTAGGTTTCTCATCTGCAATATGTCTATTAGATGTTTCCTATCAGATGCCTTTAAGATGTTTATGATTTAGAATGTATGTAAAACTGACATCTTACAGATGTCTGCCAGATGTTTGTACACAGCAGATGCTTTTTCAGATCAAGAGATCTTTACATCTGTACATCAACCCAGATAGCACATGTACGTCCACAAGATGTCAGTTAAAGATCTCTTGATCTGGAAAGCATCTGCTGTGTACAAACATCTGGCAGACATCTGTAAGATGTCAGTTTTACATACATTCAAAATCATAAACATCTTAAAGACATCTAATAGATGTCTATTTGACATCTGATAGGAAACGTCCAATAGACGTATTGCAGATGAGCAAACTATGTCTTGCAAATGTAAATGCAGATGTCAAATAGACGTCCCTGAGATGTACATGTGCTATCAGGGTATCTATCTATAAATGTAAGAAATGATGTTAGTCTGTTTGTTTCATCTATCTATCTATCTATTTATCTAAACTGCAATTTTATTAGTCTAACAATTCTATGTCTAGTTGTCTGTCTTTAATATCAAAACATTGTTTCTTTTCAGTTATGTGGGCTTTAATTGAATGGACAGAGAATGACGCTTTGCTAGACATTGTGAAGAAAAAGGACATACTTCAAAAAGTATTTAATGAGGGAGATGTCGTTGATGTAAAATACGAAGATGAAAGTCAAGTCAAGTCAAGTCAAGTTGAGCTTTATTGTCATTCCGCTACATGTGTGGACATACAGTGGAACGAAATGTCGTGTCTCGCAGGACCACAGTGCTACATAAAAAAACAAATATAAACATACAACACTAGACATAGGAACAATTTTTAAACCTATACATAGCTAACCTACTGAAAGCGGTAATCTAACTACACATATACTATAAATAATTGACTATATACACAAAACATAAGACAGACTACATAAGTACTTTACATAATAACTGTGCATGGTATTGTGCAAAAGAGGTATTTAGGGTTAGGAACCAAATAGTGCAATTTTATTTGTGGTGCAAGTAAACATTCAGGTCCTTATAACATGAATTGTTAATAAGGAAGTGTCTGGTGCATGTAGAAAGAAAAAAGTGTTTCTACAGGTGGTTTGTTCAGTCCGTTCACATGTGTGTAGCACACTCTGAGTTGCAGTGTTTTGAGTTTTTCTACAGTCTACTTTGTGGATAAGAGGGGGTGAGGTGGTTGGAATTGAGGGCTCTCACAGCCTGGGGGAAGAAGCTGTTGAGTAGCCTAACAGAGCGGGCTCTGATGCTCCTGTACCGTCTTCCTGATGGCAGGAGCTGGAAGAGACTGTGAGAGGGATGGGTGGGGTCCTTCACGATACTGGCGGCTTTACTGGAGCATCGTTCAAGGAAAATGTCCAGAATGGAGGGGAGAGGGGCACCGATGATCTTTGCAGCTGTGTTCACTGTCCGTTGGAGGGTCTTGCGGTCACCAGCACTGCAGTTCCCATACCAGACAGTGATGCAGCTGGTCAGCACGCTCTCAATGGTGCCCCTATAGAATGTGGTGAGGATGGGTGGAGGGAGACTTGCTCTTTTAAGTCGGCGCAGGAAGTGGAGTCGCTGTTGCGCTTTCTTGGAGAGTGATGTAATGTTTGTGGTCCAGGTGAGGTCTTCTGTTATGTGCACCCCCAGGAATTTAGTGCTGCTGACTCTCTCCACAGTCGAGCTGTCGATGGTCAGTGGAGGGTGGTCAACAGAATTCCTCCTGAAGTCCATCACAACCTCCTTTGTCTTACTGACATTGAGGGACAGGTTGTTTGCACCACACCATTCGACCAGCTGTGCCACTTCCTTTCTGTAGGATGTTTCATCGTTGTTGCTGATGAGACCTACCAAAGTTGTGTCATCAGCAAACTTGATGATGTGGTTGGAGCTGAACTTGGCAGTGCAGTCGTGGGTCAGCAGCGTGAAGAGCAGTGGGCTGAGCACACAGCCCTGTGGGGCGCCTGTGCTCAGTGTGGTAGTGCTGGAGGTGTTGCGGCCGACACGGACTGACTGAGGTCTTCCAGTTAAAAAGTCCAGAATCCAGTTGCAAATGGAGGTGTTAAGGCCCAGAATGTTCAGTTTGTTGATGAGCTGTTGTGGGATTATTGTATTGAATGCTGAGCTGAAGTCAATAAACAGCATTCTGACATAAGAGTCTTTGTTTTCTAAGTGGGTAAGAGCCAGGTGTAGGGTGGAGGAAATTGCATCGTCCGTGGAGCGGTTTGGACGGTATGCAAACTGGAGTGGGTCAAGTGTGTTGGGAAGACTGGATTTGATGTGGTGCATGACTAACCTCTCAAAGCACTTCATCATGATTGGGGTCAGTGCTATGGGGTGGTAGTCATTCAGACAGGACACTGGTGTCTTTTTTGGTACTGGGATTATGGAGGTAGATTTGAAACATGTGGGGACGACTGCCTGGCTCAGCGAGGTGTTGAAGATGTCTGTTAGGACATCTGTCAGCTGTGCAGCACAGTCTCTCAGTACACGGCCAGGTATGTTGTCTGGGCCCGCAGCCTTGCGTGGGTTAATCCTAGATAGGGTTTTCCTTACATCGGCTGGAGACAGACAAAGAGCCTGGTCGTTGCATTTCAAACCGTGAATAAAAGAGGTTGAGTGCGTCTGGGAGGGATGTGTCGTCATCGCAGGCCTGTGGCAGGGGCTTGTAATCAGTGATGGTCTGAATGGCTTGCCACAGACTCCGCGTGTCTTTGCTGTCAGTAAATTGATTATTTATTTTTTGTGCATACAAGCGTTTTGCTTTCTTGATGCCATGGGACAGATTGGCTCTTGCTGTTTTGAAGGCTGCTTTGTCTCCTGATCTGAACGCATCATCTCTGGTCTTGAGCAGCCCACGAACCTCAGCTGTCATCCATGGTTTCTGGTTTGCACGTGTGGTGATGGTCTTGGTGACTGTCACATCATCAATGCACTTTTTGATGTAAGCAGTCACTGTTTCGGTGTATTCATGCAGGTCTGTGTGGTTGTTGTAGGTGGCCGCCTCTCTGAACATGTTCCAGTCTGTGCACTGAAAGCAGTCCTGTAGTGCAGAGGTAGCATCATCTGGCCATACTGTGATCTGTTTTTGAACCGGTTTGGCGAGTTTGAGAAGTGGTCTGTATGCTGGGATTAGCATAACAGAGATGTGGTCCGAGTATCCGAGGTGGGGGCGGGGTTCAGCTTTGTAAGCGTTTTTTTCTGTTGTGTAAACCAAGTCCAGAGTGTTGTTTCCCCTTGTTGCAAAGTTCACATGTTGGTAGAACTTTGGCAAAACAGTCTTTAAGTTCGCGTGATTAAAGTCACCGGCTATGATGAAAAAGCCGTCGGGGTTATTTGTTTGTTGTTCGCTGATGGCGCTGTACAGCTCGCGAAGCGCGTCCTTGGCGTTTGCACACGGCGGGATGTAAACCGCGACAATAACAATGGCCGTGAACTCCCGCGGCAGATAGAACGGTCGACACTTCACAAACATAAATTCCACCAGCGACGAGCAGTGTTTTGACACTAACACAGCATTGTTACACCATTCCTTGTTGATGTAAACACACAAGCCTCCCCCGCGAGTCTTACCAGACAGTACTGTATCTCTGTCCGCTCGGTAGCAGGTTAGCCCGTGCAGCTGAATGGCGGAGTCCGGGGTGTTGTTGTTTAGCCATGTTTCCGTGAAAACAAACGCACAACAATCCCTTTCCTCGTGCAGTGTAGAGCGACTGAGTTGGATTAAGTCCAGTTTATTTTCCAGCGAGTGAACATTGGAGAGCATGAGTGTTGGAAGAGCCGGTCTGGTGGGGTTAGCCCTTAGCCTAGCTCGTACACCTCCGCGCTTACCGCGCTTCTGTCCCCTCTCACACCGCCGGCGCCTCCGCTTTGTGTGGGTGGCGTCAGTAGGTGAGGCCGCGGTCTCGGGGTTCGGCTTTTGCAGTAAACAAAAGCCTCGGAGCTTCTCTGTAGCCGCTGGTGAGAGTTGGTGGTTGTATGCGTTGCCGATTTCCAAAAGGCTTTGGCGATCGTATATGTATTTTGGAGTTATTTCCTTATGAATTACCGGTAAACTGACACTATTTTGAGACGAAAAGACGACATTAAAAGACATAAAAGCACCGTTATTTGGACCCGGAGTAGCCGCTGCGTCTGACCACGCCGCCAGCAATTATTTTGAAGCTGAGTGGTAAACATGTTATATTTCAGAATATATGAATAAGTGCATTTTTTATTATTATTATTTTTTTTTTAGAAAATAAATACAGACCACTGAAACTTCTTCATCAGGTAGAGTTAGAGAGAAAGAAAATAGATGAGGGCAAACTTCCTGACAAACGACCAACAAAAAGGAAGGAAATATTTAGTCCAGAAAACAGTCCATCACCAAGTCCAGAGAAGAGATGCAAAAGAGGGACAAACAGTTGTTAAGAAAATATAAGAAAAAGCCAAAGAAAACAATGAACTGAATGAACATAGAAGATAAATCAAAGCCTTGAAAGCTGAAAATCAAGAACTAAAGGCACTAAACTTTAAACTACAAAAAAGGTAGGTACAAGTTTCCCTCATAAAAATAAAAACACTTCCTCATGTAATCACTCACTAACTTATTTTTTTATTTTAGATATCACAGGGACAGTTCATTTAAATAAAAGACAGAAAAATTGTCATTATTTACTCACTCATATATTTTCCAAAAATGTAAAGTTTGTTGCATGCTTTTTAGTAATTCTTACTATTTATTTGATATATTGCACAGGTTGAAGTTCACAGAAAAATAAACATCACCAAAGAGACATTCCAGGCATGTGGAAGAGGAGGTAGTCCGTGGTCAGTTATGATCAAAGATTAGGCAGTGGCTGTTTTTGGGACGAATATGCTGGCCACACATGGCTTATCAGGAAAACTTGGTAATGCATACCACACTGTTCAGGGCCAATTCCCATAAACTCCACGGAAGTTTTTAAGAGCATCATTGTGGGAAAAACTAAATGATGAACATAAAATGCTATCAAGGTATGTTTCACTGTATATATCCAGTGTAAGAAAGTAATTGTTATTTATCTCATTCATTAAATTTGTTGATAAATATTTGCAACTTAAATGTAGTATATGTATGAATGCAGATTTTTTTTCAGTGTAAAGCTTCTAGCCCTTACAGGGAAAAAGAAAAAACAAAAAAACAAAAACGGCACGTGTCACACATATTATAAGTTTCACGTATTATAATCACATGCCAAAATCACATGAAACACACATGAAACATGTTGCTTGGAATATTTTAATGTTGAAAAAATCTCATCTCAAGTGGTTTATTTATTTTTTATTTTTTTCAAAAGCACCTTAATCTTGTGTCGCACATTTAACCTCATTCTGTAAGGGAATGTATGATTATATTAAGTATTTTACATATTGCCATTTTAGGCAACAGAAGAGGCACTCAGCAGAAAGTACAAACACTGTAACATTTGAATGAAAGAAAGCACACTCAAATTTAAGAAAAGACTAAAAAAAAAAACTATATACGCTTTGTTAGTTCAGCAAGCTGGCTTATACATTTTTGTTTCTACAGAATACAAAGTGTGTGCAGTGTTCGTGGACCATCAGCTGTTTTTGGTCCTTTGTCGCCATTTCACAAAATCCTGCAGAAGTGTTTTCTGACTCCTGCAGGAGTCTTTTCGTTATTGTGTGTTCTTTATTTTCACTTTTCTTTTTTTCTTTCTTATCTTACACAAATCTACATTTTCATGTGTTTTTTGTGTTTTTTCTTATATTTCCTGTAGAAGCCCCTTCTGGTTCTTGCCCCTCCAGGACCGAAGTTGCCCAGACCTGGTCTAGATGAAGAGTTTACACTGACAGCTCTTTTTGAGGGGATGCTGGTAAATGTCAAACCTAAAAAAAAAAAAAAATTCATATTTGTGCAGTTTGAAAAGCAGTTTGTCAAGCTGGTTACATTTAAATGAACATGAAATACATTGTAACTATAAGCATTTACATTAAAAAGCATAATGTTATTTATTTATTTATTTGATTACAGGATAGATGAAATCATGCACATCTATCTACACATATTGTTTGCAGTTACATGTTAAATATGTCAGTGCATGACAAAATAAAGGTTTTCTATTCAGACACTTTACTCTAGGGCTATTCAGATATCTATAAGAAAATGTGTTTACTAATGTATTATTAATGTTTGTGTTGCTTGTATTAGCTTTACTTTTTAAAAATCTGTTCTGTGATTAGGTTCAGTGGACTTGTTTGCTTTTATACAAGATATATTTCTGATATTGTTGTGAATAACTGACCATATGTCCTTATTGTGTTCTCTTTTGGGTACATAAGAGCATTCATCCATGAAACAAATTTAGTGGAAAGGTTTCAGCAGCATGGCTCAAGAAAAAATGGGAAAACTTAAAGCAGAAATACGTAAAAGTATGTTGTTTTTTATTTTACCATAAATGTGAATAACCAATTAAATAATTAGTTGTGAAGTTGTTCACTTCAAGAACAAAAATAGTTTTAGTAATTTTTTTTTCTCCAACTTCGCTACTTGCAATGATGTAGGACGATTTTAAAGTTGGAGGAGAAAATGAGATGGGAGTTTTTCTACATACCCTTACAGCGTTGAACCGGAATACACACAGAGCTAGACAAGGCAGAGCTTTTTTTTTATTTATTTATGTTTTTTTAAATAAGCATTCGTTTCACTAGATAAGACCCTTCTTCATCGGCTGGGATCATTTAGAGCCCTTTGAAGCTGCATTTAAACTGCATTTTGGAAGTTCAAACTCGAGGGCACCACAGAAATCTATTATATGGGGAGAAATTCTGATATGTTTTCCTTGAAAAAACTATTTCTTTACAATTTGAAGAAAGAAAAAGATGAATATCTTGGTTGAGATAGGGGGTGAATGAATCATCTGTAAGCTGCATTAGGTTCTAAGCCATCCATCACCCCACCAGTGCTAATACAATCTGGCAGCCAAGATGATGCTGTTGGTTCGTCTCCCTCTGTTGCTGGCACTTCTGATGATGCTGGCAGAAAAAGAAAGTGGGGGTCAGGAGAGAGTGAGCTTGTGCTATATTTAAGAGAGATGGAGGAAAGGGAGGCAAAGAGAGAAGAACAGGCGCAACAGAGAGAGGGAAGAAGAGAGAGAGAGAAGAAAAGAGGAAGAGGAATAAGTCAGAAGGAGAGAAGAAGAGTTTAAGGCGAGAATGGAGCGTAGAGATGAAGAGATGATAAGGGAGGCTGCAGCTAGGAAAGAGAGGTTCCTTGCCTTAAAGGAACACTCCACATTTTTGAAATAGGCTCATTTTCCAACAGATGTTAAACAGATGAGTTATAGCTTAGCATAAATCATGCAATGATATTATGCAGTGCCTGAATATAGTGGGGACTACATTCAGGCGCTGTGTAATATCATTGCGCCTGCTGCACCCATGGTACGGCAGCAAAGTTCATTGATTATTACGCCAGAACGATAGTTCCTATCCATATCAGCCTGGAAAAATCGCAAATTTTCATTTTCTGTCGGTCTTAGTACACGATGTCACTACAGAAGGGTCAAGTTTTAAATAGGAAAAATATTGAAAATATTTGGTCATTTTTGAACGAGATGCTAATGGTCCAATCTGATTTAGTGATTTATGCTAAGCTATGCTAATAGTGCTAACAGCAGACCCGGAGATCGGCTGTATGGATTTAAAAATGGTAAAACTCATCTGTTTAACTCTAGAGGAGTTGGAAATGAGCCTATTTTCAAAAAAAAAGTGGAGTGTTCTTTTAAAGGCTGTCATCACCAAATCATTTATAAATAAATAATTGTAATGAATAAAAATAATATTAATAATAATGAATAACAAAAAAAGATTAAATTAAATACATGCATTAAAAAAAAAAACTAAATCACTACATAAAATATAACATCTCTGGTGTGATTTATTTATTTTATTTATTAATTATTATTGTAAAGTGATTATTGTATCAATCCTTTCAGGCTTAAATTGGTTCCAGAATATGTTCCATTGATAGTATATATTTAAAAAATTAAAGAGATAGATCACCCAAAATTTCTGTCATTAATTATGCACCGTCATGTCGTTTCAAACTTGTAAGACCTTCACCTTCAGAACACAAATTAAGATATTTTGATGAAATCTGAAAGCTCTCTGACCCTCTATAGACAGCAAGGGTCCTACCACATTCCAGCTACCACAATTCAACACCCTAATGCCATTTTGGAGAGTACCATGATGCATGAGAATAATTGTTGAATAATGTTACTTAATTTTTTTTGTAATATTAAGTATTCTTGGAGCTTAACCCTTGTGCGTCCAAAAAAAAGTTACACATAGGTGCAAAATGGACAAAAATGTCCATGTCCAAAAACTGTCATAAAAATATGATTTATTAACATTTTTTCCACTTTCACTGATGGCAATTTTTTAACCAGCATCTGTTCTATCCATTGATACCAAACATTAATTTTCAGAATTGTAACCTTTAAATGCTGGTTTGTTTACATAACGCCACAGGTGTTTTTTATGAAAAAAATAAAATAGTAGTTAATTTCCATATACTAAATGCTAAGCAGAATTTTTTCTTTGCTTATAAATTCTTGGGTGTGTCAGTGAAGAACAACAACATTAATTCTGAGGCATATATATATATATATATATATATATATATATATATATATATATATATATATATATATATATATATTTTTTTTTTAATCAGCATTTCTTCTATTCATAATTACAGAGTTTTAATGCTTTAAAAGTTGGTTTCTTTCATCCTCAGCTTCTAATGCACCTGTGTGCTCACTGTCAGTGGGCAACACAGTGGGCTCCAGAGCTTCCTCTGCTGAATAGCATCTCTTCATCTTGCAAGCAATGAAATGACCAAGCCCTCAAGCACCACATATTTATAGGTTTGGCTGTGAGAACACCTGTGTCAACTCAAACTTTGTATAAAATCTACCAGACTGAACAATCAGTATTTTCTTATGGTGAAAACAAAAACAATGTGTTAATGTGATAGACATGACAAATTGTATGTTGATTGAAATATTTTTAATACTGCAGTACATTAATCTTTATTACTATTTACATTAATTAATTAATTACAACATTGTTACAAAACTAGACAAAGTCTTATGGATATTACATTATGTCGTTTTAAAACTATGTATGGTCGTAGGTCTTTAAAATATTCTGGGGCACGAAAATGGTTAGTTTCAGTTTAAAAGTTGGCTCTTAAATAAATAGGTTATATTGATGATGAATGTGTATTATTTGTGATTGTGAGTTTTTGTATTTATAGTGTAGTGCCAGTGTACCTGTTACCGGGAGTGGAGTTTGTGCTTTACATCAAGGACCACAATGGAAATAAGTTTTGTTTTAAACTTTGTGTCATCCTTGATGAATTGTGTAGTTACTACTCATTCTTTTTTTTTCGAATAAAAAAGAAAAAAAAGGGAAAGAAATGTATAATAAAATAGAACTTTTTAACAAGGGAGAGTTGAAATACGTTTCTAAACAGTCTCCCTGAAAGCACACGTACATCTCGGAGAGGTCTATTTTACATCTGCATTTACATCTGCAAGATGTAGATTGCTGATCTGCAATACGTCTATTGGACGTTTACTATCAGATGTCAAACAGACGTCTATTAGATGTCTTTAAGATGTTTATTATTTAGAATGTATGTAAAACTGACATCTTACAGATGTCTGCCAGATGTTTGTACACAGCAGATGCTTTCCAGATCAAGAGATCTTTAACAGACATCTTGCAGATGTACGTGTGCTATGTTCCTTTAAGGGAGGAATGTGGATGTTGGGTGTGGACACTGCTGCTGCCAGATGGTTCCTGATGACCTCACCACACCCTACTTCTCTGGCTTCGGTGTTGTGCTCATTGACATCACCATCGTCGTCATCCGCATCTGCATCCATTATGTCACCGGTGGCCAGGCAACAGGTTCACGGTAGGGTGTCATAATGGTGATGGGTGGTGTGAGGCAGGGGTACCCTCCATCTCCCAAGATGCAATGGCCCTCAAGGGGATACAACCAGTGGCGGTGCCAGGGATTTTTCATAGGGGTGGCCAGGCAGGGGCCAACAGTTATTCTGGGGTGGCACAATTAATTTCATTATACAAGCAAACATGGCACCAAAAAATACTTTTTTAAAAGTACTGTAGGTGCCTAAATCACAATAATGTACAATGTGCCATTGCTACAGTACTTTAATTTTAATTATTAGGGGTGAACTGCACTAATGTGGGACACCTACTGTTTGTAGCTTCCCCATAAAAACATACATGCCAGTTAACGAAGCTGTAATGTGTTTTAAAATGGTATTGGGTGTGTATTTAATTTTTTGGCTACACAATTTACCCTAATTTAAATTCACATTAAATGTTTAGTCATAATTCAACCTCATGTTGTTCAAAACTATGATCAAATAAAACTTTTAAATTCTGGTTTCAAGGTTTCAAAACTTCATATCTCCCATTGACAAAAAAAAAGACCAGAAAATCATGTCAATCATGTAGGGTACTGAAATGCATTTTATTTTAAGGGCAAACAACAACAATATTACAATCCTACATCCTAAATGGTTCCTAAAGCTATGGTTAAAGTGACAATAGTTCTTCTATAATAATAATTCTTTTTTGGGGGGGGGGGGGAAGGGGGGGGGCTGCTAGTATAAGTTCTGAATGGCCAGTAACTTAAAAATTTAGTAGTCAAATTGGCTGGTGAGTCAAAATGTAAATTTCAATCCCTGTGTATATATATATATATATATATATATATAACAGATGCATCCATTTACAAGCTTTATTTACAGATGTTTTTAGTACAAAACATACATTTATATTTTTTTGCCTGTAAATGTTACATTTTGTTGTATGCTTTCAGAACCATAACCTAACCATAACAATAGTTGCGTGAAACAACGCAATTTTAAAAACAACTTGGACAAAATAAACATAAAATTCCCTGACTTTCAATGTCTGGAATAGACCATTTAAAATTCCTTCCTACACATAGAATAACATTACCCAATACCTTAAGTTCAACTTTTCAATTATTTCCTGAATTATTATTAAAAATACATGCCTTTCCAACATGATATCTGATTTTAAAAGATAGAACAAAAGTTCGGCAAAACATGGATTTGAACCTGAGTAGATAACAATTTTTGCTAACAATTTTTGGTTCCCAGAACATTCTGGAATGTTAGGGTACATAACATACACAGTTTCACCTAATCTCATGTTAATCCTGAGTACCTATAGAGTAGTAATGTATCCTTAATATCCCCAAAAAGTCTTTAGTTTTATTATATTTATAAAAGAAAAATACAGCTTTCCAATTTTCTCCGGAAAAAGCAGAGCTTCTGGAGGCGCGCTGTGGGCAGAGCTAAGTTCAACGATCACTTGCATTAGGATTGCCAATAAAACAAACATCTGATGCCGTTTCACTTACCATCTGCAGTTCATTACCAGGATCTTTTATAGCTGGGACCGCTCCGTCTTTCAGTATCAAACAATGTTGAAATCCAGCGTCGAACTGGTCCTCGTAAATGAAACATTCATCAACAAACACACACTTGCTAAAGTCCATTGCTGCCACGGAAAAAGGAACTGCATCCACTGTTCACGTAACACTGGGTTCTTCAGGAAGCGGAGCAAAGTTATCTTTGCCTTACAACCAAACACACACTTCTTTAGAGACATTCTTCACGAGTGAATCCCTTGCAGAGTGCAGCCGAATGAAGCATGTTGATGGCGCGCTCTTTCTCGCGGTCTGACCGATGCAGACGCGCTTTTCCGGGAGAAATGCTCATATAAGGAGTTCCACCACCGATTACGTCATTAATGCCACGATCAAAAAAAAAAAAAACAGCCGAAACTTGTACCAACCCAGAAGTAAGATTTTCTGCAAAGAAATTCTGTCATTTGTCCAAATAATTTTTTTAAACTTTGGCCATGTTTAGCATGAGAATCCAACTCTTTAACACTGTAAACAACTCTGAATATACAAAACACCATTGTACCCCCCTTTAACTGATGAAGCATGATCTATTCCTATAAATATGAATCCCCTCACTACTGTTGCTTCGATTACTGCTGCCAGCTCCACCTACAAACCCACTCCACGGAAAACACTTACAAAGCCCTCTCAATAACTGGACAGCCATTGAACCGTCGCCTAGTAAGACATTGTGTGGGTCCTGTACAACTCCAGATTGGATTGCTACATCGCGAATCCATACAGTTCCTGGTTCTGGAGGGCTCTACAGCGGACATCATTTTAGGACGGCCCTGGCTCATTCTCCATAATCCCATCCTTTCATGGTCCATGGGGGAGGTGCTAAAGTGGGATGAGGATTGCCATCCACGATGCTTTCCCGAACTTCCAAGGCCTATCTCTCCACCCCAGGAAACCCTCTCAGTCCACACCACCACCGTGGAGAGGCCAGTCAAGCAGAGATCAATCCAGATTCCTCCAGATTATGCACCTTTCCACAACGTATTCTGTCCCAAGAAGGCTTTCCGACTTCCCCCGCACAGACCCTGGGATTGTGTGATTGATCTGATTCCTGATGCGCCAGTGCCCAGAGGAAGAATCCATTATGCAAATTTCCTTTGGTCCAGATCTGGCCCAAATCTACAGCTAAAGTGTGGCCCAGATTAGTATGTGTTCACATATTTTTAGCCAGAACTGAACCAAACCAGTGCCATAACTCCACCTATCATGCGACAAGTAATTTTTTTTTTTTTTTATGTGGCCATATATGGGCCTTGTATTTCATTTTAGCAAGGCTGAGCCCTAATGTGGCCCACATGCGGCTGACTGTATATGTAAAAGTAGTATGAACTAGAGCGTAAATCTCAGGCTCAGCTACAAAAATGTATATAAAATCATTTACTTTTGTCAATGCAGGTTAAATGTGCTTGACAGCTACTTGGTATTGGAGTTATAAAAGATGCTAATAAATATAAACCAAACATACATTTAACTAACACAAAAACAACAGTACACAGCAAAAACGCTCAGTGTTAAATGAACACTCTCAGTGTTAATTTAACACTCTGAGTGTGGACACATATAGACACTTAAGTAGTGTTAAAATAATACTGAGCAGTGTTGAAGTTAATGAGATAATTGGGTAATTAACAGCTGATAAATAAACATTAGTATAGACACCTGATGATAACAAGCAGAAACACCAAAGGAGAAAATCAACATTTTAAAGCTACCATTACAGTGGTTAGTGTCTGCATTAGTTGGGATCTTGACCCTTATATCACTTATGCTCAGTGTTATTTTAACACTACTTCAGTGTCTATATGTGTCCACACTCAGAGTGTTAAATTAACACTGAGAGTATTAATTTAACACTGAGCGTTTTTGCTGTGTAAATGGGCAAATTTGAGTAGGAATCAGTTTTTAGAGCATACACTTTTAATTTGAATCGAAAATTATTAATTGGACAAACTTGATTTGGAATCAGTTCATAAAACAAACATACATGTAAATGTCATTCAAACAGAACAACAAAAATTTACCATTTTGAGTTGGAATCAGTTGTTAAGAACAAATAACATTAAACTTGAAGTGTGTTGCTTGAAATTGTGTTAATGTTCTTTCCTACTGCTAATATAAAGTCTTCCAGTTTTGTGGACATTCACACAAACACTAGTTACTATGCCATACTTACATCCGGCTTACCTCCTGGCCATACAGCATTTGAAAGTATTTTCTTAACATTGCATCAAGTACTGATGAACACTGTTAGACATTTCTGTCATTTCTATAGTGTGTGCAGAATTATTAGGCAAGTTGATTTTCTGGTCATATTTTTTCTCCAAGCTCACTTTAATTCCAAACCACAATCATAATTGTATGATCATTGTAATTAATTTCTAATAATTCTGCACACCTGAATATAACTAGTTTTTCTCTTCCAGCCTTCATGGACAATTATATATCACTTGGAAATTATTAATTTCAAAATCAATAGTAGTTATTAAGATTGATGTGGTTTGGTAAAATACGAGAAAAAAAAACATGACCAGAATATCGACTTGCCGAATAATTCTGCACGCACTGTACTGCATTTGCCATAATGGCCTCTTTGGTGCCCCTGAAGTTTTATATTATCTTCATTTCTTACATTTGGACTGTCAGGATTTGCCCTACACTGAGTTTTGTCCTTCATGCCAGAAATAGCATGAGTGCTTCAAGTACTACTGTCCGGCTTCCATTGTGGATGGTATCACAGATTATAGTGGGTTCTACTGTATACTGTCTTTTACACTTCACTATTATGTTAATCAACTTCAATTTAAAGGAATTTAACATGAATTAGGCTGTAACACTTAATTTCATTTAGGCTATTTAATTTCATTTAAAAAATTATTTAGACACCAAATATAATGTTTAATTTTTTATTTTTTATTTTTTTTACTAGGGGGTGCAGGACACTATGGTTTGTTTATGTATGTGAGGATAGCAAAATAAACTGTGACATCCCAGCAAACATGCCCGTTTGGGGCCCGTGTGGGCCCACCGCGGGCAAAAAATCTAGCCCGCGTGGGCAGCCCACTGTGGGCCCCAATACCGGAGTGAAATGCGGGGCACGTGTGGGCCCCACACTATGGGCCCCTTGTGGGACAGCCCAAAACTGTGGGTTAGGCGTGGGCCCCCAATGGGGCCAATGGTGGGCCCATTAACATGCCCACAGTGTGGGCTGGGTGCGGGCGCAGTGGGGGAAGCGTGGGGAAACCTGCAGAATACCACCAAATTACTGAATATGCATATGCAGGAAAATTGCACGTTAACTGTAGCAGTAATAAACCGAAGGTCATGTTTTTCAAATCATTTATTTACAGCAATTAATAATAATATTAATAGTAAAAGTAATAATAATAACAATACAGAAATGTATTTTAAAGCAGCAATAAAAAATCAATTATAAAGAGCAGTAACCACCAAGAACTACAGAACACAGCACAAAAAGTAAACTAACAATAATTCCTTTCAGGGGCACCAGCGTGTTTTTCCAGTTCTGGCCCCTCCATCTCTGTCCCTGGCATTACGGAGCCATGTTTTAGCCTTCAACCTCACTTGCTGTGGCTCGGCTGCATTTTGTCACAGCATCTAATTAAAATGACAAATAAACAGGGATATCTGAGAACAGGTAACACTGAGGTAGATTAAACATTGTTCATTAACATACTAACAATATTTTTTACCAGACACACAGTTTACAGTTAAATTATCACGATTAGCAAACCATTTATTATTATTATTATTGTTTGTTTGTTTGTTTGCTTGTGCCTTAATAAACTCCTAATTTGCTACTTGGGTAGGATTATTGAAGTATAATAAGGTCATGTAGAATTTGTGCTTTAGAAGTTCTAATAAACAGCCCACATGTCAATAATAAGCCACTGGTTAATAGTGAGAAGTCAAAAAAAAGTGTTACCATTTTTACTTCTAATTATTTTTTCATTTCTATTAGAAGGGCTTATCTAAAAAAAAAACATTACATACTGTACCTATGACTGCTCTGCAGACCAGCATATTCCCAAAGGCAACTTCTGGACCGAGCCCTTCCAGCACAGTTGCAGAGCATTTTAGCACTTCCGGTTCCATCGTCCCAAAGTCAATGGGTTTTTTGAATGGGATTTTGGTTAACTCCCTTAAATAAGTTTGTGGTTAACACAAGCTCAAGATACTTTCAAGTTTTATTCTACGACATAAAACACACCATTTACACCACACTCGTGATTTTTTAAAACTGTTCCTTTAAAAATATGGTTGCTAACAAGTTGCTAAATGGGGCTACAGGTGCTGTCGGAGACATTAAACGTCATCACACCAAACAGTTGATCAATATAGTATTTTATAATTTTTGTATAATTTGTAGTACAGGATACTTGTAAAATAACCAATTACTAGTTCCCAATATTTTATTTTGTGTTCAAAAATGCTTTTTGCCCTAATTGAAACCACAAGTTTCGTATAGAAGATGCTCGTTTTATTACTGAACCAGTGAAGACTCTGGGTTCATACCACTAGGTAAACTCATATTATGATTATTCCTGTTTCTTATGCTTTTTAAATAAGTCTCTTATGTTCACCAAAAATGCATTTATTTGATCATACATAAAAACAGCAATGTTGTGAAATTTTATTGCAATTTAGAATAATTGTTTTCTATGTGAATACATTGTAAAATGTAATTTATTTCTGTTTTCACAAAGTATGATTTCTGAAGGATGATATGATGTGGATGATGTGTGTATTTTAATCAAATAAATGCAGCAGGGGTTGCCATAAAAGACTTCTTTTAAATACATGACAAATCTGACCCTTAATCTTTTGAATGGTAGTGTTTGATGTATTACTTACTAGTCTCATAGTTCATAATGTCTAAAAATGTTCTTCAACAGGAGATACACTCCAGCTCTAATGCACAGCCATCAGCAAAACTAGGAAGGAACATAAACAATTTGTCACAGACCCAACAATATTTATTATACAATTCCAGGTTTATTAGAAATAAACTACAGCACAGGTAAATGCAGAAGAGAAAAAAAGAATAACATACAAAAATAATAATAATAATAATAATAATAATAAATTGTTTTTAGGTTTACTTATTTAGCAATGCTCTTACAGTGTTACTTATGTTTGGAAAGCCCTTTTAAAATAACTAACAAGCAAACAAACACATCCATGGTGATATAGGCTAAATATATTGTGAAAGATGAATATAAAGTTATTTTATAAGCTTTCTCAGATCACCTGTGTTTTCTGTATCTCTGTCAACAGCTCCCTTCAGAAATTAAAATAAAATCAGTAACTTCTCCTTTCTGACACTTCTGAAATCACAGAACAAGTGCTATCATTTTTTTTTTGTTTACCATGAAAGTTCAAAACGTGTTTGAGGAAACGTTACTTTCAGCTCAAATTCATTAGCTGTACCATTACAGTGCATACTTTTAGGTTAAATATATATATATATATATATATATAAAAATCATCGTTACACATAAGATGTCATTTAAAGCCCAAACTTTAAACAAGAGCTCAAGTCTATAATTACCTCATAGTTAGCCTTACTGTTGTAATGCTAACGGACTTTTTCCGACGACAATAAACCATTTCTGTAAAGTAAATATTCAAAGGAAGCGTGTCATTTACATGAAAGAAAGTGTCAGGAACACTCGTATGTACTATTTGTGTAATTTTAGAGACTAAACTTACCTGAAATTAGTGAAAACAACAGTGAGAGACGCAGTTTCGCTGCTTGACATTTGAGTAACCGCCCCGTTTCCATGGTAACTCCCTCCGCTGCAGATTTGAATGTTCAGCGCGCGCACGTAGAAGTCACGCCAAATTTACGTAAATATATAAAATGAAATAATATATTTATTTATTTTATACATTTACGTAAATTCGGCGTGACATCTCATTCCTTATAGTTTTTAATTGATTTTTAATTGTTTTTTCTACACCCCGTTTACAATGTAAATATATATATATATATAATATTTTCAAGCTGAAACTTGAAAAAACTACTATGGTTTTCAACATAGTACTACTACTACTGATAATAATGAAAATAATAAATGTTTCTGAGCAGCAAATCAGAATATTAGAATGATTTTTCAAGGATCATGACTGGAGCAATAATGCTAAAAAATCAGCTTTGAAATCAGAAATAAATTAAATTTTAAAATATATTAAAATATAAAGCAGTTTCAATAGTACAAAAAATTATATTTACTTTAGCTGTACTTTGGATCAAATAAATGCAGGTATTTTGAGCAGAATAGACTTTTCAATTTTGACTGTAATATATCACCATGTTATGTAATTCACAATTCCAAACTTCTAGCTTAACATTATTAGACATTTTTAAAGACAAGTTTAAAATATATATTAAAGACAAACTTTATTAACCCTCATTCATCCCTCCCTCCCAACCTTATAACAAAAGTGTCCCTTGCTTGACAAAATGACCCGAAAGCCCTCAATGTTTTTTTCTGATTATTTATTTAGGTTTTACATATTTTTTGGTGATTTTTATTTTATTTACCTTTAATTCAGAATTTTTTTATACTGAAATTTAATTCAAACATATGCATATGCATACAGTTTCATAGATATGTAATAAATATAAAAGCTAAATTTAAAAATCTAAATATGATATCAGTTCATTGGTCTCCAACCATCACATTTTTTTTCTTCTAGAGAAAGTCTGATTTCTTATAGTTGCTTGAATAAATAAATAAATAAATAACTGCTAAGGTCAATATTATTAGCTCCCTTAAGAAAGTATTAGTTTGATTAGCTATAGAAACCACTGTTGTCCAATGACTTGCCAAATTAACCTAATTTGCCTGATTAACCTAATTAACCTAGATAAGCATTTAAATTGCTCTTTAAGCTGAGGATTAGTATCTTGCAAACAACTAGTAAAATAATATGCACTGTCATCATGGCAAAGACAAAATAAATTAGTTTGGACTTGAGAGAAAGAATTGTTAATGCTCATAAAGATGAAAGATAAAGACTGCAGTATGATGCTAAAAATTTAGCTTTGTATCACAGGAATCAATTACATTTTAAAATATATTAAAAACAGTTATCTTAAACTGAAATAATATTTCACAATATTATAGTTTTTTTCTGGATTTTTGATCAAATAAATGCAGCCTTGATGAGCGTAAGAAAGGTATTTGAAAACCCTTAAACCATTAAAACCTTGCTGATCTTAAACTTTTGAGCGGAAGTGCATATATTGCCCACAGAAAACCATCATGTGGGCCCAAAAGGGCAAACCCACTGTGGGCCCACATGGGCTAACCCAAAGGGGGCCCGAGTGGGTTTACTGTGGGCAAGCCCACTGTGGGCTTGCCCACACAAAATCCACATAGGGCCCCCAATGGGCAAAACTGCTGTTGGCCCCGCATGGGCTAACCCACATGGGGCCCATTTGGGTTTAGTGTGGGTTTACTCTGCCCACACTGCCCCACAGAAAACCCGCAGTGGGCCCGCGCGGGCATGTTTGCTGGGATGTTCTACCCCAAAATTCTTCATACAGTTACCAGTAAAACTGATTTTAAAAATTGGGACCAAAATTTTTGACCTGACCATGTTTTGCTAAAAAAAAAAAAAATTAATTGTTAATGCAAACGTTTTACACCACAGACTGAACAAAAATAAGTATTGCTTGTTAATTCATTGATCCCAATTGGCATTATCTAATTGTGTACTTAAACAGCTGACAGCTATTCAACCAAATTCATTTGTGAGACAGTCTAACAGAAGGACAGCATTGTCAAGATGAATTTGTTCTGACAGAGTTTAACTCTGAGTTCTTGTAATATTTCATTACCATTTTCTAAACTATAGCGAATAAACTGTGAGAAATGCTGAAGGTGCCTGAATAAATTTTGGTTTTACTGTATCACCCTGGGTTTCTAAGTATTAAGTATTACAAGGGCTGCAACTACAAATCTTACAAAAGATGTATAGTTTTTTTGTATACTTCAAAAGTACATGCGGCAACTATAGTTAAAGATGGGCAAATTCCTTGTAAGTACATATAACATATATCATGGGGAAATGGGTTATGCTGTTGCTAGCATCATGCTACTCATGTTACCTTCTTAGTAAAGGTAAATGTTAGCATCATGCTAGTGTAGTAGGGTTATGTTGTTACACCAGATTATTCATTTTATTTATTTATGGTACTGTATTTTATTGTTGTTTATGGGGTGTTTTATTTTGAAAGGTTGTACGCTCTTATTAAAGGTAGTCTTCGTATGTACATCGGCTGACTTCATAGGTAAACTGAGAGAGAAATCACGGTGCAATCTAGGCTCGTCCTCTTTCCAGCGTTGTATTTGGAGAAGAGAGGTACGATTTAATGAGCTCCTGCCATTTCATGTTCTGCTATGTTTTATAAGTGTTTACTATAGTTTAAAATCATCAAATGTAAGGAAGTCTTGTATCTTATGTTATGTTAAAGCGTTAGTTTGAATTATCAATATGTTAAATGCGAAAGAGGTGTTAGGGGCTATGTGGCTAATATCGTGGTCAATTATATGTATGTGTGTGTATGTATTTAAAGAGATATATTCTATTTTATAAATATAATTGATGTTATATTATACGTAAGTGAAATGTTATGTGTTTTATGATTCACTACCTGGTGCACTTAATGTACATTTTGTGGTTAACATTCAATGTAGAGCAAGTATATGCTGATAATACTGTGTGAATGTTTGTTTTACTACACAGGTATGTTAATTGAAATCTAAGATATACTGTAGAATTGAATGTAAACATGCTTATACATTTCACTTATGAGTATTATCATCGTCATGTATTATTGCTAATATTGTTTATACTATATTATATTACATATAATGTATGTTGTGAATTAGGCTCGTCCTCTTTCCTGCGTTGTCTTTAGAGGAGAGAGGCAACGCAGAGCAAATATGTTGATAATGGTGCCCGAATGTTTGTTTTACTACACAGGCACTACAATTAAATCACCTGTGAAGACGACCAGTTCTGTGTGGGAAATCCTTTATTTATAAAAAAAAAAAAAAAAAACACTACACTAGCAAAATGCTTTGTAATCATACTAATTTCCAGATATGACTTTAAAATGCATAAGTAAATTTGATTACACATAAATACACTTACCACCATATTCAATTACTGCGCATGCTATACATAATCTGGCCCTTTCCACAGCTTTTGTATCTGTGTGGATGTTTAGAGCTCCACCTGTGCTTAATCCTCTGCAACTAATAAATCAAATTATGAACAAAACATTAACATATAGGACTCCACAGCTGCTCCCATCTTTCTGCAGCTGATGGTCTAAACGATGTGTAGACCAACTTGCATTGATCTCATTGTGGCATCAAATTTCTTTAAAAATTAAATAAAACATCAATAAACTTAGAACCATACATCATATTTGGTGAAAATAGGTAAATTATAATAAACTACAGGTTTACTGTAGTGCTGGTCTATGCCACTGAGCCATTAAGAATTTACTACATGACTAACAGTAATTTTCTTTTTTATAGGTGCACCAAGCCTATATGTATTTCCCAGAACAACCATGAATTTACTTGTGCAAGCACTGACTTCCAGTTAATATGTAGCTTCCTTTTGTAAGAATCTTTGTGTCCTTGAGTATCTGCAATTATAATCTTTCTTTCTGAAAACTTAATCATCTGAAACAAATACATGCAAAAAATAAATAATACATGTAAACATGTAATACTTATTCAAATAAAACAGCTATAAAAAGTATAAAGACCTGTTAAAATAGCCAATGTAATTTAATAGTAAAGTACATGTATATTATTTCAAAACCGTTGAAAGTGTGTTTGTGTGCAGTGGGCTAATTGGCAACTGATGTCTGTGAACACCATCTCATCTGTTTGTGATTTACAGGGCCCACAGAAAACAACCATTAAGTCTGATGTGTTTATAATGTCCCTACCATAAACACAAATGTTTAGCGCTGATATGATCTTTATGCTACCAAATATGTTAAACACAAACAAGATCATGAATCAATTCCATTTTAAACATTGAATTGCTTTTTTTAATAAACAAATATTTAATTGTAATATGTTATTTAAACAAATACATTATAAGGGCCCTATCATACACCCGGCGCAATGTGGCGCAAGGCACAGCACAAGTGTGTTTGCTAGTTTAAGTCCGACGCAGTTCGCATTTTCCCATCCAGTGCCGCGTCGTTTAATTAGCAAATGCATTTGCGCCCGTTTGTGCGCCCATGGGCGTGCTGGTCTAAAAAGAGGTGTGTTCAGGCGCATTGTTGGCGCGTTGCTATTTTGAGGAACTGAAAATAGATGCGCCATAGACCAACTCAAACCTGCTCTAAAGTCAATGGCACAATATTTTTTTTTTGTTATTTAAAAAGCGCATTGGTAGATAATGCACAAATGCTTATTACACAAACATGCCAAATATTAAAAACAAAAGGATTACAGTGTAAAATAATATATATATATATATATATATATATATATATATATATATATATATTGTGTAGGCTACATAAAAATAATAATGTAATGACGGATAGCCACTGCGTGTAGTAGAATTAGGCTACCTATTTGCAGTTCAGCCTATACTTAGTACTTATAATGATGAATGAAACTGGCTAATTAATTGAACAATCGTGCCAATACACACACATATATTAACTGACTCCTCGCACGGAGCTATTTGAAAGCCTGCATCCAACGCAGACGAATGAAATATTGACTGGCCACTTAACAGGTAATTTCAGCAAAACATCACTCGTTGAACTCAGTTTAATCAGTGTATTTAATAAGTCAGTGTATTTTATAATGTTACGTATTTTCGAATTGTTCAGCCAAATGGAGTACCTGCTCAGCCAAAGAATTGAAAGACGGAGGAGACATAGGATCTACCGGCCGATGTCAACATATCTGTCCCTGTCCCTGTAAATAGTGATCCGCCATGGCACGAGCGCAACTCGCTCTTAAAGGGAATGCGAGATGAGACTCTGATTGGTTTATTGCACGTTACGCCCAAAAACACCCCTTACTTATTAAGAGAATAGGGACAACCCATTTTGACTATGCGCCTGGGCACACGGACCGTTTTCCCGTCGTTAAATTAGCAAAAGTGGATCTGGACACACCCTGAGCACACCTGCGCTGTGCGCTTTACACTTTGCGTTTAGATCGTTAAAATAGGGCCCTTAGTGTGTTGTTAAAATAATTCATTGCATAACATTAACTAATGTAGAATACATTATAACAGTTATTGTAAATGTACATAATACCAATATAGAGAATGTGTATACAGTTGAAGACAAAATTATTAGTCCCTTATAAAATATTGCATTATTTTTCAAAATAACTCCCAAGTGTTGCTTAACAGAAAGATGATCTTACCAACAGCATTTTTAAACACAATACTTCATTCAGGAAGCTTTTAGGGTTTGTAATACAAGTAGAAATAAATGTATAACCAAGAATTTTAAAAAGTCTACTGGTCAAAATTATTAGCCCTCTGATGTTAATAGTCAATAGTGTAGCCCTTTTGCTTGATAACAGCCTTTAGTCGTTTGCTGTGGTTCTCAGCAAGTTTCAAGCATTTCAAGTCTCCTGAGGAATGACAGCCCATTCTTCCTTAGCAAATCTCTCAAGCTCCTCCAGATTTGTTGGTCTTCTGGCACAAACTCTGGACTTTAGTGTGCCCCACAGATTTTCTATTGGATTCAAGTCTGGGCTTTGTGCAGGCCAGTCAAGTACACTACTTTGCTAATTTGCTCATCAAGTGAGGTATGCTTTGGGTCGTTATCATGCTGGAAGACAAAATGTCGACCCAAACCAAGTTTTCTTGCAGACTGTCTGAGGTTGTCTTACAAAATCTTCTTATAGTCTTCCTTTTTCACGTTTCCTTCAACCCTGACGAGATTCCCAGTTCCAAACGCACTGAAACATCCTCACAGCATTATACTCCCACCACCATGTTTCACTGTGGGAATGCTGCTCTTGGGGTTGAATGCCTCTCCCTTCTTTCTCCAAACATAGGCAACATCTCTAAGGCCAAAAAGCTCTAGTTTTGTCTCATCTGACCAAAGGACACGTTTCCAGTATGCATCACATTCCCCCAGGTTGTCCTAAGCAAATTTCATTTTAGCTTGGAGGTGTCTCTTCTTCAGAAGTGGAGTCTTTCTTAGTGGGCAACCTCGCAGTTCATTCCTGTGCAGGGCTCTAGTGACTGTCTTCGTTGAGACATCAACTCCAGACTTGGCTAGTTCATTCACTAGTGTCTTGGCAGTTGTTCTTGGGTCTTTAGAAACCTCCTCTCTCACTAGTTTTTTTTCCCCAAAGTTTTCGAAATCTTTTGCTTCCTGCCTTTGCCCGTCTCTTTAAACTTCTTGATAATGCATCTCACTGCAGTTCTTGACACTTGAAAACGCTTTGATAAACGTGTGTCCTTCTCCATCTTTATGAGCATTAACAATTCTTTCTCTCAAGTTCAAACTAATTTTATTTGTCTTTGCCATGATGACAGTGCATATTATTTTACTAGTTGTTTCGCAAGGTAATAATTTTCAGCTTAAAGAGCAATTTAAAGGCTTAACTAAGTTAAATAGGTTAATCAGGCAAATTAGGTTAATTTGGCAAGTCATTGGACAACAGTGGTTTGTTCTATAGCTAATCAAACGAATCATTTATTAAGGGGACTAATAATATTGACCTTAGCAGTTTTTTATTTATTTATTTTTTAATTACTTTATTCAGGCAACTATAAGAAATCAGACTTTCTCTAGAAGAAAAAAGAAAATAGGAAATAATGTGAAAACACTCTCTTGCTCTGTTAAACATCACTTGGGAAATATTTTTTAAAAATGTAAAATTTTACAAGGGGGCTAATAATTTTGTCTTCAACTGTACATAGTATGTATATATGAGGAATTCTGATGCAAAACCCCTGCAAAGCCATCTCGATCAAAAATGAGATAATGATACTGAGTGAACGCTCTGGACACATTATTCGTCCATCAAATACTTTTACTTCAAACTTACTAAAATCACATCCTCAGCCCAATCAGAAGTACCAGTACTTGGGTAGAAACCTATACATCAGAGCCTGATAAAAATGCATTTTTTAATGAAAGACATCAGATGGATCAAAACTTTGCTGGTGCTGGTGCTAGCTGCCGGCAGCTGTGGAGATAGTGGGGGCTACAGAAGGCCCTGCCCACGCCGCCACTGCTGGGGGTGAGCTATCGCTGTGATTGTGGATTGTGGATGGATCTGTGGCGTGGGCTCGCCGCGGGTCTGCCCATCTTCAGCTTCGTTGGCGTTGAGTCTGGAGGATCCCTCATCTCCGCTTCCAGCCTCCGAACCTTGGACTCTGCCTCGGCCCTCCGAACCAGCGGCTGCACCGTGCCACCTAGCTCCCTCATCTCCACTGTCGCCCGTCTCAGCCTCGGGCTCCGCCACGGTCGGTCGGTCGGCCCCCTGGAGTTGTCGGCCCTTCCTCCACCATGGCTCCTCCCTCCCTCGGCTCGTCCGTGGGCCGCCATCTCAGCTGTGGCCTGGCTCTCTCCTGACTCCTCCTGCATCAGATCCCTCCTATCTTCTCCCTGGCTCCTCCCTCCATCTGAGCTGCCATAGACTCTCCTGTCTTCTCCCTGGCTCCTCCCAGATGTCCGTCCCCCTCCTGAGCCTCCACCCAAGCCTCCTTATGTTTCTGGTTACGGCGCGAGGTTGCGCCTTCCTGGGAGAGGGGGGGCGTAATGTTACAGTTATGAACTCTTTTGTTGTGTTGTGTTTTGTTTCCTACATTGGTTTAGTCCTTTTTGAGTTTGGTTTCTTCCACTTCCTGTCTGCCCTTAGTTGATGGTGATTAACTAATAATGACCCAATGAGGGGAGGAATAGGAACATAACCAAATGTCTGTCTTGTTTACCACCCTTCTTAAGTTGGATTTTGTTCAGTGTTTTTTTTTGTCCATTCTCATCAATGTGTGCATGTCTCCTTGCCTGTCATATTTGGATATGCATTTGTGGATTTATTCAAGACTTGTTTTTGCACCCAAACTTCATCCTCCACTCCTTCCTTCACTCCATCCACTCCTTCCTCATCCTTCATCCACCCAACCCTGACAGCAAGGTATCTGAGAGAAAACAGATTTGAACATAACATTTTCACCAGATAAGATAAAAAGTGTTTTAAAGCTTGTTATTTTGCATAACGTCAGTTATATATGATATGAGAATGAGGCCTGAAGTTAGGAAGAACATTTTAAGAATATAATTATTTTTATAATGATATAAACACCCCTGGCCAAATGCCCCCAGAGGGCATCACTTCCCACTTTGATTACTGTAGTTGAATTACTGTTGATACTGTTGAATTACTGTAGTTACCATGTTCTGAACATCACATCCTTTTCTTTTCCCTGAAATGCAATCTATCTAGGTGGTTGAATAAAAACATTTGAACTTTAGATCCAAAAATTACCTCAACTTAGCACCAGCAAGCTTGTTAGCTAGACAGTTAGCACTAGCTAACAATATTTATTTATTTTTTAGTATGGTTGTTAAGAGTAAACATGTGTCTACTCATAGTTGATCCAAACGATAAATGTGGATAAACAACATAAAAACAGACGTCACTCAGGGCTAGGCTAAATGCATAGCATTTTAAAAAAAACTGCTAACGTTGCAGCAGTGTTACTTTATTTAATGTTAATCTGTGTTATTTTAATGTTTTGTTTTGTTTTTTTGACCAACAGCATAGAGACTGCATTTCAGTGGGCTTAAATAGATCACCCTTTACAGCAGATTTAGTTCACAAACAAGTGATCGTTTTGACCTAAATGATTTTTATTTACAATAAACTTTAAAATTTGACATTAGTAACTTACTTTCCCTTTCGATACTTTCACTCGTACTGCGGCGAAAGCCGCTATGGGAAAACCTGTTTTTCTCCGAAGACTGAAGCACTTTTCAATAACGCAGTTTAACTGCAGGGCTATTGGCCGAGTCAGTGATAACTGAGCAAACCAATAGCCGAGCAGTGGTGCTGCGCACACCTATGGCAAAGCATCCCGCCGAATTTCTGCGTGATCCCGCCAGAATGGGCGGGGCAATCAGCTATATAAGCCGGTGCTTTGCGGTGTGAATCAGATCCTTTTTCTTCAGCGACGGACTTCTGATCTTCGCTCAAGACAAGCCTTTTCGCAAGCTCTTCTAGACCGCTCTTCTGACGGCGCTCCGTTGAACAGGCTCTCGCAGCGGACGATGAAGACTTCCTGCTCGGCTTCTGCCTCGCCACTTCGCGACTCAGCAGACGGTCCCGTTCCCTGCAGCTATCCGGATCGCCACAAAAGAGCAAATTTCCTCTAAAAGAGCTCCGGCGTTGTTTCAAATGCCGCGCCGTTGCTGTCAGCGAGTGCTGCACGCCTATGATAGTTACGGTGAGCGCGCTTTGTGTTTGGGCACCGCCCACGCCGAAGCTGCGCTCAACGAGACGGAATGTCCCCACTGCGAGGATATGAGTCTCGTTTTTCTGCGCTCGCGGGCAGCGCTCTTTCAGAGCGCGACCCCGCTTCTCGCGCCCTCCCGCTCTCTTTCTCCCAGGAATCTGTGAGGAAAAAGCGGTGGGGCAGAGAACCTCAGCGCTCGGCTGCGGGTGAGCTCACGCCGGCTCAGCACCCGCGTGTCTCGCCCTCGCCTCCTTAAAAAGCTTCTCGTTTCTCCTCTCTCAGCAGGGCTCGGAGACAGAAACTGTGGAGTTAGAAATTAAGTTAAATTAAGCATTCGGGCTTGAGTGATTTCACGCCGGCAAGGTATCTGCGTGCTCGCTCTCCCAGCTGCACTTGATCTGCTGTTATGTCTTATAGTGGGAATCAGCGCTCCTCGTTACTTCGAGCGGCTCTATTCTCTTATGTGGACCAGAGCAGAACACTGTTGTGTGTTGTCAAGGGAGACGGCCGCTTCATGCGGAAATAGGCGCCCCCGCCTTCCCCGCTCTCATGTTTCTATTCTCCCAGTGACCTCGGAGGTAGTAACAGCGAGCTTGTGAGTTGAGCGAATAGGCTTGACTGATACACACTGTTTTGGCAACCTTGTGTTTGTGTGTACGTCGCTGGGGCCGCGTCCACGAACTCTTTTAGTACTAAAGCAGCCTGCTAGGGTGCATTCACCTGTTACGGCAGTGTGCGTTTGTGTGTACGTCGCTAAAGCCATGTCCACGAGCTATCTGTTTTTAGTACTAAGAGGCAGCCGGTCAGGATGCATTCACCTGTCTCAGGGTCAACTTTGCCAAGAGCGTGCTGTCCCCCAGCAGGCAAATTGCCTTCTGGGACAGTTCTGGACTCCGCCCGTATGACGGCAGCGGTCTCGCCGAGCAGAGCTCGGACCATCCAGCGGCTCGCGGCCTCCTTCACCATAGGAGCCTCTCGCCCCCTAAAGGTCTTTCAAGGGATGCTTGGCCTTATGGCAACAGCATCCCCAGTACTTCGGTTGGGTCTGCTTCGCATGCGCCCCCTTTAGTATTGGCTAAGACTAAAAGTATCAGCCCATGCTTTGTGTCAAGGACGCCTCTGTATCAAGGTGGATCGAGCCTGCATTGCAGCCCTCGCCCCTTGGAAAGAGTCTCAGTGGCTGAAGAAGGGCGTTTCCTTGAGTGTGATTTCCTGACGGAAGGTGGTCACAACAGATGCCTCCAACTTGGGTTGGGGGGCACTGTGCAATGGCAGTCCAGCCTCCGGCCTATGGTCGGAAGAGCAGAAAAGCCTTCACATCAACTGCCTAGATATGCTAGCAGTATGTTTAGGCCTTCAGACCTTCCTGTCGGAATCGAAGGGTTATCACGTCTTAGTCCGAACCGACAAGATGACAGTGGTATCCTATATAAATTGCCAGGGAGGCTTATTGTCCAGACGCCTCTTCACCATGGTGAAGGATCTTCTGGAATGGGCTCAGGTCCACCTGCTCGCTCTAAGAGCAACTCGTGTGCCAGGCAGGCTGAACCAAGGACAGACATGCTGTCCAGGAACAACGTCCCCTCAGGCGAGTGGACGCTCCACCCTCAGATGGTTCAAGTTATATGGGAGGTCTTCGGCAGGGCTGAGGTCGACCTCTTCGCCTCAGAAGACAACTCTCAATGCCAATTGTTCTTTTCGAGGGCTCAGGATGCGTTGGCCCACGACTGGCCCAACCGCCTACTTTATGCCTTTCCCCCGATCACTCTGATCCCTCAGGTCGTCAGACGAATCAGGGAACGAACACACAAGGTTCTGTTAGTGGCGCCGATGTGGAAAAATTTGGCTGGCAGACCTAACGCAGTTACTGTCTGCAGCCCCGTTGGCCCATCCCCTGAGACGAGATCTCCTCTCTCAGGTGAACGGAACAATCTGGCACCCCAGACCGGACCTGTGGGCCCTCCATGTGTGGCCTCTCGTCGTGAGCCTGACGACCTCCCTGAGAATGTCCTAAACACTATTTTTCAGGCCAGAGTACCGTCTATGAGACGTCTGTATGGCCTAAAATGGTCTGTTTTTATGGCCTGGTGTGCAGTCCGTAACTCAGATCCTACCTCTTGCGATGTATCTGCGATACTATCCTTCCTGCAAGAGATGTTAAGGTCTATGTAGCGGCCATAGCAGCATTTTATGCTCCTATAGCGGGAAAGTCAGTAGGCAAAACAACCTAGTTGTTCGATTCCTGAAGGGTGCCAGGAGGCTAAACCATCCTCGACCCCTCACGGTCCCTTCTTGGGACCTGCCTACAGTACTAAGGGCCCTTAAAGGAGCCCCATTCGAACCGCTTGGGTCCGTAGACCTGCGCCCTTTAACGTTCAAGACCGCTCTGCTACTTGCTTAGCATCGGTGAAACGAGTGGGTGACTTACAGGCGCTCTCAGTGAGTCCTTCCTGTCTGGAATTCGGGCCTAACGACTCCAAGGTCGTCCTGAAGCCAAGACAAGGGTACGTACCTAAAGTACCAACGACTCCTTCTAGAGCCCAAATTATAACACTCTTGGCTCTTCCTCCATCAGAGCAAGACCAGGACTTAGTCCTCCTCTGCCCTGTCCGGGCCTTAGGACTTATATTGAGCGTTCCGCCGCCTTCAGGCAGTCGGAGCAGCTTTTCATGTGTTTCAGAGGCCGCTCCAAGGGACGTTCGGTCACGAAACAGAGACTGTCCAGGTGGATAGTCGAGGCTATCATGCTAGCCTACTCCTCTTTGGGCCTTCCTTGCCCCTTAAGAGTTAGAGCCCATTCGACTAGAGGCGTGGCCTCGTCTTGGGCGTGGTCTAGCGGCATGGCCATATCAGATAAATGTGAGGCGGCAGGTTGGGCCTCTCCGTCCACATTTGTTAGATTTTATAACCCTTCAGTCCCGGATCCTTTCTGTTTACTCTTATGCAGGTGCGCTCTTAGCCCTCCCAGGAGTGCCGAGGCTGTGCCCTTTGGACTGACATCGGTCATGACCTCTTAGTCTTTAGACTAACGTCTAGAATCGCTTGTCGTCCTCGCTAGCGCGGCGGGATTATACTGGTTCCCCATAGCGGCTTTCGCCGCAGTACGAGTGAAAGTATCGAAAGGGAACGTACTCGGTTACTTACGTAACCTCGGTTCCCTGAGATACGGGAACGAGTACTGCGTTCCTGCCACGCTATCGCGGCCGAATCAGTCCTCGCTTCTTACAGGATCTGATTCACACCGCAAAGCACCGGCTTATATAGCTGATTGCCCCGCCCATTCTGGCGGGATCACGCAGAAATTCGGCGGGATGCTTTGCCATAGGTGTGCGCAGCACCGCTGCTCGGCTATTGGTTTGCTCAGTTATCACTGACTCGGCCAATAGCCCTGCAGTTAAACTGCGTTATTGAAAAGTGCTTCAGTCTTCGGAGAAAAACAGGTTTTCCCATAGCGGCTTTCGCCGCAGTACTCGTTCCCGTATCTCAGGGAACCGAGGTTACGTAAGTAACCGAGTACGTTTCGCAGCATCAGTTACACGCACACTCTCCCGGTTCAGTTCACTGGAGACACGCTTTTAAACGGCTCATTTGAATCCGTGAGTTGAATCAGTGTTGAGAACCTCTGCAATGATCATTTCCAGTTCATGAATGAATCGTTTGGTGCGATTTACGAATCGATTTAACAGGTTCATTGAAAATAATCAGTTTGTTCATAAATCAGACACCGAGCATGTGATATATTATAAGGTGTAAGGTGTTTTATGAAATGTAGTGAAGTAAAAAGTATGATCTTATGCTGTGGAATGTAGTGAAGTAAAAGTAAAAGTTGCTCAAAATAAAACTACTTCAGTAAAGTACAGATACTTGAAAAATGTACTTAAGTACAGTAACGAATTACAACTATTTTGTTACTGACCACCACTGCTTTAAAGGGGGGTACAATGGTGTTTTGTGTATTCAGAGTTGTTTACAGTGTTAAGTAGTTGGATTTTCATGCTAAACATGGCCAAAATTTGAAAAAAATAATTGCACGAATGACTGAGAATTTCTGTGCCGAAAATCTTACTTCCGGGTTTTGGCTGTTTTTTTGTTTGTTTTTTTGTTCATAAATCTAACGACGTAGACGCTGGTGAGAGCGAGACCGCACCCATCAACGCACTTCATTGGGAAATCGTCGCCAGCACTGCATAGAATCTGTTTGAGAATGTCTCCAAAGTGTGTTTTTGTATGGGAGGGAAAGTTTACCATGCTCAGCTTCTCAAAGAACCCAGCGTTATGCAAATAGTGAATGCAGTTCGTTTTTCCAGGGCAGCAACGGAGTGTAGCAAGTGTGTTTGTGTGTTCCTGTAATTTCGCTGACGAATGTTTTATGAACAAGGCCCAGTTTGACGCTGGATTTGCACATTGCACAAATCAACTTGACTCTATAGCTCAACCCACGACATGCCTCCAGGAGCTCTGCTTTTTCTAGAGTGAATCAGAAAGCTGTATTTTTCTTTTATAAATATGATAAAACTAAATACTATTTGGAGATATTAAGGATGCAAGATTAACATGAGATTAGGTAAAACTGTGTATGTTATGTACCCTTTAAGAAATCAAATATCACCTCGTAATGGGAAGGCTAATTTTTTAAGTCCAAAAAAATTAGATTGCTTGTATTTTAATTTCAGGACTTTGTTTAAAGAACTATTCAGGAGAAACATCAACAACAACAACGTCCTAGAGGTATACAGATATACAGTGGATCTGATCAGAAGGCAAGTTATTTCCACATTCAAATGTTTGAATCAGAGGTATTTAACATACCTTAACATACTTTATGTAAAGTTCATTAAAAAGTAAGTTAGATCAGTTTGTACGTTTACTTTGAAATGTTACTATAAATACAACTCTTCATGTGCTCCCTTGACAATATACTTAGAGAACATATTGCTGTATTGTTTACCCTTCTGGTTTTTCTTTTCCCCTTAAATTTTCCTTAAAATTCTTTTAAAAAGTCTTAAATTTACCCTCATAAAACCTGCACAAACCCTGGGCATCATTATTTAATAGACTAATGGGTCTCCAATTCTCCAGACGATTATCTTTAAGGTTACCAATATGTTCTATAACATCTTGGTTACGTATGTTAACCCTCGTTCCCTGATGGAGGGAACGGATATTGTGTTGACGTGAAGGACACTAGGGGTCGGTCTAGGGAGCCCAAATATCTCTGACAGCTTTGAGAAAAGGCCAATGGAATTGGTGTGCAGTATTTGCATCGCCAGCTCCGCCCCAGACATCTGGGCATAAGAGGAGGTGGCTAAGCACTGCTCATTGTTCTGATCTGAGGAGCCGAATAGCAACTCGGCTACACTCAGCGGCAGTCCGAAGTTGTGGCAGGGGGGACACAACGTCTCCGTTCCCTCTCCATCAGGGAACGAGGGTTACCATACGTAACCAAGACGTTCCCTGTCTGTCGTTCATGTTCAACGTTGTGTCGACGTGAAGGACACTAGGGGTCCCAGTTGAAAACGCCAAAACTAACGGACTGCGTCACAACAGGTCTACGTGTTAAATAAATGCAACTCACCTCTGTGTGACCTTCCAATGTCCAAGAGCTTCAGCCAGCCTTTCCTCACCTTTGGTTGAACATCTTGGAACACTGGGCCAGTGACCGTCCCCCACCAGAGGGGATAGGCACTATGGAGATGACACCCTACCCGGAGAGGAGGTCGTCGTGTGGAAAATACACCTGAGGACCCGCACTAGGGGTGTACTACAAAGGGAAGATCCTGAGGCAGGCTCCGCATTAGGAGAGACTGCTGGACTCAGGATCAGTGACAAAGTTTGTCTTTTTTTTTTTTAAGGGAAACACCGCATCTCTTAGGGAATATAGGTGGGAGTACACACATGGGGCTACATTAAGAGCCGCAACATGTGGAGCACTGATCCAGCCTGGGAGTTAACGGGGGGTAACCTACCCCATGCTAGATCCTGATAGCCGAACTTGGCTATGTGTAGTGTGCTTCAGTGATGGAAGTGGGTAGTTCAGGGTTCACTCAAGGAAACTTACTGAACTGGGCAGTGTGATCGCCCAAGTGGGGGGGAAGACACCGTAGCAAGCTTCTGCACCATCCCGGAGTCACACGGGACTCTGGGGGCCCTGTTTCCATTCAGGGACTGCAAAATGTGATAGGTGTAGCCCAACCTGCAGCTCTTACGAATGTCTGTTAGGAGGTCCTGATCGCCAGGGCCATCCACGGCCACGATACCCCCCGGTCAGGTGGTTCACACCTCCGATGGAGCAGGGTATACCTCCGGCCTTGTAGGCCGTAGGTCTCATCCACATGCGGTGGGAGACCTATTTGGGGGCAGCATTCCCTCTCAGACAAGAGATGACTAGACCATCCTGGGTGCGTTCTTTAGTTAGAGTGAGGACGGACTGGTCAAAACGGGCAGGTTGGGATCCCCCTCCTGGGAAGGCGTGGCTTGCGAGGTGATCACCTGGACAGCGGTGGAAACCTTGGGCACTTATCTGGACCGGGATCTCAAGGTTATGTGAGAATTTGCCGGCCCAGATTCCAGGCATGAGTTGTAGATGAAGAGGCCTTGGGGGGTTCCCCACTCTGTGAGCGTAGTCAGGGAGGGCATCTTTGAAGGGAGGGCACTGGAGTAGACTGACTGAGGGCTCAGAGGATCTTGTTATAGGCACCGGAGGACCATAGGAAGATCCAAGTGGGTATGAGATGCCACATATGACACAGGGAATATGTTTGATGTGTTTTCATGAACCGACAGTGGCTGGCCGTCTCGTGGAGGCCAGGAATTGAGAAATAATCCAGGTAGAAGAATGGTTCCAAGACCGAACATGGCGACGCACCGGAGCGCTAGTTAGGCTGGATCCCCTTCCCGTCCCCCAACGGGAGAGGATCCAGATAGACAGTGAACCTTCTATTCCTGGGAGGTATGTCACAGAGACATGGCACCCCCGCCTTAGGCCCCTGTCGCCCAGAGGATGGGATGGTGATGCCACCTTCCTGCGAACAGCCAAATAGGGCAGACTGTGGAACCGGCTAACTGCGGGACCACGACAGTCTGTGCAGGGGGCCGTCTTTTGGTTTTTAATGACAGACGGAAGTGTTGTCCCAGGGAAGCAGGGGCGCTGTGATATGCAACCCTTGTACTGAAGCGCCAACCCGCCTGGGGAATCCCCGAAGACCCTCACACTGGACCGCCGTCGAGGGAGATGAGGGAGGAGGACCTGATATATCGTGTTTCAGCCGAAAAAAGGCCTATCACAATATTGTCAATACCTTGTATGTTACCGGAAGCCATGAGCACACAGGGCGAGGCAGAAGACTTTCCCACTCAAACCTGATGTGTTTTGGTTACCTGTTTAGGCACGGCCACCACTTCAGCATCTGCTCAAACTGAGACTTGCCCCCCAGATTTGCTTAGTGGAAGCATCAGCTTCCCATGGTTTATGCCCTCCCTCCGATGCTGTAGCCAACCTTCCAGCCAGCTTTAAGATTTTGGACAGAAATCAAGTTGTAAAAAGAACTATTAATCTGTCCAGAAACCTAATCGGGAGCCGCTAGGAACGAGCAATCCATGGGGGAAACCCGGCGGAACTAAACTCATTTCCTATTGCTCGCCGTCGACGCACATCGCAGCGGCCCTCGTACCCGGAAGTAGAAGGGCCGAACAGAAAGCAGTCGCGGTGAGCCGCGGCTTCGCAGTTCGTGAGCAGAGCGTACCCATAGTTATGTTCCCTTCTGCAAGCAGAACACAAACTATCAACGAAGCGATGTTTCAGCGTGAGACTAGCTCAGGAAACCGCAACCGGGAAGACACAGATGGAAAGGCATTATGTAAACACACAATCCATCCGTGTCGGCTCTTTCAGAGAAATTGCTCCTTTTTAGGAGGAAAAGCTTTTTAGAGATTGTCGTCGAAGCACCCAGGGGTACTCTCTCTTACCAACAGAAAGGTTAGAAGGAAGAGACCGCAGCCCATGCCATAGATCCAACGACGAAGAGGTGAGTAATGCTGCTTCTCACAGAGAGATGCTGCATTCGGCTCCGAAGAAACAGAACAATGAGCAGTGCTTAGCCACCTCCTCTTATGCCCGGATGTCCGGGGCGGAGCTGGCTACGCAAATACTGCACACCAATTTCATTGGCCTTTTCTCAAAGCTGTCAGAGGTGTTCGGGCTCCCTAGAGCGACCCCTAGTGTCCTTCACGTCGACACAATGTTGAACGTGAACGACAGACGTGGAACTTCCTACAATTTTAAATAATCACCATGACAAAATAGCTTGAAGTCATTATCTATAACTTTGGCTTTATCTTTGACATTATTCAAAGCAGAAGATACAAATGTAGAAGCATATAAATCCTTATAAAACTGAGCAACAAACTGTGAAATCTTTTTTTTCATCCTCTGTAACTATTATTAATTGACAATTTACTTGGAGAAGTCAATTCACCATTCTGTTTTACCAAATTAAAAAAATACTTTGTATATTTTTCTCCCTGTTCCCATCCTTTCTGCTTTTTCTTTGTAAATCCTATCCAGTTCTTGTAATGATGACTCTATTAATTCCTACATATTCAAATCACCTTTACTGGACAATCGCATTATTTCTTTAATAACCTTATTTTCTTTTGTTCTTCTTGAAGCGCTGTTGCGCAGACAAAACATTGTATGACATCAAAGTACCACAAACATAAGGAGCTATCTGCTCTCTTATTGCTCTCGCGATACTTTGTAAGAACGATTCATTCATTCATCAAGAACCAAACATCACTACAAACTAATTAAGAAAATTGAACTTTAGTCCCGGGTTGATGACGCAAGATGCACAACCAAAGTAGCACGTCCAGCTCGGAAAGAACCGAATGAGCCTGTTCAACCAACTGTATTTTACTGTAAATATGCAAAGGATCCTATCTATCTATCTATCTATCTATCTATCTATCTATCTATCTATCCTTTTAATCATGCTAAAAACATGCTAGCAACAATATCTATCTAAATTTTCAAAATTCAGGCTTTTAAAACTGCTTTATACTTTCAATCTGGGCTTTCTCAAGCCAACCTAAAGTTTGTCTTGACAAACCTTTCTTTTTTTTTAAATCTAGTTTACTATTCCCTACCGGCATAGAGCACACCATTGACTCACATGCAAACTGCTGACCTAAAATCACCCAATTTCATCATTCACACAGGACTGTTTTGGTAAGATATGTGTATGTAAATTAACTTTTATTTAAGATGTTATCTGTAATGTTTATGGTCGTTTCGGGCAGGATGAGTGGTCTTTTGAAATCGTTTAGGTGAGTGTGTCAGCTGCACACTTGCAGACACAGATGCTGATCCAACACAAAATATATTTCTTTATGTACCTAATTATGCAGGAAATAATAAGCATGACCATTTATCTGGTATTAGTATCTGAAATTGATTCAAATATACAATACATAATACAAACCTCTGTTACTGTATTGCTCGTTATATTGAAATTTAAATCTTTGAAATAAAGTTTCATGTATTTAAATCCATACAGTATGTAACATTAGTCAGCGTTATTCTCAGAGTTATGTGCATATTTTTAATGTGCCTGATTGTCTGGCACAATCATTACAGAACCTGCATGATCTTTTAGTCTGAAATAGACTATTTCAGACTCTGATGTGACTTGTTATGTGATGTTTTCTTATTAAAATCGTGTAATTTCCTATTCATTCAATAAAATGTATGTGAATACTAGGGAATACTAATATGACGTCATGAGAAATCCAGTTCTCCATTATAGATCAGTGGTAATACCTCACCTTCTAATGCAGTCTGTGAACAACTTTAAATTGAATTACTCTATGTATTAGACAAACTGAAGATGAGTAAATATTATTTAAGACAGATTGCCACATTTCTTCTGAGAATTCTATATCTAATTCCCCCTCCCATGTTCTTTTTAATTGAGCTAGGGGTTCCAAGTTCTGGGAATTGATTACAGAATAAATTTTACCAATAGCCCCCTTGGAATATGGACTCAGGTCCATAATAGACTCAAGAAGGGAACAGGGAGGCAGCGAGGGAAAACAGCTTGATGAGGAAGACACAAAGCTACGTAGTTGAAGATATCTCAAAAAGTGAGAGTCAGGAATTTGGTCAATTTAAGTAAATTGGAATTTAGTCAAATCATTTTCACTTGACTAAATGCAGCTGTAACAGTGACGAAGACAGGTGGATCCAAATGCAAAGCTTTAATGACAAAATCGTAGTCGTACAAACGGGTCAGACAGGAACGAACATGGGCAACGTAGGACAAAACAAAGAAGCGTCAGTATCCGAGCGCGAAGGTCTGGGGCCGGCAGCGAGCAGGGTAATCCAAGGGACAGGCTAGGGGTCGATGGGCGGGCAGAGAACAGTCAGAGAACCAGGAACAAAGGAGCTCGGCAACGGGAAGGCAACCAGGAAATAACGCTCGGAATTGACAGTGTTAACAAATCAAAACTTTGCAACCAAACTGAGGTGAACCGGGCCATTTATGCAATGGGAGCAAGATGGCCGACTGGGGTGAGGGGTGAAAGGTAACAGGAAGTTCATGAGAGGGGGTTATGGGAAATGTAGTGAAAAGTCCATAATACATTGAAGGCTCCCTCTAAAGGCGGACGGAGGGAGCCATAGCAGCACAGTTCGTGACAGCAGCAAAGTTTCCATCTATAAACATATCTTTTATTGTTCTAAGACCCTTCTCAGACCAAATATTTAAGGTATCATCCATAATAGAAGGAGTAAACATGTGATTTCTTGCTATGGGAGCATAAACTGACAATTCCTTGAGTACAAAACGTCTTCTAAATTGTGCCCATATTTTGAATGAGTGTTTGACAACTGGATTTGAAGAAAACTTAAATATTGGTTCAGGTAATGGGAGTTTTGAGCAGAGCAGGGCGTGAAGAGAGGACGATCGACATGACATATTTTCTTACAACAACCAACTTGGACCAATATTATTTGATGAATTAACCCAATATAACATTGCACGGATATTAGCTGCCCAGTAATAATACGGAATGAATGATGATATAAATTTGTCTAATAGTAAGAAAAAAGATTTTGTCAAGAATATGGGTATGCATTGGAAAAGATATAGGAATCTGGGTAGAATATTCATTTTTAATGGGCTCCAACGTTTAAGGTCTTTTTTTATGGAGTCCATCCGTGGAAGGAAATTCGCTTTGTACAAATATTTGTACTTATTAGTGATCCAGTGGAAATGTTTTTAAAAATTCACTTGGAAAGCCATCTGGCCCAGGTGACTTTCCACTTTGCATGGAGGCTGTCGTTCTCATGAATTCGTCTTTTGATAGAGGACTCTCCAAATTTAAAGCAGATTCTCAATCAATAGTAGGAAGACAGAATTTATTTTTAAAAAAGTCAAATAACGACTCATCCCTACTAGATTCCGATGTATATAGTTGTGAATAATATTCTCTAAACTGCTGATTGATCTCTAAGGGATTTCTCAGCTTAATGCCTGAATCATTATTAATTGTCAAAATGGAATGCTCTGCATTTTGTTGTCGTAGTTGATGTGCTAAAATATTCCCTATATTTTCACCATGTTCATATATCTTATGCCTGGATTTAATTAACTGATTTTCTATGTATTTTGTAGATAATAAATCAAATTCCGACTGGAGAACCTATCATTGCCTAAGTAAGTCAGGCGATGAAGAATATGCCTCCATCAAGTTGTAAAATATCATTTAAAAAATTTTTGAGCTGCTCCAGTTGCCTTTTTCTTTCTCTGGCACTATATGATATAATTATCTAAGATATGCTTTTAAAGATTCCCAAATTAGATAGGAAGATATTCCTGAAGTCTGATTACGTGTTGAATATTCACTTATTTCTAATGATATCAATTTAACAAACTCAGCGTCTGAGAGAAGCAGTGTATTAAATCGCCATGGTCAATATTCGTTATACATATTTAGGGTAATTGTACCAACTTTAGCTTTTCAAAAAACATTAGTTTTTTTTGTTTTGTTTTTTTTGCTATTCAAAGTGTCAAAACATCATATGTTAGGTAATATTTACACTAGTTGGTATGTTTTTCAAAGTGTTTTGTAATCCTGTATAAAATTTGCATTTATATTTCCATCATAATATTCAAACAAACTTTGTCCAATAATCTAAATTTGATGAAATATCATGTGGTGCGACCATCAAGAAACTAACATTTTGGTACTTTTATATTGAAATACATTCAAAGATAGGACTTTATCAAATACCAATTTGCCAAGGACCATAGATGCATCAAGCAGGTTTGTAACTCTCTTTCAAATACAGAAAAAAATAACCTTTTTAATGGCTGGTATGCAGGTACCAAATTTGGATATCATGTGGTATGACCTCAAAACAACAAAGAAGATTATTTCTACAAGTATATATTTTCATTATAAATGTCACAGTGACCTTTCATGGGAATCTAGCTTGTTTTAATTAGGTGGCCAGTTCTGTGCTTATAAATTTTGTAGTGTTGGGTTCGAGTCCACCTAAGTCGAGTCCAAGTCGAGTCCGAGTCCTTGACCAGTCGAGTCCGAGACGAGTCCGAGTCCAAAATGGGCCGAGTCGGACTCAAGTCCGAGTCCCAAAGGGCCGAGTCCGAGTCGAGTCCGAGTCCAATGAAACACTGTTTTTTTGGCATCTTAACATTGTTTAAACTTTATAACTAGAAAAAAAGCATGTAACAGAAGTTATGGGTGACCTGATTTATGTATTGTGACATCTTTCAGAGAGAAACAGCTTACAGAATGTGAAAAATTATAGGGCAGGACTTTTTTTTGTTATATAGCCTAGTTGTTGTTGTTGTTATATAGTGAATATACAAATTTAAGGGTGGGGCTGGGGGCTGGGTAGGTAACTTGGTGAATGGGACCTAAAGAGCAGAAAATGCACCTCATATCTCTGATCATGACTGTGTGTTTTAGGTTTTATATGATGAATGGTTAGACCATAGACAGAGTAGATGGCATTTTACTTTTTTTTTCTTGGATGAAAATGAGGCCTGCATTCTTTCCATAACTCACAACCGTTTTATTTATATTTATAAAACCATTATATTTTTAATGCATGTATAGTTAATAAAGTTTGTTATGTAAGGAATATCAATTTGGTGTTTGCAAACGATGAAGATTTTGTGGGCGGAGCTTATCTGACAGTTTTCAAGTAGAAGTCTATGAAAGCCATGGAATAAAATAGGGCTGCTCGATTACGTCAAAAAATCATAATCAGAACAGGACCGGGCTTAGTCACGCAATAGTTCAGATTCGGGCCGGGCATCGCTGTTTTAGGCTTCTCCTTATTTTTATATTTTCCATCAATTAGACATCCATCAATTATGGTGATAAAAAAAATTGGACTTCACTTTCGCTTTCTCTTTCGGGAGCGGCTCGGATAGCGTTTTGTGCCTCAGCCAGCCGCAGTGCCTTCAGTGCAGCTTCGCATTCATTAGGCTGAAACTTGCCACAAAGCACCGGCAAAAATAAATAACAATGAATGTGTCGGAGGGAAATAGTAAGGAGATTTTTCAAATTATTTATGAATAAACTAGTGTATTCTGAATCAGTGTCGCAAAGATCCTGACTCAAAATCTCCTCTTTGACCGCCTTTAGAGAGAAATAAATCTTTCCGGATTAGCTACATTATTAAAAAGTTTTTGTTTTTGATCTGGTTTATTTTGTTAAGCAATAATTTAAAGCTTTGTATTATCATGTCTATCATGGAAAATTTTTAATTGTTTCCACTGGAAAAAAAATGCAAGCAATGGCGCTGGCGCCTCCACCTGCAATATGGCTTTAGCATTCACTCTCCACATAAACGGATTTATATCTATAGATTTTATTTTAGTCAAGTCGGGATGATTTGAAGGCAAATTGCTTAAACAGAATATGAAGAGTCTTCCGTTGGCAGATGTTTGTACTTAAAAAAACTAAACTTAGCCTATATTTAACAAACAAAAATCCTCACAACAACTTTTCAAATTAACGAAACAAAATACCTAATCACATTTTCCATTACACACAAAACTGAACTGTTTAAATAGCTGTCCGTGTTCTGTTCTGTCTCTGAATGCATACACAGAACAGCGCAAATTCTCTTTTCTCTAATTCTCTTTTTATGCAAGTCACCTTACATGATTCTACTGATTTGCATGTAGGCTTCTATTGAGGAGAAAATGCGCAACAAAGGGGGCGGAATCGGGAGCAATAATGGTTTATCTCGATTATGGTATTTTCAGAATCGTTAGAATCCGAAATCGGAATTAAATTTCGATTAATTGCACAGCCCAAGAATAAAAGAATAATTTAAAAAAGGTAGGCCTACATTTGAGTTTGTATTTCAATATTTTGAATTTATTTTCGCAGTTCCGAGATTATAGGCTATCTCACAATTTTGATAAGAAAAATCAACGTGCAATTTTCCTTTTTTTCTCCTCGGCTTAAATCATTAAAAAAAAAATCGAGTTTATATCCCACAATTCTGTCTTTTTTCCACTCAGAAATGACAAACTTTATATTGTTCAGTTAAATTGAGATATAAAGTCCGAAATACGACGAAAACTTGCATTTGCGAGGGAAAAATAAATAAATAAAAATCGGAATTGTGAGATAAAATAGGTAGGCCTAAATGTAAAATGTTATAGGATATAATATTTCATGCTGCAGGGCTAATAAAATACGTTTCCTATGAACTGCATATGTGGAAATTATGCCTATTGTTTAAATCAAATTTATGTTTTAAAAGCAATCAGCAAGTTCATCCATTAATCTGTCCGTTTAAGCGTCTGCGTTCAGCTTCAAACGGCGTCTGACAGTATTATATAAATTGTTTTTTGCATTCCGATTCTGGCCGGCTTTTACGTACTGGCAAGACTTAAAAACAATAAAGAATACTGAATGTCACATTTGTAATAATGCATGAGTCAATTACATTTCCGTATACTGTCCCTGGACTCGGTTGGACTCGGCAATATTTTCCGAGTCCGAAAGGCTCGAGTCCGAAAGGCTCGAGTCCGAGTCAAGTCCGAGTAAAACTGCGTCCGAGTCCGTGACAAGTCCGAGTCCACTAAAAATTGTACTCGAGACCGGACTCGAGTCCGAGTACAAGTCCGAGTACCCCAACTCTAAAATTTTGACTGAATTTGAAATATCGTGGTGCGCCTAGATATCATGCAGAATGTTTTCCATTACAGATATATGTTCCAGATTGGCAGTTTTTATATACATAAAATACTTAATTTTGGAGTAATTTGGAATAGATTTTTATGCAATTTTGGTCATTTAAGACAGTTTATATTTAATCTTTTTATAATATGAGAAAAAATGCAGTAAAACTAATTTAATATATTTTATCATTTTCCACTGCCAAGGAAAGTAAAATAAACACTCGCCATAGTTAGCATGTTTATTCTCACAAGATCCTTCCTGTATTGGTGAGCATCCATTACAAAACATTCACAGAACATACATTTGGACAACTATGCAAATACAGGTCCTTCTCAAAAAATTAGCATATTGTGATTCATTATTTCATTATTGTAGTTCATTATTTTCTGTAATGTACTGATAAACATTAGACTTTCATATATTTTAGATTCATTACACACAACTGAAGTAGTTCAAGCCTTTTATTGTTTTAATATTGATGATTTTGGCATACAGCTCATGAAAACCCAAAATTCCTATCTCAAAAAATTAGCATATTTCATCCGACCAATAAAAAAGAAAAGTGTTTTTAATACAAAAAAAGTCAACCTTCAAATAATTATGTTCAGTTATGCACTCAATACTTGGTCGGGAATCCTTTTGCAGAAATGACTGCTTCAATGCGGCGTGGCATGGAGGCAATCAGCCTGTGGCACTGCTGAGGTGTTATGGAGGCCCAGGATGCTTCGATAGCAGCCTTAAGCTCATCCAGAGTGTTGGGTCTTGCGTCTCTCAACTTTCTCTTCACAATATCCCACAGATTCTCTGGGGTTCAGGTCAGGAGAGTTGGCAGGCCAATTGAGCACAGTAATACCATGGTCAGTAAACCATTTACCAGTGGTTTTGGCACTGTGAGCAGGTGCCAGGTCGTGCTGAAAAATGAAATCTTCATCTCCATAAAGCTTTTCAGCAGATGGAAGCCTTGATAAAACACAGTGGACCAACACCAGCAGCTGACATGGCACCCCAGACCATCACTGACTGTGGGTACTTGACACTGGACTTCAGGCATTTTGGCATTTCCCTCTCCCCAGTCTTCCTCCAGACTCTAGCACCTTGATTTCCGAATGACATGCAAAAATTTGCTTTCATCCGAAAAAAGTACTTTGGACCACTGAGCAACAGTCCAGTGCTGCTTCTCTGTAGCCCAGGTCAGGCGCTTCTGCTGCTGTTTCTGGTTCAAAAGTGGCTTGACCTGGGGAATGCGGCACCTGTAGCCCATTTCCTGCACACGCCTGTACACGGTGGCTCTGGATGTTTCTACTCCAGACTCAGTCCACTGCTTCCGCAGGTCCCCCTCTTGTTGTGCAGCGTTTTCTGCCACACTTTTTCCTTCCCACTGAGGTGCCTTGATACAGCACTCTGGGAACAGCCTATTCGTTCAGAAATTTCTTTCTGTGTCTTACCCTCTTGCTTGAGGGTGTCAATGATGGCCTTCTGGACAGCAGTCAGGTCGGCAGTCTTACCCATGATTGCGGTTTTGAGTAATGAACCAGGCTGGGAGTTTTTAAAAGCCTCAGGAATCTTTTGCAGGTGTTTAGAGTTAATTAGTTGATTCAGATGATTAGGTTAATAGCTCGTTTAGAGAACCTTTTCATGATATGCTAATTTTTTGAGATAGGAATTTTGGGTTTTCATGAGCTGTATGCCAAAATCATCAATATTAAAACAATAAAAGGCTTGAACTACTTCAGTTGTGTGTAATGAATCTAAAATATATGAAAGTCTAATGTTTATCAGTACATTACAGAAAATAATGAACTTTATCACAATATGCTAATTTTTTGAGAAGGACCTGTATATAGAAATTTCACGCAAAAATACGATAGTTAACAGAGACCCGAAAACATGCATAGTACTTATGCATGCCTAATGTACGACTCTGATATACAGGAGTGTCATACATTAGGTGTGCACAAGTTCATTATTATAACACTAATCGTCTTTACGTTAGCACGACGGTTTGCTTCATGCAACCGAGAGATAGTTCATTTTATTCCTTTTAAAATTCCTATTTTCGTATAAGCGCGACCGGTGCATAATGTGACGATGTGTGAATGCTCGTGGTCTGTTGTTTATGCAGCTATGCATATAAAGCTAAAGCCCTAAAAAAAGTAAAATAAAATTAGGGATGGGCGATATATATCGATCGATATTATGCGCATCTCGTCAGTAAAGCCGGTTCTTTGATTAGCGGTAAATCTCCATCACCTGTGTTCAAATAGAGCGCCAGTTTATTCACAGAGCCATAGATCACTGACAAGCTACGCAATATCTGGTTCTGTTTTACGGGTGATTCATTGGGGTAGCTTTTCAGTGAACTACGGCTCTGTGAATAAACTGGCGCTCTATTTGAACACAGGTGATGGAGATTTACCGCTAATCAAAGAACCGGCTTTAATGACGAGATGCGCATGAATTTATCGACCGATATATATCGCCCATCCTTAAAAAAAATCTTTGTTTGTTGGTCAGGAGAATAATCAGACTTCTCAGAAATTCTCTATTCTGCACATTCAGGCTAACTCAAAAACTTGCATACAGGAGCTGAGACCTGACGTGAAATTAGTTTGTAGCCACCGCTCATGTCCATATTAATAAATTCCAAGTTGTGTAGAAACAACCATACGCCCAATTTTCAGTTGTACGTTCATTTCATAACTGAGGCCCACTGAGTGAGATGAGAAAACAATGCTTGGTTACATAAACATTGGCAAAAGATAACAAATGAAGACATTCCAATAGCAACAGTGGTATTGGAACTGCATTCATCCAAAACAAAATGCAGTGTTGTATAAAGTACCTGAAAGTCACACTTAAGTAAAAGTACAGATATCTTACCAGAAAATGACTTAGAAACAGAACATAGAAACAGAAGTCACTGTTTAGAATATTACTTGAGTAAAAGTCTTATAGTATGTGATATTTATTGTACTTAAATACAAAAAGTATTTGTTTTTTAGTAAACGTACTTAAGTATTGAAAGTAAAAGTACAAGTAAATGCAAAATAGAAAAGAAGCAAATAAATATATATGAAATGTCCATAAACAGCAAAATTGTGTTCTGTTTTAACGCTGTCTTCCATTTTGTATTTTTGGGTAGGAATAAGAAGCACTTCATCCGGTACTTAGTGTCTTTCATTCCAACATAAGAAAACATTTCTGGAATCGCCATTTGAAGCATTTAGATGTATAGGGGGGACACTGATGCATTTAAACGGCAGTTGCAGATTCATTAACAGGTGTAATGTTTAGTTTTTACCATAAAACTGATATTTGAAATAATTTAAGACATGAAAAAAATTAAAACCGCCAGTGGGTGGCACAACTGAGTGAGTCACTGAGATTCAACCGATTCATTCAAACGGCTGAATCATTCAGTAAAAAACATCTGTGTTAATGAGCGAATCACTGAATCATTTTTATCAACCAATTCATTCAAAACGCTGATTCTTTTAATAAGTAAATACCGTCTATTGCTCAGAGATGCAAAACAGTGTTGTGATCTGTGTTTGGAACTATTTTCGTTGGCAAAATTGAGCAAAAACAAGCAATATTATGTCTAAAATGTAAGTCACTTAATTGCTTTACTTAACTTGTATAAAATTATTATTAAATGTGTTATGCTAAAAACAATACTTTTTGGGGGATATAGATCAAGTTAATTAGATCAATTATAGAAATATAAAATACAGAAGCATTTTAGCGTCTACAATTTAGAAAGGCTGGAATTTTGAGTTTTAATAGACTAATAAATCGATGTGCCTGGACTCTGTGTGTGATTTGGTGATATAGCCTACTTGATAATTTCAGATCGCACGTCAAACAAAACTTACCACATTATCGCATAAGATATACTGTATGTCGCACACCCCAGACTCCACTTGAGTGGAAAATAAATCATCAGCGGTTGTGCGCGTACTTGTTTGTCTAACTTGCGAGCGCCAGACCACTGATTCATCAAACCTGCTTTCCTGCAGTCAGTGTTCTTCTGACTATTTTGTAGTAAGTAACGAATATGCTTTAGGGAAATGTATCGGAGTAAAAGTACACATTTTAATTAGGAAATGTAGTGGAGTAAAAGTAGGCTGAATTATAAAACTCAAGTACAGATACTGCCAAAAAATATTTAAGTACTGTAACAAAGTATTATTACTTTGTTACATTACACCACTGACAAAATGATATGTGCACTTAAGAGCAGGTACGTGACTAGAAACATCCAAGAAATCCTTTAAATAAAGAACGGCACATTGCCAAAATGCTCTTAAACTCTGGTTTAATAGTAGACATTCAACCAGTTCTGTCTTTATCAAGTGGTCAAAAACACTGCAATTACAAAACAACAAAAATACCAACATATTCAAAACAATACAGAAGTCTTTTTAAAATTGATGTCAACATTTGATCTACAGGCAAAAGAAGTGAAAGTCGGTTTCGGTTGAATTTGAGGTTTTCGCAAAAATTAGTTCATTAAGCTCTAGTCTAGCAATCCCAATGCTCCGAATAGTAATTTAACATCTAAAATGATCTCTATTCGTATATTTTCTGAGAGTAGTACCTTTTTGTCTGCTCACTTCTGGATGACTGCTGCTTCCTGTAGCTCAAAACTCTTGTGACTAAGGAATGTTCAGTTTTGGCCCACATTCATCTGGAGCCTTGATTTCACACAGATACATATTTTCTGGTGCCATTTTAAATTGCCGAGCCATTTGAAACGCTTTCCACACCCAGAACAAGAATAGGGTCTCACATCTGCATGACTTTTCAGGTGTATCCTTAAATTCGACGGCAAAATTATTTTTACTACACTGACCACACTTAAATGTCCTTTCTCCAGAGTGAATGTGCAGGTGATTTCTAAAACTCCTCCTTTTTCTAAACCTCTTAGCATGCTCAGAACTTTGCCATTTCTTTCCAGAACGAGCTTGTGAATTACTTTTCTGAAACTCTTCTCAAGCCGTAGGCGTGTGAAACGCTTCCCTCCACTGTAAATTCTCCTCATGTGGACTTTAAGAGTGCGTTTATGCCTGAAATTGAGGGCATGTGTAAGGCTTGTCTCCAGTGTGAATTGTCATGTGGGTGTTAAGGTGTCCTTTTTGAGTGAAGCTCTTTCCACACACTTCGCATGTGTAAGGCTTGTCTCCGGTGTGAATTGTCATGTGGGTGTTAAGGTGTCCTTTTTGAGTGAAGCTCTTTCCACACACTTCGCATGTGTAAGGCTTGTCTCCGGTGTGAATTGTCATGTGGATGTTAAGGTGTCCTTTTTGAGTGAAGCTCTTTCCACACACTTCGCATGTGTAAGGCTTGTCTCCGGTGTGGAGCATCATGTGCCTGATGTAGCTTCTCTGATGAGTGAAACTGTTTCCACACTGTTGGCATGTATAAGGCTTCTCTCCAGTGTGAATTCTCATGTGTAATTTGAGGTATCTTTTTTTTTTTAAACTTTTTCCACACTGTTGGCAGGTAAAACGGTTTTCCCTAGTGTGAGTTTTCATGTGACTGTTAAAGTGTCCTCTGTACTTGAAGCAAACTCCACACTGAGGGCATATGTAAGACTTTCTTCTAATGCAATTTTTCATGTGTGTATTAAGGTCGTCTTCTGTGTTAAAACCTGTTCCACACGGCTGACATGTGAAACAGCTTCCTTCAATTCGTTTTGCTACGTGGGCTTTAAAGTGTGCTTTTTGAGTAAAGCCCTTTCCACACAGTTCGCAGATGTGAAGCTTCTCTCTGGCGTGGAGCATCATGTGCCTTTTGTAGCTTCTCTGATGAGTGAAACTCTTTCCACACTGTTGGCAGATACAATGGTTTTCCCCAGTGTGAGTTTTCATGTGACTGTTAAAGTGTCCTCTGTACTTGAAGCAAACTCCACACTGAGGGCATATGTAAGTCTTTCTTCTAATGCAATTTTTCATGTGTGAATTAAGATCTTCTTCTCTGTTAAAACCTGTTCCACACCACTGGCAGGGGAAACAGCTTCCTTCAATGCGTTTTGCCATGTGGGCTTTAAGGCGTGCTTTTTGAGTAAAGCCCTTTCCACACAGTTCGCAGGTGTGAAGCTTCTCTCTGGTGTGGAGCATCATGTGCCTTTTGTAGCTTCTCTGATGAGTGAAACTCTTTCCACACTGTTGGCAGATACAATGGTTTTCCCCAGTGTGAGTTTTCATGTGACTGTTAAAGTATCCTCTGTACTTGAAGCAAACTCCACACTGAGGGCATATGTAAGACTTTCTTCTAATGCAATTTTTCATGTGTGAATTAAGGTCTTCTTCTCTGTTAAAACCTGTTCCACACCACTGGCAGGGGAAACAGCTTCCTTCAATGCGTTTTGCCATGTGGGCTTTAAGGCGTGCTTTTTGAGTAAAGCCCTTTCCACACAGTTCGCAGGTGTGAAGCCTCTCTCCCGTGTGGAGCATCATGTGCCTGTTGTAGCTCGTCTGATGAGTGAAACTGTTTCCACACTGTTGGCATGTGTAAGGCCTCTCTTTGGTGTGAACACTCATGTGGTTTTTAAGGGTTACTTTTTGAGTGAAACTCTTTCCACACTGTTGACATGTAAAAGGCTTCTCTCCGGTGTGAAGTCTCAAGTGGACTTTTAAGTTTCCACTTTCCTTGAAACTCTTTCCACAATGTTGGCAGGTGAAATCACTTTTAGTCCCAGACTCCTGAGCTCTTATTGTTGAGGATGTATTTTCTGTCTGAGAGGAGCTAAATGATTTTTGTCCAGTTATAAAATCGTCATTCTTACACTGATCTTCAGCTTGCATTTCATCTTGTACTTCACTCTCCTTTTTCAGCGCCATCAGGTCTAGGGCAAAAAGAGACAAATACAAGTTAGTCTCTGTTTAAAGAGACAGAAGAACATTCTGCCATTTATTCTGGAGAGTCACAGTCCTGCAGAGTTTAACTCCAGCACCCTGAATCAATGTCTTCTGAGTTGAAAACTCGATGCTGCAGGGCTGTGACCCTTTAGGAACTGAGTTTGACATCCCTGATCTGAAGATTAGAAACAATTATTTTGCAGAGAAAATGTATTTGTGAACAGTATCAGTCAGGATTTAAATCTCATTGTAACATGGAAACTGGTCTTATTCAAATTATCTCTCTTTTTAGAGCCATTACATCTTCAACACACCACAACACTTTCTTGGAAAGCTTGTGAAATAGGTATATTGTCATTTGCGGACAAGCATTAGCATCCTTCAGCTCCTATCTACACTATATTGCCAAAAGTATTGGCCCTTTTAATGAAAAGGCTTGACTGCTTCATAAATCTTAATGTTTAAGCATATAATGATATTCTAGGGAATTGTGTGCTTCTAATTTTTCTAACACTTTCTAATCTAACATGACAATCCTTTTGTGTATAAGACAAGGTTCACAAAGAAATTATTGATTCAGTCAATGTGGAAGAACTTGACTAGTCAAGCCAAGTCCTAATCCCAGCTGAACTCCTCTGGTGTGACTTTAAAGGATCGCTCCACTTTTTTTGAATATAGGCTCATTTTCCAACTTCACTGTTTTCGAATTTACTCAACCGATCTCCGGGTCTGGAGGTAGCACTTTTAGAATAGCTTAGCATAAATATTGAATTGAATATGTTTAAACCGTTAAAGGTTTATTGAAGTGCCTTAAAACATGCAGCGTTATTCTATGTGCTGACGTAATTTAAATTGAAACAGGAAAACAGGGCGAGCCATATCGAGCAGCCCCACCCACTTTTTAAAATAGCCAATAGCGTTTCATATATATCTGCTCAGGCCAGAGCTGTTGAGTAAAGCCGCACTTGACAGCTTAACAGCCAGAGTCTAATAGATTACCCCTAGATCCAATATGAAACTCTTACTAAAACACAATAGTGATCATAATCATGCTGTGGCTGTGTAGTGAGCCAAAGTCCAGAGTAGACTGTGAGCTGCCGTGGTTCGCGCAACACCAGACCTCATTTCCCCAGATGGAAAGCATACTTGCACTGTCTGAATCATTCCCTATCGCCTACATTGCGCACACTACCTGCCATTCACCATACAGAAAGCACTAACTCTGTGAACAAGTGACGATCTCAGCTGCAGCTTTAGCATCTATTTATAGTATAGGTGCATTGGATTGGACAGAAGGTTTGATGAGAAGCTGAAGTGCAGCGTGATGTCATCAAATCGTTGATTCATATTGGCGGAAGTGATGAGACGGTAAGTTGCGAATGATCATATCTTGTAAACGCAAATTTTGTCATTGTTTTAAAACGCACTAGCTTATAGATAACCTTAGGCTAACATATTCATACCAAAAGCCTTTTTTAAACAATAATAGGGCCCTATAAAATGGACATCTTAATTCTTCTGGCAATCAGATGAAGGCATAAAACATTAATTTATCCTGATCAAATGAAAATTAAACCCATTTATTTTGGGCAAAGAAAGTGCTGCACAACAAAGTTTACAGCAAAAATGAAAAAGAAAACAAATGTAATTACTCATTTAAAAATAAAGATTTATTAATATTCAGTAGTAGTAGTGGCATTGTTGTTACATTAAGTCTTAAGACTGCTAAATAGTGTATTTCTGACAGTTTTTTATATGTTAAACTAAACTTTTATTTTGACGGGTTGCTGTGAAGAACTTGCAGCTCCTGTGTGGGCCTATGTAATATGACATTAGTTTTCTCAAATGAAAAGGTGAAATGCTAATGAAGTGACTCTCAGCCGGAGATGATATTGTGTGCTCATATCATCAAATAGAGAAACGGCAGAAGCTGAAAACACTGCGAATGTTGTCCGTGGTTTAGTATGTGTAGTAAACGAAGTGCGTCACGCCATCCGTCATTCATTCAAAAATTCATCGCGGATATAGCGTCTTTACACGTGATGTTAAATGCTCCTGCAGATTTGTAGTATTACTATAGCATTTCACCTGAGCATTGCAAATCATTATATTCCTATGTTCTCGTCAATAGTCAATGTAAATAAGAGGGTGACATCTAGTGGAGAAGACCAATGATAAGATTCAACGTTTGCTAAAATAAATATCGGAAAAGATCGATTCATGGCTTTTGAGAATATATATCGAATCAACGTCATTCAAAAAAAAATATATAAAGATATAAAATCAAAAAATCTATTCTTTTTTTTTTGCCCAGCCCTAGATATTATGCAGCGCCTGAATATAGTCCGCAGCTATTGTACTATTAGCTTAGTGCCGATCACTTTGGAAGTTACCTAGCTGAGTACTATATTCAGGCACTGCGTAATATCATTGTGCACTGTTGCACCCATGGTACGGCAGAAAATTTACTTGAATATTATGCCGGAATGAGAGTATAGTTCCTATCCATATCAGCCTAGAAAATCACAACTTTTCATTTTCTGTCGGTCTTCGTAAGCAATGGCCACATACAAACTGCAAGTTTCAGGAGTGACAACCATATTTAAATGTGGGAGTGAGTAGTGTTGCTTTTGTCAACGAAATTATGTATCCAAAATCGCCCCCTATACCATCATTCATTAGTCCCTATATTAGTCCACTCATACAGTTCACTGAAAGAAGTGAATGAAAACGATTGAGTGAGTTAAACGGCAGTTCCAGTAGTAAAATTAAATTATCTATCTTGAACTTAAATTATGTAAAAACCCTAGTTACACAATTTAATAATTTGTACCCGTGTTGTATTACGCTGTATGACGCCATGGACAAGCCTGTTGAAAAAATTATTGGATTGATGATTAAGCTGCGGATGCCATGTTTTGGCGAGACACGAGAATTAATTCAGCGACTCTCAAAAGACTAAAATACAATTTTCATTGACTAAAACTAGATTAAATGTCATCAGTTTTCGTCAACTAAAACTAGACTAAAATAGTCATGGATAATTCTGACTAAAATAAGACTAAAATGCTCAGACTTTTAGGGTGCGTTCACACTTGTAGTTCGGTTCGTTTGGTCCGGACCAAAAAAACAAAACAAAACATATAGTCCTGGTCAGCTTAGCGTTCACATTGACATTTTTAACAACGAACCAAAAGTAACCGAACCAAAGGAACAGGGATAAGGCCACAACCTGATTGGTCGGCTTTTATGATGTATATTTTGCAACAGAGCTTGCTTACCGAACATTCAAAACAATGCTGTGGGCTGGAGGCTTGTTGCGATACCGGTGTGAGTCCGCAACACTGGTTTAGTCACTTGTTCACCGCGGCACTGCCCCCACCGTCGTTTTGATTTTTATAGTAATAAAAATAATTTAGTTCAGTTAGACAACAGACAAGCTTGGAGGCAAGCTTTCTTATTAGTTTTGCTAATAAACGTTCTACGATTCTTATTTATTTGGTTCCACAGTGTTTACTGATTTTCAGTCTTGTATACCAATTTAAACTTTGTGTAAGTTATTTGATATTTTCTATTAGACATTTTATTAAAGTTTGTTATGTTACGTTAATGTTACCGCTAATTTAAAAGTGACAGTAAAATGCCATGGCGCTTTTACTAGTTATTTAAAAGCTCAAAATCTCCTCTTTGACGCGCCTAGAGAGAAATGCATATTTACGAATTAGCTACATAATGAAATTTTTTGTTTTGTTTTTATTTCGTTAAGCAATAATTTAAAGCTTTCTTTATATGTAGGCCTATTTATCATGTCTGTAAGGCATGTATTGTTTTGATAGATAATTTTAAGCTGTTTCCACTTGAAAAAAGTGACTGCGCTGGCGCCTCCATGTACAAAGCAGCTTTAGCTTCCGCTCTCCACAAAAACGACTGGATATGCGCCCAGCGCACATTTTATAGGTTTAACGTTTAAACCAACATTGTTTTATACGTCAACTGTTTTATATCCATAGATTTTATTTTAGTCAAGTCATGTTGATTTGAGAAGGCAAACTGATCAAACACACTGAACAGTCTACCGCTGGCCACTGTTCGTTACTTAAAAAAAAAAAAACATTTATATTTAACGAACAAAAAAATCCTCCCAACAACTTTCCAAATTAACGTAATAAAAAAACAAAATGAAATATAAGCCTAATCACTTTACCATTACATACAAAACTGAACTGTTTTAATAGCTGAAACAATAGCTAAACGTTCACTTGTCCATGTTCTGTTCTGTCTCTGAATGCATGCATCGTTTTATCTCGATTATTGTATTTTCAGAATCGTTTGAAGCCGAATCGAAATTGAATTTCGATTAATTGCACAGCCCTAAATGAACAAAGTTAACTGCTGCTAATATAAACGTGAAAGGAAAACTCAAACGGTTGACTGACTTGTAGCGTTGCATCATGTGACATCACGGTTTTGGTTTGTTTACACGTCTTTGGTCCGTGTAGCGTTCACATATCAATCGAACCGCACCAGGGTTCGTTTGGAAGCGGACCAAGACCCTTCTTTTCAGCGGTCTCGGTCTGCTTGTTTGGTGTGCACCAGGGTTCGGATTGCAGCGTTCGAACCAAATATGACAAGTGTAAACACACCCTTAGTTGACTAGACCTTGACTAGAGTATGAGTATGAATGTGATTAAAACTAACAAAAACCAAAATGACAGCTTCACACAAAGACTAGACTAAAACTAAAATTAAAACAGGCCGCCAAGAACAACACTAGGAGTGAGTCCGTAAATGATCGTTCCATGTGTGTACGAAACAGCAGTCACTCCCGTATTTCTAACCATAGCAACATTTTGCCATCTTGCGGGAGTGAATAAGAATTTAGCCATTTGGTATCTGCCATTTTTTGGCTAAAGACTCTTTTTGTCCAGTGATTTTAAACAAAACAAAGCACATTTATCAGCAGTAGTTTAGTTATGCTCGGGAGGCTGCTTTAGAGAGCGCTGTCTTGCAGTGTTGCCATGTCCTCGTATTTACAAGTGCTGTTAGGCATGTTGTTTGACCTTAGCTAATAAAGCTAGGCACTTTATGGAGTTAATAAAGTGGTCTGTGGTGGATATGAGATGTTATAAAACAAAGCATTTGGGTGTTTTACTGTTTTTTTTCTATGAAGATCTGGCAACACTGACACTTCACTGCAGGGCTTGTGAACACAGCTAGCCTAGCCTCGTGTCTAAATCAGCTAATAAGATTTCTTTCACCATTATTTTTTTGCATCTCACGTACAGACGCGTGTTTAGATACGTCATTAACAACTAGTTAGTTTCCGCATACACTGCATAGAATTTCTGTAAATGCGGTTGTCACTGCTGCATTTTAGTGAATTATGTTTGTACATAACGCGATTAAAGGGATACTCCACCCTAATACTGTTCAGGACAAACAAGAGACTCATGAACAGCCATCACTATAAACAAAAAACAGCTGTGGGTCATTCAGGTAACAACACAGTATTAAGAATCAAGGGTATGTAAACTTTTGAACAACATCATTTTTATAAATTGAACTGAATTATTTTCTCGTGCACTATATGCACTGCAAAAAATGCTTTTCTTACTTAGATTTTTTTGTCTTGTTTCCAGCTAAAATATCTAAAAATTCTTAAATCAAGAAGGATTTTCTAGACAAGTAAAAATTCTTGTTTTCAGACAAAATGTTAAAATTAATGTTAAAATTAAGAGTTTTTGCTTAAAACAAGCAAAATAATCTGCCAATGGGGTCAGAAAAATAGATTATTTTGCTTACCCCATTGGCAGATAATTTTGCTTGTTTTAAGCAAAAACTCACTTAATTTTGACTTTTTTTCCCTGAAAACAAGACAATAATTGTTACTTGTCTAGAAAATCCTCCTTGATTTCAGATTTTTTAGATATTTTGGCTGGAAACAAGACAAAAAATCTAAGTAAGAAAAGCATTTTTGAAGTGTGTAAATGTATTTTATGTAAAATATCTTATTCAGGTCAGTACTAAATAAAAAAATAACATGCATTTTGTATGATCCCTCTTTTTTGCTAAAAGAATTAACATTTTGCAGATTCTGCAATGGGTATGAACTTTTGAGCACAACACTATATATATATATATATATATATATATATATATATATATATAGATAGATAGATAGATAGATAGATAGGTATAGTTACTTTGTAATTCAGCCAGATCACGATGACTACCTCATAATCTCAAGGGTCAAGAGCCCAGGAAACGCTGATCTCCATGATGGTGGCATCAATTAAAACAATAAAACATCAACATCTGAAGCTCTGTAATTCTCAATAACAGCGTCACTAATGCACAATGATAGGGATGTAATGATATGAAAATGTCTCATTATGATTATAGTGACATAAATGATCACAGTTATCAGTATTATCACGGTATTGTTAAAATATGCTGAAAATGTTCAAATCTCAAGTATTATGAAAGCAAAGATAAAAACAAAACGGCATCGAATCTTTTCTAAAACGGGTCAGAACTTTCAGAGGTACATTTATGTAATTAATTAATTCATATAAATTTGTATAATTCCCTTAGCACTCTTTTGAAATGCATCTTTCCACCATGTTTTCACCAAAAACGAAACAGCTCTGCATGCTGTGCTTATACTTAAAAATGCTACAAAGTGTTTATTTATCCTCAGTTGTTCAAATCACAGTAATCAGATACGGTTTTAGTGATAATTAAATATGAAACGATAACACTAACCTTGGAGGGTTTTTAATCACAATTTATCATTAAACCGGCAATCGTTTCAGTTAGTTAGCTCATTAAATGGAACTGGACATGCTTGTGACTTGAAAGTCCAACCTCTGGCTAGAGGTACAAAATTGGGGACAATTGTAGTTCTTTATAGAAAAATAAGGGACATATATCATGGCTGTGGCATGAAAACCTTGAGCAGGGTTCCCACGGGTCATGGAATTTCTGGAAAATCATGGAATTTTAAGAGATCTATTCCAGACATTGAAAGTCAGGGATTTTTTTTTTTTTTTCCTCCAAGTCATGGAATATCAGGGATTTTTGTTTGTTGCTTTAAATTTTAGTTTTCATTTATCAAAAATGTATATACTGAAATTTTTTTTTTGCTTTGTTTCACACGTTTTGCCTATTTTTATGGTTAGGCTATTTCTCAGCACCATTTTATTTCCTTCTCGCACATCAAATGGCAGTCACTTTAAGTCAAATGCAGTCACAAGGATGTACCTGATACCTAAGGCAAACATGCCAGGAAAATGTACATTTCAAGATCTTTAAAATATAAAAATATAAAATGACCACTTCAAATACTGGGCGTTAAAAATAGATGACAGAAAAGCAAAAAAATTATTATGAAGAAATAAAAAGACTGAATGATGAACTTGATTACAAACAGAAAATCCTTCAGAGCATTTAACCCCTGAAATCATAAAAAACAAAAATGAATTTCTGTAGAAATAGTACAAAAAAAATCTAAGTGCATTTAAAAGGTAAAGGCAAAAAAAAAAATAACAAAAAATTGTGTATGTGTGTTTTGTACTAAAAACGTCTGTAAACAAGTAAATAAAGCTGGCGGATGGATAGATCTGTTAATTTTAGGTAATGGAAATTCAGCTTTTTAGTCAGGGAAAAGTCAGGGAATTTGACATTTGGCTTAGAGTGGGAACCCTGCTTGAGTCTCTGTTATGTTGTCATTTTTTTCATACGTCGTTTTTAATACACACTGCTATCTTAAATAGTTGTGAAGTTTTGTCAGTTTTTGAGGAACTATAGAACTGATAATAACTGGCATAATCGTGAAATGTATGTCCCTCAAGAAAACCATATGTGACCCTGGACCACAAAACCATTCATGAGTAGCACAGGTTTTTTTTTGTAGCGATAGCAAACAGTACACTGTATGGGTCAAAAGGATAGACTTTTCTTTTACGCCAAAATCGTTGCTAAGAACTAAGAGATCTTAGTATAACAGATCTTAATATTTTGGCAACAGTTTGGACACAGGCCTTTTCCTTTTCACATGACAATGCCTCTGTGTGTAAAGCAAGGTTCTGTTGGAAACTTCTTCCTCATTGAAGCAGAGACCAAGGGCCGGATTCACGAACATCTTCTTAAGAAATAAATGAAGAAATTTCTAAAGATAAATTCTAAGAAGTTCGTAAGAATGTTCTTAAGTGCAAATCTTGAAAATTTTTTAAGAAGTTCTCAAATACGTTCTTAAGAACATCTTAATTTTTTCTTAAGAAGAAAATGACACATCGTTATTTATGTGAATACATGACTGAAGACGCATCGATAAACTCATACACCACGGATTGTCTTAATATCCTAATAATCATAATAAGCCGGTTTTCGTCACAACCTTGATTGGCGCTCGGCTTCACGTTTTTAATGCGCCGGGTTTTTTAACAGTTACCTTTAAAGAGCCTGTCTTAAACTTCGGCCATCTGTTTTATTCATTTTCGTGTTGTGTTTCTGCGTCCTCATCTGAATGAACGCTTCCGCTAACATTATGTGTGCGCATTCATCTGCGCTAAAGACGGTATTTATAGGCTAAATAAAATAACAAATGTTCAACCAAAGCTCACTGTCTGACTCATCTTTGTAGAGTTGCTACTGAGTTTTGATGTCAGCAAAAATAGGGTCACATCATGACCGATCATTGTTTACATTATCATTCAGAGAACTGCTGCACATCCCTATTAACAGTCCTAATATCTATTATATGGAGCTAGCTGTGTTGTTATGCTTAAATATAACAATTCATTTGAAATAACCCAATAAATCTATTAAATAATTCATACTTTTGGGGATTTAAGACAGGTCTGGTGCTATCCTAACTTTAAGAAGTTATTTACGATGGTTTTTAAGAAGATTCTTTTCAAGAATTTGAATTCTTCTTAAATTTTGTCTTAAGAACAATCTTAGGTAAAAAGAAGAATTCTTCTCTTAAGAAGAATTTTCAGGAATACAAAATATTCTTTACTTTTTACTTAACTTGGAAAATAAGAAGAAAATGGCAGTTAAGAATAAATTTCTTTTTAAGAATGTTTCATGAATCCGGCCCCAGAAGACATTGGGATATCTTTCAAGCAGAAGTTACTCTTTATTGAGAACTCGTTGTGCTTCACTCTAGTTTATCCACCTAGGTGACGACCTTCAACAAAGCATGCAAATGAAGTATTCAGGTGTAGCGACCTGATCCATTTACACCAGTCCTAATCCAATCATCATATCTACTCAAAGACTGGGGCAAAGGCACCAAGAGCCATTACAAGCAAAAGGTGTGAGTCTCAGTAGTCTGGCTCATTTGACTTACAATAAGAGAACAGGAACTGGCAGGAACCTCTACAAACTTTGCTTGAGAGAATCATTTGACTGATGTGATCATATTTACCATAAATGCTAAATACAATGTACTTCACCCTAGTTATTTTTATGTTATGATTATTGTAAGTCAAATGAGACAGATTACAGAGACTCTCTTCTTTTGCTTGTAATGGCACTTGGTGCCTCTGCCCCAGTCTTTAAGTAGTTATGATGATTGGGTTAGGATTTGAAGTTAGAAGTTTGTTAGGGCAGGACAATATTTGGCCAAGATACAACTCTTTAAAAATCTGGAATCTCAGGATGAAAATGACCTTTACCTTAATTCGTAATGATTTTGGCCCAAACAATCTGTTTTTGGCTACTGATACAAATACAAACATGCCAATTAAGACTGGTTTTGTGGTCTGGGGTCACATATGTTGTTAAAAGAGTTTTCATACTCAATAGTGTATTATTATAATATAGTTTTAATGTTGTCATTAGTAAATATTTATGGCTCAGCTTTTTGCTTACAGAAAATAAACAGAATTACGTGCTATAAATTAATTGTTTACATTGTTTTTGATTCAAAAGGAATGTTACACAATATAATTTTTAAAATTAAACTGTCAGATACTGCTTTAATTAGGACAGTCATATGACATTCTTCAAAAATACAATTTATGTAAATATTTATACATTTTTAATAAGGATCAAATGAGTGCATTTTTCATAAGAAAAACCAACCTGTTTGATCCTCAGTATCTTCTTGTTTCAGACTGAATACTTCTGCAATCCTTAAGTGTTCATGTTCCTCTTTAATAAACGCCATCTTTATAATCGTGTGTCTTCTCAGGTGCTCCACCAGAGGTTTTTCTGTCTGTTTGAAGATGAGAAGCTGATTAACAGAAAGGAAAATAAATACCAACTAAAATCTCAATCAGCTCCCTAGTCAGTGCACTGGTAAGGGAGTGATTCATAGTAAATGTTAATGAAATTACCCAAATAGCCAAAAACAAACCCCCACACACTATCCTTAAGTACTTAGGATGCATATTTGGTATTATAGATTCCACTTTCATAACTTTTACAGTTAGTTTGTAAAAGCTTTTTTTTCACCTTTGCCTGTGTTTGTTGTTTTCGTTGCAGTAACGCTGTTTTGAGCGCTTCGAATCACTGAATCATTTTGCAAAACTTGATTCAATTGACTCGGAGTTTCAAAAAGCTCAGTTTCTCATCATTACTGTGACTGAATTCGTGTTTACTATAAAGTGATTCACAATATAGCGAGCAAAATGAAAAGCACCGTGTTAATTATGTGCAGATACGTTTTACTCACACACACACACACACACACACACACACACACACACATACACACACACAAAAAATCATACATGCTTGATGAAACACTGCAGCGTTACAATGAATGATTATCAATTCATTTTACATCGCTTGTAAAAACTATAACACTGGCTTAAACGATTTTAGAGATTTAAACACTTAAAAACACCAACCTCTCTTCAGCCGAATCTTCAGACACAGGAGCGCAGCGCAGTCTGTATGGAAGGCTGTTAGTATGGGGTCCGGAAGAGGTCAATAAAATGACGCTGCAGCATGCACTCCTCTCACTGAATGTCATGTCAGCGTCTGCCATATTACAGTTCGATTACCTGAACGTGACATCTGCGTCTGCCACATTTACAGTTCGTCTCACTGAACGGCACGTCTGCGTCTGCTGCAATGGTTTCCAGCACTTTCCATACACTAATTCATACTTTATTATTCCTATTAATTTTCTGTTATTGTTTTCTCTTATCCTCAATTATGTGTCATTAGCAATTACGTGCTTTTTTGTTTCTTATATGTAGCTTTTTTCATTCCAAATGGTGCATTTATATATATATACATACAGTTGCAATCAAAATTATTCAACCCCCTTGACCTGCAAGACACTTTGCTGCGGAGAACATTTTATGAAAACAATTCAACAAAGTCATCAGTAAACTATTAGAAAAAGTTTATTAATATACATTTATACATTTATAATATACAGTGATTTTGAGAGTGTAACATTGATGAATCATAATAAAATTCAAACAGTCTCTAAACACTTATCTTTAAAATTAGTCAACCCCCAAAAGTACAATTTTGTGCAGAATCTTTTATTCTTTAAAACCACCAATAAACGCTGCTTGGAAGTGCTTAGAAGCTTCCATCACCTCTCTACTGCAATCTTGGCCCATTCCTCGCCTGAAAAGGCTTTCAGATCACTGTTAATCTTTGGTTTTCACTTTGCCATTGCTTTCTTCAAATTCAACCAAATATGTTCAAAGAGAATCAAATCTGGAGACTGAACAGGCCACTCAAGAACATTCTATGACTGATCCCTAAACCAAGCATAAGTAGTTTTGGATGTACACTTTGGGATGATTGTCCTGCAGGAAAGTCAACTGATCATTAATTTCAGGCTTTGCACCAAAGGCATCACAATTCTTGCCAAAATGGCCTGATACTTCAAAGAATCCATGATGTCCTTCATACGGTCATGATTTCCACTTCCTGCTACAGTAAAACAACCCGACAGGACTGATCCACCTCCATTTTTGTAGATGAAGATGGTGTTCTTCTGCTTATAAGCTTTGCTTTTTTTTTTTTTTTTTTGCACCATTTTTTTTTTTGATCCATAGGTCAAATAGGTCAAAAAGTTCAAATTTGGTCACATCTCTAAAAAACATTCTTAAAGAACTCCACAGGTCTATCCAAAACTTAAACATGTTTAAGTTTTTGTTCTTTTTGGTCAAGAGTGGCATTCAATAGTTGTCTTGTGTTCATCTTATACACTGGATTAAAATGTTTTCCTCCTTTCGTTGTGTCATCTTGCAAGTCTTTGGCTGTATATTGCAGGTTTTTCTCAGTTGTTCTTATCAAACAATTTATAATATTGTGCTTTTTTGTTCAACCCCCTCAAAGGTTTTCTGGTACAGCATATTTTAAACTAAGGAATAAGGCTCCCAGCTGTGTCTCTAGGAACTTTTAATGTCTTAGAAATCTTCATATGGTCTTAGACTTTCAATTATTAATTCAAGTAATTCAATTATTGCTTCTCTGTAGCTTTTGTGAGAGCTCTGTTGACTTTGTCATATTTGCTACTCAGTTTCAGCACATGCGTGGGCTAAATGTATGTATGTGTTACAGCTCAAGCTATTTCTGTTTTCTAATAGAGTTTCTAAAGGCTTAATTGTGTTTTTTGTTCCCCACAATATAAATAAGTGACTAAAAAACAGCAATGTTAAATAGGGGTTGAATAATTATGACATAGCTGTGTTATTAAAAAGTCTGTAACTCAAAAGCATTACATTATATCTTGACATTATCATTATCGCTTTTAATATGCCAGTAATCTGTGATAGATGCAATTTTTATAAAGTCCTGGATCTTCAGAAAAGCTTGGATTTGTAAATACTGCAGTCTCTAGAGGGTTTAATAATTTTGATTGCAACTGTATATATATACGGAAGACTGTCCAGCCTGATCAATTTGCTTTTTCAAATCATCACTTGCCTAAAATAGATATAATACAGTTCAAGTATAAAACAGTGTTAGTTTAGGCTAAATGTTAAACAGATAAATGTGCGCTATTAGGCTCATATCCAATCGTTTGTGCAGAGAGTTGAAGCTAAAGCATTTTTGCAGGACATGGAGGCGCCAGCGTGATCACTTGCATTTTTTTTCAGTGGAAACTATTTAAAATTATCTGTCATTTTTGCTCACAAAGGTAAGAGTAATAAATCATTTGGAACAGTAAAGGGTCTACTTTTATTTGTTTGCACTCACAATATCAAAAAAATTTAACAAACAGTGATTTTATAAAATAAAGGAAACAAACATGCGCTTATGCCGTCTGAATTTTGATAAGAAGCGCTTCACAAAAAAACGTATACATGTAACGAATACATGCCTCACAGACATGATACAAATATATATAGAAAGCTTTAAATTATTACTTAACGAAATAAAACAAACCGAGAACAAAAACATCATTATGCAATCCATAATGACGTATTGCGTCCAACGAGGAGATTGCGAATCAGGATCTCAGAATACACTAGTTTATATATATATCTTGCGCATAATCATAGCCAATACAGCAGCAGCATCTTCTCTAAATTTTGGCCAAATGTTTTAAACGAAAGAAAAACTTTTAAAACTTTAAAGACATGAAATATTTTTTAAGATATTTAGCATTTTGTTGTATAGATAAAAAAAACACACTACCTGTATAAAATTATGTTTTGAGAGAAACAAACACAAGTCGTATTTAATTATTAGGCCACATTCAGAAATAATTTATATTCGTAGCCTAAATTAAATTGTTTACAACTATTATAGACACAACTAGGCTATTTTATTCCCTTCTCTCTGCAACAAATTATCCACAACATTATCCTTCACAAAGACTATAACAGCACAGTGAGGTGCTGGTCACGCTGAATGCAACAACTATTTAAATTTAGCAACATTTTATATGTTTCTTTAAATGTATTTTATTTTGATAATGAACAGGCTGCAATGTCAAGGTAGCAAAAATGTTGTGTGGGCGCGTGAGTGCGATCACGGCATTGTTTTCCCAACTGTTACTGGTAATAGCCTATTTATGTTTTTGTGTCCTGGTCTTTGCACACATAAACGCTTGGAGAATGCAAGGAGTTTTTGCTTTGTGATGGTCAGTTAATAAAAAGAATAGGTTAATTGCAAAAGTTGGTATCTGTATAGAAAGGTTTTTTTCCTCTCAAATTTAGCATATAGTTATTCCTTTGTTTTTTTCTCCAATTTTAATTTTTACTGTTCATATTCTAACTTTAAAAAAGAAAAAATAGGCTATGAGTAAAATTAATGTCTTTCATGAATTTTTCTTGTATAATTTCTTTTTTTTGTTTTAAAACAGCCAGTCATAGCCTATAGGTCAGTGTTTGAGGTTTGAACTAAAATGTGCTGGCGTACATGGGTTTTATTTAGCTTTCTATTAAATAAAATGCAGACCGTGACCTATAACAGATATTTGTATATATTGATGAGGAATCCTCCTGCTATTGCTATAAAATAATAATCAACCCGGAGCAGCAGTACTTAGACTTTATATACATTGTTATCTTGAAAAAAAGTCTAAAATCTGTCTAAATTTGTATGTAATATGCACATAATTAATGGATATTGTATAAGTTAGCCGGGAAAAAGACAGATGCAGTAAAAACTGCAAAAAAAAAACAAAAAAAAAGGACAGACGCAGACGTGACGTTACAGGTCAGATGCAGATGTCACGTCCATTGAGAGGAATAAATGAACACATGGTACACATGTGGCTGCACACTTCACTGCCACACATGATTTACATGACGTCTGCATGACGTCTACGCCTCGTCTGCGTCTTAAATTGAATAGATTTAATAGCAAAAAAAATAAATAAAATTAAGACGTCAGTTAGACGTTTTTTTTTTTTTTGAAAGAGAAATTGTACATACAAACTAGGCTTGGAACAAGCAATGTTATGAATTCAAGTCTCAAAAGGCAGACATGGACACAAATTATAACACAATCATCAATAAATTGTAAACAATAACTTAATTACAGAGAAAATTCTAATAAAATAAAAGTAAACAAAAATCTATATAAAAAAATATATACATATAAATAAATACAAAAAAAAAAAAAAACACAATAGAAAATACAAAAATAAAGAAAAATTCCTTCGAGGATTAGCTTTTGCAAGGGGTGTCAAAAAGTTAAAGAGTACATAATTCATTGAAGAATTTAGCTACAGTTACGTCAGTTAGACGTTCAGTAAGACGAGTGCATGTTGCAGCGTCATATTAATGAGCCGGGCGGAACTCCATACGTTAGGGCCAAAACATGTTGTACTCACGCGTTTAACATGTTAACGGGTCATTTTGTGTTATCACTATCATTTTAAACTTTGGAGCTTTAGCACCACCTACACCACCTACTCAAACACATCACCAACAGACAATATTTGACCTATGGCTAAGCCCCGCCCTCAAACGCGATGAGCCAATCGCAGTGCGCATAGCCAGCCCAATACACTCGGACATTCTCGGCTTGCACGTCCATTGAAATGTATTGCAGTTAGTCAGTTTTCATTCGTTTTTATGTTTTTTTTTCTTACATTTTAAGTTTAAAATGGTCAAACGGTGTGCATGGGGTACATGCAACTCTGACACTACCCTAACAGCACACATACGTTGGGCCGACGTCGTCCCGATTTACAAAATTCCATCGGTACGACGTCGCTCAGAGATGCGTTTGCTAATCGGCAAGATGTCGCCTCGACATCGGCCGCTGATCGCAAATGCTCTCCGGCCGACGTTCGGACGATGCAGCCGTAAATCCTGGCTGCTCTGCCTGGGCGAGGTTCACCGGCGCTTTGCTCATTATTATTCTAGTCTAGTGGACCACCCGCGGAAGCAGCCGCTGGTTTATAATAAAACAATACACACCAATCTCAATAACAATGTAATTTTATTAATATTTCCAATGAACATATTAAATATACAAATACATTTGCTTTTATCAAAAATGACTTACAAATGAGAAGCATTCAATTCAATTCACGATTATTTGTACTCAAAGATGAACCACTGTTTTAACACACAGCATTTGCAGTAAAACCATAATAAAAATGGGAACAACACAAAACAGTTTTACTACAGTAAACATGGTTTAACTATGACTGTTGGAGTAAAACCATAGTAACTACAAAATGTACCTTGATTTCAAAAACTATAGTTACTAATGTCAAGGTTACCCCAGTTTTACTAAAGTATTACAACAAACAAACTGAAGCATAATTCATGGCATTACAACCTTGTTATGAAAAAAAAAAAAAACTTGCATGGTTATTGGCCATTATGGTTGCTACTGTTTTACTATAGTAAAACCATGGTTAAGTGTTGTACAAGTATACGCACTTTTATGAACACTTATTTCATGCAGTAAATGCATGTTTTCAAGGCTACAATGAAAATGACTCATTGTGGAAGATCTTCTGGTAACAAAGTAATGTCCATATGAGAGCAACTCAAAGATAAGTTATAAAAAATAAGTTATGTGTTGAGTACTAGTAATTATATATTTTTATTGCCACATCAGAATCTAAGACTTATTTTTATGGCAAAAACAGTTTCAAGAGCTACATGAACACAAAATAAAAACCAAGCAAACACCAAAAAAGTTTCAATGTTTTAAAATATGATACAAATTCTGAAATATTATCTGATAAAATCTCACTAAAGTCTCTTTAAGGGTTCCAATCCTAACCTTCAACATTATTAAAGGGTAAGTTCAGGAATTTTCAGTCCACTTCGTATTGTTACAATGTGGTTAATACATGTAAAAGAACCATGTTTATTCTTTCTCAGAGATAGCAAGTTTATTTGTCAGCAAAACTCTGGTGCATGACGCAAAAAAAGAAAAAAAAAACAATGGTTTGTCATTTTGATGATGCAAAAAGTGTGTTTTTCAACAAATTTGTATTTGTGTCATCCACCAGAGTGTTACTCACAAATAAAAGGGGATATATAGATTTGCATAACTCCGAGAAACTCTGAGTTAAATACTGTTCATTTATAGATATTAGAAACACTGCATATATACAAAGTATCAAATTTACACTTAAAGGCAATATAAGGATAATATTTGTCAGTTTTGTAAGTCCATGTACAGTTGCCATTATCTGAAGTGTTTGTGAGTGTTGGTGCCATCTGAAGTCTTCACAAGTGAGGCTGGATCCAAACTGGAACTGGTGTAATCTCTAGTAACTTTGGGATGGCATCCAGAGATAGAAACAGGAAAGCAAAAGGAAAAAGATTAGTATAGCAGCAGTTTTTCAGACAAAATATGATTTATTTACATATAACTGTAGTGCAATGTTATGAGATGCTTTATGTGAATGTTCAGCTAAAAATTTGTGCCTGCACCCTGAACATTATCAGGAAGGGCATTTCAAAGTTAAGGAATAAAAAAAAAAATAAAAAAAAAAAACCTCTCTTAGTGGACTTTGATATATCCTTACTACTGTCAATAATCCAGAGTTTTGTGACGTCATTACAGGCCAAGTGCCACAGCTGCTGTTGCCCATTTGTGTGTATTTTGCTACTATCTGGTTTAAAATCACAATCAGAATTTTTACAGATCCCTTGGTAAATATATTATTTGCCCTCAGTATTTGAGGAACACACACAATCTATGGAATGGACTACATATGCCACAGTATCATTTATAGTATAGGGATAGTTCACCCAAAAATGAAAATTAATTACTCACCCTCATGTTCATCTTCAAAACACATTAGGATATTTCTGATGTAATCCGAAAGCTTTCTAACCCTGCATAGACAGCAAGGGTCCTACCACTGTCAAGGCACAGAAACACTGTCAGGAAAAAAAGGGTACAAAACTGTACCTTTTAAGGTACAGTGGTGTCTCTGGGGTGGTTCCCTGAAGAGTACAATTTTGTACCTCTAGCCAGAGGTGGGACATTCAAGTCACAGGCAAATGTAAAAAATGGCACCTTAAATATTGAGGAAAAATATATTGGTTCAGGCTTTTAGACATGAACACTTGTCATATGATCCTCAACAGTGGTGACAATGATTATTCATACAGCAGTGCATGATGGGAGTTTTTACTATGTTGTTACCCAACATTGCAGCATGAAGCATTTTGTTGATTGTCAACATTGTTGAGATTCATATTCTGGTTCTTGATTTTTGTGTGTGTCTAAATAATTCTGGGGTTCAATTTATTTTTTATATGCATTAAATAGTTCTAAAATCTATTCACTGTAACTATTCCAGCAATATATTGTTTGCATGCTGCAGTTTCACAGGATTGATTGTACAAAATCTAAACATATACATGCGTGCGTATAACTACTTTGATTGTAATTCAGCCAGATCATGATGACTACCTCAAAATCTCAAGGGTCAAGAGCTCAACAAAAGCCAATCTTCATGATGGTGGCATCATTTTAACCAATAAAACATCAACTTCTGAAGCTCTGTAATTCGCAATAACAGCATCACTAATGCACAATCAAATCAATGAATTAGTCAATTAGTTCATTAAATGGGATTTGAGACTTGCCTGTGACTTGAAAGTCCCTCCTCTGGCTAGAGGTACAAAATTGTACCCTTCATGTTACCACCCCAGCGATGCCACAGTACCTTAAAAGGTACAGTTTTGTACCTTTTTTTTCTGAGAGTGAAGGTGGTAAGGACATTGTTAAAATAGCAGCAGTTCAACCGTAATGTTATGAAGCTACGAGAATACTTGTGCACAAAGAAAACAAAAATAACTTTACTCAACAATTTCTTCTCTTCTGGGACAGTCTGCCATCATTATGGAGAGTATCATGACTTGTGTGTGATGTTGCTGATGTAGAACACAAACCGAGGAAAGCACATGCATCATGTTACTTTTGATAATGGCAACAGACTGTCCTAGAAGGGAAGAAATCATTGAATAATGTTATTTTTGTTTTCTTTGTGCACTGAAAGTATTCTCGTAGCTTCCTAAAATTACAGTTGAACCACTGATGTCACAAACTATTTTAACAATGTCTTTACTACTTTTCTGTGTCTTGACCATAGTGGTATCCTTGCTGTCCATGGAGGGTCAGAAAGCTCTTGGATTTCATTAAAAATATCTTAATTTGTGTTCAGAAGATGAACGGAGGTCTTATGTGTTTCGAATGACATGAGGGTGAGTAATTAATGACAGAATTTTCATTTTTAGGTAAACTATCCTTTGAAGTGGGAGGAACATTGTGACTTTAATTTGCACTACCTTTCAAAAGTTTGTAAATGTTTTACATCTTTGAAAGAAGTCTATTCTGCTCACCAATGCTGCAATTACTTGATCAAAAGCAAAAACAACAATAGTATAAAATATTTTATACAATTTAACATTAAGTTTTCTATGCAAATTTATTGTGAAATTAAATTTCTTTTATAAAAGCTGCATTTTCAGCACCATTACTCCAGTCTTCAGTGTCACATGATGCCTCAGAAATCTGCTCATTCTAATATGCTGATTTGCTGCTCAAGAAACATTTCTAATTATCATCAGTGTCTTACCATCAGTTACCAAAAGTTAAAGCAAACATGTTTGTTTCAAATAAATGCTGTAATTGTGAAGCAGCAGAACTGTTTTCAAAATTGATAATAAACAGAAATGTTTCTTGAGCAGCAAATCAGCATATTAGAATAGGTGTGTTCAACTTGAACCACAGCTACAGGCGGCGGTCAACAAGATTAGCCAAGAGCGCGCTGTTAAGTCGAACACACCTAGTGATTTCTGAAGGATCATGTGACACTGAAGACTAATGATGCTGAAAATTCTGCTTTGTATTCCTTCTCTAACTATATTAAAATGGAAAATAGTATTTTTAAATTTTACAATAGTACTGTTTAACTATATTATTAATTAAATATACAAAGTTGTGTGGAGCAGAAAATTATGGAGGACGAGAAATGACAAGTATAAATAAATACATACATAAATATGTATATATATAAATATATAATATATTTATAAAAATATATAATAAAATAAATAAAATATATAATAAAAATATAAATATATAATTAAATGCTGAAATAAATAAATGCAGAAATTCATAAATGTATAAATAAATAATTTTGCTATTTTTATACCATTTGTGTTATACTACATATATTTCTACATTTATTTATTTTTACATTTATTTCTGTATTTCTGTGTCCGTATGTTAATAAGGTAGGCGGTCCTAACCCCTCTCAATGCAGGATCATTACGGCTGTACTACAGTGGAAACTACTAGTACCGTCATTGCTAATGATTTAATAGCAAATGCACCAAGTGACTATTCCTTCTGTTTCGTTTGGAACATGTAGTCGATGATTTAGTTCAGCTCAGTGCCGATATGGATGCAGACCTTGATCCAGCTGTGTTCGCTGGTGTTAACAAATTAGCTGGTCCTCTGTAAACAATAAAAACAACAGCAAAGTCCATCTAGAGTAGATTATTTATAATAATTGGCGAAAATAAGTAAGTAAATTAGCTAGCAAGTTGTAACTATGTCTAGTCAGTATTATTTTAGGCTACCATTAGAAGAAAAAAAATCGTTATTTGGCCAAACTTATATGCGACAAAGTTGCACTACCAGACCCGTTCAACGAAAGGTTGAGGCAAGAATGCTTTTCTACACGCCTGTCTGATTTACCGGATATCAGTCAGGTACACATATTTGAATACCTAGTGGAGAAGGAATGTGTATATACACGGGTGGCGCTTAAGGCATATCGCAGCTTGGATGCGTATAACTATTTTCTGGAAAAGTTAAATGCATACTAACCTACACAAATGGAAATACCAGTGTTGTTTACGGTGAAATCGAGGCGGGTCAGACGCTTTCAAAGAGTTACTCTGCATGGATCATTGCTAGGAAATCCAGCGAAGTCCAGAGTGGGCATTGTACATGCATGGCAGGGTAAATATGGCTGGCTAACTAAACAATAAACTAAAATTATATTTTACAGTAGCATTTAGATTACACCTTTTTCAATAAAATGTCTATCTGAATCTGTGCAGCAATGGAGAGGTGTGTAGTCATGTCGGTACGATTTTTGTTACTGTGGAGCAGTGCGTCCAGGATGGTCTGCAGAGTGGCCCATCTGTCACTTCAAAACCAAGTGTTTGGTCAAGGGTGACTAAGAGGGGAGTCTTTTTGCAGCTATTATATTTATTATATTAACTATATCCTGGTCTTTTCAGTGTGAAGTTAGTGGTATTTTGTACAACATGGCATATATCATGGCTAATTTCCTTAATAATTATTGTTATTATAATGTATATTTATGTATAATGAATATTTCAAATATTCTTTTATTCCAATCCACAACCAATAACCGCAAAAAAACTCCCCTTATAAGTCACCCTTGACACTTGGTATTTCCAACAACACGGGTATTTCCATTTGTGCAAGTTATTATGCATTTAACTTTTCCAGAATGAAAATAGTTATATGCATCCAAGCTGCGATATGCCTTAAACGCCTCCCGTGAATATACACATTCCTTCTCCACTAGGTATTCAAATATGTGTACCTGACAGATATCCGGTAAATCAGACAGGCGTGTAGAAAAGCATTCTTGCCTCAACCTTTTGTTGAATGGGTCTGGTAGTGCAACTTTGTCGCATATAAGTTTGGCCAAATAACGTTTTTGTTTTTTTTTCTTCTAATGGTATATTTTCTTCTAAAATAATACTGACTAGACATAGTTACAACTTGCTAGCTAATTTACTTATTTATTTTCGCTAATTATTATAAATAATCTACTCTAGACGGACTTTGCTGTTGTTTTTATTGTTTGCGGAGGACAGACCGGAAGTCAACTTAGGTTCAGACACGTGACCATGGCAACGTGCATGCTCGATGAAACCGTCTACATTAATAAATAAATAAATGTATAACACAAATGGTACAAAAATAGAAAAAAAAAAAAAGACACCTTTGACAATTATTTATTTCTGCATTTATTTATTTCAGCATTTAATTGCTTATTCATTTATTTATGTATTTCTACATTTATTTATTTTAGCATTTAATTATACATGTATTTATATATTAATTTATTTATTTATTCATTCATGTATTTTTTTTTTGATTTCTACATTTATCTATTTATTTATACTTAAGTAATTTCTCGTCCTCCATAGAAAATACTTCACCATACCAAAATTTATGAAACAGTAGTGCATGTTTGAGATTTTACTTACTAGTCCCATGTTTTACTTAGAAGAGTTTACTTACTAGTCCCACTCTGACTCTGTTGATGTGCAGCAGGCCATCAGCATGGAAAAATCTAGGAACAAAACAAGCTATCTGTCACAAAGACAACCATATTTAGTATCCAGTTCCAGCTTTATTAGAAGGAAACAAACTAACTTTTTTCCAGGAAAAAAGTAAGAAAATACAGAATATAAAAATACTAATAGGAACTATGTTTTAAGTTTTAGGTAAAGTATCACTTACACTTGGATGTCAAAACTTTCCTAAAACTACTGTAATAAATAAATATATTTAAATATACATTTAAAATATCAGACGGATAGGGATATAGGTTAAATTTATTGTGAAAAAAATTCCTATTAATTTATTTCACTTCAGTTTACCTGTATTTCCTACGTCTCTGTCAGCAGCTCCTTTCAGAAATGTTGAAATCTTGGAGTTTTTTTCTGACCTCCTGAAATTGCAGAACAATTTTTATCAATATTTGTTTGCCATAAAAGATCCAAAGCGTTTGAACTTGTTTTCAGCCAATAAGGTTAGATAAATTTGCCCACTTTCAATAACTCATAGACAAATTGCCTGCAAACCCTTTACAGATCTATCAAAACCTCTCATTTACACATGACGATTTGACTAAAAGCCCAAATTTTTCTAGTTAGCCTACCTCGTCTGTAAAATGCAACAGACTTTTTCGAAGACAAACCATTTCTGTACATGTTCGACAAAACATGTAAATTACAAATAAGAAAAGTGTCAAGAACAGTTTTATGTAATATTTGTATGGTTTTAGGCACTAAATTTACTTGAAAACAGCAGGGACAGAGGAGTATTCCTGCCAGTTGTGGTGTTGCCGCCCCGTTTCCACTCCAGTGTAGAATGACTCCAACGTCACACAGCATTTACATAAACAAACATATAAAATAAAAAAATTACATTCATATTTTACAGTGTTTTTCAATTACTACCCAATGATGAATTTAAAACTCAAAAACGAACCATAATAGCTCACCGTAGAGACGTATTATTTTGGTCAGAGCCTGTTAGCCTACCTCGTTTGTGAGATGCTAACGAACTTTTTCGAAAACACTAAATCATTTCTATGAAGTAAATATTCGACAGAAACATGTCAATTACAAGTAAGAAACGTGTCAAGAACAGTTTTATGTAACATTTGTATGATTTTAGGCACTAAACTTACCTGAAAACTGTAAAACAGCAGCGAGAGACTGAGTTATTCCTGTCAGTTGTGGTACTGCCGCCCCGTTTCCATGGCAACTCTGCTTTCCGCTCCAGTGTAGAATGACTCGAACTTCACCACAGCATTTACATAAATAAACATCTACAATTAAAACATTACATTCATAATTTACAATCTTTTTCAATTATTACCTTATGATGAATTTAAAACTAAAAAACGAACCTTTACAATAGCTCACGGGATTCTTTCTGGCAGAGCCTGCAACAGTTAAAAATATGACGAAAAAGCAGTTAGGATTTGGCTTGAAGGATCAAACACGTCAGCCCTAACTTTTATTGTTTTAACTGTTTCTTAAGCCAGATCAAGAGCTTTAGTCTTTGGACGTTTACATTGTGTAAAGCGGTATAAACATCACTGCCCGCCCGGTCATGGTGAAGCAGTTTGTCCGTGCCTGATCGGGCACTATATACATTTAGACAAGAACACTAACGTTACTGAAATAAAAACAAACAAACTAACGTAAACTGATCTGACCTAAGCATTCCGTTCTGTCCCGTCTATTCAGCATCTAACGATAGCTCTTCCTCAAATTGCTGGAAACACATTAACGTTAACAGTAATTTTAAATACTACCAACTGTTAGATAATTAAGGTAACGTTAGTTGTAAATGAGCCAAAGTTTTCTCACCAGCGCTACAGTAACTTATATCGAGTGCCGAGTAACTTTTAAGTGTAAGAATTAACAAAATATGTTGTTTACATCAAGTGAAAACTTACCTGAAAACCACAGATGTCGCCGGGATGAGTGTCTTCTCTCTGGTGTGTTGTTAAGAGATGAATAACTGGGCAAACGTGCAAACAAATAAGCGCTGCATCGGCCTGAGGTAGTGACCCGACTCAGGGCCGACGTTTGATGAGCTGAGAAAATAGAGCACCGACTAAATATACACGCCAACGCTTGGCCGACGCTTATTAGATGTTAAATTCCATGAGGCCGACGTTCCGTTCACGGGCCGACGTCGGCCAGACGTACTTGTGCTGTCTGGGTAGGTATCCTGAGAGGCTGGGCGACAGGGCGACCCTTTCCCAAGCCACATCTCAACCAAGATAAGTGTCTGCTTTGGATAAAGTTATGCGGTCGATGACAACAACAACTAAACGTGGATAAAATTAATAAGGATGTCTACATCTGTTCTAAGGTAAGTCAACATAGTATTTGAGGCAATATATTGTCACTCCGCTGGACAGAAATATAAAGTTATCTTTAAGCCTAACGTTTTATCTTTTAGCCTAACGTTAGCTCTTGGCTGCGTTGTGATGGCAACGAGATGCGGTTTATCACGTTTACACTGTGACCTGTAAATTTTTGCCTGGAGCTGAAGCTTTTCATCGACCTTCTCAACAATAAAATTATTAATATAACCCTCCAATGCATAGTTAAGGCCCTTTTGGTGACTTCGAGATGATATATAATCTTTCTGTCTCCAAAAATCATCAATTGCCTCCTGTGAAATATCTCCTACTGTGACACTTGCCATAGCGCCTGACACAGAATGTTGATGGTTTGTCCGAGTGAGTGGAGGGGGCTATAGGTCAATTGTAATGGCAGGATTTATCAAAAAATGCAGACTGAACAATGACTTTAAAAATGAATATTGGGCATGTATAGGTTTCAATAATTTTAATACTGTAATAATTATATAATACTTTCCTCATTTAATTGTTCTTTCATTTTAATTTAATTGTAATAATACAAAAAAAAAAAAAAATGCCCCCAGACCCAGATACTAAGCAAAGGTCACAATTTCAATTTAATTCATTTAATGAGGCTTTAAAACTACATCAGCTAGACTAATTATTTACAGAATTATGCTACACTATTCCATAGCAAAGTTGTGGAGGGGTAAGTAACTCCAAACAATGAGAGTTGAGAGAGACTGCAAAAATAAGGGTTACATCTTCAAGATCTTCTACATCCTCATCACTTTTTCTGACAGATCATTACACAACCATTATTCACATCATGGACAGATGTATATGTGTAATGGTTTTGATATGATTAATATGCCAAATAAACATTCCTTGTATGCTATTTTTCTTATTCCTGTGTTCAAAATGTTATATTAAAAACACATCTCATAACATTATTCATGCAATTTTCTTTTTAATTATGTTTTTCATTCCACCCTTGAGCTCCATTAAACAGTAAATCTATTGCCACTTCAGATGCAGCTATGCTTAAAGTCATGACCTGTATTGATTAGTTTATTCATTTATTTTATATGTGGTCTTTATTTAAATGATTGAATTTTATATAATTAATTTCTTCTATTCAGTTTTACATATATCTTTTTAAGTAGACTACCATTCATTTTGCTGCACTAAGTAGGCCAAAATGTTTGAGTTTCACACAATAAACAAGCCCACGTTTTACATTGTTAGGGTTTTATTGAGTTGTACACATGAAACCACTGTCTCATAAATGTTACATACATCAAGTAAACTGCATGTGAGATAAAACCAAATGATCAAACATCTGTAACTACTAGAGGAAAAGATACAGTAGTCAACATATGAAGTGGGTCAAAAACAAAGTTGTCCTAAGACAAGAACAGGTATAGTTTTGGTTTAGGAACTTTGATGAAAGGTTTTGATCCACTTCAAATGCTGACTACTGCAGATTGAGCAGGTAATAGAAATGGGAGAGAGGTGAGAAGGGCACTTCTGCCTCCAGTTGAGCTGTTCATCAGAAGTAAGTAATGCAGGATATGTAACAATATTATTTTTTCCAAGTAACTTGTAAAGTAACATTACTTTGTAATTGACAGGAACATATCTAAGTAACACCAGTTACTTTTTCCCTCATTTATAGTTTAAAAGATCTCCTGTCCCCATGTCAAGAGAAATCAGCAGTAAGATGTTACTTTAGTTCTAGAATAAATATGAACATGCATTAATTCATCTCACAAAAAAAAGATTCAGCATTCCTCTAAATTAATAAAAACAGTGAATATGATGCAAACCTGCAATAATTAATATATATATATATATATATATATATATATATATATATATATATATATATATATATATTACATTGCATTTTTTTTCTGAGTGTGGGAATTAAGGATAGATACCATCCAAAAGAGTAGGTTCAAGATGAACTGTCAGTTTTGTACACATAAATTTGATGCTGTTCTGGCTTATGTAAGGCATATGAAGTTACACAGAAATTTGCCAAATGCAACATTTAAATGTGGAGTAACAAACTGCAGTTTGGTGTTCAAAAGCTTTAATGCCTTTAAGTCACACTCATACCGCTATCATAATGAGAGACGACCTGCAGATGTGGCACAGCTCTGCAGTACAGATTTGACCTGTCACATTGAATGTTGCTCTGTGCATTGTGAGGACTTGACTGTTGTTGTTTTTTTTTTTTCCACATCTAAAAACCCATTTGAAAGAGGGTACAGCAGTAACATGTCCTTTTAAACAGTGCCAAAAGAAATACACTGTCTTTCACATTCACATCACATTTGTCAAGATATCATAAAGGAAAGACAGAGCACAGCCTAATTGAGACTATTGTTCAGGGAACAAGTGAAATCCATGAAAGTACTCATCTGTCTGTGGTCCATTCTGAGGACAGGCTTGAAGCTGCTGCCTCAAGTGGAATGTGTATAGATGAGATTTCCCCTGAACATGTAGATGATGACATGTTTCTAAAAAACTTGGCCCTGTTTTATCTGAAGTTGCAGGCAAAACTATTGCTTCCTGCCTCTGTTATTCAAGCTGTAATTGAAGGTCTTGAAGAAATACATGACATCAGCATGTCACATTTCCTGAGTAAACTAAAAGAAAAGCTGAGTGTACTTGGAGTCTCTGAGACAGATATAGAAAGAGTGGTAGAAGAGATGAAAATGGATGATCTTCTCCACAATTGCAACACTCAGATTTTAAAAACAGATCAGAGGAGGAAAACCCTGTTTAAAAAAAGCTTCAACTACATTGAGCCAGTTCCCATCTGTTTAGGTAACAATGAAGCAGGAAAAGAAAGTTTTGCTCAATACATCCCAATAAAAAAAACAATTGCTGGTCTTTTCAAGAGTGCACCCGTTTACCAACAAAGATGTTCTTAAGGACATTTGGGATGGGAAAGTTGTGTCAGAAAATGCTTTGTTTAAGTCAGATCCCATGACCTTAGGTTTAATTCTCTATCAGGACTCATTCGAAGTAGTAAATCCATTAGGTTCTGGAAAGAAAAAGCATAAAGTGCTGGCAGTCTATCTGACTTTAGGAGACATTTTGCCTCATAATCGGTCAACAACTGACCATATACAATTGGTTCTCCTTTGCAAAGAGAAAGATTTTCAGTTTTTCGCTGAGTCGCTGTGATGGGACAACTGCTAAAAGATCTCAAAGACCTCGAGGTGAGTGGCATTCAATTGCCTGATGGTGAGATTAGAAAAGCAATTGTGTGTTCCATTGCTGGAGATAACCTAGGCTCCCATGCTATTGGGGGTTTTATGGAAAATTTCAGCAGCAGTTCCTTCTTTTGCAGATTCTGTGAAATTGATAGACAAACATTCATGGCAGACCCACTTGCCAAGGGACTGAGCAGGACTGTTCAGTCATATAAAGGTAATGTACAAGCAGATGATTTGCACCAGAAAAAAGGGGTCAAATTTGACTCCCTGTTCAATGAGTTATCACACTACCATGTCTGCCAGCCTGGCTTGCCTCCATGCATTGGGCATGATCTTTTCGAAGGTATTGTGTCCTATGATTTGGCTTTATGCATTAAACATCTGGTCAGAGTTGAGAAATAGTTTACGTATGTGGAACTGAATAGAAGGATAAATCAATTCAGGTACTTAGGCAATGATGCACGTGATAAGCCATGTGAGGTAAATCCTGGGAGTGAGAAACTTGGAGGCCATGCTGTTCAGAATTGGTGTTTTCTGAGATTGCTTCCAGTCTTAATAGGAGATAAAATAAGGAACCCAGCTGATAATGATGTGTGGCAACTTGTTTTGCAGTTGCGACAGATGGTAGAGTTCATTTGTGCACCTGCCATTACTTCTGGACAGATCTCCTACTTAAAAGTAATGATTGAGGACTACATGTATTCCGAAAGAAACTATTTCCTGACCATTCTCTGAGGCCAAAACACCATTACGTTAGTCATTATCCAGAACTAACAATCCAGTTTGGGCCACTCATTCGTCTTTGGACACTCAGATTTGAATCCAAGCATACATATTTCAAGCAGTGTTCAAAAAAGTTGCACAATTTCAAGAACATATGCTCTATGCTTGCTGAAAGGCATCAGCTATTTCAGGCTTATTTAAGTGCTGATAGTCTGTTCCCACCCCATGTTGTTGCTGAAAAAGAAACAGATTTTTGCCCATCCGATTACAATGATGATATCAGAGAAGCTGTTTCACACCTCAGCTGTCAGTCAAACATGCTAATTTCACATGAGGCAAAAGTGAAAGGAACTAATTACAAAAAAAATATGTTTCTTGTGCTTGATCAAAGTGATGATGGAATTGTATTCGGCAAAATCAAAGCCATTCTTATTCAAGGAGATTGCATCAATTTTATCACAGAAAGATATAACTCTACAACTCTCATTGATCAGGGGCCTCATTGCCTTTCTGAGACACCTGCAAAAAGACTGTGTTGTGTTAGCCAGGAAAACCTATTGGACTACTATCCCTTGCCAGTGTACAAGTTGTGTGGCCTGTCAGTGCTTGCTCTTCACCACTCTTTTCCTTCTCTAGAGTGATGTCTACAGCGGTGGGGGAGGAAATACAAAAGGTCATTTCCAATGCATTGCCTGGTCTTCTTGAAGAAAAGAAGGAACAGTTGGTGCAGAGACTTCTTAGCTGGGGTGTAGAGAGCACAGATGATCTCAAGGATGTGGAGGGAGCTCCTGGAGTGGATCTGTCTGATTTGCTCCCACCCATCCAGATTCGCAAACTACTAGACAGCTTTAAGAGAGGTTATTTTGACTTTCTGTAAAACATATATGTATACTGTATATACATATATATATATATTGCCTCCAGCAATATCTCCGCCTTCCTCTACTGTTGTCTTAGAGACCATGGACCCACCAAGACTTTCTTCAGCCACAGCAGCTACGTGGCCTGAGTCATTTCAGTTTCCATGGGACCAGATGCCTAGTGAATTACGCAGTGCGTTAACAAATGGAAAGAGACCACTCCCCCCTGATCGCCGCAAAATGATTCGCATCATTGTTGACGAAATGAGAAAGCATGAAAAGAATCCAAGCATAGCACAGTGCCGTGTTGTTGCACACAAAATTGTAAAAGAATACCCAAAGAGCTTTTCTGATTTTGGTGATGCTGAAGAAAAAAATGAAGCTGGATACTACTCCCTCTTAAAGCAAATCAAAACCCGTGTTGAACACATCAATAGAGACAATATTTTAGCACGAAGGCGACGGATCAGGGGAGCAGCTGACACACCATCGACAACACAATGCAGAGGACCAGCAGCCACATACGGATGTACACAGTGGCAGCCTGAGCCTCCTCAAGCAAATTCTGATGATGTACTTGAGGAAAAAAGACTAACTTTAGAGAATTTGTACCAGCAATATGGAAAAATTGGAGCAGACAGGGGTGATGTTTGTGCCTTAATGAAGGAAACTTACTATTTGCAAAGAAAGCACATCAATGACAAACAAGCACCTCCTATCAGAGACCTCAAAACCAAATGGCCATACCTGTTTGTGCAAAAGCACATGTATGCACATTTTGAAGAGCTTACTGGTATCGACATACACAAAAGGCTCAACCAGGCCATGCAAGAGTATGGTAAATTCCTCATTGACTTCTTTAAGAGCAAACCCACAAATGATGCTGTCAAGAAAGTCTTGTCTAGCTGAGAAGAAGAAGTTGAACCCCTTGTGATTAAACTCATCCCGGCACATTTCAGAGAGGATCCGAATGGACTCTTGCTCCTTGCAGATGTAAGTATATACTTGTATAGTATATTATTATATTTGTTTACATAGACAGGCCTTCCCCTGGGATCCTGTTTATGAAAGCCATATTACTGATCCTTTAATTAAAGGCATCCTACAGAGATTTTAGGGACAACCTTGTAAATGTTTGCTAATGTTAATGTTAAGTTAATGTTTCCCCCTCTATAGAGGTGCACCACAGCAGCTGACCTTTAAGCAACAACCACCATACCTGGGAGCCCACGACTAATTGTGCTAGGTAATTCCTCTAGCTGTACATAGCTGTCTATCACCCCTCTAGCTGTACATAGCTGTGTCTGTTATCGCTCTAGCTGTATGTAGTTGTATGTAGCTGTAGCAATTTGTCATTCATTTGTCTGTCTGTTTCCATCTATCGTCTCTCTGTCTGTATCTTTTTATCTATCATCTCTTTGTATCTGCCATCCTTCTGCCTGTGTCGATGTAAGTCTGTACTGACTGTGCACAGTCATGAAAAGAACTTGACTAGTCCAGAAAATAAAAGCTTGTATAATATTAATGCTTTAACATTGTACTTTGCAACATTAAGTTCTTCCATTTATTTACTAAAATATATTTTAAATGTAAAAAGCTCAAAGGCAAAATGGTATAGATAAATAACTATTGTCACATGTGGTGTTGATTGTTTTAGGAGACACTTTATCTAGTGGGCACTGGATGCTGACTATTGAAGGTGAGGTTGTGTGTGAGGGTATTCAGCCCAGCTTCCTGTCTGGCCTCGCCACTCTGTTCTCAGCTTATTACATCCTGAATCTTCAGTATCAGGAGGAGGCAGTGTGCACCTTAGAATTCATTGTGCAAATATGTTATATCAGAACTTGCCTTTTACATGTGTACATATGTTATGTGTTGCATCTGTTGAGGCTTTTAACACAATATTTCTCAGATCAAGAAGAGAAAATTTTTAGGGCAATAATTTAGATGTCTCCCTATTTAACACTAGCAAGCTTGAGTTAAATCAGGTGTTTTAATTAGTGGGACATCTAAAATTTTAAAAGTCTGATCTATTGGACTAAGTTAAAGGGGTGATACAATGCTATATCCACTTTTACAAGTTGATTGTAGTGAAATGTGTGTTGGCAGTGCCTGTATACAACCCTCCTGTAATGATAAAAAGCAGAGAAAAATCAGAGAGCGACTCAGAGGAGAGGGGGTAGGGCCAGCAGAGCTTGTGAAGATTTAAATGGGAGCTGCAGAAAACAGCGTGATTTGAAAAGAGCTGTTTTTGACAGGGTAAAATGAGTGTTGTCTTACAATACTAATGAGAATTTTTAATTAAAATATATTACAAACCTTTCATTTAAACCCTAAAGAATCATATTAACTTGTACAAAAATGGCATTCTATGACCCCTTTAAGAAACACTTTAAGAAAGCAGATTTTGAGGAAATTGGACCTTATGTCCTTATGTCATAACAATCCTGGATCAAACCAATCTGAATTTCATATTGTCTGTATTATCTGTTTCCTGATCCTTTAGACAGTTTGTAGGCATAAACACGGAAAGGGGAACGAAATCAAAAGATAAAGCACCATCAAAAAAAACAGGGCAGGTGGTCCAGAAGAGACAGGTTGCTGTAAACCCACATGTTGCTACTCTTCTCTGCAAGCTCATGGATTTTCAGTGGAATTTCTGAAATGTAAGATGTGTACACACACACACACACACACACCAAAATTTCTTTTTCCTTTTGTTACATCCTTTTAATGTTCTCTGTTTGTAGCTATAGCTATAATCCCTAACATCCCATTTGTATTTATCATCCCTCTATCTCTGTCTGCATCTGTCATCCCTCTATCTCTGTCTGTTTCTATCTGTCATCCCTCTATCTCTGCCTGTTTCTATCTGTCATCCCTGTATCTGTCTGTATCTATCTGTCATCCCTCTGTTTGTCTATCTATGTTTGCATCTGACTGTATCATTATGTAGGGTAGGGACCAATCAGACAATGGTTCATTAGATTTAACCAAATCAGTGGTTTATTCAGTTAACAAAGAAGCAGACTTCCCCTCACCCCAACCCAACAGTGGGTGACAAAGTCTCAACCAGGACGCTTCTAGCAACCACTGATAATGTCAGTTTACGACGTAAAACTATGCAGGAGAATCTGCAACTATGCAGGCAGACTGTTTTTCTTCACTCACCTCCCCCCATAGGAAAGACGCAATGCTCATAGAAATGGACTCTTTCCTATTTCATTCACAGACAAACGTTTCTGTGAACGAAGACACATAGCTCATATATCAGTGTGTGTATATTACGACTGTCCATGTCCTTTGTCTTCCTTACTTTGTATTTCTTACTTTATAACCGTTTTATGCTTGTGTCTTGATAGGATGCTAATGTAACCACATACAGTATATGCCATGTTTGGTCTCTTTTGACTCGTATGTAGATTTCCTGAAAGACGCTGTGTATTAGAGACTCATACCGGTGCAACATATTAGCGTTCTAATATGTCTTTAGTATTTCTGGCCTGAACCCCTATTGACTTAAATATGCAAACTGACATTTCTCTGAAACAAAGGGCCATAAAACGAAGACCCAGTTTCAAACCTCCCACTGAGAAAGCCAGCCTTCTCATTGGTCGGAACTACTTGGGAAGGTGTGACTCTGTCCAGACTTTAAAGGGCTCACACCCCGTCCGGCCTTCTCTTCTCTTCTCCTCTTCTTCTGAAAGATCTTCAGAGTTATCGTGGAGGTCCTCCACAGAAAGGCCGTGGGGCAAACCCGTGGCCCAGCCACATGCGGTTTCCCCCCAACATGAGGCCGGACTCTCTCTTTCTATCCTGGCATCCACACCTCAGCCCCTTGGTAACCATCCGATCAGCCGATCAATGGAACAACGAAGGCTCCATCTCCATTACATCATCAGGACTACCTTTGAGCTGGCATCTGGACCCTTGCGTAAGCACCACACAAAAGGAAACCATTATGCAAGTAACCATTTAACTATTAGATGCAATAAGGAAGCTGTGCCCCTTGTAGGTCAAGGAGATTCAGGTTTTTCTGATGATTGGTTGTGCTGATGAAAAGATTGCCAGTCTACTCTCTCTCTCTCCTCCTCACTCACTCTCTCTACTCCCTCTCTCTTGCTTTGTTTTATGTGTGTCTGTTTAGTGTTCGTTATTTGCTAGCTAGTGTTTATTTTCCCCTTTTACGTATTCAATAAACCCGCATTTTGTATTCACAAATGAATTTCAATGTGTTCCTTGCTCACAAACCTCACGTCACTTAAACTGCTTTGATTTCGTTACAAAACTGATCCAGTCCTGTAACTTAGCCAATTACAGTGGGAAGGATTAATTTTCAAGGCTAGGAAGTTGATTTTTCTTAGAGTTAGAATAAAAGCGGCTAATACTCGCTGGACGAGGGCATTAGTTCGGTTTATTTTCGACTCGGCTGTTTCAGAGAAGTGTATAAAGTATGTGCAATTAATAACCATTAATTATACATAGTTTATTGTGCTTAAATTAATAACTTTTGTTACAATTATCTTCTGTAATATATGTAATAAATTGTCCTTTTTATGTTTTCTTTTTTCCCCACATTTCTAGTCACTCTGGATCTGGTGGTACAGCGTCTGTAGCTGAATACTCCCTTTTCATCAGAAGTTTGCTCATTTGGGGCCTTATTTAGCCATGTTGATCTGTTCACATCGGTCTGTTCAAGTTGGTATGTTCATGAAGTAGTGGATATTCTTTGGTGTTTTTGTTTTTATGAATTGTTTATTATGACCATGGTGTTGTTAATTTGTGATTGTAAAGTAATAATTTTCAAGTGCCTTAATGACTCACCCTCATGTTGTTCCAAACCCTTAAGACCTCCGTTTATCTTTGGAACACAGTTTAAGATATTTTTGATTTAGTTCGAGAGCTTTCTGACCCTCCATTGTAAATGTATTTACAGTATTTTGTCCATGTCCAGAAAGGTAATAAAAACATCATCAAAGTAGTCCATGTGACATCAGTGGGTCAGTTAGAACTTGCTGAAGCATCGAAAATACATTTTGGTCCAAAAATAACAAAAATGATGACTTTATTCAGCATTGTCTTCTCTTCTGGGTCTGAATCCACGTTCACGACACTGCAGTGACGCTGCTGACGGTCGGCGTTGATGATGCATGTTCACGTCACTTGAGCTTCATTTACAGTTTGAGGGAGACGAACGCTGTATTCAAGTTGCTTCAACAAGTTCTAACTGACCCACTGATGTCGCATGGACTACTTTGATGATGTTTTTATTACCTTTCTGGACATGGACAAAATACCGTACATCCATTTACAATGGAGGGTCAGAAAGCTCTCGAACTAAATCTAAAATATCTCAAACTGTGTTCCGAAGATGAACGGAGGTCTTGGAACAACATGAGGGTGAGTCATTAAGGCACTTGAAAATTATTACTTTACAATCACAAATGAACAACAACATGGTCATAATAAACAATTCATAAAAACAAAAACACCAAAGAATATCCACTACTTCATGAACATACCATAATTTTCATTATTACATATTGCATAGTATTTCATGTTCAATTAAAAAAGGCAAATTTCTATGCAAATTTAAATGTTTTATTAAATAAATTTGTACTTGTTTTTAATATTGTGATGTGTGGAATTATTTTGTGTGGTAAAAAAACAGGTGTATTAATCATCCTCTTTATGCAGTTAAATGTTCAGTTTATGCAGATTAAATTTAACATTTATCTGCCAGTCATTAAATCAGGAAAATATATTTTACAACGTTTTACACAAATAAATATAGCAAGTACACATATTACAGTAGTTTACTGTAAAAAAATACAGTTGTTATCTGTAATCTGAGAATACAGGAAAATGCTGTAAATTAAATTACAGCAATGCTGCTGTGAAAATTACAGCATCCCGCTGGCAACCCTGCTGCCAGCATTTTGCTGTAAAATTTACAGGTAATTTTTTACAGTGTATCAAATCCAACAGGATGAATTTGAGAGTATTGGTCTAAAAAACAAGTCTACCATTGATTTAAATGAATAATTTACAACTAATAAATATCTACCTTCATGTTTGGTTCAAGTAAAATTTATAATGAAAAAATACCTATAACTCATCTAATGAGCTTATGGTTGCCATCTAGATGCCATAAAGAATTTGGCACTGCAACTGCATATGTCCGCCTGTGCAGTCTGGAAGACAAGGCTCTGCATGCAGCCCCTTCTGGGTTGGTTCGGAGCATACTTTGACGAACACGGCTCCTTTGTACCAGTAGGCCTTCTCCAAAAAGTCGTGCTCATAGAGCCTCTGGACCAAGTGAATCATTATTAGAGACCACCTGTTGAACTCTTTCATCCAACTCCACATCAGACATGTTTGTGAAGTGACAACGCGGAGAAAGATTGAATGATCTGGCCAACAAGCATTTAAAATTAATACTAAGTGTGGCACTTAAGTGAGGTTGACAAATATCATTGTGGGACATTGCGTGACAACTCAGAAAGAGTTCCTTTGAAAGAGTTTTTGATTTTGAGTTACAGGGAGCAAAATGACTTCACAAAGATGGCATCACATTTTTACAGAAATTGGTAGCTCCATTAGTAAAATCTGTTAACTTCAATCTTTTTTTGCACTTTAGGCTAATGGTTACATTACAGAAATGAGAAAAACTGAAAGTTCTCTTTTTAGGGTTAACTATCCTTTTAAGTTTTTGATGGATCGACAATCGATAAGTTGGCTTTCAGCCGCAAAAAGAAAAAAAAAGACAACAGCTATTATTAATTAAAATTAATAAATAAATTGTTAAATATACATATTTTCAGTGGTCAAAAACCAAATGTGGTCACTTGTCTAAAGATGATACTGTCTTTCTTTTAAAGAGAAATGTCTGAAGAGCATAGTGCTGATAAATTCCTTCTGTCAAAACAATTGTATAGAACATACCCGAGTGCCATTAATATTCTTTTTCCAAAGTTTGCATTTGTAAAGGTTTAGTCCACTGAGGCAAGTTGAATTGTGAACCCAAGAGCAGTTTATTGTACAAACGTGAATATCCAGAGTAAAATGAAACAGAAATCCAATGAAACCAACGATAATCCAAACTGATGAAACAGACTTGACTTGAAACAGATGAAACAGACTAGAATAAACAGGCTTGGGATGGAACAGATTTGGCAGGAAAACAGAGACTCACCAGCAGAGTGGTTACAACATTAATACACGACAATGAACAATGGGAACATGATGGCAACTTAATACCAAAATCTAAACCCAAGAACCTCAATAAAATAGTCCCATGGTGGACAGATGAATGTAAGAAAGCTATAAAAGGAAGAAATAGGGTGTTTAGAATCTTGAGAAGAACACATAATTTTCAAAACCTGATTGAATATAAACAATCTCAGGCTTTAGTAAGGAAAATTGTTAAAAAGGCAAAGAAAGAACACTGGAGATAGTGTTGCAATTATATAGGGAGAACTACCCCAGTGGAGAGAGTATGGGGAATGATTAAAAAAATGAAAGGTAATCATTATCAGTTAGATTTGGAGAGTGTAAGGATCCACCCACTGGCCCAAAAGCAAAGTCCAGAGGCCTGGTTGAAGGTCTAATTCGTGTTCTGTCTTTCCTCAGCGCTTCTGTAAATTTAGTTTTAAATTTAGTTTCAGTTTTAGTTTAGCTCTGCGTTTAATCTGACTCCAATTTTAAGTGATCATTAAGCTTAGCGAATAATTCTAATCATGAGGTGATCACAAATACTGATTGTTAATTTGGGTATTTGATTATTACGGACTGGCTATACTTTCAATTATTCATTCCCTGGGGACTTAATGTCGCTTTTTATGTCTAACGTGGCCAGCGTTGATCATACGATCACAATATCGGCAGTCTGATTATTAATCAGAGGTTGTAGTGGACTAATACCCTAATTGTTCGCTGTCTAATGCTTGCGTTATTCAAAAAGGATAGTTTCCATAGTCTCTCACATACACAACGTGTTAATATCAGGTGATAGGCAGAAATCAGGAGGTCTTAAAAAATGCGCCTAATGCTTCATTTGATCTAAGCCGGCTGTTTGCCTATCCTGACCATATCCTTGTGGTAACAAAAAGCCTCCTCACAGTCTACTAGTCATAATGATTTCAGCCAAGTCTGAAATAAATCAAATATAGCAATTTATTTGACAGGTAAATCTGTATTAAGCCAATTTACATAATAGAACAAAGAAAATTCAATTCAGAATTCAATTCAGTTCCAATTTAAATAAATACATAACATCAATCGCTCAAAGACGTATCTAAGAGTAAGAAATGTCTACCTGCCAATATATTAAGTACATAGCATGAGAGCTACAGGCGTCTGTATTGCAGAGCCCCCGTCTACTTCCATTCCCTTGCTTTTATACCAGACCAAAATAAACAAATCTTCCAATCTTCGATTGTAAAAACATAAAAAGACCTTTTGGGTAGGTTTTTGTGACCCAGTGTCACACCTGACCAAAGATAAGAAAAACATTCCCGCGAAACCCTCGGGGGAAAACACGGCCCTCATCTGTGGAGCACAATTCTGCAAGAGTTCCCAATCTTTTTCATAATAGAAATGACTGCTGTAAAATTGAGACCAATTTACCAATCGCACAGAGACCTTTGAAAAACAACATATTCACAAGATATCATACATGAGGTTCATAGATCTTCCTGGTGAAATTTAAGTGGAAAAACCTTTTGTTGGGTAAAGTGTGAAAAGGCAGGAAGGGGCTTGCAAATGAGCAAGGGGGTGGTGTTGTTTCTCCCTTTGAAGATTGCATATCTAGATTAGAACATTTTATTGTTCTATTGCATACAATCTGTGTTTGTGGATTCAATTTCTTGAGGAAATAATTCCTCATCTTACAAGAGTAGAGATGAAGAAGAGGCGTTAAATGTAAAATTTTCAAACGTTGAGCTTGGTAGGGCACTGAGGAAACTAGGGGAAACATCTCCAGGGAAAGATGGAATAAGTTATACTAACCTGGAAAATTTAACTGATAAAGGAAAGGAAATACTATTAGGACTGTATAATAAAATATGGGAAACAGGGGTTATGCCAAACGAATGGAAGAAGGCAGTCCCATTAAAAAGCCAGGGAAAGATCCCAAACAGGCTACTAGTTACAGACCGATTGCTCTGACATCACACATGGGGAAAACAATGGAAAGAATGATTAATGATAGACTAACATACCGGGTTGAAACTAAAGGATTGTTGGAAAATTACCAAAGCGGCTTTAGGAAAGGTAGAGGGACAATGGATCCAATTATAAGGCTAGAGGATGATATTAAAGGTACTATCTGTAGGATTGACACCGAGTGGTTGAACTAGGTATTGCAGTCCAAATTCAAAATATTGGAGACGTTTTTTTTTCACCCAGCCCCTCCTACTCAAACTTGACACGCGCAGATTGCCAGATTGAAGACGCTATCTGGAACATTGAGCCTTACACTGTAAGTTGATCAGATAATGTGTATGTTTGCAATGTTTGTATTTTTTGCAAATTATAAAGTACCTGTGTATTTATAAATCTGAATCTGCGTCTCATTTAGGAGGCGGCTGCGTCATAAATGTGTGTTGTCCTCCCACAGAAAAAAAGTATATGTCAGTTTCTTCTGTAGTCTGGTGCCTTTCAGTTAACGGAATAGGCAGCGTTGCTTGTATTGGTTATTTATATTTGCTCTGCCAAATTTTGCCACAACAATAAAAAAAAAGAATAACATTAAAAAGCTGTCAAATAATGCTTAAGATTTTTACACGGGGTTGAGGTGCGTGGACCCTCGTAGCTAAAAAAAAAAGAAAGAATATAACAGAAGTGTCTACCTAGCAATATACGTTAGCATTATTTCACCACATCAACTAATTAAGTAAAATTTCGCACTAGTATTTCTTAGTTTTCAGATTTTTCTGTCACAGTTGTGATATATGATATGATAAACAGCCATGACCCGTCTGCATCTCACATCGGCCACACCGTCTCGAATAAACGCTGTCTTACCAACCAGGCATCATGAAACACAGTGTAAACGCAAGTAGAATGTCGAATTAAATAAAAATATTCCCACAAAGTTAGTAGTCAGGATACATCAGTTAACCAACATTAGCTAATTACTTACCTGTCAAGAAGAAGATGGGCAAACTCAGCATTAGTTTTTATACCTTTGTCTATTTTAATCTGTTTCCATCTCTGAAACGCGTCGCCAATATTTATTCTGTTTTTATTATACCGCTGTTGGTCATAAAGTGTTTTTGATGTATGTCGAAGCTTTTTAGAACATACAGAAAGTTGTATTTCCCGCTCAGACCCCTTTCGTTTGCCAGCTTCCATGACTGAAATGAAACGCGCTGTGTTTTCCGCCAACTGGCTCCCGGGTTCCGAAACACGATTGGGTAAACTGGCAGAGTCAGTAAGTTAACAGAGAGTCAGTAATTGCTGTATTTCTGGATATAGAGAAAGCATATGATATGTTGTGGAAGGAAGGTATTCTAATTAAACTAAACCAGTTAGGAATCAAGGGTAGATTATTGAAATGGGTAAAACAATTCATGACAGATAGATCTATAATAGTGGAAATAAATGGAACCTTCAGTGATTGCTATCATGTAGAAAATGGTACTCCACAAGGAAGTATCATTAGCCCTCTGTTATTTTCAGTTATGGGATATTTAAGGACATAAAAAACTACACGGGAGTTGCGTTGTTTGTTTGACGATGGTGCAATATGGAAAAGGGGGAGAAATATAGAATTCATAATGAGGCAAATGCAACAGGCATTAGATACAGTACATGCTTGGGCCCTCCAGTGGGGATTTAGAATATCAAGAGAATGGCTGGAAAAGAATTGGAGAGTGTGGAGTCCTTTAAATACTTAGGGTTGTGGTTTGACAGGAAACTCACATGGAATGTACATATCAAAAAGATGATTGACAAATGTAAAAAGGTATTGAATGTAATGAGATGCTTGTGTGGAGTAGATTGGGGTGCAAGCAGGCTAGCATTAAAAACTATATATACAGGAATGGTGAGATCAGTATTTGACTATGGTTGCATGGTGTATGGATCAGCTGCTAAAACAGCACTGAAACAGCTGGATGTAATACACAATCTAGCGCTTAGAATAGAATGAGGGCAACTTATACTCTATAGACAGGGTCACATGACATAACACACCAATGAGAAAACAATGAACATTACATAGCAACCAATAAGAACATGACACATGGACAAGCAGGATACCAAAGGAAGCAAGACGAGACAACCAAGACTAGACTTCAAAATAAAAGACATGAAAACATGAACATGGAACAAAAACCCAAATCAAAACCCAAACACCGACGTGACATATCCCTTAACAAAACAAAACAAACAAGTCCGGGTGGGTAGAGGAGTAGGGGTGAAACTGGGGGTGGGAGGGAGGTCTAGGTCCATGACAGGGAATGGGGTCAGGATCGTGGACTGGGTCAGGGGGCAAGGGCAGATCTGGGCAGAGGAGTAAAGGTGGGCCTGGAGAAGTGACAAACTATGGATCAAGGAAAACCATGGAGGAGCCGGCAGAGCAGGAGGCAGTGGTGGAGTGGGCAGAACCGGACGCCATGGCGGCGCAAGCAAGGCAGAAAGCCACAGCGGGGCCGGCAGGGCAGGTGGAGCAGATGCCCACCAGGGTGGAGTAGGCGGTGCAGACACCCTCCAGGGCGGAGCCGATACCTTCCAAGGCAGGGCAGGCAGGAAAGGAACCTTCCAGGGTGGATCAGGTGCCCACCAGGGCAGAGTAGACAGGACAGGAGCCCTCCAGGGCAGATCAGGTGCCCACCAGGGTGGAGCAGGCAGAACAGGTGTCTGAGCAGAGCAGACGGGACAGGAGCCATCCAGGGCGGACCAGACAGGACAGGAGCACTCCAGGACGGAGGAGAGAGGCCTGGAACACAACATAGACAGACACACACACAGAGTGAGACATAGCTCGGAGCCCAAACTCCAGATTGTGCCGACAGATTGGAGAAGGCCTCAGCCCTTGATTTGGGACAGGGCGAGAACTCTTAAGAGTGGCGTGGGTTGCTGGGCGCTACCACCATGCAGGGAGCAGGTGCAGCATTATCGACAGCAACCCCCCGTTACCCAAGAGGAAGCTGAAGTCGGCAGTGCTGCCCCCAGGGGTTCTGCAGAGTGAACTGCCACCTCTGGGGACTCGGTGGTGGTGTACACAGGCCAGACAACCCACAGTGCAACTCCCATGAGGAGTGAGGCTTCCGTGAAAGCCAGTTCAGGAGCAGTGGCTGGGACTGGACCTGACTCAGGGATAGCAGCTATGACTTGACTAGGCTCTGGGATAGTGGCTGTGACTTGACTCGATTCAGGAATAGCAGCTGTGAGGTTACTTAGCTTGAGAGCATCAGCAGTGATGGGGTGGTGGTCGGGAGAAACAGCTGCGGAGTGACTGGGTTCTAGAGGAGCAGCTGCGATGGGACTTGACTCAGGAGGAGCAGCTGCGACATCACTTGACTCTGGAGCGGCGGCTGCGATGTCACTTGACACAGGAGAGGCGGCTGCGATGTGATTTTTCCTTGGAGGGACAGCTGTGACTTGACTTGGCTCTGGAGGAACAACTGTAACTTGACTTGGCTCTGGAGGAACAGCTGTGTTGAGACAGGGTTCAGGCGGAGCAGCTGCGACGGGGCTTGACTCAGGAGGCGGAGCAGCTACATTTTTTGACACTGGAGCAACAGTGGTGACTGGCCTTGACTCAGGAAGGGTGGACATTTTGTCTGGTGCAAACTCGAGTGTGGCAGCCATCTTGTCATGGACTGACTCAGGTACGGCGGCCATCTTGTCAGGTGCAGTCACTGGCGTGGTGGCCATCTTGTTTTAGGATTCTATCGTGGCTCTAGCAGGCCCTGGCTTGACGTGGGTAGGCCCTGGAGCGCCAGGCTTGACGGGAAAAAAAGGAAGGAAAAAGAAAAAAGAAGGAAAAAGAAAAAAGAAGGAAAAAAAGCTACAATTCTAGTTTCAACATTTATTCTAAAGGTATTCCCCTTTGAATACAAGTATCAAGTGTATACAAAGTGACTAACGTTTAGTTTTCAACCACTAAAAATGTGTGCAATTTAACTGCTCACTAACAGTTTCTAGATGCAGAAAAAATGCAAATGCCAAAAAAGAAAGCTTGTTCAGACCCTGATTCTGAAAGGTTAAGATATCATTAATGCTTCTTGAGTTACAGGCATGCAGACATTGGAGGTAAACAAACAAACAAAATTAAAGTGCTTTTTCCCTATTTTTGAATGGTCGCCATTGACATAATGCAACAAATATGGCTAAAGTCAACTGATTTTATGAACAGACCTATAAATCTCAGACCTATAAAAATGATGCTGTCATCGGGTGAAAATTCTCTTTTGACCATGTCTTCAAAACAGTGAGATTTTTCTGAAATTTGGTTGATTTGAGATGGAATGAAAATGGATACCTAAGGCATCGTTTCACAGTGCAATGTGTAGTACCCAGTATATCTGCAATCTGAGGTATTGTAATTTTGAGTGACAATAAAAAAATTGCAGTTGTTCTGCAGTAATGCGGTACTGTGGACACCCAGTATGTCCTTGAACATGTGTTGCTTGATAACCAAAGGAAGCTGCAATAGAAAACAATAAATCAAATATAACAATAATTCACTTTTTCCAAGCAAGCTTATTTTCAACTGTGTTATAACTGCATACTTTATCTCTTTTGACTTTACAATGTAGGTAGGTTCATTAAGCATTAAAACCTCTAATACAAAACTACACTTTCTGCATGTATCAGTTTTCCAACACAGTCCAGTCTATCTACTTCTGCATAGTGAAAAACAACTCAAAACATACCACCAGGTTGTTGTTGCTGCTGAACATCTGTCACAAACTCGACAATTAAGATTAGCAGTTTGTCGGTTAATTCGAATTCAACAAGTCTCCCTCTTGTCCATTCAAGTCTCTGTGCCATTGTTTCTATTCTAGACATAACGAATAACAAGAAAACAAGGCAATTAATGGATAGCCTACTTAAATTAAAATTTAACACAAAAATGCTTTGACTGGGGGTGATATTTTGTAATCTTCAATTGACTTGCAGTTTAACTTTCGCCATGCAATATAGCCATTTCCTATGTAAACACAGAAAAAAAAGCAGAGCACCTGACTTTGAAACTTGCAGCCAAATATTTAATCAATTAAGCAATATTCGACCTTGAAATATGTTGACGTGTTTATTCATATAATGAGGTTTGGGCCATACAAATTACGTGAGTTTACCAGAGGCGAATGTAGGAAACCTATAAAATACGCTCAGTTGGATTTTTTATAGAAAGATTAAAAACACAGGAAAATATTTAAACGGGATGATAGCGGGCTAGAAAGATAAAATACGGGAGAATACCATATTTTAAAATGGGAGGTTTGACAGGTTTACATTGTGCAAAAGTAAAAAACAAATCCTAATCTTGCCCAACTTGTACATAAAGTACATGGGAACATTCAGAGACCATCTCCAAGACCTGGACATCAGCAACAGCGCCAGTCGAACGGCAAAACTAATGTTAGCAGCAAGTGTCCCTGGCATCAGTGACTTTTGCTTTTGTATACAATATCCCTATTGCTTACAGTTGATGTTTTTGAAATACAAAATAACATTCTACCTCTAGGCAGTAAAGGATGAAAAAAAAACATTATAATAAATACAATTCATTAAAAACAAGTTCATTACATATATGACAGCACAGCCCTTCATAGATTAATGTGTAAGCATAACTATTATAACAACAAAACAAAAGATTCAATATTTTTACCTTTTTTTGCAATTTCCAAGGTTTTGGAGCAAAGACCAGTGGAGGAGGACATCACAGTCATTGGCTTGTCTGAAGCCACTGTTGAGGTTTCCAGTACATCCTGAGCTGCTTGAAGGGAGTCCAGAAGAGCTCCTGTGCCAGCTTCTGTTTCATCTAGAAGTTGTCCACAATCATAGAAAATTTTCAAAATATAAAATTATTTCATGAAAATGTAAGTTCTCAGTTGTGTTAAATAGTTTTTTTCTGTTATTGTTTGCTGTTCCATTTTGTTATACATGTTATTTAATTTTTAATTTTAAGTTTTGTGTGCACACATACAATTTTTCTTTTTGTATTAGTTTATTTATTGATATATTAATAATATTTATATATAATAAAATTTTATTTTTTAATCTAATATTAACATTAGCTTCAATTTCTCCTGTTGTTATTCAGTTTAAAATGTTTATTTCTTCAGTTTCATAGGGGCAGTCATATGTGGTGAAGAATTTCACTCGATCCCACAAATATGGACGGCCATGCCTGTTTGTCAATCAAGCCACAAGTAAATTTAAAACAACTCCACTGGCCATAACAGAGGAGGCCGAAAGAGCAGCTAAAGAGGCTCTCTGTCCACTTTCCCCATGCAAGACTGGTGAAGAAGATGACATCTTTACCAACAGGAACTACCTGAGTCTCCAGGGGCAGATAGAAAAAGTGAGTAACAACTGTAAGCTACACAGGCCTTTTCCAGTCGAAAAATGGATTCATAGTTCCCTGAACTATTTGCGGGCATAATTACTTTTTGGCGTGCTCACCCCGCAAGAACTGGGGATGATTTTAGGGTCAGAACAGGGTCTAAACCTATTGCAGGGCATAAAAAACAGACACAATATTTTAAAGTGTTACAAGATGCAAACAAACTTACATGCCTACATTTCATCTCTGTATCCTGAAACATACTTCTTATGAAGGCGCGTAGAAGGGAGGATGACTTGTAGGAGGGAAACATAGGGGCGGATATGGGTTGGAAAACAAAAAAAAAGGAAGTCCTGGTCAGAGGAGACTTCGGTGGAGGCTGGATTCCCAGGAGGAGTACGAATAACAGAGTCCAGGGTGGTGACGATGGAGGAAGAAGCCATGGAGGAAACAAAAAAGTCCAGGGTAGATCAGACAGAGGAGGGAGCCATGGAGAGAACAGATAATTCCTGGGTGGATTTGATGGAGGCGGAGCAGGTGGAGCCCGAGGTGGAGACGGAGAGCCAATGAGTCCAAGGCTGAGGAGATGTCACCGGCGACTGAGGCGAAGGTGGGGATCCAGAAGACTGCGGTGGAGCCGGAGGGATGGAGGAGCCTGACAGAGCCAGTGGGATGAAGGGGTGGCAACATAAGTCAACAGCAACAAAAAGGTCCTGCACAATGGGCCTTTATTGAAGTTGGAGCTCTTGTGCTCCAGAAAGATTACTTGGAGAGACACATCACCCGTGAACCTCATAAACAAAGCATGGAAAAGATTTATCTTTTGCAACTGCATAACCAGTTTAATTTTCCCTATTCAACAAGGCATTCCCGTGTTGATTGTATAGGTTACTCAGTGGTTCAGACTTTCAAACCCAACATCATTGTTCAGCATGACACCATTGCAGGAGGATTCAAGTGCCTGTATTGGCTTGTTAAAAATGAAATGGCACATCACACCAAATACCCAAAACTACTAAGCCTTGCTGAGCTTTTGGGGTGTGATTACTTTACCAAACTGAGGGTAAACCTGATTTAAATGGTGGCTAAGTCTGTAACTGTAATCTGCACATTCAAATCTTCCCAAGTCATTAGTCTGGAAATAGATGAAACCATGGAAGTCTCTGTAAATGGACAGCTTTATGAATATACAGTAGGAGCTGTTAAAAGGTGAATTAAAACAATAACATGCTAATACCTTGGAATCATGTGCCATTGAGCATCATTTTATTTCAGATACCTAGACAAAGAAGGACGAGTGTTTATCCAGGCTCTTGACATGGCATCTGCAGATGATGGTAACCCAGATAGCACAAGTACGTCTGCAAGATGTCCGTTAAAGACCTCTTGATCTGGAAAGCATCTGCTGTGTACAAACGTCTGGCGGATGTCTGTAAGATGTCAGTTTTACATACATTCTAAATCATAAAACATCTTAAAGACATCTAATAGATGTCTATTTGACATCTGATAGGAAATAGTATTGCAGATGAGCAAACTACGTCTTGTAGACGTCAAAAAATAGACGTCTCCGAGATGTACGTGTGCTATCAAGGAAAGCTGATACAATTGTTGCTGTTGTACAGGATTACATATAGAAAATGGAGCTTGTGAAAATGATTTTTTTTTAATATTAAATAACATTCTACCTCTAGGCAGTAAAGGATAAAAAACATAATAAATACAATTCATTAAAAACAAGTTCATTACATATATGATAGCACAGCCCTTAATAGATTAATGTGTAAGCATAACTATTATAACAACAAAAAAAGATTCAATATTACTTTTTTTTTTAACTTTTTTTGCAATTTCCAAGGTTTTGGAGCAAGGACCAGTGGAGGAGGACATCACAGTCATTGGCTTGTCTGAAGCCACTGTTGAGGTTTCCAGCACATCCTGAGCTGCTTGAAGGGAGTCCAGAAGAGCTCCTGTGCCAGCTTCTGTTTCATCTAGAAGTTGTCTACAATCATAGAAAAAATTCAAAATACAAAATTATTTTATGAAAATGTAAGTTCTCAGTTGTGTGAAAGTTTTTCTGTTATTGTTTGCTGTTCCATTTTGTTATACGTTATTTAATTGTTCTGTGTGCGTGCACACACACAAAATTGTTCTTTATGTATAGTTTATTTATTAATATATTGATGATACTGATTTTATTTTTTAATCTAATATTATCATTAGGTACAATTTCTCATGCTTCCTATGAAGGTACTATTATTACCTTTATTAACTAACTATTATTACAACAAAACAAAAGCATTAAAGATTCATTATCACCAGGTTTTGGAGCAAGAACCAGTGGCAGAGAACATCACAGTCATTGGCTTGTCCAAAGCCACTGGTGAGGTTTCCTTACTTGAGGTTTCGAGGACTTCAGGGAGAACACATCCTGAGCTGCTTGAAGGGAGTCCAGAAGAGCTCCTGTGCCAGCTTCTGTTTCATCTAGAAGTTGTCCACAATCATAGAAAATTTTCAAAAAATAAAATTATTTTATGAAAATGTAAGTTCTCAGTTGTGTGAAATATTTTTTTTTTTTCTGTTATTGTTTGCTGTTCCATTTTGTTATATGCGTTATTTAATTTTTAATTTTAAGTTTTGCGTGCACACACATACAATTTTTCTTTATGTATAGTTTATTTATTGATATATTGATTTTATTTTTAACATTAGCTACAATTTCACATGCACGCACACACACACACACACACACACACACACACACACACACACACACACACACACACAATCAGGTCTGTTGCAACCTGCAGAAACAAAAAGGCTTTGACATTTGTAACACACAGGAATAAAATACATGCTGGAACATAAGGTCACCACTTCATGTGCACTCACTGATGGTGAGACAGTATATCTGTCCATCAGAAAAGGTAGTGACAGAATTTCAAGAGGGGCAGTCTTATGTGGTGAAGAATTTCACTCTATCCCACAAATACGTACTGCCATGCCTGTTTGTCTTTCCAAGATGGCGCCGGTAATGATTTGGATTATTACCAGTCTTGGAACAACTTTGAGCTACAGATCGCTGGATTCAACCTGTGTGGCCAAGTCCAGGTATTTCTTTCCCGCCTTCACCGAGGCGGTGTGAATCTAGGAAGTCGGTATTTTTTTTAAATTATGTATTATTGTGTCTTTGGAAGGCTTTTGTCTTTCATACTCAGTTAAAGTTATTTCTTATTTACAAGCAATGCAGGCATTCCCAAACTTTTTGTCATCTAAAACTTATTTACCAAATACGTTTACTTAGTACAAGTATTCCTGAGATTTTAAATGCAAATATGATACTTAATTATTGAAATATTTCATGTTCACGGTTTCTTTGATGTTGATTAATGGTCACATGGCATGCAGGTAAATAAAAATATTTCATCTTTTTTAGTAAGTGTTTTATATTAATTGTTATATTAAAACAAAGACTAATGAAACACAATTCACTCCTATACTTATGAATGGGAGAAACTGCAACGCGCAATATGGAAGAATAGTCCCACCTTCTAAATGAAAGAGACAAAATTTCCCATAGAAACCTGAGGCTAGACCAGCCAATGCGCATGCGCAGTCATAAGTACGTTATGACTGCGCATGTGCATTTTCTGGTATAGCCTGAAAAATAAGCCTTTTAAACACTATTTGAGCATAAGAAACAACATTCATGGGGCAATTAATTGAAGATTTTTGTTGCTGATTTGATGTATGTACTTCAATTTGAGTTCAGTGAGCATTTTTTGAGGCTCAGGATTACATTCATTAAGATAGGACTTGATCTTGTATGAGCTGTCTGGAGGCGTTGCAAATATGGCCACCAAATAAAGAGACATTCCTTAAAAAGGACTTTGTTTTAAAATTATTTATTTTAATACAATTTTTTTTATGATTTAATTGATTGTTTGCTTTTCATTAAAGCCAAAAAAAAACCTCTGTAGTTCCTGTTCGAACCCTAGTTTGATAAACCTTGATGTAATAAAATGTTTAATGCACTTCATGTTACAATTAATGGAACATATTTTCTTACTCTTTGCATTTTTTACATCATTATGCTACAAGGTAATCCTATTTAAATCAATGTGATAAACAAGTCAAAAGTAATCTAAAAGTAATCTGATTAGATTACATAAAATATGTAATGTAACTGATTACATTACTGACTACAATTTTTGTCATGTAATCTGGAATCAGATCTGTAAGTAATCTACCCAGCTCTGCCAACAGAGTATGACTTTCTAAACTCTCCGCGTACCACAGGTCGAGGCGGAGGCCTGGCTACGGTTTGTAAAAGACAATTTGACTGCAGATGCGTGAAATGGGATACTTTTTCCAGTTTCGAGATGATGCTGATGCAAATAGGTGCTCATAATCCAGTGCCATGTGTGGTAATATATCAGCCTCCAAAAGAAAACAAAAATTTATTTCAGATTTCACAGAACTCTTAGGAGAATTGAGGATGAAGTTTGACTGTTTTTTGGTTCTTGGGGAGTTCAATATTCATGTCTGCGGTCCATCTGATATATTGGCTGGAGACTTTTTAAATGTTATTGAATTATTTAATTTAGTTCAGCATGTAAAGGGTCCGACGCATAATCATGGTCATACCTTGGATCTTGTTTTTTCCTTTGGGATGACTGTTGGGGACCCTGCAATTATTGATACAGGTTTTTCTGATCACAAATCTGTGATTTTTAATATTTCTTTTCTGTGTTCAGAAGGAAAACCGGGATTCCCAACCTATAAATGTTGCAAACTAAATTCAAAAGCTGTTGATGAATTTTGTGCCATGTATAATGAGTCTGTTCTTGCTAATTTGGACAGTGAAAGTCCTGCTTCTACTTTAGGTTCGGATGAACTTTATGTGCTAAGATTTTAGATGTGATTGCTCCTCTGAAGACAAAAAGGGTTAAAATAAAATTCAAACCGTGGCTGAATGTGTTAGGGCACTGGTCTGATCTGGGTTTGTTTTGTGTTGTGACAGCACATGGCTGTCAGTTGGTGTTTTGCCATGTGCTCGCTTGTCTATTGTTGCCCCGCCCCTCTTGTTACCTGATTATCTTGTTAGGGTTAACACCTGTTTTAGATCATTAGTTTCCTTTATATTCTCCTCTTGTTTTCTGTCCTGTGCCAGACTGAATCTTTGCGCTGCAGAGCTTACCTGGCTTTGTCTATTGTTCGCTTGCGTCAGCTCTTGTCAAGTTTAGTCTTGCTTAGTTTCCCTTTTGATTTTTTTGACTTAGTGTTTCTTTAATTGTTTTTGGAAAAGTTTTATCTAGCCCTTTAGTTTTGTTTTTATTTTTTCTTAGTCAAAACTGAGGAATAAATATTTTCCCACTGTTATTGAAAAAAAAAATTGTGGAAATCCAAGGGCGTTGTTTTAATACTTTTGATGCAGTGGTAAATCCACCGGTTCCAGCTGGGATGGAAGTCTCCGTAGAATTATGCATTAAGTTAATAAAAAAAAAAAAACTATAGATAAGATTGTTGCAATTAGATCTTCTAATCAAGAAGTAGTTCATGATCAACCAGAACAGACTGCAACTAGCAGTTTGAGCCAGTTTCTCTGTCTGATTTGGCAATGATTGTAACTTAAATTCCTCTACAAGTCCCCAAGATTTAATTCCTGTTTTTTTTAAAGCAGATTTTTGATGTTATTGGGCCAAGAATTTTTAAATTAATAAATAACTGCCTGATGACAGGGTCTGTGCCAGGTGCTTTTAAGTTTGCGATATGCGTGTTCCAAATTATGCACATGCCATTTTTGTTTGTTTTTCTAAATCAGTCAGTATGATTTAAGGATTAAATTTATCCTCAACTATTATTTTACAATGAGAATGTAATTGCATGTGAAAGAACTGATAATGTGAACAGTTTTATTAATATTTTGAAAAACAAACAAAATATGCTGTTCCAAATAATTATGCAGAATGCCATTTGAAAACATTCAATAGGTTAAAATAAACTCAAAAAAAGAAATTTAAAACAAAAAAACCTATTTACAGTTCAAGTTACATATTAATATATGCACCCTTCTTGGAGATGACTTTAACAATTTTCTCATCCATTTAACTTGTAAGTTAATGTATTGTTAAGTGGCTCCCAATTCCAGTCCTGGATTTAGGTCAGGGGATGATGGTGGCCACACCATGATTTTTTTCTCTCTCTCTCTTTTTATGCCAATACCAATCAAGCAATCAGTGGTGTTTTTTGCAGCATGGGATGGGCCATTATCCTGCATGAAAATCATTTTATTTTGGAAGGCATGATTCTTCTCTCTATAACATTGCAGAAAATGGTCTGTTAGGAACTCCACATATCTTGCAGAGGTCATGTTGACACTGTCAGGGACCCTAAAGGGACCTACTACCTCACTTTCCAATATTCCAGCCTAAATCATCACTCCTCCACCTCCTAGTCTTGTTGGAAATGGGTGGCCATTCGCCAACCATCCAGAACTCCATCCATCTGGACCATCAAATGTAACAGTATTCGTCAGTGAATAAAACCGTTTGAAAATGTGTCTTCATGTAACTCTGAGCCCATTGCAAATGTTTCTCTTTGTGAGTTTTGGTTAGAGGTGGTTGAAATGAAGCTTTATGCACAACTGCCATCCTACATCGAGAGGTTCTTGGGACTCCAGAGACGCTGGCAGCTTCAAATATCTTTATATTGTCTGACAGAAATGTTTTTCTTTATCTGATCGAATTATTACGTGCTGTGAATCGCTCACAAATCTTTTACAAGTTGGATGATCTTTCAGTTTTTGCGACATGTTGATTGTTTTCATGCCTTTTGCAAGACACTGCACTATTTAATGCTTTTCACCTTCAGAAAGATCTTTCTGCCTCCCCATATTGCATGAGAACTATGACTGTAGGTTTCCCTTTAAGTAAGATGACCTGTCAAACTGATTAACTAACCTGGCTAAGATTGATCTTAAAACATCAGAAATAAAACAAACAAACACTTTCTTAGAAAAAAAAAAAAAACTAAAACCTGAATACTTATTTTATTGAAATTCTACTGATGTGTTACTTGCATAAACACGTCTATGTCAGAATTTGTGGGGTGGCCCTTGACTGGTTTATGTCTTAAGCCGGACCAATAAGCGTGAACTGAATACAACGATTAAAGGGACGTTAATTAACACAGGCAGGTGATGGTGATGACAGGAAAACCAAAATAAGGGCTAACAAATGGGAGAAACCAAAACAGACAGTTCAGTAACATTCTGTAAAACTGAATAATTTCTCACATTAAGCAATGTATTATCTTTTACTTTAAGATGTCCTACTTTAGCTGAATGCTACTGCTCCAATTTATTTAACATGTTCAAATGAATTGGGACAGCAAACTAAACTTTTTTTTTTTTTTAAATAGAATGAAGAAACTTGCACATCATTGCATAATGATCACACAAACTTTATACTTAATATATTCCCCTTTATTGGCTGGCTTTTTCTTCAAGTTCATTTTACAGGGTTCCCACTCTAAGCCAAATGACGAATTCCCTGACTTTTCCCTGACTAAAAAGCTTAATTTCAATGACCTATAATGAATGGATCCATCCATTTGAAAGCTTTAATTACTTGTTCACAGATGTTTTTAGTACAAAACACATTGTTTTTGCTTTTACCCATTAAATGTACTTTGATATTTTACTGTACTATTTTTTTTTTAGGGATGCACCGAATATTCAACTGAAATTATTCGGCCGAAAATTTCGGTGTTGGGCCGAATACGCGAAAAGCCAGAATAAATACCGAATAATAACGTGACGCGATTAAATAGAGTGTGGAAGCAATTAAAACTGTCAGAGAAAGACGCAAACATCATAACAAGCATCAACAGCGAAAGACTGTTTAACACCGCATTGCATGTCTTCGATGAGAAGAGGAACGGCTGGTTGTTGCTGGTTGCTGTATGATGTCTGAAATCGCTAAATGGCCTTAAACCATTACTAAATAAACTACGTTATTTTTTCTAATACACGAACAAATTGTATCCCGACAGTGCTGCAGCTCGTTAGCCAAGGTTCAAAGTCCAATGCGCAAAGAAAATCTGAGCTGAAACAGCTTCATGAGAGAATCATTCTGCTCCTGTCAACAAAAAGAGGTATTGTTTTATGCGTTTATGGTTTCCGCCAAAATAAAAGTCAACATTCATAAATGTTAGTACTGTACTTTTACTGTTGTTCTGTAAAATAAAATAGTAAGACAAAAATAATGATAACAAAAATTACAACAGCTCTATTAATACATTCATTATAACATTCAGACATAGTGTTCAAACTGGGATCTGTAATATTTTCTAATGTTTTAAAAGAAGTCTGCTCAGCATGACTATATTCATTTGTACACAAAACAAAACATGCCTGATTCAAGGTCTTAAAAATGAATATTTTACTAATTTATTTTAAGTTAAATTGTGCTTTGTTGGTAGGTCTACTAGAAAGTTAAAAATGTTCAGTGTTAAGTAAATATTTTATTTTGTAATTGATTTTTTTTTTCTTTGAAAAGCAAGGCAAAATTGTAAAAAGCACATTTTGATGTTTTAATTTTATGCAATGGTGAAAAAAATTGGCAAAACACATGAGGTCTGATTGGTCCAGATGCACTTTTATGTTCTTTGATCATAATTTTAAAAATACATATAATTTTCGACTTAAACTTCAACAATGAAAATACAGTTTAAAAATATGACTTATCTGTAAACTACTATTGTACGTGAATTAAGCACTAGTAAAAGAATTAAAGTATATTATAGTATTTAATGTGAGACCACTATCAATATGACTTTTTATACAAAATATAGCTGTGGCACAGTATTGGTGTCATTTCCACCACAACACTGTAATGTCCCTTTAAAAAGTTTGTGTGAAAGATTTTTTAGGTGGTTTCTATGGAAATGTTTAGTGACATCTGAGCACATGTTGGACATGGAGGGAATTTACATTTCTATAAACAACAAATGAAGAAAAATCAAGGTAAATATCGCTTGATCAGTTCATATATTTATTCTGTGTCAAATTAAAACTACTTAAATTGCATACATGAAATGCTAAGTATTAATTCAAAGGTAATCAGTGAAGCCATCTTCCATTTTTTCCACAAAAACTACAGAAATGTAATTTTACACCACACTGCCTGTGGTGGAAATGACATTTATTGATAAAAAGTACATTGGAATTTTAATATTTCACCCTCATTTCCTGTAATAAATCTATTTTACACTAGGTACAAACAAATAGTTCCTCTCAGCACCTTTTTGATGAAAATGTCCTCATTGAAACCCATTAAAACTGCGATTTTTAATCCTAGGGCCATTTAACTATAAAATGATACAGTATTTGCTAATAGGCTTTTATTCTGTTGACAAGGCTTTGAAAATTCATTTTGACTACCTTTTACACTTTAGATTGGCATATAAAGCAAATTACTTGCTTTATTCCTGTTTTCTGCAAAACAAAATCTTACTAAAAGCTAATTTTTTGAGATATTAACCTCAAATTTGTAACACAAACTTTGACTTTGACTTTCTTTCCAGTTGTTTCATTCAAAATGTTTTATAAAATGTATTTTTTATATTTAAAAAATGCTCATTTCCATAAACTTAAACCTCTCTAACGTTTTTGGTTTCAGTTTTTTTACAGCTTCTTTAAAATGAGACCACACTTAAGTCTGTACTCCCAAGATTAAATTTTTATGACAGTTTTTTGACATGGACATTTTTGTCCTCTATGAACCTCTGTGTAACGTTTTTAAATTGATGCACAAGGGTTAATGACTTTGAGTTTAATGAATTGAGTTTAATGAGTTTAAGAATTTTTCTAATAAATATCTTTACTGTTTCCCTACAGTCATGTTAATGTATTGTCATTTCCACAACACCCCGTCATTTCCATCACAACATACGTTTTTAAAAAATATTTAAAAAGTTCTCATCGTACATTAAAAATGTATCCACAGTTGATGAGATCATGCTCTACTTAATATAAAAAATCAAGTTATTTATTATCTAATAAGCTCTTTCCCAAACCAATATTTAATTTGAGAGTGTGACAGGTGTACAGTTCAGCATTTGGTCTTTAGGGCAGTTAATTTATCTCATTGACAAATGTATAATTATTGTACATTGTGGAAAAACGTAAAACTAGTTACAAAAACGATCTTAGACAATTCTTGAGTGTCATAAGTTATTCCATTTTTAAACAACATCTGTATATTGGAAATGATATTTGTTCATTGCAGGTCAGAAAAAATGTAAAATATTCTATTATAATATTATAAAATTTCTCTTGTACTCTAAGTTTGTCCTCTTTGGACTCTGATTCTAGCTGCCTGCCCCGACCCTTCAGCCTGTTTACGTTTTGTTTTTGCAGTGCTTGCACTGTCTATGTCACGTTGCTTGATTCCATAAAGAAACTGCAGATGGATCCGCATGCCTCAGACCCTTCATCACACTACCTATCTTATCTAATACGACTCTATGCTCCATCCAGGTCTCTGAGGTGTGCTGACCTTATACAGCTGCCTGTTCCTAAAGTAAGATTAAAGCACAGGCTGCCTCTAAACTCTGAAATTCATTACTATTGTCTGTGAGGATGGCCCCAACTTTGGTTGCCTTTAAAACTAGACTTAAAACACATTTTTATCCTTCAGTTTTTAATTCAGTTTAAGAGCTGTGGTCTTTTAAATTCCTTTACCTTACTTTTGATGTTTGTTTTATGACCTTTTATGTATAGCACTTTGGTCAACTACTGTTGTTTTTAAATGTGCTATAGAAATAAACTGACAAAATGTTGTTTTAAATCAAAGTTTATCTCAGACACATTAGTTTTGACAGTTGCACCACATTATGATTAAATTTGAGGTCATCTTCGCCAGTGTCACCTGCTACAGAGATTTTGGCAGTAATACTTGGCTGAAAACTGGCATTCATTTGCAGCAGCCCACATCTTATACAATGGTGATACTTTGCTTTTGCATCAAAGTCATTCTGCCAGGCATAACACTTCACACAGCAATGATGGATGCTAACCTCAGCAGCATTAACGTGAGCAGTCAGTGTTGTTACTTCTCCTTCATCAATTGTAAATGGCAAATGTAAGCCTGGACCAGGCAAATCTGCCACCGGTTTCATTTCTGACTGAAAATCGGGTTGTTGTTAAATAGAAATCACCCCTAAACTCTCTGGTGGAGACATTAGTAATGTCATATGACTTACCAGTGACCAGTGTTTGAAGTTGTGTCTCCCACAACTGAAGCTTTATACAACCTGTGTGACAAGTTTGCATTTCTATGGGTACTCCCCTGATTTCGACAGTTTTGTTTACAGAACCAACTAGAGCTGCCTTCATTTTGACAATGGCAACCTGGGAAAAAAAAATTACATAAACACGTTTAAAAAAAAGAAAGAAAAATCACATTTAGAATGATATGAGATTCAAATCACAATTTTTAGATAACGTTTTTAATAATATGAACAAAAAATTTACTCAACTATGTTGATTTTTGATCATTTTTTAAATAAACTTGGTAATTGGTAATTAAATAAACAGTTTTAGACCACCATTTGAACTGAATGTAACGCATCCAGGGTGTAATAACTGATACAAGATCTGGATACACCACTGGGCTTTTGTTCAGTTTGTGACTAAAATATTTTGTTATTTCGATTAGATATTCATCAAGTGTTGTAAACTAAAAAGACTATGATACAAATGTGATGTAATTTAAATACTATGGCTTTTGCGTAGATGTTTAAAGATATACTTCTTTAGCTTCTGTTTATACAAAATGGTAACACTTCACAATGAGAATCCATTTGTAGCATTAACTAAGATTTAGAAAAGCTGTAGAATGTTAGCATTGTTCCTTACTAATGTGTTATTTACTGATATATTCTTTGATGTTTATGTTGCTTTTTATTAACATTAATGAACTATAAAATAACTGTAATGCTCAATACATAATTTATATTCATACATTTATTCTTTTACAAAATATGGTAATCTAATATCAGTCAACCTCTACTATAAAGCAGTCTGAAACAGTGTTACTCAAGCCTATACAACAGAAACAGCACTGCATTGTGACACTGCAACATGCAGTGCTCTAAAAAACACAGATAGCAAGATATATGGCCTACTTGTGACAGAACACAAACAAGACCCATAGATTTATTATTGAACATTTTTTAAATATGTCCATTATTTCCCACTCTACTCACTCTGTACGACAGCCTTTGCCCAGGCACACTCTTATTCAGGTAAGTACACTTTTAAGTGTTTAAAATGTTTTCTAGAGGTGCAATGGTACACTTATTCAAACAAATTTATATATATATGTAAGGGATAATGTAGATCCAGCAGGTTGTTATCTGGGAATAAAGCCCGACAGGCTTACCAACTGCCTGACGCAAAGCGTCTGTCTAGTCTTAATAATATTATTATTATTAAGCGTTAATAATAATAATAATAATAATAAAATATGTTTGTAAATCAGTGGTTCTTAATCCAAACATTTTGGATGTCTCCCTTATTGAACACACCTGATTGAAATCATCAGCTCATTAGGAGAGCAATCCATGAACTAAACTAATGAGCTGATGATCTCAATCAGGTGTGTTAAGCAAGGGAGACAATCCAAAATGTTTGGATGATTTACAAACATATTTTTGCTTTTTATGATTTTAAAACGTTTTATACTTCACAGTTAGCAATTTTTCTCAAAAATGTGCAGAGCAGGGGTCCCCCACGACTGGAATTGAGAACCACTGCTGTAAAGATACTTATGTACGTAACATTACAAACGTCATACAGTATTGTTGACGAGGGCCAGCATTTTTTCTCCTTTATACCAAGGGGCCAGATTACTAATCAACATCCACACACATTTTACACCATCTTACTCAATTTCCTTTTTATTGAGGGAAATTAAAGTATAATTAATGCAATTTGTCTTTAAAGATTTTATTAACTACAAAACGTGTGCAGTTATGCTAGTCCAGAAGAGAAAATTTGTTGTCAGCTGACAGCAGTATTACCCCAAAAAGTCAATATGAACATCTCAGTTGCTTTGTCTGTAAATTTGCAACAAACAAATGTAGAGACATCCTATTTTTATTAGTGGCCTACAGAACATTCTCAAAACAGCCTAAGAGGACAGTTAAACAGGGCTTTTTCAAAAAAAAAAGTTATTCCAAGAGTACCATAATATATCTGAATATCTGCAGGATTTTTAACATCAAATTTTAGACATTCAAAGACCTTTTTAAGACCTGCACTTCACATTTTAAATCTTTACATTTTTTTAAGAAAAGGGATGAGTGAAAAGTATCAATTATTATATTCATTAAAACAATTATTGTATAATGCTAAATGACCGTGCAGCAGTGGGCAAGTAATTAAATCAGTGGATGTCCAAACACAGTGAAACACCCACTTTTCACAGTTATTTGTTATCGATCAACATCTGTGCACACTTAGGCCATAACCTAATTTCTAACAAAAATTATATTCCCGTGGCTATAATATACCTACACTGAAAAAAATGGACATAACAGGTCTTTGAAATTACAAAAATGAATCATGTTTATTCAACACAATTCATTTATGTTTCTGTTGTGAATATATTTAATTAAGTAGATTTCAATTGTTCATTTAGAGTGGGGCACTCCGGAGCAGATGGTGGCGCTATTTACACATAGCCATCTTGTTCAAAAGATCAAACAGAATCACTGAAGAAGACAACTACATTTTTAGGTGACCATGACAGTGGTCAGTGTTTGCTTTAGTTGGGCTCTAGACACTTGACTTTTTAACATTACATTTTGTTTGGCTCTTGTAACTCAGTTATATCAGCTAGACAATCCAAGAGATAAGAAGCTCAGGTGATGTTGATTATGTTTTATCATCTGACCTGAATTTCTAAGTTATCTTTTTGATTCTAGACATCCTGTGCTTGGACAGTTTAAGATCGGGAATTGTCAACATATTCAGTAAAAAAAAATATATAAATATAAATATATATATTTATATATATATTTTGTTGAGGCGCACACACAGACATCAAGAACCAGCGTATGAATCTCAACAGTGGTGACAAATAGCATATTCAGAAAAACAGATTCATGTGGCAATGCATGATGGGAACCATGGATGAGTTTTGATTGGCTACAACATGCTGATTTGATGATCACCGTTGTTGAGATTCATACACTGGTTCTTGATGTCTGTGCGTGCCTAAACAATATGTTTGTTTTTTATTTTAACATCAGAACTGCCTGAAAGAAATCTTTTCAAAATATATATAAATTTCAGAATCTATTGCCATTGGTTTACAAGGCTGTAAAGGAAAATGAAAAGTAAAGGAAAATTAACTCAGAGATTAGACTCTAGGTGAAATAATGATAATGTTAAAACATAATCATGAACGCCTGATGACTGCTGTTCTTGGCTTGTCTGGCTGTTTTAACATAGACACAACAGCCAAACAAAATCTATTATTAAAGATATAAGTGTGAAGATCCCAACTAATGCAAACACTCACCACTATAACGGTTGCTTAAAAATGTTGATTTTCTCTTTCTTTTCTTTGGTGATTCTGCTTGTTATCATCAGGTGTCTATACTAATGTTTAATCATCAGCTGTTAATTACCTAATTATCTCATTAACTTCAACACTGCTTCAGTATGTGTCCACACTCAGAGTGTTATATTAACACTGGGGATTTTGCTGTGTAGGTTTTTTTTTTTTGGTTAGTTTTTTGTCCAGTGAAACCAATATTTTTTGTTTACATTTTACTTATTTTTAGTGCAGTTGTATTCATTTTGAATGGTTAATTTGTAAGATTCTCATTTGATTCATTTTAATTAATTCTTATGTGTTGACTTTAATTAATAATATTGCTTGGAACCTGTTGACACAATTTTATTGAGTTAATGTGGTGTATCACTTTCTGCAGTGTACAGCAGTTCTCATTCTTCTTCATTGATGCATTAGCGCCACCATCTGCTCTGGAGTGCCCCATTCTAAATGAACAATTGAAATCTACTTAATTAAATTATGTTCACAACAGAAACATAAATGAATTGTGTTGAATAAACATGATTCATTTTTGTAATTTCAAAGACCTGTTATGTCCATTTTTTTCAGTGTACAGTATAATAAAAATGGCAGTCAAGCACATAGCTAAAAAATATGCTCATATATTCACACAAACACTGGATCTTCATATCATATGATATGTCTTCTCATTCTGAACAACTTTGCCTCTTGGACCACTAATGTCAATCAAACTGTTCTTTAAAAATTTACATTATTTAAAAACCTACTGTTGTGAACTAGTCCTGTTTTTAACTCAGAATCAATAAAACCAGTACAAACTGCCGTACAATTCTCTGGACTCTAGATAAACAATTATCAAAAAAAAAAAAAGAAAGAAAGAAAGAAAGAAAGAAAAAAAAAGTTGAACATTTGCATTTGGACAGCAATAACAGGGACATTTTATAATAAAATCATGATCTACTGTAACCAAAAGTCAATAAATCCTAAAAGAAACAAACCTAAGTAAAATCATGCATCATGATTTTAAATGAGCATAATTTTTATGGACATAAGGCAAAAAATGGCAATGTAATAGTTATAAAGCTTAAAAACCAACACATTTCAATTAAAAAAACTCCATGACAACTCAATTGCAATAATAACCACCAGATGGCAGTAGAAGACCACTAATGGGCTCATTCACATTACTTGACAGTACTTTAATGGTTTAAGGTTTTGAATTCATGCTAAGACAATACTAAATCACTGTTTGTTATAACATTTCAAATCACATTTAGTCAGTTTACCACTTCATTTATACAGATAAATCATATTTGACAGTTCTGTAAGATTATGATTACAGTGAAACCTGAAAATGACATATAAACTGTTAAAAGGACCTAAAGTAAGTGTTTTGTTACCTATCATTTATTACAGAAATCTCTTATGTGCAATAAAATGTGTGTGAATGTGTCTGTTTGTAATTATGCTTAATGAACATAATAGTGTAACCATTTCATTTCTGTGTATGCTTGTGTTTGTGAGCGTATTCTCTATCATGGATGTGTTCTGGTGTCAGCCATTTATTTCATGTTGCCCTACACCTTAACAGCATAGAAGCCATAAAGGCCTTATATGCTCGAACCCCGTAATTGCTGCTTGCAGCTATATTTATTATTATTCTGTGCTAAAACTGAACGGGCAGCCCAAACCGTAAGGCCTAGAGAGCTGAAACTTGGTCAGATGGTAGTAGTATGGCTTGCTACTCAGACACAAAACCCAGGCCCAATCGACCTATAGGTGGCGCTGCACCGATCAAAAATGTGAAAGTGCTCACAACTCTTAAACCGTTTGTCGTAAACGCAAAATGTTTGCATTTTTGGAATCCTTGGGTCAAGAAAATTTCCATAAATTTGACTTATGTCCAAAGCTTACTTTTGCAAACTAGTCCTAGGTTCACCCGATTGGAACCAAACCACTGCAGAAATGTTCTCTGGATAGTGATTATAAATGGTCATCAAAAAAAACCTTGAAATTTGGACTCACCGTCGTGAATGGGCCCCAAAAGTTTTAATAAGGTGGGGGGCCATTTTTATTTAAATGACTGTAACTCATGAACGGAATGAGATATCTTCACTAAACTCGGTACACATGTAACGGCTCAGTCTTTGGTCAAATAAAAGGTAGAAACTGCTATAACTACGCAAGCATTAGTCCAAGTGACCTGAAAATTGGTATGCAGTGTCTTTGTCCAATGTGCCACAAGGGTCTATTGAGGACATTGGTGTATTTGAAAAAACATGGCCTCCATCAACCAAAGTAATTTCAGCACCTATTAGACAAGGTTAACAGGCCGATCGTAATGAAACTCAGTGGAAATGTTTGACTCATGGTCCTAAAGGTCTGTACGAATTTTGGAAGAAATCAGCCACTAGTTGGCGCTAGCGATCAATTTTTTTTTCCCCCTCTGTAATCACGTGGTGTTTCACACATCCACACACTATGCATATCATTTGATAGATCTCCTCATATCGAGCAATCATTTATTAATTATTCACAGAAATTTTAAAAACCTACTTTTGCGATCTAGTCCTAGATTTTTTGCTCAATCTCGATTAAACCACTGCACCCCAATAATTGCTGCTTGCTTGTTTTTTATGTATTTTTGCCTCATGTGATTGGACCGTTCTTGACTGTCAAATCTGCGCAATATCTCTTCAGAGATTAAAGTAAATTAGATTTTATCTTTTAAGAAACCTTTCACAAGCTGTTCAAATAAAGAAAAAAATTGAATAAAAATATAAATTATGAAGCTTGGATGGTGTTTGCGAGCACGATTTTAAAAACAAGGCTCATTTTGTCAAAACACTACACACAATTTACACATCTACACATACAAGTAGCAGAACATTTCAGATCTTTCGCAAAATGAAACACTTCATTCAAAAATGTAACAAAAGTTTTGGTACCATATGGGTGGGGGGGGGGGCGGGTAGTAGTGTTGGTGTTTTTTTTTTTTTTTTTTTGGTTTTGTTTTGTGTTTTTTTTTTTTTTTTTTTTTTTAAAGATTTATTTTTGGCCTTTCTGGCTTTATTGCGATAGGACAGATCATTATTGACAGGAAGTGAAGTGGGAGAGAGAGAAGGGGGTAGGGTCGGGAAAGGTCCTCGAGCCGGGATTCGAACTCGGGACGCCCGTAGCGCAACAGCACCATATGTCGGCGCACTGCCCACGAGGCTATCGGCGCCGACTGTTTTGTGTTTTTTTTTATTAGAGAAAACAAGTAGTAAGTAAATGGATAGAGTACAAATCTAAAAGAGCATAATTTAAAGAACAGAATTAGAAAAGACTGTGCTAGAGTTAGAGGGTTAAATTAAAGTTAGAAAAGATGAGTTTTTAACCAATACTGTTCTCAGCTGTTCGGCGTGAGTTGGGCAGGTCATTCCACCAGGAGGGTACATTTAATGAGAAAGTCCGTGAAAGTGATTTTGTGCCTCTTTGGGATGGCACAATAATGCACCGCTCACTTGCAGAACGCAAGCTTCTAGAGGGCACATAAGTCCGAAGTAATGAATTCAAGTAAAGGGGTGCAGAGCCAGTGGTGGTTCTGTAGGCAAACATTAATGCCTTGAATTTAATGCGAGCAGCTACTGGTAGCCAATGCAGACTGATGAAGAGAGGAGTGACGTGCGTCCTTCTTGGCTCATTAAAAACTAGTCTTGCAGGTGCATTCTGGATTAATTGTAAAGGTTTGATAGAGCTGGCTGGAAGACCTGCCAAAAGAGCATTGCAATAGTCCAGTCTGGACAGAATAAGAGCTTGAACAAGGAGATGTGAAGTATGTTCCGAAAGAAAGGGACGGATCTTCTTGATGTTGAATAAAGCTAATCTGCAGGAGCGGGCAGTTTTAGCTATATGTGTTCTGAGAAAGTCAGTTGATCATCAATCACAGCTCCTTTTTGTTTTTGAAGGAGTTATGGTTGTTTTTATAGAGTTATAGAGTTATTGTTGTTATAGAGTTTTTTTATGTTGAGTTTTTATAGAGTTAGTATAAGTAGAAAAAGGTATTAAGCATTTTGAAATGTAGAGTTTAAATTTATTTAACAAAATGTGACAGACAAAACAGAAAATGAACTATTTGGCTAATTGTGTGATGTAGATGTGTTGCTGTGTTAAGAGTTTAGAAAAAGTACTTTAAGTATTAGTAAACGCTTGTTAGCAATTGAAAAAAAACTGTAAATATGCTTATCAGTTGTTACAATATTTTAAATAAAGATCTTTTCAATCATTTTGAGCTGCTGTTGTTGCAGAAATAGAGGCTTTATACTGTATTTAAGGTTTGGAACATTAGGTCTACATTTCTGACATGATGTGTTTAAGCATTTGAAAAAAGACTAAAAAGACCCATGATTTTGGTTTTGGGTAAGCTTGTACGAAAAGAAAATGTTTGCATTTTAGAAACATGGTAATTGACTGGATTTTGTGTGAAAACAACACATATTGTGTTAATTGTATGGTCACGACAGACCGATGTTGTGCTAATTGTGTTTAGAGTTTTGAAAATATAACTGCAGATTGGACAAAAGTTTGTTAGCAATTGAAAAAAACTGTAAGTAACAGATCAATTAAATATTTAGAATATTTAGCTGATTCCACTCTCAGTTGAAGGAATAGTCAGGTGTTAGCTATTTCCATTACATCAACATAGAGTAGAAAAGACCTCTTTGAATTGGTTTTGTGGATGCAGAACAACACCAAGAATCAGAGAATGCCTAAGAGAAGGAGATAAATAGTTGTAGGAGTAGTTGGATTAGAAAAAGGGAGAAGAAGAGGTAGGGGAGAGGAGTAAGAATGTGTTCTGGACTGTTCATTTTTATGTTTTTTTTTTTTTCTCTTACACATGTGGAACCTATGAAAGCTTACTTCTGCCACAGAATATAAAGGGTAATTTTAAAACTTTTTTTTTTTTTTATCTCACAAAAACAAAATTGTAAATTGTAAACTCACCATTCCAAGAATAGAAGTCCAAATTGTGAGATAAATAAGTGACAGTTAACCTTTACCCTTTATATGATGTGGCAAAATTGTAACCAAGGACTATGTATGTTGGAATTTCAATCAAGGTTCCAACTGAATTTCTTCATAGGTTACCCTATCTTTTTCTATTGTACATTCTGTAAAGTAATGACTCAATTCAGTTTTAGATAGTATGTTGCAAAGAAATAACACATTCAACACTTTAAAATGTAAAATGGGTTTTAGCTGAAGGCAAACTGAAGGCTAAATTAAAACAACAACAACAAAAAACAAACAAACAATGGATTTTATATTATATGCAGGTAGAACTGAAACATGACAAGTAATGCAGTTTTTGTAAAGCCATCAGCTGTTAGTATTTTGACAGTCACTGTGCTATGATTGACTATATGTTTCTGTTGAACAGAAACTAGTGCTAAAGTTTTGACAGAATGACTCGGTTTTGAATAAGGTTTGCTGTGTTTTTATAGAGTTAGTATATGTAGAAAAAGGTATTAAGCATTTCGAAATGTAGAGTTTGAATTTATTTAACAAAATGTGGTTTTGGACAAAAAATTAACTATTTGGCTAATTGTATAAAAATGCATTTTAGAATATTTGAAATTACATAAAGGTTGTAAAATGAAAAAAGAAAAAGCTGCCTTAAATATATATAAAATAAAATAAATAAATAAATAAAAAATTGAATTGCTGTAATGTTTTTTTGCTCACTGGAAGACAACCGAAAAACGAAAGTGAAAGCTTTAAGTCACATTACTTATTAAACAGTACAAACTGGATGAGGAAGTGAATTTATAATTACTCCATACATAGCCTGCAGATCACAACACGTTAGAGGAAGTCTACAGGTCCTCTCATTTATATCTGTTCCACGTGGATTACTGCAGCGCTTTGAATAAAAGATCACTTGGGATATAAAAGACATCAGTAAGGTATATATGTCATCTGCTACATACATTGTAGGCACTGTTTGCTTTTTTTTGTATTTTAGTATATTACATGCTCATTGTTATATTTTAGAAATGCATTGTTCTAGAATAACAGAATACAGTGAGTTTGTACTCGTTTGATTTTTAAAAGCTCAAAATATTAATTTAATTACAAGTTACACACCAATCAAGCAGGATCTAAGCAGGCATCTAAGTTTCATTTACTCTAATTTAAAATGTATGCAAGCATGTATGTATTTATAATATAAATACAATTATATTATTTATTTATTTTTTGTTCTATAGATTATATCAGGCCATCTCTCTCCCTCTCTCTATATATATATGAGAAGATAAATACAGTTTTAGGACATCATGAAGAAGAGGTATGTCTGTCTATCTTTTACGAAAGGTTTAAATAATTTTAAGATATTTAAGGTATTTGAGAAGTGATCATTCTGATCATGTAAATATTTTCATCTGAATAACTAATTTCATTTCTTTTTTTTCTTTTTTTTTTATTGTTTGGCCCTACCAATATGTCAGTCTTTTTTTATTTGTATTAATATGGATCAAACTCAGGCTCCCATAGAAACAAGCCTACCATACTGTATGCTTTAAGAATACTGTAATAGAGAGGAGGACAAAAATAGCTGAACATCACTTGTGTTTCACTAAAGAAAGACATTAAGGTGTGTTTGAAATGACATAATATAATGAACATTGTGTAGCAGAATTATAGAAAATTTAGCAGATATCAGCAGTTGTTATTGAATCATTTACTGTACATGACATGATGGTCTCTGATGGTTTATTTTCAGATATCGGATTTTAATAGTTTTAATTGTGATTGCATTGGCATTGACGCTCATTCTGGCACTCTCGCTGACACTCACTAAGAGATCAAGTGAATCGTCTAGTGTAAATTCCTGTGTAAAGTCCACTGGGTGTAACTCAACAAGGTGCTATGCTAAAGCAGCAGTGGCAACCGATGCAGGGAAATGCTCTGAGATCGGGAGGTATGATTACAAATAGCCTCATATATGTTTATGTGAAAGACTTAATGCATAAGCAACCCTAGCATGACTAATATGGAGTCACTTGAAATCTTCACTTAACTTTAAGCTCTTTGACTTGCAGGAACATATTACAGAGTAGTGGTTCAGCAGTTGATGCTGCTATTGCTGCTCTGCTGTGTTTGAGTGTGATCAATCCCCACAGCAGTGGCATCGGAGGAGGAGTGGTTTTCAACATTTACAATGCATCAACAGGTACGTGAGAGACTTGACCAGACTCAAACAACAATCTCCCACAATGGCTACAGTTAAAAAAAAGTGGACCTGTTCCAAAAAAAACAAAGGATATTATTATGTGTTGATCTGTATATGCAGATGTATATAGGTTATTGATCTTACCTAGCCGAATCACTGCAGCCCATTGGCTGCTGGGCCACTTTTTTCTGTTAAATGAAATGTTTTATGCCTTTACCCTCAGGAAAGTTGGAGACAATTATTGCCAGAGAAACTGCTCCAAAGGATGCTTCTGAGAACATGTTTGGTGAAAACCCAAAGAAAACCAGAAAAGAAAAACCAGGTAAACCACAGTAAATGTACATATACCCAATACCATCCATTTTACAGCACAGATTCAGCACATTAAAACAGCCAAATGATGCCTCCGATGATTTCTTGCTAGTCTGGCTCTTGAATGACTAGACCACTCCTCTGCTTTTTATTGACTGACAGGATTGTTTATAGCTGTACCAGGAGAACTTCGAGGTTATGAGATGGCACACCAAAAGTACGGGAGACTGCAATGGAGGGAGCTGTTTGAGCCTAGTATAAAACTGGCAAAATATGGTTTCCGGATTGGCAAAGCTTTGGCTGAAGCCATCAATGAGACTAGACACATAATTCTGAATGATACAGCTTTATGGTAAGAAGTGTTTAAAAAATAAAAATCACACTTTCTCAGTGGCAGCTGTCTTGACCATAGATGTACATAACAAATCAAGGCAGTTCTGACCACTATTACAATATTATATGAAGACTTCAGATGCAAAAGATGCAAAACAGCACTCAAAAGTTTTTTTTTTAGGTTGTTTCCTTTTATTTTAAATTCCGATCAAAATTCTGTAAAACTACAAACATTGGGCTTCATTTATCAATCTAACGTAGAAACAAGCATAGATTTGAGCGTACAAATCATCTTAGGACAGAGTTCACGTGTGATTCATGAAACATTTGTATGCCGCCAATCCTGTCGTATGAATGATCACACGTTGATAAAAATTTGGTGTCTGAAAGCGATTGTCATTTAAATATCACAACCATAAAAACACCCCGGTTTAGAAGCCTTGCCCCTGGAGTTTAGGACACGGAGAAACAAAACCCAGCCAAAAAGAGGAAGTAAACTTGTAAAGGGGAAAAAAATATATATCTTACTCTGAAACACCCTTTAACCTTATATTTGCAAACAATTACATTCATTTATACCTATTTTAAATACCAATAAATATAACAAAATATTTATAAACATTATAGCCTATAGTTCTTTTTAATCCACAACAAACCCTTTAAATTTAAAGGTATTAAAGAACAAGACTAAAAATGAGTAGCTATAAAATTGTATATTAAACTATAAACAAACTATAAACTAAAACACCAAAGACTAGTGAATACAGAATACATATATCAAGCTAAAATGAATACATGAGCAAAGTGAAACTAAACAGCATTGTCCTCTAAGCCTCTCTCATCGACATCCAAATGTTTCCTTTTTGCCATGTAACATTTGGTTGCTAAACACGTATTTGTACTTCACTTGTGTTCCAATATTCACGTAAAACACCCTACGCATGCGCAAAAATTTTTATTTTGGGGCGGCACGCTGACTTTACCTTTTAAATAACTTTAAAGTTTGGTTGACTGCATTTTAGTTTGATTATTGGCTAAAATGTCAAGTTAGCAACGCTGAAATGTAGTGTATGTGCGCGTGAAGCACCTGCACGACCAGTTACATTTAATAAAGATATAAAGAAAACAAATAAAATGCATTAAGAGTGTCACAAAATGCAAAGTTGTTTTTTCTCTTTTTTAAAATCTGTTAATTAATTAAGAGAAATGCATTTGGTGTAGACTAGCCCTCTTTATTTAATTTATTCTTTTTATAACTTCTGTTTTTCTCCATGCACTGAAGTGCGGCCAGTTGGGCGATGTGAAGACGTGTGAATCCTCATGGTCTGTTGTTTATGCTGTCATTTGCGTATACAAAACTAACACCCTAAAAGAATAAAAAATATGTTTTGTTTGTCAGCCAGGTAAATGATCTAAATCAACAAAATGCTAGCATTATGTAATTCTCCGAAATTTTCTATGCTGCACGCAAATTCAGGCTAACTCCTAAAAACCTGCGTACACGAGCTCAGACCTGACGTGAGATTTGATCGTAGCCACCGCTCATGTTCATATTGATAAATTACAAGTTTTGCGTATGCCCAGTTTTCTGTTGTACGTTCGTTTCATAAATGAGGCCCAATATCTGCCAATTTACAACTCAGCTGTTAATTTAAGTATTGTGACATTAATGACAAATTACAGTAATTTACATTTTTATACAGAAATTACTGTTTTCTATACAGTATTTTTTCCTATTTACTTAAATTACATACACATGTGTAAAATTCTGTAGATAAACATTAATTGTACTTGGTTACATCAACATTAACACTTGGGAGACCCAATCACCTCTCAGCACTAGAAGAAAAGGCCTTTGAACAACTTGCAACATTAACACACAAGAACACTTATTAATAATCCCAATTTAGGAAGGAGATTGTCAAATTTGGGGCAAGTAACCAAGATTAATGGTCAAAAAGATGCACAGCATAACCATCACATGTAAATCCATGATGGAAATCATGAGCTAAAGCAGTGGTTCCCATTTCCAGTTCTGGGGACCCCCTGCTCTGCACATTTTGCATGTCTCCCTTATTTAACACACCTGATTGAGATCATCAGCTTGTCAGGGGAGAGAGCCATGAACTGAACTAATGAGCTGATGATCTCAATCAGGTGTGTTAAATAAGGGAGACATGCAAAATATGCAGAGCAGTGGGTCCCCAGGACTGGAATTGGGAACCACTGAGCTAAAGACTTAGAAGAAAGAAACAAACCAACATCCCCAGTTACGATGTCTTATTGGTCAAGACACCATGTGTCCAAGAGCCCAGTATAAAAAACTCACCATAAATTTTGATTTTAGCTGTTGCTTTTAGCTATTCCTATTTACTCATGCTTTTAGCTTTCGCTTTTTGCATTCTTTAAGCGCACTCTGGCTTGCATACCAGTTGCTCCTCTAAAGAAATCATGAGGTCATCACACTTCAATGACAATGACAGAATGTAAGGTCATGTGAAACTTGAAGATGAAAGAAAATAAAGGGGAAACACTGTATACAGACCACCCGTGGCACGATCTGAGACACTGAAGACAGGTCCGGGAAGAAAAAGATGGTATACTTTTCACTGGACGCAGTAACATAATTCTCCACCAAGTGTGGAACTGCAGGGCAACGGAGGACCCAGAGTTCAGAGACAGGGAACAATTAGGAAATAATGCGCATGTATATTAACTAAGGAATGACCAAATTGAACACCAAGCATTTTACCTGACACATGGGAGGACACAGGCTCCACCTGAAGATTATAGAATCTTGTAAAGGTGTTAGATGTCGCCCAGCACACAGCTCTGCAAATGTCTGCAAGAGCAGGAAACACTGAGTGGAATGAGCCCTCACTCCCAGGGGGCACAGCTTACCTTGCGACTGGTACATCAAGGTGATGGCATCCACTAATCAATGAGCAATCAATGCCTCTGTTTGGAGACAGACATTTCGCTGTCCTGTAAAGCAGACTGCTCAGAGTGTCTGAAGCTCCGGGTGTGTTCCACATAAATACACAAAGAATGGATGGGACACAGCAACGCAAGAGCTGGGTTGGCCTCCTCCAAGGGCAGTGCTTGGTAGTTCACTGCCTGGTCCCGAAAGGGAGTGGTGGGAACCTTGGGCAGTTCCCCCCACCCTCTTGATTGAATTGAGCACAACCAGGAGCAAAGGCAGCAACAGGAGGGGGACAGAATCCTCTCCAACTTTTCCTGCAGGAAGGAAAGCACCACACCAACCGAGCATAGACCCCACTTCAAAGCATAGGCCTGCCTCATAGAGGGGACTCTAGCTAGCCAGAGAGGTCTACTGCATCCCATGCAGAAGCAAGATGTGCAGGTTTTATAGATCAGGTTACAGGTGACAAATTGTGCCCATTCCCCTCAGGAGAATTCCGTATGGAGGGGCGAGAAGCATGAGGTCACGAGAAGCATGAGATCATCAAGCCAGGTCCAGGTGGGCCAGAATGGTGCAACCAACAGTACCTGCTCCTCGTCCTTTCTGATCTTGCACAGGGTCTGTGCAAGGAGGCTTACTGGGGCCAAGGCTTACTTGCCTAAACCCAAGGGCCAGCTGTGTGCCAGTGCATCCATGCCAAGGGGGAGTCTCGGTTAGGGAGTAGAACAGCCAGCAGTAGGAGGATTCCCAGAAAGCAAACAGGTCCACCTGGGCTTCCTTGATTTAGCTCCAAATAAGCTGAACCACCTGAGGATGAATTATCCATTCCACACGCCACAATTTGAGCCACGTTTGACTTCAGAGGAAGAGATGGCGGGTGAGTTGTGACATGCGACAAGAGTGCACTCTCTTGATGGTTGATGTACACTACCATCGCTGTGTTGTCCATCTTGACAAGTACATGCTTGCCTTGCAGTAGCGGGCAAAACCGGTAAAGAGCTAGCAGTACTGCTAGCAACTCGAGGCCACTGCAGTCGAGGTGCCACCCAGGAGCCCGAAGCTGCAAACCCAATGTATACGATTTTGGAGGCATCTGTGGTGACAACAAAATGCCTCGACATCAGTTCTATAGGCACACCTGACTGTAGAAAGTAGAGGTCGACCGATATATCGGGACGATATTTGTCTTTTTTTTAATATATTGGCATAGGCCGATATCCGTGTTTAGTTGCGCTGATTTAAAGTCAGGCACCTCCGCGGGCAGCACCATGTTATTGGTGCGGTGGAACGAGCTGCAGCCGCATATGAAGGACCCCAAGTCAGGGTTCCCACGGGTCATGGAATTTCTGGAATATCATGGAATTTTAAAAAGTCTATTCCAGACATTGAAAGTCAGGGAATTTTATATTTATTTTGTCCAAGTCATGGAATATCAGGGATTTTTGTTTGTTGCTTTCAATTTTTGTTTACATTTATCAAAATGTAAATTTTGTATACTGTATTTTGTTTTGTGTTATTTCACACATTTTGCCTATTGTTATGGTTATGAAAACATAAAAATACATTTAAAATAAGTTATTATTTGTAGAAATAGTACAGAAAAATACAGTTCATTTCAAGCGTAAAAAAAACAAACAAACAAAAGAAGTAGTGTATATGTGTGTTTTGTACTAAAAAACATCTGTGATTAAGTAAATAAAGCTTGCAAATGGATGGATCTGTTTATTATAGGTCATGGAAATTCAGCTTATTAGTCAGTGAAAGTCAGGGAAAAGTCAGGGAATTTGACGTTTGGCTTGGAGTGGGAACCCTGCCAAGTCAAAGCTTTTTGGAAAGTTCTGGGAGACAAATGTAAGTCTTAAATTCGGATATTTCAAAGTCTTATGGCCATATATTTACTATATATTACTAGTAAACTAAGAAGTGTTGCTATACTTAGTAAAAGACAAAACGAATAGCATAAAACCGTTATAACTGGCATAATGCTACAGCTGGTTGACGTTTTGCATACTTGCAGTTGTCTTTAAGGACTGTAGTCGAACACTATCAGTAGCTTGCTTGCTAACATATTACCCCCAATGTCATAAGTTCTGTTTTATTTTTCCTGCATCGGAGTCAGAGAATTTCACTTTGTGCGTGAAGTAGAGAAGGCGGCAGCTCTCACAAACACTGAAGCATTATGAACTAGTATGTGTAAATATTAAGCCGCAAAAGGACTATTTAAATATGAATCCTGAATCTTCCACGTGTCTCTATGTTTATGAATGGTGCAGACACGCATGTGTTTACTATAAATACTGATGCTCGCAGTGATTTCAGCATCTGGCGTCTCAATAAATGATGACATAAATACATAAACTAGTGCTGTCAAATGATTAATCGCGATTAATCGCATCCAAAATAAAAGTTTATGTTTACATACTATATATTTGTGTTCTGTGTATATTTATTATGTATATTGAAATACACACACATGCATGTATATATTAAGATAAAATATTTTAGATTTATATCTAAAATATTTATATTTATTTATAATCTAAACTGTATACAGGTATAAATATATATCCATATAAATATTTTGTTTTAATATATACATGTATGTGTGTGTATTTATATGTACATATTAAATATACAAAGTAAACACACATATAGTATGTAAACATAAACTTTTATTTTGGATGCGATTAATCGCGATTAATCATTTGACAGCCCTAACATAATCTCTGAGAGTCACTTCATTTGCATTTGACCGTTCCATTTGAGTAAAATATATTGTTATATATAATACTATTACTACTACTGTTGAAAAAATAATAAAACTTTATTTGTAAAGAAATAATTACTCAATATTTCTTTCATGTTTTACTTTTAATGGTAAATCTCCTTTACTTGACAAAAAAAATTATTTATTAAAAGATTAATTTAATTTTTTTATGCCTTCTGTTAATATAAATGCATAACACAGAATTTCTGAGTGAATAGGCTATAGAGAGTGCTGCGGCACCATTTCCATCTCAGGATCCAGCCATGCAACCAGTGCTGAAGCAGTCTCATATGTAACAGGCCAAGCAGCATAACTGCAGCTGCACAGTTATAGATTTAGAGAGACCATTGTCTTGCCCCAAAGGAATTCAGGCTGATCACCACTGACTGCGCACCCTCGTTTGTGAGAGGTGCTGTCGTGTTGACTGAATCCAACTAAATACAGAGAAAAGAGAAGCTCTGCACAGGTAGTTTGCTCTTTTCACAATTGACTCGAAGCTCCAGATGGTTGAGGTGCTGAATCACCAGATCTGTGTGCTCGCACAATAGATCTTGTGAGTCAGCTAATATTAGCTAGTTGTCAAGATAGTTCAGGATCTGGATGCCTTTCTCTCAAAGCAGGAACAGGGCACCCAGACAGGGAAAGCCCTAAAGAGAGGACTTTGTACTGATACACTCAACCCTCAAAGGCAAACAAAGGAACAGCCTGTGTCGAGGCAGAACTAAGACATTAAAGTGAGCTTGCTTCAGATCAATAGCTGCTAATCCTGGTGTCAGAAGCAAGAAAGAATGTGCTTCTGCGTCAACATCTTGAATGGAAGCCTGTGCAGGGACTGGCTCAAGACTTACCAATTCAGGATGGGACATAACCCACTCCTCTTCTCCGGTACAGTGGAATAGGACCTGGGCCTTGGAGGATGCCTGACAAACTGAATCACGTAGCCGGGCTAGACTTTCCAGTTAAGCCAGTGAGGCAGGCTGGGTAGTGCTAACTATGCCCCCAGCCTCTGTACAAGTGCAATCAATGGAGCGGTTACTAGCACACACCTGGTGGGAAAGCTGTGAGAAGAAAGGTGGCTCAACTCAGGAAACTCAGCATCCCGAAGCAGTGATGAGCAGCTGGAAGCAGCACTTACCTGATCCCCCTGTGACCACTTTGACCTGAATACATTATGGACATGGCTGTAGTGATTTTGCAACTGTTTACCACTGTGTGTCTTGATTAAATTGGTAGACATTTTTTTTTCTTTTTTTTTCTTTTTTTTTTTTTTTAAAGATTATTTAAAAGAAAATTGTCAGTTTTTGCATCTAAAGTCTTCATGTCTCTATTTACACCAGGTTTCCCATAATTCTTTTAGGTTTAATGACATCATCTTGCTTCTGCTCTTCTCTCTCTTCTTTGCAGTGAAGTGTTTTGCAGCTCAGACAAAACTTCAATCTTGACGGAGAATGATACAATAAAATTTCCCAAACTGGCTGAAACGTATGAGATGATAGCAAAAAGCAGCTCGAGTGCCTTTTACAGTGGGTCATTGACTCAGAATATAGTGGCTGATATCAAGGATAAAGGTTATTTCATGCTTAAATGTGACTCTATTCATGTTATATTAAATAATGCATTACAATATTGTTACTCCCTAAAATAGTAACTAATTATGTTTTATGCAAAGTTACTTTTGTTTTGTTTTGTTTTATCTGGGAAGCACTTGCTTGTTTGTTTTTAATATAAAAACTTAGATTTTTAAGAAATGTAAAAGCCCTTTTACACCAAAAAGTGAAATGAATAAGCCTAAGGCTAAAGCAAAAGTCAACATTCTTCAGCAATGTGAAAAATTAGGCACAAATGTTTTTCTTATTACTATAGTTGAATTGTATCAGCATCAAATACACTGGTTAAAAGAATGGGATTAAATACATAAAGAAAACAAAAGGTAACTTGCATTACTTTTACTACATGAAAAAGTAATGCGTTACTTGATAAAAAAGTAATCTGATTTTGTAATTTGAGTTACTTGTAAAGCGTTACTCCCAACACTGTTTAGGGGTATGCGAAATCTGTCTGAATCTTTGTTTTTCGTAACACAGGAGGGAGAATAACACGTGAGGACCTAATGAATTATACACCAGTGTCAAATGACAATGCATTAAACTTTACCTTGGGAAATTACACATTTTATCTTCCTGATGCTCCATTCGGTGGACCTGTGCTTGCTCTGATGCTCAACATACTCGAAGGTCAGTGAATGTGTACCTTTCACACAGCACCATAATATGGTTGTCAGTCCTATATTTCAGTCCTTATTAAGTTTATGTTCACACACAATTCAGTTATTTTCAGGATTCACAACTGCATTCTCTAAAAACCTGAGAGTGGACAGCTAGTTGTTTGTCACATCATACAGTGTGACGGATCTGCCCTGTACTGCACAAATGTGCATCTACTATCTGTATGTCTTAGGGGTGGTCCTGTATGCTTTTGTAACATACAACAATGGAGCTGTGAACATCTGAAGGTTTTTGATCTAGTCCCCGTTTTCCACCAGAGCTGCTCCCGTCAGTTTTGATTTCTATGCATGACTCCAATGCTCTGCTCTCAACACAGATGAATGTCAGATGAATTTGTGGTTTGATGAACTCTTGTCATGTCAAAAGTGATAAGACTTTTCTATTTTATGGACACAATCTTTGTTATCACTTTGGTCACTATTACTTTGATTATTTGTAAAAGAATACAGGATTGAATCCCACTGCATTATTACACAAAAAGTATTCAAAACTCTACTGTAAATTGCTGTTGAACAGGGCATTTTGAGATTTAAATTTAATTGTCAATTCCAAAAACTGTTGCTTACAGGTTGGGAATGCTAAGGCCTGCACCTTCCAATTGCTCTACATTATTCTCCATATTAATATAGCCACATAATTATCAACATTAATACATCTGAACAGTTCATTCAGGACCAGTCCATGGCATAGATATCATAAACAGTTGCCAAATCTGAAGTGTGTCGTAGTGTTAGATGTTTTGTAGTTCACAGTACTGTGAATGATTCTTGCTGGTAGCGTTCATTAACAACAGGCATGATGCTGAAAATTAAGCTGGCTGGGAGACAAAATTCAGCACAACACTAGCCTGATGAAGCACAAGAGTTGATGACACTCATGTGTGAGACATGTTCAGTTCAAAGCTACTACAGTATACCTTACCTATATGAACATGTCCGTTTATAGCTTCATATTCATATGTTGGGTTTGTTCTGTAAAACAGGCAGTTCATGTCATCCTCTTGTGTAGCCGTGAGTTACTCCAGAAACTTCATCTCTTCACCATTTAAATTGAGATCATATCATGCAGTCTGAAAAGCAACAGTTATAAAGGGCCGAAAGACTCTTCAAATCATCCGGTGTACATTGTTATTTGAGAGTTTGATCTTTAGCTCATTTAAGGACAAACATGTTTCATGAAAGCTTTTTAATTCTTCACAGTTTTGTAAAGTTTATTTCAAATAATTAAACATTACATTTCAGGTTACAACCTCACAAACAGAAGTGTGTCCACAATAGAGATGAAGACTTTGACCTATCATCGTATGATAGAGGCGTTCCGCCTCGCCAATGCCCAAAAGAGTGAACTTGGAGACCCACATTATGAAAACATCGCTGAGGTGAGTCCAGCTCTAACCAATGGATTCCATGGGTTTTAACGGTATATTTAAAATAACAATGCTGGGACTCCAAAGGTAAAAAATAAGGGAACTTCCCCAACCTATACTAAAGCAGCTCATTGTGTCTCTTTCAAGCTTTAAACACTGATGTTTTGGTGAACTAACTTAGTTATCTCACATCTTAAATACAGAATTTCTGAATTGTCTAAACTTTTGCCACATCTAATCTAACATGGGTAAAATATTAAGCAGACATTATTTACTCAAAGCCTTTTACTGTTCCTTTAATTACATATTTTATTAATCTTGTTTTACAGATCGTCAAAAACATGATCTCAGTCGGCTTTGCAGACAACATGAGGAGTACGATTAAAGATGACACCACGAAACAAGACAGATATGACGTGAAGTCTGTATGTGATGGCCACGGCACAACTCACCTGTCAGTCATCGCTGAAGATGGGAGTGCAGTGGCCGTCACCAGCAGCATCAATAACTAGTAAGAGAAATATAAAGAGACAAACAGATCAATGTTACTTAATCCTGGTCTTGATCTAACACACCCAGGTTCAGTTACTGAGAGTTCCTTATTTACATTGATAACATCACAACACTAACAATTTTTGCATCCAAAACAAAAGTGCTTTAAGCAGAATTCCTGCTAGACTAGTTTTGTAGCAGCCAGTTTGGTAGACAAATTTATATAGTTACTGGTTAATAAGAACTCTTTAATGTTCCCCTGCTGAGAAACACGGCCACAAGCCCAATGACTGAACAATGAGTTCAGAGTTCAGAACTTCTACACTTCTATGTCTGTGTTCACATCTGTGCTCTTATCAGGGGCACTGCTATGGTTTCCAGGTCCCCTGAACATGATTGATTCAGGCCCACTCTTCTTTGCTGGGCCCTTGGAATCAGCTCCTCTGGCTTCTGTTTTATATTATGACAAACAGTAAAGTCAGAGGAAGTGTTCAAGTCTTTTTTACAACACCTTTTTTAAGATGCTGGTAGAATATAGATTATATTTTAATGTATAATAGATTTAAAACAATGTGTTTATGTACTTTTTAAGTGTCTGTATTTACAGTGGGTATGGAAAGTATTCAGACCCCCTTAAATGATTTTAGCAAATGGCTGCAATATAACAAAGAGTGAAAAATTTAAGTTATTTTTTTTCCTCATTAACGTACACACAGCACCCCATATTGACAGAAAAACACAGAATTGTTGAAATTTTTGCAGCTTTATTAAAAAAGAAAAACTGAAATATCACATGATCCTAAGTATTCAGACCCTTTGCTGTGACACGCATATATTTAACTCAGGTGCTGTCCATTTCTTCTGATCATCCTTGAGATGGTTCTACACCTTAATTTGAGTCCAGCTGTGTTTGATTATACTGATTGGACTTGATTAGGGAAGCCACACACCTGTCTATATAAGACCTTACAGCTCACAGTGAATGTCGGAGCAAATGAGTATCATGGGGTCAAAGGAACTGCCTGAAGAGCTCAGAGACAGAATTGTGGCAAGGCACAGATCTGGCCAAGGTTACAAAAAACTTTCTGCTGCATTTAAGGTTCCTAAGAGCACAGTTGCTTCCATAATCTTTAAATGGAAGACGTTTGGGATGACCAGAACCCTTCCTAGAGCTGGCCGTCTGGCCAAACTGAGCTATCGGGGGAGAAGAGCCTTGGTGAGAGAGGTAAAGAAGAACCCAAAGATCACTGTGTGTCACAACCGCGGTCTCTGTGGCTCCCTCCGACCGCCGTCAGCAGGAACCCTCTCCCGAGTTCTAACCCTAAGAACTACATTTCCCATCAGCCCCGTACCTGGGTGGTACTTCCGCTTCCGGGTCGCGCCACACTTCCGCTTCCTGGCGGTTTATAAGCGGCCATTGCAATGTGCTCGTTGCGAAGTTTTTACTATCATTCCTGAGCGTACTTTCCTGCATTGTTTTCTCGTTGCCAACCGGACTGTTTCTCTTGTGTGATCGAATTCTGCCAGCCTACCGACCTCTGCTTTGTTACCTGGATTTACTGTTTGTTTAGCTGCTAGCCCCAACCCTTGCCTGGATTACGTTTACTCTTCTGGATTGCCTCCATCACACCAGTCTGCCGTTGCCGAACTTTGCACGTCCGACCCTGAGTTTTGTTGTTAATAAATACGTTGCACATGGATCCCCAGGCTCCTGTCCCATCCTTTGATACGTCACACTGTGGTTGAGCTCCAGAGATGCAGTCGGAAGATGGGAGAAAGTTGTAGAAAGTCAACCATCACTGCAGCCCTCCACCAGTCGGGGATTTATGGCAGAGTGGCCCGACGGAAGCCTCTCCTCAGTGCAAGACACATGAAAGCCTGCATGGAGTTTGCTAAAAAAACACCTGAAGGACTCCAAGATGGTGAGAAATAAGATTCTCTGGTCTGATGAGACCAAGATAGAACTTTTTGGCCTTAATTCTAAGCGGTATGTGTGGAGAAAACCAGGCACTGCTCATCACCTGTCTAATACAGTCCCAACAGTGAAGCATGGTGGTGGCAGCATCATGCTGTGGGGGTGTTTTTCAGCTGCAGGGACAGGACGACTGGTTGCAATTGAGGGAAAGATGAATGTGGCCAAGTACAGGGATATCCTGGACGAAAACCTTCTCCAGAGTGCTCAGGACCTCAGACTATGCCAAAGGTTCACCTTCCAACAAGACAATGACCCTAAGCACACAGCTAAAATAACGAAGGAGTGGCTTCACAACAACTCCGTGACTGTTCTTGAATGGCCCAGCCAGAGCCCTGACTTAAACCCAATTGAGCATCTCTGGAGAGATCTGAAAATGGCTGTCCACCAACGTTTACCATCCAACCTGACAGAATTGAAGAGAATCTGCAAGGAGGAATTGCAGAGGATCCCCAAATCCAGGTGTGAAAAACTCGTTGCATCTTTCCCAAAAAGTCTCGGGTGCTTCTACTAAATACTGAGCAAAGGGTCTGAATACTTAGGACCATGTGATATTTCAGTTTTTCTTTTTTTTAACAAATCTGCAAAAATGTCAACAATTCTGTTTTTCTGTCAATATGGGGTGCTGTGTGTACATTAATGAGGAAAATAAATAACTTAAATGATTTTATTAAGTGACTGCAATATAAAAAAGAGTGAAAAATTTAAAGGGGGGGTACAATGGTGTTTCATATATTCAGAGTTGTTTACAGTGTTAAAGAGTTGGATTTTCATGCTAAACATGGCCAAAGTTTAAAAAAATTACAAAATGACAGATAATTTCTTTGCCGAAAATCTGACTTCCGGTTTCGGCAGATTTTTTTCGATCGTGGCATTATTGACATAATTTGGTGGTGGAAGCATTTCTTCCGGAAAAGCGCGTCAGTGGCACCCATGATCACGGCGGCCAGACCGTGAGAAAGACCTCGCCATCAACGTGCTTCATTCGGCTGCACTCTGCAGGGTATTCATTCGGGAAGGAAGTCTCTAAAGAAGTGTGGTTATGGTTGTAAGGCAAAGATAACTTTGTTCAGCTTCCTGAAGAACCCAGCGTTATGTGAACAGTGGATGCAGTTCTTTTTTCCGGGGCAGCAATGGAGTTTAGCAAGTGAATGTTTCATATACGAGGACCAGTTCAATGCTGGATTTGCACATTGTTTGATACTGAAAGATGGAGTGGTCCCAGCTATAAAAGAACCTGGTAATGATTCAGAACTGCAGATGGTAAGTGAAACAACATCAAATGTCTGTCCCAGTGCGAGTGACAGTCGAACTTAGCTCCGCCCACGGCACGCCTTCAGAAGTTCGGCTTTTTCCGGAGAAAATCAGAAAGCTGTATTTTTCTTTTATAAATAAAATAAAACTAAAGACTTTTTGGAGATATTAAGGATACATTACTACTCTATAGGTACTCAGGATTAACATAAGATTAGGTGAAACTGTGTATGTTATGTACCCTTTAAGGGGGTCTGAATACTTTCCGCACCCACTGTATGACCGTGGTTGATCTTATTGTCTGGATCTTTTTTGTGTTCTGACAGTTTTGGCTCTGGGGTAATGTCACCCTCAACAGGCATTATATTTAATGACCAGATGTGTGATTTCAGCGATCCTAAATCGGTCATAAATGGAGCTAATAAAAACAACTTAATTAAACCAGGTAAAAGAAAAATGCATGAAATTTCAAGTCTCATTGAGTTACAATATGAAGTAAAACCAGCTGTATATACACATAAATGTTTACATGCAAACTGCTATTTGTTCTTGATAAGGTAAAAGGCCACTTTCTTCAAAGAGTCCCACAATAATAGTGGATAAACAAAGCAATCAAGTCAAAATGGTGGTTGGAGGTGCAGGTGGGACTAATATCACTACATCAACTGCTCAGGTACACTCTTAATACAAATGTGTTAATTATTAACACTTTTTTTGTGTTATGGCCATTTTAACACATTTTGTGTCGTTTTAAGTTGATCATGTGTACAAAGACAAAAGAGAGAGAAACAACACTATGTGTTAAATATCATCCAATCACATTGCTGTCTATGTCACTGCACAAGCTGTTCACACCTCTTTTTTCATTGGTGGATGATGTGGAGCACTCATGTCAGGAATATGGATTTCCCTGTTAAAATGTTAAGATGTGGGGTTATTTGGAGAATCTTCAGAGATTGAGTTAAAGTAACACTGACGCAGAGTTGAACTGAATTATAATTTAACACTGTATTGTGGGACCAAATACACACACAAGCAAAATCACCAAAGGAAAAAAGAAATCACATTTTAAGTCAACACTATAGTGGTCAGTGTTTGCATTAGTTGGGTTCTTGCTCTGATGTTTTGTATGAGATTTCATTTGGCTGCTGTAACTGGATTGTAACAGACTTTTGAAAAGAGTCCTTAACTAGACACACAAATGTGTTGTTTTTAATGCATCTGTTTTTTTAACACACTAATGTGTCATAAATTGTGATGACACACTAGTGTGTTAAATATTTTAAAAATGTCAACCTGTGTTAAGACAAATATCACACTGGTTGAGTTTGAAATGAACACAAAAATGTGTCCTTAACTTGACACACAGATGCGTTGAATATAATGCAGGTTGTGTAATTTTTAACACATCTGTTTTAAGAGTGTAGGAGAAAACAGTTGAACAATTAAAGCATTTCTCAACTCTACAGTCATGGCCAAAAGTTTTGAGAATTACATAAATATTGGAAATTGGAAAAGTTGCTGCTTAAGTTTTTATAATAGCAATTTGCATATACTCCAGAATGTTATGAAGAGTGATCAGATGAATTGCATAGTCCTTCTTTGCCATGAAAATTAACTTAATCCCGAAAAAAACTTTCCACTGCATTTCATTGCTGTCATTAAAAGACCTGCTGAGATAATTTCAGTAATCATCTTGTTAACTCAGGTGAGAATGTTGACGAGCACAAGGCTGGAGATCATTATGTCAGGCTGATTGGGTTAGAATGGCAGACTTGACATGTTAAAAGGAGGGTGATGCTTGAAATCATTGTTCTTCCATTGTTAACCATGGTGACCTGCAAAGAAACGTGTGCAGCCATCATTGCGTTGCATAAAAATGGCTTCACAGGCAAGGATATTGTGGCTACTAAGATTGCACCTAAATCAACAATTTATAGGATCATCAAGAACTTCAAGGAAAGAGGTTCAATTCTTGTTAAGAAGGCTTCAGAGCGTCCGAGAAAGTCCAGCAAGCGCCAGGATCGTCTCCTAAAGAGGATTCAGCTGCCTGATCGGAGTGCCACCAGTGCAGAGCTTGCTCAGGAAAGGCAGCAGGCAGCTGTGAGCGCATCTGCAGCACAGTGAGGCCAAGACTTTTGGAAGATGGCCTGGTGTCAAGAAGGGCAGCAAAGAAGCCACTTCTCTCCAAAAAAAACATCAGGGACAGATTGATCTTCTGCAAAAAGTATGGCGAATGGACTGCTGAGGACTGGGGCAAAGTCATATTCTCCGATGAAGCCTCTTTCCGATTGTTTGGGGCATCTGGAAAAAAGCTTGTCCGGAGAAGAAAAGGTGAGCGCTACCATCAGTCCTGTGTCATGCCAACAGTAAAGCATCCTGAGACCATTCATGTGTGGGGTTGCTTCTCATCCAAGGGAGTGGGCTCACTCACAATTTTGCCCAAAAACACAGCCATGAATAAAGAATGGTACCAAAACACCCTCCAACAGCAACTTCTTCCAACAATCCAACAACAGTTTGGTGAAGAACAATGCATTTTCCAGCACGATGGAGCACCGTGCCATAAGGCAAAAGTGATAACTAAGTGGCTCGGGGATCAAAACGTTGAAATTTTGGGTCCATGGCCTGGAAACTCCCCAGATCTTAATCCCATTGAGAACTTGTGGTCAATCCTCAAGAGGCAGGTGGACAAACAAAAACCCACTAATTCTGACAAACTCCAAGAAGTGATTATGAAAGAATGGGTTGCTATCAGTCAGGATTTGGCCCAGAAGTTGATTGAGAGCATGCCCAGTCGAATTGCAGAGGTCCTGAAAAAGACACTGCAAATACTGACTCTTTGCATAAATGTCATGTAATTGTCGATAAAAGCCTTTGAAACATATGAAGTGCTTGTAATTATATTTCAGTACATCACAGAAACAACTGAAACAAAGATCTAAAAGCAGTTTAGCAGCAAACTTTGTGAAAACTAATATTTGTGTCATTCTCAAAACTTTTGGCCACGACTGTACATAACATGCCTATAGCTCATAACAGCAATATCAATACATTTACAGTTTATTCAGAATTATTATTCTGAACTTTACATTAAACATCCTACTGAGCAAAGTTGCATCGAAAATAATTTAGAATGAACGTATGAAGTCTTTTTGGCGTCTTCATGGTCTCTCCATACAAGGTTCAAAAATATGTCATAAAAACTTTCATCTGGCACTTCATTGGCATCTTTTCAATGTGTGACAAAGACATAATTATGTCAGTGGGATTTGTTTATTCAGAATAGGCCAGTGGCTAAGGTTATGTGTTTTATTTATTTATTTATTATCTAAAACTTCTTTTCCCTCTCCTGTCTCTCTGATCTCAGGTGATCCTGAACTACTTGTTCTTTGACTACAACCTGCATAAAGCTGTTGAAGAACCCAGAGTTCAGGTGCCAATAAATGTGACAAATGTAGAAGAAGTATTTGATGAGGTACGATCCTTACACTTCACAAAATGTTTGTCCTCTTAATTATATTCACAGTCAAAAAAAGTGATTATAGTAATTTTCTCTCTGCGTTGTATAAATGAATGCAGGAAGTAGCTAAACGCTTAAGGCTGAAGAATCATACTATAGATAACAAAACTGAAGAAACATCGATCCAGGTGGTTGTACGACAGAAAAACGAAATCTGTGCTGCATCTGACTACAGGAATTATGGCTATCCTGCTGGATACTGAACACTGCTCCTGTGCTCATCATACTGCTCTTGTCAGATTTGTTTGACACAACAAAAGTAAAACTTGTAAAGCTGGTGACAGCTCCAGAATTGTTTGTTAGGATGGGGTTTTTTTCTTGGTTCCAAAAACTCAATGTGTGAAAGGCTGTTCATATAACTTTTTTAAAGACTTTTAAGGCTTATCCGTTGCTATCTCTAGCATTTTGAAATCTTCTAATTGTGTTTCCCCTGTCGCAAGCTGTTCAAATGTAAACAATTTGCTTCAAGTCAATAAAGTCTGCTGTCAGCTTTAGCCTACTTTATAAGTGTTGTTCAGGAAATGCAGAAATTATTAAACACAATGCAGTATGCCCTTTTGTGCACCGATAGTTGATATGAGCAACTGCAGACAAGTACGACCCAGTTTCACAGACAGGGTTTAGCTTAAGCCAGTTTGAATGATCTAAAGTTCCTCAAATGCAAATTGTGTGTGTTTTGCTTCACGTGAGCAACCATACATTTGTGTTATGTTTTACTTTCTTTTTTATATTATTTTATATTTATAATTTAATCGTTTTATTATTCCTTTTAATCATTTATAATAATCATTATAGTCATTTATATATCATTAATTGATTAGTCATATTATGTTATATTATTGTTGTTTTTATTTATTTTTCCATTGTTGTTTACTCTTATGACTGTGTGGTTTCAAGGGCTGTTTGTCTTCATGAATAAGAGATATGAAGGAATGTTTATGAACCTCAAGGTTTATGGGATGTTATTGTGAAGACATTTGGTATAACAATACTTGTTGGGTTTGTGTTCTTCAGATGAAGTCTAAACATTGATACGCAACTAAGACTGTTCAATAAACCTCCTTTTTTACAATCATTACTTCGTCTCCTGCTTCTGCTCTTCACTTCCACTGGTATTTCCTCAGTCAACTTCTTGATTGACAGAAGACTGTTAATAGTGTTTTGGGTATTTTGGGTACCAGACAAGACCTCCTGTTAATGGGGTTTGGGTATTAGACGACTCTGCTGACGAGTTGTTCTGTTACCGGAAAAACTGATATTTTTTGATGGGATCTGGTGTCTGGGGCTGGATCTTAATTGTCTAGGCATGGGGACAGCGATCTAACAGGTTTAATTACAATATTTAATTCGATTTTATATATATAAAAAATGCCTGACATTTAAGGCAGCTCAAACTCTATTAGAGGTTTAAACAGTTATACTAATAAATCAGTTTTTATTTAAATTATTGAAATAATATTACAAATTAAGTAAATGTTAAAGTCAAGTAAGCTAATTTGTGGCATGTGGGTTAAGCATGAACCATGTGAAACGTTAGTGAATAACGTTAACTTACCATATTTTTCTGAAGATAAAGAAGCACAAACAATTTGAACTGATTTAAAATATTTAATGATCAGCCAATGTGAAAACTTTTAAACGGTAATGAACAGGATGCAGGTGTGTGTGTGTGTATGTATGTGTGTTTTTACATTTAACACTAAACTGACTTAAAAATACCATAACTACAAATAACATAAATTTTCAGTGTGCACTATTTACATTTGTGTGTGTGTGTGTGAGTGAGTGAGCGAGCGAGCTTGTGTGTAGGTGAGTGTTTTATGTGGACAGACAACATTTATGGCAAAGCCTCCACTTCTGCACACATCAAGTGGAACCACAATTGGCACAGATCGCACTGGACCCTTTCATCAATGGCCTCATCTTCTGAGCCAGGTGGGACCACTCTACGGCAGACAGCAGAGTGTTCTCCATCTTCCGTCGGAGGAGGAGCCTGCTTCTTTTGCCTTTTGGCCTCCTGGGCTTGTCTTTTTTCTTCCTTCTCTTTCTCCTCGGTTTCTTTTTCTACCAGCAGGTTGAAATATTCATCGCTGGTGATACACAGGCTGGCGAAGGAATGCGACGCCTCACATTCTCCTTCCACTCCATGGCTGGACTCTGAGGTATTACACCTGCTGCCACCAGGTAATTTTGGGGGGCCACTTTGTTGCAGGTGGGGCAAGGTGTGCAATGTGGCATCATTTCCATCCGCAGATGGAAGGACTCTCACCACCTAAGAATGTAAAACACATTAAAACACTTGAAAAGAAATGCAAGTAGCTTAGAGTAGGGGTTCTCAACCTTTTGCAACTCATGGCCCACCAATGACAGTTTAAAAACATTTCAAGGACCACCTTTCCAGATATGATAGTATGAACAGAAAATTCAAAGAGTACATCCGCTGTTAATCTGTTATGCCACTGTAACAGACTAGGTCAAGTCAGCTATATAGATGAAAACTCTTTTTGTATTAAAAAAAAAGGCTTGGCAGGTTTTCTCAGTAATTTTTTCCCCATTTATTCCTGTAACAATAACAGGGCAGGTCAGACCAATGACTGGATCAGAGACACAAGGGGAACACTCATTTAACAAATTAATTAATAATACATCCTCACATCCAGGCCAAACATTTGAGACAACTGAGACAAGTTCTGGGTTATAACACTTAAAATGGTCACATGAGATGAGGCTTCCAAAGTTTCACTCAGATGTGGAAACATGTCAAAGTGTCCCTCCTTTACTCTTCTATTTCAAATAATTAGTTTTTCTTGAATCCCTCAATTTTGTCTGAAATCAAAAACACTGCTGTTTCTGCCTTGCATTGATACATTTAGCTGATTTAACTGATCAAATATATCAGATAAGTAGGCCAGTTTTGCACAAAATTGATTGTCAGTATAATGCTCAGCAAGAGGGGACCTTTGCTCTTCCAGAAATATTTGCACTTCTTTTCTCAGTTCAAAAAGACGATTAAGCACATATCCTCTCAAAAGCCACCTTATTTCACCATGGCACAGGAACTGCAAATGATCAGCATCAAGTCATTCACACAGAGCTGCTGTGAAAACGGTTAACTATTAAGAAAAATGCAATGTTCATGACCTCATGCAGTTCTGGTGACATCTGCTTTGTTGCAAGACTTTCCCTGTGCAAGAAACAGTACATCCACTTTGCTTCTGACGCTCGCTCTTGGATTTGTTTAACAAGCAAAGTTTCCAGTTGTAGCAGCTGCGCCGTCTGTGCAAATACCAGTGCAGCATTTCCAGTCAACACCTTTGTCTGTGAAGTACTCATCAAGGCAGTGCACGACATTATCTTCACAAAGATTACGCAGTATCGGACAAAAACTAACAGTAACGTGGCGTTGCTTTTGTCCGTTGACTCGTCCAGTTGTATGGCATAATAAGGGCTTGCCTTTATTCGTTCCAAGAGTTGTCATTTAATGTCATCTATAATGGCAACAATTCATCTAGCCATGGTGTCATTGGAAAGTGGTACTGACTGAATTTTGGTTGCAGCTGCGTCACCCAATAGCTCTCGGCACATATCCACAGCACTTGGCAAAATAAGTTCCTCAGCGATAGTAAAGGCTCTTACTATGAGCAACTTGAGCATCAACCATACAGCTAGCTTTCAAGGTGGCTTTTGATTGAGTTGATAACGATGTTATGACTTTTTGTTGGACCTGAAGTCAGTCTTCTTTTCCTTAGAAAATGTTCTATTGGCTTCCCAACACAGCCTGGGTGTTTTGAGTTCACATGTCTCTGTAGATTTGGTGGTTTTAGAGCCTCATTTGACAAAATTTCTCCACATTCAACACACTGCGCCTTTGGCTTACTCTCAGTACCGGCCCTTATTCTCACCACACACTTCGAAGCTTTTGCTTGCACAGGTCTGTCTTCCACATCTGCTTTTCTTATCCTGCTCTTAGGAGAGCAACCATGTTACTCTTATCCTGGACACCATAGAGGGCATTGGGGGACACATCCAGCCTATAGGCATTGCTTGGAAGACTGTGGTGTGCTCCCTAGTAGTCTGCTGCTGCTAGTAGACATGTCTCCTTCCAGTCTGGCACAGGACCTTCTCCCTGGAGCGAGGCTTGTCTCCAAAGCCAGTCTCATCACAGTTGTAGATGAGATGTGGCTTTTTTCCTTCTAAACTATGCTTCACATAAAGGGCCTCGTACAACTGAAAGAATGCTCCAATGGCCTCTGGTGTGGCTCCATGGACTGTGGCTCTGTCCAGGGAGTCTGCCGTCCGTGAGGTCAATTCTGGATGACGGGCCTTGAACCTAGATCACCACACATTTGGCCCCTTCTCTAAATTGACAGTGGTGCTCTCTCCTTTGCCACTCTCCTTTATGATCCCAAGTTTGACAAGGGATCGTGTCACTGGAAAGCCATGGTCTGCCATCCAGAATATAAAAGAAATGAGAGCCTCTTCCTTTGCAGGTGTGAGGGCCGCATTAGAATAAAGGTTGTGGACATATATATATATATATATATATATGTCTTAGAACATCTCCTTTGAATATTGTTTTTTCTTCCCTGACATATTCTTACCTTTCTTTTCCTTTTGCTTTACTTTACTAACTTTATGTATGATCCGGAACTATTTATTCAGCAATCGGTGGTAAAAGGTCAACTGTACAGAACATCGTTGTGTACGGAACATGGTTAGTATACGTTAAGTAAAAATATAGGTAAGTAAATCTTGCACAGATATGTTTATGCAGGCTGCCACTGGTGGAAAAATACCTCTGAGTCTGAAGTAGACATGTGAGACAGGGGCTCGTCTGTGTCTGTATAGTTCTGTCTAGGTCCACTGAGGTTTGGTCAACAGTGTGGCTGTTTATCCTTTATTGGTGTCCCACCTTTGAAACCACAGATAAGCCATTAATATTCTTGATTCATTTAGTGACTAATTCTGACTAATTATCCTACATGACATACTAATTCAGAAACCTTATGTAAAAGTTTAGGCAGTGATTATTTACACTAACTCCACCCACCAATGTGTAATGGCGCTAGTCAACACTACTAAAGATGGCTGTCAATCATCAGATCCAGTGGTGTAGTGGGTGAAGTGTGCAACATGGGTCCGATTCCACCTTGTGTATGGAGTGCTTACTGTCCCAATAATCCATTTAACCCTTTAACTTTTACCCCTAAAAGGAGCTTATAAAAAATATTTAACATTAAATTCTTATTATTAGACATCTAATAAATAAATAGCCTCAAGCACTTTTTTTTCAATTTATGTGTTTTTTTTTTGTTTGTTTGTTTTTTATAAAAAAGTCAGTCCATGGTAAATCTCAATTTAAATACAGAAAACTATTTCATGAGTTATTTTGCAATAATTAACATTGTTAACTTTATTAGTATCTTGGATACATCTCTTAACACTCAGGGTCCACATGTAACGATAACCCCAAGGAAGAGACAGGAGGCGTGCGGATCCAAATGCAGACTTTTATTAGTAAACACACTCATGGTCAGGCAGGCACAGGGTCAATGGGAGCAATCGGGAGCAAAACAGTAAATCCAAAAGCGAGGTCCAGGAACGAAGCAAGGGGGGGTCAATGGGCGGGCAGCGAACGATCGGGAAACCAGGAAACTACGGGGGTCGATAACGAGAAAACCAGGACTAGGAAAACGCTCTGAAATAACAGCACGGGCTAGTTAAGACTTTGCAATGTGACTGAGGGAGAACCGGTCTATTTATAGTCTATGGGGTGAACTAAGATGGCTGACTTGGGTGAGAAGTAACAGGAAGTCCATGAGAAGGGGGTTATGGGAAATGTAGTAAATAATGGTCCATAATACATTGTTGAGCATCTGGAAGCCGCTCCTGGGAGGGAGAATTCACAGTCCAATAACACCAAAGCCTCGTACAGAGTGCAGAGGGGAGGATCAGGTCCATGCAGGCTTACAGAGTTAGGGAGGGCACATAGTCCAGGAGGTGCCGAAATGGCAGCAGAGCAACAAAGCTGCCCAAGATGCTCAGGAGACCACCAAGGCGGAGCAGACATTCTCCTGTCAGCCGGCGGAGTGGACAGCCCCCCAGGTGAAGCTGGTGGAGCAGACAGCCTCCAGGGCAAATCGGATGCCCACTAGGGTGGATCAGGTGGAACAGGTACCCTCCAGGGCGGAGCAGAAGAATCAGATGTTTGCTCATGACAAGATGACCGCCATACCACAGCCTGCACCAGTCAAGATGGCCGCCGCGCCTGAGTCAGCACCTGAGTCACTTCTAGCCACAACAGCCTATCCAGTGTCAAGTCCAGTCACCACAGTTGTTCCATTGTCAAGTCCAGTGGCAGCTTTTGTTCCAAGTCAAGCTACAGCCGTCGTTCTAAAGTCAAGTCTCTCATGTCACTACAACACTCGACCGGCTGGATAACATCTGCATTGCTGCACTCCGCAAGCTACAACAAGCCGCAGCTCCGCCTCCCATGCCAAGTCAAGTCACTGCAGTTCCCTCAGAGCCAAGTCAAGTCACTGCAGTTCCCTTAGAGCCAAGTCCCTGCTGTCCCTCCAAACCCAAGTCAAGTCACTGCTGTCCCTCCAGACCCAAGACAAGTCACAGCAGTTCCCTCAAGGCCAAGTCAAGTCACAGCTGATCCTCCAGAGTCAAATAAAGTCACACCAGTTCCCTCAAAGCCAAGTCAAGTCACTGCTGTTCCTCCAGAGTCAAATAAAGTCACACCAGTTCCCTCAAAGCCAAGTCAAGTCACAGCTGATCCTCCAGAGTCAAATAAAGTCACACCAGTTCCCTCAAAGCCAAGTCAAGTCACTGCTGTTCCTCCAGAGTCAAATAAAGTCACACCAGTTCCCTCAAAGCCAAGTCAAGTCACTGCTGTTCCTCCAGAGTCAAGCCAAGTCGTCGCAGTCGCTACTCCTGACCCAAGTGATGTCGCAACTGTCACTCCAGAGTCAAGCGTCTTCGCAGCTGCTCCGCCTCCAGAGTCAAGCGTCGTCGCCACAGCTCCTCCCTCTGAGTCAAGTGACACTGTTGCTCCTCTGGAGTCAAGCCTCGTCACAGCAGCTTCTTCTGAGTCAAGCCTTGTAACAGCTGTTGCTCCCGTGTCAAGCCTCGATGCAGCTGTCCATCCTGCACCAAGCCACACCCCCACAGCTGCTCTAAAGTTTACCAATATCACCCCTGAACCAAGCCAAGCCACTGCCGCTGCTCCGGAACTAACCTTCACTGAGGCCATTGTAGGGAATTATCACTCAAAGAGGAATATTAATAATTAATCATAATATTTGGATAATTAAATAGAATTAGCTTGATAAAGCAGAATTCACATTAAAATCAACTGACCTGTTCGTCCAGCAAACATTCAGGGTAAATTCATATGTATTCAAAGAAAACAATTTTTCTTGGCCACAGAAAAAATAATTTTCTCATATACTAATGCATTAGAGCATGTAGCTTGAATTGGAAACCGTAAAGTGACATTAATTTTGCAAGGCAGAATCAGAAACTCATGTAATTTGTGCACAAGAATTTATTAACTAAGGACTCAACACATATCTAATCTATACAAACAAACATACAGTCATTCATACAGGGGGAAGGGCAAATGAGAAGGCATTAGAGGAAACAAAGAAAATGAAGCTATGAAAAGAGTCAGTTAACCTGTGAAACCATCTGTGCCATTTTTCAATGGGTCTATAGCTTACACTAAACCTCTGTTTGTTTAGTTAAATGTACGATACTTGCATTGCCTTGGTTGCGGACCCATGTCCAAATGCAGTCCCGTATGAAGGTCTTGATGGTTTCAAGGTTTTGGATTTGCGATCACTTCCTTCCAGTTTGAAGAGTGTCCTCCGAGATGTCCTGACTCTGTGGTGATTGGGAGTTTCCTCCCAGTGACGTGAAGAAGAACAAAAGGGCTGAGAGCGAGAGACCCAGCCGAATCTGATGATCCTTGGAGAATGGAAAGAACAAGGCCCCTTGAGGCCTGGCACAGACTTAGAAGTTCCAGAAGAGTTTAGCTCATCATCTTCTTCTCATCATCTTCTAGGTTCTGAAAAGAACCTCTGACGGATCATGCTCAAGTTCTGAAGAACACACAAGTGTGGCTGGTGTGAATCTCTTATCTTATAGGGTGGTCACACCTCTAGAAGTTCAGAGAGCCAATGGTGTCCTGTATTTTTGGAGGAGAAGTTAATGGTCTTTGTCTGGATCCAAAGTATTTTGCATAGATGATTTGATTGGGTGTTGATGCAAATACTACTAAGGATTCTTAGAACACTAATAGGTTGCACATCTAACAACAAGTCTGCTTCTTTGTTAATTCAATAAACTACTGATTTGGTTAAATCTAATGAACCATTGTCTGATTGGTCCATACCCTTCACCATGCTCCTCCTGAGTACTGCTCTTGGGGATGTCTGGGCTGCGTATACCACCACCGAGTCCTCAGAGGTGGCGGCTCACTCCGCAGAACCTCTGAGGGCGACCTTCCCCGAGGAGGTGGCTGAGGTCACAGATCCTCAAGCTGTGGGGGAGGTCGCACCTGCTCCCTGCACGGTGGTAGTGTAGCAAAAGTTATTAATTTAAGCACAATAAACTATGTATAATTAATGGTTATTAATTACACATACTTTATACACTTCTCTGATCTGATCTGAAGATCTTTCGGAAGAAGAGGAGAAGAGAGGGCCGGAACGGGGTGTGAGCCCTTTAAAGTCTGGACAGAGTCACACCTTCCAAAGTAGTTCGACCAACGAGAAGGCTGGCTTTCTCAGTGGGAGGTTTGAAACTGGGTCTTCGTTTTATGGCCCTTTGTTTCAGAAAAATATCAGTTTGCATATTTAAATCAATAGGGGTTCAGGCCAGAAATACTAAAGATTATTAGAACGTTAATATGTTGCACCGGTATCAGTATCTAATACACAGCATCTTTCAGGAAATCTACATACGAGTCAAAAGAGACCAAACATGGCATATACTGTATGTGGTTACATTAGCATCCTATCAAGACACAAGCATAAAACGGTTATAAAGTAAGAAATACAAAGGACACGGACAGTCGTAATATACACACAGATATATGAGCTATGTGTCTTCGTTCACATAAAGGTTTGTCTGTGAATGAAATAGGGAAGAGTCCATTTCTATGAGCATTGTGTCTTTCCTATGGGGGGAAGTGAGTGAAGAAAGACAGTCTGCCTGCATAGTTGCAGATTCTCCTGCATAGTTTTGCATCGTAAACTGACATTATCAGTGGTTGCTAGAAACGTCCTGGTTGAGACTTTGTCACCCACTGTTGGGTTGGGTGAGGGGAAGTCTGCTTCTTTGTTAATTGAATAAACCACTGATTTGGTTAAATCTAATGAACCATTGTCTGATTGGTCCCTACCCTACAGTAGCGTCCAGCAATTCCCAACACACTGAGCTCTCATCCAGTCCCAATTTTATGCTGGGTATCCAGCCCACCCTGGCCAGGAGCTTGGGCTCAGAACTTTCTCTATCTGTGTGTGTATGTCCGTCTATGTTCTATGTTACAGACCTGTCTGCTCCACCCTGGGGGGATTCCGCTCCGCCCTGGAGGTCTCCAGTCCTGTCTGCTCTGCCCTGGGGGGATTCCGCTCCGCCCTGGAGGTCTCCAGTCCTGTCTGCTCTGCCCTGGGGGGATTCCGCTCTGCCTTGGAGAGTTCCTGTCCTGTCTGATCCACCCTGGAGGGCGTCTGATTCTCTCTTTCTCTGTGTGTGTCTGTTTATGCTCCATGTTACAGACCTGTCAGCTCCGGCCTGGGGGGATTCCGTTCCGCCCTGGAGGGTTCCTGTCCTGTCTGCTCCACCTTTGGGGAATCCCGTTCCACCCTGGAGGGTTCCTGTCCTGTCTGCTCTGCCCTGGGGGGATCCCGTTCCTCCCTGGAGGGTTCTAGTCCTGTCTGCTCCGCCCTTGGGGAATCCCGTTCCTCCCTGGAGGATTCTAGTCCTGTCTGCTCCGCCCTGGAGGGCGTCCGACTCGCCTGATCTGCCCTGGAGGGGGTCTGATTTGCCTGATCTGCCCTGGTGGGCGTCTGACTCATCTGCTCTGCCCTGGAGGGCGTCTGACCCGCCTGATCCACCCTGGAGGGTGTCTGACTCACCTGATCCGCCCTGGAGGGCGTCTGACTCGTCCGGTTCACCCTGGAGGGTACCTGCTCCGCCCAATCTGCCCTGGTGGGCTTTTGACTTATCTGCTCCACCGTGGAGAATGTCTGCTCCGCCAGTCCCGCTCTGTCATGAACAGTACCGCTGTTGCTCCCTCTACTCCCCGCTAAAGGGAGCCTTCACTTCACTATGGACATTTACTCACTACATTTCCCATAACCCCCTCTCATAAACTTCCTGTCACCTCTCACCCCTGTCGGCCATCTTGCCTTCACCCGCACACACCTGACAGTCATTACACCTCATCTCCCACAGTATAAAAGCCATTCTCATGCACTGCCGTTCGCGAAGTCTTGATCGTTTTCCCTGTCAATTCCGAGCGTATTTACCCATGTTTGCTTTCCCGTTGTCGACTCCCTAGTTCCCTGGTTCCTGTGATTCTTCTCCGCCCGCCTTTCGACCCCTTGCCTGCCCTTGGATTTCTCTGCTCTCTGTCGGCCCCAGACCTTCACGCTCGCATACTGATGCCTCTTTGTTTGTCCTCCATTGTATCTGTTTATTCCTGCCTGACACTGCTTGTTTCACCATGATTACTGTTTATTAAAGCTTGCATATGGATCCCACTGTCTACGCTCCGTTCGTCACAATATATACATAATAAAATTACAATAAAAGTTAAAATAAGAAAAATTAATGTCTATTTAATGCTTTCCTCATTCAACACAATGGCTTTAAATTATGTTGTTCTGGGGCTGATTTCTCAGCCAAATTGTATGCGTGATTAATTCAGTTATTTTAAAAAAAGTGTACGCTACCAACCTGAGGTCATAAAATAGGACTCTTGTGCCAACGAGAATTTTAAAATAATTACATTTTACCTCAGAAATGTATGCTTGTGTGTGGTATTCGGATGGCCACAAACATATAATTCCCATAAAAGACATTAAAAATTTCAACCCTAAAAATTATAAGCAAGGTTTTTGTATCTTGTTCGGTGGGAAAAAACACACTACCAAGCTCAGGTACTATTTATAAAAGGTAGTTTTGAAATCTACTTACGTTATTTGTGGTATAATTTACCAGAGACTCGTGAAGAGATGGAGAACGAAATAGCCAATCCATCCAAGTGTATACGAATGGCTAAAATCCTGAACCAGGATGGTGAAAGAGCTCATTTTGATTTTCTAAACCCGTGAATGTGACTTACCTTATTTATGGACGTTTATACCAGTTGAATAAATAGATTCATTATAGGAGTACATCTGAATCACTGCAGTTTATTATCAAACTTGAAATGATTCACAATGTAGCGTTATTATAGTCATGTCGCAAATCGGTTCTTTGGAATTCTTCAATGAACCGGGCTTATGCGGCTCTAAACAATCCTAACCAAGGAAGAAGGGTCTTATCTAGCAAAACTATAAATTATTTTCTAAACAATTTATATACTTTTTAACCTTAAATGCTCATCTTGACTCATTTTGCTTTCACACAGGATGCATTTGCAGTCCGCTCCTGATCTGTGGCTGTTTACCACAAACACAACATTTATCCATTATTGCTCAAGCAAGATGCAACACATTTAAACACAACATATAGCTTCCTTTTCTGATTGAAATTGGGCTATCACAAATCTATTTTAAATTCAAACTTACCCCAAACAGAAACAGTCGGCTCTTGTGTGTTTCTTTTGGTTTAAATCTTTCTTAAAAGCAATCCCGCTGGTCTTAAAGAACTTTAAAGAACTATTGTGCACTACCCCACCTTCTGAAAAAAACATTTTTAAAGGCCATAATGACTATAATGTTATATTAAAATATTAATGTTGAAAAAATTGGGATGCACTAGGCCAGGGGTTCTCAACCTTTTTTCACTCTGGGGCCCCCCTCCTTCTTCAGTCAATTTTGCAAGGCCCCCTCCCTATGACTGAAATGTGCTCCTACACTGTACTTCTACAAACTCCATCGAGAGTGTTGAAGCTGACTTCTGCTGATGAAACTGCAAACTATGTTCTTCAGTAAACTTGACTTCGATTGATTGAATATCTGACTCCTGGTTAATGTTCATCATATTTGGTACTTGGGTTTTAACTGTTAATTACCCCCTACACTATATAAATAAAATTGCCTTTGCCATTGCTGAGGAGATGTAAGGGCCAGCAGTGATGGATGGCAATCTTGAGAGCAGATTTGAGAATCCTTGGAGCCTTCAGTGCCCTGAGGCCACAGGCACCAACATTTGGATGATACTGCCAACATTGCCCATCTGTAGACCCTCACTAGGAAATTCTTCCCTGGTCAGGATGCCACAGTTCAAGAGTGGATGTCATTCAAAGAACCGTGTAACTGAACACAGTTAACACATTTCACTCTAAAACAAGCAGTACATCAAGCTTTTTATTTACATAATTAAATTACAGCCTTTGTGACTTGATGATTGCACTCAGTCATCGCTTAGTGTGATGGTTAGAATTTATACAAAAATAACTGGCCAATTGGCCAAATAAACAGTTTACATACTCACAAGGGCTGATTTTAAAGGCAACCTTTCAGGAGCAAACCACATAAAACAAATGTAGTGGAAAATCCAATATTTTGCAGTATTTCTAAATGATCTGAATTAAAACAGTGTTACAGATATTAAAAAATCATTCATAGTAAAGGGTTACTCTACCCCAAAATGAAAGTTTTGTCATTAATCACTTACCCCCATGTCGTTTCAAACCCATAAAACCCAATGAAAACGTATGAAAGACATGGTCAAAATAGTCCATCTGCCATCAGTGGTTCAGTTTGCATCCAGTGGATACTCTTCAAAATGGTGCTTTAGTGACGCAGAGGAGACAAATTGATAAATAAAGTTGTTTTTGTTTTCTTCATGTACAAAAAGTATTCTCATAGCTTCGTAAAATTATGGTTGAACCACTGATGGCAGATGGACTATTTTAACGTGTCTTTCATACTTTTCTTGCTAGTGACAGTATTATTTACTTTACAGTCAATGGGACAAAAAAGCTATTGGTTTTCATCCAAAATATCTTAAATTGTGTTCCGAAGACTTTACTATGTGGGTTAGTGATTAATGACAATTTTCGTTTTGGAATAGAGTAAACCTTTAAATTCAGATAAGACAGAGCTATTACTTATTGGGCCAAAAACCTGTACACAGCAGCTTTTAGGGGCCATTCACACAGAACGCGTCTTTGCATCTAAAAACGCAACTCAGGAATAGTTTTAAAGAAAGCGCCGCATAGAACTCTAGGGTCTGGAGACGCGCTTTTGAGACGTGATGCAATAACGACAATAAAGGGGTATTTTCAGTACATATATATTCAGTGACAGAGCTATTTCTCTACAAGCTCTTTCTTTTAAGGAACAAGTTGTGATAATTACTTGAAGAAATGTTGTATAATTCAGGGTATCCATCAGAGCCGTTGAGAATCAAGAGTTGCGACACGCTGTCACGTGGTTTATGGAGCTCTCTATAGTTTCAAACAACTTTGCATTGTCAATGTGTTTGAATGGGTTTAAGTAGGATAGACGGCTGTTTCACTATATTTGCAGCAATTTTGAGTAATTATTAACACATAATGTGCATTGATTGTGTGTTGATAGCTACTCTGAATACGTTTTACAAATCGCATTTTATTCCGAGGAGTGATGAAGAGACAGCATTAATATATTCTCACCAAACACCTCAAGTGTAACTTTTATTCAGTTAAATAATTGTAATATATAGCCTAATTCGGTTCTATTTAGATAATATTTTGAGGATTTTTTTTGTGTATTAAATAATGTGTGCAATAATGATCCTGACCATTTAAAAGATAGCATTTTCTAATATAGTATTTAGAGTTAAACACATTTGAATGTGCATTTGGACTTGATCAAACATTTTTATAGGTTTCCATTTAACGATTACATGTTGAATTAAAAAAAGTGAATTACTCGTGTTATTTTGTGATATTCACATATACAACATAAGTGAATATTACAAAAAGCTAGCAATAATAGAAAAGTTTAAAATGTAACAATAATAAAAAAAGGCAACCAACTGCATTCAGCATACATTTTTATTGTATTTCTTGAATGCAGTCTTTACTGAAACTCATTCAACCTCCTACAGAGAGAGAAAGATTGCAGAAAGACTAAAAACGTAAAAATATGACAACAAGTATCTGGTTATGGTCTCTATTACGGTGTTTCTCACGTTATCTAACTGCAATTATAGTATAACTGTTTATCATCTAACGATAAACATTAACTATAACACGCTCTGTAAAATACCACTACTGGCCAGATTTCTGAGAGGTCAACTGATGCATTAAAATGTCAAAAAATGCGGTAATTTCTTCAATTTACCAGCGACTGATTGAGAAGTGCTGAAATGAATGGGCTTCAATGCTGGGAACATTGGCTGCTCAATAACATGCTCTACTTCCACATTTCTTAGTTTCTATGGAAGCCTATGGGAGCGTCGCAACTCTGTTTCTCAACTGCTCTGGTTGCCGTCAAATAAAACAGTTGTCATGCCAACTTGCTAATGTAAACAGAAGCTCACAACGCTTGCCCCGCTTCCGAGTTCTTCTGATTGGTCCACTGCTTTGGAACTGACATTGATGAGCAGCGCTGCGTTTAAAAGTTGAAATTCTTTTAACTTGACACGCCGTCTTAAATACGAGGCGCCTGTGCAAGGCACTGCAAAAGAAGCAAGAGTAATGGTCATGCACATCTATCAAGTGCTTTTACATAGAAAAACTATGGAAAAGCAGCACATTAGAATGGAAAAACACATTCTGTGTGAATGGCTCCTTAGAACAGTGGTGCAGGTCTCCCTTATTTAACACACCTGATTCAGATCATCACCTCATTAGGAGAGAGATCCATGAACTGAACTAACGAGCTGATGATCTGAATCAGGTGTGTTAAATAAGGGAGACATGCAAAATGTGCAGAGCAGGGGTCCCCCAGGACCAGGATTGAGAACCACTGCCTTAGAATACAATTTACATCTAGACGAATGTACTCAGATCATTTTTGTCCTCAATGTTTACCACACAGGCCTCTTCCTTTTTAGGAAAGTGGAGCTGACACTCATTATCTGGAAAGTAACCAGTATTTAAGGAACTGCAGATATTACACCTGTGCTTCTTTGGATGGTAAAGACCCAGGTTTTGCTCTTTAAATTCTTCTGAGAACACCTGCCTTGAGAAGGGTCTCAGCATTTTTTCCTCAGCAGCTCGATGGTAGACTCTATACAGGTCAGTCATGGACTGGAAGACAGGCTCCAGGTACTGTTTTGATGCTGATGACCCACAGTAGCATAAAGTCACCTTTGGGAGATCCTGCAGAAAACTCTTCATGAACTCGCGATCGTCACGTCTGAGGTGTGCTGCTGCATTCTGCGTATTATCTGTGTCTTGCACCCAGTTAAGAGCAGACCATTCTCCTATTCCAAGCGTTGCCAGAAAGAAACTTTTACACACCCTTCTTCTCTGTCCGTCGACTTTTAAGAAGTAAACAAGAGTAGATAACCTTCTTGAATTTTCACAGCCCCTTCTCCTCATTACCGGGATTACGTCCACCAAACCACGCACATATTTTTTTTTCTCCTCCCAGTTCATGTTCTCCCAAAAACATTTAAAAATCTTCTCCCTGTCTGCTTCTTCAATTGTACTGCAGTGATGCTTGGAGGATTTCACGCATCCAATTGACCGACATCTTGGTCCCATCACTCGGGGCTCCATGTTAACTTCTTCGTTTCTTCTCATCCCAACATACGGTTGTCCCATCATTCTTCTTCTTTTATTAACACTTTTCTTCCAGCCGCTTTCATTCCATCTCTTTCTTCCTCCAACTGTATCATCTTTGGTGCCATCACAGGAATCTTAAAAAAAAAAAATACAACAAAAAATATTAGTGCTTTTGTATATACGGGTAAGTTTGCAGCCAGTTTTTGCAGCGCTAATTTTAAAACTCTTTGGAGGAAAAAAAAACAAAAAAAAAACACTTGTAGAACCTCAAAAGAAAGATGACTGCTTACCTTCGGCTTGCTCAGCTCGCAGCACTTCAATTCAAGATGGCTGAGTGGCATTACAAGCTTTTTCACCGACAGAGGATCCAACAGAGTTACAGTTGTGCTCAAAAGTTTACATACCCCTTGCAGAATATGCAAAATGTTAATGATTTAACGTAATATAAAATGCATGTTATGTTTTATTTACTACTGACCTGAGTAAGATATTTCACATAAAAGACATTTACAGATAGTCCACAAGAGAAAATAATAGTTGAATTTATAAAAATGACCCTGTTCAAAAGTTTACATACCCTTGATTCTTAATACTTTGTTGTTATCTGAATGACCCACAGCAGTGTTTTTTTGTTTTGTTTTTTTGTTTAATGATCGTTGTTCATGAGTCCCTTGTTTGTCCTGAACAGTTAAACTGCCTGCTGTTCTTCAGAAAAGTCCTTCAGGTCCTATAAATTCTTTGGTTTTTCAGCATTTTTTGTGTATTTGAACCCTTTCCATCAATGACTGTATAATTTTGAGATTCATCTTTCATACTAAGGAAAACTGAGGGACTCGTATGCAACTATTACAGAAGGTTCAAACACTCACTGATGCTTTAGAAGGAAACATGATGCATTAAGAGCTGGGGGTGAAAACTTTTGAACAGAATGAAGATGTGTACATTTTTCTTATTTTGCTTAAATATTGTATTTTGTTAATTTAGTACTGCCCTTCAGAATCTACAGAAGATGCTTACATGTTTCCCAGAAGACAAAATAAATTACATTTACACTGATCTTCAAATTCTAAAAGTTTAAACCCCCTGGCTCTTAATGCATGTTTTTTACTTCTTGAGCATCAGTGAGTGTTTGAACCTTCTGTAATAGTTGCATATGAGTCTCGCAGTTGTCCCTAGTGTGGAAAGATGGATCTCAAAATCATACAGTCATTGTTGGAAAGGGTTCAAATACACAGAAATGCTGAAAAACCAAAGAAATTATAGGACCTGAGGGACTTTTCTGAAGAACAACAGCTAGGATGTTTAACTGTTCAGGACAAACAAAGGACTCATGAACAACTATCACTAAATAAAAAAACACAGCTGTGGGTCATTCAGGAAATAGCGAAGTATTAAGAATCAAGGGTATGTAAACTTTTGAACAGGGTCATTTTTATGAATTCAACTTATTTTCTCTTGTGGACTATATGTAAACATCTTTTATGTGAATTATCTTACTCAGATCAGTAGTAAATAAACATGTATTTTATATGATCCCTCTTATTTTGGTTAAATAATTAACATTTTGCAGATTCTGCAAGGGGTATGCAAACTTTTGAGCACAACTGTATGTTTGTTCACAAGGTAATTTACAATGGTCAAAAGGTGACCAATAGAATGATGTATGAAAAAAAAAAATGGAGACAAGGTTTTCGGCCAACAGCCACGATACATGTCCCTTATTTTTCTATAAAGAACCACAATTGTCCCTTCTTTTCCTTTTCTGAAGTTGGCAACCCTTCTATTTCTATCACTCTACAAAACATCACTCTCCTTAAGGTTGCAAAACTCTGGACTCTTGGTAGTACTTAGGACAGCAAAGTCCACTAAAGCATTTTTTTGTAAAAACTACTTTAAAACTATATATTTTGTGAAATACTTAATATTGTTTTGAGTGTATTACTATAATACATTTTACTGTTGCCATTTAAAATTGATGACTCACCTTTTTACTTATGAAAAATAAGCATAATTAAATGCTATACATTAATGGTTTACATATTTTTTAATGCAAAAGATGTTTATTGTCACAAAATATATTTTTGATTGATCTGCTTTATTTAGGACAGCCATGACATTCTTCATAAATACAATGCATTCTGTAGATATATACATTTTAATAAGGATCAAATGAGTTCAGCTTTCATAAGAAAAACCAACCTGTTTGATCCTCAGTATCCTCTTGTTTCAGACTGAATACTTCTGCAATCCTTATGTCTTCATTTTCCTCTTTAATAAACGCCATCTTTATAATCGTGTGTCTTGTGGATCTCAGGTGCTTCACCCGAAGTTTTCTGTGTGTTTGGAGATGGAAATAATTAACAGAAAGAAATTTAAATGGTTTTAAGATTATTTAACAGATTCCACTTTCATTAGAGCTTTTGCAGTTCGTTTGTAAAAGCAGTTTTTGCACGCATGTGTTTGTTTTCGTTGCAGTCACGCTGCTTTGAGCGCTTCGAATCACTGAATCGTTTAGCAAAGCAATTGATTCAATTGACTCGGAGTTTCAAAAAGCTCCGTTTCTCATCACTACTAAACAGTGACTGAATTCGTGTTTACTATAAACTGTCACACTATATAGGGAACGAAATAAAAAGCCTGTTTGTTAATAACGTGCAGACAGACTTTACACACATACGGGGAAAAAAAATCATAAATGTTATCTGCAACTGCAACGTTACAATGATTGATTATCAACTCATTTTACATCGATTGTAAAAACTATAACACTGCCTTAAACGATTTTAGAGATTTAAAATCTTAAAAACACCAACCTCTCTTCAGCCGAAATCACAGACACAGGAGCGCAGCACAGTCTTATGACGTCACACCGCCAAACCAAAATAAAAGTCCTGTGTTGGCCATAAGTATATTGTATATGCAGCAAACACATAAATAACAAACATATGTCAGCGGTAACTCAATTTGTGGTAAAATCTGTTTAAAACTACATGTTGTCCAGTGAAGTGGTGAAAATAAATATCAGTTAAAGAGATGCTTGTTTCAGTGCAGAAACCATGTAAAGAAACCAGAAGCCATTGCATTAAATTATTTCCACATTACTTTATTATTTAATAAACTGTTGATCCTTTGGAAAAATAAAACATCTGGATGAACGCACGCTTTCTCTCTCTCTCTATACAAGTTTATATACAATACATACATTTACATCATACGTTTAATGTCCCTTGCAGGGATGCAAAAGCATATGCAAAATAAGAGGGATCATGTAAATTGCATGTTATATGTCCTGAATAAGCTATTTCACATAACAGATGTTTATATATACACAGTCCACAAGATAAAATAATAACTGATTTTATAAATATGACCCGTTCAAAAGTTTACATACCCTTGAATCATAATACCCCTGCTGATTAAAAAAAAAAAAACAATAGAAACATCACAGAATTTGTAATGGTTTTAATGGTTCTAATGGGAATTCTGTTGGTTTTAATGGACACTGTAATGGTCCCTGTGGGTCTCTATTGGTGGTATTGCCTATTGGATACCATTAAGGACCAATAGAACACCTTCAATTTATGGTGGTATCCACTGGACACCAGTATGAACCATTATCAATTTAGTGGTTTCTTTGGGAAACTGTAATGGTAATAACTGGTTCTGCTGAAAAAACAATAGAAACCATTACAGAATTTGTAAGGGTTTTACTGGTTCTAATGGGAATTGTATTGGTTTTAATTTAAACCTAAGTGGTCCCTATGGTAATTTATTTCTGTTACAAACTGGGCTGAGACATGTGGATCCATATGCAAGACTTTATTAAACAAACTCGTGGTCGACAAGCAGGATCAAAATCAGCAGACGGGAACAATACAGGAAAACCAAAAGAGCAAACGATGGTCCAGGCAGATAGTCGAGGCGGGCAGCGATCAAAGGGAAGGTCCAGAACTAGCGACGGTCGAAAGGCGGGCGGAGAACAATCACAGGGGCCAGGGAACAAGGAGGGTTGACAGGGGAAAACAAACACGGAAAAATGCTCAGAATTGCCAGTAGAACTAAACAAGACTTCGCAACCAGACTGAGGAGAACCGGGCTATTTATGCAATGGGAGCAAGATGGCCGACTGGGGTGAGAGGTGAAAGGTAACAGGAAGTTAATGAGAGGGGGTTATGGGAAATGTAGTGAGTTAACAGTCCATAGTGAGCATGTGAGGACTCCCTCTAGCGGAGAGTAGAGGGAGCCACAGCGGTACAGTTTGTGACAGATTCCTTCTATTTGTAGCATGTTATGTCTAGTGGATACCTTTAAGGGGAAAACAAGCAATAGAAACCATCACAGAAGTTGGTTTCCACTACAAATACCATTAAAAACATATGGTAACAAACCATCAACTGTTAACCAATAAAACCAGTACATTTAGTGTGCTTTGGGGCATTTTCCATTATAATTTAATGGTTTTAACAAGCCACCAATAGAAGACAACAATTTACCCACAGAGACAAACCAATACAATTCCCATTAAACCCATTACAAATTTTATTTTTATATATTCCATATTGTTCTAATTCTATGTTTGTTTATTTATTTAGTGAAATGGTAATAAAGCATTTAATTAATTAACAGCTAACTACAATAAAAATAGACATTAATAAATAAATGAATTAATCTGTAAATAAAATGACTAAAATAGAAAGTAATTCACTGTTTGTTTTTTGAGCAATAAAAGCTGTAATTGTAAAAAGAATGTATAAATTAAATATGAATCCATCGATAAATGGTTCAAATTGAAAAGGAATTTACAAAAAAAAACAACATGAAGCACTCAATAAATGCAGCATTTAAAAACACATCTACAAATAATAAAAAAAAAAGTGTAATTTCAAATTGTATTTGAAAATGCAATTTAAAAGGGGATATGTAATTGTAAAAAAAAAAAAAAAAAAAAAGTAATTGGATTCACAAACTGAATTACAATTGTAGGTTTAGTCAGGCAATTAAAAGGAGAATTCCATTACCTATTTGCATTTCCGTTTTCCAGCTGTTGGGGATGTGGTGAAAGTGCTTGGGAAGAGTGAGCTGAGCTGTAGGTGTATGGAGAACGAGGCAGCATATACCATATACCGACAAAACCATAGACCACAGGAACTTTTTGGAATTGATTCACTTATTGGAAAATATGATGTCTGCCTAAAAGGGCTGCTCTTGCTCTTTTCAATGCTCTTGATAGTTGTATTGAAAAGAACAAGACGTTATACCAGTACAGTGGAATAAGTGGTAGAGGTTCTCTTCACCAAACCACTCCACTTTCTAATACCTCCAGACAGAAAGGATGGACATAATAAACCTGATGAGTCCTCTGCAATCTGACTTTGCTCCAACATGGAACTTTAGCATCTACACTAATATCAGTGTATAGTGTATAAGTACCTGAAAGTCATACTTAAGTAAAAGTACAGATTTCTTACCAGAACACATCTTAAGCTTAGGACGTGGACAGGTGGGTCCAAATGCAAGCTTTATTAATAAAAATCGTAGTCGTACAGGCAAGGTGAAACGGGAGCAGACAGAGACAACGATGGACAAACAAAGAGGCGTCAATATCCGAGCGTGGAGAGTCAGGGCCGGCGGCAAATGAACAGAGTAATCCTAGGGCAGGCAAGGGGTCGATAGGCGGGCGGCGGAGACTCGGGAACCAGGGACAAAGGAGATCGGCAACGGGAAGACAAACACAGAAATAAACGCTCAGAAATGACAGTAGTTACTAATCAAGACTTTGCAATGTGACTGTGGTAAACCGGTCCTTTTATACTGTGAGAGTGCAAGATGGCCGACAGGGGTAAGAGGTGAGAGGAGACAGGAAGTTCATGAGAAAGGGGGTATGGGAAATGTAGTGAGTAAATGTCCATAGTGAAATGAAGGCTCCCTCTAGGGGTGAAGGGAGGGAGCCACAACGGCGCAGTTCGTGACACATACTTAAGTATTGTAGGTAACAGTACAAGTAAATGCAAAATAGAAAAGAAGCAAATAAATATATAGAAAATGTTCATAAATAGCAAAATTGTGTTCTGTTTTAACTCTTTCTTCCATTTTGTATTTTTGGGTAAGAATAAGAAGCACTTCATCCGGTACTTAGTGTCTTTCATTCTTTCATTCCAACATAAGAAAACATTTCTGGAATCTGCATTTGAAATAGCATTTAGATGTACAGGGGGGACATTGATACATTTAAACGGCAGTTGCAGATTCATTAATAGGTGTAATGTTTCGTTTTTAATATAAAATATTGAATACTGATATTTGAAATAATTTAGGACATGAAAAAAAGAGTTGAAATGTGAAATTAAATCCGCCAGTGGGTGGCACAAGTGAGACACTGAGATTCAACCGATTAATTCAAATGGCTGAATCATTCACTAAAAAGCATCTGGGGTTTGGGCCAATTGCCGAGCTCGGATCCCTCTCCCGAGCAGCACACCAAATACGCTTATCCTTTACTTAGTTTATTATCTGTAAGTGTGAACTCGTGAAATACTGCAAAGCGCACACCCCAGGCTCCACTTGAGTGGAAAATGAATCATCCGCAACTTGCGAGCGCCAGACCACTTGCTCATCAAACCTGTGAGAGTGCAAAGTATTATTACTTCGTTACATTACACCACTGACTAATATCAGTCTGTTTCTCTTATTCCGGGGTCACCGTAGGCTCCCAGATCCAGTCTGTATCCAGATCTGATGGTCACTGCAGTTCTGCAGATCCAGTCTATACCTAGCCCAGATGGTGGACCAGCACCTACAGACAACCTCTACAACCCTTAATGTCAGCATAGACCACGTCAACTATATGAGCCCCAGAGACGGATCCCCAATGAAGGCCTCATCCCCTTGATGGTCGTCTGCGCAAGACCACGGGAACCAGATGAGTCCAGATGAAATCTGACTTTGCTGCAACATGGAACTTACCATTATTGACCCATTTCCCTATGTAATACTGTAAAGTTGCTTTGACACAACTTGTATTGTTAAAAGCACTGTATAAATAAACTTGAGTTGACTTGATTCGCAGAGGCTCTAGGAAGTCTGTGCTCAATCACTTGGTCAAGCACAGTGATTCACTTAAGCCGGGCGTACATGGTGCAATTTTTGCTGTCGTACGAGCTCGCAGACAATTTTTTTCTCTCGGGAGAAAATCGCAGCTGCTCGCATGGTCGCGGCTCGTACCGTGTGAGAAGAATTATGGCCCATCCGACAACGTTACGAGCTCCTCCCGACCTCCTGATAATTTTCAAACATGTAAAAAAAAATCAGATGCTGTCGGTTTAGATTCGTGGTGTGTGTGTGGTTGAACGAGACGAGTTGGTGATCCATCTGCAGTTGACCAATCAGAAGATGACAAAAACCACAGAAGAAGATGGTGTTAATGGTGTATAGTAATTTTAGTTTAATTATACAACACTATTTTTATTTGTAATTCCGAATTTTGCCAAATTTGCCGTTCAGCTTTATGAATAAATATGCTATGCCCAGGGGCTCGAGCACTCACGGAAATTATCAAGCACTCACAGAAAAACACAAGATGTTCTCGGTTCAATTTAACCAATTAGAAGTGTATTGTGGCTTGTAAGACTTTATTCTCGTTTTCATAGTTTATTTGAGGCCGGTTTTGCCGTTGTTTTAAGGGGAAAAGTTAAAAGTGCATTATTGTAATACGAGAGAGGGTGCACGTATTACATTTTCTCGGCTTGGAGCGGGCTTGCTCTCCTAAATAGAGATCGTGGCTGTGTGCGCCCTCAAACTTTGTCCTGTGAATGCGCGAATAAGTGGTTACTGTAAACAGATATGAGATACGATGTTGAGCACCCAGCAGCAGAAACATAAATCAGCGTCTGACCATGCATGTTGTATTTCTAACAAAATAGGTTTAACAGGCATTCAGAAATAGCCTATCACCTCGAGTTGTTAATGAAGAACAGAAAGTCCATGTTTTTCAGCTATTCTCTTTGCTATGTTCTTCGTTTTCTTTTTCTTTTTTTCTTTTGAATGTCACAAGCCAGCTGCCAAAAAGAAAACTATTTCGCCCTCAGAGTCCATATTTTTATGAGTGACGTGAAGCGTAACACTTACGTCAGAGTTTGTAAAATCGTAGTAAATTTGTGTCGTGTGTGACTGCCTTCGAACGATTTTCGGATAAACTCAATCGTGACATCTATGAGGGCTCACGACATTCCGACCTTCAGAAATCGCACAGTGTACGCCTGCCTTTAGGGCAGTGGTTCCTGGAGGTCCCCCAACACTGCACATTTTGCATCTCTCCTTTGTCTGACACATCCATTGCAGGTCTTGGAGTCTCTATTAATGAGCTGATTATCTGAATCAGGTGTGTTTTATTAAGGAGACATGGAAAACATGCAGTGTTGTGGGGCCTCCAAGAATGTGGTTGGTAGCCACTGACATAGGGGGACCTGGAGAAGAAAGCAGAAAATCCACCAAGGAGTTAATTTAGCAAAAAAACAAACAAACAAACAAACAAATTTCTCACTGAAATTATTACAGTGCATGAACATGATACATATCTCTGCTCACAAGAAACAGTTGTTTAGTTCGGTGGATGCAACACAAAGGGAAAAAGTCGAAGACTGTCTGTGGTGGCAAGAAAATAATTCAGAATCACTGCCAAGTTCCCCATCAGAAAGGGTTTTCAGCACAGGAGGGAACATTGTAACATGCCTGGGTTTCTCTCTGAAGTCTCAATGTTGATAGGTTAGTGTTTTTGGCCAAGAACCTTTAAGGTCAACTGGAGTGTCCAAACAGCACAGGTGCTATTTAATAAAGCAATAAGCTCCAAGAAGCCATGGTTTACAGTGAATTTGTAACAGTTAAGGGACATTGTTAGGCACAAACAATTCTGCCAAACAATCACCGTTGTGGTTGCAACAAAATTGGTTGCCGAGCAATACACAAAAGTAAACAAAGATGTATGTTGAGTAAACAAAGATGTTGATGATCCGAGTCAAATTTGGTGAAAATCGGACCAACGGTGTAGGAGGAGTTTGAAAAGGTATTGTACATTAATCTAAATGCCAGACAGGAAGTTCGGCCAATTTTGGCATAACTGGTATCAATGTTCTCGGTTTGAAGAAAGTAATATATTGAGATCACTTTCATTGCAATAAGCCAATTTTCAAACCAATGTGGAGATAGAGCTTCAGATCCATTTTTGCATGCTATTCGTCAAATTTCTTTGCATGTTATTTGAGAACGGTTTGACTAATCAACTTGAATCAACCTTTTGCCAGAATGGTCTGAGGATGATTTGAGACAATTTTGGAGAAAATCAGACTAAATCTCTAGGACGAGTTTGTAAAAGTAAATTTTCCGAACTATTAAAAATAGCAAAAAAACTAAACCTCACAATTTTTACACTGCAGTGTACATTTGACTTAGCATGAGTCAAGGAATCAGAGGGAAAAACTTATTTTCCTTCTAGACTTTATGGTTGAAAAGTTATTAGCATAAAATGAGTGAAACTTTGGGCAAGTGGTGGCGCTAAGGAGTTTTGGTTAGAGACTGAATGATGAGTCAAATTTGTTGCTGTGCTATACAGCAGTGGTTCTCAATCCTGGTCCTGGGGACCCCCTGCTCTGCACATTTTGCATGTCTCCTTTATTTAACACACCTGATTTAGATCATCAACTCATTAGTAGAGAGATCAATGAACTGAACTAATGAGCTGATGATCTAAATCAGGTGTGTGTCTTACCAATGAACTCCTTGTTTACTCTGACCACTTGAGAATGGTTAAGGCCGACATGGAGATCTGCTTCAGGGACCTCCTTATCCTTGATGTTCCCGCCTCGGTAGTGCAGCCCTTTCAAGCGGATGTAACCGAATGTGAGATCGGTATTGCAGGACATCCAATGTGACAGCAAAGTGTGGGCTATTTTCCACACCTCTGGCTGGTGCAACATGTGGGTCAAAATGCCCAGTATTACCCGGCTCTCTGGCAAAAATGAGGCTGTTTATTCTTGCTTTTCCAACAACATATCTCGTTGAGCAGGGATTCAACCAGGTCATGCACATGCAGTCTAAGTACCGCTATCGCTTGGACTTGCATGCCTCAGGCACACTAAGACTGAAACTAACTTCTCTGCAACCTGCAGTGAAGAAACTGGCAGAAAAACACCAAGCGCAGGGCTCACACTAACTTTCAAAGCAAAGTAGCCAGTTTACTTCGAAAGTTCTAATAATATGTAGGCTATGTGGTTTGTCCATCAAATATTTCTGCTTGCTCCAACACGATCTCAAGAAAGTGATCTCAAGAAAATCAATTTCTGGATATAAATAGCAGGCCAAATAGAAAAAAATCGTTCTATTGATACGCATCTTCATAATTTTTTTCTTGCTATTGTTCTCCATGATGCTATTGTTCTCCACTGAAAATAAGACCTCTGCTCATTACAATAGACTAATGTATACAAAAGTTATTATTAAAAGTTAGCATTTTTTTACATTTTTGTGATTTTTTTGCCAAACCATTGAAAAGTTATAAACAAAAATAGCCATTTTACATATCTCCTGACCATACCTTATTGATTCTTTTTGTCTCTTAATTTTAAGGTTTGTGTGAAGGTCAAGATTTTGGATCTGATTCGACAGAAGAAGACAGTGACCAGAAGATGAACGATGCACACAGTTGCCAATATGACAAGAACCATGCGTTTGTCTGTTTCAGGTAAAATACAAATAGGAATTGGGAGGTGGTATGAATTTCAAAATATGTCTGTCAGATTGTTTAATGAGAAGCCTTGTCTCAGCACAACTATGCAGAGCACAATTTCTGTTGTTGATGATCTTGGCACTTGCAAGTGACAACAGAACAAAGAGAAGCTGTAGTGGGATACAGTAGATACAGAAGTTAAAGTGGAATATCTGTGACCTCAGTTTCATACTTTAAAATGTTTAAAACATCTGAAGTCATGTCAGCAGTACAAGGACACATCACAATAGCTGTTGGTGAGGGAAATCAAGAAATGGTTTTAGAGGATGATGTGTTTTGCCAGCTGCTTGTTTTGCAAAGAGATGTGAAATATGAGGCTGATGAGTTGGAGTCAAAGATTTTGACCTAGGATAAGCTAAGGGTTGAAATGTGCAATGGATTTGTTGTTAGTGCAGCATTTGTGGGAAATGAGAAAAGATCAATTCATGAGCAGTGCAGCACACTGGAAAAAAAAACTTGTTGAACTAACAAAAAACAAAATATGTACATCGGATGCACATATTAAAGTTATGTTTACTTAACATGATTTATATGTTAAATTAAGATTAATTATATATGTCACGGTAGAACCAACAACCAGGAAACAAACAGAACAGGCTTATAAAGGGTGGCAGACAGGTGTGGTGAATTAACTGATGACGACATAACGAGGGGACGGAAACAGGAACAAGACCAAATATGGACAAACAGGAAATGGGACGAACAAAAATACAGAAGGACTAAACCAACATGAGTTCATAAGATACATGTATTTTGTGTATTTTATACATCTACTTGTCTTGGCTACAACATTACTAGTGTACAGTTTATAAAAGTAATAATACAAGGAAAAATATTTCTTGAATTAGAGGTTCCAAAACTTATAATCATAACCATATGATTTTACATAATCACTTTTGCAAAGCGCAGCAAGATAAATAGATGATAAATGTGACCCTGGACCACAAAACCAGTCTTAAGTCACTGGGGTATATTTGTAGCAATAGCCAAAAATACATTGTACGGGTCAAAATTATCAAAAATAAATTGATGCCAAAAATCATTAGGATATTAAGTAAAGATCATGTTCCATAAAGATATTTTGTAAATTTTGTACCATAAATGTATCAAAACTTAATTTTTGATAAGTAATATGCATTGCTAAGAACTTAATTTGGACAACTTTAAAGGCGATTTTCTCAATATTTTTATTTTTGTGCACCCTCAGATTCCAGATTTCAAATAGTTGTATCTCGGCCAAATATTGTCCGATCCTAACAAACCATACATCAATGGAAAGCTTATTTATTCAACTTTCAGATGATATATAAATCTCAATTTTGAAAAATTGACACTTAAGACTGGTTTCGTGGTCCAGGGTCACAAATATGAGTGAGAGCCTGATGGAAGGTTTGTTAATGTCCAATACACACCGCAATTGTGTTTTTTTTTTTTTTCTAGAAGTCCCTAAGGCATTGCAAGTCTTAGTCTAGAGTCTACAGACAAAGTGATCCTTGTAACTCATCGTCATTCAAGAAGCAGTTCTTCTTAAAATGTCAACCATCTACAGAATCGTCAATTTGGAGCTTGTGACTCTTTAAGATGTCGGTTACAAAAATACAAGTGTGAAAACCACAACCAGCATACATACATCTAACATTTTCATTTTTCTTTAGATGCGAATGAATATGAACAAAGTAATCCTTCACTTGGCAAGTTTTTACATGAACACAAGTGGCAGCTAAAAATAGATAATTCTTTTAGTTTCTGATTACCCTGGGTAGAGTGCACTCTGCTGTAATGTACTATTAAAGCATTCAATGTCTTAAAAGTGCGTGAGCATTCTGAATACTTACATAGAAAATGGCTTGTACGTCCAAAATGAGGATGCTTGACTTGGTTTAAAAGTGCCAATCTACTGGAAACTACTACTGAGCACCTATTGCACTGCCACATTCACAAGAGAGGGAGACAGAAAAAATAATAATACATTTTTCATACTTAAAGTAAAAAAAAAATATATATATATATATAATTGCAGTTTATTGACAAATACTAACCACTACTATAGAGCCTTTGTAAATTAAGTTGCACACAAATAGATGTATCAGACATCTGTAAAATATTAAAAACAATGCATTAGTTTTAAAGCAATAACATTTTCCTTGAGGTAGTTCTGTCATGACAGATATTGGAAAGTTTTAGCATGGTAATGGTCTTGGAGGAATAGATCTGTTACACTGCTGCTGTTGGTTATTGCTGTAGTTGTAGATTGCTGCTGCTGCTGTTGCTGCAAGCAAGTACAGGTACTTGCTACTGCCAAAGCATATGGCGATATGGTGTTGTGAATATTTAAGACATACTGCTGCTGCACAAATAGCATATAAAAGCAGATCTATACAGGTGGAGCTGGGGAAGGTGGAGTGTTTCAGAGGAACTCTGAAAGCGTGCTGCCAAAGTGAATTCTACCAGCCATTTAAATGTTAAGCTGCAATCTCATTGGTTGCTTGCACAACATGAACCAATCAGCTTGTGCCAAGTTGTATTCTCTGTGAATATCATCAGTTACATTAACAACCCATCAGCCTGCGTCATCTAGTGTTTCATGGCAGAACTAGGAATTTAAGACTCCAGAGAATTCAGCATATTTTCTTCTTAATTTTAAAATTAAACTGATAAAGCCTATTTAGTAACACTTTAGAAAATTTTCATTACGGAACAGCATTAATGGATTAACTAACATGAACTAAAATGCATAAAACATTTTAGTATTTATTATTAAGCTAAAAAAGTCATTAACTGTTTGTTAGTTCTAAATAAAAAGGCCAATCCTCGCTTTATCGCAGCTGGAGCTAAAGGCTCCATTTGCCTTAGAAACAGTGGCCTGAGTCGCGCTTATGAATATTGGCTTGGCCGACCTGAAACTTAATGACATTTCAGTTCAAGACACCACATCTTTAAGACAAATCATGTAGGATTTTAGTACGGATTTAATATGCGTTATTAAGATTTGAGTGTGGCAAGCATTTTATGAGATTTAAACAATCTCTAACAAATAAGTTGACGCCACCAGTCACTCCCTCACAGGATTTTCCCATTTGTTGCAATTAAGGCCGTCAAGTGAAATAACTTGCCTTGAAAATGAATTTGCAATTAACACATTCTATAGAATCACAAGTATTTTCTTTGTGATCAAAAAATTAAGAGATAACCAGCTCAGTCAGAAGGAATTTTAACATTTTGTAGGTAACATTCCCTCCCCCACCTCAAATTAGACGGCGCCACAAATCACTCCCTGAACTTATTAGTTGTCATGCACAGAAAAAAAAAATATAGGCCTATATAATATATCCCTGAATTATTGTAGACAATTAAAAAAAAAACAAAAAAAAAACCTTTAATACACGTCATGGTATTACACAGGGATTATGTTGCATTGTTTGCCTTTCAATCAGGTTGCTTGATAAAACCAGTGCATAAAAACATTATCTCAGTGAAAATGTTAAAAGGAACTACTAACTGTTCCTCAAATGGCATTTCAGTACAATGTTTTAATTACCTTTTCATACCATTAAGATATACTCCATGATAGCACACGTACATCTGTTTGACGTCTGCATTTATATCTGCAAGACGTAGTTTGCTCATCTGCAATACGTCTATTGGACCTTTCCTCTCAGATGTCAAATAGACATCTATTAGATGTCTTTAAGATGTTTATGATTTAGAATGGATGTAAAACTGACGTCTTACAGATGTCTGCCAGATGTTTGTACACAGCAGATGCTTTCCAGATCAAGAGATCTTTAACAGACATCTTGCAGACGTATGTGTGCTATCTGTGCTTCTACCAGCTTTCAGCTCCAAAGCCAGAGAGAAAATGGCAGACTGGCCAGCAGTTAATTGGCTTTCCTTACGCGTTCCAAGGGGCGGAGTTTCCAGAGAAAGCATAACTAATTTCGTACATTTCCACATGATTGATTCTAAACAGTTGAACATCCTTCAACATTAAATGAATTGCACAAGACTAAAAAATATGTTTAGATGAGAAACATACATTAATCATGTTGGAAATAGTAAATTTTTGCACATTCAGCAATCCCCCATTGCCATTTTTTTCAGTGCAGTAACTTGCAGATCGGCTCTCTTTGCCGCCTATTACAGGTTTGTTGAGGCATCCGGTCTATTAAGACATCTCAAGAAGGCCACTTCTATGGGTGTCTTGTGGTGTTTTACCATGTTTTAATATGATCCATGTTTGCTTTGAGTTAGTGTGATTTTTATTCATATATTTATCAGCCTGTCAGAATAACTCTCAAAATCATGGATTATTGAAATTGAGGCGAAAGACAAAAAAAGAATTTAGTAAAGAATAAAATGCTTCAATATGCTTCAGACAGAGGAATAATATCATTTAATGATATTAAGTTATAATATTTTGAGAGTATATTCTAGCCCGGTGGTTCTCAAACCTCTCCATGAAGTTTTTTTTACAGGTCTCCCTATATCTGTCCACTTTAACAAATTTCATTTTAGTTTAAAGACAATTGATTCACATGAATATAACGATCTGTCTCACCACATTAAAGAGCAAAAAACACATTGCAAGATGCGTTGTTCGTGTTTCGCAAAGCTTGCTATTATTGATTGGGTGGCTGGCGCAGGGGCGTACAATTAGGGGGGACGTATGGGACGTGTCCCTACCAAAATCCAGCTACTGCCAAACTGTCCCTAGCAATAATTTTGCTCAAATAAATATATCTATATGTTTTTGTAATGAAATGTCATACCATTGATATTACCTAAAAAAGTCAAATAGGCTACGTTAGAAAACTGCACACTTTTAAGGACGCGCATTTAATACATGGGCAGAATGATGAGGAACAGCGCCACGTTTAGAACAACTCACAGGTATTGCACCCAATTTAAGACAGCAGCCCAAAAAAAAAGTTAATATAAAAGCAGTTTTACTTTGTTAATAACAAGAGCAAACAGAAAGAGAAAGCACAATCTATGGCTATTATTAGCTCCCTGTAAAGCATTCTGACAGAAAAAGGTTGAAAGGAAAGATAAACAATCTTCCAGCCTTTGATAAAGTCATTATGGACATTAACAATAATGTACAAATCAAACGGAAATATCTACAAAAAAACAACACCACTGAAATAAGAGCGTGCGGTTTATCTGTAAATCAGATGTGCATGAAAGTTGTGTTTGTTACTACAGCAACAGCGGAGCATTCTTTCAGAATCATCCTGGGTCCAAATCGATTACTATTAAAATAATGTGGTGTGATTGCAGTTCACTTGGGTTTATGTCGTCCCCACCAATGTCAAAATCAAACCTACGCCCTTGCTTTAACCTGTAGTAACACATACCCAATTTTCAATGTCAACTGACATGCCATGACAGTAAAATCTGGCACAGATTGCAGCACGGAGATTGAACACGGAGGTCACAGCTTCCGAAATGAGACGCATATTCATCTTGGAGTAGCTGCGTGCACTGCATGATCTACTTTTTGTGACAGGTGTCAGCGTTAACGCACAATACTGCCACCTGGGAGGTCAACCAGGTACTGGCGCCTGAGTAGGCTATTTGTGTGTCTTGTTATAAGTGTCCTGTTAATTTAAAATATTGTGGTAATCGCCAATACCGGTATATCGTCACACCCTAAATTAACACAATGTCGATATTTCATGATTTGAATATCATGGTTATCAGCAATACTGGTATATTGCGACACCCCTAAAACTTTTTTGCAAATTAAGGGATTTTTATTCAAAAATAAATGTGATACTTTAAAATGCGCATAAAAACAGGGTGATGGAAACATAGCTATTGATTAAGCTATTGATTCCTAACAACAAAGAGGAAGTAAGTAGACGAAGAAGACGCATCGATCGAGGCTAGATAAATGTAAAGCTGCTGATCTTGTTGGTGTATGAACACAAAGAGCTTTATGACAAATGACAAATGTCTACAAAAATCTTGATAAGAAAGAGTTGTTATGGAAAGGAATTACACCTTGTGTAATGGGGTATTGCTTTTTATTATTAAGAGCCATCTAATGTCAGGGAGTGAATTTGCATGTTCACTCGGCTCATCACCAGCGAAAATTGTTTGGGTATGAACACAAAGACGTGGTGAAAAATGTCCCGGAAAACACTGGCAATAAGCACGATATTCGTCCCAGTGTGCACAAACCTTTAGGATAGGAAGTGAAGAAAGAATAACTTTTTTTTTTGTTTGCATCTGGAGTGATGTCCTGGGAAGCCAATCAGAATAGACATTGGCTGAAGGATGAATGCGGAGCCTTGTGGGCTGGTTGAAGTTTGAGGCAGGCAAAGACAAAGTCAGAGACATTTTATAAAATGAAATTAGGCAAAAGAGGAAAAAAAAAAAAGTGTGGCTCTTCCTGGATGGCTTCTTTTTTATGGTGGTAGATGGGCTGCAAGCAAGCAGGCCAAAAAGTGCTTAAAACATTTGTCCAAAAATAGGGTGGGACAGGATTTCTATTTTTGGCTTTGTTTTTCTGTTTTGTGCTTCCTGAAGGTAATGAAAAAAAAATAACAATGGTTTAACCAATCTGAGAATTTCATATTTTCAAGTCCTTTACATTTCCCCACTACTTGCCCACCTAAATGTCGGACATCAGAGGGAATCAGACAATTCAGACCGTTCGATTAGGAGTGTGAAACATTCTAAAGAGTCGAATACCCCTCCAAAAGCCCGGAAAAACAGATAAATCTGTAGAGGAAACCCTGGCGCCAGCCTGAAGCAAATCTAACCAACTAACTAAGAGCTTTAACCACTGGCAACATTAGCACAAAAGAACACATTGATAATCCCAATGAAGGAGATTTGAGGCAAGTAACCTAGATTAATGGTCAAAGACACAGCACATCATGAGCATCACATAAAGACTTCCTGCCTTCCCCCCATGGGAGACAAGAATAACCTCTTGACCTGTGGTTTCAGAGAACATACTTGCGCATTTACAAGAAACATCCCTTTTGCTCACAGGCAGTCTTTTTCATATCGTCGCTGTCGGGCGGAAACCTCCTATGTCCAAATTTTGTCAATTTCATATTTTTTCACAAATCGATGCTATTGGTCAGTGCCCACGTGGATCTGTAATATTTACAAATTATTAACCAATCTAAAGTGTTGAAAATAGCTTGAGAGCAAATCTCTTAACTCATCTGAACACTTCAACTGTCTGAGAAGAGCTCGTATCTCCACCTTTTCTTCACTCCGCTGGAGCGTCGGGGCATATGTCCCCTTCCATCTTCTTGTCACAAAGCACCGGCAAAAATATTTAGCATTGAATGTGTCGGTGGAAACAGTAAGGAGATATTTGAATGATCCATTAATAAACTAGTGTATTCTGAGATAATGTCGCAAAGACCCTGACTCGCAATCTCTTCTTTGGACGCAACTTTTGAAGGAAAGCATCTTTCCGGATTACATAATGAAAGCGTTTTTTTCTTATTTGTTTTATTTCGTTAAGTAATAATTTAAAGCTTTCTATTTATTTGTCATGTTTGTGAGGCATGTAGCTGAAAAAATGTGATCGCGCTGGCTCCTCATGTCCTGCAAAGCGATTTCAGCTTCTCCTCTTCAAAAACGATATTCACATAATAGCGCACATTTATCTAGGTTTAATGTTTAAACTAACATTGTTCTATAGCTACTTTAACTGTTTTAGATCTATAGATTTTATTTTATGCAAGTCGTGATGATTTAAAAGGCAAATTGATCAGACTATGAACAGTCTTCCGCTGGCCGCTGTTCGTAAAAAAACAAACAAACTAATATTTAATGAACAAAAAAAAGCTCCAAAATTTTTCTAAATTAACTTAATAAGAAAACAAAATGAAATATAACCACTTTGGCATTACATACAAAACGTAACTATGTTAATAGCTGAAACAGTAGTATAAGCTGTTCTGGAAGAATTAAGGGGAAAAAAGACTGACTCGGGTTTTTTGTATTGCATCATAGCTCTTAAACCTTTAAAATAGAGTTTAGGAAGATGTATGTAACCACAGTCGTTAGCTTTGGTTAACTATTGAAGCCTTTTCTCTTGTCAAAAGGCTCAATGCGACCGCAGACTTTGTTTGCCTGCAGATTAATTTCCGCCTATTAGACAGTTTATCGCTTTATTTTGGCATTGCATCACTCATAGCTCTAACCTTTAAAATAGAGTTTAGAAAAATGTATGTAACCACAGTCGTTAGCTTTGGTTAACTGTTGAAGCCTTTTCTCTTGTCAAAAGGCTCAACGCGACCGCAGACTTTGATGAACTGCTGGCAGCAGCGAAGTCTGTGTCTGTAGCATTCTTATCAATGACGGCGTAATCTCGTATCTCCCTGCTCCCAAGTCATAAAACCTCGTATCTCCGATAAAACATGATTTTGGGAAAATGTTGTCTTAATGTTGGTACACAACAGTGTATGATAGCAATATATGGTATAATACCAACTTTAACAATAAAATATTTAATAACTCAAAAAATATGCAGTTTTTTTCATTTCCTGAAAAATGACGGTTTTGGAGATACGAGGATTCCGCCCGACAGCGACGATATATATGCACCCAAATAATGCTTAAAAAGGACTTCTAAATGAATATTAGAGTCCACTTCCTAAGTCATCATGTATGTAACCAATTATTCATTTAGTATGTCTTTTAGTAACTAGTGAATCGTTTAAGGGTTTATATTTGTGTTTGGTATGTATGAGTTTGGAAATTCATGCTTTGAACATTTCTATCGATCAATTTGTAAAATGTACCATATTCTTGTTATAGAAATCACATCCAAGTTATACTCTGCTAGAAGCAGAAAAACTCAGACCATGTGACTGACAAGATGTTGGAGGATGTTGATTTATGTACTGGGAGGAGAAACGTAGTAACCCCCAAACCCAGAAAATGTTCAATTGGTCAAGACACCATTTGGGATGTATCCAGCACCCCGTTTAAAAATCCATCAAATCCCTCTTTGCTCTTGTCCTCTTGTTTCGTTTCTTTCTTTCTGTTGAGAGTTTCGTGTTCTAGTTAAGTTTGCCGTAACCAAAACGTCTGTGCCCGCCTGAACTTCAAACAGCTCACAACTCCGCATCATCTTCCAGCCAACGCCCAAGACATCACACCAAACTTTCAACCAATCAGCAACTTCAGGAAACCCCTTTCTGTTATGTCACCAAAGGGAAACAAAAAGGCGACGCAAGTACCCTCCAGATTCTGAACTGGTGCATTAATTAATAAAAGTTTAATAGACTCATTGAGAAACTCAATGCGAGGATTGATTAGATGATTGATGGTTGTTCAGGTCTAATCTCTAAATTCTTTCCTCACTTTCTCTCTTTCTGCAACGTGTGTGAATTTGTGCTAGATTAGTTTGTGTCTTAGATTTATCCAATAAAACCTTATTTATAGTGAAAAGGAGAAGTATCTTGTGTTTTGTGCTTGCAAGTTAATGTCTTAAACTGCTGATCTTGTTACCGTTCTAATAAATAGTTCTTTTACTATATTCTGGATATTAACATCCAATGCCTAGTTGACGTTATAAGGCTTGTTCAGAAAATCGCTGGCCAACTCTGATCAGCACGTAAAACAGTGATTCTGTTCAAATTCCCTATAAAATCTTGAATGATTCCCTTTGAGCTAAATGCACCTGTTTAACCCTTATTTTGGTGGAGAATCCTTACATAGACATACTTTGAAGTAATTCTGTTCGCATGCAGATCAGCTGCCATAAACTCAAACCAATCAAAAACTGGTCAGCCTTTTAAGCATCTCTTCTGTTTGTGCTCCAACTTAAAAAAAAAAGTCGACTTAAAGCTGTTGAAAGCAAATTTATTGCTTTTACATTCTTTTCAAAGACCCAAGGGTTCCCTGTTTTCTCCAGAGTGAACGCACATGTGCTTTTTGAAGTTGCTCCTTTTTTTAAACATCTTACCACAGTCAGAGCATTCTGGCAATTTCTTTCCAGAATGAGATTGCATATGTCTTTTCAGATCTGTTTCACACGTGAATCTCTTTTCGCACTGAAGACATGTGAAAGGCCTTTCCCTAGTGTGAACTCTTGTGTGCATATAAAGGGTTCTTTTATGTCTGAAACTCTTTCCACAGAGAGTGCAGACGAAAGGCTTCTCTCTACTGTGAATTCGCATGTGGACTTTAAGGCTTCCTTTTCGAGTGAAGCTATTTCCACACTCTTGGCAGGTGTAAGGCTTCTCTCCAGTGTGAATTCTCATGTGGTCTGTAAGGCTTCTCTTTTCAGTGAAGCTTACTCCACACTGTTGGCAGGTGAAAGGCTTCTCTCCAGTGTGAATTCTAATGTGACTCTTGAGGTTTCCTTCGTGTGTGAAAGTCTTGCCGCACTGATGACACAAAAAAGGCTTCTGTCCACCGTGAGTTGTTATGTGCCTTTTGAGGCGTTTCATATCTATGAAACCCATTTTACACAGATGACATTTAAAAGAGTTGTCTCTTAAATGAATCCTCATGTGCTTTTTAAGGCTTCCTTTACGCGTGAAACATTTTTCACACTGATCACATTTGTAAGGCTTCTCTCCAGTGTGAATTCTCATGTGTGTCTTAAGATTTCCTTTTCGTTTCAAGGTTTTTCCACAGAGTTTGCAGGTGTGAGGGCTTCCTCCAGTGTGAAGACTCATGTGAGTATAAAAGGTTTCTTTATGTGTGAAACTCTTTCCGCATTGACTACATACAAATGGCTTCTCTCCAGTGTGAGTTCTCATGTGAATCTTAAGACTACTTTTTCGTACAAAGCTCTTTCCACATTGCTGGCAGGTGAAAGGCTTCTCTCCGGTGTGAATTTTCATGTGGTCTTTAAGGTGTCTTTTTTCATTGAAACTCTTTCCACACTGTTGGCAAATGAATTTAGTTTTCGTACCAATCTTCTTAGCTCTTTTTTGAGAGGAGGTCTTTTCAGTCTGTGAAGAACTAAACGATTTTTCTTCAGTTATGAAATGATTTTTCTCAATTAGAACTTTCTCTTCAATTTCATTCAGATCTTCACTGTCCTCTTTCAGTGCCATCAGGTCTAAGGCAAAAAAAAGACAAATACATGTTAACCTCAGTGTAATTGCAAAAAGTAAGAGACAGAGTTTTTAGTGATATGGGTAAATATAGTCTGTTGAATGTGACACACTTCCTGCTGCCTGTTGTGGTGCTATGGGGAAGAGGCGGGTTTAATGACTATAATTTTGAAAGTTGTTGGGGTTGTTGTGGATCGATTCTGGATTGTGGATCGATTTTTCCAAATGCATCGCATTTGTCTTTGGAGTCGATTCTGAGCTTAGATTTTAACAGCAGATGGCGCTCTAATCAAGTGTTTATCCACACACTCAAACGCTCACAAAGAGCACTTGTGCATTTGGCTGAGTTACGTAATTTCTACTTGGCTCAGAATGCTTTTATGACGCAAGATGTAAACAGCCCATTGTGAACACCCTTACAATTCGCTTCAATTTTTTAGAACTGTATGAATGGTTATTTTAGGTTCAAGTGCGTGTATGGATATGGAAACAAGCAGAGCTTGGCTTTTTTTCCCTAAACCAAGCAGTGCCATCTGTAGGTAAAGAAGCAGTAGGGCAGCAGTCATTATTAGTGCCCATTCTTGTCAGTTTGGCAATTGCCATTATAAATCCCAATTTGGAGTGCCACAGGGCTCTGTATTAGGTCATCTGTTTTTCCTCTTGTATGTTTCCCATGAGGGACATTAGATTAGACATTAGATTTCACTATTGTAGCAATGATATTTTATTATCAAATGCATTATTGATGTTAGGGCTGCATCACCTAATCGATAAAACTGACACATTTTTTTTTTTAAATAAATCAACAAATATTCTAAATGTTTGAAATGACATACGCTGTGTTATACAGTACAGTTAAGTATGTGTATAAAAGATTAGGTTTTGTTTTGCTTCACCTATTTATTTATGATTTCACTGCAAAAATATTAATGTCTTTCAAAAGAAGTGACATTACACACAAACCATCAGCAAATTGTACTATAGAATTGTGACTGCACCAGTAGTGTAATAGTACCTGCATCAGTTTTTTTTTTTTGACAAGAAGATATACAGCTACATACATATACACTCACCGGCCACTTTATTAGGTACACCTGTCCAACTGCTCGTTAACGCAAATTTCTAATCAGCCAATCACATGGCAGCAACACAATGCATTTAGGCATGTAGACATGGTCAAGACGATCTGCTGCAGTTCAAACCGAGCATCAGAATGGGGAAGAAAGGTGATTTAAGTGACTTTGAACGTGGCATGGTTGTTGGTGCCAGACGGGCTGGTCTGAGTATTTCAGAAACTGCTGATCTACTGGGATTTTCACGCACAACCATCTCTAGGGTTTACAGAGAATGGTCCGAAAAAGAGAAAATATCCAGTGAGCGGCAGTTCTGTGGGCACAAATGCCTTGTTGATGCCAGAGGTCAGAGGAGAATGGCCAGACTGGTTCGAGCTGATAGAAAGGCAACAGTAACTCAAATAACCACTCGTTACAACCGAGGTATGCAGAAGAGCATCTCTGAACGCACAACACATCGAACCCTGAGGCAGATGGGCTACAGCAGAAGACCACACCGGGTGCCACTCCTGTCAGCTAAGAACAGGAAACTGAGGCAACAATTCGCACAGGCTCACCAAAATTGGACAATAGAAGGTTGCCTAGTCTGATGAGTCTCGATTTCTGCTGCGACATTCGGATGGTAGGGTCAGAATTTGGCGTCAACAACATGAAACAACATGTACCCATCTTCTGATGGCTACTTCCAGCAAGATAACGCGCCATGTCATAAAGCGCGAATCATCTAAGACTAGTTTCTTGAACATGACAATGAGTTCACTGTACTCAAATGATCTCAATCCAATAGAGCACCTTTGGGATGTGGTGGAACGGGAGATTCGCATCATGGATGTGCAGCCGACAAATCTGCAGCAACTGCGTGATGCTATCATGTTAATATAGACCAAAATCTCTGAGGAGTGTTTCCAGTACCTTGTTGAATCTATGCCATGACGGATTAAGGCAGTTCTGAAGGCAAAAGGGGGTCCAACCCGGTGCTAGTAAGGTGTACCTAATAAACTGGCCGGTGAGTGTACAGCTACATACATATGCCATACAATTTGAAAACGCAACTGAACCTTATGAAACATCAGTCAATCATTTTTGATAACACTTTACATTAAGCTTTATTCATTAATGACTAATGAAACTATGTTACAAATCACTGATGAGCCATTATAACTGCATAAATAAAAGGGTGACTTTAACGCAATACCTGCCAAATAAATATAATTTATTTATGATAAATACATATATTTCAATCAAAACCAGATTGATTTATTTCATGACATTATCATTCAGTTACACTTGCATTTCACAGCAAGACATAAGCTTAATATTTTGATTCCAAGTTATAAATATACAAAATTAAATTATGCCTCTATACCAGGAGTCCTCCAACCATAATCAAACGTAGCAAGCTAATCAATGTCTTGCATTGGTCTCAAACCACAGCTCTGCACAGTTTAGCTCCAACCCTAATCAAACACACCTTATTCAGCTAATCAAGCTCTTCAGGGTAACTAGAAACTTCCAAGCAGGTGAGTTGGAGCTGGTTGGAGCTAAACGCATGAATTAACGTTTCTGCATTTGACATTGAGAGCATAGGTCATAATTTCGATATGTTTTTAAGATGGAAAAATGCTGTTTTGCAAATGCTAGAAATGTGTTTTCCGAAGGAAAGATTGCTATCAAATAGCACACCTAGGTTCCTGACTGATGATGAGTCATCAAGCCATCAAGTATTAGATTGTGTATTAAGTTATTACTTGCAGAGGTTTTAGGCTCAATAATTAACACCCGTTGTTTTTTTTTTTTTTTTCAGAATTTAGCAGTAAGAAATTACTTGCCATCCAGTTTTTTATATCAACTATGCATGCCATTAGCTTTTCAAATTTCTATATTTGTGGACAATGGAGTTTTGCAAGTGTGTTTGTTGACAATCGTTTCATAAACCAGGCCCAGTTCAACGCTGGATTTGCACATTGTTTGAAGTTGAAAGATGGAGCGGTCCAAGCTATAAAAGTTCCCGATCAAGATTCAGAACTGCAGATGATAAGTGAAATGGCATCAAATGTCTGTGTTTTATTGGCAATCAGACTGCTAGTGGTCATCGAATTTAGCTCCGCTCGAAGCACGCTTCCAGAAGCTCTGCCTTTTCTGGAGAGAATCGGAAAGCTGTATTTTTCTTTTATAAATATGATAAAACTAAAGACTTTTTGAAGATATTAAGGATGCAGTACTACTCTATAGATACTCATTTTATTAAACCGTTACATTCCTTTAAAAAGATGGTTGCTAATAAGTTGCTAAATGGGAGGACTACAGGTGCTGTAAGAGACATTAAACGTCATCGCGCCGAACAGTTGATCAATTTATAGTATTTAATTATTTTAGTATAATTTGTAGTACAGGATACTTGTAAAATAACCAATTGCTAGTTCCGCATATTTTATATTGTTGTTCAACAATGCTTTTTTTTAAAGTTTTGTATGGAAGATGCTTGTTTTATTACTGAACCAGCGGAGACTCTGGGTTCGACACATAAGGTAAACTCATATTACGATTATTCCAGTGTAAACACCATATTTGCCGGCTTTACGTGGTCATTGTGAAACTTTAATGATGCATAGTGCTTGAAGCCACGTTTCAATTGAATGTTTATGGCCACATGAAGCTGTTAGAAAGCAGAAAAATTGAGGATTTTTCTAGAAGCAAGGATAAAATAACATTTTATTCACTAAAATACATTTATTTTACCATAATTAAAAACATGCTCAGTCTGCTGTTATTTAATGATTTCATGCACTGGATTTTTATTAAATAGTACACAGAGACTCGTTTTTCATTAAAATATTTATATCAATGAAGGATTTATTTACTTTAATGCACCTTATTTCTAAATGTACAGAAATTTTGTATGTGTTTTAGTTATGATTGTTTCATTTATTCACTCCTTACGGTTTATTATGAATGTTTCATTTCAGTTTTAGTTCGGCTCTAGTTTTGTATTTATTCCAGTTTTATATGAAAAGGGTCATGTAATGTGGAATAAAATTCATCCAAAGTGTAAATCCTTTTTTTTTTTTTTTTCACTGAATATGTTTTTAAAAATAATTTTGAAATAGTTGTCAGAAGCATAGCGGTAATGATGTGGTGTAGTTCATTTATAGCCCAAGTTTAGCTTTTTAGTTCTGCCGTTTGTATTTAGGCTCCAAAATTCATACATATATTGTGAAAATTATCTAGATGGACAAAACGTGTCAATTTCATGAACTATGGTTGAACACAGCTTATTTTTTTGCGATAATCCAAAAGCCTCTGGGAAAATCCTATTGCCTTTTTGTCGAGGGAACCAGTGCGATGCTAACAGCTGATCCATTTCCACCCTGTAATTTTGCATTGAGTCTATGCTTTGTTATAATGAGAGGATTTGTGTAAGATTGTCATTGAACACAATCAGTCACTTTTTTGTTAGTTCCATAGTTAAGTGATTGATACGAATAGTTTTCAGTTCAGAAGTTGATATTCAATTTTCATTTAATGCGTGACATAACAAATGGAATCATCTCAGATGCACTTGAAGGCAGGATTAGTATTTGTCTGATCATGTGACCTTAACATGTCTGTTCACGTGAGTAACCATGTTAAGTAAAACCACTTAAGTTAGGACACTTATATTATTCAAAAATATAATTCATTTGTGTAGAGGTTGACATTTTAATAAGGATCAAATGACGGAGTTTGACAGCTTTGAGAATGAAAACCAACCTGTCTGTTCCTCAGTACCTTCTTGTTTCAGACTGAATACTTCTGCAATCTTTATGTCTTCAATCTTTATGTCTTCACTCTCCTCTTTAATAACCGCCATCTCAGGACACACAACATAAAAACCAAATAAGGATATCATAAGAACACAACAAAAATAATAATTATTATTTAACTAAGTATACTAATAATACATTAGATACATTAATCCCAAACTTTTATTAAATTAAGTGACATTTACAGAGATTTTCTGATTTTCCAAAACAAAAACAAATTAATAGTATACTTCTTTTTATTTTTATTTTGACATGAAATCTGTATTACCCCGAATAAAAATGTAGATTGATCTCTGGCTACTCTTTGGATTTAACTTTAATGCTCGGAAATGGTGACATCTGGTGCCAGAAGATAGAAGTACAGAGGAAAAAAATAAATGTACAATGGTTTATTTTTCCACAGAAAGAGCAACTGTAATCTATATTCACACGAACGCGCTCTAATGTTTCTTTCAGGTTATTCTTCATCACTATTTGCCAGTGACCGATTTCGTGTTTACTATAAAATGATTCACAATACAGAGGACGAATTGAGACGCAGCTTTTCTGTACTCAAATTACGTGCATTAAGGTCAGATAAATCAATACAGTCTTACATTAAATAATAATTAAACCAATTGTATCGCTTGAAAATAGCCCGTACTAGCAGCGTTGACTTAAAAACTTTGACAGTTAAAAAACAACAACAAACCTTTCTTGAGCCAAATCACAGATGCAGGAGCCCAGCGCAGCTGTATGACGTCACATAACCATACCAAAATAAAAGTCCCGTTCAAATGCTAAAATGTAAAACAGCAATGTTTAAACTAAATATAAATTAGAGCCACAGATTATTCAAAAATACAAAAACAAACAAAAGCAACAATAAACAGAAAATGTGTTACCAAAGGGGAGTCATTATGCTAAATTTAGTGCTATTCACCACCCAAGACTTCCATCTCGAGATATCCCCATCTATTTTTTCTGACAGTTTAGTTCACATTTAAGATTTATGACATAAAATCACAGGTAATACAGTTGACAAAGTAATACAGTTGACAGTACTTTCTTTCTAAACACTTTTTATTCAGTGATCGGGATGGTGGGGATTTCCCCCCCTCTGGTCTATGCATCCCTGCCTCTGCTGAATTATTATTATCCCCGGTGGGGATAAAAACATCCCGCGAACCCGCTCCTAAGTTCGGTTCTGAATCAAATGATTCGCGATATGCGCTTTGAAGTCCCTTTTTGAGTCAAATGATTCGCGAAACGCGCTTTAAAGTCCGGTTCTGAATCAAATGATTCGCGACACGCGCTTTAAAGTTCGGTTAAATGATTCGCGATACGCACTTTAAAGTCCGACTCTGAATCAAATGATTCGCCACACGTGCTTTGAAGTCCCTTTTTGAGTCAAATGATTCGCCATACGCGCTTTAAAGTCCGGTTCTGAATCAAATGATTCGCGCTTTAAAGTTCGGTTAAATGATTCGCGATACGCACTTTAAAGTCCGACTCTGAACCAAATGATTCGCCATACGCGCTTTGATATCCCGTTCTGAATCAAATGATTCGCGATCTGATTGGAGCGCTTCGAAACAGTGAATCATTTTGCGACGCAGTGGTTGATCTTTGCTCGCTTATATAATTTATTTTATTTTAAAGTTTGAAATGAAATCGTTACAATTAATAGGACTAGGCTAATGTTTTTATGAAATTGTGATCACATTTGATGACATGACACTCATTATCTGGTACTTGTCTAAAAAGAAGTATATAATGTGCAATGTTAACAGATTACACTAATATTAGTTTTCAAAAGCATCCCCCCCTCTGCTTTTTTCACAAATCGCACCCTGTATATATATATATATATATGTCAATTTGTTTTGAAAATAACCGTTCTGCTAGATAAGACCGCCCAAATTGTATGGTCAAAATTATTAATTTTTCTTTTATTCCAAAAATCATTCAGATTTTAAGTAAAGTCCATGAAGAATTTAAAAATTTCCTACTGTGAATATATTAAAACTTAATTTTTGATTAGGAAATACGCATTGCTAAGAACTTCATTTGGACAACTTTAAAGGAGATTTTCTCAATATTTAGAATTTTTTGCACCCTCATATTTCAGATTTTCAAACAGTTGTACCTCGCCCAAATATTGTCATCCTAGCAAACCATACATCAATGGAAAGCTTATTTACTCAGTTTCGACAGATGTACACCTATGACTGGTTTTATGGTCCAGGGTCACATTTGGTCTCGTCTCTATTAGTGGCAATGCAACATATGCCACATTCTTCTAAAGATTTAGGTAGATTGAGGGTAACACAGTTTTTTTTACTTTCCCACATTGGCTGATGCCATTTGTTGTGCTAAAAATGACCCTTTGGCAGTGGAGCAGGGCCGGGTCCAGAACCAAATTACGATAATATCATACAAAATGTCATTGTAGTTTCAACACTTTACAAAAACCAAACAAAAACAACCCACGCATACACTGTGCGCAGTGATATTTTACATGATAGCAAGATATAAAAAATGGCCATAAAAATCAATTTAAACTTACTGGAAAAGGGCTCATTTTCCAACTCCCCTAGAGTTAAACAGATGAGTTTTTCCATTTTTGAATCCATTCAGCCGATCTCCAGCTCTGGCGGTAGCACATTTAGCTTAGCCTAGCATAAATAATTGAATCTGATTAGACAGCATCTCGCTCACAAATGACCAAAGAGTTTAGATATTTTTCCTATGTAAAACTTGACTCTTCTGTAGTTACATCATGTAGTAAGACCAACAGAAAATGTGATTTGTGATTTTCTAGGCTGATATGGATAGGGACTATACTCTCATTCTGGCGTAATAATCAAGGAACTTTGCTGCTGTACCATGGGTGCAGCAGGCGCAATGATATTTCACAGCACCTGAAAATAGTTCCTACCACTTTTTTTTTCTCGAACAGTGCAAACCTGCAACATCTGTAACAAATACATAAATAAAAAGCTTTTGTAACATTATACTTCTTGTCAGCTGTACCTCACTCTCATAAACAACAAAAAACCTCAACAAAATGAACACTTAACATAATATAACTCTAGATGCAGGGTACAGAACCACAAAGCTATCCCTCATGGCTGTGTCAGCTGTACCATGCTCTGCTCCTGGTCCTGGCTGCACTGCGTCTCAAAGATGATTCTGTGTATTTCAAATTTAACATTTTCCCTCCTTCTCGAATTATGATTTTTTATTTGTGGCAACAGGCTCCAGAGGAAAAGTTCATCTGGATCATCAGATGCTGATGGGAGATGAGATGGTGCTGCCTCTGCCCTATTTAGAGCAGAGAGAAGACGTTTCTCAAAAAAAAAAAAGTCAATCTCCTGGGTGTAACAATGACAGGACGTGGACAGGTGGATCCAAGTGCTAGCTTTATTAACAGAAATCGTAGTCGAACAAACAGGGTCAGACAGGAACAAACATGGGCAACGTAGGACAAAACAAAGAAGTGTCAGTATCCGAGCGTGAAGGTCTGGGGCCGGCAGCGAGCAGGGTAATCCAAGGGACAGGCAAGGGGTCGATAGGCGGGTGGAGAACAGTCACGGGAACCAGGAACAAAGGAGCTCGGCACCGGGAGGGCAACCAGAGAAATACCGCTCAGAATTGACAGTATAACTATTCAAGACTTTGCAATCTGACTGTAGGTGATCCGGTCCTTGAATACTATGAGAAGCAAGATGGCCGATAGGGGTGAGAGGTGAGAGGACACAGGAAGCTCATGAGGGTGAGTTAAAGTCCATGACAGAAGTGAAGGCTCCCTCTAGGGGTGAAAGGAGGGAGCCACAGCGGGACAGTTCATGACACTGGGTTAGTTCGGTATCATTCTCTTTTGGACTCAGAAAGTCTGTATTTAACAGATGGATGACAGGCTTCAAATAGGACACGCTCACGTATGCTTTTCCTGACAAGGCATCTGTAAAATCCTGGAGTGGCTTCAGTGACTGATTCCAAGATCATGATGTCTTGCCACATAGGTACAAGGTGCCGTGTCTTCTTGTCTGCTGCCAGGACTTGTGTAATGGCTTTTTCCTGTTCCAGGACTCTTTCAATCATCTGGAGATGAGATCCCCACCTCATTGGGGATTCTGTGATGAGCTTGTGTGGTGGCAGGCCTCTTTCAATCTGTGCACCCATCAGGGCCTTCTGATCTTCTTGCACACCCCTGTAGCCAGAGAAATCCGAGTTTCATTTTGGACACTCCTCTCTGTAAATAGCACATAAGAAATCATTACATTAAGACTAATGCACACATAGATTCACATTCAACTCTTTGTTGTGATACAAGAGAGACTGGATCACTAAATGAAAAGTACTTCATTTGTGTCACATTAACAACTCAGAGTGCTTCACTTTCTAACTGTGAGCATTGGTTTTGATCCACTGCCCTCACTTTTACGTGTCTTTTTTATTTTTAACGTTTATATTGAATGAGAAATAAGCTTTATTAAATAAAATATGATTTATAAGCTGTTTTCCTTCTAAGGCCAGAAAAGGAGGGGATTGTTGTCAATAATGATAAGTAAATGATAATATTTTGCAGATTGTGTTTTTGTTCTGGCACCTTGGCTGGTTGAGGCCTTTTTTAGATAAATAAATTACAACAAAACCACCAGTAGGTGGCAGCAAATCCACGTTTCAATACATTTAATTGTTGAATCATTCAAATTAAATGATTCGGTCAAAACGACTTATTCAATTACAAACAAAATTAGTGACTTTATGAATGGACCATTGAATCACTCACTTACTTGATTTGTTTAAAAAATGTAATGTTGCTCTGCACTATTGTATTAAATTAATAGCACATTTATGATCACTGCTGATAGCAATACACTTTTAAACAAAGGGGATACCATCCTCCTGCATCCCCCTTCAATTCGAGCCCCGTGTATACTACATAAAGTACGCTATACAGTGCTAGGCAATAAATTTGATACTGATTTCTATATTAGAAGAGATTTATACATACTTGACGTGACTCTTTTAACTTCTTCTCAGTCCCGCTGCAATTATTTCACCAGTGTGGTCATTTGGAAAGTAGTGGATTGTGAGGCTTATATATGGTTCTGTGGTATGGCTTGACCATAAATCGGCTGTAGTGGAGAAAAATGCAGTGTTACTTATTTTGTGGTAAACTCTTTCCCGACAATCAGTGTAAAGCTGTGGCAGGCATGTTTTGCTAAAATATTTACGGCTGTGAATCTCGTATCTTGGCTCCAGAGTCCGAATCTTTCTGAAACCTTTCTCCACAGTTTGAATGGGTACCATGTCCTTTGCTATGTGATGTTGTCTGCGGCAATATCTGTTGCACGCATTCCTCATATTCGCGGACATGCATGGTTTTCAGGTGGTTAAAGAGATTGCTGGTGTTTCCACCTTTGGCTACAACAACATGGCGACACAACTTGCCTAGAACTGTTTGTTGGTTGATGTCAGAGATTTTGAAACAAAACCAGTTCAATACAACAGAGGAGCCCCCTTCTTTTTAACCAATTCTTCCTCATGCTCTTCAACATGACTTTCAGCGTGTTCGCTCATCTTGTTTACTTTCGCAAAGAACTCAGCGTTATGTGAACAGTGGATGCAGTTTGTTTTTCTGGAGCAGAAACAGAGTTTTGCAAGTGTGTTTGTTGACGAACGTTTTATAAACGAGGCTCAGTTTTTAACGCTGGATCGTTTTATACTGAAAGATGGAGTGGTCCCAGCTATAAAAGATCCCGGTCATGATTCAGAACTGCAGATGATAATTGAAACGGCATCAAATGTCTGTGTTTTGTTAGCAATCGCTGTGCGAGGGCTTGACAATCTTTAGCTCCATATGTGTGTGCTATCTGGGTAGGTACTCAAGATTAATATGAGATTGGGTGAAACTGTGTGTGTTATGCCCCCTTTAAGGAAACTAAACGAAATAAGCAGCTCTGGCTTAATGAAGACATTAGAGCTTTAAGGAAAGAATGTAGAAGGGCAGAAAGTAAATCCAATTTTTCCTTCATCTCATGCTTACAGTTCCATGTGAGGCCTTACCACTAATGAATGCTGGAGTTGGTCTAGTTTGTGGCAAACGGTTAAAAAGTCTTCGACTCTCATTTTATGAATGTCTCTGTCCCCTAGAGCCTCCTCAATTCTATTAAAAATGTCAGGGTTAGTTAATATTGTTTCTACGATGTGCCTAGCCATTTGACCTCAGTTATTTACATTAATAATAGCAGAGGTTTATGGGTAAAATTTAAACGAATGGTGCCAGATTAACTTGGTTTAAATTGGTCAGTGCCGTACTTGTGAGATTAGTTTGTGCCACGCTGGCCATTGGGTGGTCCTAGCAAACGCGTCTTCTCTGCGCTGTCGAGTCAGCCACGCAGATGACATGTCAGGCTCTGTAACACCGTGCTGTTTCCTCTCACTTTTGGGTTGTTTGGCTTCCCATAGAGCGTAATTGGGAGGCACTAGTAGCTCATATTAACACAAATCTGTAAAGTGCAGAGTGCCTTGGAAGCTCATACCCAAATTATCCAGTCAAGACCCATGTGAAATTGAAATTAAACATTTATTTGTAGTACAGAGCACCATTAATTTCTGAACTTGGCAATTCATATACGCTTAAACTTTCGTTCAACTTTTTTCCCCCACTGTTTGGATATAAAATAAACAATTGTTATAAAATATAACTTTTTTCACAGTTTGAATACAAAAACAAAGGACTTTCTTAAAAAATATAAAAGAAATGTGCAAATATTGCTAAAATGAAAAAGGCACATTTGGAATTTGTTCAGCCGAACTTGAGTCTCAAGTTTTTTTTTTGTTTTTTTTTTGTGTAAATGTGCAAAATACTACTTTCTGTAGGAATGCACTAAAACCAAACGCAAATCAAAGCAAAATTAAATAAATTAAATGGTCAACTGCCAGACCTTCTGTCTTGTAAGTAAACACTCTAAATCTAAAAGGCCTAAGAACAAATAATGCTTTCCTGCAAAATGGTAAGACACAAAAAGCTAGTTGTGTGGGACTGGGGCCTAAAGCACTGAAACAACTGGACCATTAATGCCGTTTTTTTCTGCTCTCTTTTTATTAGCTTCCATCTTTTTCATTTCAGAATTGAGACGTTTCAGTTCCAGCTCCATTTTATTTCTCTCCAACTCTTTCTCCCATTCAAAACGTTCCCTGTCGAAGTCATGGGTGTTCTCATTTTGCAGGAGACAGTCCAGACCGTTGTCCATTGCCTCAATTATCTGGGTTTTTCCGCCCCTTTCTTCGGCAATGTGCCGCAAAAACAAAACATTTAAGCAAATTCTGATGGTAAAACCTGTAAATACCAGGAACATTCAATGTTACAGTGATTCAATAGAGAAATTCAAATTTAATTCCTTTGGTAAGAACTATGTAATGTTCAATTAATGTTTAATATACATTTGAGGTATTGGTTTTTGCTACATATAACAATTCTATAGTGGGGCGGGGTAGGTGGGGGCGTGCCTAAAAGTAAGTGCGTGCCAAAAGGTTTCTCATTGGTGAAAGGACTTTTACTGTGTTGGCCAATCAGCGTTAAGTATACATTTACATCTTTCCTTTACACGAGAGAAGATGGCAGCAGTAAGACGTGGTATCATTTTTTTCATCAAGTTTATCTATGCCTTACAGCGGGGAAAATAAGTATTTGACACATCAGCATTTTTATCAGTAAGGGGATTTCTAAGCGGGCTGTTGACACAAAATTTCCACCAGATGTAGCCATCAAGCCAAACATTGAATTCATACAAAGAAATCAGAACATTTAAGTATACAAGTTGAGTCATAATATATAAAGTGAAATGACAGGGAATAAGTATTGAACACATGAAGATAACAAGGTGCAAAATGGCATAGAAAGCCAGGAGATCACCTGAAATGTCAGTATTGAGAGAGAAACCCTGCCCCCTATCAGTACTAATTGATATCAGCTGCTTTAGTCCTAATTGATGGCCTATAAAGGCTTCTCATTACCCAGGAGGCACCCAGGAAAGACTTCATGATGGGTAAAAGCAAAGAACTCTCTCAAGATCTTCGTAATCTTATCGTTGAAAAGCATTTTGATGGGAACGGTTATAGGCGCATTTCCAGAATGCTGAATGTTCCTGTCAGCACTGTGGGGGCCATTATCCGAAAATGGAAAGAGCATCAGTTCACCATAAACCGGCCACGATCAGGTGCTCCACGTAAGATCCCTGTCCAAGGAGTCCAAAGAATAATCAGGAGAGTTCTCCAAGAGCCAAGAACCACTCGGGCAGAACTTCAGGAAGACCTTGCATCAGCAGGTACTGTTGTTTCAAAGAAAACTATAAGCAATGCACTGAACCGCCATGGCATCCATGCACGCTCACCACACAAGACTTGCTGAACAAAAAGCATGTTGAGGCTCGGTTAAAGTTTGCGAAACAGCATTTGGAGAAGCCTGTGGATTATTGGGAGACTATAGTATGGTCAGATGAAAGCAAAATTGAACTTTTTAGCAGTCATTCTACACACCATGTTTGGAGAAGAAATGACACTGCCCACCACCCCAAGAACACCATACCAACAGTTAAGTTTGGGGGTGGAAGCATCATGGTTTGGGGCTGCTTTTCAGCAAGGGGTACTGGCAGACTTCATATTATTGAAGGCAGGATGAATGGAGAAATGTACCGGGACATTCTGGATAAAAATCTGCTGCCATCTACCAGAAAGCTGAAAATGAAAAGAGGGTGGACATTTCAGCAAGACAATGATCCCAAACACAAGGCCAAGGAAACAATGAAGTGGTTTCAAAGAAAGAAAATCAAGTTGCTTGAATGGCCCAGTCAATCACCTGACCTAAATCCCATAGAACATCTATGGAGAGAACTGAAGATCAAAGTTCATAAAAGAGGCCCAAGGAACCTTCAAGATTTAAAGACCGTTTGTGTGGAAGAATGGGCCAGAATCACTCCTGAGCAATGCAGACGACTGGTCTCTCCATACAAGAGGCGTCTAGAAGCTGTTAACACCAACAAAGGTTTTTCTACAAAGTATTAAATAAAGTGTGCTCAATACTTATTCCCTGTGTCATTTCACTTTATTTATTATGACTCAACTTGTATACTTAAATGTTCTGATTTCTTTGTATGAGTTCAATATTTGGCTTGATGGCTACATCTGGTGGAAATTTTGTGTCAATAGCCCGCTTAGAAATCCCCTTACTGATAAAAATACTAATGTGTCAAATACTTATTTTCCCCGCTGTATATACCACAATTATGTATAGTACGATAGCTTGTTACAATACGAATTCCTTTGCATTATATTTTGCAGCTTTTAGTAATCAGTTTACTGATTAGTTGTTGACAGACACATATTACAGTCAGACAAAGTGATGAACCCATGTGCGTCGAAGGCGAAGACTTCAGAGGCCTTGCTGATGTAAGATTGAATATTATAAAGTATTTTATTAAACTGTTTTTTATATATATTATATATTGTAACATATAATTTCTTTTTTTTCTCAGCTACCATCAGAGCTGCTCAGACACATTCTTCTAGATGTGGCCTATGAAGAAGGAGATGCAGCCTTTCTCACTCTGTCACTAGTGTGCAGAAAGTTCCTTGACATTGTCAGCCATCAGTGCTTCTTAAAAAAAGCTCACTTTGTCTGGCTAGACAGTTTGTATATTTAATACTTTTATTAACTGAACAAGGTTTTTAAAAATATCTAGCAAGTTCATTCCATTAATTCAGAGATTTGTTTTTTAACTTGTTTAGGTATCGTTGACTGGAAGTGTGTCAGTTCAGATGTGAGGAAGTTGTACTCTATTTTGGACAAAGCGCTTACGCAGGAGTGGGAATAGGCCGCCGCTTCCCCCAGTTGTTTTTTTGGAAATGTATGGTCACTAAAAGAAAAAATAGACGAGCTTTGCATCAGTAGTAAAGTGTGTTATGAATACTGTGAATCAGGCCTCATGGTGTTTTGAGGACCCTCTCAAATACTGGCAGGCCCATATAGAGTACCCCCATCTGTGTACTTTGGCCAGAAAATATCTAGCCATTACTGCCACATCTGTTTCTTGTGAATGAATATTTTCTAAAGCCGGTGATGTAATTAGTAAAAAAAAAAAAAAAAAAAAAGGAGTCACTTAAGCTCCAGCACAGTAGTAGAAAATGTGTAGTTGCATTTGTATTCATGCATTTTTTTAACAATGTGCATGTTTGTGATGTTTTGTAAGGAACAAAAAAAAATGGTCCAATGAAAAATCACAGGGCCTAATTTATTAGCATATTAAACATTCTATGTAGAAGGGCAAAAGACACAAGTTTGATGTGCGAGTACAAATGAAGAACAGAAAGTCTTTATTGTCATATTGTGCAAAGAAAAATTTATTTGAAAACTATCACTGCCACATGCCACCATCTTGCTAATGACATGTTTATTTAATACACAAAGAAACCTTACAATGAGCAAAAAATCTCAATGACAGTTGGTGTAGAATTTTTTATTGACCACCAGATGGCAATGTAGAGCACTGTGTCAAAAGCTTTGAATTTGTTGTAAAAGCCTCATTGCTTCAGAAGCTTAATTCAGCACACCCTAATTATAGCTGGTAACTCCTCAAACTAGCTACACATTCCCTGGCACACACTGAGCAGGGCCGGCCCGTGGCATAGGCGAAATAGGCAGTTGCCTAGGGCGCAAAATGACTGGGGGGCACCACACGAAAGTTTTGGGGTTTTTTTCCTCGCGGAAGAGCACCCTCTTGTGACCATCATGCGCTCCTACACCCATAAGCAAAATAATTACTGACCGTTAACAACTTTAGTACTGATCGGTCATCGTAGTGATTAAAATAATCTTAGAAAATAAAATTGACATCAATGAAAAACCATACGATTTGAAAACATGTACAAAGCTCAAGCTGATTAAGAGCGTCTCAGTAGACTTGTAGACATCAATAATGTTTCTCAGAATTTGTCATTTGATGCAGTCATTGATGATTGAAGAAATCCAGGTGTGTTCAGTTTTGAAACTGTCCTGTAATTCCGAATATAATAGTATTTTTTGCACTTTTTGTTGATTTGCACTTTAATTTCTAATTTAATTTTTGTGTGATTCTTCAGGTGACTTTAAGTCAAATTTATGTATTATCACAAATTATTTACTACTTATTTATGTTAATATCAGTACAGTGGATATAAAATGTCTACACACCCCTGTTAAAATGCCAGGTTTATGTGATTTAAAAAAATATAGATCATGGTAAATAATTTTATTTATTTATCATATATTCTTCATATGTCTTAGCTGTGGCAAGACGGAAGCCTTTTCTTAAGGAGAAAAACATCTGAGCCCAGCTCAATTTTGCAAAAAAACATTTGGAGTCTTCCAAAAGCATGTGGGAAAATGTGTTACGGTCTGATGAAACCCAGGTTGAACTCTTTGGCCACAAATCCAAAAGGTATGTTTGGCGCAAAAATAACACTTAACATCACCAAAAGAACATCATACCCACAGTGAAGCATGGTGGTGGCAGCATCATGCTTTGGGGCTGTTTTTCTTCAGCTGGAACTGGGGCCTTAGTCAAGGGATTTATGGACAGTGCCAAATACCAGTCAATATTGGCACAAAACTTTCAGGCTTCTGCAAGAAAGCTGAAAATGAAGAGGGTCGTTTTTCAGCACGACAATGACCCTAATACATCCAAATCAACAAAAGAATGGCTTCACAAGAAAAAGATTAAAGTTTTAGAATGGCCCAGACCTGAATCCAACTGAAAATCTGTGGGGTGATCTGAAGAGGGCTGTGCATAAGAGATGCCCTCCCAATCTGGCAGATTTGGAGTGTTTTTGTTAAGAAGAGTGGGCAAATATTGCCAAGATATGCTGATAAACTCATACCCAAAAAGACTTGAGTTCTGTAATAAAATCAAAAGGTGCTTCAACAATGTATTAGTTTAAGGGTGTGTACACTAATGCAACCACATTATTTTTTATTTTATATATTTTTTTTACTTTCCACAGAAAGTAGCTTGTTTTTCAATTGAGTTGTACAAGTTATAGGTCACAATAAAGGTGGAGGAAGTTCAGAAATTATTTGTGGTAGTTAATTGTTTTTTTTTAAATCACATAAACCTGGCATTTTAACAGGGGTGTGTAGACTTTCTAATCTAAAATCTTGCCTAGGACGCCAACAGAGCCTAGGCCGGCCCTGACACTGAGCATGCGCAGACTCAATGCGCATGTATGAGGCATACGGTCTAGCCATTTAGAACTGCAGTCAACCATGTAATAACAGAATAGATAAAATAGAAATGTTATGTGAGTTTAATTGATGGGATATATAGTTTTGCAGAGAATACAGAGGGAATCAGACACTAAGTTACACTCTCAAATTGAGATACTAACACTAATGCAAAAATAATAATGTGTACTTTATGTACTTTAAAGTACCAATATGAACTCTTTAAGTGCAAAAAAATATACCTTTTGAAAAGTCAAAAGTTTACATACACCTGTGTACAGAATGTGCAAAATGTTTGTTATTTTATGATGCTGTTTTACCAAAATAAGAGGAATCATACAAAATGCATGTTATTTTTGTTTAGTACTGACCTGAATAAGATGTTTCAATTTCTTAGTTTCTTTTTGGATTGTTTTACAAGTTTGTCAGTATAAATTATATAATCGTCTTGTTTTTGGACTGTGATACTGGTCTAGTTGAAATGGACAACATAATAATTTTTTTTTGTTTTATTTGGGAAATATCATATACACAAAGCAAAATGTATGTTGACTGTGCCAAATAGAAAATCTTTAAATCAATGCAAAATAGTCTACTATGTATCTCTAACTTCAATACAGAACAACCGTAAAGCTGTTAAGACATCTCGACTACTAAAAAGGATACTTGATGTATTAGATATATAGTTGATCTCTGATGGAAAAGTGGAATTTGTGGATTGTATTGGTTTTTTGTACTGTTGTCATACTGTATTTTGACTCTATTCCCACTGTTAATGCAATTAAACAAAACAAAACAAAACATACAAACAAAAAAAGAATAATATGTTTCACATATCCATACTTCCCATACTGAGTCTTTGACTGATTGCAAGTTTAGGACAGAAAGTGTATATGATTGTGAATGTAGTCGCTCGATGAAGGCTTTAAATCCTTGAAGAATCCTATGCCGGCTGGCGAGACAGTCTGCACTTTGATTTCGGCAAACTAGCTTTGGCAAAGGCAAATATATATATATATAGCCATATATACTATGAATAAATGAAAATACATATTTTTAAATAAAGAAATCTCATGCTTTTGGTGCTTAAATTTGTGCTTCAAAAATTTGTGCTCATTAAAGCACTTGAATATGACAACCTCGTAATCATGGCTTCATAAGTGGGAAATATTACGTTTCTAATTGTCACCGTCCCACCTTTGGGCGAAGTTTACTTCACCATTTTACAGATAAATCCTAAATTAATTATGACAAACTATATATTGTTGGAAAGGACTAAGACTCCTAAATAGATATTTTAAAGTAAATCTACTTCATAACAGGAGTTCTGACCTTTGTCACAAAAAAACTTTCTTTGTTGCCTTTTTCCCTATCGCACTTTAGAAATCAAAAAAATATAAAAAATTATATATCAGTAGAAAACCTAAAATCTCAAAATTCATCCTTTGAAAACCAGACATTTAAAATCAGACATTGCACTATGATGGAAAATGTATATCAAAATTATATCAAAATGTTTTTGTTCATGAATTAATTTGTTAATGAAAAATGTAATTTAAATACTGCATTTTTACATCTATGTTCAAAAATGGGAGTGACAATTAAAGGGTTAAGAGTAACCAAAGTAATCCAAAGTGCATGTTTTATGGCATAGAAAGTGTATTTGTTGTTCATTAAGTACCTTCACAGTGGTGTACGTCGAAGAGTGAAATTTTCCTCGCTCATTGTTGAGGATGCAGGGATGAAGGTGTGTAATGACCATCTTATCGTCTACATATATGCCCATTAGGGCCTCGTCCCTTCACAACAAAATGTTAAAACCTCTTTGACCACACATCTGGTGAAGATCTAGGATGGGAACTTGAGTGATAGATAGATAGTGGTGTTAATCAAGCAGTGCTAATCCACCTTTATTCTGAATTATTCAACATTTACATCTTTACAAACAGTGTCAAAGATTGTCATTTGCCTTCTCCGTCATTAACTTCACTATGTTAAAGGTAAATTATTTAAGGTGTTTTTACATCTGTCTTTCACAGTTACTTTAGCATACTATTATTTGAAAAATTGTGCATTTCTACAAAACCCTTAACACAATTAAATAGGAGTAGACATCTTTGAAGGAGTTACTTCTTTGATCTGCTTTTGGAGGCTGAGGGAACCTCCCCTTGAAAATATGTCCACTTCTTCATCTGTCATGCTTGCTGAAGGTGGACACAAGGCAGCTCTCGCAGCATTCTGTGCCTCTTCGCTGATGTGGTAACAGTTTTGAATTTCAGGTTTCAGGTCCGACAAACAAATATACATTTGTCCATTTGAGTGTAGTTTTGGAGGATGTAACTCACCTAAAATTTGGGGGTGAGTCCTTCTTTTAATTTAGGTATACTGTTGCACCATCACTTAGTGAACTAACCATTTCAGTTTTCACTTGGCAACATCTACTTTTTTCCCTTTCTTCGTGTAAGTCAGCGCTCAACAGTTGAGCCTAGTGCCCACACACTTGCACCTTCAGAATGCTTGGGGAGAAGTTGTAGTTGCCATTCTGTGGAATAGAGAAAGGTACTTAAAAAATCTGACTTTTTATTTAGATCAGTTTTTACATGTTATTAAAGACGTTTCTTATGCTCATCAAGGCTGCATTTATTTGATCAAAAATACAGAAAAAACTATTATGAAATATTATTACAACTCAATAATGGTTTTCTATTTTAATATACACAATTTTTGGAACCTGTGAACCTTTTTTTTTTTTTTTTTAAGAATTCTTTGGTTACAGTTAGCATTTATTCAAAATAACAGGCTTTAAATGGTAAAGACTAATGGAATAAAAGTCTTTAGCATAAATTACTGTCAAATTAATTATTGTTTTACACATCCTGGCTGAATAAAAGTATTAATTTCTTTAAAAATTTTTTTAAAAAGACAATAAATTCACTGACACTAAACTTTTGTATTGTAGTGTATATTGTTTCAAAGCATTTTTAATGGTAATGTAAATTGCCTTTCTACAAATTGTAATAATATTACACATTATTACTCCTAAAGTGTAAGAAACCTTTTTTCCCCCCAAAAAACATTACAAATTGTCTTCTGAAGTGAAAATATCCTTTTTTACTACAGATTTCAAGAATTTGTTTTGATTGATTAATTGATTTAAATCATTAAAAATATTCTTGAGAAGATTTACCTAAGAAAATTAATTTTCCTGTGAGAGAGTGGAAAGAGGGCAGCTTCTGACAGGATTCCTCATTAATTTCATGACAGGATTTGTTCTTTTCTTTTTTTTAACGTAATTCTTCGTAAGAAATAATTTTTCATTCATGTTATCAATTTATTTGAAAGTCATTGAAAATATTTATTGTGAAGTGAACATTTATTTACCTCAAAAAAAGAATAATTAATTTTCCTGTCAGAGAGTGGAAAATAGGGGAGTTTCTGACAGGATTTCTCTTTTTAACTTCACTCTAATAGGATTTTTCTTATAAATATTTATTGTAAAATGAAGATTTGTCTTGGAAAATGAATTTTCCTGTCAGAGAAAATAATAAGATAATACCTTCACATTTTCTATTCTCTCACTATCCTTATTCCTTCCTGTCCCAGCTTTTACTATTTTGAACGATTACTGAAACCTTGTATAATGCACACTTCTCATGTTTATTGCCATCTTATGGTAAATTGCTTGTTGTGCTCCTCAATTGTATGTCACTTTGGATAAAAGTGTCTGCCAAAAAAATAAATCTAAATGTTTATTGTCCTGAAAACACATTCTGTACATTAAGTCACTGACTGTAACACTCCGGCTTCAGCTAATGAAATGAATAAATTAAAAGATATTTAGAATATAGAACAAACAACTTTCTTTTTAAGTTCCCTTATAAGACTATATACAATGATCCACCTATTGCACCATTAGCCCATTGGGACCCTATTTTAACCAGAATCTTGCCAGTTCATAACTATCTGCTCACAAAGAAGAAATGTTTACCAGTTTTTATTTAGCTTAAAGAGAATGTGTGTATTACTTTGCATACTTCACCTGTGTCAGAAATATTCTGACTGCATATTTAGTCCACAGCTGCTTGTCTGGCATTGCACATTTTTTGGCCAAGATACCATGATTTCAATGAGGCCAATAGTAATACAACACCTTTCAGACATAAACACATACATTTATTTTCAAACATGTATTCATATATTATAATGTTTTTTTTTTTAAATTATTACCTAAATGAATCTTCATTCCACTCCAAACATCTAGATAGTGCCACCTCAACTTCATTGCGCTCAGTAATAACGCAGATAATCCTGTTTAAACAACAGAAAAAAAAATTAATTGCTGAAATGTGATATGAAATGTAGTAATTAACTACTAACAGACGACTGTAGGTCACTTGCTCTAACCTCATGATTAAATCACACATTTCGCAGTTTGTTATTCATGCTCCTTGTTTTCTTCCTGTAGGATCCAGCTCAGATTTGATGTTACAATACATAATATCAGTTTTATGGTATATAAAAATTTTTGTGAGGGGCTTGTGAAAACTTGAGTATTTTGATGCAATTGTTGATGTGGCTATAATGCTTTATGTCTGTATATTTAATTAATAAATAAATTCTTGGTTACATATGGTAACCCTTGTTCCCTGACGGAGGGAACGGAGACATTGTGTTGAAGTGAAGACACTAGTGGTCACTCTAGGGAGCTTGAACACCTCTGAAAGCTTGAGAGCTTGAGAAAAGGCCAATGAGAATTGGTCTGCAGTATTTGCATGGCTAGCCCCGCCCCGGCCATCCGGGGGTAAGAGGGGGTGGCCAGCATCTGCTCATTCATTCTATTCTGAGGAGCCGAATAGCAACTCGCCTACACTCAGAGGCAGTCCGAAGTTGAAGAGAATGGACCGCGTCTCCATTCCCTTCTTCAGGAAATGAGGGTTACCATATGTAACCAAGACGTTCCCCTTCTGATGTTTACGTTCAAAGTTGTGTCGAAGTGAAGACACTAGGGGTCCCAGTTGAAAACGCCAACAACTTGCGGACTGCGTCACAAGTGCACGGAGTGTAATAATAACAGGGTTATGTGTTAGTTAAATGCAGCTCACCTCTTCGTGACCTTCCAATGTCCAAGGGTCATCACCTGTAGCTGGCCCAACTGAAGTACTACCGCCCTCATTTGAGTTGAGTTGAGAACTGTTCTCAGGAATGATATCCATTGGGCGCTCTTGGCAAAAATTGACCCTGAGTCCCAGGCAGTCTAAGTGGCTGAGGAGGAAGGATCTGTGTTATAGTAGCTTGTCCTCCGATTGGGCCAGAATGAGTCAGTGGTCGAGGTAATTAAGAATGCGGATTCCCATCTGTCTCAGTGGGGAAAGAGCCACATCCACGCACTTCATAAAAGTGTGAGGAACTAGGGACAGTCCTAAGAAAGGACCGTACACTGATAAGTCACTCCCTAGAAAGCAAATCTCAAGAAACATCTGTCATGGGGGGCAATCTAGATGTGAAAATCTTTCAAAATCTTTCAGCATACAAAAAACAATCCCCTGGGCGCACTTGCAAGAGGATCTGTTTCAGTATAATCATCCTGAATGCCCATCTCATGGGGCGTGATTCAGGGGTCTAAGATTGAGGTGGGGCGAGGAAGTAGCGGCTGTAGAAGCCTGACTCACTCTGAGCTGGGGGAGCCATTCCTACGGCTCCTGTTGCCAGCAGTTTCATCAACTCAGCGCACAAGACATGTGCATCCTTGCTCTGAACCAAGGTGGAGACCACGCAGCTGAAACACGATAAACGTGATGAACAAAAGAGGAAACTTGGTCTCACAGCAGATAGTTGTATGGGCGCATGAACGGGCCCAGTATTCACAACAAACATATTGCCTTTGACACCCGAAACTAACACTTTGCTAGACTTAATGCTCTCATAGCAAGAATAGTCAGCCCTGTGCACACTGCCACAGTGTGGGTGTGGCACAGAGAGTGTGTCTGTCTCAGATGGGCTTTGTAGCCACTAAATTACTCAAGTCTGATCACGAGTTTGCCGTTTCTTTCTCTGGGAGGAGAGAAACACAAGAGCGGGGGAGGCGGGCCTTCTCTTGCGAACGAAACAGACAGACTGCTTAGTAATGAAAGCAGCTCACCTCTGTGAGCACAGCTTCACCGATGCTTACACAAAATGCGAAGCTGCCAGCAATAGAGGTGACAGCATTCGACTCTGATATGCCTAGTGTGTAACGCATTCTGGCAGATCACGTGAAGTATGTAGGATGTGTTTCAAACCTGAGGCTGAGGCTGTGCGACAGCTGCAGTGTTTGTTTGTTTGTTTGTTTACATTTGCACTTGATTTGGGCTGTTAGGAGTTTTCAAGGTTCTATGTATCTGACATACAATAATGCAATACATTTGAGTAATCGCTGTGTGGAACTAACAGGGCTGATGTTGTACAGTAATGTTCTGTGCCAGTGTTTTTTTCTTTTTTTTAAGGAAATGTTTATTAGTTTTGGACTGTTCATCCTGTTTTGCTATACCCCAGTTGTTTAAGAGGAAAATGTTTTTTTCTTGAATCTGCCATACATTAAAGACATAGTTGACCCAAAAATTTAAATTGTCCTCATTTACTTACCCTTATGTTGTTTCAAACCTGAGTTTTGTGAAGAAGATATTTTGGAGAATGTTGGTAACTAGACAGTTGATAGTAGTGTAGTGGGTTGAAAAAAATTTATTTGTGTAAAAATCACCCCTTGAAAAGTTATTTTTTCTAATAGTTAAATTCATTATCTTCTGCATTTCCATTCATAAATTCATGTCCTTGCGAGGAAAAGGATGTTGTTGTGCTTTGCCGCCTGTGGAGGGCGCTCAGAAGGGCCTTAGAAAGCATAATGTGAGTGATATTTGCTGGTACATCTGGCTAAAATGTAGTTCTCTGTTTGCACACAATGAAAAAAAATGATGAAATGAAAAAAATATTTTAGACGGTCCCTATCTTGTTTATCACACTACATTGGGCATTCAGCAGACATTTGAAAGTAAATATGCTATTAAAACAACAATTTGCCATTTTGATCGATTGTGGAAAAAAACGTAGTAGGTTGACAATGATGTTGCTGATTAGAATTTGCAAAAAACTACTTTACTGCACATATAATTAAAAAGTTATTGAACGTGGAAATATGTGAATGTTGTGAATGTGCGAATATAAAACCAACTTTACCCAAGTACAGCGCAGGGGGTACGAGGAACAGGATTGAGCTGCTTTTAACTACTGCTTTAGAATGCTGATTGTGAAACTTGTGAATCCATTAGAATCATTAGAAGACAAAATCGCAATTCATACAGTACATGAATAGATTTTTACGTGCACTCCTGGTCTTCTTCCTCTTCTCCAAAGCAGCACAGCACTTAAGGACCCTTCGTTGCATGTTCCCGGGGTGGGGTTATCTTGGGTTATGATGTAATTAACCCAGAATTATTTTGTTGTAGACTTACCAGCCATTCTCTGTAGGCGATGCTATGCTAATTCTGTAAAAGACCATTTCTCCCTTTGCACTGAACTTTGAGCTTTGTAACTTTGCAGGTGTTGTTTATGCTGACACAGCTAAATTACACAGAAGTTAAAAAGGTGAAATTGTATTATATGACCCCTTTAAAAGTAGTTTTAAAACTTAAAAGTAGTTTTAAGAAGTCTACTTTTCTATAGTTTTAGAGTGGCTTGATCTGGAAAGCATCTGCTGTGTACAAATGTTTTACATACATTCTAATTCATAAACATCTTAAAGACATCTAATAGACGTCTATTTAACATCTGATAGGAAACGTCCGATAGACGTATTGCAGATGAGCAAACTACATCTCAGTGTTAATTTCTTTGACAAATAATTTTCATCATTAACTTCGTCAATGACATTTTTTTCACAGACGAAAACGAAACTAAAATTCTTCTTGAATGACTAAAAAAAGTGTGACAAAAATCTACTGGCATTTTTGTCAATTAATAAAAACGAGACAAAAAAGTTAGGGAGGGACAATATGGAAAGAGATTCATTGAGAAAAATCTGATGCGTAGTAGGAGGTTAGATGCCTACAAACCGACAGGACACAAGCTTAAATACACTTGCTGCACGTCTTATAAAACATTCAAAAAAGTCAGTATGTGGGAGAAGTGCAGACATTTGGATAAATTTGACGACGCAAGAGAGAACTCAATTCGTTCTTGTTTTCTGAGTGCAGACACAGAAGCATACACCCATAAAGCACGTCTCACACTCTTTTGTGTTGAATAAACTGAGAAAAACACAAAAAATTGTCTCAAATTGTCAGTTTTGATGAGTATTCACGTAAACACAGCCGATTACATCTTAAATGAACATAAACAGTAGAGAGAAAGTGTATCAGTACATCGCATCCATTGCATTCGTGCATTAATTTTTAAAGGGAGAGCAGCCACATTTAGTTGCTATTGTCCGAGTCACAGATAGATGTTAACTAAGCAACAAAAGAAAGACAACCACATACTGCTCTTAACTGAATCACTTATGTAGCCCTAAAGATTAATCTAAATTAATGTATAGAAATAAATATCTGTTTAAAAGAATGAAGAATATGGTTAACACGTTTCTATAAAGAATTTATAATTAGCCTATATTACCATTGGAATTTAATTGAAAAGAAGACCATGTTCTTTATGAAAAGTGGTTTTATTCGTCGGCGCCGATAGCCTTGTGGGCAGTGCGCCGACATACAGCGCGGTTGCGCTTCGGGCGTCCCGAGTTCGAATCCCGGCTCGAGGACCTTTCCCGACCCTACCCCCTTCTCTCTCTCCCACTTCGCTTCCTGTCAATAATGATCTGTCCTGTCATAATAAAAAAAAAAGGCCAAAAGTGGTTTTATTTCATTTTAATATTAAGGCATGTTGTGTATCACCACAGTTAAATTGTGTGTTTATCATAATAAAACCTTAATATCAAAACTATATGAGTTTTTAAAATTTTAGAGAAATTCTTAATAAATGCATTGCACTGTAACTAAACCCATTAAGTTTTAGCTGAATTTATTGTAGATTTAGTCGGCTAAAATATTATGATATATCGTCGACTGAACCTAGACTAAAACCTAAACTAAAAATGTGACTAAAACTAAACAGCATTTTAGTCAAAAGGCTGACTAAAACCTAATCAAAATTTGCTGTCAAAATTAACACTGCTACATCTTGCAGATATAAATGCAGACGTCAAATAGACCTCTCAGGGATGTATGTGTGCTACCAGGGTGAGCACAGGGTGAACACCCGTTGCACTTTACATTGTACCGCACAGCATTTTCATCCCTTGTCCTGCACGTCGCATATTGACAAAATGACCCACATTTTCATCAGTCTGTTGGATTTTAATTATCATATTAAGAAAATGTCCATGCATTCTTTTGCCTTTTTAAGAAAGCTTTTTTATTTATTCTTTTTTTGACATAGTTTATGCTCAAAGAATTTGTGGACCTTATCAAGTGATCTAGGGTTAAGGATAAACACGATATTCTCCATTAATTTTATCAATGTTTAAAATTAATGCAGCTTTCAGACGTGACATTCTTCTTTTTTAAATTGTTCATTTCCGGTGATTTTTATGGCGTTATTGAAATAGAATACATTATTGTAATGTGGGGCACAAATCTCTTCTCTCGCAGGTGGATTCTCTTTACTCTAATAAAAAAGAGGCACTTTCTTTCGCTTGCATATGCGTGCTCAGAAACATAAATCAGTGCATATGACAATGGATGTAATCAGCATTTACATAGATTTTTGCAGGACAATACAGGACACTGCTGTTATGCTATGTCCCGCAACAGATCTATTGCCAGGTGGTCACCCTACCTGAGCAGTTGAAAGCTGCATGTTTGGATGGAAGCAATACAATGTATCTGTCTAAAAGCATACACACAATTCCATTAAGTGATAAACAACTTTTAACTTACTGTTGTCAAACCAAAAGTACGAAGGAAACGGTTAAAATAACCACAGCAAGGCAAGTTTATTTATATAGCACATTTCATACACAATGGTAATTCAAAGTGCTTTACATAAAAGGAAATAAAACAATCATAAACAATAATCACAACAATAAAACAAGGAATTTAAAAACTTTTTAAATTATTACAAATTTAATTGGTTAAAATAAACTTAAAAAAGGATTATACATAGTGCAATCAGTTTGGATATAGCATAGTGCTCATTCAGTAAATGCAGATGAGTTTTCAGTCTAGATTTAAATGAAGCTAATGTTTTAACACATTTGATCTCTTCTGGAAGCTGATTCCAACAGCGTAATAGCTAAGCAAACAAGATTCCCCTTGTTTGGTGTGAAGCCTTGGTATTTCCAACTGACTCGATCCTAATGATCGGAGTGGTCTGTTAAGGTTTGTATTCAGTGAGCATATCTACAATGCATTTAGGTCCTAGGCCGTTTGATTTATAAACGAGCAAAGGTACTTTAAAATCAATTCTACATAAAACTGGAAGCCAGTGTAAGAATCTGAGGACTGGTGTGATATGCTCATATTTTCTGGTTCTAGTCAGAATTCTGGCAGCAGAATTCTGAATGAGCTACAGCTGTCTAATGGTCAACAACCTTGAAATAAGAGCGCAAAGTTTATTTGTCAGTCAGATGAATGAAAGTTACGTTTGCTACTACATCACCAGAATTATTACTCGCCGATAGAAAGTAATCGTTTAAATACTGTAACATTTTCTTTTATGAACATAAGATAAAGAAGCTCACATCATGTGAAGGTGTAACAAAATGCTGCCCTATAAATTCACAGTATGTTACACAATATTTAACACAATAGCCTTCTTTTAAATCTTGGCTAACATAGGCTATAACATATTAATAAATAAAGAGGAATATTAAAATGTATATGAAATAAGTTTATTTAGTGCTAAGTATACTACAAATAATATACACATTTATGTTCTTAATTAAAAAAAAAAGCAATTGTACTTTTAGTAGCTTATACTAAACTGGCATAAAGTGTGCTAAATTGGAAGTAGCATATAGTGCTGAAGTCCAACTAAAGATGAACTGAAGTGTATTTGATTGTGCTAAAGTGGTACACTTTGAATAATAAAGGTCTTTAAATGCAAGATATTTAAAGATAATACAATAGTGACATTAAAACACATTTAGGCTTAATATTAAGAAATGTGCATTGTGCACATGTAGTACTTGAGAGATATATTGGTAAATATATTAATAGATTTGAACTATACTTAGTTTGAAATAAATGTAGGCTATTTTAAATATATTAGTTTTCTCTAGGTAAATTTCTACATATCCATATAGCATCATTAAAATAACATCTAACAGACAAAAGAGTTTTTGTTTTTTTCCCTCAGGCTGCAGTGTAATTTGCCTCCTGACTAAGCATATAAAGAGTTTAGGGGAAGCTTTTAAATAATCCTGTGAATACTTTTAAATAATGCAGAATCGAATCGTTAATCGAAACCCTATGAATCATGAATTGAACATTAAAGTGTTTTTAAGCCATGTTTTTAAAAAATGGCATTATTTTTAATCTAAAATCGTTGATGTATATTGAGTAATGAACATGAAAATCAAACAAAAAAAAATTTTGTTCATTGTTTTAAAAATGACAATTTTAAAAATGAGAGAAAGTGTTTACATCTGTTTGAGTTAAAGATAATGTGAGTGTTTCTTTCACTCAACTGTGTGTCTCAGTTGTTCTTCACAGGAAGCTGTATAATGTCACACAGAGACACTGAACTATCAGAATAAATCTCAAATCCGGCATAGAGGGGTTCAGTGAATGTGGTGTTGAATGTGTATAAGTGTGTGAATGTGTGTGTGTCAGAGACGCTATAGAAGGACAGACGGCCAGCCAACCAGTCAAGATACACTCCTACTCTGTTAGTGCGATGTGAAAGGGCAGATATATATGTGAGCTCATTATTGTGTCTGACAGATAAAGTGTTATAAACACAGTTCAGACTCCAGGACTTTTCATTGTATCCAAGCCAACAGTCTTCAGTCCATCCTTTCCTGCTGATTCCTTTATATGTCACTGATATATAAACCCCGAACCCACTCCATTCAGCCTCCCAGTAATGGCGTCCAGTCAGACTCTCTTTACACAAAATCTGATGACACCTCTCAAATCTCTCTGGATGATCAGGATATGACTGCATCTCTTCTACACACGTCACCTTTCTGTTTCTTTCAGACAGAGCAAGACGAGTGTTTGTTGTGTTTAAATCCAGTGTGAGATCGCATGCATCTACAAACATGAAGAGAGATTATAACATTTATAACACAATAAATCAACGACAATTCAAATTTGTTTCATTGTTTGACAAAACTAACATAAAAAATATTGGAAATCCTGAAATCACCTACATTGTGAGAACCAACAAGAGTAATTCTTGCACACTTACATCTGGCTTTATCCTGTGTTTTATATCTGGATGGTATCTAGATTTTTTAGGTGGATTACATTTACATTTCATTCCAATGTATTTCTAGTGTGGTCCGATAGTGTGTATTTCTCAATAGTGATCAGATCAGACTTACCTGCTAAAAATGCTAAATCACCACTAAAATATTACATAAGTGGTTGTATTAGTGAACGTTCTAGAAAATGAAGACATGCACAGGTGTCTACTTATAACATTATGTAATGCTTAGCATTGTAATCTTTCAAAATAAACAATACTAAATAGACTGCGATAACAAACAGTTTCTGAAATAAAAACATTGAGCTATAATTTAAAATGCTTTTGTCATATTTTGTATTTTTTTTACAATCAGGGCTCGAACTGAGGGGGGATGACAAGACAAACTGTATTTTATTATATTTCTATTTGAACTGAAAGCATAATTCTAGGCTAATTGCTGTCATTTTCAAAGCACAATGCAAAACTCATTCACTGACGCTCTTCACTGAACAATCTTTAATTGGAAGCACTAAACCTGGCAAAATAAAATAAAAGCTTGCTAATTTTAGGTTTGAAAATTATTATTAAAAGTCATATTTAAAAAAGTAAATAAAATCATTTTATTTTTACATTTATTTTTTAGCAGTATCTGTACTTCACTTGAGTTTTTATAATTCAGCCTACTTTAACTTTTACTCCACTACATTACCTAATTAAAATTTATACTTTTACTCCGATACATTTCCCTAAAGCATATTCGTTACTTACTACAAAATAGTCAGAAAACCACAGACTGCAGGAAAGCAGGTTTGACGAATCAGTGGTCTGGCGCTCGCAAGTTAGACAAACAAGTACGCGCACAACCGCGGATGATTCATTTACACTCAAGTGGAGTCTGGAGTGTGTGATATACAGTATATCTTATGCGATAATGTGGTAAGTTTTGTTGTAATGATGTGCGATCTGACATTATCAAGTAGGCTATATCACCAAATCACACACAGAGTGCAGGTACATACATTATTCGTTTATTCAAACTCAAAATTCAAGGCTTTCTAAATTGTAGACGACAAAATGCTTCTTTTATTTGTCTATAATAAACAAGCACAAGAAACCTCTCAAAAATAGCAAACTGAAATAGACTGGAGCCAATTGAAATGCCATCTTTGCAGCAAAACGTCTTTGATACAGAGTGTCTACTCTTTTGGCCAATCAGAATCAAGATAACAGCATTGTCTTGTTCGTTTGGCCAATCACAATTTAGGATAACTTACAGCATTGTCTTTTCCATGGATGCGGACAACTTGAATTGCGGCAATTCTGAGGTAAGTTTGCTGTTGACGATTTATTTGCTTTTAATAACTTATGTTTAGCTAGGTAGTTTAACAGTATAGTTAACTTGCCAAATGCGGTTAATAAGTGTTTTGTGATGCATTTTTTACTACTTCGTCAAACTATTTGATGGAGCTTGATAGTAGGTAAGCTAATGTCTAAGTTATTAAAATGCCAGTTCAGAATGGATCTGCATACTTGTGTTGAGTTTAAGGCTAACTGCTGCATTCGTATGTCTTTCGTATTTTATCGTCAGTCATTGTTGAAAATTTCAAGGGATATGAAAACTAGGGAGACGTCTAAAACCACGAGGACTGGAACTGGGAAACACTGACCTAACGTAATAAGTGATCGCATTGACGTGTGCTTATTGCTAATGTATTAGAAGTTGAAAATAGCTTTTTATTAGGACCCGAGCACCGCGGTGCGAGGACCCTCTTGGAATTGCTCCATTTCTTATTATTCTTCTTCTTCTCCAAAGTGAATCGCATTTTAGAGGGCCTAAACATGCTTGAAAACTCATGAAACTTTGCACACACGTCAGAACTGGCGAAAATTTACATCTGATATGGGTTTCAGAAGTGGGTGTGGCAAAATGGCTCTGTAGCGCCATCTATAAAACTTTAACCGAGTGCGCCTCGAGTTGCGTTTCACGTATGTGAAGTTTGGTGCTTCAGATACTTAAAATCATACAACTCACTCACTTGTGCCCACTGTACCCACTGGTGGTTTTAGTTTCACATTTCAACTCTTTTTATTATGTCTTAAATTATTTCAAATATTCAACGTTTTATGTTAAAAATTAAATGCCTATTAATGAATCTGCAACTGCCGTTTAAATGCATTAAAGCTGTGTATGAACATTTTATATATATATATATATATATAATATATATATATAATTTTTTTTTTTTTGCGTCTTTTCTATTTTTGCATTTACTTGTACTTTTACTTTCAATGCTTAAGTACAAAAAGTATTTTTTTATAGTAAACGTACTTAAGTACAATAAATATCACATACTTTAAGACTTTTACTCAAGTAATATTCTAAACAGTGACTTCAACTTCTACCAAAGTTGTTTTCTAGTAAGATATCTGTACTTTTACTTAAGTATAGGTTTCAGGTACTTTATACACCACTGGATTCAGTGGCATTTTGCGTAGCGGATACACATTTTTACCTTAAAGTATGCCAGTTCTAAAGTGGCCTAAATAATTATACAATAAATAAATTCTGTGAGGGTTAAGGTATTGAAAATATTGTTTTCTTAATATAAAACCAGTAGGAGACATTGTGTACATGTGTGACTTACATTTCTGTGGTCCTGCTGTAATCCTGAACTCTCCTCCATGATCCAAACTATAAAAACAACATTCACACACATTTTGCATATTAATTAAGAAAACAAAAGCCGATACTTAAAAACTTGTAATCAAAACTTAAATCTTACAAACACAAGCACCTAAAAGTTACTTTCTTTTATGCTCTCTCCTACATGGTTCTGCAATAAAAACCATTTAGGAGCCAAATGATCTTTTTAGTTGCCAAATTTAGAATCTAGATTGTTGCTAATGTTTAGAATGATGCTAATATTTTCTCATGACGCTTTATAATGGTTGAGGATTGAAAGGGAGACGCAACAAACTCTTTAATTTTACTCTTTGTCATTGTCAGAAGATCAACAAGCATGTTGAATGTTTGCAGTAGTATATACACTGTAGCACTAGTGCACTTGTGGTAAGGAGAGAATTATTTGTCTTACACAAGTGTCAGAAGTTTGCGGTGTCATCGCAAGGATCGTTTTCTGGAGGGAAATTTGAAATCTTGGGAACTGCATTTTTCCATTAAAAACAAATACATTTATATAAAAAAGATGGCATATAAAAAAACTACCTTTCCCACATATGTACCAACTTCAACTTTTCAAAAAACATTAGTTATTTATAATTTTTCTGTTATTCAAAGGTTCAAAACATTATTTGGTGTGACCATCCGGCCATAACTTTTGCTTTGAAAACATCTTTGAAATTACCCTAATTTTAATCAGATAATTTTTTTTGCATTAGTTGGCATGTTTTCCAATCCTGTATAAAATTGCAAAGCATTTGCATTTATATTTCCATCATAATATACAAACAAACTTAATCTCAATTTTATGAAATATCATGTGGTGCGACCATCGAGAAAGTCCCATTTTGGGACTTGAAATTCATTCAAAGATAGGACTTTCATCATACCAATTTGCCAAGGACCCATAGATGCATCAAGCAGGTTTGTAACTCTCTTTCAGATATGGAAAAATAACCTTTTTAATGGTATGTAGGCATCAAATATATGGATATAATGTGGTATGACCTCAAAACAAACAAAGAAAATTAAGATATTTCTACAAGTATTTATTTTCATTCTAAATTTCATAGTGACCATTCATGGGAATCTACACGGCAAAATCCTCAGTGTTAAATGAACACTGCTCAGTGTTAATTTAACACTGAGTGTGGACACATATAGACACTGAAGTAGTGTTAAAATAACTCTGAAGCAGTGTTGAAGTTAATGAGATAATTAGACAGTTAACAGCTGATGATTAAACATTAGTATAGACACCTAATGATAACAAGCAGAATCACCAAAAGAGAAAATTAACATTTTTAAGAAACCATTATAGTGGTCAGTGTTTGCATTAGTTGGGATATTGACCCTTATATCTTTAATATTAGATTTTGTTTGGCTGCTGTATCTATGTTAAAACAGCCAGACAAGCCAAGAGTAGCAGTCATAGTCATCATTATTTTACCTAGAGTCTAATCTCTGAGTTATTTGTCTTTTACTGATTATAAAAACTTCATAAACAAACAACAATAGATCCTGTATTTTATTTATATATATATATATATATACACACACACACACACACACACACACACACACACACACACACACACACATTTTGGTAAGATTTCAATCTGATTAAAAAAAAAAAAAAAAAAAGCATATAGTTTAGGTGCACACAGGCATCAAGAATAAGCATGAGAATCACAAAAATGGTGACCATCAATAAGCATGTTGTAGCCAATCAAAAATCATCCATGGTTCCCATCATGCATTGCCACATGAATAAAGTATGAGCTGAAGTGTCTTTCTATTTGTTTTGCGATGATCTGCTTGTTTGTCGCCATTTTTGAGATTCATACGCTGGTTCTTGATGTCTGTGTTTGTCATGCTTTTTTTATTATTATTATTATTAAAAATCAGAATTGTTCAAAATAAATCTTTTCCAAAGAGTATAGAAAATACAGGATCTATTGGTGTTGGTTTACAAGGCTGTTTTACTCAGTAAAAGAAAAATTACACTCTATGTGAAATAGTGATGATGTTAAAACATAATCATGAACACGTGATGACTGCTGCTCTTGGCTTGTCTGACTGTTTTAATGTAGATACAGCAGCCAAACAAAATCTAATATTAAAGATATAAGGGTCAAGATCCCAACTAATGCAAACACTGACCACTATAATGGTTTCTTAAAAATGTAGATTTTCTCCTTTGGTGATTCTGCTTGTTAACACTAGATGTCTATACTAATGTTTAATCATCAGCTGGTAATTACCTAATTATCTCATTAACTTCAACACCACTTAAGTGTTATTTTAACACTGCTTCAGTGTCTATATGTGTCCACACATATAAATTAACACTGGGGATTTTGCTGTGTAGCTTGTTTAATTTAGGTGGCCAGTTCTGTGCTTGTAAAATTTGACAGAATTTGAAATATCATGTGGTGCGACCACTGCAGAATGTTTTGCATTACAGATATATGTGTCAGATTGGCAGTTTTTTTTACTTCCACATTCAATTAATTGTTTTATATAAATAAAATACTTTGTTTTAGTGTCCTCTGGAATAGATTTTTGTGCAATTTTGGTAAATTAATTTAGTGCATGTAATTTGGTAATTATGCATTTATTAGTAATTTATTATAAATTCATGAATAACTGAAATAAATGAACTTTTTTATACACATACAGGTGCAGGTCAATAATTTAGAATGTCATGGAAAAGTTCAAATTTAAAAATACAAAAAATCAAGTTCATTTATTTCAGTAATTCAACTCAAATTTTGAAACTTGTGTATTAAACTACTTCAGTCTGTGTGCATTGAATTTATTTAAGTCTTTGGTTCTTTTAATTGTGATGATTAAAAAAATTCACTATCTCAACATATTAGAATATGGCGACATGCCAATCAGCTAATCAACTCAAAACACCAGCAAAGGTTTCCTGAGCCTTCAAAATGGTCTCTCAGTTTGTTTCACTAGGCTACACAATCATGGGGAACACTGCTGATCTGACAGTTGTCCAGAAGACAATCATTGACACCCTTCACAAGGAGGTAAGCCACAAACATTCATTGGCAAAGAAGCGGGCTGTTCACAGAGTGCTGTATCCAAGCATGTTAACAGAAAGTTGAGTGCAAGGAAAAGTGAAGTGTGGAAGAAAAAGATGCACAACCAACCGAGAGAACTGCAGCCTTGAGAGGCTTGTCAAGCAATTCGATTCAAGAATTTGGGAATGGAATGGACTTCACAAGGAATGAACTGAGGTTGTGTCAAGGAATTTTGCTACAGTTGTCGTATTCCTCTTGTTAAGCCATCCTTGAACTACAGACAAACGTTAGAGGCGTCTTACCTGGGTTAAGGAGAAGAAGAACTGGACTGTTGCCCAGTGTTTAAAGTCCTCTTTTCAGATGAGAGCAAGTTTTGTATTTTACTTGTAAACCAAGGTCCTAGAGTCTGGAGGAATGATGGAGAAGCTTATAGCCCAAGTTGCTTGAAGTCCAGTGTTAAGTTTCCAGTCTGTGATGATTTGGAGTGCAATGTCATCTGCTGGTTTGGTCCACTCTGTTTACGAAGAAATTTTAGAGCACTTCATGCTTCCTTCTGCTGACCAGCTTTAAAAGATGCTGATTTCATTTTCCAGCAGGATTTGGCGCCTGTCCACACCACCAAAAGCACCAAAAGTTGGTTAAATGACCATGGTGTTGGTGTGCTTGACTGGCCAACAAACTCACCAGACCTGAACCACAGAGAATCTCTGGGGTATTGTCAAGAGGAAAATGACAAACAAGAGACCAAAAAATGCAGATGGGTTGAAGGCCACTGTCAAAGAAACCTGTCAAAGGCTTCCATACCACCTCAGCAGTGCCACAGACTGATCACCTCCATGCCACGTCAAATTGAGGCAGTAATTAAAGAAAAGGAGCCCCTACCAAGTATAGAGTACATATACAGAAAATGAACATACTTTCCAGAAGGCCAACAATTCACTAAAAATGTTTTTTTTACTGGTCTTATGAAGTATTCTAATATGTTGCGTTTTTGTTAAATGTGAGCCAAAATCATCACAATCAAAAAAACTGAAACTACTTCAGTCTGTGTGCATTGGATTTATCTAATACACAAGTTTCAAAAAATGTATTTGAATTACTCAAATGCATAAACTTTTCCATGACATTCTAATTTATTGAAATGTACCTATATATATATATATATATATATATATATAAAGTTTTCAACAATTTTAATAGCACATACACGTAAAAACCCACATGACAGAATGATTGTTAGAGATGAACATACTTGAGTTTGTCCAGTCTGTAATTTGGATCAGAGAGCAGCTTGACTAAAGATTGCCCTGGGTGATTGTAGCTCAGATCCAGTTCTCTCAGGTGTGAGGGATTTGAACTCAGAGCTGAAGCCAGAAAACAACAGCCTTCCTCTGTCACCATACAGCCAGATAATCTACAAACACACACAAACACTCAACATCACATCAACTGACACTGGAAGTCATCTCAAACTGAGTCACACACTGGAGGGTTCAGATTCTTGTAACTCTGCTTTCAGTAACGGTACTCCCTATATGCAGAGTATGCAGTTTGCTTATGACACCAGCTCCCGGGGGAGGCGGGGAGGCACCATCCCAGTTGCTCAAGGAAAAAAAACTTTCATTCTATATTAATATTAACATATACATAAATAAAAATAAATATAAATATAAATATTAACATATATCTATCTATCAGAGGTCACATTAACTGAAAGACTGTCTGTCACTTTGACAGATTACACTGAGCATGATCTATTGTAACTTCTCACTGTAATTCCCACCCTTGTCCAACTGGTGGTGAGTTTGCTCCAGTGTGGCAACAGAGCACTGGCTCCGGAACAAAAATGAAACAGCCACAAATCTTTTGCTATGTGTTTGATTACGCACAGGTGTTTGCCCAGAAGCTACACTGTGATCTAGCACGCCACATTAAAAAGCACCAGAACAATATTTATTGCTTAAATTTTCTAATGAAATGGACAGAATTTGAAATCTTAAGACTTTGTTTCAAATCAAAAGTAACACAAGCTATTGGATGGGAGGTGCACTGTGTACTGTTCTTTCATCAGTTGAAAACAGCATAGACCAAAAGATCGATTGGGATGTTCAAAATAAATGCAAAAGCCTATATCGCCCTGTTGGTTCATAATTAAAAATGTAAATAAAAGCAATTAAATGTGTTATTATAATTAAAGGGGTCCTAGTATGCTCTTTTACAAAAAGTCTTTATTTTGTTTTGGGGTGCACTAGAACATGCTCTCATGCTTGGTGGTTCGAAAAACATTATTTTTCACATAATTTACATTATTACAATAGCTTTCTACCCAGTCTGGCAGAAATGGCCCGATAAGTTACGGATTTACGGAAGTCCCGCCTTCTGAAAAACTAAATGTGTTATGATTGGATAGCTGTCCCACTATGTTGCGATTGGCAAACAGCTTAGACAGCGTTTCAGTATTGCCACGCCCCTTCCCAAAGCAACAAGCTCTGTGTGTAACTGTGCAAGATAGATTAAAGTAAATACTTACATTTTAAATATGTAAATTTTTCTTACAAAAACACATCAGTTTGCTACAGGAGGCTTTTATTAACCCCCCAGAGCCATGTTTTATTATGGATCGATGGACTTTATTGGACTTGTTTTGGACTGATGGAGAGAAACAGGAAGTAACAGGATAATTTTTAATATAACTCAGATTGCATTTGTGTGAAAGATGTAAGTCATATACACCTAGAATGCATGGAGGGTGTGTAAATAAGACGCTACAGTAGTGTTGGTCATATCGTCAGCCTGTGAGATTGCCAATACATGATATAATCATTATTGTGCTAATTTATTTAATTATTTACATGCCCGAAACCAGCTCCAGCATAAGGCTAATGAAGCTATCGACACTCTATGATAAATAAATCTCTTGCCACACACTGCACACATCTACAACGCGGCCACAGATGATCACTCTCTAAAAAACTGCTTAATTTTCTTTTGTGTGATTTCTGAATGCTTGAGACAATAAAATCAATCAGACAACTGTATTAATAAAATCAAAGCCATAGACCAGACCAGTGCAGACCAGAGCTACAATTGTAATTTTAATAAATAATACTATTTAATTACAATTTATTTATTTATATACTTTGACATTTTATTAAAGTTTATGATGGAAATTTTTGTGCTCAGATCAAAGACCATGTCTCTCTGATTCATGAATCTTACAACCTTAGAGCTAATTCATATGACAAACCAATGACCAGGTAAGTAGTTCAGTAATTCATGGAATTAGCTTGAGATACTGTAGTTATTATACTGGATTGAAAGTATTCAGGGAATTCACTTGAGATACTGAAGTTATTAAATTAACAACCGGTAGTTGTTTGAATTGTTGGTGGTGAAGTCAGATTGGTATTGAGAATTTTTTCAATGTCAAGTTCTAATTTGACCCCTATAGTAGGTGTTTTTATCTTTCCATCCCTAATATTTGAGGGTGGTATCACAACGGCACCCATTTGGTCAGCAGTGGCCCTGTCTGCTTTAAATCAGACTCATTTCAATGTACCACATTTGAGTTTTTCTGGAGTAACTGGATCTGCTGTTATATCACAAAAACTAAGATCACAAAAATGATCAGGACCAGAGCAAAAGACAACTTTAATTTAATAAGCAAATTAATCTTTATCTTTTTTTCTTACCTCAGTATGTTGAGTTGACAGTGTGAACTCTTCAGTCCATCAGAGAGCAGCTTCACTCCTGGATCCTGTAGGTCATTATGACACAGGTCCAGCTCTCTCATTGAGGAGTTTGATTGTAGAGATGAAGACAAACTTTCACAGCACTGATCAGTGAGATTACAGTCAGCAAGTCTATAATACAGGATTTAATATGGTTTAATAAAGTGGGGAATTTGGGTTAAGTACAAAAATCCTCATATATCTTTTCAAAACATGCAATTTATTTTTTCCAGACTATTTTTTTTACAATGTCTCTAATTACTTAATAGCATCAAATGTTGCACAACAGCCCTGGTAGGTACTGATGCACACATCTTTAAATGTTAAAATTCGTCTTAATCCTGTGACTGGTGATCATTTGCAAGTAAAGCTTTATTTATAGCACTTCATCTTGATCTACCATGAGTTGCTACAGTCAGAGTGGAGTGATAGAGCTAGTTGGGCAATTATAAATGCTTACATACTTCTGCATATACTCTTTTAGAATTGTATAAATGTATTTGTGTGTAATGTTATAAGTTCTTTCCACATATTTCCAGTCAGTGTTGCCAGTAGTTCACTGTTGATTGTGGCACTGGGGTTGCATGGTATACTGGTACTATAGTAGTATCATGATACTAAAGCTTCAAAATACTGGTGAAGTCAGTATTGTAGTATTGTAATTATAGTAGTAAAATAAGCAGTGTTTGGTAGGGGTTCCACCAACTAGTCAACTAGTCGAAATAAGAGATGTCCTCAGTCTCAGACAAAACCTAAAACATTATGTGGATAATAATAATTCAATAAATATAATATGGCCGCATGGTGAACCTATGAACCAAACTCATACATGCTATGTAAACACATACTGTGTACACGTCTTTACAAGTACAAATTTGTGTCCCCCTGTGCTCTTGAGAAATGTAGAAATTTTGTTTATTGAAACTAGTGTGGTAAGGGGACTGGTGATCGGATTAGTACAGTGTTATGATACATTGTGTATTTCCTGATTGGTGCACCACTACTGATTGTATTGGATTGTACTAATAAATAAAGGTGTCTGGACTGAATTACATTTTACTGAAAATTCCAAACCTTAGTATGTTGAGTTGACAGTATGAACTCTTCAGTCCATCAGATAGCAGCTTCACTCCTGAATCCTGTAGGTCATTGTTGCTTAGATCCAGCTCTCTCAACATGGAGTTTGATGATTGTAGAGATGAAGAAAAACTTTTACAGCACTGGCCAGTGAGATTACAGCCAGCAAGACTATAACACAGGATGAAATATGGGATAATAAAGAGAAGATGGTTGTTTAAAAGCATTGTGTTCTGCACAACATTGATCAAATATTGTTCACATGACTCATTCTTTTTGTCCATCAGAAGGTGATCTCTGAATATTAACTGAAAATCGGCTCACATATATTTAAATTGTCTTATACTTGTAATGGAATGTGCTACACAGAGTGCTCACGAACGCAGAATCACAAAGATAATAGTTTTTAATCCAAATAACGTAGAGAAATACAGAGAAACCATTTAGCAACACTTCCAAACACCACATTAAGACAGGACACTGAACTCAGAAAACATGGGACTACAAATACTAAACCAAATGAGGACCAATAGGTTAATAGTGGAGGGTGGGAGTACTCCAAGAGCAGGAGAATCCAAATGGATACCCAGACCACAGTCAGCATGCAGTTCCAGGGCAGAGTTGCAGGAGGAATGAGACATGGAAGAAACTTGATGTAACCAGGGGTATAAACTCCTGTGATGAAGCCAGCCATGATGGAGACCCAGACAGAGCTGAGGAGACACTGAGCCTGGGTGACACCAAAGGTCTGAGGCGCTGAGGCGGAGATGACAGCACAAGTGACCAAGACAGAGATGTGGATCCGGAAGACTGCTGCGAAGCCAGTGCAACCGAGGACAATGGTGGAGATGGAAGAAAGGGCAGATGTGCAACTGGCAGCATGTAATCCCTAGGTGGAACCAGGCAGAGATGGGGGATTCCCACGCCCAGGTGATGCTGGGGACTGGAAGACCTGAGGTGAATCAGAGCCGCTCTGATCCACTGAGCTGAGTGGCTTGCAGAAGCCAGCTGGGAGAGGGGGCCTGGGTGGGAACACTGTAGAGCAGGAGTTAGGAGGAGCCATAGGCGACACAGGAGACATACGAGATTCAGGGCTGGATGGAACCAGCAGAGATGCAGGAGACACAGGGCTGGACAGAACAAAGCAGGGGAATTAGATGGTTTTGGCTGGACAGGACCGGCGGGGGCATAAGAAATAGTGAATTTACCTCCTTTTTATAGTCCAATAAATTTCCAGGGTCTATTTTTACATCACAGGCAGTGGTGGGAGAATGGGTCTACCAGTACTCTACCAGTACTCCCTCGGTGATAGTTGCCAACTCACACACTTGGTCAAACTGTAAATTAGACTGCGGAATACGGCTCAGCAGGGCTCACAGGCTCTTTCTCCATGGCCAGCACAGGCTCCATGTCTGTAGTGGAATCAGGCTCCTATGGGTTAGGTGGAGGGGGGCTGATACGCTCTGTGAGGCCAATGGTGAATGGCGAGTTGTTCTTTACTAGCACCCACTCCACACGTGCTGCAAAATCTTCATGTGGACCGCTCCCTGCCAGTTTTACTCATGTAGTGCATCAGGTTCGCCAGCTCGATGAAGTCCTTGGTGTGGATTTCCAGGGAGCAATACCTCTGCTCCAGGCACAATAACTGGACTGCAGGAAGGTCCATAGTGACAGAGGAAATCAACCACAAAAAATAAAACCAAAACACTGCAATAGGTCCTTGTCTTCTTTAGCTTTCCTGTCAGCTTAGCAAAACTTCCAAGCACCACATTAATACAGAACACTGAGCTCAGAAAACATAAGACTATAAGTCTCAAGAACTAATAGGCTAATTACTAGACAACCTGTTAACTGAATTATATAAATCACACATGCACATAGGAAACTGGGTCAAACAACAAAGCACTGAAGACAAAACTAAAACACAGCAACTGATTCTAATCAACAGTGCAGCAAAAATGTATAAAGGAAATAAGACACTAGATACTAAAATGATATTTTGTGGAAAACCATAGAAGACCATTTGGGCCCAGAGAAACTTTTGTATCTTTTGGGCCTATGCAGGTTTTGTGTAGGCAGCCCTGTAATGCAACTAGGAGAATACAAACAATATTGACTGGCCATTTTTTAGCCACTCAATTGAACTGGAATGGCTAAAACTAAAGGAGACCTTTTCAGAACCTGTTGTTTAAAATAGGCCAGGGATCCACAAATCTGGCTCACAAGATCCACTTTCCACAGAGTTTAGTTCTAACCTTAATCAAACACAATTGAACATGCTAATCAATGTCTTCAGGATAATTAGAAAACCACAGGTGGGTGAGTTTGATCAAAGTTGGAGCTATACTCAGCAGGAAAGTGGATCTCACAAGCCATATTCGAGGTGTAATATGAACCTGTTAATAAGAATTTTGTGGGCAGTTTTCTTCCTCATCACTAGAGGTGCTAGAGTGATTTAGATTTCCTTAAGTAAAGCCATGTGGATAGAGGGAGTTAGCAACAACAAGCAGCTGTGCCCTGGTTGGGAAATATGTAATTTCAAACCCATTCTAAAGTAAGAAGTTTTTTTTTTTACCTATTTGGAAGTGTACATTACTGATGTTTTTTGCAGAGATGTTCCATGTATGTATGGCCTACGTTTGGATTGATGCTGACCACATCATGGTCTAGTTTGGATATGGATTTAAAGTTCTTTTCAATGTGGGACCATAGTCAGGACTGTTTTTGACTGTTCCTGGTTAGGAAGAGTCTTGTGTTTGAGAGCTGCCTTGTGTTTTCATTACAAGCGGTGGGATTATTCATTTGCTATCACCCAACATCAGCTATTGACGGAGTTTGGACATTGATGCGCTACAGATAAGACTTTTGCACACATCAACCTTTTTACTTGATAAAAATCCTACAATCTTACATTGCTTTGTTTGCTTTCTTTCTTTTTTTTTGTAGTTTTGTGTATTTACATTGTTGGCTTTATGAACTTGAATTGAATGTTTTCTATTTTGCATTTAATAAATCCATTAATTTGAAATCCCTTTGACTACTGTACATTTTTTGATAATACAGACATTATTTATGTGGTGACTGCATCCATTTAAGATGTACTGTTTTCCCCAAAGATTTAAGTCATAGTAGCTAAAGAGTATTTAAAGTGAAACAGATGTATTGTTGTAAATTAACAGCGCAGTCCCTGTGTGGGCCTAGTGAGGGCTGCCAGTGCTAAGGGACCAGTGCTTTGCCAATAAGCAAAAACTCAGAGGCTCTGGGCTAGCAGCCCGCTGGGGGTCCTTAGGCTAACCCCTAAGAGGGCCAGCGCAGACTTGTTTGCAGGGATGCTGTTTAGATTTTGGCTTCTGATTTCCCTGTAAATTAATGTCATGTCAAGGATAACAGTGTCATAGTTTGATGAGTGAATTACAATGGCACTGTCTCAGCAAAACGGACATATTCAGTTGCATCTCTAGTCACATGAATTAATACTCACAAAGCTTTTCTGCAGTTCAGCGCAGCTGGTATCAGTCTCCTTCTACCCTCATCTGATGTCTTGTATTTCTTCAGATCAAACTCATCCAGCACCTCTTTCGATATCTGAAACATGTAGGCTATTGTAGAGCAGTGAGAAGGAGAGAGTTCATTCACTGTGGGATTCTCTGGTTTCACAAACTCTTGAATTTCTCTGTACAGAGTCTGATCCTTCATTTCCAGCAGACAGAGGAACAGATTGATGCTTCTGTCAGCTGAGAGACGTTGAGCACCCTTGATTCTGCATTTAATGTTCTGTGTGATTTTCTCGATAGTCTCTGAGCTGTTTACTGTTTGTGTCAGTAGATCCTGTAAGAGTCTCTGATTGGATGTCAGTGAGATGCCCAGCAGAAACCGCAGGAAAAGATCTAGGTGTCCATTTTCACTCTTTAAAGATTTATTAACTGCTATTTTTATTAGCTCATACATAGAATTTCTCTGCTTGTACCTCTTATGTCCTTCATTCAGAAATAACTTAAGTGATTCCTGATTTTTGACTACATGTGAGTAAAACACACAGAATGCAGCTAGAAATTCCTGAAAGCTCAGATGTATGAAGCAATAGACTTTTCTCTGACAAATCACAGATTCCTGCTTAAATATCTCAGTGCAAATCCCAGAGTACACTGAGGCATCGGTGATATCTATTCCGCTCTCAATCAGGTCTTCCTCATAGAACATCACATTGCCCTTCATCAGCTGCCTGAAAGCTAGTTCAGCAAGTTTAATGATCAAATCTCTGTTAGGCTGCAGGAATTTCTTTGTATCTCTCCCATCATACTTCTGACTCTTCATGTTGATCTGAATCAGCAGGAAGTGGATGTACATTTCAGTCAGAGTTTGAGGGATTTCTGCACTGTCATTCTGTTTCAGGAGGTTTTGAAGCACAGTGGCTGAAATCCAGCAGAAGACGGGTATGTGACACATGATGTGGAGGCTTCTAGATCTTCTAATGTGCGAGATGATTCTGCTGGCTTGATGCTCATCACTGATTCTTTTCCTAAAATATTCCTCCTTCTGATGCTCATTAAATCCCTGAATTTCTGTCACACGGTCGATGTATTCTGAGGGGATCTGATTGGCTGCTGCTGGTCTGGAGGTGATCCAGATGAGAGCAGAGGGAAGCAACTCTCCTCTGATGAGGTTTGATATCAACACACTCACTGATGAAGACTCATTAACATCACAAACTTTTTGTATGTCTGAAAACATCAGTGTAATTTTGCTTTCATCCAGACCATCAAAGATGAACACAACTTTAGACTTTTCATAAATCTTTGAGTCCAGATCTTGAAGTTCAGGATGAAAATCCAGCAGAAGTCTGTTGAGACTGTACTGGTGATCTTTAATCAAGTTCAGCTCTCGAAATGGAAGCACAAACATGAAATCTACATCCTGATTGGCTTCTCCCTCTGACCAGTCCAGAATGAACTTCTGCACAGAGATGGTTTTTCCAATTCCTGCAAAACCTTTAGTAAGAACAGTTCTGATTTTGTCTTTCTGCTCAGATCCTGGTCCATGTAAGGGTTTAAAGATGTCATTGCAGTAGATTGGAGTGTCTGGTGTTATAGATATTTTCTCCATCTGTAAAACCTCATGTTCTTCATTCACTCCTTCAGTCTCTCCCTCTATGATGTAGAGCTGTGTGTAGACCATGTTCAGGAGGATTTCTTCTAGTTTGATTCCCTCAAATAAGCTCTCATTCTTTTTCTTCATGCTGATTTTGTGTTCGTCTTTGATTCTTTGTCTATTGAGGGTCTGAGAGTCGGAGTCAGTGCAGGTCAGACGGGGTGTCATTGATCTGATCGCATCATCCTTTATCATTCTGCAGAAACAGTAAGATCAAACTGTGAAGAAGCATTAAAATAAAGCAAACCATCCCACAGGCTATATGCAGCCTGAACAATTAAAACATTCATAACTATAGATTGTCCATCATAACTGACACATAGCATCTAAAAATTGCACATTTGTAAATTACACAAACTGTACACTTGTAAGCAACATATTTGTACATTCATTTAAACAATTATGTTTTTCCTCTATATTTCTACATAAGTGCATTATTTAATTTTTCAGTTAGTGTTAAATTCTCATCCCTATTGTGTAATTCCTGTGTACTATTATGTATGTTTGCATTATGTCTATACTTTCTTCTGCACAGGAAGCTCCTGCAGGGTTCCCACTGTTTTTTGGAGATCATTTTCCATGACTTTTTTTTTCCCATTATTATTACGACAGGAATAAAAAAAACAAAGAGAACACCCTAAAGTAATATATTTCTCTCTCGAGAAGTTTTTAAAAACATAGTTTATGGCCATGACTTAATTTATTATAAAATAAGCTTTTTAATATGAGCTCTTAATTATACATGAGAACAAATGATTTTCAGAAACATTTTCATTCCCATAGCAAAACAAAATATATTGGAAGTATTAAATTATTTTATTTACCTATTTGAAAATAAAAATAAATTAAATCAGTTCATTATTTGGCCATTGCATATCACTGTTCATAGTAAGTGATATAAATATTCACAGAAGTGTTTGAAAGCAGCAGCCTATCAGCGAGTACTGAATTGAGTTTGTACTTAGTACTACCTGTATTGCAGAAAGGCAGATATTGTTACATTTTAAAAATTTCAGTATCAACGTGGTACCAAGTACTAATAGCATACTTTTTAGAATAATCAAAAGCATGAGTTAACATGTTCGTAAATTGCTGAAATACTTCTCTTAGAAGGTTTAGAAATATCAGTAGTGATGCACCAATCTTGATTTTTCATGGCTGATTCCAATTTTTTACAAGCTAATACCAATTTGTTAATATTTTTTAAAGCAAGAGATAAGATAGAATGAAAATATAACTACATGAACAAGATATTTTTTGCTCTATTACAGGTCAAACACTCTGTAGCCATTAGAGGTAACCACTGCATTTAAATCACGATTCATTAAGGTTGACTTCTTTGAATAAACATCAGTGCTGCACATTTCAAAATCAGAATGCAGCATGGGTGTTTTAAATGAATGTATCTTTGAAGGGAAGCGACTGTCTTCAGAAAAGTTTTGATGATATTTTAATTTTATCTGATAAAGTGGCATTCCTGAGTGCTTTTTTCTGTTTTCTGTAGCAACTCTGACTTTTCATATTCTTCATATTTCTTATGTTTATTTGAAAGTAATTTCACATTTATTGTTTGTATGGAGGCTAAATACAAATAAAAGATGAACAATATTTGTAATGTTTTAAATAAAATATATAGTTTTATAGAAGGTTATATAAAGTATATGAATGTATCTCAGAGATATATTCATATACTTTAACCAATTTATGGCATTTTCTACTACTAGCATTATTTGTTTCAGGAGTTACATCATTGAACATATAAGGCCTTTCAAAAAGGATTAAGCATTATAAACAAAACAATAACGTAAAAACCATTCTATTTAATACACTAGCTAAACGTGTAGCAATGAGCAAATAAGGAGACAAGAAAATTGTATCACATTTATACTCACTCAGAGGTCACTGCTCCATCACTGAAATCAATCTGATAATTCTTGGATGCATCACTCTTCATAGACACACAGCTGGGTTCTGTAGATGCTTCTTTATGTGTGTGATCCTCCTCCTCCTCTCTCTTCTCAAAGAGACTCATTTTACAGGCAACACTTTAAAATAAAATAATTAACTTAGACACAAAGAGAAATAATTAACAACAACAAAAAAAGAATTCTAATAATATCCACACAATGTTAAAATATATAGTAAAACAAACGGCGCTTTCCAAACAGACTCATAAAACATTCACATTTTGAATCACAAAGCTTTACTTTAATCAACTATCAAAATCTGTTCAACTCACGTCTCAGGTTCAGAAATGACTCCTAGAATGAATGTGAATTTTAAAGACTGCCAAGAGTAAGAAAATCTCATGGCTAGAAATATTAAAGCTTTTGACAATACTCTTAAATTACAGTAACATACAAATATAAACATTTACACATTACTAATGCATAAGACTGAATCCAGAAATGTGTTGGTTCAAACCTACCTCTGTCTCAACAATGAAGATCATCAAACACAAGCTTCATTCAGTTCATAAATCCATTCTGTCTCTAGATAGCAGCATTAAATTGATTTGTTCTCAAACTGATTGACATTGTTCACAAACAGCTTTTCTGTCCTGATGTTGTACGTGTTTGTTAAAATAGTTTCACTTTTGACACAAACTGGTTCAGCTGGTTTAAATTGTTTGTTTTTACCTCTAACACAGTGGTGGTCATGCGCAAAACACCTACATTTGTGAAGCTTTTTTCTGCATTTCTGAATCTAAATACATACAGTATTTCACAAAAGTGAGTACATCCCTCACATTTCAGCAGTCATTTTAGTATATGGGTCATTCTACCAGAAACGTACATTATCTGTCCTTAACTTGTCCTTAACAGTGCATAAAAAGTATTTCATCCAAAAAATATGAAAAAAAAAACACTGAATGATGGTTAGTGTCTGTGAATTGTCTGTAAAGGTATATGTCATTCATTAGGTTCTCAGATATATAGATGTTTTAATTAAAAACACTAAATTACAAATTCTGCCCTTATCCCCAGCCAAACTTCATTTGACCTCATGCGAGTATCTACCACAGCTACTCACAAATCAGGTAACCAATTGGACCTTATCTACACTCGCTACTGTTCAACTGCCAACACTCTGGTTACTCCGCTGCACACTTCAGACCACTTCCTTATCACCTCTGACCTCACATTGGCTACAGACACAACACGCACTCCACCGCAAGTCACCTTTAGGCATAATCTACGCACACTTTCTACCTCCTGCCTATCGTCTATGGTTTCATCCGCACTTCCTCCACCCTCTCAGTTCTCAGCACTGGACACTAACACTGCTACTGACACTCTTTGCTCCACTTTATCAGCCTGTCTAGACAACTTCTGCCCTCTCTTATCCAGACCAGCACGCACCACACCTGCTGCTCCCTGGCTGTCCGATGTTCTCCGTGAACATCGTTCTAGACTCAGGGCTGCAGAGCGGAAGTGGCGCAAATCACACAACCCTAATGACCTTAATGCGTATCAGTCACTTCTCTCTTCATTCTCTGCAGATGTCTCCACTGCTAAATCAACATACTACCACAACAAAATTAATAATTGTCCCGATTCTCGCACACTTTTTAAAACATTCTCTTCTCTCCTTTGTCCTCCTCCTCCCCCTCCTACATCAACTCTTACAGCTGATGACTTTGCAACATTTTTCATTAATAAGACAAGAACAATTAGCGACCAATTTTCCACACCACATACTGATACAAATTTCACAACATCAAATACTCACACTCTCTCCTCTTTCTCTCCACTCATGGAGACTGACGTCTCCAAACTTCTTATTTCCAATCATCCTACTACCTGTCCGCTTGATCCTATCCCCACTCACATTCTCCAAGCCATTTCTACCTCTGTTATACCAGCACTTACTCACATCATAAACACCTCGCTCCACACTGGCACATTTCCTACAGCATTTAAGCAGGCTCGGGTCATACCACTGCTTAAGAAACCCACTCTAAATCCAGCACTTTTAGAAAACTACAGACCAGTATCCCTTCTCCCATTCATCGCTAAGACACTTGAGCGAGTAGTATTCAACCAACTCTCTATCTTTCTTGCACAGAACCATCTCCTGGACATAAACCAGTCTGGCTTCAAAAGTGGCCACTCGACTGAGACTGCCCTGCTCTCAGTCACTGAAGCCCTAAGATTGGCAAGAGCAGCATCCAAATCCTCAGTACTCATTTTACTGGATCTGTCTGCTGCATTTGACACAGTCAACCACCAGATCCTCCTGTCCACCCTCATGAAGATGGGCGTCTCAGGAACCGCACTCCAATGGTTCAAGTCTTACCTCTCAGGTAGGTCCTTCAAGGTGGCTTGGAGGAGTGAAGTTTCTGAGTCACAACTTCTTGCTACTGGAGTTCCTCAAGGCTCAGTGCTTGGACCACTGCTCTTCTCCATCTACATGTCATCGTTAGGTTCTGTCATTCGGAAGCATGCTTTTTCCCATCACTGCTACGCTGATGACACGCAACTCTACTTCTCCTTCCATCCAGATGACCCCACGGTTCCTGCTCGCATCGCAGCTTGTCTGACCGACATCTCTGGCTGGATGAAAGAACACCATCTTCAGCTCAACCTTGCTAAGACTGAACTGATTGTGATCTCAGCCAACCCTGCGCTTCATCACAACTTCTCTATACAGCTAAATTCATCAACCATAACTTCCTCTAGGACAGCCAGGAATCTTGGAGTTGTGATGGACAACCAGTTAACCTTCACAGACCATATTGCTGCTACAGCTCGATCCTGCAGATTTGCCTTGTACAACATTAGGAAGATTAGATCCTTCCTATCAGAGCAGGCTACACAACTTCTTGTCCAAGCTCTTGTCCTCTCCAGACTGGACTATTGTAATGCACTCTTGGCAGGCCTTCCTGCATGCACTTCCAAGCCTTTGCAGATGATTCAGAATGCAGCAGCAAGAGTGGTCTTTAATGAGCCGAAGAAAGCCCATGTCACACCTCTCTTCATCAGACTGCATTGGCTGCCAGTAGCTGCTCGCATCAAATTCAAGGTACTGGTGCTTGCCTACAAGACAACCACTGGCACTGCACCAGAATACCTAAACTGTCTAATCCAACCTTATGTCCCCTCCAGAAGCTTGCGTTCTGCAAATGAACGACGCCTTGTGGTGCCATCCCAAAGAGGCTCAAAATCACTTTCACGTACCTTTTTGTGGACTGTTCCCAGCTGGTGGAATGACCTACCCATCCCAATTCGATCAGTTGAGTCATTGGCCATCTTCAAAAAACGTCTGAAAACCCATCTTTTTCAGCAGAACTTGACCAATTGACACTAGCTCTTTCCTACTCTTTTCAGTTTTCTATATTTATATTTAAAAAAAAAAAAACCTTGCAAGACTTATCGTGTTTATCTAACTGAAATTTGCCACAGCACTTATACACTGTCGCTCTCTTGTTGCTCTGATTGCTTCTATTGTAAGTCGCTTTGGATAAAAGCGTCTGCTAAATGACTAAATGTAAATGTAATGTAAATGCAAACTGGATCTACAGCTTTTATAGTTGTTTTTTTTTTATAGTTTTTGTTATGCTAAAAACTCTTATTTAGAAAAAAAAAAACTCATCAATAACAAGTTTAAGTTGTTATCATTCATCAATTGATTAAAAACATTAAATTCTACAAATAAATACTATTTTACAACTGTCCCCATGTCAATCCTGTCACGTTTACATAAAATTCAACACAAAATGTGTACAATACGCCTTTAAGGGTATGTCTCAGAGAAAGTGACATCATCTGATGGAGGTGAAGCTAACACTGATCAAGGATGAGTTCTATCAATGAATTGTGTGATTTTAAGCTTGTTCTTGTCAGGCCCTGTCATGATAAAACATCCCAGAAAATAAAGAAAATGTTTTGAATCCAAAACATGCCTAAAAAGGTGACTGAAATTCCTTGATTGTATGCTATCAGTTTTTATGCTAGCAGGCTGAGTAATGGCGGTTTAAAATGGCCGACCGTCAGGCCCTGTCACATTTCTAGGCGGTTACAATATAAATGGTCAGCATTCTGAGACGTGCGCACACTAAATTTTTTACGCTATTTAAGCAAAAGAAACAACATTTATGATACAGGTTTTGTTAGATTTCATTGGTGATTTCAATTTTTTTTTTTTATTACTAACAAATAAACACATATACCAGTTACAGGTGATAAATATTACACTATTACTATTACTAATATTATACTATACTATTTAGAGCAGCGCTAATGCTAACGCAAACTGATAAAATGTCAGAAATTTGAGCTCTGTTTTCACTCATATCAGCTTCACAGACAGCACAGTAGCATTGGAAAAGCATGTTCTACATTTACCCCATAAACAGCTTTGGTGCGATTGACTGATGAATGAAAATGCAATGTGATATTTAGTTAATATTTATTATTATATTATTGTGTTATTTGTTCTGTGCATCTTTGTTTGCTAGTTTTCTTAGGAACGTTAGAGATGATTTTTTTACAGAAATACATGGTCAATTAATTTACCTTGCAATAATTGTCTCCCACAAAGTGTTAGTATCTCTCTGAAGTATTCCCCCCATGTCCAAATTTCCTGACCCTGCCTCTGCTTCAATTTCTTTGGTTGAATCTGTAAACCAATCATTTTCCTTTCTTCCCTCAGAGCATTTTCGAAGTAAATCTGCCAGTTATTTTACCATGTTTTGATTTCTTTTGATGTTTGCTAAATATGTACCACAATTTGAGCATTTCAGCATCTGAACATCTATTATCAATATACTGTATTTTGTTAAGTTTGCACAAGGTAAGCTCCACTTTTTTTGCTCCATAAAGCAAACAATATGTCACTTTCATTAGAGATTTTCCCTTCCATCCCCGAGGAGATAATCTGAATGTTGTCCGATTGTACAGTGATGGGACTTTTGAAGCTACATACAACCTTCTAATTTCTATGTCATGCAAAATGGAGAATGAAAACATCCCAGATAGCACACATTCGTCTGCAAGATGTCTGTTAAAGATCTCTTGATCTGGAAAGCATCTGCTGCGTACAAACGCCTGGCAGACATCTGTAAGATGTCAGTTTAGCATTAATTAATTAATTAAATCATATATAGATCATGTATAGAACTAGAACTCTAATCCTAACCTAACCCTAACCAGAAAGTATTCCATTAGCAGCCACTGATCTGACCTCGATCACCACATTGATTTAACATCATAAATTTGCATACCACAATATAAACCATATAGCAAAATCTCTAACAACAGACACTTTATACAATGGCCATGATATATAACGTCATACCAGCCAGCCCTTCTTTGATATAATTTATGCTCACATCCAAACCTGAAATGTGAAAAGGGTTCATTATGATTCTCAGACTGCTGCTGTAGCATTGTTGAGCTTATTTCATATCTGAGGATGATTGATCACCTTAGATTTACACAATATTAAATATTAAAAGACATGATAATTAATCCAGAAATGTGTTGGTTCAAACCTACCTGTCTCAACAATGAAGAACATCAAACACAATCTTCATTCAGTTCATAAATCCTTTCTGTCTCTAGATAGCAGTATTAAACTGATCTGCTCTCAAACAAATTCACATTATTCACAAACAGCTTTTCTCTCCTGAAGTTGTTCATGTTCTTCCTTTAACAAAAACCAGTCTGTTTGCTAAAATAGTTTCACTATCTTTATCTGTTTATCTTTTTTGTCTCAGTATGCTTCTGCTGTCTCTACAAACAGAAACAATGTTGACTGTTAACAGATAAACAGATAAAAGTTTTCTTCCCTTTCACATACACTATGACAATCACACACACACACACACACACACACACACACACACACACACACACACACACACACGTCACAGCACCCTGTGGATCACATACAGAGATTTAATGACACAGCTATTATTATAGCTATTACTATAAAAAAAAAAAAAAAGTTGTGGCCTAATGATTAGAGAGTCGGACTCATAAACCGAAGGTCCGCCAGGCATTGTAGGTGGAGAGACCGCTCTTTCCACTTTCAATACCATGACTGAGATGAGTCCCTTGAGCTGTGCTTAATGGGTGTAAGTTATATAGAAAATGCAGGCACAATGAAGAGTGTTTGTTTGTGTTGGGGGGAGGGCACATTTAAACAAGATTGGACTCTGCAGATGTTACCAACAAGACTTAATTTCCCATCAGACCTCATACCTAGGACTGATGACGTTCCACCTGCGTCCAATTACACACACCCTCACTCCAGTGCGAAGTCTTGATTTGCCACGGTGATCATTTCTGAGTGTTTTCCGTTTATTGCCTTTGAGTTATTACCCGGACTGTGTTATTCGTATTTGATCCTAGCCGCCTGCCTTGACCATCTTGCCTGTTTACTGGACTGTGAATCTAGCCGCCCGCATCAACTATTTTGCCTTAAAGATCTCTTGGTCTGGAAAGCATCTGTAAAACCGTGTCCTAACTACATGCGACGCGACGCAATAAAAGGTATCTTTTCCATGTTAATCGGAGTTTTTGTCCTAACTAGCCGCGACGGTGACACGCGAAATTTCTAATTTGGAAACAAAGGCATTCAAACTAATGACAGTGATAATCTCAGGTACTGATTATGTGCTTTATTCAAAGTTAAATGTGTCTAATGTGCGTTTGAATATCATTTTGTGTGACCTTTATAGCCATACTGAAAGCACAACAGATTGTTTACCTCAGATCTGTAAAATAAATGAAAGCAAAGTCGCGTTGTCATGTCGCGTCTAGTGTGGACACTCAAAATGTTTGTTGCTGGAATCTTGTCGCGTTGCGTGTAGTTAGGACACGGTGTGAGATGTCAATTTTACATACATTCGAAATTATAAACATCTTAAAGACAACAGATGTCTCCGAAATGTCCATATGCTATCAGGGTACCGACTCCTTGTTACAGCAGAGCAAGATGTCAAATAATGACCATTGCAGAGTCCAAGGGAATTTTGCATGTTTGAAGTCTAATGTGACCTCGGCTTTAGGGTGACCAGATTTCTCATGGTGGAATATGAGACGGGTGGGCAAGGGGTAGTCAATATGACCATGTCATGACACCTTTTTTTATTCAGATCTAAATTATATATATGTATATATTAAGGGTATAACGATACGCATATTCATATTGAACGGTTCATAGGTTAATTCCAAATGGAAGTGATCATTCCTATGCCCTACTCCCTTTGAAGGACAGAGCCCTTGGAGCTTTTAGTTTAGACTTTGGAGTGAGCAGGGCACGTGTGTGCCATTATGTAGACATTTCCTCATTATCTTCAGCTGGCATGTTCCCATGACAGCACAGCATGGTGTCCATCAACAGATGTCACTGTTTTAATTACATAAATATATTTTTATTGTTGTTACTGTTGCAGATATCCCATATATATATATATATATATATATATATATATACAGTTGAAGACAAAATTATTAGCCCCTTATAAAAATGTCATTTTTTTTTCAAATAACTCCCAAGTGCTGTTTAACAGAAAAACAATTTTATCAACACAGCATTTTTAAACATAATACTTTATTCAGGAAGCTTTTAGGGTTTGTAATACAAATAGAAATAAATGTTTAATCAAGATTTTTAAAGTCTACTGGTCAAAATTATTAGCCCTCTTATGTTAATAGTCAATAGTGTATCCCTTTTGCTTGATAACAGCCATTAGTCGTTTGCTGTAGTTGAATTGTTTAATTGTAGGCAGGGTCAGAGAATGGCAAACGGGAACAATGTAGAAATACCAGAGAATAGTAACAGTCCATTCAAGGGGTTGAGGCGGGCGGCTTGCAAACAGAGTGATCCAAGAGACGAGCAAGGGGGGTTGGTAGGCAGGTAAATATCGATCAGGAACGAGAAACTAGACTAGGTCAGCAATGGGAGACCAAACACAAGGAACAAATCTAAATCAAGAAGGCAAATCAAGACTTCGCAAATAACACTGTGAAATGTGGGTCTATTTCGGGGGGAGCAGGCAGAGGAGACGCCCTCCAGGGCGGACCAGGCGGAGCAGGCAACCTCTAGGGTATATACTTTTGAACAAATTCCTCTTTCTTTGTCAAACTAACAATAAAACCACCAATTTTTTCTACCTTTCTATTATGATTTATAAATACTTTTTAACCTCCCTGTAGGTGTCAAATTTATTATTTTTTCCTTGTCGCACACCCAGACTTTTACATTTCAACAATGAAAATACAGTTTAAAAATATGACTTATCTGGTAACTATTAATGTACCTGAATTAAGCACTAGTAAAAGAATAAAAATACATTATAGTATTTAATGTGAGACCACTATCAATATTACTTTTTATACAAAATATAGCTGTTGCACAGTATTGGTGTCATTTCCACCACAACACTGAAATGTCCCTTTAAAAAGTTTGTGTGAAAGATTGTTTAGGTGCTTTCTATGGAAATGTTTAGTGTCATCAGAGCACATGTTGGACATGGAGGGAATTTAAAATTTAAAAAACATGTTCTTGTACTTTCAAGGGTGTTTTAAAAAAGTTTAAAATTTTAAGTTAAATAAGAGTATTTTGCATACATGAAAAGTTAAATATTAATTCAAAGCTAATCAGTGAAGCTGACAAAAAAACTACAGAAATGTAATTTCCACCACACTGCCCTCTGTGGTGGAAATGACATTTATGGTTACAAAAGCACATTGGAATTTTAATATTTCTCCCTCATTTCCTGTAATAAACCTATTTTAGCACTAGAATATTTAAACACTAGATACAAAAAAAAAAAAAGTTCCTCTCAGCACCTTTTCAACAAAAATGTCCTCATTGAAACCTATTAAAACTTTTTTAATCCTAGGGCCATTTAACTATAAAATGATGCAATATTTGTTAATTTTTACACTTTAGGTTGGCATATAAAGCAAACTACTTGCTTTATTCCTGTTTTCTGCAAAACAAAATCTTACTAAAAGCTAATTTTTTAGATATTAACCTCGAATTTGTTAAAATGTTTTATAAAATAAATATTTTATGTTTAAAAAATTAAAAATGCTCATAAATAACTTTCATAAACTTAAATCTCTATAACTTTTTGGTTTAATTTTTTTTTTTACATTTTTTTTTTTTTAGCTTTTTAATTTCAACAATAATCTGCCAAGGGTCTTCTTTAAAATGAGACCACACTTAAGTATATATACTTATATATATATATACACAGTTGCAATCAGAAATATTCAACCCCCTCACCTCAATAGACATTATAGTGATGTTGATGAAAGATAATGAAAATAACTGAAAAAAAAAACTTGTGAAATACCAAATATGGTAACACTTTATAATAACGTTCAGTTGTAAGTCATTTATAAGTGATTAGTTAATGATGAAATAATCTTTTACAAAACATTCATAAACTATTAATAAGAGATATGCTAACAATTTATGTATGTTTTGTTAATTCATTTACAAGTAATTTGCAACTAATTAGTTAATGATGAACTAATAATTTACAAAACATAACTATGTATTCATAAATGATTAATAAGTGATATGTTAGTATTTTTAGCATAGAGCTTTGTCGTTTAAGTTATAAATCATGTACAAGTGATTAGTTGATGACCTAATAATTTACAAAACATCACTATGTTCACAAATGATTAAGTAATATGCTAACAATTTACAAATCTGTCAAAAGTTTGTCTTAAATATAGCATATCATAAAATAATCAAACAGATCCTTAGTAAATTGTTAATAAGATACTAGTTAATATATTACTAATCAATTGTAAATAATTGAAATGTCTGTCACTGAAATGTTTACCCTCCACTGAAGATCACATCATGAACAAATCATTTACAAATCTTTCTGCATCCCCTATTCTAAAGTGTAAACAATTCATCAGCTGTAAATGTTTTACCCATCATTCGTAGATCTTTCCCCCCAGTGTGTATACCCACACAACCTGCAACCGGCAGGTTTATAAAACATTTACAACTGATGAGTAGTTTACACTTTAGATTAGGGGATGCAGAAAGTGTTGTAAATTCCTTGTATACACCAGATCATTTGTGACATGTAAGAAAAATCTACAAATGATGTGTAACACATTTACAAGTCATGAATTGTTTACACTTTAGAATAGGGGATGCAGAAAGATTTGTAAATGATTTATTCATGTGTTTACACAACAGGTTTTCAATACTTTGTAGTGTGTACTGCAATGTAAGGGCTGACTGGTGAGGGTAAAGATGTCTTCTGTGACACACCTGGAGTATTTTAGCACTGCGCACCTGATGTGATCTTCAGTGGAGGAAAAACTGGTTTACATTACCAGAACACAAGTCTGTTGTTAGGTACTGGATGGAGGCGTGTGGATCCATTTGCAAACTTTATTGATAAAACTCACAGTGGAACAGGCGGGGTCGAAACGCAGCAGACGGGTATAACACAGATAATCCAAAACGTGGTCAGACAGAGCAGTATGGTCACAAGGGCACAAGCAGAGAATCATAAAACGAGGAACAGGCGTGGGTCAGAAGGCAGGCGGAGAACAATCACAGGAAACCAGGAAACAAGGAGATCGGTAACGGAAAAACAAACACGGGAAAACGTTTGGAATTGACCAGGGTAAACTAAATCAAGACTTTGCGAATGGCAGTGCGTGTGAATGGCTTTTATACTGTGGGTGATGAGGTGATAACTGCCAGGTGTGTGAGGGTGAAGACAAGATGGCCGACAGGGGTGAGAGGTGAGAGGACACAGGAAGTTCATGAGAAAGGGATGATGGGAAATGTAGTGAATGAATGGTCCATAGAGAAATGAAGGCTCCCTCTAGGGATGAAGTGAGGGAGCCACAACGGTGCAGTTCATGACATCTGTGCTGATGAAAGAAATAATTTAAATGTTTACTCAAATCATTTATTATTATTTAAAAAAGAGTTTTAGATTAATTGCATTTTTTGCTTTTTAACATATCACTTCTTAATCATTTATAAACACATTATGTTTTGTAAATGATGAGTTCATAATTAACTAATTACTTGTAAATTACTTGTAATTGACTTGTAAATTAACAAAACATACAAATTATTAGCACATCACTTATTAATCATTTGTGAATGTTTTGTAAATGATTATTTCATCATTAACTAATCACTTGTAAATGACTTACAACCGAACGTTATTATAAAGTGTTACCAAAAATATTTATTGATACATATTTGAGTGATTTTGACAACAGAGGTTGACTTATCTTTGAAGTTCAAATGAAAATTGTAACTCTTGTAACACAAGAGCATGTGCGGTAATATTCAACCCCCAGCTTCAGTACCTTGTGGAGCGCCCTTTAGTTTTTATAACTTCTAACAAATGTTTTCGATAAGTGCTGACAAGCATCTTACACCTCTCGATTGGATTCTTTGCCCATTCTTCACGTGCAAAAGCCTCTAACTCAGTGATGTTTGATGGGTTTCGTGCTGCAGCTGCCTTCTTCAAATCCCACCAAAGATTTTAAATTGGATTTAAATCTGGTGACTAAGAAGGCCACTCCAGGACGCTCCAGCATCTTTTCCCCAACCAAGCTTTGGTTGATTTGGAGGTGTGCTTGGGATCATTGTCTTGCTGGAAGATCCAGTGATCACCAAGGTTTAATTTGTCAACAGAAGGCATCATGTTCTTCTTTAAAATGACCTGGTATTTCTGGGAATCCATGATGCCAGGTACATGATCAAGATTGCCAGTTCCTGTCGCAGAAACACAGCCCCACATCATCAATGTCCCACCTCCGTGCTTGACCGTGGGGATGGTATTCTTCTGGTCATAAGCCTGACCTTTTGCACAGCAGACATACCGCTGGTCCATATGTCCAAAAAGTTCCAGTTTGGTTTCATCAGTCCATAGCACTGTTGCCCAGAACTCTGTAGTTTATCCAAATTCCTCCTGGCATATTCTAGTCGACTCCTGATGTTCCTTGAGGTCAAGAGTGGAGTGCGTCCTGGGGTCCGGCCATGAAGTCCTTGATTATTCAGTGCACGTCTTATAGTTGCCACTGAAGCACTTGTACCAGCCTTCATCATGTCATCCTGTAGCTGTCTTGCAGTCACACGGGAGTTTTTCTTAACTGTTCTGACTAAGTTGCTAAGGGTCCTTGATGAAATTGTGGGCTTTCTTCCACGGCCAGGCAGGTTTGCAGCTGTTCCATAAGTTTTAAACTTCCTTATAATGCTCCCAATGGGGTCTCTTGGAATGTTAAATCTTTTTTAAATCTTCTTATACCCAAGGCCCTTCAGATGTGATGAAATAATCTCCTCTCTCAGCTTTTGTGGAAGCTCCTTTGTCTTTCCCATGATTGCAACTCACCTTGAACACCTTCATGGTTAGGGTTTATATATGCATCACAGCTGAAGCAAATGAAGGATCGTTATAGGGTTCCCAAAGGCTTAATGATGTTTCAGCTTCACTTCAGGCCATAAAAACTGTCAGAAAGCTTTAAAAACAACAATATTATATAGGGGTTGAATAATTGTGACATGGCTATCTTAACAGAATATACTGTTACACACAAATACTACATCATACATTTTCTGTGTTGATTTTATGTATCACTAAACTCATTAAGAAGCCATCCAAAGCAGAATCCTGCACTTTGAAAAGATTTTTATTCATAAATCCTTAAAACTCTTTAGGGGTTGAATATTTCTGATTGCAAGTGTATTTATGACAGTTTTTTTGACATGGACATTTTTGTCCTCTATGAACCTCTTTGTAACTTTTTTAAATTGATGCATAAAGGTTAATGACCTTGTGAATTGAGTTTAATAAATGTGACGAGTTAAAAAAAAATGTAATAAATATCTCTACTGTTTCCTCACAGTCATGTTAATGTAATGTCATTTACACAAAACCCTGTCATTTCCATCACAACACACATTTTGTCACAGTGTCTTGTTGTAGTGCCCTTGGCAGCCATCAGAGGGCACACTTCTGGACTGTTAATTGTGTGGTCCCGGACTTCAGTTCCCATCACCCCTTGCACTGATTAGTAATTTGTTTCCAGTTATGTGTAGTTTAGTCTTATTAGTTCCCTTATATATACTGTGCTTTGTGTGTCTTTTGGTTGCTGAAATCTTGTCTTTTGTTACATGTGTTTGTTCTTTGGATTTCCTTTCCCCTGTTTTTTGGATTTCTGTTTTTGTTCAATAAACTGCATTTGGATCTTCTATGTTTCTCTGATTTGCCGTGACAGATTTTTTTTTTTAAATATTAAAAATGTTCTCATCACACATTAAAAATGTATCCACAGTTGATGATATCATGCTCTACTTAATATAAAAAATCAAGTTATTATCTAATAAGCTCTTTCCCAAACCAGTATTTAATTTGAGAGTGTGACGGTGTACAGTTCAGCATTTGGTCCTTAGGGCAGATCATCTCATTATCTCACTGACAAATGTATAATTATTGTACATTGTGGAAAAAATGGTAAAACTAGTTACAAAAACGATCTTAGACAATTCCATAAGTTATTCTATTTTTAAATAACATCTGTATATTGAGATGTGGTGGAAATGACATTTGTTCATTGCAGGTCAGAAAAAAAATTGTAAATAATTTCTTTTGAACTCTAAGTTTGTCCTCTTACAGACCTTAAAACTAAACAAATTATTTAAACTTATGAGGCTGTGTTAAGTGACTTTTGAACAAGTTTTTTAAATTCAACTTCACAAGGCTAAAAGTGCACTTAGTTGAAGAAACATCCATTTGTTGTTTCTGTTGTATTGGTGTACCTTGTGAAGTACCCTTGAGAAAGGTGCTATATAAATTAAACATTATTATTATTAATATTATTATTATTATTTATGTCCTCATGTAGCGATACAGCAGACACAGAAAACACGAGCATCATGCATCATTATGCGAAACTGCGCGTCTGTGGCATTCATAAAAAGACATGCAGGATTCATATTTAAAAGGTATTTTTTAATATTTATAGATGCTAGTCTATATCACAATCTGATTTACGTGTAATGACCTACTTTTGATTTATTCATCCAAACTTCTGTGATATTCTGTTATACAGTATTCTGTTCTTATGACTGGATTCATAATTATAACACACGCACAAGCAATGGGACAGATGGATCAAAATTCCGATTTGCTATAAACTCAGTATGACATGAGAGCAGAGAATTTTCACCTGCAGAGATAGCTCTTGGCCGTAAACTGAAAGGACCCATGGAGAGAGCCCTCCAAAAACCTCTCAATCCTGAAAATCCTGTTTATCCTACCTCGGACCATCGAAAACTGCTCATTTTCTTTTATGGATGATCCTGACTCTTACCATGTACAGAATCTTAAAATTTGTAATGGTTGGGACAAATTTTCCATTGAGTTGAGGGGTATGTAACTGGCTATACCATGTTGTTGTCTTTTTTGGTGTAGTTCCTCTAATGCTCTCCAGGGGGCCCTACAGGATATGTTAGATTAGGGGATAAAATGGAGGTAGTAGCAGTGGAGTAAGAGTGGAGTAACCTGTTTGGTTAAGGGAGAGCATGGCTTTCCCTTATGTAACCTTACTGCTGTCATCTGTGTGTGTCATCTGTCAAATCAGTCATTTACTCACCCTTATGTCATTTCAAACCTTTCGTTTGTGGAACATAAAATAAAGTATTTTCAAGATTGTTAGTAACAAAGCTGTTTTGGTTATCAAGGCTTCCATTATATGAACAAAAAATACTGAGATGTTTCTCAAATGATCTTCTTTTATGTTCCATAGTTCACCTAAGACCATTGCAGCCTAAATGCAGCCTAAATGTTTTTTTATATATATATATATATATATATATATATATAGATAGATACAGATATATATATATATATACAGTTGAAGACAAAATTATTAGCCCCCCCGTGAATTTTTACATCTTTTTTAGAATATTTCCCAAGTGATGTTTAACAGAGCAAGAGAATGTTTTCACATTATTTCCTTTTTTTTTTTCTTCTAGAGAAAGTCTGATTTCTTATAGTTGCTTGAATAAAATAATAAAAAAATAAATAAATACAAAACTGCTAAGGTCAATATTATTAGCCCCCTTAAGAAATTATTAGTTTGATTTGCTATAAAACAAACCACTCTTGTCCAATGACTTGCCAAACTAACCTAGTTAAGCCTTTAAATTGCTCTTTAAAATGAGGATTAGTATCTTGCGAAATAACTAGTAAAATAATATGCACTGTCATCATGGCAAAGACAAAAGAAATTAGTTTGGACTTGAGAGAAAGAATTGTTAATGCTCATAAAGATGAAGAAGAATACACGTTTATCAAAGTGTTTTCAAGTTTTAAGAACTGCAGTGAGATGCATTATCAAGAAGTTTAAAGAGACCAACACAGTGGAGAACAAGACGGGCAGAGGCAGGAAGCGAAAGATTTCAAAAACTTTAAACACTAGAAAACTAGTGAGCGAGGTTTCTTAAAGACCCCAAAACAACTGCCAAGACACTAGTGAATGACCTAGCCAAGTCTGGAATTGATGTCTCAACAAAGACAGTCACTAGAGCCCTGCACAGGAATGAACTGCGAGGTTGCCGACCAAGAAAGACTCCACTTCTGAAGAGACACCCAGACTTGAATTCAATAGAAAGTCTGTGGGGCACACTAAAATCCAGAGTTTGTGCCAGAAGACCAACAAATCTAGAGGAGCTTGAGAGATTTGCTAAGGAAGAATGGGCTGTCATTCCTCAGAAGACATGTTTGAAACTTGTTGAGAACTACAGCAAATGACTAAAGGCTGTTATCAAACAAAAGGGATACACTATTGACTATTAACATCAGAGGGCTAATAAATTTGACCAGTAGACTTTTTAAAATTCTTGGTTATAGATTTATTTCTATTTGTATTACAAACCCTAAAAGATTCCTGAATAAAGTATTATGTTTAAAAATGCTGTGTTGATAAAATCTATATGGGATATTTGCAACAGTAATAACAATAAAAATATATTTATGTCATTAAAACAGCAACATCTGTTGATGGACACCATGCTGTGCTGTCACGGGAACATGCCAGCTGAAGATAATGAGGAAATGTCTACATAATGGCACACACGTGCCCTGCAGATGCTTTCCAGATCAAGAGATCTTTAAGGCAAAATGGTTGATGCAGGCGGCTAGATTCACAGTCCAGTAAACAGGCAAGATGGTCAAGGCAGGCGGCCAGGATCAAATGTGAATAACACAGTCTGGGTTATAACTCAAAGGCAGTAACGGAAAACACTCAGAAATGATCACCGTGGCAAATCAAGACTTCACACTGGTGTGTGTAATTGGATGCAGGTGGAACATGATCAGTCCTAGGTATGAGGTCTGATGTGAAATGAAGTCTTGTTGGTAACATCTGCAGTGTCCAATCTTGTTTAAAGGGGGGGTACAATGGTGTTTCGTATATTTAAAGTTGTTTACAGTGTTGAGCAAATGACAAAGAATTTCTTTGCCGAAAATCTTACTTCCGGGTTGGTACAAGTTTTGGCTGTTTTTTTTTCGATCGTGGAATTAATGGCGTAATCGGTGGTGGAACTCCTTATATGAGCATTTCTCCCGGAAAAGCGCACCCACGGCGCCCGCGATCACGTCAGCCAGACCGTGAGAAAGAGACCACGCATATCAGTGTGTTTCATTCGGCTGCACTCTTTAAGGGATTCACTCGGGAAGAATGTCTCTAAAGAAGTGTGGTTATGGTTGTAAGGCAAAGATAACTTTGCTCAGCTTCTTGAAGAACCCAGCGTTAGGTGAACAGTGGATGCAGTTCCTTTTTCCGGGGCAGCAATGGAGTTTTGCAAGTGTGTGTTCATATACGAGGACCAGTTTGACGCTGGAGTTACACATTGTTTGATACTGAAAGATGGAGCGGTCCCAGCTATAAAAAATCCCGGTAATGATTCAGATCTGCAGATGGTAAGTGAAACAACATCAAATGTCTGTTTTATTGGCAATCTTAACGCAAGTGATCGTCGAACTTAGCTCCGTCCACGGCACGCCTCCAGAAGTTCGGCTTTTTCCGGAGAAAATCGGAAAGGTGTACTTTTCTTTTATAAATATAAGAAAACTAAAGACTTTTTTGGAGATATTAAGGATACGTTACTACTCTATAGGTACTCAGGATTAACATGAGATTAGGTGAAACTGTGTATGTTATGTACCCTTTAAATGTGCTTGGGATTTGACACTATTTAAACACCATACTCCCCTCCCCCCAATACAAACAAACACTCTTCATTGTGCCCACATTTTCTATATAACTTACACCCATTAAGCACAGCTCAAGGGACTCATCTCAGTCGTGGTACTGAAAGTGGAGAGAGCGCTGTACATTCACTCTCTCCACCTACAATGCCTGGTGGACCTGAGTCTCAAACCTGCAACCTTTGGTTTACAAGTCTGACACTCTAACCATTAGGCCACAACTAACTTTTTTTTTATAATAATAGCTATAATAATAGCTGTGTCATTAAATCTCTGTGTGTGATCGACAGGGTGCCTGAACTTTGTGATTGTCATAGTGTATGTGAAAGGGAAGAAAACTTTTATCTGTTTATCTGTTAACAGTCAACATTGTTTCTGTTCGTAAAAATAGCAGAAACATATTGAGACAAAAATAAAGATAAACAGATAAAGATAGTGAAACTATTTTAGCAAACAGGTTTTGTTAAAGGAAGATCATGAACAACTTCAAGAGAGAAAAGCTGTTTGTGAATAATGTGAATTTGTTTGAGAGCAGATCAGTTTAATACTGCTGTCTAGAGACAGAAAGGATTTATGAACTGAATGAAGTTTGTGTTTGATGTTCTTCATTGTTGAGACAGGTAGGTTTGAACCAACACATTTCTGCATTAATTATCATGTCTTTTAATATTTAATATTGTGTAAATCCATGTATAATAATCTAAGGTGATCAATGATCCTCACGGTATATATCATGGCCATTGTATAAAGTGTCTGCTGTTAGAGATTTTGCTATATGGTTCATACTGTGGTATGCAAATTTACAATGTTAAATCAATGTGGTGATCGAGGTTATATCAGTGGCTGCTAATGGAAAATTTTCTAGTTCTAGTTCTATACATGATCTATATCTGATTTAATGCTAAACAGTTAAAGAAAAAGATTAAGAAAACTTTTCACAGTGGAATGAAAATATATTAAGACTCAAATTGGTAACACTTTATTTTAAGGTGTCATAATACAGAGTATTCCCTAATTAAGTACTTAGTAGTAGCCGTTGTACTTACACGAAACAAAATGTAACTAAAATGTAACCAAAATGTAACTGTTCTCATGTAACTAAGTTATGGAACAGCCTGTAATAACAGTTTGTAATTATGTACATGTAATAGGCAGCTATTGTTCCACATATGTAACAGACCGAGTCTGTTACAGAGCTACTTGTAGACTTAAGCACAATCTTGATACGCTTTATTTTAATTATCTTATGCCTGTATAATATTATGTAATTTCTAAATGTAATTAGAAAGGTATTACATGTTTTCAAGCTGTGTACTGGTGGGTTAAATCAAACTAAGGTGCAGCTGGATAACATGTACATTATTGATACACATGAAGTACACGTAAGTACAATCTTGATACACTTTATTTTAAGTAGCTTATGTCTCAATTACATTTATAATTACATTGTATAATGTCTGCAACACATTTGTACAATCTTTTGGTTACATAAGTAGCTGTGTAACAGATCTGTTACATATGTGTAACAGTAGCTGCCTATTACATCTATACTGAAAAAAGAAAACAATGGTAATATTGTGAAATGTAATTGCAATTTAAACTGTCTGTTTGCTATTTTAATATACGTTTAAAATCAAATTTATTTCTGTGATGTATGGCATTTCTCCAATCTTCAATCTTCTGATTTATTGTCAGTATTGGCAACCGTATTGGTTTTTGCTGCTTAATATTTATTTATTTCATTTTATTTGGAGCCTGTTATACTTTTTCTAAGACTCTTTGATAAATAAAAAGTGAAAAATAACAGCATTTATTAAAAATAGTAAAAGTCTTTTGTAACAATATACACTACTGATCAAAAGTTTGGGGTCAGTAATTTTTTTTTTCTTTTACCTTTTTCCTTTTTTTAGCAAGGACATTTTAAATGGATAAAAAGTGATAGTAAAGACATTGTTAAAAAAGATGTCTATTAGATATACAGTATGCATATGTATGTATGTATGTATGTATATACAGTATGTATATGCACACACACACACACACACACACACACACACACACACACACACACACACACACACACAACAATATTATAAACGCAACACTTGTTTTTGCCCCCATTTTCATGAGCTGAACTCAAAGATCTAAGACTTTTTCTATGTACACAAAAGGCCTATTTTTCTCAAAAATATTTAGCTTTCAAAGTACACATATACAGTTTGTTTTGCATCAGTGTCCATTAATGACTCCTTTATACCATATTAATTGTCTTTACCTGGATTACTAGTTTGGATGTGCTCAGGATGTGATTATCCCAAATGGTCTAGAAACACTTTCTTCTTCTCTATAAGTAAGCCATATTGGGAAATGAGCATGATCAAACATATATTGTGGAGTGGAATCTGGGTCAAGGCAGATTCTTACACAGTGTTAAACAGGACAATATTGTGTCGCTAATGCAAGAGGACAATAGCATACACTCAATTTTTCAGTTAAAGCCAGTTCCTCATTGATTCAGAGATGTCATCATACAACTAATGGTTCAAATGTCTGTGCAATCAAGGTCTTCACTGGGGATCTGTCTCTGTTGCTCATCTAGTTGACGTGGTCTTCAATGACATTCAGGGCTGTAGAGGTCATCTCTAGGTGCTGATCCACCATCTGGTCTAGATACAGACTGGCTCCAGGTGACTGCAGTGGCCATCTGATCTGGATACAGACTGGATCTGGGTGGCTACGGTGATCTCGAAATAAGAATGAAACAGACTAATATTAGCGTGGATCCCATTCTTCTTAGGATGTAACAAGTACATCAGGTGTTATGGGAAGTGTCCCGGTTTCAGCTGACCTAATTAATAACACAAATACAATAACAGTACAAAAAAAACTATGTTGTTGTCACAAATCCAGTCCATGGTGTTCCGTTTGCTCACCACTAGATGTTGCCTTCCAGTTACATTGACTCTCACACTCTCACACTATAACTGTTGTATATCACCCCAGACTACATTTCCCATCATCCACTGCACTGATTACACACACAGCTGCAACCAATCAAACACACTTTATAAGCCATGGACTTCCTCTTCCTAATCGCAGAGTATTGTTGCGTTTATCCCTGTGTCTAGCGATAGCACTTTATGGAGCCACTCCGAGTTTTCCTAGTTTCCTAAATTTTAGTTAAGTCTTGTTCTCTGTCTGGTTACCCATGAAAACGCGGAAGCGACCATGCATAGAGTCCATTCTTTAGCAGTTGTGAGTGGGGTGGCCAAACCTAGCCCCGTCCCTGCATTAATTGCATTAAACTAAAAAAAAATAATCGCCTGCGTTAACCCGTTAATTTCAGACTGAGAGGTTTGAAAAACACTTTTCTGGACTACTCATATATTGATTAATATTAAATAGCAGACATATAATTTATATTCTTTTTAGCAAAGGTTTTATTAGTCTTCAGTACTTAAATACTTGCAGATAAAATTCAGTATTTTATTAGCGTGTGGCATAAGTGTAACTAAGAATACATACTGCAATTTTATTTTTGTTTAATTTATATAGAATATATATTTTATTGTCTATTTTTAAAGCACTGCCTGTGAAATGAGTCTCTATGCGAAGAGAGAGGAGGAGGAGGATGTTCACACACATGAAGCAGGATCTCTAGAACCTAGCTATATGTCTATGAAAAGTGATACATCCATGAATAATCCCATTAATCTCAGTGATGAAGCAGTGACCTCTGACCCTGAGTGAGTATAAACAAGGAGTAATGTGATAAACACATCATGAACACAGCTACATATTGTCCCTAGACTGTCACCTATCCAAAAAAAAGGTCTTTCCTTCTGTGTGAATTTGGTTTAATTTAACTACTATTTAACTACTTTGTACATGAAACCATTGTCCACACTCACAAAAGTGGTTTTCTTTTAACATTACATTTTACATTCTTCAGTGTGTACAGTGAAGAAGGCCTTGACCCAAAAAGTTTGTGTTTTGTGCTGCTGGTGATAAATGTAAAATAAAATGTCAAATAAAGACTATTTTTGCGAGTGGGGATTGTGGTTTCATATACTGTGTTCATATACAGTTTTTGTCACTATTTTATTAATTGTTTCTGCAGAGTGAGGAGAGATGATGTGATCAGATCAGTGATCAGACCCTGTCTGCCTTGCACTGACACTGACTGTCAGACCTTCATTAGGCAGAGAGTTAAAGACCAACACAAAACCAGAATGAGGAACAAATATGATAGATTATTTGAGATAATCAAACTAGAAGAGAATCAAATTCTCCTGAACAGGATCTACCTCCTTGAGGGAGAGAGTGAAGGGGTGAATGAAGAACATGACATTTTACAAATGGAGAAAACAGCCAGAACACAAGACACTCCAATCTACTGCAAAGACATCTTTAAACTTCAACATGAACGAACCAAAATTAAGACTGTTCTTACTAAAGGCATCGCTGGAATTGGAAAAACCATCTCTGTGCAGAAGTTCATTCTGGATTGGACAGAGGGAAAAGCCAATCAGGATGTAGATTTCATATTTGTGCTTCCATTTCGAGAGCTGAACTTGATTAAAGATCACCAGTACAGTCTTCACAGACTTCTGTTGGATTTTCATCCCGAACTTAAAAAACTCAACTCAAAGATTTATGAGGAGTTTAAAGTTATGTTTATCTTTGATGGTCTGGATGAAGGCAGAATTCCACTGATGTTTTCAGACATACAAAAAGTTTGTGATGTTAAGGAGTCCTCATCAGTGAGTGTGTTGATATCAAACCTCATCAGTGGAGAGTTGCTTCCCTCTGCTCTCATCTGGATCACCTCCAGACCAGCAGCAGCCAATCAGATCCCCTCAAAATACATCGACCGTGTGACAGAAATTCAGGGATTTAATGAGCATCAGAAGGAGGAATATTTTAGGAAGAGAATCAGTGATGAGCATCAAGCTAGCAGAATCATCTCACACATTAGAAGATCTAGAAGCCTCCACATCATGTGTCACATACCGGTCTTCTGCTGGATTTCAGCCACTGTGCTTCAAAACCCCCTGAAACAGAATGACAGTGCAGAAATCCCTCAAACTCTGACTGAAATGTACATCCACTTCCTGCTGATTCAGATCAACATGAGGAAACAGAAGTATGATGAGAGAGATACGAAGAAATTCCTGCAGCATAACAAAGATTTGATCATTAAACTTGCTGAACTGGCTTTCAGGCAGCTGATGAAGGGCAATATGTTGTTCTATGAGGAGGACCTGATTGAGAGCAGAATAGATATCACCGATGCCTCAGCGTACTCTGTGATTTGCATCTGTAAGCAGGAATCTGTGGAAAGTCATCAGAGGAAAGTCTACTGCTTCATACATCTGAGCTTTCAAGAGTTTTTAGCTGCTTTTTATAAGTTGTTTCTGAGTGAAGAATATAAGAGGTACAGTCAGGAAATCTCTATGTATAAGGTAATAAGAGCAGCAGTTATTAAATCTTTGAAGAGTGAAAATGGACACCTAGACCTTTTCCTGCGGTTCCTGTTGGGCATCTTACTGGAGCCTAATCAGAGACTCTTACAGGATCTACTGACACACACAGTAAACAGCTCAGAGACTATCAAGAAAATCACACAGTACATTAAAGACAGAATCAAAGGTGCTGAACGTCTTTCAGCTGACAGATGTATCAATCTGTTTCTCTGTCTGCTGGAATTGAATGATCAGTCTCTATATAGAGAGATTCAGGAGTTTGTGAAATCAGAGAGTAACTCAGTAAGTCAACTGTCTCCATCTAACTGCTCAACAATAGCCTACATACTTCAGATATCAGAGGAGGTGCTGGATGAGTTTGATCTGAAGAAATACAACACATCAGATGAGGGTAGAAGGAGACTGATACCAGCTGTGGTGAACTGCAGAAAAGCTCTGTGAGTATTAATTTATGTGACTAGAGATTAAACTGAATGTGTCTGTTTTGTTGAGACTGTAACATTGTGATTATCAAATCATGACAAACACACAAAAGTTGATTATACTTCATTATATTTTGAGCAATGCAGCTGTTGAATGTTTGATTCTAAACAGTTGACAGATGTCTTAAGGTGTGCCATTATTTTAAGTAAATGCACAGCTATGAAGTAGTTCCAGGCCTGTCAACTACAGGAGAGATGAGAGCTGCACAAACAGGCAGTAATTCACACAAGATTAATCAAAATGTCTTTTCTTTTTGTGTGCAGTGTTGCTAGTTCTAAAATGACCCTTTAGAATTAGTAACAAAGGCTTGGGTTGTTTATAAAGAACAAAAATAATGCACTTACCACCCCGAGTATACATTATTTTTTTAATAATTCAATGGCCTGTCATCAGCTATTTCTTACATGTCCTAGACAAGAACAATTACTGTCATTCATTTGTGTTGATCTTTTATTTCATTTATACATTTTACTGCACAGTTATGAAGAATTACTTGCTTTAAAATATATATCAAGGTGTCTTGGTCATTTGATTTTAGAAAGCAGAGCTTTGTCTGTGTCAAATATATTACTATAACTGAGTTTTATAATAAATTAGGTTCATAGTATCAAACTAATTTAACATATTTTAAGCTGATTGCCAATCAATATTTTGAGTTCACTTCCTGATGCAGAATAGAAAATGTGTCATGCAATCGATATATGGTCAATGCCATGTGCAGAACACAGAAAACAATGTTACCTCCTCTTTATTGAATCATATTTCATCCTGTGTTATAGACTTTCTGGCTGTAATCTCACTGCTCAATGCTGTGAAAGTTTGTCTTCATCTCTACAGTCATCAGACTCCTCACTGAGAGAGCTGGACCTGAGTAACAATGACCTGCAGGATTCAGGTGTGAAACTGCTCTTTGATGGACTGAAGAGTCCACACTGTCAACTCACCATTTTGAGGTAAGAAAAACAGATAAAGATTCACTTGATTTTGAAATTAATTATACCTTCTGCTCTGGACATGATCTCCATGGTGTTTATAATATATCAGCAGACCCCAGGTTGTCTGAAGACTTTTGGTTTGTATTTGTTCAGCCTATTGTTTATATACAGTTGAAGACAAAATTATTAGCCCCTTATAAAATATTTCATTATTTTTCAAATAGCTCCCAAGTGTTGTTTAACAGAAAGATGATTTATCAACACAGCATTTTTAAACATAATACTTTATTCAGGAAGCTTTTAGGGTTTGTAATACAAATAGAAATAAATGTATAACCAAGAAGTTTACTGGTCAAAATTATTAGCCCTCTGATGTTAATGGTCAATAGTGTATCCCTTTTGCTTGATAACAGCCTTTAGTCGTTTGCTGTAGTTCTCAACAAGTTTCAAGCATGCCTCCTGAGAAATGACAGGCCATTCTTCCTTAGTAAATCTCTCCAGATTTGTTGGTCTTCTGGCACAAACTCTGGACTTTAGTGTGCCCCACATATTTTCTATTGGATGCAATTCTGTGCTTTGTGCAGGCCAGTCAAGTACACTTACTTTGCTCATTTGGAGGTATTTCTTCATCAGAAGTGAGGTATGCTTTGTGTTGTTATCATGCTGGAAGACAAAATGTCGACCCAAACCAAGTTTTCTTGCAGACTGTCTGAGGTTGTCTTTCTAAACCTTTTTATAGTCTTCCTTTTTCATGTTTTCTTCAACCCTGACGAGATTCCCAGTTCCAAATGCACTGAAACATCCCCACAGTATTATACTCCTACCACCATGCCTCTCCCTTCTTTCTCCAAACATAGGCAATATCTCTATGGCCATAAAGCTCTAGTTTTGTCTCATCTGACGAAAGGACACGTTTCCAGTATGCATCACATTCCCCCAGGTTGTCCTTAGCAAACTTCATGCTAGCTTGGAGGTGTCTCTTCTTCAGAAGTGGAGTCTTTCTTGGTCAGCAACCTCGCAGTTCATTCCTGTGCAGGGCTCTAGCGACTGTCTTCGTTGAGACATCAATTCCAGACTTGGCTAGGTCATTCACTAGTGTCTTGGCAGTTGTTCTTGGGTCTTTAGAAGCCTCTCTCACTAGTTTTCTTTCCAAAGTTTTTGAAATCTTTCGCTTTCTGCCTCTGCCCGTCTTGTTCGCCACTGTGTTGGTCTCTTTAAATTCTTGATAATGCATCTCACTGCACTTCTTGACACTTGAAAATGCTTTGATAAACGTGTATGCTTATCCATCTTTATTAGCATTAACAATTCTTTCTCTCAAGTCCAAACTAATTTCTTTTGTCTTTGCCATGATGACAGTGCATATTATTTTACTAGTTGTTTCGCAAGATACTAATCCTCAGCTTCAAGGGCAATTTAAAGGCTTAACTAGGTTAATTAGGTTAATCAGGCAAATTAGATTATTAGTTTGATTAGCTATAGAACAAACCACTGTTGTTCTATAGCTAATCAATGAGTTGCCAAATTAATTTCTTAAGGGGGCTAATAATATTGACCTTAGCAGTTTTTTATTGATTTCTTTTTTAATTTGTTTATTCAAGCAACTATAAGAAATCAGACTTTCTCTAGAAGAAAAAAATAAAAGGAAATAATGTGAAAACATTCTCTTGCTCTGTTAAACATCACTTGGGGGCTAATAATTTTGTCTTCAACTGTATGTATATATATTAGTGGTGTCAAAATTAGCGCGTTAACGCAGGAGATTAATTTTTTCATTTTAACGCGTTAAAAGTATTTAACGCAATTAACGCATGGGCGGGGCCACCCCACTCACAACTGCTTATGAAATGCTTTTATTTAAATGCGCAGAGCGTTTTTACGAACACATCAAACAGGAGACTTTTATAGATGCGCGCTCCAACTTTACTTCAGCACCAGACGCAAGTCAAACGACCGCGGAAGCGGTACCGGTGACGAGGAGCTGAAGTAAAACGTTAGTGAACTGCGGTCAGATGAGATGCTGTCAGGCCATATGTCGGTAAAAACAAATTTAATTGTCCTGTCAGCCTATATACTCTGCTTGTAGCGTGCGCTCTTGAAGTTCACGCGCAAATGTGCCGACGCGCGCTGTATTAGGCTATATTAAACCCAAATGAAACTGCGAGCATGCAAAGTCGTAGTTATATCGTCAGGTAAAACATGAATTCACAAAAAAAAAAAATTATTTATAGGTCAGAGCAGTGTCAGATCAAGTTCAGCAGTGACAACCTTTAACAGCAGCCAAAATATCCTTATAACCAGTTGCTGTGATGTCTGTTAATTAAGGAACAAAATTAAAAAGAGGAAATTAATAACTAAGTTTTATCTTTATATAATTTAGAATTTGATATAATTTAGGCTATATTTTCTTGCTGAAGGGCACAGGTAGCTACTATATATATATGACATTTATTATAATGGGTTTGTGTGAAGATTGTTTCAAGTTCACTTAAATTATTATTATTAGTTATTTTTTTTAAAGTCTAATAAATGTTAAAGTGATAGCTCTTAATGATACTGTAATGTTGAATGATATTTTCAATGGTTAAGTATTAGGGGGGGGGGAAATCAATCAGTGATATTTGCCTTCAGTCCTAAAACAAGATGGCGTTAAACAAATATTAAAAATATACGTTCTTTATGTTGTTTCTACATTAATTTGAAGCATTAAAGTGAAATTATTGCAATATAAAAGTATAATTAAAAACTTTAATGTCAGGTAGAATTAATCGTGATTAATTTCAGGTAAAATGTGCGATTAATTAGTTAATTTTTTTTTATCGATTGACACCACTAATATATATATATATATATATATATATATGTATGTATGTATGTATGTATGTATGTGTGTGTATATTATGTATATTTTTGAAAAATTATTTATTCACTGACTTAAATGTCAAAGTTGTAAAGAGTGGAGATGAAAAGAAATTGTTACTGAAATCAATTCTGCTCCTTCAACACTGTACATCTTAATAAAATACTGAACCTCAAATTACCCCTGCTAACTTGAACCTGTAATCAGTGATCTGTGGAGCACACTGAATCAGTGAATCATTTAATTTAAAGCAGATTCACCAGAATTTGAAAACACTCCAGTGTCACAATCAATTTGAGATGATTTCCAGTGTCAGATGATGAGATGCTGAGCAATTGTGTGTGTGTTTGCAGATTATCTGGCTGCATGGTCACAGAGGAAGGCTGTCGTTATCTGGCTTCAGCTCTGAGTTCGAACCCCTCACACCTGAGAGAGCTGGATCTGAGCTACAATCACCCAGGGCAGTCTTTAGTCAAGCTGCTCTCTGATCCAAACTACAGATTGGACAAACTCAAGTATGTTCAACACTAATAATCATCTGTCATGTGTGTTTGTGCATGTGTGCTATAAACCAATATGTACACAGATCCCTGCATACCGCACAGAAAAATAAAGACATGTCTTGAACATTCCTCAGCCACTGAAATACACCATGAGAAAATATGAGCATGAACATCTGTTAGCCTTGCAAAATGACATTTTACAGAAAATGAAATTTAGATGTTTGTGTATATAAGGTTTTGTTTTGATTACAAGTGAGCAATTATTTTGGCTTTTGGTGTTTTTAATTTTTGTTCCCTTTTATAGGTTCACTCAATGCTGTGAAACAATAATGCAATGGGAATGCCTCTTCATGCCAATGCCTATGTCACTCACACTAATAGTAGTAAACACGCAATCCACTCCTCAGTGTCAGGTTTTGGGACTCTTTTTGTTGTGTTTTGATTTGGTTTAGTCCTGTTTGTCTTTGGTTCCTTCCACTTCCTGTTTGCCCTTATTTGGTTTTGTTCCTGTCTCCACCCCTTATTATGTCATTATTAGTTAATCACGATCACCTGTCTGTGTCTCGTTACCACCCTATTTAAGTTTGATTCTGTTCAGTGTTTGGTTGTCCGTTCTCGTCTTTATGTGCGTGTCTCCCTGCCTGTCTCCTACGTGGATATTTTCTGTGGATTTTGTTATTAAAAGACTTGTTTTATGCCCAATCGTGATCTCCTACTCCTCGTTTGTCCTCCTTTACACGACACGTGACACTCAGATTTCCTTACTTCAGACGCAGTTAATTTGGCCAGTGCTTTCTGGAAAATTCCATCAAGCTTCTTATTTGTACTTCAGTGGAACTTTGTTCTCTTTGAGGGTAGTGCAGTAGATTACAGTTGCAGCCAGCTGCCATGCTCTCGCTTTATTCCGACCACACAGTAAGTGTATGAAATGTCTTGGCATGTCTCATGTGTTCAAGGCTACTTACGGCGCTTTTGATTTCCGGTTTTGTGAGAATTTTAGACTAAAACTCTTCACACCAGGCTCGCTCTTTCATAAAAAGTCATCTGCTTTTCGCCGTCATGTTGCTTCGGAGGCCGATGAGGCCTTTTATGTATCCATGACCTGGGGTTTGGATTTTGAGTTCGAGGCTATGGAGATTGAGCACCCTTTCTCTCCCCCGCTTGCATATGAGTTGTGAGGTCTCTCTTCACCTTTAGGCATTCAGGCTCACTCTACCAGGAGTGTTGCTTCCTCTCAAGCTCTTTTCAGAGGAATTCCCCTGGAGGATATCTCTGTGGCAGCAAGCTGGTCCTCCCTTCACACTTTTATCAGGGTTTACAACCTCAATTTAAATGCTGCTTCTGGTTCCCAGGTTCTTTCTCCTTGAACCAGTTTGTCTGGCCTATTTCGTTTCGGGCCAGATGTGGCACTACTTAGCTTGGTATGTATATTGTTCCGATTGCATCTTCTCTACATAGTGTTGAGTGAACCTATGAAAAGGAATGTCTTAGGTTACTTGTGTAACCCTGAATGGGGAACGAGACACTGTGTTTGCTACCAAGCTTCTCATGCTGCTGACGGAACTTCTTCTGGAGAAATCTGAGGAGCGGATGGTGTATTCACTAGTATTAGAGAGTGATTTAGCGTTGCCAAGGTGGCTTGAATTGAATTGGCTTCCATTCCATCATCACAACGCAGTGTCTTGTTTCCTATTCAGGGAACTATTACACAACTAACCCGAGACGTTTTCTTCCTTAATATGCAAAATTAGTATGACATCTTTTGTTTATATAGTGTGGATCATGGAGGAGAGTTCAGGATTACAGCTGGACTATGGAAATGTAAGTCACACTTACACACACAAAGTCTCCTATTGGTTTTATATTGAGCAAATAACTTTTTCTATACCCTAACCCTCACAGAAAGATATTTATTAAGGCCCCTTTAGACCTGGCATTAAAGACCACCTGAAATCAAAATGATTTCACAGGATCACAGGAAAATCACAGGATAGTGCAGAGCAGATCATAAGCACAAGTCAACAAGACTTCCTTGATATTTTGCCCCAAACCATAAAATGTATCCAAATCATGTGCAGTTTATCTAAAACAGTCAGACAGCCACAGATGTGCCATGATAGACCTTAAATTATAAGCTTTCAAATTATTGATTAAATGTAAGAATTTGACAGAACGGATGATGCATACATTTAATTAGGTTAGAAAAAATAACCATACGAAGGGGAAAAATGCCCATGAAAAGCACAAATCAATTTAAACTTGTTGTAAAAGTTCATTTCTGTTACTGCTGCAAACTAACCGTCACACAGAATATAAAAAACATCAAAGCTTTTTGATTCAGCTGTCCATGGCAGTCCTAAACTTGCCAAGGTACCAGCACAATAACACACTCAGCAAAATCTAACTATCATTACTGACAAAACTTCAGAAAATATTGAGATATCATTTTTTTTGCCATTATCGCACACCTCTACTTTGGCATTACTGGTTACTGTTCTGCTTTACCAGAAAAATCAGTTTTCTCTCTGTCCCTTGAGCCAACAAAAACATGACGGCAATGTACTTTTTTTAACAGTTATGATAAATATGCATTAATAACACAATTATGCCACAATGATCCATTATGAAGTGATGCTGCTGATGTTTTAATGTGACCCTAGGTAATCATGTAGCTGGAAATTTAGTCATCAGTGTCCCAATGTTAAATGTTAAAACAATAAAACACATTTTGATCATTTTTGCTTTGTTGGGTTGTTATAAATGTTGTAATCTTTCTTCATGTTTTCAGATGCATGCGATCTCACACTGGATTTAAACACAGCAAACACTTTTCTCACTCTGTCTGAGAGGAACAGAAAGGTGACCTGTGTAGAAGAGAAGCAAGCGTATCCTGATCATTCAGAGAGATTTGATGAGCGTTATCAGGTTCTGTGTAAAGAGAGTCTGTCTGGACGCTGTTACTGGGAGGCTGAATGGAGTGGATTCGGGGTTTATATATCAGTGACATATAAAGGAATCAGCAGGAAAGGATGGACTAAGGACTGTTGGTTTGGATTCAATGAAAAGTCCTGGAGTCTGAACTGTGTTAATAACGGTTTATCTGTCAGACACAATAGTAAGGTCACATATATATCTGCCCTTTCACATTGCTGTAACAGAGTAGGAGTGTATTTGGACTGGTCGGCCGGCACTCTGTCCTTCTATAGCATCTCTAACACACACTCACTTACACACTTACACACATTCAACTCCACATTCACTGAACCCCTCTATGCTGGATTTACAGTTTATTCTGATAGCTCAGTGTCTCTGTGTGACATTAAAAAGCTTCCAGTGAGAAACAATTGAGACACACAGTTGAGTGAATGAAACACTCACATTATCGCTCTCTTTAACTCACACAGCTGTAAACTCTTTTGGCTGCACTGGCACATCAACTGCCTACAGATGTTGACAGTACTCTTGGCCCTGAAGAGGTTCTGACCTTTGGTTCAGGGCAAGCATGTGTTGGTCTGCTCAGACAACACTGCGACAGTGGCGTACATCAAGCATGCGCTCCTTTCACATGACACAACTAGCCCGCCATCTCTTACTCTGGAGTCAACACAGACTAAAGTATCTGCGTGCCAATTATATTCTAGACGAACTCAATCGTGTGACTGATGCACTCTCATGACAGACTTCACTCCGGGGCGAGTGGAGACTTCACCCCCAGATGGTTCAGCTGATTTGGAGTTGATTTGGCCAGGCTCACATAGACCTGTTTGCACACGGAGATGTGGCATCAAATCAGTGTTATCCTTCCTCCAAGAAGGACTAGAAAGGCACCTTTCTGCTTCAACACTTAAGGTTCAGGTAGCTGCTATATCCGCTAACCATGACTTAGTGGAAGGCAGATCGGTGGGGAAGCATGATTTGGTTGTTTGTTTTCTTAAATGTGCCCGAAGACCGAATCCCATTAGGCCGCACCTTATCCACTTCTGGGATCTGTCTGTGGTCCTCCGGGGCCTACAGCAGGATCCCTTTGAGCCTCTTTAGTCAGTCGATCTCAGTGCCCTCTCCTTGAAGATGGTCCGTCAGTGACTTATGCCTAGAATTTGGGCCGGTCGACTCTCACATTATCTTGAGACCCCGGCCAGGATACGTGCCCAAGGTTCCCACCACTCCTTTCAAATATCAGGTGGTCACCTTGCAAGCCATCCCTTCTCAAGAAGGGGACCCCAACCTCTCCATGTTATGCCCAGTCCGTGCCCTGCGCATTTACTTGGAACATACTCAAACTGTCTCCAAGCAAAGAATCTCCCACTGGAGAGTGGACATAGTTCGTATGGCCTACCAGGCCAGATGTATACCCTGCCCGCTGGGTGTTTTCACCCTCGGGTGATGATGCTTATTTTAATTTAGTAAGTTTCCTGGTGTGAACCCTGAACTACCTGCTGCCATCACTTATGCACACTGCATGTAGCCAAGTTAGGCGGAGGAACTTGCTATCAGAATCCCATATGAGTTTAGGTTACCTCTCATATTGGGTTGGTGTTCCACGTGTAGTGGCTCCTAATGTGGCCCCATGTGTGTATTCCCACCTATGTTCCTTAGAGATGCTGTCTCTGTCTTAGGTTCTGAGTCCGACAGTCTCTCCTTACGTGGAGCCCACCTAAGAATCATTCCTTTGTAGTACTCCCCCGGTACAAATCAAATTCTGCGAATCTTACGAATATGCAAATTCTGTACACCCAAATTCATTGACCTTTTCTCAAAGCTGTCAGAGGTGTTTGGGCTCCTGAGAGTGACCCCTAGTGTCCTTCAGTCGACACAATGTCTCCACTCCATCAGGGAATGAGGGTTACCATATGTAACCAAGACGTTTTGTCTTTCTGAGACTTTCAGCACCACCTGGAGGAAAAATTAGTTTTTTGCTCACAGGTTCCTAGCAAGCTTGCACTGTTACTATAACTTAGGGTCAGTCAGAGCTCGTCAGTTCTCTCTGGATAATTTTGATCAGTCATGGGCCCTGTCTCTCACCTGGTTGCCCGTTGATGGCAACATTGCCCAAAGTTGCCCAGCAACAGTGCTCAAAAAGTTGCCCCGTGTATCATCAGACTTATGCTCCATGTGGAAAGTTGACATCTCTCTCTGATTACTCATTCTTACAATCACAGTCAAACTGATTGTTCAACAGAGTTGAAGATGTGGATCAAACTCATGTCAGATTTAACTCTTGTGCATCAATTAAAAAAAGTTACACATAGGTTCATAGAGAACAAAAATGTCGAAAAACTGTCATTTTTTTTTTTGAGAGTACAGACTTAAGTTTGGTCTCATTTTAAAGAAGACCCTTGGCAGATAATTGCTGAAGTTAAAAAAGTTGTAAAAGTTATGTAGGTTTAAACCATTTGGGTACTGTTATCTTCAGGAAGTAAGTTTGCTGAGACTTACAAGTCTGGGGTTGATTTCCTGTATTGTCACTTCTGTGGTCACTTCTGTAAGGTCAACACTTTTAAGGACTGCCCACTGAATGCCTATAAAATACAATGTATCAGTTGCCTGAGTTAGACTTGAATGAATGCAGCAACACACACAAGTGAGTTTCTTCAATAAAGAGTAACTTCTGCTTGAAAGATACCCCAACATCTCCTGGTCTCTGCTTCGAAGAGGAAAAAGTTTCCTACACCCTCTTTGAACTTTTGCCACACGGAGCCCCAATTACTAGGGCATTCAGGCACAAAAACTATTTTTTTCCCCCAGGCAATCCATCTTATGAACAGCTAAATGTTCATCCCATTTGTGCAATAAAAATATGTGCAATAACCTGATATTTATTTGTTACACCTCCATCCTAATACATCCCTGCATCTCTTTCCATTCTATAATTTAGCACAACTGTATGTACCACTTATTTATTTCTCAATTTATTTTACTAATATTTTTGTCTATTTATTTTTTGTATTGTATTTTTTTATTCTCATCCTATTTTTATTGTCTCTGTGTTGTTATTGTCTCTGTGTACTGGTAGCTAATGACACAAAAACAGATTCCTTGTATGTGCAATACTTGGCAATAAAGCTATTTCTGATTCTGATTCTGAATGTTGAGTTAAACACTTGTTTTTGATACAAGCCGATTTCCGCATTGATTTATAAGTGATTTTATAACCTATTTCAGCCATGGTACATTTAACGTATTGTTTCACTGAAACATGAACTGATGTTACTTCAACCATATTTCAACGTTAAATTTCGGTTATGTGTTGACTGAGGTTCTACCGTTCAGCATTCAATGGTATATCGGCTATCAAGTTGCCAATCTTGGTGTTCTCTGGCAAATGCCAAACGTCCTGCACGGTGTTGGGCTGTAAGCACAACCCCCACCTGTGGACGTCAGGCCCTCATACCACCCTCATGGAGTCTGTTTCTGACCGTTTGAGCAGACACATGCACATTTGTGGCCTGCTGGAGGATTCATATGCTGATTCTTGATGTTTGTGTGTGCCTAAAAAAAAATCTTCTCGAAATTTGAATAAGAACTGCCTAAATGAAATTTCTCCAAAATGTATAGAAAATACAGGATCTATTGTTGTTGGTTTACAAGGCTGTTATAGTCAGTCAAGGAAAATTAAAAGATTAGACTCTAGGTGAAATAATGGTAGTGGTAAAACATAATCATGATCACCTGATGACTGCTGCTCTTGGCTTGTCTGGCTGTTTTAATGTAGATACAGCAGCCAAACAAAATCAAATATTAAAGATATAAGGGTCAAGATCACAACTAATGCAAACACTGACCACTATAATGATTGCTTAAAAATGTTGATTTTCTCCTTTGGTGATTCTGCTTGTTATCATCAGGTGTCTATACTAATGTTTATTCATCAGCTGTTAATTACCCAATTATCTCATTAACTTCAACAATGCTCAGTGTTATTTTAACACTACTTCAGCGTCTATATATGTCCACACTGAGAGTGTTAATTTAACACTAAGAGTTTTTGCTGTATATAATTTCCACCTGTTGTCTATTCCATTTGCACAACAGCGTGTGAAATTGATTGTCAATCAGTGTTGCTTCCTAAGTGGGCAGTTTGATTTCACAGAAGTGTGGTTGACTTGGAGTTACATTGTGTTGTTTAAGTGTTCCCTTTATTTTTTTGAGCAGTGTATATATCCATCCTCAACCTCCTCTAGCCACACATCCAGGACAGGGGCAGATCTAGTATTTTCAGTCAGAATAGGTTATGTGATTAGGTTGTCAGTGTAATGGCTCTTCATCAAAATGTAAAACCAATGGAGGTAATTTAGCATACTAAAGAAATAATAAAGAATTCTAATGATTTACTTGTTATTTCTGTAAAATAAAAATGAATTGCTGTTGTTTCTAATAATAGTATACTTTATTGCCTTTTTTTAAAATTCTGTTTTGTCTCCTAGTCAAAAAAGGTAGTAATCAGAGAAGAAATCTGATTTTGTTAGTTATTATTTTACAATTTTTATATAGCTTTTTATTTTCATTTACCACTTAGGCATGTTGACAGTAACGTATATCTTCAACACTATGTTTTCAGTGGAGTTTTAAAATTTGCTTTGCTTAAGAAAACATACAGTTACAATGCTTTTTTCATTTGATTTAGTCGAGTTAGTTTTACATCTAATACAATGTGATTTTCAGCAATCGAGATCTGGCAGCAACAGCGCATTTTTCAGCTTGGACGAGCGCTCCAAGGACAGCTTACCACTCCCATTAAATCACGCACATACCAGCAAAACACAGCGAATGTGCATCAATCCTGAGGAGTCATAGCAATAGAGCGGAGGTGAGAAAGCTGGAGAGAATCTGCTTGCACAGGTGCTAACTGACGTATATTTACAGAAAAATACCATTGTTTGTCAAAAAAATAAGTTGATGTACTTATTCACAACTCATTATTAAGCTTTAAGTTCATCTCAAATAACAAGGGATGAACTTATAATCACATTTATATTAATTAACCTGTAAACTCATTCTCTCAGACGGTTAAATTAAAGGGTTACTCCACCCAAAAATGAAAATTGTGTCATTAATCACTTACCCCCATGTCGTTCCAAACCCTTAAAAGGTTTGATCGTCTTCGGAAAACAATTTAAGATATTTTGGATGAAATCCGGTAGCTTTTTGACTGTCCCATTGACTGTCAAGTACATTACACTGTCAAGGCCCAGAAACATATGAAAGACCTTGTCAAAATAGTCCATCTGCCATCAGTGGTTCAACCATAATTTTACGAAGCTATGAGAATACTTTTTGTACACAAAGAAAACAAAAATGACGACTTTAGTCAACAATTCGTCTCCTCTATGTCACCGTAGCGCCATTTTGGAAAGTGTCCACTGGACGTAAACAACGTACGCTGTTCTGTGTCAGCCACAACACACGGATATGTTTTCTACATGTATTTACGCTATTATTCGAACAAAAACAGCGCATCCTTGTGTTGGAGTCCACATCTCTGACTTTATGAGAAGAAATCGATTCACAATTCAGTGTTTAGTATCTTTTTGACTACTGCAGAACACCGTAGCCTACAACTGGATTGCTTCGCTGTAATTTGCATGTATTACTGAAATGCTAGAAAGTGTTTAAAAAAACATTACTTCGTAACTGCTCCACCACAGGGAGTGGAAGCAGAAAGAGAAGAAAGGCATGTAAACATTTGAAACGGGTCCTTATGGCAGCAGCAGGTATGCTGCCATAAATTTTAAAATGTGTATTATATAAGTAGCCTATATGGTGTAGTGGTGCCTGGATAAGTATACTCTTAATTTATTTAAGGTATTGTTTGCCTTATAATGTACTGATTCAAGTTAATAACCAATAAGTAATTATTATTTTACCACTGCACGCATGAACAGGCGGCATTTCTGTCACTGTCTGTCGGCATCCTCTCTGACTGGGGTGCGGGACGAAGTGGGCGCAATCATATTTCAACGGAAGCCTCAATGTCTTATTTACTGGGTGTTTTTAGGGAATATTTGCATTTATTCACGTGCGATTGGATTATCTATTCGTGTGGTGAACGTCATGATTTTGGCTAATGCAAGACACTACTGAATGATGCACATACCCTACTCTACACCACTGACTTAATATATGATTTCCTATTTTTAAACAGGAGTTTTAAATAGCCTAATCAAATAATAAACAGGATTATATGTTATAAAATATGCTTACAATAATAAGAAAACAGTTTACATAAGTATTTTTAATACATTTTACACAATAACAATACATTCATAAATAAAATAAAATGTAATTATTATTATTATTAATCGCCATCCGAATCCATGTGTTTTATCACTGAGGTGATATGTAAATTTATTTTTACCAACGTCCATGTGAGAAACAATTACCGTCCAAATAGGGCTTAAGGCCACATGGCCATCTTCCTTTGGTTTGTCTCACTCTTATCACTGTCACAGCAGCTAAACAAACTCTAATGTTAAAATTGTAAGGGTCAAGAGACCAACTAATGCAAACACTGACCACTATGATGGTGGTTAAAAATTGTGATTTGCTCCTTTGGTGAATCTGCTTGTTATCATCAGGTGTCTTCAGTAATGATCAATCATCACTAATTATCACTAATTATCTCATTAACTTTAACTCTGACTCAGTGTTAATTTAACACTCTTATTTGAACACTTTCACTCTCTTGAGTGTGGACTCAAACTCCCAGGAGAGTTAATTTAACTCTGGGCTTTTTCCTGTGTATATGGATGGAACCCACTGACTTATAGTCAACAGATCAAAATGAAAATAAAACGAAAACATAAAATGTTGTTCTGTAATGGTGCCACTTTATGTCGTCACAAACCTCATTTATTTGAATTGTTGGAGAATTTGCTGCATTTTAGCTTTTCAGATTTAATGCAGTGGTTTACATCTTTAACAAGAAGCAATTGTCAAGAATTAAACCTCTGTGGCTCCTTCCGATCACCACCAGAGGGAGCCATCACTGGAACTCTGAACTCTCTCAAGAACTACATTTTTGCCGTGGCTAACATTTCAGAGTGTTATTTCTCTTTGATATTCTGTTGCTGACCTGGACTGTTGTTACTCTTCTGATTGATCGCTGCCTGCATTTTCTACCTCGCTTTAGAAATCATAAGAAATTATATATCAGTTGAAAACTTAAATTCTCAAAATTCATCCTTTGAAAACCATTTTAAAATCAGACATTGCATTACCATGGAAAATGTACATCAGTATCATATTACAAAATGTTTCCTTTCATGAATTATACAAATTTTAGTTTGCATTTTGCATGTTTAAAATTGAGAGTGACCGTTAAAGGGTTAAAAAGACTACACCTTTGTTTGAAATATGAAATCATTTGAAATCTTGCTTTTTGGACTGCATTTACACTTCATGCTGATGATACACTGGCAACATTTTGAGCAATGTTGCTGTCAACGGGCAGCCATGTAAGATACAGGGCCCATACTGATCTAAATTATCTGGATGGAAATTTGTTAACCATTTTCAATGGGAAATTGCCCAAACAACATTGCTAAAAAAAAAAGTTGCCCAGTGTATCATCAGCATTAGAGTATATTAAATACCCTGGTCCCCCATGCATACTGTGAATGTTCTACCAGGGAAAAAAGTTTTGTGATTTTTAGTTTTTTTTTTTTAAATGTCATTACATAGTTTAGAGCGTAAAAAATGATATTATTATTATTATTATTATTATTATTATCATTATATTTTATTCATATGTTATGCTATGTCCTCTGTAGAGGACACCAGGACAGTTTTTTTAATACAATAAAAAGGCATGAACAGTGCCTTTTTTTTTGTTTTAATCACAAATCTTTTTTTTTTATACCAAACTTTATATAAAGATGATTCTCAACTGATAATGATTTGATATGTGTAAAATGTCATGAACAGGTTTTCACATTATTAACAATGTATCTATTTTGCATAAGAATGTGTTTTGGGGGGCAACATTTAAGGAAAAAAATTATATTAAATATTAAAACATGTAATAATAGGAACAATAATTGGCAAGACTTTCATAATAATATCTAATATTTCATAGCAATATTGAAATATAATTTCATTCCCTATTCACTTGTTGTGTCTCCCAAAATGTGTAATAAACATGCTTTAAGTCCTGATGTCCTCTACAGTGCACGTGTGAAATTGATGCCCTGTTTCATAACAGAAAGTCATATTTTGATTTGAAACCCCATTACATTATCCTGAGATGTTGTTTTATGACAAACAATTTGAAAATGTGTCAGATTTAAATGATCATTGCAAAATATGATCATATTTCCATGAGGGTGTTAAGTTTTTTTTTTAAAGATTTATTTTTGGCTTTTATTATTATAGGACAGATCAGGAAGGACAGGAAGCGAAGTGGAGAGAGAGAAGGGGGTAGGGTCGGGAAAGGTCCTCGAGCCGGGAATCGAACTCGGGACGCCCATTGCGCAACGGCGCTGTATGTCGGCGCACTGCCCACAAGGCTATCGGCGCCGACGAGGGTGTTAAGTTTGATCACTAAATTAATGTCAGCTATTTTTAAAGACCAAGGAGAGGAAGTGGTCATGGTAAAATGTCCAAACATTTGATATCTTTGAAAAGCCCTAAACATGCTCTGTACATGACATCCAGACTTAAAACTGTGACATGTAAGGTCTCGGAGAAATCGCTAAAAACGAATGTCCTCTACAGAGGACAAAACTCCATAGCTGTAGTCAGGAGGTTAATGTGGGCATAGCTTGTTTTTGATGTTCTTTTTTATTTCAAGATTCTCTGAAGGGCATTTTGTCAAACCTGCCATTACATGAATTAATAAATCTGTATTAATCTATATTAATATATCAGTGTTTTTTAATAATTTGAGTGTATTAGTTTAATAGTTTGACAGTTTTACTGTTCCTACATCTCTATTTTCTGTTTGATTGTGGCCATTGTTAAAGTTACTGTTGAAAAGTGGTTACTTCAAAACTGAAAGTACATTAAGGGTGTGGGTCCTAAAACAGAGAACAAAACATCACAGAATCTCAGACTACTTCTAAGGTAAGACTCATCTCTTCAAGAAAAATCTGTTAATTGTAAATATGAAATGGAAGGCATTCAGGGCTACTGTGTATATTATTCAAAATTATTTTGAATAACTGTCAAACATTTTGTGTTATGAAATATCACTGTTACAGTGAGTTTACTACTAAGAACTGCTATATAAAGGTTCATAATAAATGTGAATGATACAAAAAGTACAAAAAGTATTCTTGTAGCTTCGTAAAATTGTGGTTGAACCACTGATGGAAGATGGACTATTTTGACAACGTCTTTCATATGTTTCTGGGCCTTGACAGTGTTAAGTACTTGACAGTCAATGGGACAGTCAAAAAGCTACCGGATTTCATCCAAAATATCTTAAATTGTGTTCCGAAGATGATCAAACCTTTTACAGGTTTGGAACGAGATGGGGGTAAGTGATTAATGACTAAATTTTCATTTTTGGGTGAACTATCCCTTTAAATGCAAAACTGAAAGAACCGATCTGACTGGTCAAACTCTTCTTTTTCTGTTGCTTGATTTGAGTACTGCATGTGGACAGAGTTGTAACAAGATTTTTGCATAGTTTAGAGTGACAAATCGTACCAGCGTACTTTGAGGAAAATACGCGTATCCGCTACGCAAAATGGTTGGCAGGTCTGTAAACAGAAAACGCTGCGAAAGGACAGTGGGCTCATAATGGCAGCAAATAACGTGAAAGTAAAGGCAGTTGGGAGAAGCAACAAGAAAAAAAAAGCAAACAGTTACATCAGGTTACCTTTATCTGCTTCTCTCAATATAGAGCATGTAGCCTAACACCACAGAAAAATCCCTGGACACTCCTAGTCCGAACGTACACTGCTATTTATTACTCTTTTTTTTTCTGACATGAATATTTCATTCATTCATAAAGAAACACCACCGATTCTACAAGAGGTTACATTTGAAAAATATTGAGTTTGAAAATAGAGTGAATAAAGTCGCCTATAAGGTGATTAGTCTGATTAACATGACACACACACACACACACACACACACAAACACTCTCACACTTACTCTCCCACACTCAATTCTTTTACGCACACATTCACAGGGAGAAAAAAAGTTTACCGTCTTGTCATGTGCCTTGGTGACATCTAATTGGACTGCTGCCAAGATTAAGACCCCCACACTCATAGGGAGAGAGAAAAAAGAGATAAAAAAGAAAATAAAAGAAGACAACTGGCCAAAGTTTAAGGACTTGTCACCATGTGCCTTGGTGATGTCATCTAATTGGACTGTTGCCACGCTTAAGCCCATTGACTCCATCCCACTTGACCCATGGACCACTCTGCAACAACCAGCCTACACCCATTTTCTGAGGTGAGTCACTTCTTACTTTTCTATAAACGGTTTAAAAGTTATGACAATAAAATCAAAGTGATAGGGGCATATATGACAATGACAAGACAACAATGAAAACAATGATCGTGATATAATAAAACATTCTGACAGGATTTGGTGTAAGAGGGACAAGAAAATGTATTTTTGAGGATTTTTTTTTCTCTCAAATTAATGTAATTTAATGTACCTTAATTTCCTCATAACCTTTTTAAAATGAATTTAACTTTAAATTTTATAAATCCTGTCAGAATATACTTGGTGTAATAACTTTACAGTATAATAAAGACTATTTTGACAGAGCGGAATGTTTCTGAAAGGAACTTTGCTGTGTATCAGAAAACAGTGCATTAATTTAGACAAATAATACACTGAGTATTTTCTCTGTATTTTTGCTTACCCTGCACACCTTACAGCTGTCCTCCACCAGTGACAAGCTAATTTATCATTGCACAACTCCTAAGTGACAGAGCATGTCCTGATTTTGCTGACTTTAATGCATCAAATATTTAGTTGACCCTGGAACATTTTAATTTAAAAATTTAGTCTTGACCACATCACATCACTACACCTAAACCTAACCAATTAGAAATTCCTAAAATCAGAGGAAATGATAGATGAATGACACTGATGTTCAAGCACCAAACACTGATTATAATCCTAAATTTCACAAAAACTATAAACTGTTTTTTTTTTTTTTTTTTTTTTCAAATCTGATTGGTTAATCACAATGTTGTTCCAGGGTCAACAAAGATGTTGATCCAGGAACATTAGTATATTAGCACATACAATGTGCTCCCTGGAAAAAAAAACATGATACCCAACACATTTGTGTACATTTTAGTATTGCGTGACAGTACAACTTTAAAATTCCACATTTTTTCTGTTTCTTTTGCCCACAATTTTTAGTACGACTTCACTAATGTAACATCATATACCTCTTTTTTTCGACAGATTTTCAGTCAAGCACTGTTACAACAACTGTAGTCTTAACTGAATTAATTATACATTACAGTACTGCAAGTTATGGCAGCATAACAATAAAAGTATATGTAGTTTATTCTTTGTTTCATAAAGTTTCCACCAAAAATTACATTTCTTTTATGCCCCTCATGTTGTTCAAAACCTATATGGCTTTCTTCCATTTTGTGATTATGCAGAATACAGAAGATATTTGAAATATGACAATATAATTAAGGAATTATACTTTTGGGGTGAACTATCCCTCATACATATTTATTTTTCTTATTCTCCATAATCATAATCATGTTTGTTTCATTTGCTAATAAACATTTAACATTTTTCTATGTTTTCTTCATCCAAATGGCATCTAAAAAGGCATCTCCTTACAGCCGCCCCAGTCCCATCAGGGTCAAGTGTGTACTGAGCCGTAAAAACACAAAAACCCTAAACTTGAACCTTGTAAACTGTGAAATTAGGCCTGGCACTCAAGAGATCACATACCTTAGTTCACTGTCAACTGGTGGTCAGGTGTATATCACACAGTCCTCTTCAGACAGGGCAGCCTTCGAAGAGGGTGTAACATACTGCATAAAAACTACACTGTGTCCTCAAGGTATGGGCAGGAATGCCTGTTCATGGGGCTGAACATGACAACCTACAAAACTGCTCCACTCCTAATGACCTTTGATGCTGCCATCAGTTCCTGATTCTACTGGTCTGGCATGGAGGAGGACATCAGCAAATGGGTGAGTTTTATTCTTATTTGGGGCTCATTATTTTAAAGATAAATCACTAGAATGTACCCTGGACCTTGTGTTAAGTACATTCTAGTGATTTTTCTTTGAAAATTTTGTAGATAGCCCAGTGCCCTGAATGCCAAGCCCAGAAGGTCTACACTGAAGGAGAAGGCGGCCTACATTCTGATAGCGGTGAGTATATCAAATGACAGTAGTGTTCCAAAATTTGGTAAAATGCAGTTTGTCTTTCTATACACCATATTTTTTTACCAGATCACAAAGCCTCTGGAACTACTGGGAATGGATTTGGTTGGAAATTGACGGCAACCAAGCAGGGTAATCAATACATTTGTGTTATGATTGGATTATTTTACTAGGTGGACAAAGGCCCACCCCACTGAAATAAAAAAGTGCAAAATAAGTTTCTGACTGCATTTTAGATTTCTTCTATAAATTTGGAATATTTTGATAGACCAAGGCAAAGAATTTGTTAATAAGCTTTTTCAGCTAATGTGCTGTGGTTTTAAAAAAGGGTAATTCTAATTTTTCTGTATACTTTTTTTTTCTTTTACAGATTAATTTTGACCTTTGTCAGAGGTTGGATATTAAAAGGAGCTTGTGCTCTCCATACCACCCTCAAACAAATGGCCTTGTGGAGAAATAGAATCGAACCATCCAAAGGTATGATGCTGACCTGGATGGTTTATGGCTGCGTAACCTTAACAGATACTGTATAGTAGCAAGAATAAAAAAAACAGCTCACAACCCAGTTCTCACCTTATTACCTCATGTTTGGTCGGGAGGCAAGATATCCTTCCGAACTTCCTGATAACTATGAGGTGGGTCCTTAAATATCAGATACATCTACTGAATCTTCACCTGCTGATACAATTAATATTAGGAATGTCTGTGTTTTGTATCTTTCATGTAAATGATGGAGAGAACACTGGCATCAGAAGCCTTGACTACTGGCCTCCAAGATCTGCCAAAAGTGAACAAAGTGGTCTTGGAGAATGTAGAAAAGGTTAGAGAAAAGATGAGGAAGAGTAACATTTATTGTAACGTTAGACAGGTCAGACAAACAATGGGTCATTGTACTCAGAAAGCAGGCATGGGGTCGAGGCAGGCAGCAGGCAAAAACAGAGTAATTCCAGATATCAGATAAAGTCCAAAGGGCTGGCAGCAAATGATCAATAAACAAGGAAACAGTCAGGGTCAAACCAGAGTAGCAGACTTCGCGAATGATTGAGCGTGAGCATGGCATGGCTTGAGGTAATGGCCGACACCTGGCAGGTGATCAGCCCCAGGTATGAGATCATGGGAAATTGAGTCCAAATGAGTGGGTTAGTATTCAGGGGAAGATTCCCTCTGGTGGTGTTCGGAGGGAGCCACAGAGGCCTGATTTGTGACAAAATGTGATTGCAAAAATAACTTTTTGCATTGATTGAAAGTGTTTGGAAAAAGGTTGCATGGGGAAAATGCCTCGTCAGATATGTCACTTTCGAAATCCTGACTATTACTACTACTGTTTTTGGTGCATTTTAAAGTGTTGGATTTAAAAATGTCATATAAACTCTTTAAATAGTTACACTTTAAAGGTTGTCTTGGAAAGTTAAATGTAGTGTCGCTTTCGTCAACGAAAATTATGACTACATATCGTCGTCAACGAACCTTTATCATTTGACGAAAACAAAACGAGACGCAACGTAAATGCTAGTCACGTGACAATGACTATAATAAAATGTATAATGCAATATTGTTTACGAATAAAAATGAGACTAAATGTGACCCTGGACCACGAAACCAGTCTTAAAGTGTCAATTTTTCAAAATTAAGATTTATATATCTTCTGAAAGTTGAATAAATAAGCTTTCCATTGATGTATGGTTTGTTAGGATCGAACAATATTTGGCCGAGATACAACTATTTGAAATCTGGAATCTGATGGTGCAAAAAAATAAAAATATTGAGAAAATCACCTTTAAAGTTGTCCAAATTAAGTTCTTAGCAAAGGATATTACTTATCAAAAATTACATTTTGATACATTTATGGTACGAAATTTACAAAATATTTTAATGGAACATGATCGTTATTAATATCCTAATGATTTTTGGCATAAATAGTTTTTTGATAATTTTGACCCATACAATGTATTTTTGACTATTGCTACAAATAGACCCCAGTGACTTAAGACTGTTTTTGTGGTCCAGGGTCACAAATGTGGTTTACAAAATAAAAACTATGCTAAAATGTCTCTTCATTTCCGTTAACCAAAACAAGACGAAACAAAATATTATAACATTATTTTGTCGTGTTATTATTATTATTTAGCAGTATTTCTCTTTCCTGTGTCTCACTTCAGGGGCTTCATCAGGTTGCACTGTGCAGACGCAGGCGGTGCCACTTTCTCAAGCCCCACTCGTGGCATTATTTAGAAGACGACAACAAACAAAGGTTGTATCCGAAATTGCCTCAACACCATCATTCATTATTCCCTACATTACTCCACTCATTAAGTTTACTTAAAGGAGTGAATGAAAACGAGTGAAACGAGTGGAAACACTGCCGCTTTTGCATAGTTTGCTTGCTGTTTAATCATCATTTGAAACGGCGCACGACTCTCACAGTGCATAACAGACAGACAGATTTTATTTGCACTTTTTAGTATGTTATTGTAGCCCGAACATTCAAGCACCTTGTTTCTCTTTGTTAAACTTGAACGTATTCATTCTTTTCTGGCATTGTCATGTGATGCAATTTTATTTAAATTTATGTGTGTGTACTTCTAACATGTTTGGTTGGTAAAATAAATGTTGTAAACTCAAATCAGAGCATCTTCTGTGTCTGGAATGGATGTATTATTGAGTCTATAATGTAACAGTAATATAATAAAATAACCTTGTTTGAAATGGGTTTAGCTAAAAGATAATTTTGGTTTTGTCTATACTACTAGGTACTTATACTATATTGACTGGGTTACATAGAATTGCATTACTAAAAAGAGACTAAAATACAATTTTCATTGAATAAAACTAGACTAAATGTCATCAGTTTTCGTCAACCAAAACTAGACTAGTCATGGATAATTCTGACAAAAATAAGACTAAAATGCTCAGATTTTAGTTGACTAAAACTTGACTAGACTAAGAAGAGTATGAATGTGACTAAAACTAATAAAAACTAAAATGACAGCTTCACAAAGACTAGACTAAAACTGAAATTAAAACAACCTGCCAAAAATAACACTAGTTAAATGTTATAAAGTCCAGTTTATTATTACTTTTTTTTTAACAAATGGTAAATAAAGAAATGTATGTGGGCAGCCTGCCAATATAAGAATGTGTTTGCCAATAAACCACTGGATCACAACTTAGAAGTAGACTTAAGTCACAGGTGTTGTTATGCAATAAGTGTTTACATTAATGGGATTCTTACTTGTGACGATAAGTAATTTCTGATTGTATGAGCAAACCGTATTAATCATTCAGCAGCATTAGTATCATCGCAACAGTAAATTTTGCCTAGCAGAAGTCACAAGTTAACACATTCAAAGAATTAAAGATTGAATCTTTACACAGAGTAATTGGGCTTGTGTAAAAATTTCCCTCCAATAGTGTCGTTGGGTAGTTGTAACCACCGCATAAAAGCATATACTGTTTTATATGGGTTTGAATTGTCAAGCTGATGCTGTGTGATTTTATTTTTACTTATTTTATTTTCGTATGATCAAACCATGAAATCATCAAGCCTACCTATCAAATGTTTGTGAATATATTCACTAGCAGAAAATATCCCTGATAGCATTTACATCTGTAAGACATCTGCTAGACGTAGTTTGCTCATCTGCAATACGCCTATTGGACGTTTCCTATCAGATGTCAAATAGACGTCTATTAGATGCCTTTAAATTAAGATGTTTACAATTTAGAATGCATGTAAAACTGAAATCTCATAGATGTCTACCAGACATCTGTACACAGCAGATGCTTTCCAGATCAAGAGATCTTTAACAGACATCTTGCAGATGTACATGTGTTATCTGGGTAGCATGTATATTTCATACTTTTATAATTAATCGGCTAGCGAGCAGGTCACAAGGTAGCACGTTTACAAAGTACAGCATTTACATACAGGTTTTCAATTACAGAATAAAGATTGTATTTTACATACTGCTATAATCAAATAAAATACCAGCTAGTGAACACAGATCACAAGTTAACACTTTTATAAAGTAATATTATACAGCATGACTTCAGCTAGAATAATCTTATATGATGGGGTGGCATTTCATTCTATCAAATGAGAAACCAATTCACATTTCCACAGTATTGATACGAGAAAATAACGGCAATGTGGAAACAACGTTGTTACATCGATCAAATGAGATACCTGCTAGTCTCTTGAAATAAAAACTGACATTGGACACAAATATGGATTGCATGAAGAGGACAGCATGGACTGTCAAAGAGAACTGAGGTAAAATAGTTTTTATTTGACCTTTTTTCACTCTGTCGTGGTAGCTCCTCATCATAAATGCGGGAGTGTTGTTGCTGTAGCTCCACGAACATTTCCTCCATTGTAAAATTCCACCTAGCAGGACTGATGCCATTGTTTCTCTTTAGTTTCGGCATGTTTTATAGCTTGAACGAATGCGTTTAGGTGCTCCTATTGGCCACAAGTCAAAAATCGCACAATCTGACACAGTGACTGTCGTAACCGACAAAGAATCGTGTAGTCTGACCGGACTTAACACGCACAACTGTCATCTCTCCCTTTCTCTCCTTCTTGCTCACTCTCTCTATCAATCGATCAATAATTAATTGAAATAAATGCTACAATTCCTTCAAACAAATGTGATCTTACCACACTATTCCATCTTTGTGTCTGATTTGAAGAAGTCAGAATGCAAGGTGTTAACAAGCCGTAACTGACAAAAATAACCGTCATTTTTACCCATTTGGTCAAATATTGTGCTGCAAAGAGCAATATCAGTTTTAACTTGTCTATAAATTTGCAAATGACCATGGAATAAGCGATATAATCAGCAGCTTGCTGTTCATTAAAGGATTTGAAATGCACTTTGAGTCTGCAGTTATTAGCCTTCACATTGTGCAATTAAAAACCTTTTATGCACATCAAACCATTGATTATCTCTTAGTTATTTAAAAACATTATGAAAGTCATTAAATAATTTCTTTTAAATAAATACATAAAATTAATATATTTTTTAAATTCATTTTGGTAGGTGTCCAATATTCTGTAGAAAAAAAACACAAGATAAATTAGCTTTGTTAATTTTATAATGATCACATTAAATCAAATTACCAGTATGATGTATGGTTAATTTTCCTACAAATTTTCCTGTCAGTTTTTCAAAATTGAGATTTATACATCACAGCTGAGTAAATAAGCTTTTCGTGGATATATGGTTTGTTGGGATAGGGCAATATTTGGCCGAGATACAACTATTTGAAAATCTAGAATCTGAGGGCACCAAAAAAAAAAAAAATGTTGAGAAAATTGCCTTTAAAGTTGTCAAAATGAAGTTCTTAGCAATGCATATTACTAATCAAAAATTAAGTTTCGATATATTTACAGTAGGAAATTTGCTAAATATCATCATGGAACATGATCTTTACTTAATATCCTAATGATTTTTGGCATAAAAAGAAAATCAATCATTTTGACCCATACAGTCCCTGACAAAAGTCTTGTCTCTTATCTATTTTGTAGAAACACCTGCTATTAACCTGACTTTTAATTAATCAATTGGTGTTAGAAATATCTTTACAGGATTTTTCTGTAAAGATACTGTCATGATTTACTAATTTTGACATTTAGGCAATTTAGAAAATATAGTTTTGTTATCTATAGTATTAAATCATTTTAAGATAAAACATAAAACATGGCCGTAATGGGATACTTGAAATTGAACTAAACTAAACCTATGTTAATGCAAACAGAACATAATGAGGTGGTCGTTTTGAGGTCAGTTCTGTTCATAACAGTAAATGATTGATGGGAAAAGGGACAAGTACAAGTACAAGAAAATTAGTGAAAAATGCAAACAACACATAAAGTGAGATGCAAAGGGGATATTATGGAAAATGAGGAGACTGAAAAGGAAAACGGAAGTGAAGGTACAGTTTAAAAGGGAACTTTTTTTTTCTTATTTTGCATTTCCAAAGTCTAAGGTTTTAAACTTTTATTTAAATATGATGACCATGCAAAAAAAAAAATAGGGTTGTCCATGTTTTCAGAATTTGTTGTGGGTGTATGAGATGGCCTGGATGAGTGTGAGATTTCCCAGCCTGAAATTTTGTCCCAGTCTGGCCCTGGTCTACATGGTGGTCATTTAGCCTTGATACACTCATTAGCTAACACAATTTAATATTAAATGTAAGTTAAATTGTATTAATGTGTCAAAATGATGTGATGTGATGTGCAGTTACCAGCGTGTCACTAAAACAGGTAGAATAGGTACTTTTTAGTACATGTAAGTACATGTCTGAGCGCATACTTCTTTACTTTAACTCGAGTAAAAAAATTTAGTTAGTACTTGAGTATTTTTAAACATGAGTATCTGTACTTCTACTTGAGTGAAGGATGTGTGTACTTTTGCCATCTCTGTATAGCACAGCCTTTCATAGATTAATGTGTAAACATAAGCAGTAAAGATTCACTTTTTTTTTTTTTTTAGCTTTTTTTAGCAGCTTCCGATGTTTTGGAGCAAGGACCAGTGGTGGAGGGACATCATAGTCATGAACTGCTTGAAGGGAGTCCAGAAGAGATCCTGTACCAGCTTCCGCTTCATCTAGAAGTTGTCCACAAGCATCGAAAAATTAAAAAAATAAATGATGTTGATGAAATGTAAGTTCTCAGTTGTGTGAAATAGTCAGAAATAGTTATTGTTGCTGTTCCATTTTGTTATATACATGTTATTTCATTGTTTTGCACACACAAACACAAATGATACAGTATTGGGAATAGAGACTTTTTTTTAGCAATATAAAGCAATATAAAGAAATCATTAAATAAATGTACATTACGTTTTTCTATGAATAAATAAATAAATAGATGATAAAATATATGAAACTTAATAAACTGTCCTAAATCAATAGACTATCTTTATCAGTAGATTTTAGACTTTTAATTCTCACACAGAAAGGTTTTCTGTCCTTTCAGTGTTTTATATGCTCGTCGAAATAAATATAATATAATGACGAAATAAAGCAAAGACGCAACTGAAGAAATGATAATAAAAAAAAAAACATGCTTCGGAGAACCTCAAGGACGCACCAGCAAGAAGGCGGATAGGGGGACACACACAATAAACAATATATAAAAAAATAAGTTTTAACTGAATGCACCATATGTCTGTTTATTTGTCCTGTGGATGTCAATATTGGCCATTCAAAAGACATGATAAAAAAAAGATGTCATAAAAACTTTCATTCTGGCTCCTGAACGGATGTCATTTCAATGTCCGACAAAGATGTCCAAGTAACTTTGTTCAGTGGGCATAGAATTATTTCTTGTGAAGAATGAAGTAAAAAAAAAAAAATTAATTGACTGCAAAATTAATTTTCTGAGGTAAATCTTCACAAGAAATATTTTCAGTGACTTCTAATAAATAAACCAATTACATGAATGAAAAAAGTATTTCTTGTAAAGACTGAAGTAAAAAGCGAAAGAGAAAAATCCTGTCAGAGAGTGAAGTTTTTTTAAAAAAGAAATCCTAATTAATAAATCAATTACATGAATTAAAATGTATTACTGAAGTAAAAATGAAGTAAAAAAGAGACGAATCCTCTCAGAGTGAACTTGAAATGAGAACGTTTGACAGAAACTGCCCTTTCCACTCTGACAGGAAAATTTATTTCCTGAGGTAAGATACAAGATGTATTTTCAATGATTTCTAATAAATAAATCACTTATATGATTTTTTTTTTTCCTTTGGTTAAGAATGAAGTAAAAAAAAAACAAAAAAAAAAAAAACAACTTGTCAAATTTAAGGTAAAAAGGTAAGTAACTTAATGAGCGAGTCAATATGAGTTATTTCAAATTATTTGTGCAAAAAGCTGAATCATTCAGTAACAAAGCACACTGTGTTGCTTGGAGAATGTGCCGCTGTGATCCCTGTTTGTAGCTATTTTCGGTAATGAAATGGAACAAAACAGTAAATATTGTGTTTAAAATGTAAGTAATGTAAAAGTAACTTAATAACTACTTGACTAATTACTTGTTTACCGAAAAATCTATGAAAAATTTGCAATTGTGAGAATATTCACTACACATTTTGAATTTTTACCTCAGGCAACAAGATTTTGCTACCAGAAATACACTATCCATTATCAAACGCTGTTTATGTTGAATGTATTCAAATAAGAAGAATCATTTGTGTGTTTCGATGCTTTGCTGTTTTTTTTTTAAGTCAATCTTCAGTCTGTCCAATGACTGTAAACAGTCATTAGGTCCGTCAGACTGAATATATTTTAGCAGTAATGTGACCAAAACAATTTAAGACCCATCAAATCTGAATTTAAGACATGTTAAGGCCTTATATTTGGAAAACATTATTTAAGACCTTTTAAGGACCCGTGGACACCCTGAGAAAACAAGAACTAAAGATCAGTTCATAGAAGTCTTCAAGATTTGAAGGCTGTCATTACCAACAAAGGGTTTTGTACAAAGTATTAAATAAATTTCAGTACTTCAGTACTTTTTCTCTTCGTCATTCCATTTTATCACACTTAATTGACTCATTGACTCAGTATATTAGTTTAAACAACACAGTGTTTGAATGGAGATGCGCAGTGGCTTAGCTGTGACTTTGTTGGAGCAAAATCATGTAATTCACTTAATATTAACTTCTTGTTTATTTAACTGTTGTATTAAATTAATATCACATTTACAATCTCCCTCAATGATCATCAAAATCTGTGACTCATCTTAGTTCATCGCGATCTCACAAAGTTCCATTATAATCAATGAAGCTCTCTACACTGCATAATGCATCTCTTATTTATACTCTGTTTATGAAAGTATTCGTGAGATATTTTTATACATTACTCAACATTGTAAAATCACGTAGAAACCTTTGAAGCCCCCCTCAGCAGAAACACAAATATGCTGATCGAGTCAGTCACACTGTTGCTTCTAAATATTTTTTAGTAGTCGCACGCAGTAGTCTTGCACTACCGTTCAAAAGTCTTGGACCAGTGATTTTTTCCCCCTCATTTTTTGGGAAAAAAATAAATACTTTTATTCAGCCAGAATGTGTAAAATTAATAATAAATTCACAGACATTTATGTTAAAAACTTCTATTCTATTAGTCTTCACCATCTAAAGACTTATTTTGAACAAATGCTATTATTTCTAACTGTAATTAAAGAATCCCGGAAAAAGTATCACAGTTTTATCCAAAAACTGTTCCAAAAAAATATTAAATTAGTTAAGTTGTAATTATATTTCATAACATTACGTTTTTTTCTGTATTTTGAATGATATTTTAATAAATGCAGCCTTGACGAGCATTAGAAACATGTTTCAAAACATTAAAAATCATACTTTTTGTTTAGAATTATTTGTTCAGACAATATTTACACTTACCTATCTTTATTCCACAGAATGGCAACTCCAATTTCTCCCCCAGCATTTTTAAGGTGCAAGTGCGTGGGCACTATGCTCAACAGTAGAGCACTGACCTACATGATGAAAGGGGAAAAAAACAGATGTTGCCAAAGTGAAAACTGAAATGGTTAGTGCACTAAGTGATGGTGCAACTGTGTACCTTAATAAAAAAGAAGACCTCACCCCGTCACCCCTAGTGATGATGCATCATCGTATCGAACACAGCATTAGAATGGATACAACCCAGAATTGCTGAGGCCATGAAATGTCAACATGGAGATCCAGCTTGTTCTTGACTCTTTCAGCTGCATCATGTATATGTTGTCCTACATTTCCAAGCCAGAGCATGAAATAAATGATTTCCTGAAGACTGTGATCAAGGGTTTGTGAAACTAAGAGAAAAGAAGAGGATGAAATGAAGCACATAATGCAGGCCTACTCCAAACAGAGAAAGAGTGAGCGCTAAGGAGTCTGTGGCACGAACATGCAGCGTATCAGTGAAGAAGTGTTCACAAAGCGTTGTTTATACCGATGGATGATGATGCCCTAAAGATGAGTTTGCCCCTTAGTGTCCTACACAACAAAGATCCTGATTCAGAGGATGTCTGGATGTCAGGTAGAATAGGCAAATACAGAACAAAGCCTCAAACACTGAAATTTGAAACTATGTGCCTTGCAGATTTTGTGTTGAATTACTGTGTTGTGTATGGGCAGCAAACAAAAGGAATGAATGTCCACCCAACTCCTCAATGATAGAGAGAATTGTTGGTAAGGCTGCAATTATCAGGTATGCTCAGATTTCAGAGAAGAAGCAACCAGAGAAGTTTTACGGATCATTGGTGAAACTTTACATGCCACATTGCTTCAATACACAGCTGAAATCTCAGCGCTATCCAACGTATCGGGAGTTTTACAAAAGTGCATGTCTGCCTGATGCCTGTCATAGTTAAAGCACACCAGCAGAAGTATGAAAAACACAGCAAAGAATTGGATCAAGCATTTGAACAGCTGCAGCGGAAAGGGTCATCTGAGAATGCTTGGATTGCTTTTGCACCTAAAATTGATGTTGATCTCTTGGAGTGTATTGCAGAAACGATCCAGTGCACTGATTTCACAAACTTCTTTGTGAAGATGGAGACTGCCTGTTTGGCAGATGCAGGCTGCCATTTTTTACACTGTCCGCCAGTAATGTCAGAAGCATGTGTGGGGTCATAATCCAGAGCAGTTTTTTTATTTTGTGTTGTGGGAAATCACACGTCATCAAGTGCATACACACGGAAGCAACCAAGATTCTGCGACTACTCCCTCGACTTCAGGAAGAAGGGGATCTCTCTGTGTCCACAGTGTGGTTGTCTGCATTTACAGGAACGGCAGCATTCAACATCTTGGGTAAAATGCTGGAATGCCAAGGAGTCTGAAGCCACCTTATCAAGAACTTGGGAACTCCCTAGATGAAGTGAAAGCAGGACTACGCAACGTGGAGATTCTTATCATCGATGAAGTATCCATGATTTAAAGGACCCATTTACTACTTGTCGACTGGAGATTTCAGCAAATCAAAGGCAGCAAGAAACCTTTTGCAGGAATATCTTGCCTCGTCGTAGGAGACCAGGGCTCGCAAAATCGCTAGCCCGACGTCCCGGGGCTAACACGGGGCACAGATGTCTTTATATGAATGTAGGCTATCTGAAGTGAACCGACTGTCCTCAGAAACATGTCATTGGCATTTTCTTACCTATGATAAAACAGCGTTAATGAGCGCGGTACTGCTTTGTGTACAGCTGTTACTAAGGAAACCACAATATTTCAGCACTCCTGAAGCGCACCACATGGCAGAGAATGATTTTGCATTTCCAATAATGTTTCAGCGGTTTATGGTCAGATTATTGCAAATATCGACACATGGTTTTATGCAGCAAATACATGGTTGTACATGTGAAAGAAGTTAATGTGCCTTCTAAAAGTCCAAACAATTAAGACAGGAATATTTATGTTTTAATACATTATAACACATTATATACTTGATGTATCCCTTTTAATGGTCTAAAGGCTAAAATGCTGTTGTATAAGATGTTTTGTTTTTGTGAAAACCTGTATGTGAACTGTAAATCATGTCATTTTATGGCTTAGTACATTACAGTACATTGTCCAACCCCACTCATACTGTTCATTTTACTTGTGCAACTGTTAAAAAGGGTCATAAATTGCCTTAAATTGATTTTTAAAAATTTTGCAGATACCCTGTAAATAGTGTCATAAAATTCCTTTTTGATATTTGTGTACTGAAAATATTTTTGATTGACATTTTGACTCCTATCTGATTTTTTTTTTATTTGGGCTAGTTAAATTAATTTTCGGGCTACCAAAATCTGAAGAGTACAAGCCCAAAGGGCTACCAGAGATTTTAAAATTTTGCGAGCCCTGGGGACTATTATCTATTATCAAACCACTGTATAAAGAGGATGTGCTGGACTCTGAGGGAAGACGACAGAGCTTTGTTACTCCAGACTCTGAAGAAGCCCAAAGACTGCCCACATGATGTTCTGCACATATTCAACAAAGAAGTTCAGAAGTACAATACCGAGACTGTACAGGCCCTTTAAACTGACATCATAACAACTGATGCTAAAGACTACAGGAAAGACCAAAAAAACGGACTAAACAAACCTGTCACTGGAAAAAAGGACAACTTGCTTGACACAATACAGATTGCAGTTGGAGTTTGTGAAATAGTAACCAGGAATCTGGATGTAGAAAGCAGAGTTGTCAAATATAGTCACCAAAACAAAAGATGGAATCACCACAGTACAAATGCTAGGACTTCAACTCGACAATCTGAATGCCGGTCAGAAATATCACAAAAAGGTACATGGTGAAGAAGACCTGTTAATCCTAATCTAATTTTGTTTTAGATGTTTTTCAGCAGTTGTACAGTTGAAGACAGAATGTCTGAGAAAATCAAGTGCGCCACAGCACTGATGACAAACTGAATACCAGCATCTGTGGTAAGCATGAGATTTCTATTGGTTTTGAAGTTTGTAAGGTAACTGTTTAGTGACTGAGTGTATTTAAAGTTTAGTTATGAATTTGCTATTACTTATTAGTTTATTATTTTTGCATTTGCAGTGATCCCATTATTCATTTAATATTTACAGGATGGGACAAAATATGTATGGCGCTGAAAACCAAAGCAAGGACAATGCTGAATGTAGAAGAAGCAGAGAAATAAGTTTATAAATACTCCTGTAAGATGCGTTTCAGTCCATTTTATTATGCACTGTGTTTTGATGTGAAAGCTTGGTTCTCATAATAAAAAATCTTTTGCAAGACATAAATGAGACTTTAAGTCTTGAGGAGTCCAAACAATTCAAATAAATTGAACCTATCTGAGGGTTATCCCCCTAAAAATATCATTACAAGTGACTCTGTCTTGCGATATCAGTATAAAGTTGATCAGTCTGAATATGGAAAGCGATATATATTTGCTATAGTATCCTTTCAAATGTTAAAGTTGCCATAGTCATTGCATGATTTATTTGTCATGCATATTCTGCCTCTACAAAGGCTAAGTGCAGTAACTACGCCAACACTGAAACTGAGAAAAATGCCTTTAAAGTTTTTACACAAGCCAGTCAAACATGTTGTGGGTAGATTAGTGGTAATGCATTCATGTAATGCCTTCTTAGAAAGAAATTTTTTTTATATATAAAAACCATGACAATTGATGTGACCTTTGACCACCAAAATGCAGATACTGCACTCTGCCTTTGGATGACCCTACACAAATAAAATGCTATTGCAAAAGCTAAGTGCAGCATCTACAAACTAAATCTGTTCAACCAACTTTCTTGATGTGTTTCTTACTACATTTTGATTGTTTTTAATAACTTTTTAAAAAATTGTTTTATTGATGTTTGTATGTTGTGAATATTAAAACTGCTCAGTAGTAAGTCTCAAGAGTCATCTTATCGCAATGCTCCTTTCACAACAAAGTGTTTTGCCCATTTCATTTAATTCATTACTTTTGCTTTAAAAAGTAAAAAAAACGTACACAATTTAAACAAAGGAAGTACAACAAACAAGTAGTGTGTTTAGGTTATTCTCAAACTTGTACTTTTCCAGTTTATGCTATTTACACCCTTAAAGCTATAATTAATCATTAAAATAGAGGATTAACATGTATATTTAGCTATCTGTAAAAAATAAACATTTTGTTTTATTATTTTATTTATTAGAATTTGAAAGATAACCGCAATATTGTTTGAAAAGTGATATTTATAAAAAAAATAATTAATAAATTAATAATTTAAAAAAAAACAACAACATACAGATACTGCTAAATGAAATTCCAGGATTTTCAAGGACTTTTCAAGCACTATTTTTTGTTCATTTATTTATTTCTCATTGAGAAAACACATTTTGTAGATTGAAATCTTTATGGCCACAAGTCATGAAATGACGCAATAAAACAAAATATGGTACAGAAAAATTACATTTTGATAAATAGAAACAAAAAATTTTAAACAACAAACAAAAATCCCTGATATTCTGGCTGTTTTTTTTCGTGTCCCAGCTGCATTTTGTCATTTTGTACAACTCCATTTCCCACAATTCCTAAATAACAAGCCAAGTATGGCCGCCAAAATGTATATTATGGTAGGACATCAAGCAAATTCAGCGCAGCACCACTTGCCTTGTTTGATGCAGCCGGAAAGGCTACAAAAGGCATCCTTTGTCCACTATCCCATCCTATCAACGGAGAAAAGGAAGACATCTTTTCTAGGGGGGACTACTTGACAATCCAAGTTGAGAAAGTGAGTTATATTAATGCTGTTAATGAATATCTGGAAATAAAAGTTAATCTGCATTACTCTGATGCTCAAATGAAGATGAAAACGAAGAATCACTTTTAATTACCTACAAGAAGTTGCAAACCATGACTGACTTTCTTCTGCAGAAATACAAAAGATGGCAATACATTGAGTTTAACACATTGCGTCAGAATACAGCTTAATATTAAGCAGTTTTATTTAGTCTGCTCTATTGGTGACCGTGGACCGCAAAACTATTCATAAGGTACATTTTTTAAAATTGAGATTTGAACATCCTCTGAAGACTGAATAAATAAGCTTTGCATTGATATATGGTTTGTTAGGATAGGACAATATTTTCCCGAGATACAAATATTTGAAAATAAATGCAAAAAAAAAAAAATGTAAATGAGAATCTGAGAAAATCACCTTTAAAGTTGTCCAAATGAAGTTCTTAGCAGTGCAGGAAATTAACAAATTATCTTCACAGAACATTATCTTTTCTTAATACCCTAATGATTTTTGGCATAAAAGAAATATCCATATGTATTTTTGGCTATTGCTACTTAGGACTAGTTTTGGGGTCCAGGGTCACATTTATGCAAGTTAAACAGCAATTATCAGTCTTTGTGTGAAGAGTTTAAATACTGGGGAACAAAGTAACTGCACATTCTGAATGAGTATGATTTGACCTGAATCACTTACCTGTTGGCCTCTAATTCTGCAGGTACAAGAAATGCGAATGACAAAGATCCAGGAGGGCCATGTCACCATCTTGGACCTGCGCCTTAGATGTGGCCAGAAGGTCCTGGAAGTGTCACTTTGGCATGATGAGGCCTACAGTGAGCTCTACTTTGGAGACGAGGTAGAGCTCACACACCTTAAGGCACTTCTTAAAGAAAATGGAAAGGGGAAACTAAATTCCCCAACGTACACAACCATCAAGGTACACAAATAATGCAAAACACATCAGTTGTTTCTCTTGAATTAGGGGTGCACAATATCAACTGATTATTTTAACAATTATTCAAGTAAAATTAATTAATCAGACCAAATCAAATTTTTTAAAAGACCTAAGTGAATAATAGTGTTTAAGATGACTTAAAGTACATATATAATAGCAATGAGGCAATAGTTTAGTTTTCAAGGATCACGCCACTTCCAAAATAAAAAAAATTCCTGATAATTTACTCACTTCCATGTCATCCAAGATGTCTTTCTTTCTACAGTTGCAAAGAAATTAAGTTTGAGGAAAACATTCCAGGATTTTTCTCCATATAGTGGACTTCAGTAGTGCTCAACAGATTGAATGTTAAAAATGCCGTTTCAGTGCTGATTCAGTCTGATATTTTCACACACATTTACATTTAAGTTACCTCAACAGGTAGTGTGTAACTAGTATGTCTAACTGTGCAGCACATGCTAGCATTAGCATCAACAATCATGCTTTTAATTAGAGCATGTGCAGAAGCGATCGTATATGTCACTCACTGTTTACACCAGGGGTGTCCAACTTTTTTTCATTTGAGAGCTACTTTTTAAAAAAGACATTGGCTGAGAGCTAAACATTACACAATACTTAAATCTCGGAAATAAGTCTAATGTATATTCAAACATCCAAACTGTTGTGCATCTTATAACATGGTATAATACATGTTCAAATGGTCTGGAAGTGTTCAAAAAGTATACACACACACACACACACTTCATTTCAGTAAGTCAATAGTATACACACAAGTTTTACATCAAAAGTAGCACTTTTGGTTTGCATAAACATTAAAATAAAAACCTTATAAACAATGACAAAAAATAAACATATTATACTGACATGTTCAAATAAAGTTAAAAGAAAAAGGTTTTATAATAGGATAAACCTCACATTTAAGTCTTTAAATTTGTATAAAAGATTAAGTCAAAATGATCAATTATATTTTATCTGCTCCAAACTGTTCTACATAAGATAATATGCTTTCTAAAAATTTGAACACTTAGGATAATATGAAATTGTAAAATCTACTATTTGAAGATGGCACATTTCCCCGGAAACTGCTGTAAATAAAGCAGCACTGCTTCATTGCGCATTACAGGGTGGGAAGATAAAATGGCAATAAAACTTTTCTGAAGGCAGGTGGTTCCTTCTTATTCATACAATTAATTAGATCATATATTCTTATAATCATATAATTTCTCATTGCCTTTTGTCATAATTTCACACAAAAGGAAACCAAATCTGAGTGTCGACTTGCACCTTTGTGGGACTCTCATCCCAGATAGCACACGTACGTCTGCAAGATGTCTGTTAAAGATCTCTTGATCTGGAAAGCATGCTGTGTACAAACGTCTGCCAGACATCTGTAAGATGTAAGTTTTACATCCATTCTAAATCATAAACATCTTAAAGACATCTAATAGACGTCTATTTGACATCTGATAGGAAACGTCCAATAGACGCATTGCAGATGAGCAAACTACGTCTTGCAGATGTAAATGCAGACATCAAATAGATGTCTCCGAGACGTGTGCTATCAGGGACAGGTTTAATTATAGTTCAAATACTAAATGGGATAATTAAAAACAAATTTTATTTACTTTTACAATAGCCTTATGAAATTCAGAAATTCTTTGTTGTGTATTTAAGTTTTTCTGGTTATCAAATTAAGGGATAAAACATTGATTTAATTTATTTTTAATTGAAATTAAATAAAGGGGAGTTACTATTAAAATGAAAACATGGAGGAAATATTGTTTAATTGTTTTTTTATAAATAAAGTAATATTTTTATTAATTATTTTTGGCTTCAAGTTAAACAGAACCTTTATTTTGACGGCTTGCAGTGAATCCCTTTACATTCCTGTGTGTGTATGATATGAGCTAGTTTTACTCAAATGAAATGGTAAAATGCTCATGAATTAACTCTCAGAGCAGTTCTGGAGATGTTGTTCATGTATTTGTGTCCTCATTTAGTGAGATGACAGATGCTGAAATCACTGCACGCACATGTTTTTAGTAAACAATACCATGCATCTGTGCGTTCATTCATTCATTCATTCATTTATATACATTGTAAACATAACTGTAATATTTTAAACATGCGGAAATACTTTCAACGCGGAGTGGAGTGGGAGTGGAAAATGGTTGCAGCTCCACTCCTCCCACATACTCTGAATCATTCAGACCGGGAGACATGCAGAACATACAGGATTTACATTTAAATAGTCTTTTGTAGCTTAACATTTAAAGATACTATTCTATATTGCGATTTGATTAATTCATCCAAACTTTGATTAATTTCCATGACATTGCAACTTAAACTGTAAATTACAATTTTATGACTGGATTCTGCAATTCCGTACGCATTGTGAGCATCTTGTAAATTATAGGGCCCTAGAGTCTTGGTGAGCTACCACAAATCAGCTCATGAGCGACATGTTGGAGACCCTAGGTTTACACAGTGGTGACAGACTGCAACGGTTTGAATTAAAAATCTTTGTTTGTGTTCTACTGAAGAAACAAAGTCATCTACATCTTGGATGCCCTAGGGATAAGCAGATAAACATCAAATTTTCATTTTTGGGTGAACTATTCCTTTAAACACCGCTCCATCTGAATGCACGTGGTGGGGATTAACTAACCACAGAACCGGCTTTACTGACGAGATGCGCTTGACAGTCACATGCAATTTATTGTGCAGCCCTACTACCTGAGTCTGAGACGTGCAAGTAATTACCTCTGCATAACTCTACGGCAGGGATCCTCAAATCTGGCTTGCAAGATTCACTTTCCGGCAGTTTAGCTCCAACCCTGGTCCACCTGTGAATTTTTTTTTTTTTTTTTTTTTTAATGATCCTGAAGACAACGATTAGCATGTTCAAGTGTGTTTGATTAGGGTTAGTGCTAAACAATGCAGGAAAGTAGATCTAGCAAGCCAGATTTGAGGATTTCTGCTCTAGAGAGGGTGTTCCCCAATCATCTGAGCATTGGTAAACCACTTTACCCGACTTTCTGTTACCCACTGAGTACCCACTTTATGTTTCAATGTTTCAACAACATTGAAAGATCAGCCAAGATGGAGAAACAGCTGATTGCAGCTGTACAGATTTTTAACAAAATTTTGTAACAGAGCTATTGCGAGTGATTTTAGTGCTGGAAATTAATCTATCCTTTTCTGAAACTTCCGCGTCTTCATGGAGAGTGCAGGTCATGGTTGCTCATCAACGGCAGATGCCACAGCAGTGCAAGCTACATAGCGCTTTGGGAAAAAGGAGAAAACTTGATTACTGAGAGGCGCTTGGGTCGTTTACCTTCCATTTGAATGTAATATGTAAATGAAATAACTTGCTAACTTAATAAAAAAAGCTGACTTTTAAACATACCTACCAATTACAAGCCTTCTGCAAAATACAGTTAGGAGTCAACGTTGGGTCTGTCCTTCTTCTTTTGCATTTTATGGCGGTTAGCAAACCAACTTTTGCATTTCCGCTACAAACTGGAATGTGGAGCTTTGATGGCAAGGAAAACTAAATTATATTTAAAAAAAACTATACCCTGTTCATCAACTCAGAGTCTTTTAGATATTTAAATAGTATAATAATGACTCTTAAAGTTGCAGCTGTGTTTCATAACTTATGCAGTTGAAAGCTGTTGTGTCAGCCATGTTTTACAACATCATTCACATTGTTTTATGGGATACGTAGTCCACTCCCTAATAAACTACATTTGCTTATTATTTCTTAAATATATAATAATAAATGTGTAGTGTTGTAAAGCCTTTCCCATTAAATGTATTTTGTAAAATAATATCAATAGGACATTTAAAATATAGCTAAAACCTTAAGAAAAATGCATAAACGGCTCAGTTTTATGGTGTCTATTTACACTAAGTGTAAACTATTAAACTAGAAAAGTTTACTGTAAACTAGTAAAAATTAAACTGCTTAAAGCTGCTACTGTGTGTTCACACCGAACGCGGGGAGAGCGTCAAAGCAGCCGTAATTCATTCATTTTCAATGAGAGCCGGCGGCGAAGGGCAGTGGGAGCGGCGAGGAGAGTTGAAATCAGCTCAACTTTATGGTAATGAGCTATGACGCGGATCAGCGGCAAGCGGCGGCAGCCAATCAAAAGTAGAAGTGCTCCGCTTGAGAGGATTCCAGAGAACGCAGCACGGTAAACTTTAAAAAGCAAAATGGAGGAGAGTTTGATAATTGCTGTTGCGGGTTTCCCAATTATTTATGACGTGTCCTTGTTTGCATACAGGGACATAAATAAAAAAAATGAAGCGTGGGCAAAGGTGGCTAAGATTGTTGGATTTTCTGGTAAGTTGCTGATTAACGTTATATATTTTCTGAAAACAAGTGGGAATTTCATGTTAATTTTGGCGCCAGACCATGCAAAAGAGTGTAAAATATTTGTCAAATGCGAAATATTTGTCATATCTACACATATGAAATAAAAAAATATATAGACTGCTGTAGAAAGAATGTTTTTATATACATATATATATATATATATATATATATATATGTATAAGAGCTCTTTTCCAAAACGCGATAAACGCCTTTTTTTATGAATTAACATGCGTATTTACACTAATCTAGTGAGTCAATTTCCCATTCATAAACACAGTCACTTGCTTTATTCCTCAATGAATCAGCCGTTCGAACGAATCAAATGAATATGATTCAGTAATTAAATAAGTGACTTGAAGCCACCTACTGGCTTGTAGTTTCATTTTTAAAGTATATTTTCAGTGATTTAAATAATTTAATATTTCTACATTTAAAACTTGATATTTAAAACATCAGTCTCAACATTCTTTTTCCCCCCTGCTGGATTTACTGCATTTTGGGGGAAAATATTCAGTTTTTATAATAATTCTTGATGAAAATCAATGAAGATCAACAAGCTTGACTGCGGCCCCTTTAAATACAAGAAAGGAATTCGATCTACGTCAGAGCGGCGAAGAGCGTCGACAAGCGTCTGCGGCAGGGCAGCCAGGGCGATTTTTTACGCTCTCGCCACGTCCGGTGTGAACGCACGGTTAAAATTTCTTTAAACTTTTAGGCTATCTTTTAAACCTTAAAAACTAATCAAACTGCTTAAAGCTTTTTAAGCTTTTAGGCAAAGCTTTCTCAAACCAACCTAAAGTTTGTCTTGATGAACTTTATCTATTTGAAAGCTATCACTTTAACATTTATTAGACTTTAAAAAATAACTTCTAAATTAAGTGAACTTTTAAAAACAATATTTACATAAACAATTACAATAAATGTTATATAGGCTAGCTACCTGTGCCCATCAGCAAGAAAATATAGCCTAAAGTTATCAAACACAAAATTATATACAATTCTAAATCTAAATATAGGAAGATGAAGCTTAAAACTACAGAAGTTATTAATTTCCTCTTTTTAATTTTGTTTTTTGATTAAAAGACATCACAGCAGCTATTAGCTATTATTAGGACATTTTGGCTGCTGTTACTTTAAAATCTGCGGCTGCTGAACTTGATGTGGATGTGACTCATACATAATAAATACTTACATGCACAGTTTGAAGGCAGCTTTAATTGCCTTTTTACATTATTGTCTTAATTGACAACATAACTCTGACATTGCATACTCGCAGTTTCATTTGGATTTGAATATGATACAGTACTTTAATATAGGCCTAATACAGCACACGTCGGCATAATTGTGCATGCACTTGAAGAAAATGCGGTACGAGCATAGTATAACAGCTGACAGGACAGGTATATGGCCTGACAACATCGCATCTGACCGCAGTTCACTGTTGTTCTACTGACGCTCCTTGACATTGGTACCGTTTCTGCGCTAGTTTATGGTGCTGAAGTGAAGTTGGAGCACACGTCTGAAATCTCCCATTTGATGTGCTCATAAAGACGCTCTGCACATCTAAATAAACTAATTTCTTTAGCAGGTGTGAATGACTTGGCCAAACCTAGCCCTGTCCATGTGTTAATTGCGTTAACTATTTTTTACCCATCAAAATGAAACAATTAATCGACTGCGTTAACGTGCTAATTTTGACACCACTAATTATTATATTTATTATTCATAAAAAATTATGTCAAAATACTTATAATGTGTTATATCTTATATCCAATAATTATCAGTGTATAACCCACAGTGTGATCACACTAATTCAGCGGTTCTCAATTCCAGTCCTCCTCACGTTCCACAAAACCAGGCTTTCTTTTGCCAAAAGGTCTTTAGATTCCCATAGAAACCCACAATTTATTGATTAACTGCATAAAGATACTAAGTTGTGTAATGTCTGTTGCACAACATAACTAGGTAGAAGACTGTTAAAAAATGTGTGTTCAAAAACACATCCATCAACTTCATTATTTCTATAATTTAAATTACTGTGTGTTTTATTAAATGGACATTAAATCTTCCTTGTTTTCTGCTCTGTTGTGTGTGTGTGTGTGTGTGTGTGTGTGTGTGTGTGTGTGTGTGTGTGTGTGTGTGACAAAAAAAATCATTTGGACCATTTTACTCTCCAAGAATAAAAAGAAAAGCTCTAAAACAAAATCTGTGGCCGGATCTCTCCTCAGCCACTTCTTGCAAACTCACATTTTTACATGATTAACAAAAGTTTAATAATGCTATTTACATAAACTCAATCGATATTAACAAAAATGTTAATAGAATAATGTAAGTGAATAAACTTGTTTCTTAAAAACCAGTGAAACCATGTCAACTCAGGTTTAACTTAAATTAAATAAATGGCTCTTTTGTTGCACAAAATTCATGTTAATATTACAACGATCTAAACTTTTAATATGAGTAATAGCTCGCCTCTACCACCAATTCAAACACATTACAATTTTCACATTACTTTTTGATGAAATAAAGTTTAACGTAATGTCAAAAATAAAAACGTTCTCATGAATTCAAAACAATATTTAGAGGAAAACGTGAATAAAAGAACCAACGAACCCGAATAAAAAGAAATGTGTGGAGAAAAAAAAAAAATCTGTAAACTTTTCCCTCCAAAAATAATTAAACAGATTATTTTAGCCACAAACAGTAACATATACCCACCTTATTCGCGCTACCTCCGTTCATGTTAATCTGACCTTTAAATAAGTTTTTCTGCACAAAACACGTAATTTGAGGAGGAACATAAGCTAACTTTTAACAGAAATGCTAGCACAGCTCTCCTCAGCCGCGCTTCACACAAACTGAAGAAGAGACGAATGTAGATCTCTCTTAAAGGGGCCGCACCCCAGATTTGATAACCTACCCAAACCATAGCAAATAAATGCATATGAACGCACCATTTGCAAATGAAATAAATACACAAAAATACTAATTTACTAAATTTTATAATAACTGACAAAAGGAAGAGTTGAGTTAATAAATTAATGCAACACATATATTTTTATATTAAATATATTAAACATTCTTAAGTATATAAACATAAATGAGGCTCAAACCTCCTTTCTTAACAAATATGCATGTTTATTTGAGCACTTCTGTCAGATTAACACACTAACATCACATGTAACATGAAACACATATCAGTAAATAATGACAACTTTAATAAAAAAAAGTTAACTCATCAAGATTATGAGTCTGAAATTTGGAGACAACTTTGCAATACAATGTTTTATGAAAACTGTTTCCCAATTTAAAATATCCATGTTATACTCCCCAGATTGCAAGCAGACGTTGATTCAATGTCAGTTTTTGGTTGTAAAGGTTAGTATCAGTCATCAATCAAATTTCAATGTTGAATCAATGTTTTAATTTTTTTTGGTTGGTACATCAGAACATTACTACGCTGAAAATAAATCATTGATTCAACACTGAAATTAGTAGCCTATGCTTTTGTTTTTTAATTGTTGTGGTTCCAAATATTAGTTATTAATTACAGTGATGTTTTAGGATCAAGCTTACCTTAGTTTTTTATATAAATAACCAAAAATCAGACTATTAAAAAGAGTAAGTATTGCAAATAGCAATCAAAACAACATTAGAACAAAATCATGGATTTAATAAAACACATTAAAGATATGTATGCAAAAATAAATATGAGGACATACAAGAAAACAGCATTTAACAATTTAAAAAAGGCTGTTTAAATAAATCTGCATTGTTTATCCATTTGATCTTTCATTAAAAAATAAAATAAAATGGCTATTGCCAGCTATCTGCCTCGGGAAAGTAAATGCTTTAGAAACATTTGATGATTATGAGCTTTTAATAAGGTATCACCTTTGGTTTTAGAGTTTATCCCAACTCAAAATTTTCCTTTAATTTTATCCCTGTTTTCATGAACCAGTTGGGCAAGAAGTAACAGCTGTTCTTGTGTCCAGTTTGGTCTTACTATCAACCATGATTGTTAATTAAAAGGCTGTTTAAACGCATATTCAATAATTGTTTACAAGAATCACCCATGTAAGAGGCTGACAATCAGACTAAACATATACTTGTTTAATTAGTGACACTTAGCCTGTATTTTAAAATCATTATTTGAATGTGACGTTTTCAATTTAAATCTTTATTTAAGGTTTCAAGAAAAAGAAAAAAAAGAGAGAAAAAAAATCAAGAAAAGGAAACGCTCTCAACCGAAAACAAACTCCAACATATTAATTTGTCAGACATGACTGGAAATTTGAACAGGGCTGGATTCTGTGGTCAGATAAAAATAAAAAATTATATTTTTAGCAGCAAACACTCAAGATGGGTTTGGTGCACACAGGAATAAAAAGTACCCCAATGTGTTCTTTTATATTTTGTTAAATTGTAAGGCTTTGTTTTTGTCTGTACTGCTCAGACAATTTGTAAAATGATACAAACAACATGACAAAGAATCACGATAAAACTGTGAATCATGATTACCATATCACCCATCTCTATTTGTGTGCTTTCACAATCGTGTAACTGGAACATTTATACAATTGCCACACCTAACATCCAAGATGAGAATCTGTCTGCCTTGATGATTCTCTGTCATCATCTGTGCTTCACCGTAAAACAGGTAAATAAGACAATGTTACTCTTCAGCTTGGTAAGCACTATAGTGGTGCAGTGATGACAAAATCCTTGGCATAAATGTACTCATAAACTGAGAAAAAAAAAAAAACCTGCAGATTTCCATGGGAAAATCTCAAAGAAACCAAACGTGAATTAGTTATCTCAGTTATGATTCATGGGTCGAAATAAACAAAATGCAAAGTTCAGGGGACTTTTTATTTGTAACTTAAGTGTGAATAACGACACAATGGCCTACTCTCCTCAGATTCAGAATCTAAATATTGCATTGCAATTTCTAGCAGTAAGAAAAATAGTTTTAAATTGTTTGTGTAGGATGTGCTTCGCTGTTGCTAATAGGGATACTTAACCCCAAAATGAAAATTGTCACCATTTATTTTCCTCATGTCTTTCCAAACCCATAAAACATTAGTTCATCTTCAGTGACACAACTGAAGAGATGGATGTTAGATGAAGGATGGATAAAGAATGGTAAAGAAGACAACTACTGTGAAACACAGAATTATATTTTTATTGTTACTAAAAATGATTACCTTTCTTCAGAACAAACTATCTACAAACTAGACAAGAACAAACAAAAGCAAAGCTTTACACAAAGAAAACATCAAATGTTAAAAAGTGGGGGGAAAACACAAACTAAACGGGTAGCAAGATGTGGACAGATAACTATTTACATCTTAGTTCTTTTGATCTTTCATTGATCTCAGAGACACCGATTATTTGTGCCTCTGTTTCTTGCACCTGCAAGTTAATAAGTTAGTACTGAAAGTGTCAAGTGCCATGCTGCATCCCAATTCCCCTGCTTATTTCTTTTTGTATAAATTTGCTTTTCTACATACAGTGGTGGCCAAAATGATTAGAACACTATAGTGTATTTTCAGCAGCTAAAAATGGTTTTAAGTGAGTGATTTCTATTTTTTTGCTGCAGTGTGTCAATAGGAAATACCAGTTTGCATTTCCAAACGTTCATTTTGCCATTAACTGTAATAATCCAGTGTGATTTTTGTTAGTGTAGCCAGTTGGGAGGAGAAATATTAATTTTATTATATCTTTTGTAATGAACTTCCCGAAACAGTCTTTCCACAAGTTAAAAGCAATTATTATGTACCTGCACGGGTCATTTTGTATTATTGTGTTTAGGAACTTTTATTATGATGTTTTATTCAAATTGGACTCTTATCAGTGTTGCGCTATTCCTTTGGGAGTTGCGTCAGCCTCAGACCGCAATTAGACGCTGGCAAGGCAAGACGCGAGAAAGTTTAATCCTCATCTCCCGGTTAATTTTGGTATGTTTAAGTGTTCATTTGACTAAAGTTCATTAAATTCGAAACAGTATGTGTTTTAGATGCAATGTACAGAATATTTTGGGGATAGTTTGTATTCTGGTTCATGTGAATGTAATTTCATACATCATTCATTGTTAGTGATACATGTGAAAAGAAAAACACACAACCAGTAATTTTATTTTAGTTTTCTTTATTTATGTTTTAATGAAGTATACAATGTTAACACAGTTGATGAAATTGTCGTCAGCCTCAGACCGCAATTAGACGCTGGCGAGGCAAGACGCGAGAAAGTTTTCTATTCACATTCCTCGGTTAATTTTGTGAGAAACATGGAGAGAGGATAGCGTGGTGAATGTGATTTTTCTGATTAAGTGTCCCATGTGTTTCAGGATCAATAAAAAACTGATGTTTGAAGCCGTCCTCGCTGTTTCCAGTGTGAATCTTCTTATGTGCAGATCTGGAACTGCTACATTAGCACAAGGAGTCTGTCTGAAATTACATGAAGAAACAGAACAAACTGAGACAAAATAAATCCAGAAAAACTGGGGCAACGTCTCCAAGATGCTTCAAGAAACCTACTTGCAAAGCTACATGAAAAACTATGTGCAAGTGCACCGAGGACAAAAGCTGCTTTAAACACAAAGGATGGTCACACACACCAAATGTTGATTTCATTTAGTTAATAGAAGATAATTGATAAAGAAAATTATTTTTGACAGCATTCTCATTTACAGCATTTTTACACAAGTGACTAAAACTTTTAACAGTACTGTAGCTTTGCAGGGAGATTTCTTGAAGCATCTTAAAGACGTTGCCACAGTTCTTCTGGATTTAGTCTCAGTTTGTTCTGTTTCTTCATGTCACTCCAGACAGACTGGATGGTGATTAGGCTCACTGGATTATCACAATTAATGGCTAAATGAATGTTTGGAAATGTAAACTGATATTTCCTACTGACACTACAGCAAATGATAGAAATACTGACTTAAATCATATTTTAGCTGCTGAAAACACTAGTTTTCAAATAATTTCAGCCACCACTATGTTACATTCTTGTTTAAAGTTGTGCTTATATTCAGAACAGCTGTGCTGCGGATGTGATTTATTAATAGACATTTACAGCAACAGCTCCAAAGTGCATCTTTTATGGCATAGCAGATGTATTTGTTGTGCATTATGCACCTTCACAGTGGTTTATGTTGAGGAGTGAAATTTTCATTGAGGATGCAGGGATGAAGGTATGTAATGACCACCTCTTCACCTATATATAGGTCCGTTAGTGCCTCTTCCCTCCACAACAAAATGTCAAAACCTTTTTTAACCACACATCAGGTGAAGATCTAGGATGGGAACTTGAGTGCGTGTCATCCTCACGCCACACATCTGGAAAATTAAAATTCAAGTGAGTGTAGAATTTCTCAGTTACGTTCCTGAAAAGTTAATTTTTTTTATCTTACATTAGGGAACACATTCACTATGAACTAGTTGCCTATTAACATGCATATTGGCTGATTATTAGTTCTTATAAAGCACATAATAATGCTTTATTCTGACCATATTCTGGATCCCCACACCTAAAAAACCACTACAAATACAGTACAATCAATAAGCAGCAATAAGGAGTTTTTTGGGGGGAAATGTGTTCCAGATGGATAGATAGATAGATAGATAGTTCTAAGTTTCATTATTTGCTAAAAATGGAAGACTGCAGAAACGCCTCAACATCACACATAAAAGTAGAACAGATCTGTGGACAGACATCACTAAATAAAAGCTCTAAATGAAACACTACATTTGCAAACTAACTTACAAGTTACCACCTTGCATCATTTTTTGGTTTAGTGCATAGTTTATGTGTCACAGATCTAGCATGTCTGCTGGCCACTCTTTTGTATTTGGTATTTTTCCACTATGGGTTGTATCTATAAATTTAATTTTTTGTTTCTCCCTTACTTTCATTTTGGTCTGTCTTTTTATCCTCGCGGGCTCATTTGGGATTTTCGTGGATGATTAAACTGCCGCTTCATTTTTGCCGTCCACACGTTCAAATAGCAGCAGCTGTAGAGATTATTGGCGCGTTATTTAGGAATTGTGGGAAATGGAGTTGTACAAAATGACTCCATGCAGCCGGGACACGAGTTTTAATCACACAAAAGACTACAACTACCAAACATAATAGCAGTGCGCCTTCAATCTCACATGCACAGACGAGCACAATGAAATCACTTCACACACTTTAAGCACCTGTTATGAACATGCAAAACTGTACTATCGCACGTAAGTTTATTCATCACACAGACCAGTTTTTCCGTACAGTAAGGCAGAGGTGTACATAATATGTACACTTCCTTAAGAAAATGTGAGTGGTGTTTACTGTGGCAAAACTCGGACACTGTAGACACCCGTCTTTGAAAAATGTGGAAAATTAGCTAGGGCATTGTAAATGGTTGCTAGGGCGTGTCTATACAATGTGGTCATATAATACTGTTTGCAGTCTAAATTAAAATAGCCTAACTTTAAGCTAAAATGCTTTTATTTTCAGTGATTTCCATTTAATAGATACATTATTTTTTACACAGAATTTGGGATGTTTTTAATATATATCAGTGGCGAGTGGTGACTTTTTACCGGGTATGCTGAGTGCTAATACACCCACCCTGGCCCCCCACATTTCGGGCTTTTAAGACAAACTCAGCAAGGGAAACACCGTTGGCTGGTGTCAATTTAAATGTATGCTCATTTCCTACTACATTTGTAAATTAAATTCATCTCCAGTTCTTCTTCTTTCATTCTAGAAAAACAAATAGCTCCTTTTTCCAAGTCAACTGCCAAACAAAAGGAATGAGGAATGAGATGGAGCCCTTAAAAAGTCTTAAAATATCCTCAATTCATATTTGATGGGTCTTAAATTATTTTGGTCACATTACTGCTATAATATCTTCAGTCTGATGGACCTAATGACTGTTTACAGTCATTGGACAAAGCATTGAAACTTATTTTACGCATTCTTCTTATTTTAATGCATTCAACGTAAACAGCATTTAGTGTATTTCTGGTATCAAAATCACATTACATGTCTCTTTGTGAAAGACTTATAAACAAATGAGAGAAACAGCACACATGAAGAAACTCAGAAGAAACGCACTGAGGTAAAAATTCAAAATGTGTAGATTATTTATAACATATAATTCAGTATCATACCAATGGAGCTTTGCTGAATATTATCATGACTGCAAATGTTACACTGATTTTAGTTCAGTAAACAAGTAATTAGTCCAGTAGTTATTAAGTAACTTACATTTTATAAACAATGTTTACTGTTTTGTTCCATTTCAATGGGCCACAATATGTAAGCCATTTTGCCAAAATGGCAAATGCGTCAACGTATCTGTAGCGGTCAAACAGGAAATCTATATCTATGGGTGAACTGTTCAGCAAATGATCTTCCTCTGAGTTACAAGCAATCAAAGAAGTAAAAACTGATGATTAAGTTTAGCTTATTTGATATGCAGATGTATTGTGGTCTTGAATTAGATAAGTACACACAGCTAATATGCAGAATTATAATGAGAACTATAAATATTTACACACAGTGTGGTCTTCAATTCAAGTAGTATATAAACCTTATTTAAAAGTAAGTTTTACCATCTTATTGCACCATTCAATAAAGACAATCATGCTGAATTTGCCAATTCAACTAAAATGTTTATTAAAACAATTAAGAAAAGCACATGTTGTGCCAAATCCCAGTCCTAGTCCTCTATTGGCTACCAGTATATAATATTTTAGTAGTGTGATTAAAAAAAATAATAAATATATATATATATATATATATTTATTATTGTTATTATTATTATATTGCCACTATTAAAATGATAAAAATTGAAAACGGAAATATTACTGTTGCAATAAGACAATTGTACTGTCAAATAATAATAATAAAAAAAATAATATATGACCATTTTACTTTACAAAATGCTGTTTCACATTTTAAAGTGCTTTTATCATTTCAAACTATTCAAACTCATTTCAAATTATTTAGAAGAATATATGAAGAGTTCAGATGCAAAAGCCTCTAAATCAGGGGTCTCAAACTCAAACTGGCTGGGGACCATTGCTGTGTCTGACATCTCATAGGAGGGCCATTTTAACATTCAAGCACAACAAGAAAGCACAAAATGTTAGCTCACATTTCTTTTAAATTACTTAAATTACTTTTAAATAATTAACTAAAATGTAAACAGTGTCTGTGCATTGTTATATATTTTTTTCACAGTTACCTACTTTATTTTAACTTGTCAAAACTAAAAAAAAGTACATCACCGTATAAAGAGTTCAGATGCAAAAAATACATCTGACAACTTTCTTCAAAAAATTAATTTTTATCAGGCTTCGATGTATAGGTTTCTATGCAAGTAGTGGTACTTCTCATTAGGCTAAGGGTGGGATTTTAACGAGTTTGAAGTAAAAGTATTTGATGCACGTATAATATGTGTGCTGTGTTAGTCTTTGTCAGCACTTCTTTTCCTTACCTTCCTTTTGCTGGAGAAATGATCCAACTGAATGGCCTAATGTGAAATACCCTGACATCTACAACTATTTGTCCTTAAATGCTTGTTTTTGGGGGGTCGACAGCTTATAAAAACGTAGCTCTGTGTTTTTTAGCTTGTTTAGTGTACACCTTGTCACACAGCAGCTTTTAGATATTGTTCTGTTTTTTGTTATAAGTCTGAAATGACAAGAAGGCAGCTTCCCGCAATACAAAGTCAATGGAGCGTTGGATTGTTTTCCCCCCGGTGTGGGCGTGGCCTAAATATGCCCTGTCTCTATAGGAGCACCTAAACGCATTCATTCAAGCTTTAAAACATGCTGAAACTAAAGAGAAACAATGGCATCAGTCCTGCTAGGTGGAATTTTACAATGGAGGAAATGTTCGTGGAGCAACAGCAACAATACTCCCGCATTTATGATGAGGAGCTACCATGACAGACTGAAAAAAGGTCATATAAAAACTATTTTACCTCAGTTCTCTTTGACAGTCCATGCTGTCCTCTTCATGCAATCCATATTTGTGTCCAATGTCAGGTTTTCTTTCTTTTTGGGGGTGACAAGACAGGGCACTTCGGGTGGTTATTAGCCTCCACATCGTCCATTTAAAATCCTTTAATGGACGACAAACCGTTGATTATCCCTTACTTAAATCACTCACATGTTCCTTCCAGAGTTAAGTAGCCCCCTCTTGACAAGAGGTTCTGCTCATCCCCAGTCACTGAGACCGATGGTGGAATCAGGGCATCTTTTCAGCATCAAAAGTCATTGGGAGTGGAGCGGTTTTGTAGGTTGTCGTGTTCGGCCCCATGAACAGGCGTTCCTGCCCATACCTTGAGGACATGGTGTAGTTTTTAATGTAGTACGTTACACCCTCTTTGAAGGCTGCCCTGTCCGAAGAGGACTGTGTGGCATATACCTGACCATCAGATGACAGTGTACTAAGGTATGTGATCTCGAGTGCCAGGCCTCAACATGTTCGGACCCTTCAGTGACAGTGCTTTTTCTTAGTTTGCTAACTTCAACTTTGATGTTTCCTCTAGATGATTTGATACTTCAGTTAAGACATTTTTTCCAGAGTGAACCATTTTCTTCATCTGATGAAGATAGCTCAATCTTAAAGGCTCTGCAGTTGTCAAGGCAGCCAAAGTTTTGAGCACATTCTGAAAGGTGCAGCAATGAATGGACATTGTACACTAAAAATGTCTCCCCATACAGCTCCCGTCCTTTCTCCACAAAGTATTTCAGTAGTTGGCTGGCATATGGCCCTTGTTTTTTTTGTAAAGTTGTACTCACACTAAGCACTGTTTCCCTGAACCGAAAACGTCTTCCAACTGGGCCAGAGCCGGCTAAATGAACCACGTCCGAGCGCGGCACAGAGTGCTCGCTCTGCTCAAACAGTCCGCTCTTTGGGGGTCAAATGCACTCGAGCATGGTTCAAAACATCCACCCTAAGTTCTGGGTTCACTAAAATGCACAGAGCAGTACTGAAACACAAGAAGTGTTCATACAGGTGATTTTGTTGAGCTCCTTTCAGAACAATCTTCCCTGTGTATACAGCAAACTGTCTGAACTCTGTTGCTTTCCAACTTTCAATTTTTTCAGCCCTCTTGGCTTTCTGGTGAAGTAGTCAGAAATGTATTTCTTCAGTGTCACAAGCCTCTTGCTTACACGGGCCACATCTCCTGATGACATCCGGCACTCTGACCTATCTCTCGTCCACAAGAGCAGCATCTTTTTCATGACCCCAAGACGGCTCTGATGCATATAGTCAATGGGGAATGATTTGACCATGTCAATTGGGAGGACAGAAAAGTGAAATTTTCTCCTCTTGATGGTGTTCTGGTTGCCAGCACTCTCTGAATGATTGGTCTGTCCTCAAGGTCAGATTGTCAACTTCAGGATGGGTCATCCAACCATCCCAAGATCCCCTCTTGGTGCATCTGTCACACCCATAGTAACCAGAATACTGCTTCAAGTAAAGTCACGTTTATTTAATAGTGCTTTTAACAAGTCAGTAATGCAAAAGGACAACAGTTAAAGGCTCATCATTGAATTCATCAAGTCATCAACCAGCTCAGTTCAAATAGTATTCGATATCGCTGGAAATGAAGTGTCCCCAACTAAGCAAGCCAGAGGCCACAGCAGCAAGGATCCAAAACTCTATTGGTGACATAAATAGAGAAAAAAACCTTGGGAGATCCCAGGCTCAGTCGGCTCAGGCTTCTCTAAATTGACCATGGCTTTGGCTGGAGCATCACAGGTAGCACATCTTCGTTGGATGTTCAAACGCTTGCCTTCTCAGGTCAGACCATTCTGCATAAGTTCTGCCATTTTCTGAACAGTGTTGCAGCAGTGCAGAGGCAGATGGGGATGATGCATGCTGGTGTCAAGGTAATGGAACAAAGAACTGGCCAGATGGACAGGTTTGAGTTTTTAAATAATGGCAGTCCATCAATGTTTAAGGATAGGTCAAGTGACTGCAGATGCTCTGTTACAGCTGTGGCATATTTGCTCAGATGTTTTGAGAGCTGATCTGATACGGTCAGTTTTATTATGTCAACACCATCTCTGGTGTTAACTTCATATTTATTCAACCTGTAAAAGGGAGTTTTTGCAGTTTGTGGGAGGTCTGCCTGTCTATGTTTCTGAGGATGGTTAGGAGAGCATCAATTGCATTCTGTTTAACATAAAACATGCTGGTCCATTCTGACAGTTCTTCCTTAAGCATGGTTCGTGGCTGTTTTTGCCCCATTGACTTTCATTATAACAACATTTTTTGATTGCAAAGCCATGACATCATATAATCATGAATTCTTGATTGTTTGTGGTTTTCCCTGTTGGGAAGAGGTAAAATTTTTTACTGTTAATAACCAGGTGGTACCATTAACCATTTAGATAGGCCTGTGCAAAAAAAAAAAAAAAACTTAGTTTTTGTCTTTTAAACAGCCACGAACAGTAAATGAGGGAGAAAAAATGACAATCTGATGCTGCAAAAAAACTAACAATGCTTGAAAGCCAATGTTTTCAGTAATATTTGACATGTCCAAGATGTGATAAAAGGTAAAAAAAAAAAAAAAAAAAAAAAAAATCCAGACCACAATCACTTTTTATATTGAAAATAAGTCATTTTGTGTTTGTTTTTTTCCCAAATCAGTGACATCACTTATTAACTTGGCAATTAAAGAGTAAAAATCCTGGATTTTTTTTAAACATTTAGTAGTTTTGATCAGGACTGAGGTTGATTAACAGATTTATGCAAAAAAATAGTGGATGAAAACGTCCCAAACAGCACATAAGGGTTAAGACATTACGGATGACTAACTTGCTGGATGATGTTGATCTAAACACAAATGCTAAGAAGGTGTCTTGACAATCAGTCAAAACATACTTACAAAGCCAAAGATGCTCTGCTGTGGCTCTTAAAAGAGTCTTTGTGCTGTATGTAGCTGCTGTTGAAAAATTATATATATAATCATATATATATATGAACACCTATGAACAAATAAACAAATACAATAGAATAAACATGAACATATCATAGACATATCATATAAACATGATATGTCTAACAATATTCTGGTAAACTGAATAATCAAATGCAAAATAACAACACAGCCTTAATTGTCTTCATTAAAGATGAATCCTTGTTAAAGCTACAGAGCTACTTTAGCCTCTTGTAGTTGTTGTAGAGCAAACATTTACGTTCTGTTTTTTATTTAGTTAATTTTTTTTATGGGAATGGTAGGAGACATGGTGATTTTTATGGCACTGACTATGTGTACACACAAAAACAAGATGTTTTGTCTTGGTTTAAGTCATTTAGCAGTATTCTGCTGTAGAATTACAGTGTAATTTTTTTATAGTAATGCAAATCAGTAGTCAGTATTATTACTTAATTTACTACAAATATATTGTTAATTACAAACTTTTGAGTTGATTCTACGTAAAAAATTTAGAGTCAAAAGAGTAATGTGGCGGCATACTATAACTACTGAGTGACTAATTTGAAAAAAATTCACATTATTGTTTAATGTGGACATAAGCCGTTTTCTGTGAATGTGCGAGACTTCTGGTTCATTAGCTGCTGTAGGGAAACAACAAGAATAACAAGTAAATGGTAAAACTGTTTGCACTACAAGCCAGTGTGTTCATAATTAAAATAATACATAACTAATACTTAATTACTTAACGGTTTTGATATTACAAATTTGTCATTTTCATAATAGATTTTCTTTTATTACTATTATTTATTTATTTATTTATTTTTCAAGACTAAATGATTCAATTTGGAAGTGATAGCAGGATTGAAGCATTTATGTTGACTTCAGGCAGTGTTTTTGTTTACATTTAGATTCTTTAAATGAGGTGAATACTTCATCCCCTAGTGAAAAAAACTGCATACTTAAGCACAATTTATTTGTATGTACTTTAGTATAACTAAATCCTGTTGTGGCACACTATAAACTGGTACACTTAAGGTCTGTTAAATTGGAACAACTAGTTTTATACTAGATATATTTTAGTTGTGCAAAAGGAGTGCTTAAGTTCAACTGAATAAAATAGTTCCACTTTAGCACAAACAAGTATAAGTATACTTAAGTACACTTTAAATATTCACTCTTGTATTTAAGTTTTGAAATGCAGAATTAACTCAGCATAAAGTTCAAATGTGTTTTACTGACATTACAAACAGTATTCAGTTACACTGTAAGAGTGTTGAACACATCAATATTATACTAATTAAAAACTGAAAACTTCTGTTGCATACTTCTGGCGTTGGATTTTATGATGGGGACGCAGGTAAGGTTTTCTTCTGCTGACTCTTCCATGAAGGTCTTGTCTGTGCAAGCATCACTGCACAGTGGAACGGTTTACCACCACTCTTTTTTTGGTTTTCTTGGTCTTCCAGATCTCATCTTGACCTCCACAGTTCCCCTGAACTGCCATCTCTTAATTACATTTCTCACTGTGGAAACTGCAAGCTGACAACACTTTGCTATCTTCTTGTAGCCTTCTCCTGCATTGTGGGCAACAATAACTTTCATTTTCAGAGTCTTACACAGCTGCTTAGAGGAACCCATGGTTGTTGAGTGTCTGCAAGTGTGTGAACAAGGTTTGAAGAGTCAAAGTATTTGTAAAGCTTTGAAATTGGCATTTACTAATGACAGCTGTTGCCATGCATCAGATCTAACGAGCTGATTAAGGTCTGAAACCTTGTAAAAAGAATCTGAGACTCTGCAACTCTTAGAGTGCTCAAACTTTTGCACAATGCCATAATAATGTTTTTATTTTTTATTTTTGTTCAATTTATGGCATAAGAAGTAACTATGAATCAGTATTTGCTGAAAATATTGTGCATTTTTCCATTCTTCTTTTCCATTTTCCATTCCATCTTTTCAATTAAAAAAAATCACCAAAATCTGTTATTTATCCAGGGGTGCCTAAACTTTTGCATAAGACTGTATGAGAAGGGGAAAAATGACCGACTGCTGATTTAGTTTGCATTTTCATGGCACTTACTATCAAGATTTTGGCAATTGGGCATTGGCATATAGCCGGCACGCTATGCTTCTGAATTTCCTACGGTGGTTTCAAGTCGATTTGGAGAAACAGTTTCTAAAATATTGGCAAATGTTTTTAAGCGCTAAAATGCTACATTGCACAAACCATAAGGCAAACCCTGGCATGTTTGGTATCGCTGGACTCGGCAAGGATTCAGGAGTCTAAAAAGGTAACTCTCGTGAAAATAAGTTTACCGTACCCAAAGTTATAATCATGTGAATATTTAATTTTACCACTAGGTGGCGCTGGCTCGAAACTTGCTGATGACCCATGCTAAGATTTGTAACGATACGTCAATGCGTTCATAAAATATATCATTTTACTACAAAATTCAAAATGGCTGACATGGGAAAATTGCCTATCATTTGACTCGGCATTATGCACCAAATCTAAATGGACCAGTTTTGTGATTTTTGGCCTAACCATTCAGAAGTTATAAGCTAAAATAGCCATTTTTTGTATCTCCTGACCACTAGGTGGCACTGTGCTGAAACACTGCAGGTAGTCTCAGGTCATGCTTGTTATAACACACACCAAGTTTGGTCTCAATATGCCTAACTGTTGCGGAGATATAGCCTCACATCCATTTTGGCACACTTTCCGTAGAATTTGTTTGTGCGTTATTCGAGAATAGTTTGAAGAAAAAAATTTCATTCCATAACTTTTTGCCAGCATGGTCTGAAGATGATCTGAGACAATTTTGGTAAAAATCAGACAAACCATTTAGGACGAGTTCGAAAAATTCAGGTTTTACGAACTATTAAAAATAGAAAAAATAAAAAATAAACCTCATGATTTTTGAATTGTCCATTCGAGCATGAGCCAAGGATTCACAGATTCACAAGTTATTAGCATAACAAAAGTGACATTTTGGACAAGTGGTGGCGCTAGAGAGTTTGAGTTAGAGGCCGTTTCTCAATATGCGTACTTGTCTGGACTTGTGTTCTTGTGGACTTGTGAAACGTCATCTGTCGTCGCCCAAATACTGTTCCAATTCAAAGTTCACATCTAGCCAAGTACAGTTCAAATCCCCGGATGTGTTCTTGCTCCGCCCCTTTTATCAAGGATGCATCGAGAGGTGACTTTTGCGAACTTGAGGCAGTCAGGTATCCCAGAATGCATTTCGTACCAACCAGCGAGCGTTACATTTTGCTGTTATTTTGTCATGGAATGTAGTTTTAAGCGTATTTCAGGCGAGAATGTAGTTGTTTAACACTCAAATCCACGGTTTATTGATAAAGACAGCGCCTATTTGAAAATTTGCTTCGCCGATTTCGGAGACGTGAGTTCCAGACGATCAGCGGGTGCTCAGTGCTCCTGTATCCCACAGAGAGCGTCTCAACTCGGCTAGTCCTTCTGACATTTGCCACTGGTTCTGATATCTCTGTAGTAGATAAACATGAGGTATAATTCGTTTTGGGCAAAACTAAGTAATTTTTTGGTATTATGAATATATTATTTGTTCTAGGTCTTATCATTTTGGCTGACGACAAAGTTGTTTCTTAAATTATTTATCAATCGTAAAACAGCGCTGACTTTGTAGCATGCATTTGACTTAACGTTAATTGTTTGCTTTTATCCTTATTTCCTATTACATACGGATCTTATACTTTATAATCGCTATTATTGTTCATTAAAACTGTCATTTAACAAAAAGGCAGAGTTGTGTTTGTCATATTTTTTAAATGAAAACGAAAAGAGGGTTGTGGTTTATATTTTGAAGAAAACGAAAAGAGGCAGTGGTGTTTGATATAATTTCTTTCTGTTGTATTGCGTGTACGTGTTGCATGAACCATATTTTTGTGGCTATTAATATGTTTAAATGTTAACAAAAATAGGCCGTGGTGGTTTATATAATTTCGTCTTATTGTAAATCCATAGTGAGGATAGACAGAGTAGAAAAGGCGAGCTGACTGACGTTATCAAGTACACAGCTGTATCATGTGCAGAATTACCAGACTTGTGTCCTCCCGTCCTTGGGAGTTCGCACTCCCAAGTCGAACTTGTGAAGTCCGAACTACCAAGGACGCAAGTCCAAACTTTGTGTACTTGGTATTGAGAAACGGCCAGAGACTCCAAATTTGCTACAGTTACTGTTGAGACTTCTATCAGTCTGCCAAATTTCATAACTTTCCTGCAAGAGGTTCTATGGGCTGCTCTAGACTCAATGGCGGAAGAAGAAGAATGCCAACGGATTTTTGAACAAGCACTGAAGATAGTCCAGGTATGCCTGAAACATTTTCCGTTTGCACAAGTGCACAAACAAAAAAGTGACTGTGCACATACAGTTTTTGTTCATAACCTCTGTAAATTTTCAGGAATAAATTCTTGTTCAAAGGTCATTGAACTTTGCATTTTGTTTTTGTGTGCAGATTCTGTGTTTTTTTTTTTTTTTTGCAATTCATTAACACATTTTTATCAATCAAATCTGATGTTTACGAAGCATTTGTAAGTCCAGAGGAGAGTTTTAGGGAAGGTCTGTTTGCCGTGTTTCGTCATCTGTTTCTGCAGTGTACAGATGGTAGCCTACTTACCTTGCAGACGGTTTTATCCAAAATGATTTACATTGCATTGAAGGTAAACATTCAGATCATGTGTTCATGGTAACTGAACCTTTGCATTTCTGCCACCATGATCTACAGTTTGAGCTACAGGATGTTCTTGTAGTTTAATCAAACATCTTTGTGTGATAATCTTATGACCAGGATGTATTCAGTGTAAACGGGGATCTTTCATTTCTTCAGTTGGGTACATTTCAGTAGTGTTTACTTTTACTTTCATTATTCCACATATTTTGCAGGAATATCATAGTTGATTTTACATGACTCTGTATTAATTTTTTCAAAACACAATGATTAATGCACTGGGTTTGGTTTGTTTTAACCTGACACAACATTGACATGCTTTCAAAAAGTTCATCAACATGACTTCAAGTACAGTTAAATAGCATTTAAATACCTTTGTAATACCTTTGTAATACCTTTATTACAAAATCATTATTCATGTTACTGTGTTAAAACATTCCATACAATGCACTTTACAGATGTCAGTTAAAATATGATTTAATAGCTGATGTTTAGTTTTCTCTTGTAAATATAAAATAAGGGTGTGACTAAATTGTGCACAGTGTATTCTACATTTGTGCATCTGGGTAGTTTGGTTGAAAGAGCAAATATGCATCTGTGCTGTACTTAATTTATTTTCTATCTTTATATCTTTCATATTTATTCCTAGATACTAATTCATTTTCAATCTATAATATCTTTCTGCTTTTGTTTAACTTAATACTGTTTAATAAAAGATAGATGTAGTTATTCTCGAAATTTAGGCTCGTTCCAACATTTGTGGTGTAGAATTTCTATTGGTATTTCTGATATTCAAGATTGGGTCAGGTCAGATTTAAAACAAATGTAATAATTAATAATGAAAACTTGTTTAGTACACATTTATTAAAACAGCCATGAAAGTATTGTTCCTGTCATTTCATTCAGACTCTTCTGAGACTGAATTTCATTGAAGAGACAATGGTTTGGGAGGGACTTCAGCCAGTTAAGGCTTGTTAAATAAACCGGTATTTCCGTTAAATCTGTTTGTTCAACCAGACACTCGACACAGTTGGTGTGTACAAAATTGCATCTGTCAGTGTTTTTTAAAAAAACTATTATAGTATTTAACTAGATAAAGTTTGTCGAGACAAACTTTAAGTTGGCTTGAGAAAGCCGGACCAGAAAGATTATAAAGTTTAAAAGTTTTAAAAAGTTTAAAAGTTTAGAAAGTTTAAAGAGTTTAAAGCATTTAGAGAGTTTTTAAAAAATGATTAGCCAGTTACTAGCATGTTGCTAGCATGTTCCTAGCATGATTAGCAAGTTTTAACATGTTGCTAGCATGATTAGCAAGTTGTTAACATGTTTCTAGGATGATTAGCAAGAAGCTAGGTTGTTACTAGCATGTTGTTAACATGACTAGCATGATTAGCATGATGCTAGCATGATTAGCATGATTCTAGCATGATTAGCCAGTTACTAGCATGTTGCTAGCATGTTCCTAGCATGATTAGCAAGTTTTAACATGTTGCTAGCATGATTAGCAAGTTGTTAACATGTTTCTAGGATGATTAGCAAGAAGCTAGCATGTTCTTAGCATAATTAGCAAGTTATTAGCATGTTGCTAGCATGTTCCTACATGATTAGCAAGTTACTAGCATGTTCCTAGGATGTTGCTAGCATGATTAGCAAGTTACTAGCATGATTCTAGTATGATGCTAGTATGATTAGCAAGTTACTAACATGATTGTAGCATGATTTTAGTATAGTTAGCAAGTTTCTAGCATGATTATAGTATGGTTCTAGTATGATTAGCAAGTTACTAGCATGATTATAGTATGGTTCTAGTATGATTAGCAAGTTACTAGCATGATTATAGTATGGTTCTAGTATGATTAGCAAGTTACTAGCATGATTTTAGTATGATTAGCAAGTAGTTAGCATGATTTTAGTATAGTTAGCAAGTTTCTAGCATGATTATAGTATGATTACAGTATGATTAGCAAGTTACTAGCATGATTCTAGTATGGTTCTAGTATGATTAGCAAGTTACTAGCATGATTCTAGTATGATTAGCAAGTAGCTAGCATGATTTTAGTATGATTAGCAACTAGCTAGCATGTTTCTAGTATGATTAGCAAGTAGCTAGCATGTTTCTAGTATGATTAGCAAGTAGCTAGCAAGTTTCTAGTATGATTAGAAAGTTAGTTTGAATGAGTTTGAATGGATTAGAAATAGTACATAGAAGGGAAGTTAGATTGAGTCTCAAGGGATTCTGGGAGTTCTGACAGTCTCAAAGGATTCTGGGAGTTTTGACAGTTGAAATTTGAATGTCTTGGCTCATTTGAACATTCCGTCAATGTAAGTCTATGGAATTTTTCCGAGTTTTAATCGTCATTTTTACGAAAATCGTTAGTCCGATCAGTTAGAAAAGATATAGCAACTCAGTAGTGTTAATTTCGTCAGACAAGACAAGACGAAATATGTTCGTCAACGACCTTTTTTTTCATGACTAAGACGAGACGATGACAAGACTGCACCACTGTCCAAAAACACTGACTAAGACTAAATTAACATGCATTATTGTTGACGAAAAAAGACGAGACGAAAATGTTTTGCATAAAATAAAAACTAAGATAAAATCTCTCTTCACTTTTGTGTACAATCGTCTCTGCTTTTTCATCAGCTGTTACGGCTTTAAAATATTCAGAATGAGTTCGCGGCTTCGCGCTGTTGCTCAAGTTACAGGTCTCATACTCCTGCTGAACACACAACGCGAACACAAGTGACGAGCGACGACGACATTCTAGGTCGAAGGAAGAGGCTCGATATTTGGTCGCATTTTAAGTACAATGACACTGACAAAAAGTCAGAATGTGTCATAACTGACGGGAAACACTGCGGACAAAGAATTTCGGGGAAAAACACCACCAACCTTAAACGACATCTAAAGGCTAACCACCCACACATTCAGGTAAATTAACGTCTCATAAGCTAATGCTGATTTTAGGCATCTACGCTGTAAATCAACCAGTTAGCTATGGTGTTTTATCACATTAAGCAGGTTATATATATTTTATGTTAACTTATTTTACAGTAAAGTAGGCCTATTCTTTTCAGTTTTTCTGAGTATATTTATTTTATTTCTGATTTGAACATAAACATGAGACACAAGGCAACCAAAACAGTTTTAAAAACCTTTGTAACTTAAGTTGTCAGTCGGAGTCTGTTGGGACCCAGCTTTTGAATTGTGTTGGTTAAAATAAAATGCTCTTCAGAACAGGTTAATCATTTGTGAATGTGTCTCCTAAATCAGAAATTGAAAACCAGACACGTTTAACATTTGCATTCAACAAAAATCATTCAACAAGTGTATTTTGTCAGGTAATTATGACATTTAACCAATGTTTGAGATATGTGAAACACTTTTTTTACTGAAATGTGTATCAGTAATAATCTCAGTAATAATGTGTTATTTTAAAAAAAGACTACAATTTTTTGACTAAACCTAGACTAAAATATATTGAGTTCTTTTTTGACTAAAACTAGACTAAAATTAAAAGACTTTTAGTCGACTAAAACTTGACTAAGATACCTTGAGTTTTCTTTTGACTAAAACTAGACTAAAATGATGAGACTTTTAGTCGACTAAAACTTGACTAACAAAAAAGGTTTTTGAATGACTAAATATGACTAAAACTAACAAGGACATTTGGCACAAGACTAAGACTAAGACTAAATTAAAAATAGGTGACGAAATTAACACTACAACTCAGGTCAGATCAGTCTGAAGATCTGGGCTGAGTTTGGAGTTTGTAGAGTTAAAGCTCTAGGAGGAGTTAGTGTCGACAGATTTAGTCTCCTAAGAATAATAATAATATTAAGTTTAAATAGAATATCAGTAAGTTGGCTTTCTCAAGCCAACTTAATTATACATTAAAGTAAATTGTTTTGCTGTAAGCAGACTGGAGAGTGACAGTGAAGATCTTCAGTCAAACAATTACCATGAATTACAGGTATGTTAAAATTTATGTATTTTCAATATAAATTACGTGATCCAAGACTATACCATGGTCACTATGAAATACTGGAAGTAATGACAAGTTATAGCTGTTAATGTTGTTTACAGTGCAGTATTTGACAGTAAAGGTGAAAATTACAGTTATTTTTATCAGTTATGACTTAGCATAACACTTTAGGTCAAATTATGACTCGTTTAAATGCATTAATTTAGTACAATTAAAATTGCACAAAGGGACACTTGTGGTTTTCCTGGTCAAAAATGACTGAACTCCAAACAATTGCTTATAAATCTCTTATTATGCTCTCTTATGACCAAATATTGAATTCAATTTTTTTGCCAGCTTGTTTTCTTTCATTTAGGTTTTGTGTTTCTATTTGCATCTGGTTACTCGTAAGCTTATATATCCGAAAGTAGGCACCTCATTTTTTGAGTAAAAAATTTTTTTTTTTTTTATAAATTTACGGATAATTTTCACAATATGAGATAAAAGCATTTAAATTTTTCAGAATTTTTTAATTTTCATTTTTGACAACTCGCACTTGTCAAAAATGGCTGGCCATTGAAAGTGAATAGGGAAGAATGAAAGTAAGAGAATCAACTAGTGTTCAGGAGCATGTTGTGCTTGCAAACAGAAAGGCCTTGGACCTGTGCGTGTGTGGATGTGTATATACTCACACCATCTCAAACACACACACACACACACACACACACACACACACACACGTCCATGCAGTCAAGCTATTGTGAGTATTATACCTATTTCATCCTACCCTGAACTGCATGCAATAATATTATAAGTCTTTCTCTATCTCTCACACAAACACACACGTTCAAACTGCCCAGTCCAGTTATTCATTGACGTGGTTCTCTATATGGCAATGCTAATGTTTAGTTTTCTGTCAAAATTGTCAGAATTGTTGTTCCATGATGTATCCTGCACACTGACACTGTCAAATAGAGACAATATGTAACTGAAATATAGCAGTTTTGGTTTCTTGTTCCATGAAATGTTATAATGTAAATAATCTTAATGTGTTCTTTCTTGTATGTCACAATGGTCAGATTTAACAGGGAACAGCATAAATTTTACTTTGTGCCCCTTTTCAGAACATAAAAGCATTTCAAAATAAAGGTCCTGTTTTTTGTGATTTTCCCCAATCACTTTCAATGGCCGCCCATTTGTGACTTTGTGTGATTTCGTACAAAATGAAAGCATTTTAACTTCCTGATTAAACATTAAAGTGCACTCGTGTGATAAACACTGTACATTTTCATAATTTTTTACTTCATATTGTGAAAATTCTGCAGATTTTTTTTTTCACTCAAAAAATGAGGTGCCTACTTTCAAATAAATAAGGCCTATGATTAATTAGATGCAAATAGAAACACAAAACCAGCCCTAAATGAAAGAAAACAAGTTGACAAAAAGAATGAATCCAATATTTGGTGATAATATAGCATAATGAGAGATTTATAAGCAATTGTTTGGAGTCACTACAAGTGTGACTAGGTGGAAAATAAAAAACACTTTTTTTTTTTAAATTCTGAGAAGTACTTATACCCTTTGTAAAAAATAGTAAGTTTGAGTCCAACGCGATAACGTTAACTAGTATTTTCATGAAAAAGATACATCAGTGTGTATTCAAAAATGTATTTTTTGCTAGTAATTCATTTAAATCTCTGAAACCTAATTTTATGTGGTTGAAAACACTTAACCAATATCTCAACATTTCAAAGCACCAAGTGAGCATGTCTATCTCTGGCTCAGTGCCAGACAAGGTGCAAAAGCACGTTAGAATTTGGCAGTGAAAGTTCTGAAGTGGCACAAATCAGATCCAAGGGGTACACCTCGGTTGAAATCACGTTTTATTTAGATTGCTTTCCATGTTTAAAATCATATTCCGGATGTCGAGGGGTCCTTCAGATCATTTGGCAGTGTAGTCTCCTGGTTTGTTGTGTGCTTTCCTTGCTCCTCATGTTATGTTGGCTGCATTCCACTACACTTTTATACACAAACTTCCCTACGCACTTCCCCTGTGGGAATCCCTGCTGTCATTTTGAAGTGTGTTCCACTTTGTAAAGTGGAAGAGGGAAGTTTATATGGACAGACCCTCAACCCCACGATTTTGACCAAGGGAGCAAGTTTACTGCACACTTTAGGCCGCTCCATAGACCACAATACAACACGACTATGATGTCATTGCAGGTGTTCAATTTATCCTCTTCCCAAACAGCTCTGTAAAATAGAAATTATCTTTTAAAAACATTCTAAAAAGCCCAAACATATTATAATAAAACAATAAATAAATAAATAATAAAACAACTCCATAGTGGCTTTTAAAGGGATAGTTCACTTTGAAATTAAATTTTGATATGTTTTAGCTTACCCCAAGGGCATCCAAGATGTAGGTGTCTTTGTTTCCGCAGTGGTTTCAATTTTGATATTTTTAGGTCCAACCGTTCTTGTCTGTCAGTCATATAATACATGCCTATGGTCACCTCACAAAAGAAAATGCACAGATTCAAATTAAACAGTTCAAATTAAACAATTCCCCATCGTAAGTACACATTAATGACCTAAAACACGAAACGAGTGGTTTGTGTGAGAAAACGAACAGTATTTATATTGTTTTTACCTCTTGTAAACAACCATGTCCAAGTTGAAGGGGCACTCTATCTGGCGCTACTCCCGGAAAGCGTCGGACGTGATCCATTGCGTGAGCACAAGTAATTCTTTTCTTTTTTAAACATCCCTAAACATACCTTTTTTAACCATTTCTTGTTTAAACATCCCGGATAAGCGCAAACGAGTACCATTTCTGTTAGCCGTCTTACGTACAATCTCTGTTCTGTGTAAACAACGAGTGACGTTCACACGCGAGAGATCACTTCCGGAGCTTTCCGGACAGACAAAAACGGTTGGACCTAAAAATATCAAAATTGAAACTGCTGCGGAAACAAAGACACCTGCATCTTGGATGCCCTTGGGGTAAGCTAAAACATATCAAAATTTAATTTCAAAGTGAACTATGCCTTTAAGTGGTCAAGGTCATGCAATGTAATCAATAGCTATGTTTCCATCACCTATTTTGAGGTGGTTTTTGACTTTGACTTTGTGAAAAAAGGTTAATGCGAACAAGGAGTGATGCAATGACCTCACAGCACATGCAGAGATGGAGTTTACTGCATTTACCAATCTGCTCTGAAAACAATGGATCACATTGAGCAAAGTGATGTTTTGCTTCCATACACTTATTTTATTAAATCACAGTCTTTGTGCACTGTAACATATCATGCTTTCTATTTTAGTTCTTTTGACAGATGATTTTCCAAAGCAATGGCCCAAACCACAATTTTACAGACCTTTTATATTATGAAGTTTAAAAAATATTTGCAGTTTATTATGAAACTGGCAGGACGCTTCAGAGTGAGAATAGTTTGAATATTCCTAATCATCCTAACTTTTACTTTCTATTGCTGCAAAAAAAAATAAAAATAAAAAATGGGTACATGTGGAAGAGAGATGGTCCTTGGAAATAACTAGCCCTGGGGCTTTGCAAGTCATAATCCATTACTGCTTGTGTTAGCTCTCCAATAATATGTTTTTTTCAAATACAATCTGTATTTGGATTGTCTTCCTAAAATATTTTTGGTACAATATGTTCTTGTTAAAAAAAAATATTTAACAGAATGTCTGATGGCTACTACTGTTTTAAAACGCTTGCTACATAAATATTCTGAGAAATGTTCACCTCCATATTTTACAGACAGCCAAGACTTCAACTCAACAAACCGACTCTTATTCATCAAGGTCCTCCAAAACAATTTCGTCTAGACACAGTGAGAAAAGTGCTTGATGATAATGGGAAAGTCAGAAAATGGACTTACGGGGAAAAAGATGACCGTAAACAAAACAAAATCATCCTGCTGGTTGGAGAGACTGGTGCTGGCAAGACGACTCTCATCAACACCATGGTCAACTATTTACTGGGGGTGAAGTTTGAGGAAGAAAAGGGGTATGAAATCACAGAAGAAGCAGCCAGTGATCAATCAGAATCACAAACCTCTGAAATCACCATGTATGAGGTCTTTCCTGAAAAGAGTTACATATCGCTCACCATCATTGATACTCCAGGCTACGGAGACACTAGAGGACTGGAAAAAGACCTGCAAGTTGCTGAGAATTTAGCCACTCTGTTTCAAACCAACGATGGAGTTCGGGAAATTGATGCTGTGTGTTTTGTGACTCAAGCGTCTAAGAATTGTCTCTGTGATAGGCAGCATTACATTATCAGCTCAATTTTGTCTTTGTTTGGAAGAGACATTGTGAACAACATTGTGTTCTTAATCACACACTCTGATGGTCTGGAACCCAAAAACATCATTGGCGCCATTAATAAAGCTAAAATCCCATGCAGAAAAGACAAAAGAGGCCAACCTGTCTATTTCTTATTCAACAATCGGCAGGCTGACACCCGTGAAAATAAAGAACGTCAAATCCGTGCTCAAAGAGACGCCTGGGAAGACAGCATGGACAGCGTGATGCATTTCCTTCAGTCTCTGGATGAAAGGAACAGAATAAGTTTGGAGTTGACTTCGGATGTCCTAATGGAGCGCATTCGATTTGAAGCATCCATCTGTAACTTACAGCTGCGAATTCAAGAGAAAGAATCAAAGAAGTCTGAAAAAAAACAAAGAAAAGATAGACAGGCGTGCAAACTTTAGCATTAGAGTAAAAAAAACAGTCAAAATGAAGGTGCACATTGAAAGCAAGTCATGGAAGCACAGGAAGGCAACAACCTGCACTGTCTGTGAGGAGAACTGCCATGAGTTTGACTGCTGGTGGGCTTCCGGTCCAAGCAAATGTGAAGTTATGAAAAATGGCTACTGCACTGTGTGCACCAGGATGTGCCATCACAGCAAACATGTCAAAGAAAACAAGAAATACATCATCAGCACCTCCAGTACGATGATGGAGTTTGATGATTTTCAAAAGAAATATGAAAAAGCTCAAGAACAAACTAAGAGGTTTTCAGTTATAATGGATCATCTTGACAAAGATCTGCAGGAGCTTGAGGACCAAAAGTTAATGCTTCTGTATAATGCTTACAAGGCCATCAAGAATCTGTCTCAGATTGCGTTAAAACCAGACTCTGCCTTCACTCTTCAGCATCTCGACTTCTTCATCCCCAGAGTGAGGGAGGCTAGGAAGGAAGACTGGGTGCGAGATCTAGAGAAAATGAAGGAAAAAGCTGTATCTGAAGAAGCAAATAAAGATGCTCTGAGCTATCTTAGAGCTGGTCTGGCAAAATTAAATCTGTGAAGTTTCTTTGCTAGGCAATGAACAAATGCATGGAGGAAAAACAATGAATCAATACAACTGAAAACAGCTTACAATGAAATATCAATGCAGGTGACCTGTAGATCTGAACATAATGAAAAAGTAGCCATCAGACATTCTGTTAAATATTTTTTTTTAACAAGAACATATTGTACCAAAAATATTTTAGGAAGACAATCCAAATACAGATTGTATTTGAAAAAAACATATTATTGGAGAGCTAACACAAGCAGTAATGGATTATGACTTGCAAAGCCCCAGGGCTAGTTATTTCCAAGGACCATCTCTCCTCCACATGTACCCATTTTTTATTTTTATTTTTTTTCGCAGCAATAGAAAGTAAAAGTTAGGATGATTAGGAATATTCAAACTATTCTCACTCTGAAGCGTCCTGCCAGTTTCCAATTACATTTAAATTAAATTAATGTTTTTTTTTATCTGTTTTAGGGACTATTTAAATGTCAAGCCACTTCAGTCCAATCTTTTAGTGTGAATTGTAATATTAAATATCAGTTATATGTTGGGGTAGTGGGTTATATCACACAGAAAAATGTCACATCTGAGAATGTTGGTGCGTTTACTCCTAAGTTATCCTAGTTAAACTCTATTACAATGTATTTTCATTAATTGCTGAAATCTGTCCTTGTTATCTCTTTTGTTTGGAGTATGATATATATTGTATGCCTTTCTCTATATCAAAATTCTTGTTAAATAAAATAACTAAATAAATTGAAATAACCTTTTAACTGTCTGTTACGTCCAGAGCTGTAAGGTTCTGTGATTTGTGTTTTTTTTTCCTCTCCGTCTCTCCCTCCCTCTCTTCCGCAGATCCAGTGTCTCCGCCTGCAGTTAATTGGAACTTGGCTGCAATTGGGTGATGGGAGAGGAGAGGGATTCAGTTTCCCTCAGACCAGCTGTTGGTGGTGGATTTGATGGGTGCGGTGGGTGAGGACTCGGCCTCTCCTCCAGATTGTTTTCGGTGCAGTCTCAGTGTTTGGTGTATACTTATCTCATGTAAGATTGAATTACTAAAGCAGCTTTTCTGACCCCCTTTGTCTCATTCATGTACACCTAAGATTGAGACTATTTATCTAGAGAAGTGTTGCTTATTGTAAATACTTTATGTTCTGTTTTGTTTGGGGTTAAGTAGGAAGGTGGGTGCCATTTTGTTTTGAACTGATAAGTTTTCTCCTGTTTACGTTAGTTTAGGGAGTTAGTTTTATTTGCTGTACTTTTGTTTTCTTTTCTTTGCAGCTTAGTTACTTAATCATCAATAAGGTAGTTTGTTATGTTTGTTATTTTGGCCTTGCCCCCTTCTGAAGTTGATACCCTTCTCTTTTTGCTGGATTATTCTTTTGTAAATAAAAACAAACTTCTCTTTTGCTGCAGTGATGTGGTTGCGTGAATCATTGTGACCTTAATCGGGCTTGGAGACGGCGTTTCTCTCCTGTCGCACTGTCCATCCCCACCAACCAATTTAGTTCTGTTGCGGTCTCCCTTAGATCGTTTTTAATCGTAACACTGTCCATATCTTAAGGTTAGTGACAAATGTAAGGATACAATGCTTCACACACACACACACACACACACACACACACACACACACACACACACACACTCTAACATAGGCATAGGCTAATGTTGTTAGCACTGCTCTGACAATTAAAAACTAAAAAAACTACATGACATTTCTCACAAGTGAGGTAACAACTTGTGAGAAGAATGTTTCTGGAAAGATTAATTTGTTTAAGCACACACAGACATCAACAGCCAGAGTATTAATCTCAACAATGGTGACAAACAAAAGAAAATTGTAAGAATAAAATAAATTACAAAGACAATTCAGCTCATAATTTATTCATGCTGCAATGCATGATGGGACCATGGAGTTTGATTGGCTACAACATGCTTATTGTTTGATACCTACCGTTGTTGTGATTCTCATGCTGATTCTTCATGTCTGTGTCTTAACTAAATTTTTTTTTTTTAGTTTTTTAGTTTTTGATCAAAATAAATTTAGAAACATCTTTCTGCTTAAAGATATATTGCCCACAGGGTTGATGCAATCAGTAAAGAAACCTAACTGTTATACAGGTCACTACATGAGGTTATAACAAAACAAAAGACACATGGATACCTTTCCTTTGATTTGGCTGGCTATCACAGCAGCCAAACAAACTCTAATGTTGGAAATGTAAGGGTCAAGAGACTAACTAATGCAAACACTGACCACTATAATGGTTGCTTAAAAATGTTGATTTTCTCCTTTGGTTATTCTGCTTGTTAACATGAGGTGTCTTCAATAATGATCAATCATCACTTAATTAATCACTCAAATACCTAATTAACTCTTACACTGCTTCCGTGTTACTTTTAACACCCTGCGGGTGGTTCCCATATGAACACCGAGTGCTGTTGTTTTAACACCAGGGAATTTACTCTGCAGGTGTCCATTTGGAGCCTTTAACCTAAATCTTTTTTCTAATATATGCATTAGATGGAACACAAAAGCTCCCTGTAACAGAAAGAATCGGAATCAAAACTTACTGGTCATGCATCCCTCAATGAAACCGTCTCACAACAGCGATGGCTTCTCTCCCTCCTCAGAACTATTTTTAGGGTCTGATGTATCCACCTAAACTTTTAAGCTTAAACTTTTCTGGAATAACTATTAGACAGTCCCATTTTGGTTTAAAACACAATGGCACCTCACAGGTTGAACACATGACTAGTGTCTTCTGGTGGCATAGCTTGCACTTTTGCCGTTCAACAGTGTTGTCATCTGTGACAGGCTTCGGATTATGGCAATCAACTTTTGAAGCCTGCAAGTTCCAGAACAAGTATTTCCTTGAATGCTTTCTGGGTCAGGGGTCTTTCATACTTTGCTCTGGCCAGATGCTGATGCAAAATGAAGGCATTGACAACAACATCTACAAAGTGGTAAAAGAAGGATCGATACCATTTCCGTGTCTTGTGGAGCACTTTGTAGTATCCAATGAGGGCATCAGATAGGTGCACTCCCCCATAGCACAGCACCTGGAATAGGCACATGCACATGAGACCACTGCCCATTATTGTCCTTCACCCTCCTTTGCACTGTGTCACCTTCATATGCTTTGTGGAAAGTGGAGCACATCAGTACTTCCCTGGTGTCTTTCCATTCCACAAACAGCAGCTCACCCTCTCGGAGCCATCGCATGGACCCTCGTGGAGCATTCTGTGGCAGTCTTTTGGTGGTTGCCTTTGGGAAACCAATCCTGTTTGGACGAATGGTGCCACATGCCCAAATCTTCTTAGAGAAGAGGTCTCTGAAAAGCATGGGACTGGTGTAAAATTTGTCAATGTACAGCTTGTAACCAGCACCCAACATCTTTTCATCTGAGTGACATGACAGACTCAGCTCAGCCCGTTCTGAGATGGCATGGACTTGCCCTCATACATGAAGAACTCACAGGTGTAACCACTCAATGAGTCTGCCCAGACAAAAAGTTTGTAGCCCTGTTTAGTGGGTTTGTTCTTCATGTACTGCTTGAGTCCAGACCTCGCCTTAGATGCCACCATCCTCTCATCTATGGAGATGTTCTGGTTTGAATGAAAAAAAATGGTGTCTTAGAGAGACTTGATCTTTCCCAAGCGGTCATAGGCTGCTGTTCCCTTCTTTTCATTTTCTTCATCATTCTGAGGATTGCTAAGATGATACATAGGCATTTGTGTGCTGAACAATGGTCTGCAGCACAGATGTTGAAAAGAATTCTGAAACAACTGCAGTGCTATGTATGATGCAGTTGTCACCAACTGTGGCCCAGGTTCAGGAGCAGGCCTAAACACAGTCTCAGAAGGCCTGTTGAAGGATAAAAGAGGATTACATATGCAATTCAGATTCAATTTCTTCGCTCCGGCAGTGACGTCATAGGCTGTCGCTGGCCAATACTGTTATAGTTTTTGTATGTAGCTTCAAACACGGGTCATGAAGGAGACGTTCCCCATTGTGACCCCTAGAGGATGCAGTTCGATGTTTCCCTCAAAAGGAAACAAGCTTTTCTGTCAGTGAGCTGGGGAAAATAGCCATCTCTAGGGTTAGGGTTATTTTCTGAGGTAAATCTTTACTTCACAAGAAATTTTGTTCACACATTTGGCTTATTAATTGAAAGTCATTGATAAAATATATTGTTGAAGGATAGATTTACCTCAGAAAACAAGCTTTTCTGTCAGTGAGTGAAGAAAAGGGCTGTCTCTAGGGTTGGGGTTAGGTTCATCTAGAATGAAGTAAAAAAAAAGAATAGAGAAATCATGTCAGACTACATTTAAAAAAAAAAAAAAAAAGAAGAATCCCTGACAGGAACATTCATTTTCTGAGGTAAATCTTGGCTTCAAAAGATATATTTAAAATTGTGACTGGTACTGTCTAAATGTACATACTTCACTGTAAATATTTTGTGTGTTTTTCTCTTACCCTTAGGATGGCAACACCAAGGCCATACACACGGCCAAGTGTGTGGCACATAGGACCACTAAGAAAGACGTCTCTTATTGTTATGAGGTAGACAAAATAAAAATGGAATAGTATTTCATTATTTCAGTCATTATAGAATTAGGGAACGTGTTCAGAATTTGAGGAGGGGCAGACATATTTTCTAAAAAATGTCACAGTTAGGTCCAAGTATGGCCGCCAAAATGTATATTTTGGTAGGACATCAAGCAAATTCAGGGCAGAACCATTTGCCTTGTTAAAAGGGGGACTACTTGACCATCCAAGGCCAAGTTGAGAAAGTTAGTTATTTTAATGCTGTTAATGAATATCTGGAAATAAAAGTTAATTTGCATTACTCTGTTGCTTAAATGAAGATGAAAATGAAGAATCACTTTTAATTATCTACAAGAAGTTGCAAACCATGACTGACGCAGCAGCTGTAGAGATTATTGGCGCGTTATTTAGGAATTGTGGGAAATTGAGTTGTACAAAATGACTCAATGCAGCCAGGAGTTTTAATTACACAAAAGACTACAACTACCAAACTTAACAGCAGTGCGCCTTCAATCTCACATGCACAGACGAGCACAATGAAATCACTTCACACACTTTAAGCAGTGCTGCCAACTCTTGCGCATTGAGCATGAGACTTACGCAGTTGACACTTTTCTCACGCCACACATGCATTTTCTCATGCAGTCAAACGCACCCTCAGTTAAAACTGTAGTAATAAGATACTGGCAAAACATATTTGGTAAAGGCTCCAGTGCGTATTTTTTAGGACAGAGCACGCCTCAAATGTTTACACAATGTTTACACCCTGTTTGTTTCGCAAAAAGAAGAAGTTCGCAAACTAAACACTTTATTGGTACCCTAGCATTTAATGAACGCACGCAAAGTGCATTTACTTTTTCATGACTTTTTCAATGATATGTGATTTCAGCTCAGTAATCCACCAGTTTCGCAAACACTCGGAGACATATGTCAAAATCTTGCCTTGCCTACTTTTCACAGCGATTGGTTGTCACCCGGCGTTTTTCGCTCAAGATTTGCATAAAGTTGCGGAATGTCTCAGGACAGTCTGCTACATCACGTTTCCTAGTCATATTTAGGTTTTAGCCATGCCTTAGCTTTTCCACCTCCACCTATGAATTTGCATGTTTCCAGATGTTTTTATGCACATTTTGAATGTATGCACATAAACAACTGGATGGAAACATGAATAGGCCTATTGTTACATTATGTTGAGAATTTATTTTATGTTAATTTAATTTTCATATTGTTCATTCTGTTAAAAATGTTTTATAAAAATAAATTGACTAAATGCAGTTTAAACAATTCAAGTTTGTACAATCGAGTTTTAAAACATTTGATGAAACAAATTTAAAATGAAAATGTTGTTTAATAATTTTTTGTAAATATAAAGGACAAGATATGCTTGCAGTTACGTATTAACAAGATCATAGTCATGTATATTTAAAAAAAATCTAGTTTGTACTGTTGTTACTTTTGACCCACTTGTGTGTTACTTTCGTCCCAACTGACGGGGTCGAAAGTAACAATTTGAAACTTTTCAAAGTAAAATTATACTCAAGTCTTTCTACATTTGTTCAAAATACCACCTGCTATTGATAGAACACACTTCTGAGTTATAGACCACAGCAAAAATATATCTCTGTCTACAACAGTATCTTTGTAAATGATGTTTTTTTTTTAAATGTTACTTTCGCCCCCGCTCTCCCCTACCCTGTGCAAGCAGCACAATTGCGGGAGTGATAAATCCCTGAATGGATGATTAATTTGAGAAAAATGTAATTTCTCAGATCAGATGTTCAAGCAAAGACACTGATGTCAAAATATTTTTCAAATATAGTTGCAATTATTTATAAAAGTATAATGACTAAATCTTGCAACTCAACTGCAACAGTTATGTTACATCATTTTATAATAAAAGCACAGTATGACATAATGTCCAGATGTCAGCCTAAACACAGTTTCATGGCCATAAAAAAAATCTCAAATTACCAGAAAAAATGTTGTTTGTATCATGATTAAAATGGCAAATGTGGTAAAAAAAAAAAAAGTTTTAGGCCCTGCTTACAAGTTTAGAATTTAAGACAAAATTATTGTAATTTCTTTACTGTAGAATAAGGTAAAAACCTGTGAAATACTCATTTTATTTATTTTACAGAAGTGTTTTCCAGGAATACTGTCAAAGGAATAATAATATAAAATTATTATTATTATTAATGTTATTATTATTATCAATATATTCGTGTTTACTATGAACTGATTAACAAACACGGCGCTTTTCATTTCACTCCCTTATATTGTGAATCATGAGCAGATACGCTTTACTCACGAAAAAACATAAATGTTATAAATGTAGCAGCGCAGTCTTATGACGTCACATCGCCAAACCAAAATAAAAGTCCTGTGTTGACCATAGATATACATTAGATGCAGAAACACATAGAAATAACAAACATTTCAGTATTCAGTTTAATTTGTAAGCCATAGAGCATTTTCTATACATTTGAGAAAAACTTCTTTTAAGCAGTTATGATGATTACCAAAAAAAAAAAAAAAAAAAAGGGAGAAAATTTTATTCAGGCACACATCAAGAACAAGCACGAGAATCGCAACAAAAGGTGATCATCAAATAAGCATGTTGTAGCCAATCAAAACTCATTCATGGTTCCCATCATGCATTGCAGCATGAATATGAGCCAAATCCTCTTTCTATTTATTTTGCAATGTTCAGAGATTATCTGTTATTCTGAATATACTGTTTTTCACCATTGTTGAGATTCATAAGTTGTCTGTGTGTGCCTAAATTTTTTATTTTGCTTTTTCTAAAACATTAATCTGTTGATGTTGGCTTATAAAGCTGTTGCTATCAGTAAAATAAAAATAACTCAGAGATTAGAATGTAGGTGAAATAACGATGATGTTAAAACATAATCATGTGCGCCTGATGACTGCTGCTCTTGACTTGTCTGGCTGTTTTAACATAGACACAGCAGCCAAACAAAATCTAATATTAAAGATATAAGGGTCACGTTAAAATGGATGAAAATGTAGTATTTAATGTGAGACAACTGCTATATTCAACACATGTAGAAAATGCGAAAAACATACTGCATTGTCTATTTTTCTCTCTGAACAACGATCTGAGTTACTTTCGCAATTCTCGATGCAGCGTGAATAACATACAATGGTGACATTTTTCAAGACAGAAAATCAGAATACTTTCCTAAACTCAATAGTGAAGCCATGTGAAACAGTAGCGTGATCCTCCCAGTATAGCGGAAAAACAAAGCAATTTCCCAGAACTCAACGCGACGTTGTAGCTAATGAGCAGTTGGTGGCAGACAATGAATTGGTCACAGCCAGAGCTTGGTAGATCACTTACAAGTTACAATCAGTTACTGATTCCATGACAAAAATTGTAGTCAGTAATGTAATCAGTTACATTACATATTTTAGGTAATCTAATCAGATTACTTTTAGATTACTTTTAACTCATTTATCACATTGATTTAAATATGATTATCTTGTACCATAATGATGTAAAAAATACATCATTCACAACATTCTTTGTCATTCACAACATGAAGTGCATTAAACACTATATTACATCCAGGTTTCCCAAACTAGGGTTCGTAAAGCAACTGCAGGGGGTTTGTGAGTTTAATGAAAGTGAACAATTAATTCCATCCTAAAAAATTTTATTCAAATAAATCATTTAAAAACAAAGTCCCTTTCAAAGATAGTCTGTACCCTGAATCTGATTCTGAAGATCAATAAAAAACCTTCTAGGAAAGTGTGTTAATTTACTGTATATGTAATGGAACATGGAAGTGATCCGTCTGTGGCACTGCTGAGGTGGTATGGAAGCCCAGGTTTCTTTGTCAGTGGCCTTCAGCTCATGCATTTTTTTTAGAGATGCTCCGATCAGCATTTTTGGGGCCGATCACCGATTACCGATCACCAAGATCATGATCTGCCGATTGCCGATCACTGCCGATCACAGAATGGCAGGGGAATGGGAATCTTTTATCTATAATCTAGCAGAGTTTGCACCATTTGTAGAAATGAAACTAACTCTAAATTAACTATATTGAGAAAAAAAAAAAAGTAGAAATAGGCTACAGTCAATATCTTGAAGAACCACCAAGTGTTTATTTTAGAAAATGAGAACTTAAGGCTACTGTAGGCCATCTTTCCCAAATAAGGCACAGTAACTTAAAATTATTCCAAACAAAGAGGGGTCAGGCAGACCAACACACATCAGATCAGCTTAATGGGATGTAGCCTCTTAATACACTGATTACATTTTATAATTGGCAGCAAAATGTAAAACTTGTTACACCAAAACTGGCTACTGCCACAAAGGACAAAACTATGGCAAGTGTTTTTTTTCTGTTATTATTATGAACGTCTGATGTAGTTGAGGAACCAACTACATCAGATCCAAAAAATAAAATAATGTAAGCTACTGTAAGCCAATGCCATCCTTCCTAAATAACAAGGCAGAGAAACAAGGAGGCCAAGCAGATAGTTACCAACCAGATGAACTTGGGATGGGATGAGGTTACATAGGCCCAGGCTACTTGTAAAATGTAGCCTTTTTTAATATATTAAAATTAAATAATTGGCCACAAAATGTTTCAAACCAAAATATGCTGGGCCTCGGCCTACTAACACAGAGTACAAAATCCTTCAGGTCTCAATCATAAAAGCTTTGATGACTATGAGCATCTCTGCATTTTTTGATGTCAGCAGGTTTCTTTTGTCATTAATAACGTTTGCAGCTGTGCTAAACAGTCGCTCACTATCCACACTTGTGCACGGTGAACAAAGATATGCTCTTGCTGCCTGTGCAAGTGCAGGGAAGTGGCCTTTATTTGCCTGCCAATAAGCAAGTGGCTGTCCACTGCGTGGCATTACGGCCTCTGCTAGATATTGGTTCATCTGTGAGACGATCGTGATTTCCTCATCAGTTTGTCCTGTATCCTCCTCCACCAGTTCAGCAAACATTGCCTGTAAAGAGCAAGCTGGTGGGCTTTTGTCTGTTGACCTGCTGGAACCGGGCACCTCCACGCTGCTTGTACTTGGCAGTTCAGTGTGGCAATGGGCTGTAACGACGTCCCGAAACAGATCACGCACAGTTGGTTTGAGATCCTCTGGAAAGTATCTGTCTTTGTATCTGAAATGGATATAAAAAAATGAAAAACTATGTGAAATCAATTATAGTGACATGCCATGCAGGCCACACACATACATTTGTGTCAGATTACATAGTCTAAAAAAATTAACCCTTTAATGTCGTACGTATCATATTTGATACATATTTGAGACCCATTGTGTCACCATGAGCTATAAACTTTGCATAAAAGCCTGTTGAATACAATCTTTTACTTGTTGTACAATCTGTTATTTTTTACATTTTGTTAAAGGGCCTAAATAAAGACTTCAGATAAAAATAAAAAAAAAACATGCTGTCCATTATTTCTTGGCTTAGGTATTAAAGGGTTAAATACTACCAGAGTAGCCCATTTCCAACTACGACAAAAAATATAAAATATTTTAGATTACCATAAGCCTTCCTTCAAATAAGGCATAAGAAAAGCCTAATTATCTATTTAAAACAAAGAGATAGTTGGCCAAAGATTGAAAGAGAGGGAAAGAGTAATGATAATAAGTTTCTTACCTTGGATCTAGCATCGTCGCAATTGCATATAGCTTCTGTGTATCAATGTCAGCGAATCATCTTCTGACAGCTTCCAGTAGTACTGTTTTTGATGTTTTCACACCATGGTCAGACTCCACCGTCTTCTCCAAGAGTCGGGTGAGAGCTCTTATACACGGAATCACATCCGCAGCGGACGCAGTTGATGAGCTGATCTGTTGTGTGAGCTCTTCAAACGGGGCGAGGATGGAGACCATATTTTCGATTAATTTCCACTGGTGAATTGTGAACGTGCATGGCAATTCGTGTTCTGCAGCATAGGCTGCAAGCGCCAGTTTCTGTTCTAACAGACTTTGGAACATGTACAATGTACTGTTCCATCGAGTGGACACATCCTGGCGGAGTTTTTTAATCGGCTGGCCGAGTTGCTTTTGAACATTTTCCAGCCGGGTATATGCCAACGGAGAATGCTTAAAGTGCCCAACGATGCGTCTCCCTGAGGCTGTGATATCCACAATACTTCGCTGGGATAATACCCCCTCATTCACAGCAAGATGGAGAGTGTGTGCCAGGGAAATCTGCGTCTCTCATTGCTTTCTGCATGTTTTTGGCGTTGTCTGTTACAATTGCGTGGATTTTTTCTCTTTGGATCGCCCGTGACTGAAACATGTCGCTAAATGCGTTCACCAAAGCCTCCGCAGAATGTGACCCTGTGAAATCCTGACAGTGTAGCACAATGTTGTGTCTTTCGAAGTTTGAGTCAATAAAGTGTGCTGTTAAGCTTAGCAGGGACATTGGACAGGCGTCTGCACTCCATATATCGCTTGTGAAGCTAATATATACACTATCCTTCAGAAGCCTGTCAATGTTTGTGTTCACTGTTTGGTACAGCGTGGGGAGACACACATCAGTTAGGTATTTCCTGCCTGGGCGGTGGTATCGTGGATCAAGGCGGCTTAGCAGGTGACGGAACCCTTTATCCTCCACAACTGATAGAGGTTGTTCGTCGAGGCAAATGAATTCCATAATTCTGAACGTGATGTCTTTCCACCTCGTACTATCCCTGCTGTATGGTTCACGTCGTTTAAATGCATCACTCACAGTCGGCTGGTTGAGGGATGGGGATGTTGTTGGCTTCGGCTGGTTTAGTTTCTCATACTCTGCATATTCATTTGTATGGCGTGTTCTAAGATGCCTAATCATGTTAGTGGTGTTAAAATGCCGTTGCTTGCTTCCACCTCGAGGGATTTCATCACGACATACATTGCAAACGGCTAACTTTACGTCTTTATCGGAAACTTTGAAAAACTTCCAGACGGGAGAACTCATGTTGCCACTGGTAAGCTCCACTCTGCTGTTGTTTACCTGTGCGCCGTGCATGCACGTGTGAAAAAGTCACGCGAGTAATTTACGTCAAGTGATCGGCTTTTTTGATTGGCGCTTTTGGGGTTCGCCGATCAAGCTATTTTTAGCCAATATCTGCCGATCATGATCGGTGGCCGATCAATCGGAGCATCACTAATTTTTTTGGTCCCTTGTTTGTCATTTTCCTCATAGATTCTCTGTGGGGTTCAGGTCTGGTGAGTTTGCTGGCCAGTCACACCAACACTATGGTCATTTAACCAACTTTTGGTGCTTTTGGAAGTGTGGGCAGGTGCCAAATCTTGTTGGAAAACAAAATCAGCATCTATAAAAAGGCGGTCAGCAGACACAAACATGAAGTGCCCTAAAATTTCTTGGTAAACGGGTGCACTGCCTTTGGTTTTCAAAAAACACAGTCAAATTCTTGAATCGATTCAGCTTGACAAGCCTCTCAAGGCTGCAGTTCTTTCGGTTGGTTGTGCATCTTTTTCTTCCACACTTTTTCCTTCCACACAACTTTCTGTTAACATTCTTGGGTACAGCACTTCCCGCATAACAATTTTCTGGCCCATATGTCTGGCCCAGCTCTGGGCCAAGCAAGTAGTTATACTTGGCCCAAATGCAGCAAAGAATGATGGCCCTTGTGTGGCCCAGATCTGGATTACAAACATGAGCCACACATGAGCCATAACTGGCCCAAATCCCAGCCAAACAGTAACTTATAACCAGCCCTGAACTGGCCCAGAACAAGTTTTAATAGTGCTACCCAATCTCAGCCTTCAGTCAACCACATAGAGAACGTCCTGATAGCAATCAACCACTGAATCAATGTTAAAAATAGTTGATCACTTGCATTGGAAACATTTTTACCCCATGATTTTTGGTCATAAAAGTAAGACACATCATTCAGAACTGTAGAGAGTCTATATTTATATCTGTGGGATCAGTAGCCTACAAAATCAGCACTTGTGTCATATTGCTCTTGCTGCCCATTTGATGTCCTGTGATATGTCATAGCCTATATATAAATATGAAAAAAAAAATACAGGGGCATTTTTTGCACTAATATCTCAAATTTTAGGTCATAACTGCATTTATACAGTTGCCCCACTTTATGCGTCAACATTCAGGTCTAGGTCTGTGACAATTTCCTATGGTGTGACACATATAAAAGAACCATATTTTTTATCTAAAAATATCTTTAAAAATCAGTTGAGTATTGCAATAGGTGAGATATATATCAGCTTAAAATAGTCTAACTTTATATAAAGAATTTAATATAAAAATACATTTAATATAAAAATATAAAAATAAAAATATTGGCCCCTCTTTGTTTATTGTGGCACCTCTTGTGCCCCCAAAAATCTTAGAATCGCCCCTGCCTGGCAGGCTGATTGGTTGCTCCTTAGATGATGATTTTGGGGAACCCTTTGTGAGGAATGGATTATTTTGCTGTGTGAAGATTTGGCTGCAATGTGATGAGTGGGAAGTTTCTTCTGAGTCACAGTTGCTAGGCACAAAAGTCTTTAAAGTACACAAACTCCAGCAGAGAGAGAGAGAACAACACTTCAATACACAAACACCTCAGCTGTTGCCTACTCTCAATCATGTAGTTTTGGTAAAATACTCATCAAAAAGTACAAACAAAACACTTTAACACTAAATTCTTGTGATTTGTTATAATCAAAATATTTGTTGTCTTGAAAAACAATGTAATTCTTTTCATAATATGTTGAAGAGTACCGTATTGATCTGAATATAACCCTTGTTATAAGGTGACCCCAGTTATCAGCAAGACAAGCCCAGAGCACAAGCTCCTTTGGTGATTCTGCTTGTTATCATCAGGTGTCTTCAATAACGATCAATCATCACTTAATTAATCACTAATTATGTCATTAACTTTAACTCTGCTTCAGTGTTCATTTAACACTCTGATTTGAACACTTTCACACTCTTGAGTGTGGACTCATTTATAAACCCAGGAGAGTGCATTTAACACTGGGCTTTTTGCTGTGCTATATTAAAACTAGTGTCACATCAGCCAGCTAAACAACTGTCATGTGTTGCGGTATATAAAAGCACACTGTCCAATAAAGCTGGCTACACACTAGACGATTATCCAGTCTTAACTGATTTTAAAACCATGGGAGACCACGACATGATCATGGAATTTTAAAAGGTCTATTCCAGTCATTGAAAGTCAGGGAATTTAATATTTTTTTGGTCCAAGTCATGGAATATCAGGGATTTTTGTTTGTTGCTTTAAATTTTAGTTTCCATTTAGCAAAATGTAATTTTTCTATTTGTGTTTTACCATTTTATTCCCTTCCCCCACGTCAACTAGCAATCACTTAACGTCAAATACAGGCACCAGGCTGTACCTGATAACTAAGGCAAACATGCCTGGAAAATGTAAATTTCAAGAGCTACATAATGTCCACTTCAAAGACTGAGCGTGAAAAGTAGATGATAGAGAAGCAAAACTAAATGTGAAGAAATTAAAAAAAAAACTGAATGATGAACTTGATTACAAAGAGAAAATCCTTCAGTGTTTAACCCCTGAGATCATAAAAACACAAATGAATATCTGTAGAAATAGTACAGAAAAAGCCAGTTTCTGCCACAAAATAAAAAATAAAAAAAGGTTATTGCGACTGATCTCACAATTCTGACTTATTTTCTCACAATTGCGTGATACAAACTCACAATTCTGACTTTTTTCTCAGAACTGTGAGATCTAAACTCAGAATTGTGAGATAAAAAATTGCAATTGCGAGTTATAAAGTCAGAATTGCATGATATAAACTCGCAATTGCGAGAAAAAATGTCAGAATTGTGAGATAAAATGTCGCAATTTGCGTTAAGTCAGAATTGCATGATATAAATTCACACTTGAGAGTTAAGTCAGAATTGTGTGATATAAACTTGCAATTCTGTGAATATATCAGTATTTTTTCTCCTCAGAAATGAGCTTATATCTCACAATTCTGAGAAAAAAAAGTTTTAACTTTAGCTTTTTTTTTTCATTTAGTGACAGAAACAGGCTTCCATAGTTTTGTACTAACAATGTTTGTAAACAAGTAAATAAAGCTTGCAAATGGATGGATCCGTTCATTATAGATCATGGAAATTCAGTCAGGGAAAAGTCAGGGAATTTGACATTTGGCTTACAGTGGGAACCCTGATATTTGGTCCCACTCCAAACAAAGTAACATTTAAGCAGAGTTAAAGTTAATGAGATGAGAAGTGATTAATCAAGTGCTAATTGGTCATTAGTGATGAACGTCCGCTTTTGACGAGCAGTATCACCAAAAGAGAAAAAAAAATCACATTTTAGTCAGCATTATAGTGGTCAGTGTTTACTTTAATAGGTCTCTTGATTCTCGGCTTTGTAATCTTAGATTTTATTTGGTTGCTTTGACTAAATTTTAACAGTCAAACATTTGCAAAGAGCAAAAGTCTTCAGGTAATAATGATTATGCATTAGCATAATCACGATGTGGCCTGAATCTGACTAAACTCGTTCAGAGTCTAGTCTCATAGTTATATTGCTTTTATAAATTACAATGGCCTTGTGAAAAACTCTGTACTTCCTATGCATTTTTGTCAATCAAAATATGTTTTAAAGACATCTGATTATACTGAAAATGTCAGATCTTATGTTGTTCACAGTGTTTATGTAACCAACAAAGTAAACCTGTCTCAATTATTTGGGTCACTACATGATGATTTTGTCAAAATATAATCATCAGCACTGGATAATTGTTGTTGTTGTTTGTCAGTTACAGTAGTCCAAAAAATCTAATTAAACAGTTAAGAGCCCAACTAAAGTAAACATTGACCACTTCATCTAGATTCAGTGGCAGTAGATCTGGCAGTAATTTCACTCTGACCATCAGTGGAGTCCAGATTGAAGATACAGGAGTTTATTACTGTCAGAGTGTACACTGTTCTGATGTGTGATGAGTGCTCACACAGTGATAAAGAGTCATACAAAAAAAACCTCTGTCAGTCAGAGTCACAGTGACTGCACTGATACAGCTGAGAGATACTGCAGTTGCTAGTGAGAGGATGTAATAACTTGCTGTACCATAATTTAAAGAGACTTCAGATTTCTAGATTAACAGTAAGATACACAATTAATATAATTGTAATCATGTTTACATTACCAATACAATAATGTTAGGTATTTTTTATAGTAGTCTTGTTGTACTAATTTGTGGATCATTTATTTGTTTTTCAAACACAGCTTTATCATGGATGAATGTAGTTTATCATCAAAAAATCTTCAATAAATTGCCTAAAGGCTGCAAATTCACTGAGTCAACAGTTGATTCAAACATTCAGAAGGTCAGTATGACTGCTGAGAGTCTCAATGTGAACCGATGAATATGAACAAACCTCATTTCAGAGAATAGAGTCAAACAGTCAAACATATTTGAGTGATTCTGATGATCTCAGAATAGAGCTGCAGATGTTCAGCGTTATCATATTACAGTAAAACTCAAAATACAAGAACAATCAGTAACACTTTATCTTACAGCCCTATCATTAGTTTGTTAATTACTTAATTATCTAGTTAACTTCAACACAGCTTAAAATTGTATGATTAGGTAAACAAAACTTTAATGGTAGGAATGAATTTGTAAACAAAAATTGCTTAAAATAATGTTACACCAACCAATACATTTGAGCAAAACCATTTGCTAGCATACTCAAAAATGTAAGCATCACCAGCTAAAGATTTATAGCTAATACTGCTTAAAATTTCATGTGAAAATTGCTTAAAAAGAGGCTTGCAAAAATGATGCACTATATTTATATGTAAATCTAACACATTATTTTTTTCAGTGTGGAAATAAATAATAATAAAGCAATCTTTGTTATTATTAAAACAGCGAATTATATTAACAATAATAAAAATATATTTTGATAACTTTGATGGTTTTCAATATCTTTATCGAAATAAGACATTAATAGGAATATTGAACAGTTTTTGTCATCTTTTGTAACCCATTCTTTGTCCAATAAATTACTAAAATAATAACAACCTTAAAAACTTGCAGAAAGAATAAGGTGAGCTCAACATGCCCAATATTGCTTAATATAGCAAGCCTCTCTATAGCCTCTCTCGTATGAAACATTTTGTATTTGTGCCTATAGTGGCCGATTTATGTTTTTGCTGGTGGATGCTCAACAAAAACTCAGCAATTTATTGTACTGGGTTTTAGTTTTTTTCTGGAGTATACTCCATGGGATGGTGCGTTTGATAAATTTATTATACAAAATTTATCCTGCCAAATGAAATGCACATTTCGCAAATACATTACTTAGTAACCAACACACATGCTTTATATAAGGGCTGTGCTTCACTACATAAAATTACGCCCTAAAGTGGGATACTGCCTAATGTGGGACACCAAAGGTCTAGTGTTTGTAGCTCCCCCATAAATATATGAATGCCAGTAAAACTATTTGTTAGCCAAAGCTGTGGTGTCATGTGATCAACATCACATGACGTCTCAAATGTCCAGTCATATTTGTCTATCAAAATCTACTATAATTTTGTATGTATAAACTATATATTTTATATTTTTATCAAATTTCCTAGTGTCCCACTTTAGGAAATGTGGTTTCTAAATATGGGACAGTATGATTTGCCTAATGTGGCACAGAAATTTAGTCAGTCAAAAACGTGTGGTGGGGCTTGGTTTGTGGGACAAAGGTGGTTATTGACACAGTTTTAGTGTTATTATGCAATATAAAATATAAAATAGCAATAATATAAAATAAGTTTTGAGTGTAATGTTAGGGTAAGGGGATAGAAACAATTTGTAAAGCTGTAGCGTCTGGACCAATCATACACACAGTTATTTGTTACACTGAGCAAATCATCTTTAAAACCAACAAGCCAACTATATGTTGGAGTTCTGGTTACAACCCCCCAGATCAGTTATCACCCCAGAAAGGCTCAGCTGCCAAGGCAGCCATCTGATAACACCAGTGTTATGGCCCGAAAGGAATGCAGGCAGAAAACCTTCACTATCGCTATAGGAAAAGACACTATGCCCATAGAAATGGACTCTTCCCTATTTATTCACAGACAAACCTTTCTGTGAATGAACATGTATGAATTTATGATTTGAGCTGTCTTGTATAATGTCTTTTGCACTGTATTTTTTGTTTTATGCATGTTTTATGAGTAAAATACTAGTTAATATAACCCTACCTATGTCATGTCTCCTATCAAATTAGTGCTAATTTGATGATGCACACTTTGGTGTACCTCACCCCTTCATAGAATGCCATGTGTGTTAAAATTTCAAAATTTAGAACGTCAGAGCCATTGAAGCTATGCTCTCAGACAAAGGGTCATAAAAGAACCCAGTTTCCAACCTCCCGCTGGGAAAGTCAGCATTTCTTATTGGTCTAGTCCATTCTGAGAGGTGTGACTCTTTCCAGACTTTAAAGGGCTCAGCACACAGTTCTGCCCTATCTTCTGAAAAATCTTCTGATTGCCACATATGCCTACTTACCTACTATATAGTAGAAAAAAGAATATTCATCTGAAGTGTTCATCAATGGACACTTTTCAATCCCAGGAGTCCATGGGAGAGCGTTACGTCATCATTGAACATGATTGAGAACACTGATGTCGGTGTTTACAAATGTGAGTATTAGAAACCAAAACATGTTTCCTGTTTAAATTGTGTTTGTTGAGCTGATGGACAGTAAACTCTTGATTTGCTTAAGGTGTAAAGACATTAAATAGTATAGCATAATACAGTATATTTGTTATTTTGCTGTAAAAGCATTTATTATGTATAAGGAACAGGGGAGCTCCAGTAAACATACATACGTCTCCTAAGTGGATTTACATAAACCATGTACATCTTAAAGATGATTACTAAATATCAATTTAATATATGACAGAAAAATGTTCTAAGAGAACAGTATATGAGCACATCACAACATGAAACAAACATCTGAGTGAGTGATGGTATATTCACTTTTGTCACTGCTTACATTATAATCTGTGTAAATAAACCCAGCAGGCACACAACGTCATAAGACGTTGATATTTGGTTAGATTTAGGTCGTGATGTCGGGTGACCAAAATTCAACGTCAAACCAACATCTAATAACAGCGTTAATTTGACGTCCAATATCGATATTTTGTTGTTTTTAGGTTGTGTTGCAAAGTAACCCAAATCCAACGTCAAGCTAATGTCTCAAGCCAAAGTCATACTGATGTCAAATACGACATTTAATCGTTGGGTGTGGCAACCAAAATACAATGTCTGCCCAATGTTCCCACATAGCATTTGACGTCTGGCCCAGCTCTGGGCCAAGCAAGCAGTTACACTCGGCCCAAATGCAGCAAAGAAAAAGCAAAAGAGATCTGGTCTACAGACATGAGCCATAACTGGCCCAAATCTCAGTCAAAAAGTAATTCATAACCAGCCCTGAACTGGGCCAGAACACATTTTAATCTCAGCCTTCAGTCAACCACATAGAGACTACCCTGATAGCAAAATAGTTGATTTGTCAATGTTAATGACATTGAATTAATATCACTTTTGCACCCACTATTAATGTTGAAAAATCAGCAAACCACTATTGTTGGGATCAGTATTTGCTTTAGTTGGACTCTTGACTCATTATACTTTAATGTTAGATTTTGGTTGTCTTTTGTAACCATGTGTTAAAATGCATTGGTTGAGACAATAGAAACTAAAATGCACTAGGATCAGATGATGAATGTAATCATTGTGAGGATGTTTAAATAATTGCCACAAGTGTGTTGGGTTTTTTATGTGTAATATTACAATGTGAGATTAAAGCAGTGGAACATATATCATACTTGTGTGAATTAACAGAAAATATGAAGAAAAAAAAATCAGTATTGCTGAATCAATTAAACATCAAGAATCAGTGTATTAAACTCAACAATGGTGATAATCAGAAAAATAACATTTTATGCAGAAATGCATGCTGGGTATCAACATAGTACAAAACTCATTCATGATTCCCAGCATGCACTGCAGTTGATCTGTTTATCTAAATTAGTCTGATGATTATCACCATTGTTGAAGTTTGTATGATGAGTGTTGATGCCTAAATCTTTATTTTGCCACAGAATTTTTGCGTCTGTGATACAGAACATTTACATTAGTAGATAAATATTATTCAGTATTATTTCTCAACTTTACTGCAGCTTGACACCCATCACAAAAAGTAATTGACTTCAACTTAACTTAAAAACATCTCTCTCTTTTTTTTTTTTTTTTTTAGAAATAAGTGTTTACATTAAACCCTTTTGTAACACCAAAAGAGAAGTAACTTAATGAAAGGCAACAGTCAAATGCCCAACTAAAGCAATCACTGATCACAATAATGGTGGTTTGTTGGAATTTCACTATTTTTTCAACATTAATAGCCGGTGATATTAATTCAATATCATTAACACTGACAAATCAACTATTTTTAACATTGATTCAGTGGTTGATTGCTATCAGGGTGGTCTCTATGTGGTTGACTGAAGGCTGAGATTGGGTAGCACTATTAGAACGTGTTCTGGCCCAGGTCAGGGCTGGTTATAAGTTACAATTTGGCTGGGATTTGGGCCAGTTATGGCTCATGTCTCTAGTTCAGATCTGGGCCACACAAGGGCCATCATACGAGTGTAACTGCTTGTTTGGCCCAGAGATGGACCAGACATCAATTGCTATGTTGATTGGAGATTGACGTCAGTCTGACGTTGGGTTGTGATGTCAACCCGATTTTCATTTTCAACCAGAATACAACGTCTGTCCAACTTGGATCCAACGTCAGTCTGATGTTATATTGACGTCCAATGCCTGCTGGGAAATCTACATGAAGTAACTAAACAAGTTAACACATCAGCAACTACCTCAACATGAAACTGTAGTATTGAAAAGTGAAAAAGTGAAAGTGACATGACGTGTGGCCAAGTATGGTGACCCATACTTGGAATTTGTGCTCTGCATTTAACCCATCCAAGTGCGTGCGTGCACACACACACACACACACACACACACACACACCGTGAACATACACCCGGAGCAGTGGGCAGCCATATTGCTATCGCTGCGGCGCCCGGGGAGCAGTTTGGGGGTTCGGTGCCTTGCTCAAGGGTCTCACCTCAGCCATGGTATTGAGGGTGGAGAGAGCGCTGATTAATCACTCACCCCACCGACAATCCCTGCCGGACCTGGGACTCGAACCTGCAACCTTTGAGTCACAAGTCCAACTCCCTAACCATTAGGCCACGGCTGCCCCCAAAGCACAGTTTTTTAAATAAAACTTCTTAATTGTTGTCATTTCAAACAGAGCTATATACTTTTCTGATTCTTGATTTCTTTTTATTTCCTACAGGGCTTTTGTGGTGAAGCAGGATTTGCAAGGAAAGGTGACAGCAACATTTGTGGGGGAAAAACTGAAAAAAGTAAAATAATTTTGTTACTTCTAATACAGAGATCAGATGCCATTGTGCAATGAGTGTGTTTTATTATATTTCTGCATCTTTGTATTCACCTTTTTCCTCACTTGTCCTTGGGGGGCGCCATAGCGGCGAGTTACTTCCGGTACAATGCTTTGCGCTTCCGTTTAGTAATTGTTAGCAGCTTGACCGCATTACTAGTAATGGCGAATAGTGGAGGCTCTGGGAGCATTTGTGCTGTTAAAGGTTGTCACAACAGCTACAGAAAGCTTAAAAAAACTTCTGGAAAATGAATGTTATGACCACAAGCCATCAACAAAAGCGGAATGTAAATGTTCAAGACCATTTAAATTGTACAAGATGCCAACCGATGACGAGGGCAAAAGACAATGGCTCGCTGCACTTAATTTAAAATTTCCGCCACGTAACATTCATGTATGCTCATTCCACTTTGTGGACAGACAACCTACAATGGAAAATCTTATCCTGAATTTTGGATGGTTCATTGAGAAAGAAGAGAAGACGACGAACTTGTCCAAACCAAGGTGAGTCTATTCACTAAAGCCGAGAACACACTACACGATGGTGTCTGAACTGAAATCTGTTCCAGTCATTGGAAACAATTGTCAAGTGTGTTCCGGTCAGGAATGTATGTGTTGCGTTGTTTTCACGGACAACAATAGGAGTCTGATTCATTTTTAAATGACTCTTTAGCATCGGCTCTATAAATGAACCATTCTCACTCACAATAAACTCGGTTGATTCAGTATGACAAATCGTTTAAATGAGTCTGACTTGAACTCAACTTTAAAGCTCATCTATGAGTGTCAACCAGGCACCTTTTTTTTTTAAATAGATATGAAGAAATTTTTACTCTGTTCTCTTTTGTCAAAGAGGTTTGAGTTTGTTCTTGTAAAGAGTTTACCAAGTGTGCAGACCCTTAAATATTGACGAAATATTTTGGCAGCAGAGTGTGGTCTTCATTTTTGCTGCAGCAGTATGAGAACTTAAATGCTCGCCATATCGTTGCTCAAATATCAATATTTTACAAAATCAGTATTTATGATCTTATTTTGGTTTGCAAAATGTGGAAAAAAGTCAACATGTAGTCTATTATACGTGCTACTTAAAAGTATAAAGAAAAAAATAGAATAAAAAGTATAAGTGATCAACTAAAATTCTGCAGGACTATGTTCTAAATATTTATTTATTAATGGAAAATCCTAATATAAAATGTACTCTCTTTAAATGTATATCACCCTGTTCCATATAATGACCCAGTTAATGTAAGATGCAATATATGATGCCTTTTCTTTTTTTTACAGAAGCTGGTGTTTACCAAGAGCACTTTGAAATGGACGAAAGAAAGGCCTGGAGCAGAGAGTCTTGCATCTCCCCCCAATCCCATGCAAACAAATGTTGATGACCACAGCTGTACATCTAAGAACTTTAACTCTGTTGGAACACAATGGGAAGACCACATCTTTGAGGAGCATTGTTATACTAAAAAGAAAACACAGTGTAACATATGTAAACAAGTCAACACAGTGTGATGCATTCAAGCCGCCTACTCTGACGAATGACTCTGACTCAAATCTGTACACCGGGCTCCCACTCCACACATTTCATACCCTTGTTGCTGTTCTGCGTCCCCATGCAAATGTGGCTTACCAGACTGAAGTTGAACAGCAAATCTTGCTCACACCAATGAAGCTGAAGTTAAACCTTTTGATAGAAGACCTAGCCATTCGATTTTGCATATCAGTGAGTCAAGTGAGCAGGATAATTTCTTTTTGGATTGACACCATGGCTGTAGTCTTGAAGGATCTGATACCATGGCTCCCCAAAGAAACAATAAGGGCCACAACACCAGAGGTATTTAAGCAGTTTTATCCCAACGTTACCTGTATCTTAGACTGCAGTGAAAGTTAAATCCAAAAGCCAAGGAACCTGGACTCAAGGTCTGAATCGTACAGCCACTACTATTCTTGCAACACTATCAAATATTTAGTGGCGATTGCACCTTGTGGTCTAGTAATGTTCATATCAGCAGCATATGGGGGCCGCTGTAGTGACAAATTCATCACGTGTGACTCTGGTATTCTTGAATGCTTTAAACCGGGAGATGAAGTGATGGTGGATAGGGTTTTTTTAATTAGAGACTTGTTGTATGAAAGACAAGTCAACTTGATAATTCTGACAGAAGAAAAAGTCACATGCAGTCGCAGGATTGCAAATGTAAGAATACACATTGAGTGTGCTATAAGGAGACTGAAAGTATACAAGGTGTTGTCACAAACCTTGCCTATTACTTTTATGCCAAAGATTGATAAAATTCTCCGCATATGTGCAGCTTTAGTAAATTTGCATGGTGACCTGATCCATGAAGCAGATAATTAATCAGACAGTTGGTGAAATTTGTACATATGTATTTATTCACAGTACTCAACATTTTAAAATGTAAAAAAAAATCTCTCAATATATATATATATATATATATATATACATACAGTGAGTGCAGAATTATTAGGCAAATGAGTATTTTGACCACATCATCCTCTTTATGCATGTTGTCTTACTCCAAGCTGTATAGGCTCGAAAGCCTACTACCAATTAAGCATATTAGGTGATGTGCATCTCAGCAATGAGAAGGGGTGTGGTTTAATGACATCAACACCCTATATCAGGTGTGCATAATTATTAGGCAACTTCCTTTCCTTTGGCAAAATGGGTCAAAAGAAGGACTTGACAGGCTCCGAAAAGTCAAAAATAGTGAGATAAATTGCAGAGGGATGCAGCACTCTTAAAATTGCCAAGCTTCTGAAGCGTGATCGTCGAACAATCAAGCGTTTCATTCAAAATAGCCAACAGGGTCGCAAGAAGCGTGTGGAAAAACCAAGGCGCAAAATAACTGCCCGTGAACTGAGAAAAGTCAAGCGTACAGCTGCCAAGATGCCACTTGCCACCAGTTTTGCCATATTTCAGAGCTGCAACATCACTGGAGTGCCCAAAAGCACAAGGTGTGCAATACTCAGAGACATGGCCAAGGTAAGAAAGGCTGAAAAACGACCACCACTGAACAAGACACACAAGCTGAAACGTCAAGACTGGGCAAAGAAATATCTCAAGACTGATTTTTCTAAGGTTTTATGGACTGATGAAATGAGAGTGAGTCTTGATGGGCCAGATGGATGGGCCCGTGGCTGGATCGGTAAAGGGCAGAGAGCTCCAGTCCGACTCAGACGCCAGCAAGGTGGAGGTGGAGTACTGGTTTGGACTGCTATCATCAAAGATGAGCTTGTGGGGCCTTTTCGGGTTGAGGATGGAGTCAAGCTCAACTCCCAGTCCTACTGCCAGTTTCTGGAAGACACCTTCTTCAAGCAGTGGTACAGGAAGAAGTCTGCATCCTTCAAGAAAAACATGATTTTCATGCAGGACAATGCTCCATCACACGCGTCCAAGTACTCCACAGCGTGGCTGGCAAGAAAGGGTCTAAAAGAAGAAAAACTAATGACTTGGCCTCCTTGTTCACCTGATCTGAACCCCATAGAGAACCTCATGAACCTCACATCATGAAATGTGAGATTTACAAGGAGGGAAAACAGTACACCTCTCTGAACAGTGTCTGGGAGGCTGTGGTTGCTGCTGCACGCAATGTTGATGGTGAACAGATCAAAACACTGACAGAATCCATGGATGGCAGGCTTTTGAGTGTCCTTGCAAAGAAAGGTGGCTATATTGGTCACTGATTTGTTTTTGTTTTGTTTTTGAATGTCAGAAATGTATATTTGTGAATGTTGAGATGTTATATTGGTTTCACTGCTGAAAATAAATAATTGAAATGGGTATATATTTGTTTTTTGTTAAGTTGCCTAATAATTATGCACAGTAATAGTCACCTGCACACACAGATATCCTCCTAAAATAGCTACAACTAAAAACAAACTAAAAACTACTTCCAAAAATATTCAGCTTTGATATTAATGAGTTTTTGGAATCATTGAGAACATGGTTGTTGTTCAATAATAAAATTATTCCTCAAAAAGTTTGTCTTTGTCTTTGTCTTTGTTTGTACCAGTAGTTTCAGGTTTTTTTGACAATATTTAGGTATTTGTCATTCAGTTTGAGTCGTCCATCAATGAATTCATCCACTACTCGTGGAAGCATTACAGAGAAGTAAAAGCCTCTGAGACGAGTAACCTGCTCTGTTAAATACTCTGCATCATATGGTACATTTATCAGAATGTGTTGTCTGTAGTAGCCCCTGACTCCGTTCCTCTGTAATTCAGGCTTCCCATCTACCACTTTGATGTCACCATTACTCTTAGTGAAATGGTCTGTTAATGAGGTGGTGTCATTCTTTGGGATAGGGCATTTTACTTCCAGAAGTTCCATACCATTTATTATGCCATCAGGGCTTGCAGAGATCCATGGCTCTGTCAGGCTGACCCTGGTACCTGAGAGGGACACCTGTAGACCTTTTTCTACAAGAAGGTTTCGAGCTATTACCTCATTCTTACTCCCATACTTTGTAGCTGCTTTACCCCGAAAGGTAGGGAAGAGATGCTCTCTCATGAATTTATCAGGATTTGTTGTTACCCATACTGGTACACCTTTAGCTGAGCTAGCAGTGATTCTTATCTGTCTTGCACTATGCCAGACCTCTGACAAACTTTGATTTTGTGTTTGAATATCCAATTCAGCTGCTTGGTCCCTGTTCATGTTTATGTATTTGCTGTAAAATGCTTCTCATTTACTGCAAGTCAAAGTCTCCCCATGAAGCTGGTGGAGTTCTAAGCTCTCAGTGTCATCTGTCTGCTCTGATACATTGGCATTGTAGCACTTTTTTCAAAAGACTATTTTTTAGTTCAAAAAGTGGTTGTGCCTCTGAAGAACTGACTCTCTCCCTGAAGTCATGATGTGTGTCATAGCTTGGTGTAGATGGTAACCTTTCTCCCTCCCTTGCAGATGACGCAGCATAAACATCTTCAGCTTTGTGATGTTTAAATGTTATCTGACTGATTCTTTTCTGTTCAAGATTTCTTCTGGTCCCTGCATTTCCACAACACAGCAGCAGCATGGCTACAAGACCTACCAGGGCCAGCTATGCAGGAGCATCCAGCAGTTTCCACTACTCCGTTATTTTGTAACATAACCCACGCAATGTGCACTGTAAAAAACAACCTATAGAATCTACCCAATAAATTAGAGTAAAAGATGTAAGAATTTGCATTAATTTTGTTTGGGTAGATTCTATCCTATATGTAAGCAATAAGGTACGAGAGGCCGTGCTGTATCGTGAATAAATCACGGCTGAAGGGGTTGCAGGCACTCCGCTTCGCACTCCGCTTCGCGTTCAGCCGTGATTTATTCACGATACAGCAAGGCCTCGAGTACCTTATTGCTTTTATAAAACGGTTACCACACAATGCAAATATTAAAAATATGTATTCATGTTTTCATTAAGTAAAATCATTAAGCCTTCCGCTGTAAAAAATAGTCTCTAACTGCAACCGAATGTTCTTATACGTCATTTCATGGAACTCAAATACAAACAGGCTAGGAACAGTTCAAAAACATTTGACTGACACTGTAAGTAAAAAACAAGCACAAATTATAGTGGCGTTCACTATAAACATTTATTATAAACGCCCAGCCTAATTATTTAAAAGCGAAACTTAACGTTGCTGGTAAATGCGCAATGCAAACTCACTTGCCTTTCCTATTCGCCACCAATCTGTTTTGCACTTGTCCAACAAATGAACACTTTCACATTTTTAAAAACAGCAACATTTTACAAGTATGCCAGTTTTACACAGGGTGTATATTTTTTTTTTTGTATCTGAGCTGTGCGGTTTGGATGCTATCAAGAATGACTAGGCACTTAAAAAGCGAAAGCCGCTATATACCACACTAAATGCGCCATCCATTGGACTTTACTGATATTGCATCAAATTAGCCAGTTTATTCCAACTGCCTCACGGGTCGGATGAAAACGCCTGGCGAGCCGTAGTTTGCCCCCCTCTGGTTTAAGGTATTGTTTTCGTTATTATAAAATGATTTAAATCAGTAATCAATAATAATTAGTACTTTCCACTCACTTGTCTTCCCTGGCGTGCTCTCGCGTATGAACAGCAGCATCCCAGATGCGGGACACAGAGCGGGCGCATCATCCGCAATCATCAAAAATATTTCAAAGACAGTCATGATTTTGGCCAATCCAGGACACTGAATGATGCACATCGGCGGGTATTAGAAGTGGATATACGCAATGCCGCCTGATAAACAAGTTAAAGCTCATTGTGCCATACTTGAGACCATTTTCTTCGGTTAAAATGTTGAATGAGTCTGGCATGAGTTCTCGGTTCCCCTCTTTTTCTATAAGTCCGTGTGTAACTGCACATCAAACCAGACTTTGTTTGCCAGTACTTCAGATGTGTTGGGATTAAGCATGTCAGACAGTTTAATGGTGCTGTCCTTAGCAGAAATCGGTGTGTATTTCCAAATTGTTAATCAAACCACTCATCTAACGTCATATAAATCAAAATTTACTTGAAACATTTTAGCCTGTTAGCTCTTACTGCTTTCTTCAAATAAGAACTAATATATGTTTATGTTGCTAAGGGTGCTGCGCAGTGATACTAAGAACCATTAGGTGGAACGGTCATAGCCGTGCTGTATTGTGAATAAAACACAGCTGCTGACCAATCAGAATCCAGGAATGGAACTAACCGTTTTATAAATTTGAGTAAAGATTACCTAAATTTAACAGCTAGGACGAACTAGAAGAAATCAACATTTTTACGCACCGTTATAGTGGTCAGTGTCTGCATTAGTTGGGATCTTGACCCTTATATCTTTAATATTAGATTTTGTTTGGCTGCTGTATTTGTGTTAAAACAGCCAGACAAGCCAAGAGCAGCAGGCATCATCATTACTGCTCTGCATACAGCGGCTATACTAATGTGCTTTGCATTCCTGATGTTATTTAGAAAACTACAATTTAAAAACGTTGTTGCTCAAATACATATGCATGTGGATATGGCAAAAAATTTTAATAATCCTATATATAAAATGACATGCCGGTTTTGTCACTTTCACAGTGTCTGCCTAATGAAAATATGTGCAATGAATGCACTGTAAAAAAAATACTGTAAATTTAAAGGCAGAAATTTACAGTACTGAACCGTTTTCTAAAATTACGGTTTCTTACCGTAAATTAGCACATGCTCTGTGGGTGAGGGGAGGAATATCAAGAGTGAGTGAGTGAGTGACACACGACTTCAGTAGAATCTTCAGTTTTCTTTCAGTGTGAAGTTAATGATCATTTACAGGTAGCAGAAGGTGGGTGAATCTAAAATAAGTGTGATCACTTTTAAGCTTATTCATTTTATGTATTTGTGTGCTTTAAAACTAAATTTATTGATCCTCAAAGTTAAATGTATATGTGTGTGTGTGTGTGTGTGTGTGTGTGTGCACGCATGCTTGCAGCTGGTTGCATATTTTATTTTTTTATTGTGCAAAAGTTACCCTAATATAGAGGTAAATGTAAAATAAGTGCATTCATTGTATCATTTTATTAAGTAGGTTTTTGAATTTGCCACCTTTTGGCAGTATGTTTTTTTATCCGGTGGGGTGTAACCGAGTGTGCCTCCTACGTATATTGAGCTGTCGATATAACAGATGAAATTCACCAAATTTAAACTTCCTCAAAGTTAAAACATGCGTGTGTTTGATAGCTGGATTGTGCTCTTCCATAATGTAAAATGTTTATTTTTGTGTACACACACGCAGTACTTTGTGAGACACATGCGCATTCACATTCATGTTGTGAATGTATGTCGCGACTGTATGTCGCTTTGGACAAAAGCATCTGCCAAATGCCTAAATGTAAATGTTGGGAATATCAGGTTTAGTTGTGCATTGCCTGCTTGTAATAAGAGTTTCAAAAAGTTTTCAGCTTTCAAAACTCACAGTTATTGACATAAAGATGGCAAATCTGTGCCATTTACCTCATTTGAATTAACATGTCATGTTGACTCGTGTCAAGTTAGGTCTGAAACTGAAAATCTGAGTAGATTTTATCAGCATCTTAAAACTCACATTAGAGAGTGAAAAAGCATTTCATTTCAGCAATGTGACAATTTTCAGTTGTCTCCAGTTTTACAGAAAACACTCTGATTGTTCAGAGGTAAACCTGATTGATTCAGTTGCACTTCCTCACTGTATGCGTGAGTGCTCTGAACAGCATCATGAAATGTCACAGGACTTTCTTTGCAGTGATACTGATGCTGATGGTGTGGAACAAGACACCTTTGGTGAAAGTGTGGATGTTTTTGGAAGTTTTTGAGACATCTTGCTCTATTTTATCTCAAATTGCAATGAAAATGTCTGATTCCATCCTCCACTATCCACATAATTGTTGATCACCTTCAGGAAATTCCTTTTGTAGAACAGTGGCCAGGTCACTATGTGATTCTGGTGTAGGAAAACGTTTTCTGAACCATTGGGTGCACATAGTCAGCCTTCACACTTTGCTCTTACTGATGGAATGTGCAATAAGTGAAGATTGGCCACCAGGCTGCGCAAATATAGCCATGAAACCTCCAACACTATATTGGCCAGTGTTTCAGTTTCATTGTCCAACCCCTGTATGTGTCACACTTTCTGAAGTGCACATGGAAGGAATAGAAGAGAGGAGTCAGTTTTAACCAGGCTGAGGTTTGACTGCACTGGGTTTTATCTAACAAAAACAATGTTTTATTTAACCCAGCGTGGTCAAACCTCAGCCTAGTTAAAACTGACTCCTCTCTTCTATTCCTTCCATATGCACTGATATGTTTCTGTCTATAATATTTCCTTCCACTAATATCCTTGTCCCATCTGTCCTGCCACTTCTTTTTTAATTATTAGAACTCCTCATTTACCAAATGGAATATTTATAGTACCTCTTGCCCTGGTTGATTTCTTTGCTATTTCATCTGCTTTCTCATTGCCTTTTATATTTGCATGAGCAGGTCCCTGCAGAATCTCACATCTATCTGTAGCCTCTGCAGTCTAAATACATTCTGATGAATTTCTAGCATTCAATCTTGTCTATTAGATTTCATATTGTGGATACTGTAAAGGGCTGCTATGGAGTCAAAACAAACCACTCTCTCTGGTTTTACCTCCTCCACCTGTTGCAATCATACAATAATCACCATCATCTCTCCCATATAACCTGACAACTGATCAGGCAATCTTTTCTCAATAATTACATACAGTGTTGTAATGTATATTCCTATACCTACCCTATTTCCTTCATCTTTGGATCCATATATATTTATAAATATTTAAATAACCAAAAACTTAGCATTTAAAGCCACACAAACATGACACACTGTGGTTTTAAATGGGAAAAAATAAACAAACCAAAACATAAAATAGCTTATTTTTTCTTTTTATTAACAAACTAATAAATGGAAGACAGTTCATATTTTCCCTCCCACATGAATGAATTTTGTTTTCATGACGATAGCAGGCTAATATGTAATGAATATGTAATATAGCTCTATAGAGTGATTTTTGTTCTAGATGACTATCGAGTTTATGTTCATTGAATGTGTAAATACTAATCTCAAGCTGTTTTCTTTGTTATCTTTATGTGGTTATCTCGCCCCTGCGTGAAAACATTAATAAATATTTTCTGGAGCTGTGGTTTTTCAGTTCTAATCTTTATGCGGCTGAACCACTGACTGATCAATGAAGGGTTCACTACAATGATCTTCCAGCACACATTAAAGAGCATCATAACCACATTTATTGATTGAATATCTCATCATAAATCTGACAGAATGTGAATGATGAGACAATGATGTTGTCAGGGTCAAACCACCAGATGGCGATCAGCATCTGGACACCAAGCCGAATCACTGAATTGATTCACTGAACCGATTCTTTCATGATCAGATCCGAGTGTCACCAGATCCCTGCGCGAAACACATTCACACAAGAGCAGACACAAATTCAACATCATAAATCTGATTCAGCTCTTAAATGATCATGTGATTCAAGAGATCAGTTCAGTTATCAGTTTGATTCACTCGCCTGTTTTGTGGATCATCTTCACACTGACGAATGAACCGCTTTTTCATTTGAAAACAGATGGACACTTGTTATTGCATATTGCCTGTTTATTCAAAGGTGAGACCAAATGAATAAAATAATCTGTTAAAGATGTGAACTACAGTAAAAGATGTAATGACTGAAGAATCATGTTAGAGATCTAGCACTGAACAAATATAAAATCTGCTGATGTATAATGATAAATCAATACTGAGATTTAAAGCTCTGAATGTTTCTGCTGAGGCACTTCATTCATGAGATTTTTACAAACACAATGATGACAAATATGAGAGAAAAGATGTACTGAGTGTGAATCAGATTTTATTGGTGAATAATCATCTGAAATTCACCTGCAGAGTCACTGCAGTTTCATTCCTCACTGAAAAACATTCGCAATCATCAAGATTCACTTGAAGATACACGGAAGATTCACTTCAACACAGTTTTACTTAAATGATTCTCTCACCTCTGAAGATGGTGTCCAATGTGAACTGTGATAAAGAAAGATACACTAGAGCAGCATTAATAGTGATAATGAAGGATTAAATGTGAAAAAGATAAACGTAATGTTGAGAGAGGAACATTTACTCCTTAAGTATCGCAGTGGATCTCATGACGAAGTTCATTCACACAGCGAGATGTAACCAGACGATCAGATGAGACAGAAATAACAGGATCCATCAGTTTCTGAGTCACTGGATCTGCTATCAGACGATTGTCCTGAACAAATAAAACATTATTATGAGATTAATTGTGAATAATGGTATAGTTTGAGGAGAGAAGCACACTCTCACCTGTGAGAACCAGAGCGGTTCGCAGTCGGACTGATGGAAGACATTTACATTACATTTACATTTTACATTTACATTTAGGCATTTGGCAGACGCTTTTATCCAAAGCGACATACACTTTTTGTCCCAAGTGAACACACACCCGGGGAGCAGTTTTGGGGGTTCGGTGCCTTGCTCAAGGGTCTCACCTCAGTCGTGGTATTGAAGGTGGAGAGAGCGCTGATTAATCACTCACCCCACCGACAATCCCTGCCGGACCTGGGACTCGAACCTGCAACCTTTTGGTTACAAGTCCGACTCCCTAACCATTAGGCCACGGCTGCCCCACGGAAGAGAGTGAATCTGTCAGCAGGAACTCTGAACTCAAACCCATCTGAGATCTGAATCTGCACACGTCTTATTCACGCTGATGTCCATCATTCAACACTGAGAAAGAGAACAATTATTAAAAAACAAATGCTGAATTAAAATATGCATTTAGGAATGAGTGAAAAAAAAACCCATAAAAACAAAACTAAAGCAATATTATTGCATTTAGTCAAACAAACTCTAATGTTAAAAATGTAAGGGTCAAGAGACTAACTAATGCAAACACTGACCACTATAATGGTTGCTTAAAAATGTTGACTAATAATTTAATCTCCAACTCTCCAAGTTTTTTTTTTTATTTATTTTTTTTTTTTTTACATATTTTCAGGTCTCAGCAGAGGCATCTACAGAATTATTGGGACTATAATGTCTCTTTGCCTTGTGCATGGAGGGATAGGGCCCCATGTATTTTCAGAAAGGCTAATTTGTCAACTGACTGGGGAACCAAGACCCCCTGTTGATATTGAGGAGGTGGATGATGAAGACCTGAAGCATCAGTTTCTGATGGCCAGTTGCAAATTAAATAAATTACGTTTTTAAGACATCCTCAACATTTATAAAAGAGGTACCATTTTGACACCATTTTCCAAATTTGACAGTTTACCACTTGTACAGTGTCATCATTCTATCTGTGCCAGATGAAATCATTAAAGTATTTATTTTTTAGACATACTTCAAAGGCAAATTTAATATGAAAATTGTATGAGCATTATTACAATCAAGCTATTGATGTGAAATGCTGCAGAGCATGGCTGGTAAATGGATTGTGTGAATGTATCTATGTAAACCAAAGACTACAGGGAGAAAAAAAGTCAGGTCCACCCATTCCTTGCTTTACACCTATATTCAAGTCACATGTACTGTACACCAGTGACATTTCACAAATTGAAATCAACCAACAGTAAATGTGCCTGTGACATGAACTGTAATGCACAGTAAAGATTTTACTGTTTTGTTTATTCTAGATTCAACAAGCAAAAACCATAGTGAAAACACAGGATGGTGTACAAGAGGCTGCCTCCAACCTATCCCTCTTAGGGTCTTTGAGGGTCATCCAGTCATTAAGTGACCGTGATGACCTTTTGAAGTCCTCATTGCAAATTTAGAGGGTAGGCTGGAAGCACCAGTGTGACAGTTGTTTCTGGTGCATAACCATTTGTGTAAGTAAATGCCCTTAATGTCTTCATAAGATAAGGCAAATACATATGAAAATATAATTGTCACAAGCACATATTTTTATAACCAGGTAGTAAAGTAACTACTTACTAAAGTCAGACTATGTAATGTCTTCACTAGATTGCAGGATGGCTTGGACACATTGGGGGTTCTGCAGGCCCTTCAAGAAAACAGTGCCCTTAGAAACCTGTTTGTGGGAGGACCCCCTCCTCCATTGACCGCTAAAAAAAATAACTGACCTCTTTAAGCGTGCGGTTGGCCAGTGGAGAGACTGGCTGATTGACATAGAGGGTATGCACACTTTGTTATTACGTACAATGAAGAAATGTCTAGTTTAATAAATGTTTAGTTTAGTTTGTTGTTTGTTTTTTTTTTTTTTTGTTTGTCTTTTTTGGACCTATAAAAGTGCACATTTCTTAATTTAAATTTTACAATAAAAATGTTCATACTATTAATTAACAAACTTTGTTTTATTTTCAGTGCAAGCATTGTGGTTTGTGTTTGATAGCAATTGATTCAACTGACATTAAAATATTTTAATTCATTATAATTGATTTTCATTATTTTACACCTTAACTACATTTAGGAAAGTACATAGAAAGATTAATTAAAGTCTCACTTATGTGGGTAAAAAAAAAAAAAACGCTCTTAAGTTGAACTATGTATATTAAACTGCATTTAATATGTTTAAACTGTGGTATATTTGAAATCAACTACAAATAATATACTATTGTAATATAATATTTAGTTGGTCAGTTGGTTTATTGTTAAATTATATTACATTATATTTTGGTACATTAAGCAGTGCATTTAATTTTATTTTAAATTGCTAGAGACAATTGTAAAAGTACATCTAAAGATACATTAAAGTCCTAATTGAAAACACTAAATTAAATGCATTTAATATAAACTTAATTTGTGATACATTTGAAATCGATTATATATAATTATTTACATATAATTATAATTACATTTAGTACATTGAAAACATTACATTTAATTAACACTAGGGTGTGTTTTTAACTGATATTAAAATGTAATTTTATTCACATTAATTGCTTGTCAGTGTACTGATAAGTGCATTTTAACTATATTTTAAAGACAATAGGGCCCAGATACGTGGACAGGGCTTTGTCACAAACTGTACCTCCGCTAGAGGAACCTTCGTTTCACTATGGACTATTAACTCACTACATTTCCCATAACCCCTTTCTCATGAACATCCTGGTACCTTTCACCTCTTACCTCAGTCGGCCATCTTGCTCACACTGCATAAATAGCCCGGTTTGTTCACTATTTCCTCGCAAAGTCTTGTTTAGTTACTACTGGCAATTCTGAGCATTTTCTCCGTGTTTGTTTTCCCGTTTCTGACCCCCTCTGTTCCTGGTTCCTGTGATTGTTCTCTGCCCGCCTTTGACCCTTGCCTGTTCCTCGTTTTTTGATTGTTTGCTTGTGCCCATTTGCACTGAAGGAGTCTGAGTGACTGTTTTTCAGGGTGTAAAGCTCAGATCACAAACATACATGAGTATTATTATAAAATTATTTAATTAATATAGTTTATTTGAAATATACACTATTCACCTTGTAGTATAAAGTAGTATAAAAGTGTCCAGATGAAGTTGATGAAGGTCATGCTGAAGGAGATGAAGAGTGTTAAACTCAGCACTATAAACACTCTCAGAGCACTGAAGCATCTGATCAATATGCAAACACACTCCAGATCATTTACCTGAAGACAGCAGAGATACAGAGTTTTTCATTTATTTTTTTCAGTATCTTCGCAAATACATTTTCAAAAACAGACATTTGTAATTTACTCCCTGTAAACACTGTTTAAATGATCAGTTTCATTCAAACTTAGATGATACTTAATATAATCTATAATACAGGTAAATAGAATTAGCATAGAGTTTAATATGACATGTATTGAAAATGGGATGAGTTTTATCTTTAAATATATACATTTTGTGCTACTTTTTTTTTTTTAAATAATAATCCATATCTGTGTGTCTGCTGGAGTTTGTGTTTATTTGAGTATGACAGGAGTATGATGCTTTCACTAGAATGAAGCACTGTCCACTTTTGGTGGAGGAACTAAACTGTTGATTGAATGAAAGGCTTTCTTAAATTATCTATTCAAAAATGTATGCGTCTGTTATTTAAACTGAGGTTTAAAGATATTCAAGAACATTTGTCAACAACACTCTGAAGTTATTACAAAATATATCATTACTTTTGGTAATATATTCATTTATATGACCAGTTTATGTATGTAATTACTTCATTTTGTCTGCTATATTATGAATGGCATATTTTTGATGTTCAATGTTTTTTACATTTTGAGCCACATTTCATATTCATATTTAATTTCATTTAGGTGTTTTACGTAAATAAGTTCACAAATAATGTTTGAATTCTGATATTTATAATATTTTCTGTTATTTCTTAATATATTTATGTGCATGACAAAAGTTGGTCACTGTAGACTAAATATATTTAATTACATCTGTGTCTTCATCAGACTGAAAAGAAATTTAGCAGATAAGCATTAAAAATTAATCATTTAACACATTATGCTTATTAATAATTCTGTGTATTATTTTCAAAATAACAATGAATTTGCTTTGTAAATCAGAATGGAGCATATCATCATTTTGAAAGTATGTTTTCTTGTCAAAAATAAATCTATAAAATTTACAAGCCAGACTTCTTTGCTTTTACTTCCAGAAACTGCAGACACTGCAGCGTCTTGAGCCTCAGCGAAGCACGCTGGGAAAATGCAGAGCGCTTCATCTGCAGAGTGACTCATGATGGAGCTGATCAACAGGCCTCGTTCCTCAAGAGCTCTGAGTGCCGATGTTTCTCCAGTGAAGAGCAGCAGGATTCACAGCAGTCAGTGATTTACAGCTCAATACTGAAGCAGTGTTTCAATGTGCTGCCATTGCTGTTCATTCAATAAAGCTTCTGAACGCCTTAAATTTGTGTTCGACTGCATCATTGATCAGTGTGTCCTTCCTTCACTAAAGTTTGAGCTGCTGTTGATGATTGTAATAGTTGAGAACAGCTGCATTTAGCAGTAAATGTGAACTGAAGCTCTTGGGGTTTGAACATGGTCACTGGAGACAGAGCTGCTCTATTCTGAGACGATCAGAATCACTAAAGCGGCCAATGCAAATCTGATTTTCACCTCAAACTCACAGTTTCACTGATTGATTGGTTCAACGCTCTGATCTGAAACAGTTTCACTTCTGCTCATGAGAAATGAGTTATGAGTAATTTATTATCAGCTGGAGATGAAGGAGCTGCTCAAATCTTTGTTACTTTTATTACACAACGACTTTTCCATATAGTTTAAAAATATATATATATATATATATATATATATATATTGCACCATTATTGTGTGATTTGTTATCAGTTTAGACACTTTAGTTTCTGTGTTTGGTCTCTGTGTGTCAGTAGTGTGTGATAGTGTTTGAGCAGCTGCAGCATCAGTGCAGTCACTGTGACTCTGACTGACGGAGGTTTTTGTACGACTCTTTATCACTGTGTGAACACTGGACCACTGTGCACACTCTGACAGTAATAATCTCCTGTATCTTCAGTCTGGACTCCACTGATGGTCAGAGTGAAATCAGTCCCAGATCCACTGCCACTGAATCTAGATGGAGTTCCTGACTGGCGGCTGCTTGTATCATAAATCAGGAGTTTAGGAGCTTCTCCAGGTTTCTGTAAGTACCAGGACACACATGGTGGGCTGCAGCCTGGAGAAGAACTGAATTTACAGCTCATCACAACATTTTCTCGTGGTGTGACAGTTTTGACTGAAGGAGTCTGAGTGACTGTGATCTGAGCTTCACACCCTGAAAAACAAACATTTATGAGCCCATACAAATATATTATTTGATATATTCTAAAATAATTTAATTAATTTTGATTATTTCAAATATATTCTACTCACCTTGCAGCATGAAGCAGTATAAAAGTGTCCAGATGATGATGAAGGTCATGTTGATGAAGTTGAGTGTCAGTGATGAAGTGTTAATCTCACAGCACTATAAACACTCTCATCATCTGATGAATATGCAAACACACTCCAGATCATTTACATGAAAACAGTAGAGATACACAGCTTTGCCATTTTATTTCTTTAGTATCTTTGCTAATAAATTTTTATTTACCATTTTCAGAACAGACATACTTTACTCTGCAAACTCTGTTTGATCAGCTTCATTCAAACTTTGATGCTGGGATGATGCTTAATATCATCTCTGATAATGTATGGTAGGTCAAAGGTCATCCAATAGGGAATGGCCATTTAAATCTTGCTAAAGATAATTTTATTACAGAGCAGGTGAATAGATTTAGCAGAGTTTAAAATCACATGTATTGAATATGTGATGATGAGCCTTCAAGCATAAAACAAGTATTATTTTTTTTAAAGATAAACATCTTATGTTGCTTTTTATCATAATCCATGTCTGATGTTGAGTCTCATATCAATGCGTTAACGTCGTTCTCTCTTTCTCTGCTGAAGTTTGTGTTCATCTGAGAGTGACAGAGGTTTTTGTATGACGCTTTGTGGTACACTTTTGGTGGAGGAACTGAATTGGTGATCAAAAGTAAGTCTTTCCTAAATGATCTAATAAAAATGTATGATGTTTTTGTCTCAGGAGAGCAGCGCTGGGCTCTTACAGAAGGAGCAGCAGCCTGACTCTCTCTGAGCAGGAGTGGATGGAGAGCAGCTCAGTGAGTTGTGAGGACACACAGAGCGGCACCGGACACGTGACGAGACATCAGTGTTCAGAGTAGATCTGCTGCTCTTCTCACTCATATCATATAAGAATTATTAAAAAAATAAATTAACTGTACAAGAAGAGAGACTGTTGACTGGAAGATGATAAACAAACTGTTCAAGCAGCAAAATGTTTATGTCCTGCTGATGCCTTTTGTAATAGGAATGTATAATTAGAACGAAACTATGCATTATAAAAATTCATAATCTGAAAGCTTACATATTAAAAAAGATTTGAGAGCAAAAGTGATAAACCATAAATGATCTGAAAAAAAAAAAATTATCAGTGTATTGAAATAATCTTTCAAATATAATACTGGACTTCTACAAAACTGATATTAGGATCATATTTGTGTTTGTACACTGCTGAGTGAGTGATAGTGTTTGAGCAGCTGCAGTATCAGTGCAGTCACTGTGACTCTGACTGACGGAGGTTTTTGTACGACTCTTTATCACTGTGTGAACACATAGTCACTGTTGATTTCGTGCCGACTCAGACAGTAATAATCTACTGTATCTTCAGTCTGGACTTCACTGATGGTCAGAGTGAAATCAGTCCCATCTTGTGCTCCATTTGCACTGAATCGATGTAAGCTGCTATCATAGAGATCATTTACTCCAGTAATGATGAGTTTAGGAGTTTCTCCAGGTTTCTGCTGATACCAAGCTAAACCCCAGCCATCTATACCAGCATCAGTTTTACACTCTATAGTGGCGGTTTCTCCTTTAGAAACAGTCACAACTTGAGGCTGAGTCACAGTGACTCCTCTGGATGCTGCTGACAACAACATTATATGTGTTTAAACAAATTAAATGAACAATAAAGAGTCAAAAATGAGCATCTTTCACTTCTGTTACCTGGAATAAAAGCTGTCAGAATCCAGATGAAGCTGCTGAAGAGATTCATTGTGTTTGTTGGTTTTGTACCGTGGTAAACAGCAGTGTGTTATAAAGTGTTTGAGTCTGAATGCTATAAACACTCGGAGCGCTGAAGCATGTGCTGATGCAAAGTGACTCTCTGTGGAAAAACCCTCCATCAGTTTATTTCTTCATAAGGCTCTCGTCACTGACACATAGAGAAAAACTCAACAGCTCATTGAGAATCACAAGTCTGAACTTTCAGTAAATGTGCAGTTAAGGTTTTGGTGAAATGTATCAATCAGAAATGAATACGATCACATGGAAATAAAAACTGATTTGTTTTATGGCCTTGTGTTTTGTGCTAAAATGGCATGTGTTTTCAAATCATTGCATTTTTATTTCCTATGAGCCACTGATGTGAAAAGATGATGTTTGTGTGCAAATAATAGATGGAGCTCAGTTAAAACTGTCACTAGATCTTCACTGGTAAACACACATGTGACTGGACTAGGGATGAATCTTTAGGTATGGTTCAATTCATAATTCAATAAATTCATAATTTATTTTCACATTATGATTAATGATTTGATTTTGTGTTTTTATTTTATTTAATTTTTTTAAATCAGGAGTAACCAGTCCTGTTGGAGATTTTATTCCCTGTAAAGTTCAGCTCCAAACCTGATCAAACAACTGAACCAGCTAACATAAACTACTTTAGATTATTTGCTGCACCAAGTAACTTAAAAGCAAACATGGTAACACTTTCTATGAAGCCTGTATTTATAATACATTATAAGGGTATTCTTAAGGCATTATAATGAATGCATAATGCATTATAAAAAACATTATAATATGTTATACCATCTCATGAATAATCATAACAACAATTATAATACATTATAATACTTACGTATTTGAGGTAAAATTTTAATAGTATGATTATTTATAACACACAATGAACACCATATTAAATCTACATTTATAATTGACTATATCATATGACTTTTTTTTTTTTTTACATTTTATTTTGATGGTCCCCTTAGTCTATTGACTATAAGCAACTTTGCAACTGCATGTCAACTAACACTCCTTAGAGTATTAGTAGACTTAGGTTAAGGTTAGGGTAGGTCAAAGGACAAATAATCAGTTTGTCTTTTGGGCAACTATCAAAATAAAGTGTGTAAATAATATAAAGCATATATTTAGCATACTACTAATAATAAATACTGCTAGTTGACATGTAGTTGCAGAGCTACTTATCAACAGCTGTCAAAATGGTACCATCAAAATAATCAAACTGAAATTACAATAAAAATTATTGAAAGCAAATGTGTCGTATTACACATTCATCTGTTCTGATACCTGATCTTATGGATGTTTGAGGAAAAAAAATATTATTATTATTATTGTTATTAATACTACTTATAAGTGGTCTTTGTCTGCTTTAGGTAAAGTAACAAGTAAAATGGCGAGAAATTAGACATTATAACTATGAGAAGTATAATTCATGGTTACTTAAGTGGATGTGTTCATTGTGTGTTATAAATCATCACACTCTTAATAGCTATAACTACAAATAAGTAAATATTATAATACATTACAATTGTTCTTATGAATACTCATGAGATGATAAAACATATTATAAGGTTATTTATAATGCATTCATTATAATGCCTTAAGAATACACTTATAATGTATTATAAATACAGGCTTCATAGAAAGTGTTACCACAAACATACACAGCAAAAACGCTCAGTGTTAATTTAACACTCTGAGTGTGGACAAATATAGACACTGAAGTAGTGTTAAAATAACACTGAGCGGTGTTGAAGTTAATGAGATAATTGGGAAATTAACAGCTGATAAATAAACATTAGTATAGACACCTGATGATAACAAGCAGAATCACCAAAGGAGAAAATCAACATTTTTAAGCTACCATTACAGTGGTTAGTGTCTGCATTAGTTGGGATCTTGACCCTTATATCTTTAATATTAGATTCTGTTAGGCTGCTGTGTCTATGTTAAAACAGACAGACAAGTCAAAAGCAGCAGTCATCAGGTGATCATGATTATGTTTTAACAACATCATCATTTCATCTAGAGTCTAATCTTTTCTTTCACTGATATTAACAGCTTTGTAAACCAACAATAGATTCTGTATTTTCTATACATTTTGGAGAAACTTCATTTAGACAGTTCTTGTTCAAAATTCAAAAAGATTTATTTTATCCACAAACAAACATCAAGAATCAGCGTATGAATCTCAACAATGGTGATAAACAGTATATTCTGGAAAAACAGATAACCTCAAAACAAATAGAAAGACAATGTGGCAATGCATGATGGGAACCATGGATGAGTTTTGATTGGCTACCACATGCTTATTTTGATGCTCACCGTTGTTGTGATTCTCATGCTGATTCTTCATGTCTGTGTGCCTAAACTATATGATTTGTTTTGTATTCAGAACTACTTGAAAGAAATCTTTTCAAAATGTATAGAAAACACAGGATCTATGTCGGAAAGACCACAGTTTTAAATCCAAACTCAACGCTCGTACAAGAGCTGCGGGACCATTGTCTTCTCCGGAAGCCTACTCCATCACTGACCCCCACTACTGCATCTCACCCACAGTGGAGGCGCCACAAGCGGTGTGAGAGGAAACAGAAGAGGGGGAAGCGCGGAGGTATCCGGGCTAGGCTAGTGGCTAACCCACACAAGCCAGCTATTCCAACCATCGTTCTGGCTAACGTACGCTCGTTGGATAATAAACTGGATGATCTCCGACTTCTGCGCTCAACTCAGAAGACTGTAAGAGACTGTTGTGTTTTTGTGTTTACGGAAACATGGCTCAACAACAGCGTTCCGGACTGCGCCATTCAACTCGACCAGCTAACATGCTATCGAGCGGACAGAGTGCTTGTCGAGGGAGGTAAGACCCGCGGCGGCGGACTTTGTGTTTACACCAATGATGCGTGGTGCCGCGATACTGTTGTGGTCTGCAAACACTGCTCACCCCTGGTGGAGTTTATGATTATTAAGTGCCGGCCGTTCTATCTACCTATCTTCTATCTCCGACTTCTGCGCTCAACTCAGAGGACTGTAAGAGACTGTTGTGTTTTTGTGTTTACGGAAACATGGCTACCGCGGGAATATACAGCCATAATACTTGCTGCAGTATACATCCCTCCCAGCTCCAATAACAACAACATGAGTGAGGCACTGAATGAACTTTACCAGCACATCAGTGAGCAGCAGACAGCCCACCCAGATGCTTTTCTCATCTTGGCTGGGGATTTCAATCATGCAGACTTAAAAAGTGTGTTTCCTAAAATACAACAACACATAGACTTTCCAACACGTGGAAACAACACACTGGACTTTGTTTACACCACACAGAGAGGAGCTTACACATCACTGTTATGCTAATGCCAGCATACAGACCGCTCGTTAAAGTCACCAAACCGGTTCAGAAACAAATTCAAGTGTGGCCAGAAGGGTCGTCAGAGGCCCTTCAAGACTGCTTTGACACCACTGACTGGGACATGTTCAAACAGGCTGCTACATACCACAACACCACAGACCTCCAGGAGTACTCAGAGACTGTCACTGCCTACATCACCAAGTGCATTGAGGATGTAACAGTCACAAAGACCATCACCGTCCGGCCCAACCAAAAACCGTGGCTGACAGGGGAAGTCTACAGACTTCTGATGACTCGCAACGCTGCCTTTAGAGCTGGAGACGAGGTGGGCCTTAGGAAAGCTAGAGCCAACCTGTCACGCGGCATCAGAAAGGCTAAGAGTCAGTACTCCAGGAGGATAGCCCATCGTTTCAGTGACAGCAGAGACACCAGGAGCCTGTGGCAGGGGATTCAGACCATCACGGACTACAAGCCCCCGCCGCGGACCTGTGACAGCACCACCCCGATGCTGAACGAGCTGAACACTTTCTTCGCTCGCTTTGAGGCACACAACAGCACCACTGCACAGAAGACTCCACCTCCTCTCGATGACCAGATGTTGACTCTGTCCACAGACAGCGTGAGAAGATCCCTCAGCAGGATCAATGCACACAAAGCTCCTGGTCCTGACAACATCCCTGGACGTGTTCTGAGAGACTGTGCAGCAGAACTCACTGATGTCTTCAGAGACATCTTCAACATCTCACTGAGTCAGGCTGTTGTTCCCACATGCTTCAAAGCTACCACAATCATCTCCATCCTGCTTCAATGACTATCGCCCAGTCGCACTTACTCCCATCCTCATGAACTGCTTTGAGCGACTTGTCATGCAGCACATCAAGTCTGTCCTCCCTCGCTCCCTGGACCCCTACCAGTTTGCATATCGGTCAAACCGCTCGACCGATGACGCCGTCTCCACTGCCCTCTACTCTGCACTCACACATCTGGACAAAAAAGACTCTTATGTCAGAATGCTGTTCATAGACTTCAGTTCAGCATTCAACACAATCATCCCTCGACAGCTCACTCAAAAACTGTCTCAGCTGGGACTCAACACATCGCTGTGCAACTGGCTGTTGGACTTCCTGACCGGGAGACCTCAGGCAGTACGGGTCGGCAGCAACACATCCAGCACCATCATTCTGAACACTGGGGCCCCTCAAGGATGTGTGCTAAGCCCCCTTCTCTTCACTCTGCTGACCCATGACTGCACACCGACACACAACAGCAACCTCTTCATTAAGTTTGCGGATGACACTACTGTGGTTGGTCTCATTAGCAACCGTGATGAGACAAACTACAGGAGTGAAGTGAGCCGCCTGGCCAGATGGTGCGGTGACAACAATCTCTCTCTGAATGTAGAGAAGACGAAGGAGATTGTTGTTGACTTCAGGAGAGTGCACCCTCAGCATGCTCCTCTGTCCATCAACGGTGCAACCATGGAAAGAGTGAGTAGCACTAAGTTCCTGGGTGTGCACATCACAGAAGACCTCTCCTGGACTGCCAACACCACAGCACTGACCATGAAAGCACAGCAGCGACTCTACTTTCTTCGCAAACTGAGAAGAGCCAGAGCCCCAGCCCCCATCATGTGCACCTTCTACAGAGGCACCATCGAGAGCATCCTGACCAGCTGCATCACTGTCTGGTATGGCACCTGCAACGCGTCCTGCCGTATGACACTTCAGCGCATAGTGAGAGCAGCTGAGAAGATCGTTGGTGTCTCTCTCCCCTCCCTCCAGGACATCTACGACACCCGTCTCACCTGAAAAGCCCTCAGCATTGCTGGTGACCCCACCCACCCGTCACACAGCCTCTTCAGCCTGCTGCCATCAGGGAGGAGACTGCGCAGTCTTCAGGCCAGGACCAGCAGATTGAAAGACAGCTTCATCCATCAGGCTGTCAGGATGCTGAACTCCCTCCGACTCTGCCCCCTCTCCCCTCTTTCTGCCCCATTTACCTGACCTCTGAGACATCACCCCCCACGGTTCACTACCTCATCCATCTACCTCATACACATTGACTCTCTGAGCATTACATACTCAGACTATTAAGCTCTGCACTACACCAACATTGCACTGACTATTTGTCTGGTTTGCACTACTATCTGCCATTGCCACTTTATTTTCATAAATCACTTTATATCTCATACATCTCTATCATAAATGCCACTTTATTTTTTTAATTGACTCTTTTACTGTAATTTTGTATTTATATATATATTATTTATTTTGTACGTTAGTGTATTTTACTTCTTATGTTATTGTTAATGTTACCTGTATGCATCTAGGGTTTGAGAGTAACGCAATTTCAATTCTCTGTATGTACGTGCTGTATATATGGCAGAATTGATAATAAAGCAGACTTTGACTTGACTGATTTTTGCTGTTGGTTTACAAGGCTGTTATAGTCAGTAAAGGAAAACTCTGAGATTAGACGCTAGGTGAAATAAAGATGATGTTGAAACACAATCATGTGCGCCTGATGACTGCTGCTCTTGACTTGTCTGTCTGTTTTAACATAGATACAGCAGCCAAACAAAATCAAACATTAAAGATATAAGGGTCAAGATCCCAACTAATGCAGACACTAACCACTATAATGGTAGCTTAAAAATGTTAATTTTCTCCTTTGGTGATTCTGCTTGTTATCATCAGGTGTCTATACTAATGTTTATTTATCAGCTATTAATTACCCAATTATCTCATTAACTTTAACACTGAGGGTTTTTGCTGTGTAGATAAACTAGTGGAACATTTTAAAATAGATTATAGTGATTGTTATGACATAAAATGTAACAGTTTCTGTGTTCACAGATACTGTGATTGCTCGTTTTCAAGGGACAGCTCCATCTCAAGTCAGGGCTCTGCTTAGGCAGAACTGCAACAATGAGAGCTATATTAAAAAAATAAAGCTAAAATAAAGTTAAAGCTTATGATGAGAATTAACTGACCTTTATGTAACAGACTAAAGAGACCTACCAAATGGGTAATTTGTTTAAAGTTAAAGCAGTTCAATTAATTGTTGTATGTTAACCTTTTTTAATTGTATTGTACTGTAAGTATAATTTGTTTGTTTGAGCTGTAACTGTATGTTTAATATGCTAGTTGTAATTTTATCATATTTTACTAAATACTATCTATGTTTTTGTTTATCTGTTTGTTTGTTTGTTTGTTTGTTTATTTTTTTGTATCTTTTTTGGACCTATAAAAGTGCACATTTCTTAATTTAAATTTTACAATAAAAATGTTCATACTATTAATTAACAAACTTTGTTTTATTTTCAGTGCAAGCATTGTGGTTTGTGTTTGATAGCAATTGATTCAACTGACATTAAAATATTTTAATTCATTATAATTGATTTTCATTATTTTACACCTTAACTACATTTAGGAAAGTACATAGAAAGATTAATTAAAGTCTCACTTATGTGGGTAAAAAAAAAAAAAACGCTCTTAAGTTGAACTATGTATATTAAACTGCATTTAATATGTTTAAACTGTGGTATATTTGAAATCAACTACAAATAATATACTATTGTAATATAATATTTAGTTGGTCAGTTGGTTTATTGTTAAATTATATTACATTACATTTTGGTACATTAAGCAGTGCATTTAATTTTATTTTAAATTGCTAGAGACAATTGTAAAAGTACATCTAAAGTTACATTAAAGTCCTAATTGAAAACACAAAATTAAATGCATTTAATATAAACTTAATTTGTGATGCATTTGAAATCGATTACATATTGTAACGGGCTGAAGAATCACACAACAGGGGTAAGTGCAATAAAGCCCCGGAGGGTGGTTTATTGGACGTGCACAGTGAAAACAAAACAAAGGTTGGAGTGTGTCCGTGGGGTGTGATGCTGGTGCTGCGCTCTCTGGGGTGCTCCGTGTCCGTGCGCAGTGGCTGATCGGTCACAAGCTTTCTAGAACAGAGGAAAAACACAGTTGGCATCAGTTCCCAGTCTTCTGGAGTGATCACTCACTTGTGTTGTGGTGGCGGCGGCTTTTGTAGCCACCGCTTAATTGGCCGCCAGCCGTGACCGATCAGCCGGTGATGGGTGCTCCCAGGTGATTCCCATGCGTTTCCAGGGCGACGCTGACGAGGCACTGAGACGCACGTCACACTCCCCCCCCCAAGCGTTGACCTGATCTTCCTAAACAGCGGGGAGATTGGGGTTGGGCGGGGAGTGTGCCCTGACAGACTTGCGAAAGCTGACCAGGCCCTGGAGAGGCCATCCGCATTGGCGTTGGCCGTCCCTGCCCGGTGTTGAAGGGTGAAGTGGAAGTCCTGGAGCGCCAGGAACCACCGTGTTACCCGGGCGTTGGTGTCTTTCGCCCGGGCCATCCACTGCAGGGGAGCATGGTCAGTTATGAGAGTGAAATGTCTACCCAATAAATAGTACCTCAGCTCCAGGACTGCCCACTTGACGGCCAACGCTTCCCTTTCCACGGTCGCGTAGCGTTGTTCGGCTGGGGTCAGCTTTCGGCTTATATAAATGACGGGGTGTTCCTCACCATCCAGAACCTGAGACAGGACGGCTCCCAACCCAGTATTTGAGGCGTCCGTCTGCAAAAGGAAGGGACAGTTAAAGTCGGGGGCCCTAAGCACCGGTTCCGACGTGAGAGCCCTCTTGATGTGCTGGAACGCCTCCTCTTCTGCTGGGCCCCACGGGACCTTTTCTGACTGTCCCTTCCTAGTCAAGTCTGTCAGGGGAGCCGCTAAGGAGGAAAAGTTGGGAATGAAACACCGGTAATACCCGGCCAACCCCAGAAAGGCTCGTACCTGTGTCTTGGTGGCAGGACGGGGAGCGTCTCGGACGGCGACCACTTTCCTTTCCTGGGGCTTGATGAGCCCCCGTCCGACTTGGAACCCGAGATAGTGCGCTTCAGTACGAGCCAGATGACACTTCCGGGGGTTGGCTGTGAGTCCAGCCCGCCGGAGTTCTCCTAGCACCCTCCCCAGCCGCAGCAGATGGTCCTCCCACCGCTCAGAGTGGATGATGACGTCGTCCAGGTAGGCGGCTGCATAGGCCTGATGGGGCCTAAGAAGGATGTCCATCATTCGCTGGAACGTGGCTGGGGCCCCATGCAGGCCGAACGGGAGGGTCCGGTACTGCCAGTGACCACTGGGGGTGGAAAACGCAGTTTTAGGTTTTGCTTCTTTGGTTAGTGGTACTTGCCAGTATCCCTTGGTAAGGTCTAGTGTGGAGATGTACCGGGCCCTCCCCAGGCGGTCCAGCAGCTCGTCTACCCGGGGCATGGGATATCCATCAAACTCTGAGACTTCGTTTAAGCGGCGGAAGTCGTTGCAGAAGCGGAGGGTGCCATCCGGCTTCGGAACCATCACGATGGGGCTGGACCACGGGCTCCGGGAAGGTTCGATCACTCCCAACTTGAGCATATCCTGGACTTCCTCCTCAACGGCTTGCCGTCGGGCCTCAGGGATGCGGTAGGGCCGCTGCCGGACGATGACCCCTGCTGGTGTTCGGATATCGTGCTGGATGACGTTGGTCTGCCCGGGCCAGGGGGAGAACACATCCGAGAACTGACCGACCAGGTGCTGCAGCTCTGTTTTCTGAGCAGCGGATAGTTGGGGGTCGATGTCTACAACCACGGGAGAGGAGGCGGCGAGAGCGGCGAGCTGGGTCCGGTCTCCAACCCACTTCTTGAGAAGATTCACGTGATACAACTGCTCCGGGTGGCGACGGCCTGGCTGGCGGACCCGGTACGTCACTGGCCCCACCTTCTCTGTCACTGTATAGGGTCCCTGCCATGTGGCGAGAAATTTACAGGCCGAGTTCGGGACGAGCAGCAGGACGTGGTCCCCCGGTTGGAACTCCCGTGGTTGAGCTGCCCGGTTGTAGTGACGTTGTTGGGCTTGCTGCGCTTGGGTGAGGTGTTCCCGGACTAACGGCATCACTCTGTCGATCCTCTCCCTCATCAGACGGACGTGTTCAATCGAGGACCTGTGGGCGGCGGGCTGCTGCTCCCACGCCTCTCTAGCGACATCCAGCAGGCCACGAGGCTGCCTTCCGAACAATAGCTCAAAGGGGGTGAAGCCTGTGGAGGCCTGCGGGACCTCCCGGATGCCGAAAAGAACGTAGGGCAGCATTTGGTCCCAATCGCGTTTTTCCTCCGCCGCCACACGTCTCAACATTTGTTTGAGGGTCTTATTAAATCTCTCGACCAACCCGTCCGTCTGCGGGTGGTAGACGGTGGTCCGTAGCTGTTTTACGTGGAGAAGACGACAGAGGTCCGCCATCAGCCGGGACATGAACGGGGTCCCCTGGTCGGTCAGAATCTCTGAGGGGATGCCAACTCGGCTGCAGAGGAGGAAGAGCTCGTGAGCGATGGCTTTCGCGGTGGCTTTGCGAAGGGGAATGGCCTCGGGGTACCGAGTGGCATAGTCGACCACTACCAGGATGTGTTCGTGACCACGGGCAGACTTAGGCAGCGGCCCCACCAGATCCATGCCGATCCGCTGGAAGGGCACCTCAATGATGGGGAGCGGTATGAGCGGGCTAGGGGGAGGAGTCTGTGGGGACGTCCGCTGGCAGGTCGGGCAAGCCTGACAGAACCTTCTGACCTCTGCGTCCAGTCCAGGCCAGTGGAACCGGTCGCGAATACGCTGGATGGTGTTTTGAGCACCGAGGTGGCCAGCCATAGGATGGGAATGGGCGAGTTCCATCACTGTCCCCGTCTTGGCCCGAGGGACCACCAACAAAATTTTCTCCTCCCCCCTCCGCTGCGCGACACAGTAAAGCAGTCCGTTCTTAATCACGAAGTGTGGGATCGGGTGGGGCGCGGGGTGGACTTCCTTTCCCTCCGCCACCCGCACTTGAGCCCAGCAGTGTTTAAGACGGTCGTCCTCATGCTGTGCCTTGCTAAAGTCCCCCCCAGCCGCCACCTGCTGAAACACATCGAAAAAAAGGTTAGAATTACTGGGGGTGGACTCACCATCACGGGCGCTGTCGGAGGCCAACAGCACGGGACGACGCCGGCCTCCCCGTGGCCGGTTGGGTCTTCGGCGGCTCCCGCTGGGGCTGGCAGGCTGTGAGGCGGTGCGTAGCAGCTGGTCAAACCCTGGCCAGTCCCTCCCGAGCAACACTGGAACCGGCAGATCTTTGACAATCCCCACTTCGATCGGCCACGCCCCTGAGGCGGCCGAGATAGTTACACGACGGGCTGCCACCTCCTGGGTGTCCCCGTGCACGCAGGTAATGGCCAAGCGAGCTTTAGTGTCGGGACGGGGGGCCAGGACGGCAGGGTTGACCAGGCTGACGGTGCTTCCGGAGTCGAGGATGGCTTCAAACGGATGTCCGTTAACCCTTACTTCCACTCGCGGGGCTCCTCCCGGAGGCGCTCGATGCACACTGCAGCCTGCCAGCCACGCCCGCGAGCGCGGTGGTTCGGTGGGCATGGGCTCATCCGGCGGGGCGGGAGCCGCTGGCCTGCTTACTGGTCGCGGGGCACCTTCCAGCGGGCGTCGCTCCTGGACCACCCTCCGGGGAAATGGCGGCGCACGCTCCCCAGCTTCCCGTCGTTGGGCAGCATCCGCCAGCTCGACCGCCTCCACTAATTCACCGAGACTTGTGGGATTCCGCATTCCGACGGCCTGACGATGCGAGCGGGGGAGGGCTCTAAGGAGGCGGTCGATGACGACGCGCTCCGCCACCTGGCTTGCGGTGGGATCCCCAGACAAGAGCCAGTGTCTGGCGAGCCGTGAGAGTTCAGCCGCCTGAGACCTGGGCGGAAGTCGGGGGTTGTATTCCCAGTCGAAAAACAGCTGCGTGGCGGCGGTAGGCGAGAGTCCAACTCGCGAGAGGATTTCGGTTTTCAGCTCGTCATAACTCTCGCTGTGTTCGGGGGAAAGAGAGAAATACGCCCGCTGTGCTTCCCCTGTCAGCAGCGGTGCCAACAGACGAACCCAGTCTTGCCGTGCCCAGGCCTCTCTGGCGGCGACGTTCTCGAACATTTGCAAGAACAGCTCTGCGTCATCGTGGCTGGTCATCTTGGGAAGCAATTGGGCTGCTTGTACGCGGGGATCAGGCGGCGGAGCGCGCTGCGCGGCTTGAAGCTCGACCAGCCCCCGCTCAGTTTCACCCTGGCGACTCGCCAGGTGCTCCATGATTTGCTGCTGGCGGATGCTGACCTCCGTAAGATGTTTCAAGAGCTCCTCCATAACGTAGGGAGCGGCAGCCGCCTGCACAGAAGAATAGAATAATACACGTGAGAAATGTTAATGTCCGTACCTCGCTGCGGTGATTCTTCAGTCACCTGCCCGCATTCTCCACCACTGTAACGGGCTGAAGAATCACACAACAGGGGTAAGTGCAATAAAGCCCCGGAGGGTGGTTTATTGGACGTGCACAGTGAAAACAAAACAAAGGTTGGAGTGTGTCCGTGGGGTGTGATGCTGGTGCTGCGCTCTCTGGGGTGCTCCGTGTCCGTGCGCAGTGGCTGATCGGTCACAAGCTTTCTAGAACAGAGGAAAAACACAGTTGGCATCAGTTCCCAGTCTTCTGGAGTGATCACTCACTTGTGTTGTGGTGGCGGCGGCTTTTGTAGCCACCGCTTAATTGGCCGCCAGCCGTGACCGATCAGCCGGTGATGGGTGCTCCCAGGTGATTCCCATGCGTTTCCAGGGCGACGCTGACGAGGCACTGAGACGCACGTCACAATATAATTACTTACATATAATTATAATTACATTTAGTACATCGAAAACATTACATTTAATTAACACTAGGGTGTGTTTTTAACTGATATTAAAATGTAATTTTATTCACATTAATTGCTTGTCAGTGTACTGATAAGTGCATTTTAATTATATTTTAAAGACAATAGGGCCCAGATACGTAGACAGGGCTTTGTCACAAACTGTACCGCTGTGGCTCCCTCTACTCTCCGCTAGAGGGAGCCTTCTTTTCACTATGGACTATTAACTCACTACAATTCCCATAACCCCTTTCTCATGAACATCCTGGTACCTTTCACCTCTTACCTCAGTTGGCCATCTTGCTCACACTGCATAAATAGCCCGGTTTGTTCACTATTTCCTCGCAAAGTCTTGTTTAGTTACTACTGGCAATTCTGAGCATTTTCTCCGTGTTTGTTTTCCTGTTTCTGACCCCCTCTGTTCCTGGTTCCTGTGATTGTTCTCTGCCTGCCTTTGACCCTTGCCTGTTCCTCGTTTTTTGATTGTTTGCTTGTGCCCATTTTCACTGAAGGAGTCTGAGTGACTGTTTTTCAGGGTATAAAGCTCAGATCACAAACATACATGAGTATTATTATAAAATTATTTAATTAATATTGTTTATTTGAAATATACACTATTCACCTTGCAGTATAAAGTAGTATAAAAGTGTCCAGATGAAGATGATGAAGGTCATGTTGATGAAGATTGTTGTGTGTCAGTGATGAAGTGTTAAACTCAGCACTATAAACACTCTCAGAGCACTGAAGCATCTGATCAATATGCAAACACACTCCAAAACATTTACCTGAAGACAGCAGAGATACAGAGTTTTCCTTAATTTTTTTCAGTATCTTCGCAAATACATTTTCAAAAACAGACATTTGTAATTTACTCCCTGTAAACACTGTTTAAATGATCAGTTTCATTCAAACTTAGATGATACTTAATATAATCTATAATACAGGTAAATAGAATTAGCATAGAGTTTAATATGACATGTATTGAAAATGGGATGAGTTTTATCTTTAAATATATACATTTTGTGCTACTTTTTTTTATAATAATCCATATCTGTGTGTCTGCTGGAGTTTGTGTTTATTTGAGTATGACAGGAGTACGATGCCCAGACAGCATCTGACTCTGTGCCAGATTCGTTTTCAACCGGCAAATCCGCGTTACAGTCACATCCGTTTCAGTGCTGTATCACAGTCCTAGACGGATCCGGCCCGTGTCTGGTTTCAGTGGGCACGGTCTACTATCGCAGAGCGGATCCGGGCCGAGTCTGGTACGGAGCTGGCCCAGTGCTGGCCCAGATGAGCGGAAAACCAGATGCGTGCCGGTATTGGCCCGTTGTGCCAAAAGACACTTGCCCAAGTCCGTTTTGCGGATTTGCAGGAGTGTGGGCCAGAATCAGGCCGGATGAAATTTGCTGTCAGGGTGCTTTCACTAGAATGAAGCACTGTGGTACACTTTTGGTGGAGGAACTGAACTGTCGATTGAATGAAAGGCTTTCTTAAATTATCTATTCAAAATGTATGTGTCTGTTATTTAAACTGAGGTTTAAAGATATTTAAGAACATTTGTCAACAACACTCTGAAGTTATTACAAAATATATCATTACTTTGGTAATATATTCATTTATATGACCAGTTTATGTATGTAATTACTTCATTTTGTCTGCTATATTATGAATGGCATATTTGATGTTCATTGTTTTTTACATTTTGAGCCACATTTCATATTCATATTTAATTGCATTTAGGTGTTTTACATAAATAATTTCACAAATAATGTTTGAATTCTAATATTTATAAAATTTTCTGTTATTTCTTAATATATTTATGTCATGACAAAAGTTGGTCACTGTATACTAAATATATTTAATTACATCTGTGTCATCATCAGACTGAAAAGAAATTCAGCAGATAAGCATTAAAAAGTAATCATTTAACACATTATGCTTATTAATAATTCTGTGTATTATTTTCAAAATAACAATGAATTTGCTTTGTAAATCAGAATGGAGCATATCATCATTTTGAAAGTATGTTTTCTTGTCAAAAATAAATCTATAAAATTTACAAGCCAGACTTCTTTGCTTTTACTTCCAGAAACTGCAGACACTGCAGTGTCTTGAGCCTCAACAAAGCACGCTGGGAAAATGCAGAGCTCTTCGTCTGCAGAGTAACTCATGATGGAGCTGATCAACAGGCCTCGTTCCTCAAGAGCTCTGAGTGCTGATGTTTCTCCAGTGAAGAGCAGCAGGATTCACAGCAGTCAGTGATTTACAGCTCAATACTGAAGCAGTGTTTAATGTGCTGCCATTGCTGTTCATTCAATAAAGCTTCTGAACGCCTTCCATTTGTGTTCGACTGCATCATTGATCAGTGCGTCCTTCCTTCACTAAAGTTTGAGCTGCTGTTGATGATTGTAATAGTTGAGAACAGCTGCATTTAGCAGTAAATGTGAACTGAAGCTCTTGAGGTTTGAACATGGTCACTGGAGACAGAGCTGCTCTATTCTGAGACGATCAGAATCACTAAAGCGGCCAATGCAAATCTGATTTTCACCTCAAACTCACAGCTTCACTGTTTGACTGGTTCAATGCTCTGAACTGAAACACTTTCACGTCTGCTGAGATATGAGTTATGAGTAATTTATTATCAGCTGGAGATGAAGGAGCTGCTCAAATCTTTGTTACTTTTATTACACAACGACTTTTCCATATAGTTTAAAAAAATAAATAAAATATTGCACCATTATTGTGTGATTTGTTTTCAGTTTAGACACTTTAGTTTCTGTGTTTAGTCTCTGTGTGTCAGTAGTGTGTGATAGTGTTTGAGCAGCTGCAGTATCAGTGCAGTCACTGTGACTCTGACTGACGGAGGTTTTTGTACGACTCTTTATCACTGTGTGAACACGTATTTACTGCTGACATAGTGTACACTCTGACAGTAATAATCTCCTGTATCTTCAGTCTGGACTCCACTGATGGTCAGAGAGAAATCAGTCCCAGATCCACTGCCACTGAATCTAGATGGAGTTCCTGACTGGCGGCTGCTTGTCCAATAAATCAGGAGTTTAGGAGCTTCTCCAGGTTTCTGTAAGTACCAGGACACACATGGTGGGCTGCAGTATGGAGCAGAACTGAATTTACAGCTCATCACAACATTTTCTCCTGGTGTAGCAGGTTTCACTGAAGGAGTCTGAGTGACTGTGATCTGAGCTTCACACCCTGAAAAACAAACATTTATGAGCCCATACAAATATATTATTTGATATATTCTAAAATAATTTCATTAATTTAGATTATTTCAAATATATACTACTCGCCTTGCAGCATGAAGCAGTATAAAAGTGTCCAGATGATGATGATGAAGGTCATGTTGATGAAGATTGTTGTGTGTGTCAGTGATGAAGTGTTAAACTCACAGCACTATAAACACTCTCATCATCTGATGAATATGCAAACACACTCCAGATCATTTACATGAAAACAGTAGAGATACACAGCTTTGCCATTTTATTTCTTCAGTATCTTTGCTAATACATTTTTATTTACCATTTTCAGAAACAGACATACTTTACTCTGCAAACTGTTTGATCAGCTTCATTCAAACTTTGATACTGGGATGATGCTTAATATCATCTCTGATACTGTATGGTAGGTCAAAGGTCATCCAATAGGGAATGACCATTTAAATCTTGCTAAAGACAATTTTATCACAGAGCAGGTGAATAGATTTAACAGAGTTTAAAATCACATGTATTGAATATGTGATGAGCCTTCAAGCATAAAACAAGTATTATTTTTTAAAGATAAACATCTTATGTTGCTTTTTATCATAATCCATGTCTGATGTTGAGTCTCATATCAATGTGTTAACGTCGTTCTCTCTTTCTCTGCTGAAGTTTGTGTTCATCTGAGTGTGACAGGTTATTTGTATGACGCTTTGTGGTACACTTTTGGTGGAGGAACTGAATTGGTGATCAAAAGTCTTTCCTAAATGATCTAATAAAAATGTATGATGTTTTGTCTCAGGAGAGCAGCACTGGACTCTTAGAGAAGGAGCAGCAGCCTGACTCTCTCTGAGCAGCAGTGGATGGAGAGCAGCTCAGTGAGTTGTGAGGACACACAGAGCGGCACCGGACACGTGACGAGACATCAGTGTTCAGAGTAGATCTGCTGCTCTTCTCACTCGTATCATATAAGAATTACACAAATAATAAATTAACTGTACAAAGAGAGAGACTTTTGACTGGAAGATGATAAACAAACTGTTCAAGCAGCAAAATGTTTATGTCCTGCTGATGCCTTTTGTAATAGGAATGTATAATTAGAATGAAACTATGCATTATAAAAATTCATAATCTGAAAGCTTACATATTAAAAAAGATTTGAGAGCAAAAGAGATAAACCATAAATGATCAGTATATTGAAATAATTTAAATAATCTTCAAAATACAATACTGGACTTCAACAAAACTGATATTAGGATCATATTTGTGTTTGTACACTGCTGAGTGAGTGATAGTGTTTGAGCAGCTGCTGTATCAGTGCAGTCACTGTGACTCTGACTGACGGAGGTTTTTGTACGACTCTTTATCACTGTGTGAACACATAGTCACTGTTGATTTCATGTTCACTCTGACAGTAATAATGTCCAGCATCTTCAGTCTGGACTCCACTGATGGTCAGATTGAAATCAGTCCCACCTCGTGCTCCATTCCCACTGAATCGACTGAAACTGTCATCATAAAGACTATCTACAGCAGTTATGATGAGTTTAGGAGTTCCTCCAGATTTCTGCTGATACCAAGCTAAACCCCAGCCATCTATACCAGCATCAGTTTTACACTCTATAGTAGCGGTTTCTCCTTTAGAAACAGTCACAACTTTAGGCTGAGTGACAGTGATTCCTCTGGATGCTGCTGACAACAACATTATATGTGTTTAATCAAATTAAATGAACAATAAAGAGTCAAACATAAGCATCTTTCACTTCTGTTACCTGGAATAAAAGCTGTCAGAATCCAGATGAAGCTGGTGAGGAGATTCATTGTGTTTGTTGGTTTTGTACCGTGGTAAACAGCAGTGTGTTTTAAAGTGTTTGAGTCTGAACGCTATAAACACTCGGAGCGCTGAAGCATGTGCTGATGCAAAGTGACTCTCTGTGGAAAAACCCTCCATCAGTTTATTTCTTTATATGGCTCTCATCACTGACACATAGAGAAAAACTCAACAGCTCATTGAGAATCACAAATCTGAACTTTCAGTAAATGTGCAGTTAAGACGCTGCTTTTTTAGTTTGTTTGAATGAGTTTGGTGAAATGTATCAATCAGAAATGAAAACTGATTTGTTTTATGGTTTATGTTTTGTGCTAAAATGGCATGTGTTTTCAAATCATTACATTTTTATTTTCTGTGAGCCACTGACGTGAAAAGATGATGTTTGTGTGCAAATAATAGATGGAGCTCAGTTAAAACTGTCACTAGATCTTCACTGGTAGACACACATGTGACTGGACTAGGGATGAATCTTTAGGTATTTTCGCATAATGATTTGATTTTGTGTTTTTTTTTTTTTTTTTTTTATAAATCTGGAGTACCCAGTCCTGTTGGAGATCTTATTCCCTGTAAAGTTCAGCTCCAAGCCTGATTAAACAAATGAACCAGCTAACATTAACTACTTTAGATCATTTGCTGCATTAAGTAACTTAATAGCAAACATACAGGTTGCTTGAAAAGTAACAGAGTGTGAATATAATAAATGTGCAATTTACTCTCATTTGTCACTTTCAGTGGTGTTTGCGCTAAATCCTGGTTAATTTGTTATTCTGGCAGATGATGATCTTAACAGCTGCTTTAATGTGCTGGTGATGCACTTTCTAGTATGATTGTATTAGGATCATATTTGTGTTTGTACACTGCTGAGTGAGTGATAGTGTTTGAGCAGCTGCAGTATCAGTGCAGTCACTGTGACTCTGACTGACGGAGGTTTTTGTACGACTCTTTATCACTGTGTGAACACTAGACCACTGTGGTAACTCTGACAGTAATAATGTCCAGCATCTTCAGTCTGGACTCCACTGATGGTCAGAGTGAAATCAGTCCCGTCTTGTGCTCCATTCCCACTGAATCGACTGAAACTGTCATCATAAGGACTATCTACCGCATAAATGATGAGTTTAGGAGTTTCTCCAGATTTCTGCTGATACCAAGCTAAACCCCAGCCATCTATACCAGCATCAGTTTTACACTCTATAGTGGCGGTTTCTCCTTTAGAAACACTCACAACTTGAGGCTGAGTCACAGTGATTCCTCTGGATGCTGCTGACAACAACATTATATGTGTTTAAACAAATTAAATGAACAATAAAGAGTCAAAAATGAGCATCTTTCACTTCTGTTACCTGGAATAAAAGCTGTCAGAATCCAGATGAAGCTGCTGAAGAGATTCATTGTGTTTGTTGGTTTTGTACCGTGGTAAACAGCAGTGTGTTGTAAAGTGTTTGAGTTTGAACGCTATAAACACTCGGAGCGCTGAAGCATGTGCTGATGCAAAGTGACTCTCTGTGGAAAAACCCTCCATCAGTTTATTTCTTTATATGGCTCTCATCACTGACACACAGAGAAAAACTCAACAGCTCATTGAGAATCACAAGTCTGAACTTTCAGTAAATGTGCAGTTAAGACGCTGCTCTTTTAGTTTGTTTGAATGAGTTTGGTGAAATGTATCAATCAGAAATGAAAACTGATTTGTTTTATGGTTTATGTTTTGTGCTAAAATGGCATGTTTTCAAATCATTGCATTTTTATTTTCTGTGAGCCACTGGCGTGAAAAGATGATGTTTGTGTGCAAATAATAGATGGAGCTCAGCTAAAAACTGTCACTAGATCTTCACTGGTAGACACACATGTGACTAGACTAGTGATGAATCTTTAGGTATGGTTCAATTCATAATTAAATTTTTGATTATTTTCGCATAATGATTAATGATTTGATTTTTTTTTTTAATCAGGAGTACCCAGTCCTGTTGGAGATCTTATTCCCTGTAAAGTTCAGCTCCAAACCTGATCAAACAACTGAACCAGCTAACATTAACTACTTTAGATCATTTGCTGCACTAAGTAACTTAATGGCAAACATACAGGTTGCTTGAAAAGTAACAGAGTGTAAATATAACAAATGTGCAATTTACTCTCATTTGTCACTTTCAGTGGTGTTTGCGCTAAATCCTGGTTAATTTGTTATTCTGGTAGATGATGATCTGAACAGCTGCTTTATGGAAGATGGTATGATTGTATTATCTCATTACATCAAAATTGTTTCTAATTATTATTTTTACACTCATGAAATACAACAAAACTGATATTAGGATCATATTTGTGTTTGTACACTGCTGAGATTGTATGATAGTGTTTGAGCAGCTGCAGTATCAGTGCAGTCACTGTGACTCTGACTGACGGAGGTTTTTGTACGACTCTTTATCACTGTGTGAACACTGCTTTGCTATTGATCCAGTGTTCACTCTGACAGTAATAATCTCCTGTATCTTCAGTCTGGACTCCACTGATGGTCAGAGAGAAATCAGTCCCAGATCCACTGCCACTGAATCTAGATGGAGTTCCTGACTGGCGGCTGCTTGTAATATAAATGAGGAGTTTAGGAGCTTCTCCAGGTTTCTGTAAGTACCAGGACACACACTGGTTTGGGCTGCAGGGTGTAGCAGAACTGAGTTTACAGTTCATCACAACATTTTCTCCTGGAACACACTACAAACATGATGATCTTACAGAAATAATGCATTGCTATGTCCATCATAACTGAATAATCAAGTCATTTTGGAGACTTTTCTTGTTTGTTTCAGTCATACTTTAACGGACATTAAAAGACAACACTGCAAAAACAGTTTACTGTGAAGCTGTTATATTCTTTTATATATTTATTGTCTAACATTACCAATTTTCTGATGCATGTATGACTTTAATTTTGTTGGCGTTAATTTGGCGTTTATAGTGCTAATACCTTAACTTAAAATAGAAATTTCACCCGAAACTGACATGGTCTCTAGAGAGCAAAGATTTAGTGAAAAATAAATGGAAGAAAGTCGTTATTCTAAGTAAGTTACGTTATTCTGCTATTTTTTATTGCAATAATAACAAATAAAGATTGCAGTACGTACAAAACATACAGAAATCCTTACAATAATAAACAAGTGATAAAAGTAGTACTATTCTTTAGAAACAAATGGAAACGAGTCACCATCCTGGTTGTGTATTTTAGCTTTAATGTAGGGTTTTTTTAAACAAAGCAGCTGATATTTGCCATAGCGACAGCAAGAAGCTAGTGGACAGCCGTCAGCCGAGTCTCTTTCACTCCAGAATGGCGAAAGCATAGGGCTTTCACTTCTTGGTAACCTAATATACAGTATCAGAGATGATATTAAGCATCATCAAAGAACATATATTAGGTCAAAGGTCATCCAGTAGGGAATGACCATTTAGATCTTGCTAAAGAAGATTTTATTACAGAGCAGGTAAATAGATTTAGCAGAGTTTATATTAACATGTATATGTGACAAGCCTTCATGCAATAACAAGTATTATTATTATTTTTTTTATTAAAAATAAACATCTTATGTTGCTTTTTATAATAATCCATGTCTGATGTTTAGTCTCATATCAGTGTGTGAGTGTTGTTCTCTCTTTCTTTGCTGGAGGGAGGTTTTTATACAATGCTTTCACTGGAATGAAGCCCTGTGGTATGCTTTTGGTGGAGGAAATGAACTGGTGATCAAAAGTAAATCTTTTAATAAAAATGCATGATGTTTTTGTTTTGTTATTGCAAATAATACCTCCAGAGTCTTTTCCAAATGTTCTTAAAAAAGCATTAAACCTCAGTTTAAAAACGTGTAGACTCAATTCATTTCATCTGTGTCATCAGTCAAAACAATTATTTTGGCAGATAATAGGGATGTAACGGTATCAAAACTTCACGGTACTGTAATACCTCGGTATAAATGACACGGTACGGTATTTATTGAATCATTTACAGGAAAAACAAAACAAATTGAAAAAAGTGCCACAAGTGTTTATTAAACAATGTAGCCTACATGAACACTGATATCAATGAAGCACAAATTAGCCATGTATCTAACTGTAGAGGCCTGAAATGGGTCAAATGACCTAAAACTCCCGTTTATAACCTGGACCATGCATGACAAAGGTCAAAAATCACATTTTATATATGATTATCTATGCTACTACCAACCTCATAGATTAGATATTAGTTTTAAAGTGCACAAAAAACTGAAATCCATTTAAAACAGGAACTTTAGTGCAGTTTTCAATTTTAATCAAAAAATTATTAAACCATGTAAAAAAAAAAAGGATTTCGGTATGTTAGTTAAAGGGGATTATAACTTTTTTAGAGGTATTGTATCACATGTACAGTAGCACCTTTTGTTGTTTGGCTGTTGCATCTGATAGAGCGTTTGGACCCAGAAGCGGTGACGCGTGACGTCAGACAACTGGATAATGTCCACTTCTCCCATCACATGCTCTTATGAACAGGCAGCGTCTGCTGAGCGGGAGACAGAGCGGGCGAGGGCGCATCAGGCGCAATCAGCAAACATTATTTCATACAAAGTAAGCCAGCGCCACGATCCTGGCGCATAATCACAATGATTGTGTTTTTAGTGCATATTTGCATTTATTCACATATGACAGGGTGTGGTGGACCGTCATGATTTTGGCTAATACGGGACATAGGCTACTGAATGATGCGCATCAGAGGGTACACAGCAAAAATGCTCAGTGTTAAATTAACACTCTCAGTGTGGACACATATAGGCACTGAAGTAGTGTTAAAATAACACTACTTCATAAGATAACGAGCAGAATCACCAAAGGAGAAAATCAACATTTTTAAGCTACCATTACAGTGGTTAGTGTCTGCATTAGTTGGGATCTTGACCCTTATATCTTTAATATTAGATTTTGTTTGGCTGCCGTATCTACGTTAAAACAGACAGACAAGTCAAGAGCAGCAGTTATCAGACGTACATGATTATGTTTTAACATCATATTTATTTCACCTAGCATCTAATCTCAGAGTTTTCCTTTATTGACTATAACAGCCTTGTAAACCGGCAGCAATAGTTCCTGTATTTTCTATACATTTTGAAAAGATTTCTTTCAAGTAGTTCTGAATAAAACAAAACAAATCATATAGTTTAGGCACACACAGACATCAAGAATCAACATGAGAATCACAACAACGGTGAGCATCAAAGAAGCATGTGGTAGCCAATCAAAACTCATCCATGGTTCCCATCATGCATTGCCACATTGTCTTTCTATTTGTTTTGCGATGATCTGTTTTTCCGAATATGCTGTTTATCACCATTGTTGAGATTCATACGCTGATTCTTAATGTTTGTGAGCCTAAAAAAAAAATCTATTTGAATTTTGAACAAGAGCAGTCTAAATGAAATTTCTCCAAAATGTATAGAAAATATAGGATCTATTGTTGGTTTACAAGGCTGTTAATATCAGTGAAGGAAAAGATTAGACTCTAGGTGAAATGATGATGATGTTGTTAAAACATAATCATGATCACCTGATGACTGCTGCTCTTGACTTGTCTGTCCGTTTTAACACAGACACAGCAGCCAAACAAAATCTAATATTAAAGATATAAGGGTCAAGATCCCAACTAATGCAGACACTAACCACTGTAATGGTTGCTTAAAAATGTTGATTTTCTCCTTTGGTGATTCTGCTTGTTATCATCAGGTGTCTACACTAATGTTTATTCATCAGCTGTTAATTACCCAATTATCTCATTAACTTCAACACTGCTCAGTGTTATTTTAACACTACTTCAGTGTCTATATGTGTCCACACTCAGAGTGTTAAATTAACACTGAGCGTTTTTGCTGTGTATTAGAAGTAGTTATACGCAAAGCCACCTGATAAAGAACTGCATTAAAACAAATGTAATCGTAACTTATGTGCTAGCGCGGAGGGGAAATTGTTGCCGCTCACATACTCTGTACTTGATCTGTAGCGAAAAACAGAGCGCAAAGGATAATGGCCAGGAATGGGCTGATGGGAATTGTAGTTCCCGCTACCTTCCGTTCGCTCCATTCGCCTGAACAAACTTTTCTCAGAAGACCTATCATTTTATCGAGTCATGCGACCACGGTAATATCTAAAAAATTTGCTATCGCGGTACGACGGTATTTACAATACCGTTACATCCCTAGCAGATAAACATTAAAATTAATCATTTAACACATAATGTTACTAATAATTGTGATTATGAGCAATTATACTAATTAAAGATTATTTTTTAAAAATAACATTGAATCTGTTTTCTATATCAGAATGGAGTATATCAATTTTAAAAGTATGTCATGTTTGCTTCCAATAACTGAATAATTCCAACATATTTTTTACTTAAAGTTTCTGTGTTTGGTCTCTGTGTGTCAGTAGTGAGTGATAGTGTTTGAGCAGCTGCAGTATCAGTGCAGTCACTGTGACTCTGACTGACGGAGGTTTTTGTACGACTCTTTATCACTGTGTGCACACAGCTTTACTATTGATCCAGTGTTCACTCTGACAGTAATAATCTCCTGTATCTTCAGTCTGGACTCCACTGATGGTCAGAGTGAAATCAGTCCCAGATCCACTGCCACTGATCTAGAAGTTCCTGACTGGTGGCTGCTTGTATCATAAATCAGGAGTTTAGGAGCTTCTCCAGGTTTCTGCAAGTACCAGGACACACATAGTTGGCTGCAGCCTGGAGAAGAACTGAATTTACAGCTCATCACAACATTTTCTTGTGGTGTGACAGTTTTCACTGAAGGAGTCTGAGTGACTGTGATCTGAGCTTCACACCCTGAAAAACAAACATTTATGATTTCATAAAAATATAGGATTTGGCATATAATGATTTAAATATACACTATTCACCTTGTAGTATAAAGCAGTATGAAAGTGTCCAGATGAAGATGATGAAGGTCATGTTGATGAAGATTGTCGTGTGTCAGTGATGAAGTGTTAAACTCACAGCACTATAAACACTCTCAGAGCACTGAAGTGTCTGATCAATATGCAAACACACTCCAGATCATTTACCTGAAGACATCGCTCATTAACAGACACAAAATACATTTACTGAAATTAGACTTTTTTCATAATATTATTTCATCTAATAGCAAAGATCATTCACTACTGAATACATCTACAAGACCAAATCATTTGTTAAATCCATGATGTTCTTGCAGGTTTTTACAGACATGAGGATCACCACACATCTCTGTCAATCAACATAATAGAAAACGTTCACTTTTATAAATTCAGTTTGTAAATTAGAAATAATCCATACTGTATAAAGCACATTAAGTGTTTTTTTTTTTTACGTGAATCAAAGTAATTTGTGCTGTGAGTGGATGTGTTTGTTGGAGTTAGTGAAGTGTTCAGCTGCTCTATTAGGTGTATCACTGTGGTTGACTTTCGGCAGCGGCACCAAACTGGATGTTGGCAGTAAGTAAATCATCATTTAATATTAATAATACAACAACTGACTGTTCAACAATTTGCTACTTTTGTTGTTGGTCATGGAGTTTCTAGAATGTCATGGAATTTTAAAAGGTCTATTCCAGACATTGAGAGTCGGGTAATTTTATTTAAATTTTTTTTAAAGTCATGGAATATTGGGGATTTTTGTTTGTTGCTTTAAATTTTAGTTTCCATTGATCAAAATGTAATTTTTCTGTACATTTATCATCTTTTTATTGCGTTGTTTCGCAGGTTTTTACTATTGTTATGGTTAGGCTATTTTTCAGTGCCATTGCATTCCCAAACACAGTCACCAGTCTGTACCTGTTAACTAAGACATATTTCATGAAATTAGAATTTCAACAGCTTTGGCTACAAAATGACCACTTCAAAGAATAAGGGCCATATTTTAACAATCCAATAACATGGTCTAAAACGCATGGCGCAGGTGCACATAGGGCATGTCCTAATCCACTTTTGCTAGTTTAAAGATGGGAAAAGCGTAGACGTTTGGTACATGGTCTGAAATTGTTGTCCATATTTTCTTAATGAGTCATGTGTGTTTTGTAACGTGCATTAAACCAATCAGAGTCTCATCTCTCATTCCCTTTAAGAGCCAGTTGCCCTCGCACCATGGCGGATTTGCTATTTACACAGCAGAATTTGCAAGAACAAAGACTGAATTTGTGGGCTGTGCAAACAAGTTATATTTCCATCCTCTCCCCTTTTTGCTGAATGTGCTTATTTTTCAAAGCCATAGTGAAACTACTGATGTATTGACATGTAGCCTAGGCATTTTTATATTTGTGTAGCCTACATAATAATATTTTACATTGTTATCTTTTCATTTTTAATATTTAGCATGTTTGTGTGCTTCTACACATTCCTGTGTGCGTCAAAAGTAGACTGTATGTGCAATGTGCACCTTCTTCATACTCTTTATGCTCATTAAATGCCATTGAAATTTAGCTTTTTAGTCAGTGAAAGTCAGGGAATTTAACATTTGGCTTAGAGTGGGAACCCTGTTGAATGTTTGGCAGTCCACATTGTAAAGATGGTTTTCATTGTCATGGAATCTGTGATTTCATGACTATAATAGTGGACTATAATCATTTCTGTTATTCTCTTCATTGATGATTAAATTCTAAATGTTTACAAATGTGCACTGAAATAAAATGTACATTCAGTTTTCATTTTGGCACCACTTAGATTTTATGTGCAAATTTAATACAGTAATTAAACCTTTTCAGAAACCTACAGTGTCAATTTTTAAGTAAAGCCTGTAGATATTTCAAACTGGAAATTATCGATACTAATTTATTGTTGTTAATATTTGTATAAGTTATTTTTAAAGTTATAATAAACATGCTAAACAAAAGTTATATTATCCTTTTTTTTTTAGAACAAATTTTCTCATGCTGTCATCAAACATTGTAATGGAGTCCTGCAGTTATTATGTTTGTTCACATCATTGTTCAGCACTGGGCTCCTGGAGAAGGACAGTCTGTACAGCTGGAGCACAGCCTGACTCTCTCTGAGCAGGAGTGGATAGAGAGCGTCTCTGTGAGCTGTGAGGACACATGGAGCAGCCACCGGACATGTGACGAGACATCAGTGTTCAAAGTAGATGTGCTGCTCTTCTCGGTTACACTTTATTTTGATAGTCCACTTTAGACACTCTACTAACTGTAAGTAACTTTGTAGCTACATGTCAACTACTTGTCAACTACATATCAACTAAATCTCATTATTTGCAACTACATGTCCACTAACTCTCAAAGTAGACTTTAGGGTTAGTTTAGGGTAGGTTTAGGGTTAGTTGAGTAAGTTGACAAAGAAAGTGTTAGAAGATATTAAGCAGACAGTCTACTAATACTCTACTAACTGCTAGTTGACATTTTGTTGCAAAGTTAACTACTGTTAGTAGAGTATCTAAAGTGGACTATCAAAATAAAGTGTTACCCTCTTCTCACTCATGTCTCACATGGAGACTAACAGCACATGAGCGACTCCTTCATTCAGTCGCTCTCATCTGCATCTGCTCTGCTTTGTGTGTTTCTCTACTATATGTGTGCTTTATCATTCAGCTGTGATGCTATTCAGATTTACTTAGTAAATAAAATACAGTTAGCTTTATGTCTTTGTGTTATTTTTGTCTTTTTTTTCATGTCTTTCTTTGGAACAGGGCATTTTACTTCACTCAAAGGACCATAAAAACGCCTGCAGATACATTATGAACCTCACAAATATAGAGTTACATACATTTTAGAAGATAAAGTGTGTTAGATTAATACATTATTTACTGTAGCAAGTGGAAAACTGAATGAATAGTTTATAATTAATTTATAATTAATTTTGTTTGTTTGGTTCAACGCTCTGAACTGGATCAGTTTCACCAGCTGCAGTATCAGTGCAGTCACTGTGACTCTGACTGACGGAGGTTTTTGTACGACTCTTTATCACTGTGTGAACACATAGTCACTGTTGATTTCATGTAAACTCTGACAGTAATAATGTCCAGCATCTTCAGTCTGGACTCCACTGATGGTCAGAGTGAAATCAGTCCCACCTTCTGCTCCATTTGCACTGAATCGATGTAAGCTGCTATCATAGAGATCATTTACTCCAGTAATGATGAGTTTAGGAGTTTCTCCAGATTTCTGCTGATACCAAGCTAAACCCCAGCTATATATACCAGCATCAGTTTTACACTCTATAGTGGCCGTTTGACCTTTAGAAACACTCACAACTTCAGGCTGAGTCACAGTGATTCCTCTGGATGCTGCTGACAACAACATTATATGTGTTTAAACAAATTAAATGAACAATAAAGAGTCAAAAATGAGAATATTTCACTTCTGTTACCTGGAATAAAAGCTGTCAGAATCCAGATGAAGCTGCTGAAGAGATTCATTGTGTTTGTTGGTTTTGTACCGTGGTAAACAGCAGTGTGTTATAAAGTGTTTGAGTCTGAACGCTATAAACACTCGGAGCGCTGAAGCATGTGCTGATGCAAAGTGACTCTCTGTGGAAAAACCCTCCATCAGTCATCAACTAACAGTTTATTTCCTCATAAGACTCTCAAATGCACAAATGCTCAGTGAGGATCTGACAATCACTAGATTGCAGCTGTTTTTATGATGTTGACTTTAACAGTCATTGTGACATTTTATAAGCTGTCAAACTGTTGACTAGAAGTTAAAGTCTGAGTATTCAGTAAATGTGCAATTGTTGACTGCATGACCTGTTTGTTTGAAAGTATTTGGTCAAATGTATCGATCAGAAATGAATATGATCAGAAAACAGATTTGTTTTATGGCCTTAATTGAGTTTTGTCCAAAATGACGTGTTTTTGAAGTCATAGCATTTTTATTCAGCATGAGTCTCAGGTTTGTAAAGATAATGTTTGGGTGAAGTATTTGAAGTGCACTTAAAAGTAGAGGTTTTGTTCAGCTGCTGTATTGGTTTGTTTCACTGCCATTCATTCGGATGTAAGTAAATCAGGTAATCATTTTAATACAATATACATTTATAGTGCTCATACTGACACTGAAAGAGTTGTTTTCATATTTATATAATTAAACCATCCTACTTGACTTACACAGCAAAAACGCTCAGTGTTAATTTAACACTCTGAGTGTGGACACATATAGACACTGAAGTAGTGTTAAAATAACACTGAGCAGTGTTGAAGTTAATGAGATAATTGGGTAATTAACAGCTGATGAATAAACATTAGTATAGACGCCTGATGATAACAAGCAGAATCACCAAAGGAGAAAATTAACATTTTTAAGCAACCATTACAGTGGTTAGTGTCTGCATTAGTTGGGATCTTGACCCTTATATCTTTAATATTAGATTTTGTTTGGCTGCTGTATCTACGTTAAAACAGACAGACAAGTCAAGAGCAGCAGTCATCAGGTGCACATGATTATGTGTTAACGTCGTATTTATTTCGCCTAGCGTCTAATCTCAGAGTTTTCCTTTATTGACTATAACAGCCTTGTAAACCAACAGCAATAGATCCTGTATTTTCTAGACATTTTGAAAAGATTTCTTTCAAGTAGTTCTGAATAAAAAAAACAAAAACATATAGTTTAGGCACACAGAGACATCAAGAATCAGCATGAGAATCACAACAACGGTGAGCATCAAATAAGCATGTGGTAGCCAATCAAAACTCATCCATGGTTCCCATCATGCATTGCCACATTGTCTTTCTATTTGTTTTGCGATGATCTGTTTTTCCGAATATGCTGTTTATCACCATTGTTGAGATTCATACGCTGATTCTTGATGTTTGTGTGTCTAAAATAAATCTTTTTGAACAAGAACTGTCTAAATGAAATTTCTCCAAAAATGTATAGCAAATATAGGATCTATTGTTGGTTTACAAGGCTGTTAATATCAGTGAAGGAAAAGATTATACTCTAGGTGAAATAATGATGTTGTTAAAACATAATCATGAGCACCTGATGACTGCTGCTCTTGACTTGTCTGTCTGTTTTAACGTAGATACAGCAGCCAAACAAAATCTAATAATAAAGATATAAGGGTCAAGATCCCAACTAATGCAGACACTAACCACTGTAATGGTAGCTTAAAAATGTTGATTTTCTCCTTTGGTGATTCTGCTTGTTATCATCAGGTGTCTATACTAATGTTTATTCATCAGCTGTTAATTACCCAATTATCTCATTAACTTCAACACTGCTCAGTGTTATTTTAACACTACTTCAGTGTCTATATGTGTCCACACTCAGAGTGTTAAATTAACACTGAGAGTGTTAATTAATTAATTAAGCGTTTTTGTTGTGTAGATTTATACATTCTTACTTAAATTATTTTTTTCTGCTAACTAATCTGTAAATGTTAGCCTGCATTATCTCTCAGCTGTATCAGTGCAGTCACTGTGACTCTGTCAGATTTTTATATGACTCTTTATCACTGTGTAAATGTTGGGCCACTGTTATAACTCTGACAGTAATAATCTCTTGTATCTTCAGTCTGGACTCAGAATAGTCAGAGTGAAATTATTATTATTATATCCACTGATAATGAATCTAGATGGAGCTCCTGAATGGAGTTTGTTCACTTTATAAATCAGGAGTTTAGGAGCTTCTCCAGGTTTCTGTAAGTACCAGACTAAATTATCACCACCATACACTTGGTGCTGCTGGTTTTTGCAGTTTATTCTGACTTCTTGTCCTTGTTGAGTTGCTGTTATTGATGGACTCTGAGTTACAGTGTACTTTCCTTTACATTCTAAAAGAAACAAAAGTAAAAAAGTGAGACAAACATATATTATGTACATATCACTTTTAAGGAACTACTGTTAAACATTTTACTTCACAAACCTTGAGCAAACAGTGTGAGTGTCCAGATGAGGATGATGATGTTGTTCATTGTTGTTGTTTTGTCTTGTGTGATGATGGAGATTCTGTTCTGTTCTGCTCTCAGTCATGAAGTGTTCAACTCACAGCACTATAAATACTCTCAGAGCTGTGCTGACAGTGCAAAGAAGTGGGCAGGATTTACAACAGCTTGCGCTGCTACAAGACTGTAAACTGTATGAATAATATTTTACTTTTAGAGTAAACGTTTGAAACCGTTCACTGATAAATACATCTTGATTAACTGTAAAATGTTAATGAAAATTTGTTTTGTTTCCTTTATTGTTGTCAGAATTATAACTGCTTTGGTTTAGTTTTTGGACAGCACTCCTTCGTTGGGTGCTTTAATATACAGCAACACGTGTTGTTTGGTTGGCTGATGTGACACTAGTTTTAATATAGACATCTTTGAGTGTGGATGCAACATTTCAGTTTCCAGGGACATTGTAGAAATACCATTTATTAGGTGAAAGTATCTGATAATAGAGGAGTTACGTTAGTAGCATACTGTAAGTGAGTAGCATTCATCTGGCCATGTGATTTCAACATGGAGGCCACCATGAGGAGGACCTATCTAGGCCACTGAAATTACTACAATCTTCATATCAGACCATTTAAAATAAAGAGTAAAAAGCACTTTCAAGCAATTTCTTTATTAGTAAAATTTGTTATACTAGTAACTTAGAAAAAAGAGGTTGATTATATGCCCATTGTGATCTTTTAATGTTGAATCAATGTTGACACGTCACCCCATATAAGAAATCATTGTTGTGGCCTGTTTTCCCACTTGTATAAAGATCATCAGGACTCATAATTGTATCAAATAACTCTAGACTGAAAAATGTGAATCTGAGGACTTCAGAATTACCGATTCTTTTGTCTAAAGCTGCAGGTTTTTTTGTGAATCATGATGATTGAGCTGCATATGAAGAACTGAAGCATCATTATAAGAAACTCCACAACATCATCAAAAATCAAAGGTCAAAGATCACATTAAATCTCATCAAATATATTTCCTCAAAAAAGTGTTAGTCAGCACACAACAAAAGACTTAAATGAGAAATATAGGGTATTAGAAAGTCAAACTGAATCATGTGTATGAATCATGTCTGAATCATGTCTATTGTCAATGAGATGAATATACCATATTGACCCAAAAATGACAAGTTTTTTTTTTCTTGGAAATACAGCAGAAAAAAAATGCATTTGTCTTATATTCAGGGTCTAGACCTGGAGTGTCAAACTAATTTTACCAGTATTTACTATTCTTTCAAAACACAAGGGAAAATATGCAATATGAAAATAATTTTTTTTAAAAATTTCTTAATAAAAACACAAGATTTGATTTTCAAAAAGCCTTTTTCCAAAAGTGCATTTGAAAATCTTGAAAAAAGGGTCGGATCCATGATAGCACACGCACATCTCGGAGACGTCTATTTGACATCTGCATTTACTTCTGCAAGATGTAGTTTGCTCATCTGCAATATGTCTATTGGACGTTTCCTATCAGATGTCAAATAGATGTCTATTAGATGTCTTTAAGACGTTTAGATTTAGAATGTATGTAAAACTGACATCTTACAGATGTCTGCCAGACGTTTGTACACAGCAGATGCTTTCCAGATCAAGAAATCTTTAATAAACATCTTTCAGTACTCTTCAACTTATTATGAAAAGAATTATATTGTTCTTCAAGACACAACAAACATTTTGTTTATAACAAATCACAAGGATTTTGTGTTAAAGTGTTTTGTTCATACTTTTTAAAGAGTATTTTACCAAAACTACATGATTGAGAGTTGTCAACAGCCGAGGTGTTTCTACTATCAGTGTGTTGAAGTGATGTTTTCTCTCTTTCTGCTGGAGTTTGTGTTCACTCGAGTGGAATAGAGGTTTTTGTACGACTGTTTCATTAGATTGTATCACTGTGGTACACATTTGGTGGAGGAACTAAACTGGTGCTCGGTAAGTCTGTCTATTTTAATTCTCCACTGCAAACATACAATTTATGTTGTGTATGATTTTATTTTTAAGTTGAAACAGATTTTTTTTTTCTAACAATATTTTTGTAACACTTTAAAATAATGTTTCATTTGTTCTATTAGTTCACTAAATTAGTAAACATGAACAAACTAACAATGAAAATCAATAGTTAAGCAGTTATTAATCTCAGTTCATATTGATTGTGAATTGACTAAATACAGTATTAAATTCCAAAGGTTCATCTGTTAATATTAATTAATGGACCTGAGTTAACATGAAGCAGCAGTGATGTACCTTTATTAATCTATGAAGATTAGTAAATACTGTAACAAATGTATTGCTCATTGTTTGTTAATATAAGTTAACGCATTAATTAATGTTCATTTTTGCGGTTTGTTAAGACTTTATTTGGTGTCCATAATACAGAGTAATTAGCTAGTTAAGTACTTAGCAGTAACTGTTGTACTTACATAAAACAAAATGTACTTACCATGTAACTACGTTAAGAAACAGTTTGTAATTATGTAGTAGGCAGCTACTGTTACACATATGTAAGCCTGTTATGCAGCTTCTTATGTAACCAAAAGATTATTAGATATGTGTTGCAGACTTTATACAACATTATTATAAATGTGAGTACTCAGACATAAGCTACTTAAAATAAAGTGTATCAAGATATGCATCAGACCAAGTCTGTACAATGTGTAACAAAAGCTGCCTATTACATCTACATAATTACAAACTGTAAGTACAGGCTGCTCCATAGCTTAGTTACATGGTAATTACATTTTTTTTAATGAAAGTACATTGACTTAACTAGGTAATTACTCTGTATTATGACACCTTAAAATAAAGTGTTACCTAAAAAGATGTGAAATGAAAAAGTAAAATGCAAATGGAGGTAGTTTCTGTAGATTGATCAGTGGTTTTGAATCTTATTTGCTCATGTTGTGCTTATAATTTAATATTTGAAATTAAGTTTTAATGCAAACACATTATTTAGGGATATTAAACTTCTAGCGGCTTAAAACAGTAAATATCTTAATATGTTTTAATTTATTATTATTAATTTATTAATTTTTGTTATATGAGTTTTCATAGAAATGTATGTAGTGTATTTTTGTGTTTGTGAATGTGTTGTGTTTGTCTCCTGCAGCTGGTCCCACAGTGAAGCCCTCAGTGTCTCTGCTGCCTCCCTCTTCTCTGCAGATCTCTGGAGACTCAGCCGCACTGCTCTGTTTGCTCAGCTCTTACTCTCCACAGGGGGCGCAGGTGAGCTGGACACTGGACGGGTCAGTGGTCACAGACGGGGTTGTGACCAGCGCAGAGAGCGAGCGGGACGGCCGCTTCAGCCGCAGTAGCGTCCTGACCCTCAACAAAGCACGCTGGGATGCGGTAGACCAGTACGTCTGCAGAGTAACACATGATGGAGCTCCTCATGAGGCCTCGTTCACCAAGAGCCGCTGTTAGTCGCTCACAGTGCTGATGTTTCTCCAGTAAACAATGCTTTCTGCTGAAGATAAGCCGTATCTGAGTGTCCTGTGTCAGGCAGGATTCACATGAGTCTAGTGCTGCAGCTGTAGTCATTTACAACTCAATACTGAAAGAGAGCTCTAGTGTCAATCTGCTGTGTTTGCTGCAACATTCAATAAAGCTTCTCAACAAGTTCCATTTGTGTCTGACAACATAATTTAACTAACAGATGAAGATCCATGTTGTGTTTGTTCAGGTGCTTTCCAGAAGTTTGATCAGTAGCAGTAAATGTAGTCAAATAAAGCTCTTGGGGTTTGAACATGGTCTCTGGAGACAGAGCTGCTCTATTCTGAGAGGATCAGACTCACTCCACCCTGACAATGCAAATAGGATTTTCAGCCCACACTCCCAGTGTCACTGTTTGATTGGTTACATGATCTGGACTGAAACAGACCAGTTTCACTTCTGCTGTAGTTGAGCAGCACACAGACAAACTCATCATTACATTTATAGGAGATAATCAAAATATACTGTGCATATATGAAAACACCATAAAAAGCATTAACAAATGGGCCTCATTCAAGAAACACAAGCAGAGCATTTTTTATGTAAATCATTGTTTTTTTTTTTCATGTAAGTAGTTCTGACATAAACTTTCAATTTCTTGAAAGTGTTTGTATTTTCAAAATGTTAGTATGAAAGAAATGTACACCTGCTCCTTTACTGTAGTGTAAATATGTGAGTAAAACATTTTGTGTTGTTTTTGGGAAACATTTTTGAATTTTGATGCACTGCCATAATAATTAGAAGCTCATGTGCTCTTGTTTTACGCACAAATTTCTCAGAATTTACTCATATATTTACACAAGTTTCATGAGGCCCAATATGTACAGAATGTAAAACTGTCTGTGAGTCAAATGGAAAGCATCACATCTAGACAAAGAAAGTGTCTGTTTAGTTCAACTGACAGGGATCACATATTACACCTAAAACATGATGATCATATTAAAACACTGACTCATTCTCATCAGAAGTACACTATTTCTGTTAGTAGTAATGATGTTGTGTTATGTGTGTGATTGTGTTGTAGAGCAGCTGCTGTATCAGTGCAGTCACTGTGACTCTGACTGAAGGAGCTTTTTGTACGACTCTTTATCACTGTGTGAACACATATTGACTGTTTGGGTAGTGGAAACTCTGACAGTAATAATCTCCAGCATCTTCAGTCTGGACTCCACTGATGGTCAGAGTAAAATCACTGTTAGATCCACTTCCACTGAATCTAGATGGAGTGTTTGACTCTCTTTGGTTTGCTGAATGAATCAAGCGTTTAGGAGCTTCTCCAGGTTTTTGCTGGTACCAGGCCATACAAGTATATGAACCTACACAGCCATTAGCTACTACTGTGTTTGTTTTGCAGTTTATAGTGACTGATTCACCAATCTGAATCATTTTTACAGCTGGAATCTGAGTCACAGTCACCTGCCCACTGACACCTAAAAACATAGAGTTAGAAAGAGTAGTGTCTATGTGCAACATTCACTATTCTTGATGATAATAGTAATATATTTCAATATTTTCATTAAAACATACCTTGAATACATAAACAGAGAGTCCAGATGAGGATGATGATGTTGTTCATTGTTGTTGTTTTGTCTTGTGTGATGATGGAGATTCTGTTCTGTTCTGCTCTGCTCTGCCATGAAGTGTTCAACTCACAGCACTATAAACACTCTCATGCAAAGTGTCTCTCTATGTAAATGCTCTTCATACAGAACAGACAGCTGTCAGTCTCAGTTCTCAGATTAATTTCTTTATGCATGTTCATGTTCTGCAAAACATTATCCCACGGTGTCACTGGGAAGGCCTAGTCCTAGACTAAAATGTAAGTCTGAGCTGTTTCAACTGAAAAACTTAAATGTTATTTAAACATGGGTTAAAGCAAAAAAAAAATTTGACTGAAAATTTTTCCTCAGGCGAACCCCAATTCATAACCATACCTGTCACACATTCAGTTTAAGAGCACCTTTTTTTCTTGTAATCAGGATTATAGTGAGTATTTTGAACTGCATTTCTATTATTGTTTTTATATTATACTATGTCATTTCATACCTTTCTCATTTGTATGTTGCTTCGGATAAAAGAGTCGGCTAAATGTAATTTACACACTTTTATGAAATCTCAATGTTTTCAGTTTAATGCTTTTATAAGACTTGAGTCTTTGTGTACTCATACTAATCAAAAAACGCATTTGAACTGATTATCTATGTAAATTATAAAGCATATAATACCGTTCTTATCATTTTTTTAAACTATGGTTTATATACGTTTTTATAAGAATTTTTTAGCAGATAACGTATGCCTGAAAAATGTTTTACATTAATATTAGACGCCTTTCTTTCCACACTGCAGAATGAGCTCAATATTTACTTCATTAAAACTCTGGTGTGTTCCAAATTTGCACTGAATGAATCTATACAATTTTACATGTAGACTATTTATATTCGTTGGTAATTTATATTTAGCTAAAGATGACAGCATAGCACAAATAATTAAAAGAGTAGCCTAGACAAGCCTATTATTATTATTATTATTATTATAAATATAATATTGTGTCCATACCGTATCATTAGGCTAAACATTTAAAAAAAACAAGCGAATGTCACAATTACAAGTCATTTCAGTACTTGACATGCGGATAGCAACACGTAAGCAGGCACTACACTTAAGGGGGTCGCACACCGAACGAGAAATTCAGCGTCGCGCCACCTCTTTAAAATTCGAACACATTGTTTTCTATTAGTGTATGCACACCGGCAGCGCCGTTCCGCGTCTGTCTGCGGCACCCAGCTACGACTCAGGACGCTGTTCAAAATCCTGCCGTGCCACAGAGCGCCTTCTGCATGGTTTTATAGTAAATAACCAAATATTTTTCTCTGAAATCGAGACCCTGCCCCTTTGAAGTCCAAAGCTAAAGCCCTTGTGGTCTGGTCTATGTGCCCCCGCAATTCCAACCGTCAAAAATGACGTATAATTTGATTTCTTTTCCACTGAAAAAAAATGAACGCACTGGCGCCTCCAAAGCGGCTCATGTTCCCCTCTCCGCAAAAAAAGATATGTGCCTAATAGCACACATTTATCTAACTAACATTGTTTTATAGCTACTTGAATTATTTTATATCTATAGATCTTTTTTTAGACATGATGATGCTTTGAGAAGGTAAATTGATCACACAGATTGATATAACACTATTCGATCCTGTAAAAAACGAAAACTTATATTTAACAAACAAAAAATGCTCAACGTTTTTCTAAATGAACTTAATAAAAACACGAAACGAAATATAATCCATTTGCCATTATATACAAAATGTAACTATTTTATTAGCTGAAACAATAGCCGTTTTGGAAGAAGGGGGAAAAGACGGTCACAGGTCTGACTCGGCCAGAATGATGCGCTTTTCCCACCTGATATGAGTTATAAAGCGAGAAAGCGGTGAAATGAGGAGAGAGATGACATAAATGTTGTGGCGATATCGGCATAATAGTAAAAATCAATAAAAAACGAGAAATAGCCTAATAACAACGCATTTCCGCTTCTGTACGGGCTTCTGTAAGGTCTTCATTGGATGGCTGGGTAATTCCTAGACCGGTTTGAAAAGGCCCAATAATTGGGAAGCACCTTGTTGTTTCCCAGAGACCTATACTTGGGACTCGGCCGACATTCGGCTATATAGGCGCCTGGTAGAATGTCCGCGTCCGGTGTGCAATACACCGAGTTTGTCGCGACGTGGCGCTGCGCTTCTCATCTGGTGTGCGACCCCCTTAACACACACTAACACACTCGTGCTGTGCCATCAAGTTAAAGTGCAACACGTGAACGTGTCATTTAAGTTCATTTCCGTGTCATTTACGTTCGCTAAGTCGCTGGTAGACAACGAACTATCAGTCTTTATCGGGAAACAGCACGGAGGCGCTGTGCAGACTCACGCTTCACGCAACAAGGTGCTACATATTTATTTTTTACCCTCATTTTTTCAGACTGACGGATTTCCGTCGTAGAGACGGAGATCTTTAAGCCCTGTTTAAATGTCCTATTTGAACCATGGCCTAATCCTAGCTTAGTCTAAGCCCTGTCTGTAAATCCAGGTCTAGAAGTTAATATTTAGTGACAAATATGAGCTATAGAAATCAGACAGACTCTCTACAATGAATGTTTGATTTTTTTAATGAGTTGATAATAAACCTAATAATATTAAAGAGCATCTGCTTTCTAAAATCATATAGATTCATGCATATAAACCAGTTTGTGTAGAGTGTTTGTGTAGAGTAAAGATTCATCATTGAGAATTTGATTTCTTGTATTGATTTGATATATTTGAATTGGCTATGTAATTGGCATAATACATATTTACCTGATAATACCTGATAGTATCTGTCGCTGTTTGCACTTAGTGTAAATAGCATTGATCGTTATTTGCACTCAGTGTAAATAGCATCTATTGTTATTTGCACTTAGTGTAAATAGCATCTCTCACTAAGAAAATGTTATTTTCACTTAGTGTAAATAGCCTTTATCACTATTTACACTTAGTGCAAATAATTTATTCTGATTTACTCTGCAATTATTGACTCTAGTAATGTCACGATTCATCCCGCTACGGCTCCCTCTTTCACCACTACAGGGAGCCATCACTGTACTCTGGACCATATCATGAACGCCATTTCCCAGAACCCCTTTCACCACGGACTTCCTGCCTGATCACCGGGCCGACTTCCTGCACAGGTGTCGGCCATTTTCCCTAATCACACACACGCTATAAAAAGCCCTGTTCTGTGCTAATCGTGAAGTGTTGTATTCCCCTGGTTGCAATTTCGAGTGTTTATTCACATGTTTGTTTTCTCCGTTGTTGACTCTGTTCTCCGTTCCCAATTGATATCGACCTCTTGGACTGTTTATTGGATTACTCTGTCTGCTAGCCGCCTGCCTCAACCCCTTTGCATGGACATTATTATTCTCTGTCACATCTATGTTGTTCCTGTTTGCTCCTCACTGACCCTGCCTGTTGTACTACGCCTTTGAGTTAATAAAGTATGCAAATGGATCTCTACTCCGCTGACTCGTTTGTTACAAGTAGAATATATTGTATCCTTGTTAGTGACATAAGCACCCTAATTGAACGAGCACAATAATATTACAGAATAAATAGAATAATCAGATTAGAATAATTCAATTATCCTATGAATGATCAATAATAATTGGCATTCAAACCCAAATGTGAGGTCATAACAAAATAGAGTCAGATTTGAATTTAACCAAAATTTAAGAACTTTACACGCTGAAAAGACTAAACACACAAGAAACCTTCATCTTGGGCCAATTGCGTGGACCACCAAATACGCTTATTTTTTACTTAGTTTATTATCTGTAAGTGCAAACATGTGAAATGATTATTTCCAGTTGATTAAATTCGGCTGCCATCTGAGCCAAATCTGCGTCCAGGATACAGTTGGTCAAAGTGAAGGCCATGAATGAATGAAGCAGAAGACACGTCTTCTAGAAGCTCATGATTTCTTTTTACCATTTACTTTGATGAACTTGAACAAATTGTGTGAACATGATGAAGCAAACTACACTTTTTGTAATGAGCATGCATGGGCCACCGAAAAGGAATAAGTTAGCCCTGCATCCTCTGGCTAACTGCAGAAATGGGAATTTGTGACCAGATAGTGACCCTGTGTGACATTGGGTCCATAATGAACAAGTGATTAAAGAGTTCTAGAATATTTAAATTAGAAACTGAACTAAATTGATAAATATCTTGGTCTAAATTTTAGAATAATTTTAAATAGGCGTCAAAATAGGAGTCTGATTAGCTTTCAATGTTTTGTCGTTTATCAGCTGTAAAAAAAAAAAAAAAAAAATGAGGCAAACTAAATAATCAAATGACACTTTTTTCTCTTTCTTCCAAAGATGGTTTCCACCATTTGAGGTAGTTCTTATGATGCTGATTTATGTTCAAGTGTTTGTTTTTCTGATAAGTTTGCTTTTAGGTAGTATTTGATGCAATAAAAACTGGGTGTGGTGTCATGGTTGTGATCTTACGGTCTGCGGGAATTTGGGCAGGACTTTGATACCACGACTCCACCTCACGACACTACTGCGCAGACTCTGGCTCCAAATGAAACTCTACTGCGCAGACTCTGGCTCCAAATGACCAAGATGGCATCTGCCATAATGAGATGCTTTGGCTTCACTTTTCTATAGTGGAATGAATGGGAGATGCGTCGTCCATCTTTTTTGCAGTCTATGGTGTGAAGCTTCATGTGCAAAGGTGGTTAAGAAGACAAGGGAAAACTGTTACTGTTAACATGAAGTTTTCTATGAACAAGCACCACACAAATTTTCTCCAGACAATATCAAATATATTCAGGGTTCCCACGGGTCATGGAATTTCTGGAAATTCATGTAATTTTAAAAGATCTATTCCAGTCATTGAAAGTCAGGGAATTTAATATTTTTTGGTCCAAGTCAGGGAATATCAGGGATTTTTGTTTGTTGCTTTAAATTTTAGTTTCCATTTAGCAAAATGTAATTTTTCTATTTGTGTTTTACCATTTTATTCCCTTTCCCCACGTCAACTAGCAATCACTTACGTCAAATACAGGCACCAGGCTGTACCTGATAACTAAGGCAAACATGCCTGAAAAATGTAAATTTCAAGAGCAACATAATGTCCACTTCAAAGACTGAGCGTGAAAAGTAGATGATAGAGAAGCAAAACTAAATGTGAATAAATAAAAAAAAACTGAATGATGAACTTGATTACAAAGAGAAAAGAATGTTTAACCCATGAGATCATAAAATTCTGACTTTTTTCTCAGAACTGTGAGATATAAACTAATAAACATTTGCAATTGTGAGTTATAAAGTCAGAATTGCATGATATAAACTCGCAATTGCGAGAAAAAATGTCAGAATTGTGAGATAAAAAGTCGCAATTGTGAGTTAAGTCAGAATTGCATGATATAAATTCACAATTGAGAGTTAAGTCAGAATTGTGTGATATAAACTCGCAATTCTGTGAATATATCAGTATTTTTTCTCCTCATAAATGAGCTTATATCTCACAATTCTGAGAAAAAAAAGTCAGAATTGCAAGATACAAACTCAGAATTGTGAGTTTTAACTTTAGCTTTTTTTTTTCATTTAGTGACAGAAACGGGCTTCCATAGTTTTGTACTAACAACGTTTGTAAACAAGTAAATAAAGCTTGCAAATGGATGGATCTGTTCATTATAGATCATGGAAATTCAGCTTTTTAGTCAGTGAAAGTCAGGGAAAAGTCAGGGAATTTGACATTTGGCTTAGTGGGAACCCTGTATATTTATATTAGATTATCATATAGTATGATTATATTTCCTTAGTACATCATATGAATAAATAGTTTCTGAAGTGTTAATATGGTGTGCCCCATTGTATTGTTTGTTATCCTCTCATGAGCAGCTGCAGTATCTCTCAGCTGTATCCGTGCAGTGACTGTGACTCTGACTGACGGAGGTTTTTGTACGAGTCTTTATCACTGTGTGAGCACAATTTTACTGTTGATGGAGTGGTAACTCAGACAGTAATAATCTCCCGTATCTTCAGTCTGGACTCCACTGATGGTCAGAGTAAAATCACTTCCATAGTCAGATCCACTGCCACTGAATCTAGATGGAGTTCCTGACTGAAGTCTCCTTATGTAATAGATGAGGAGTTTAGGAGTTTCTCCAGGTTTCTGCTGATACCAAGACACACAGTCATTACAGCCAGAAATCGGCTGACTAGTTTTACAGCTGATTGTAACAGTTTCTCCTTGTTTGATGGATTTCATTCCTGGATTCTGAGTCACTGTCACTTGCCCCCAGCTCTCTAAAATAAGACATTGTGGACATTTAGTGGTTAATGGACTGTTCGTGAGATGTGTATAAAGTTATTTAGTACAAAATACTTACTCTGAATGCAGAGAGTCAGAGTCCAGACGAAGATGATGTTGTTCATTGTTGTTGTTTTGTCTTGAATGATGATGAAGATTCTGCTCTCAGTCATGAAGTGTTCAACTCACAGCACTATAAACACTCTCAGAGCACTGACGCATGTGCTGACAATGCAAAGAAGTGGGCAGGATTTACAACAGCTTATGTTGCCAACAAAGCCATATTACAGAATATTTGACTTTCCAATCAAACTAATATTATTTAGGTAACACTTTAGTATAGGAACCAATTCTCACTATTAAATAGTTATTTATAAGCATGAGGTGCCAAACAGGAATTAATTATATAAAAATGATATACAGACAAAATTATTAGCCCCTTGTGAAATGTAATTTATTGTTTTTCTTGGGAATATTTCCCAAGTGATGTTTAACAGAGCAAGAGAATGTTTTCACATTATTTCCTATTATTTTTCTAGAGAAAGTCTGATTTCTTATAGTTGCTTGAATAAAAGAATTAAAAATAAATTAATAAAAAACTACTAAGGTCAATATTATTAGTCCCCTTAGGATATTATTAGTTTGATTAGCTATAGAACAAACCACTGTTGTCCAATGACTTGCCAAATTAACCTAATTAACCTAGTTAAGTGATATGCAACAGTCTGTGTAGTGTGAGAGTCAATAATGTGATAGCACGACATCTGGTGGTGAGTGGACATATTTATTCAGAATTATGACTATATATTCAGATTTAAATCTGTATATATTCACAGCTTACATGTATATATTCAGGATTATAACTATATATTGAGGTTACTTCTATATATTCAGACATAACAATATGTTCACAACTTATGTTTTGTGCCAGTACATTTTGACAGCACACTAATTTAAGTGCTTAAAAAGAGGTTTTTGTATGATCGTTTCATTAGATTGTATCACTGTGGTGGACTTTCGGTGGAGGAATTAAAATGGTGGTGAAATGTAACAATTCTCCATTAAAAACAGGCAACTTGTTGTATAGATTGTATAGAAACTTTTATTATTTTTGCAACAATAAGTATTATTTATAGGAAATGTTTAATCTAAAATATTGTTTAGATTGTTAATTTACAAATGTTTTGATATTTGATAGAGCTGAATTATTAACTTTGAACAACAAGCAATTCCTGTCTAAACACTCTTTCATAATTTACCTCGCAATGAGTTTTGCCTGTTAATCTGTTCTTTCTTCCATTCATTTCTACATTGTGTTCATATATAGCTAATCATTTTATTGACCTATCGGTAAGCCCTACCACTAGGACGCAGATGAGCCAATGGCAGTTGAGTATCATCTACACAGAGATGGAACTCAGACATTTGTAGGTTGCAGAGCCATAGAGAAACATTGGAAGATCCAGAGCTTTCGGCAATTTAATGGTGTTTATGCTACAAAAATAATATAACGATGTGCCTGAAATATCTGTAACACTGATTCCAGGTATCCTGAGTGGATTGGCAATGGATTTAGAATTTATTTTCTGGTTGTCATACTCTCATTAAGTAGCCTTTTTTATTGGCTCAAGCAGCTAATGTCTGTAAATATCATTAATATCTCTGGCTAAAACTAGTTAACGTTAAAGTAAGTGAGTCTATGTTAACGTACAAACCTCAGCTAACTATTCTCACATCATGTACAGTGTAGGTCAAAAACACCTAAACGAAGGTCTACATTTCAGTGCCTCTCCATATTAAACTGGCTAAATGTAAAATAATTAATCTTACATTGCGGTACATGAAGAGTGTTGATCCTGGACTTTGAGATTATCTCATAACATGAGATTTCTTCCATTTGCATTGCGATCTGTAAACCCTCGATTTCAAATGAATCATGTTACACACCATATTTGTTTAAAAATCATTTATATATCTCTCCTTGGCATATTAAAGCCCTGCTTCAATGCTCCTTGACAAGAGGTGGTCTTTCTGTGTTAAAAAGTTATCAAAAACATCTTTGGACAAGGTTTCACACTGACAGCTGTCATTGGAACGTACGCTATTCTGTATCAGCCACAACACAAGGATGCGCTGTGTTCGTTCGAATAATGGCGTAAATACACGTAGAAAACATATCTGTGTATTGTGGCTGATACAGAACAGCGTACGTTGTTTACGTCCAGTGGATACTTTCCAAAATGGCGCTACGGTGACATAGATGAATTGTTGACTAAAGTTTTTAGTCAGAGTTGTTTTCTTTGCGTACAAAAAGTATTCTCGATGCTTCAAAAAATTCTAACTGACCCACTGATGTTAAACCACCCAAGTTAAACCACTACAGGTAAGTGGCTGACTGGTTTTACAACTGATTACAACAGTTTCTCCTTGTGTAATGGACTTTACTTCTGGAATCTGAGTCACTTGTCCCCAGATCTCTGAAATAAGACGTTATTTGTGGTTATTGGACTGTACATTAGATGTGTATAATGTTATTACAGACAAAATACTTACCCTGAATGCAGAGAGTCAGTGTCCATATGAGAATGATGTTCATTGTTGTTGTTTTGTCTTGTGTGATGATGAAAATTCTGTTCTGTTCTCAGTCATGAAGTGTTCATCTCACAGCACTATAAACCCTCCCAGAGCACTGACGCATGTGCTGACAACACAGAGAAGTGGGTAGGATTTGCAGAGTAAACTTATATTACAGTATATTTAATTTTTAAAATCAGACTAATATTATTTAGGTCAGTGGTTCTCAAACAGGGGTACGTGAGGTGGCGGAAGGGGATACGCGAACAAAACGCTGAGCTTTGCCATTCATTTAATTCTACCACAATTTAAAGTAACATTAAAACCGAGCATGTATTTCTGACAAGCTTTTATTATAACACAGGAAAACGGGAGTTCCGTGAACAGTCAAATTACATCAAATTACCTCATCTCTTGCGGTTAAAACCGACTGTAACCACACCAGCAGCGTGCGTGTGGTAAGATGCCCGCAGAGTATGCTGCTTTAGCAAAATGCGCTGCTGTTCATTGCGTGTTTAATGTAACGTTAACGTTAGCTCTGTAGCACTTAATAGCAACAAATATTGACAGACTGTAGGCTACATAAAGATCGATTTAAGAAACTCATTTCGATACAGTTTTCTCTGAATATAATCGATTGCAAATGTTGATTTTATATAACAGTTAAACAAAAATGTATTATTAAGTGAGGATTTTACATTTTAAATATAGCTTACATTACTGTTTATGTTTTCAACAAAACAGTTGCAACGAAATCCGCAACAGAAGTGGACGATTGGATTTGAACGATTCGGAGAGTCAGTGAACCGTTTGCTTCCTTAATGAATGAATACTTGACGTCTCACTCATTAAGATGCTCATACTGCCACCTACTGGCAATTTTTTAATATTAATATTGGACAATATTTGGCCAAGATACAACTATTTGAAAAGCTGGAATTTTCAAAATATTGAGAAAATCAATTTAAAGTTGAAAATGAAGTTCTTAGCAATGCATATTACTAATCAGAAATTAAGTTTTGATATATTTACAGTAGGAATTTTACAAAATATCTTTAGAGAACATGATCTTTACTTAATATCCTAATGATTTTTGGCATGAAAGAAAAATTGGTCATTTTGACCCTACAATGTATTTTTGGCCTTTGCTACAGGTATACCCGTGCTACTTAAGACTGGTTTTGTAGTCCAGGGTTACATAATACACTTAATAGAATATTAAGATGCCTCTATAAAAGCTAAAATTCATGTGTACATCAATTTAAAGGGGGGAATTTTTATCCCTTAATGGAAAAGGTGTGACTTAAGTCTGAATGGGGGTACTCAGAAGAACGTTAAATGCACCAGGGGGTACGCCACGGTAAAAAGGTTGAGAACCACTGATTTAGGTAACACTTCAGTACGGGAACCAATTCTCACTACTAAACAGTTGCTTATTAGCATGCCTATAACATACTGTCTGTTTATTAGTACTTTAAAAGCACACATTCTACATGACCATATTCTACATGCCTCACCTACCCAATACCTAAATTTAACAACTACTTCACTAACTATTAATAAGCAGCAAATTAGGAGTTTTTAGGCAAGCGTTAAAATAGTTAATGGTTGGTTAATAGTGAGAATTAATGCAAGTAGTGCATTAGTTCCTGCTGTGCAACTTAATCCAGGAACCTTCATGCTGAAGAAATAGTGCTACTGACGGAGCCTCATTGTATTATTGTTGGTGAGTGTGTGTGTGTGTGTGTGTGTGTGTATACTGTATTCTGATTGGCTGGCAAGTATGCATTAAAACAGTTTAATGCACAGGTAGTTCCAAGTCGCTTTAATTTACATTTACATTTTACATTTACATTTACATTTAGGCATTTGGCAGACGCTTTTGTCCAAAGCGACATACAGTTGGGAGAACATAGAGCGATTCTTCTTAAGGAGACAAACAGACACAGGCAGTGCTATAATACCAGATTTCAAGTGGTGCTTCAGACAAGTACAAGCTAGAAAGGGAAGGAATAAAGAGATTAATTAATTTTTTTTTTTTTTTTATGGTAACAGCAAATAGAGTTGAAAGAGATGAGTTTTAAGCTGTCGCTTGAAGCTTGTCAGGGAATCAGCATTCCGGATAGGGGTAGGAAGATCGTTCCACCAGCCAGGAACAGTAAAAGAGCACCTCTCTGTGATGGTACCACAAGGCGTCGCTCACTAGCAGATCTCAGAGTTCTGGAGGGGGTGTAGATTTGCAATAGCGAGTGCAGATAAGCAGGTGCAGTAGCTGTGGTTGTCCTATATGCAAGCATCAGAGTCTTGAACTTGATACGAGCTGCAATTGGGAGCCAGTGCAAGGAGATAAAGAGAGGTGTAACATGGGCTCTTTTGGGCTCGTTGAAGACCAGCCGTGCTGCTGCATTCTGAATCATTTGTAGAGGTTTGATTGTGCATGATGGAAGACCAGTCAAAAGAGCATTGCAGTAGTCCAGTCTGGAGATGACAAGGGCCTGGACAAGAAGTTGTGTAGCCTGCACTGTTAGAAAGGGCCTGATCTTTCTGATCTTTCTAATCACCAATCTATATTAATGCGCTGCTGTAATTGATGCATGTAACACACAGAGAGAGAGGTCAGAGACTGCGTTGCGCTGTGCACATACATAGGCTAAAATTGTCAGTGCTTCCCTGCAATTCTTATTAATACCATAGCCTAGATGCTAGATCGCTACAAAGAACAATACTAGATTTGCTAAATTTGCGAATTCCCATGGAATAAGCAGGATAATCAATGGCTTGCTGTGCATTAAAGGATTTGAATGCACTTCGCATCGGGCGGTTCTTAGCCTCCACGTTGTGCATTAAAATTCTTTAATGCACGGCAAAAAAAAAAGTGGCCTCATTTTAAAGAAGAACCTTGGCAGATTATTGTTGGAGTTGAAAACGCTGTAAAAAATGTAAACCAAAAAAGTTATAGAGGTTTCATTTTATGAAAATTATTTATGAGCATTTTTAAAATATAAAATACATATTTTATAAAAACATTTTGAATTAAGCAACTCAGAAATTGTAAGAAAATCAAAGCCATACATTTTTCAAATTTGAGGTTGATATCTTAAAAAAATAGCTTTTTAGTAATTTTTTTTACATAAGCAGAAAACGGGAATAAAGCAAGTAGTTTGCTTTATATGGCAAACTAAAGTGAAAAAAGTAGTCAACATATAATAGAATAAAAGCCTATTAACAAATACTGTATCATTTTATAGTTAAATGGCCCTAGGATTAAAAATTGCAGTTTTAATGGGTTTCAATAAGAATATTTTTGTCAAAAAGGTGCTGAGAGGAACAATTTTTTTTTGCACCTAGTGTAAAATAGATTTATTAAAGGAAATGAGGGTGAAATATTAAAATTCCAATGCAATTTTTAACTATACATGTCATTTCTACCACAGAGGAAAGTGTGGTGGAAATAACATTTCTTTAGTTTTTTGTGAAAAAATGGAAGATAGCTTCACTGATTAACTTTGAATTAATATTTAGCATTTCATGTATGCAAAATACTCTTATTTAAGTTAACCTTTTTAAAAACACCCTTGAAGGTACAGCATGTTTGGAAATTAGAATAAATGTATTTATTAATCAAGTGATATTTACCTTGATTTTTCTTCATTTGTTGTTTTGAATTTAAATTCCCTCCATGTCCAACATGTGCTCTAATGCCACTAAACATTTCCACAGAAACCACACTTTCACACAATCTTTTTAAAGGGACATTACAGTGTTGTGGTGGAAATGACACCAATACTGTGTGACAGCTATATTTTGTATAAACATTAATATTTATAATGGTCTCACATTAAATACTATAATGTATTTTAATTCTTTTACTAGTGCTTAATTCAGGTACATTAAAAGTTACCAGAAAAGTCATATTTTTAAACTGTATTTTCATTGTTGAAGTTTAAAAGTCTGCGTGTGCGACAAGGAGAAAACAGTGATTTTGACACCTATAAGAAGGTTAAAAAGTATGAAAAAATCATAATAGAAAGGTAGTAATTTTTTTTTTTAAAGTTGGTATTATTGTTAGTTTGACAAAGAAAAAATAATTTGTTCAAAATTATATGTATTTTTAAAATTATGAGCAAAGAACATAAAAGTGCCCGTAGTCTAAGAATCACCCATCTATGGATAGAACAGATGCTGGTTAAAATATTGACATCAGTGAAAGTGGAAAAAAATATTAATAAATCATATTTTATGGAAATTGTGTAACTTTTTTTTTTTTTTAATACACAAGGGTTAATCACATGATTGTTATGAGTTAACTTGCGATTAATTACAACTTAATCGCACATTTTTATCTGTTCTAAATGTACCTTAAATGAATACTTTTCAAGTTTTTAATACTCTAATCAACATTGGCATGGGCAAATATGGATGCTTTATGCAAATGTATGTTTATTTTTAGTGAAAACAAAACATTCAACATACAGCATGAAGACCAGACATGTTTCAAAGGTTACTAAAGAGGAGTCTGATGACAGTCTGCTATATAAACAGTGTGTGAACAGTTGTGCTGTGCTCACGTCTCTACATGTAAACTACAACTACAAGGTACATTATTCTTGCTATTTAAACATACAAGGGGTGATCAAAAGTTCAGAGACTATACTCATGATAAACAACGGAAAACACTCGTTAGCCTTTTTGTGTAATAATGCAGTAAAGTGCTCCTGACAGCTCTCCTTAAACCTGTAAAATGGAAGTGTAACGCGTCTTACTTTAAACCCGTTTTTCTCAAAATTCCATTCCTGAAAATCATAGCTATCAGCCAACTTCAGATAGCCATAACTTTTGTTATGTTCAAGTTATGGACAAAAAAAAAACTTTTGGAAAGGGCTTGAACCCAGTTTCATATGGTGTCAAAACTAAAAAAAATAACATTTCACCATGTGTTGGGTTTTCCCAGATCGCATCACATTTCAAGTAGACCCTTGTCTAGGGTGACCATAATTCAGTTTTCAAAAGAGGACTTCGAACGGGGATCCTAGTTTTGGTGTCAAAATATGTCATTTTCATAACAAAACTACATTTTTTACAGTCACCGTTATGCACATTGATCATAAACACAGCTAAAAACCCTTCTACAGTGGCCATCCTTTACAAAACTAATGTCTACCACAGTTTTATCACGGGTAGAATGCAAAATGTTTCAATACAAGCATTTCAGTCAAATGAATTTTTTGCAATATTTCAAACTTTCAACCTACAGGAGAAAATCAACCCGCCGCAATAGTTTAAAATCAGCTCAATTCCGTGGAAGAAATGCGGATTTGGCAACCCTACATCCAACACGAGCTGCATCCAAAGCGTTTTAACTCCGCATATTGATAGCGACTCCGTGGTGCAAGAAAATTATATTCAATATGTTTGCGGGAGCGGGATTAAGAAAACAGTCCCGCGCAAGGCTTTAATACAAAAACGCACACAATGAATAGTGACTATAGAAAGCAAAATCCGAATCCCGGACATTTAGGAATCCCGGCCGGACGCATTTTTTTAAGTTCAAAAAGAGGACATGTCCGGGTAAAAGAGGACGTATGGTCACCCTACCCTTGTCCTCCACTAAATTAACTGGCCTACATGCTGTAGCCACCCATTTCTTGATCGCTAGTGTGGTCTGCCTTTGGTGAGGGTGACCGCGGTCAAGTGAGCCGCCATCTGCGAACACCCAGTCAAGCCAGCCGCCACCTAAATTTCACTGCACGTCTGTTAGTGGAATGACGGTACAGATACCAGGAGCAGCCAAAAAGCTCACGAGGACGCATATATCAGCGATTATTAATTCGTTGTACACAGAAACAAAAAAGAAACATTACAAAAATATTATTATTGAACGATATACAATGTATAGTTATATTACCATCGAATACATTTCACTGTAAGGAGTTATTCTAATGTATCAGTTTTATTAATACATTAAGGATATATTTTATAATATATTTTGTTAAAATTCCTTTATAGGTCGAATTAATTTGTCTTCAAAATCTTATTTAGGGTGACTGTGACTTTGCCTGTGTCACATTTTATTGCGTTTTCTTGTACAGCTTTGGGAGAAAATTAAGGTTAAAGTCTATCACAATACACTGTAACTGGCCATTCATTTTTATACAGACATTATTAAAATTCCTTCATAGGTTGAATTAATTTGTCTTAAAAATCTTATTCTTCGTGAGCTTTTTGGCTGCTCCTAGTATCTGTACCGTAATTCCACTAATAGACGTGCAGTGAAAAATTTAGGTGGCGGCTGGCTTGACTGGGTGTTCGCAGATGGCGGCTCACTTGACCGCGGTTGAGGGGGAGGAGAGCTCTCTTCATCAGCTGTATACTTCGCCATCAAGTGATATTCTAAACTCAACGTGCTGCGGTGATAACTTAATTCACATCGACAATAAATGCAGACAACTTTTGTCTTGTTGACAGAACCATCAGGCATTTTTTTGTACACAAGTTTTCCGTTCAAATCACCTTTTTCTTTCTCCATTTCTGTTCCCTGCTGCATCCTTTGCTGCATCTCCAACTGCGCTGCATTAATCACACAAATTTAGTGCCGTTAAAATGATTTTACGTTAATGCGTTATTGACGCGTTAATTTTGACAGCCCTAAAATATTATATTCCCATTTAGTTCTATATTCAGAGTTATAACTACAGGTACAGTTAAAAAGATAATTTTCTTAGCAAGAGATGCTATTTACACTAAGTGCAAATAGCCCATCTGGCTGGCAGTGGCTATTTACACTAACTACACTACAAAAGATAAAAAGTAATTGTTCTAATCCAATGGCATACAGGGTATGAGCTCTTTCACGATATTCTATTTTTTTTTTTTTTGGAGCTGCATCTGTATATATTCAGATTTAAAGCTATATAGTCACAACTTATATTTATATATTCAGGATTATAACTATTCAGATTTACATTTATATATTGAGAATTATAACTATATATTCAGATTTATAAGTATATATATTTGGGATTATAACTATATATTCAGATTTGCTATTATATATTCATATTTTTATATAATTATTTACTGATGTACGCCATTAGTACATTTGACAGCACACTAAATTATGTGCTGTCAACAGCTGAGGTGTTTCTGCTATCAGTGTGTTGAAGTGTTTGCTCTCTCTCTCTCTGCTGGAGTTTGTGTTCACTCGAGTAAATAGAGGTTTGAGTTTGTGTGCACTCGAGTAAATAGAGGTTTGAGTTTGTGTTCACTCGAGTAAATAGAGGTTTTTGTACGACTATTTCATTAGATTGTATCACTGTGGTGGACTTTTGGTGGAGGAACTAAACTGGTGCTGAAAAGTAAGTCTGTCTTTTTAATTGTCCATTAAAAACAGGCAGTTTATATTTTAAAAAAAGCTTTTATTATTTATTCAATTTAATTATGTTTTTTAAAGAAAATATTTAGGTTGCTGCTTTTTGCAAATAGCGTAAAATATTTGCTATTTGCAAAAAGTGTAAATAATAGAGGCCAAATAGCAATAGGTTCTATTTATAGTTTTTTTTTAGCTATTTATAATACTTATTCCAAAGAGATGCAATTAGCTGCACCTCAGTATTGTAGTACATTAAAAACAGTAGTAATTATGCATTGAGTATATTTTATCTAAAATATTGTTTCGATTGTTAATTATTTACAAATGTTTTGAGATTTGACATAACTGAATACAGACAGAACAACAAACAATTCCTGTCTAAACACTCTTTTATAATTTACCTCATATATATTGTAGATGTCATACTCAGAAAATGCAGATTTGATGTTAAAATGTCCATGTAGCAACTTTTCTATAATTCATTTAATAATATTGAATCTGTATTGATTGTGTTCTTATTTTTAAGTGGTAATAAAAAGCATACAAATCTATACATTTTAAACTCGGTTGATTCAGTTATTTTCTAATCAATATATTAAAAGTTAAAGTCAAATAATGTGTAAAATATAAATAAGATGAGCAGAACATCTCACATAAACAAAATGTCCATGATATAAAAACTAGTGGAATTAAAGCAGATGTCTTAGTTTGTTTAATTTCATTTCTGAGGTTTGATTTAAATGTTCATTTATTGTATAAATATATCAGCTGTAGTGATGTTGAATAAGATGAATGGTGAGATTGTTGTGATTTTTACTGTATTCCACATGTTTGCTCCTGAAATTCATGTTGAAATGATGTGAATGATGCAGGGCAAAAGAGTGCAGGGGCTGCAGTGTGTTTTATTTGTGTTTGTGACTGTGTTGTGTTTGTCTCCTGCAGCTGGTCCCACAGTGAAGCCCTCAGTGTCTCTGCTGCCTCCCTCTTCTCTGCAGATCTCTGGAGACTCAGCCGCACTGCTCTGTCTGCTCAGCTCTTACTCTCCACAGGGGGCGCAGGTGAGCTGGACACTGGACGGGTCAGAGGTCACCGAGGGGGTTGTGACCAGCGCAGAGAGCGAGCGGGACGGCCGCTTCAGCCGCAGTAGCGTCCTGACCCTCAACAAAGCACGCTGGGATGAGGTAGACCAGTACGTCTGCAGAGTAACACATGATGGATCTCCTCATGAGGCCTCGTTCACCAAGAGCCGCTGTTAGTCGCTCACAGTGCTGATGTTTCTCTAGTGAGCGCTGCTCTCTCCTGAAGATGAGCCGTACCTGAGTGTCCTGTGTCAGGCAGGATTCACATGAGTCTAGTGCTGCAGCTGTAGTCATTTACAACTCAATACTGAAAGAGAGCTCTAGTGTCAATCTGCTGTGTTTGCTGCAACATTTAATAAAGCTTTTCAACAATCTCCATTTGTCTGACAAAATCATTTAACTCACAGATGGAGATGCATGTCGTGTTTGTTCAGGTGCTTTCCAGAAGTTTGATCAGTAGCAGTAAATGTAGTCAAATAAAGCTCTTGGGGTTTGAACATGGTCTCTGGAGACAGAGCTGCTCTATTCTGAGAGGATCAGAATCACTCCACCCTGACAATGCAAATGGGGTTTTCAGCCCACACTCCCAGTGTCACTGTTTGATTGGTTACATGATCTGGACTGAAACAGACCAGTTTCACTTCTGCTGGAGTCAAGAAACACACAGACAAACTCATCATTACATTTGTTGGAGATCATGAACTTTTAAAATACAGCATTTATACTATATTATAAAAGATAATGAACTTAAATATATAATATGTTCATGTTCTACAAAACATGAGAAGCTTTAATACTTAGTGTTGATAGTGATCAGTGTGAACTACAGTAATTAGACAGACACTGTTTTTTTTTTACTAGGCTGATAATAAACATAATATATTAATGATTATCTGATTTCTAAAAACATATATTTTTGTTTATATCATCATATTTTAATGTAAAAACGTTGGATAATACAGGCCTCATTTATAATCGTATGTGCGATTGGATCGTAAATGACACAGAGTTTCATCCCGAAAGTGAGGAACCATTTAGGATTTGAAAGAAAATCCTTGTCCATGTTGATGAGTGTTATACTTCTTCTGAAGCATAAAGGAATATTAGTGGCCATTCTGTAGGTTAATGCATTTGTTCACATTGTGCTTGAACTTAAAACAAACTGAGATTTATAAAGATTAATGCATTTAGGATCTTTTTTTTACATATATGGATAAATTGTTAGTAGAGAAATTTAAGAAATTACACACACATCTTTATAAATGAGACTCCAGACCTCAAGCTCATATTTTATAATCAAATGTCACTCAGTGAAGCATGAGAACACCTGCAGATGAAGGAAATTAGACTGTGTAGTCAAACTGCGAACCTCAAACATAAAACATTTCCTAAGATCACTATTGGTTTTCTGTGTGTCTGTGTATATTTTTACTGTATCATCAAGCCCCTGTGAGGACGCTGAACGTCTGCTGATGGAGCTGCTCTATTATGTGAGGAACACAATCACTCAAATATGAGTTTGGCACTTTATTCTCTGAAATGTGTCAGATGAGTTGGAGTAATGGAGAAATGAGGTTTGTTCACATTCATCAGTTCACACTGAGACTCTCAGCAGTCATACTGACCTTCCAAATGTTTGAATCAACTGTTGACTCTGTGATGGAACAAAATGAATGATTCATTCTGATGTGTCTTTCAGCATTTGTGTCACTCACAGCTGTTACTGAATCACTGCGGTTTCTCTGCACAAGATATCGATTAAGAACATCTTTTCAGCCTGCTGCCACAGAAGAATCCACAAAGAGCCTCTTATTCCAAAGTAGCTTTAAAGTAGCACCGTCAGAAACATGTTGTGTTAAACAGACATTATGTAAAGCATCCATCTCCATGTGGTTTGCCTGTTGGAGGTTAAGAATACCACATACCAGAAAGAAAAAAAAATGACTAACTACATGATGTATTAATCAAATCACAATCTTATTGTGGCAAGTTTTGATGTAAATATCAAATCAAATAATAAAAAAAGAGTCAATGTCATATTGTATCATGTTTGTTACATACTGTAGCTCCTCAAGTGTGTGCATATTTTTGCACCACTGATTTGAAGAACCTATAATGACACATCAAAAACTTTTTGAGTCTTCAAAGAAAAAGTAAGTAAATAATAGATGAAGTAATTGTGTTTAATCACACCCTCTATCAGCAGCTGCAGTGTCTCTCAGCTGTATCAGTGCAGTCACTGTGACTTTGACTGACGGAGGTTTTTGAACGACTCTTTATCACTGTGTGAACACATATTGACTGTTTGGGTAGTGGAAACTCTGACAGTAATAATCTCCTGCATCTTCAGTCTGGACTCCACTGATGGTCAGAGAAAAGTCTTTTCCATATCTAGATCCACTGCCACTGAATCTAGATGGCGTTCCTGACTGGAGGCTGTTTATGTCATATATAAGGAGTTTAGGAGTTTCTCCAGGTTTCTGCTGATACCAGGCTAAGTCATTATTGTATAGTCCAACATCCATACTACACTCTATTGTAGCTGTTTGTCCGAGTTGGACGGTTCGAACTTTAGGCTGAGTCAGAGTGATTCCACTGGATTCTGAATAAAAGAAAAGAAAACCAATCAATGTTTAAAAAACATTTACAGCACACTATTGGTATATTAAATACTATAAGACAAACAACAGCATAATATTATTGTCAAAAAAATCCACCTTGAAAAAATACTGCAATGGCCCAGATGAAGATCATGTTGTTCATTGTTGTTTTGTCTTGTGTGATGAGAAAGATTCTGTTCTGTTCTGTTCTGCTCTCAGTCATGAAGTGTTCAACTCACAGCACTATAAACACTCATGCAAAGTGTCTCTATGTAAATGCTCTTCATGCACAGAACAGACAGCTGTCAGTCTCAGACCCCTAATATCTTGCTTTATGTAACATCAGTGCAAAATTGATGTTACATAAGAAATCATTTACAGAAACATTTATTCTGAAAGATTAGATGGTAAGCTTTCAAAAGATACTATATATGTTTATATTTGTGCTCCAACACATAATATTTAAAAAAAAAAAAACATGCAATGAAACAATTCCTATACCAGTACCGGGATTATGAGCTTAAGGGGTTAAATTACTTGTTAGCATGTTTTTTTCTTGCATGTGTCACTTTACAGATGTTGCACAACACCGTGTTGTGCTGAAATCGAAAACTGTAACCAGGGGTTCAGCAAATGTTGATTCATGCTATGAATGAATGAATAAATAAAGCAAGCAAGCAGGCAGGCATTTACATAGCGCTTTGTGTATTGCTGTACATCCAATGCGCTCTCCTCAACCACCACCAGTGTGCAGTCAGGACCTCGGTTTAACATTGCATCCAAGTAAAATTTCAAGGACAGTGCTTTTTATGGTATAGTGTACCTATCACTGTACTGTGCCATTAAGACCAACATAGACCAAAGGGTGAGCACCCCCTACTGGCCTCACTAACACCTCTTCCAACAGCAACTAGTTTTCCCATGAGGTGTCCCATCCAACTGGTCTTGGGCTGCAGGGTGATATGGCTTGGAAAAGCAACATATTATGGTGAACTTTGAAATGCTTGTATAGACAAGAAATTAACCATTCATGGTGAATTGTAGTTGTTTATGTTACTACTGAATGGTTTCAGTTTGTGTGATAATTCTCACTGTATGATGGAGAGGCTTATATTTATGCTTATTACTATTAAATACAATTACATATATAGTAGGGTAGAGTGGGAAAAAAGCCCCCTTAATGTCTGTGCAATTTTATTTACGTGAAACAAAGTTGAATGTTGTAGGATTTAAGAATCTGTTTAAGATCTGAAGATCCTACATCCTGATGTAACATCATATAAAAAACTAAGGTTATCTACATTGTATTAGGCATTTAATGTGAACATAGTGGTGTCTGTTTACTGAAAGGCAACTGGATGTGAATTTCACACCTTGGTAGTTCCCGTGACCAGGTGAAGATTAAACCATTTGGGTACTGTTAAATAAGTTTGTTCAACCTCACAGTCGGGGGTTGATTTCCTGTATTGTCCTTAGAAGTGGTCATTTCTGTAAGGTCCACACTTTTAAGGACTGCCCACTGAATGCCTATAAAATACAATGTATCAGTTGCCTAGTTTAGACTTGTTTTGATGACTGCAGCATGAACCAGCACGGTTCTTGATAAAGAACTCTGCTGAAAACCCAAAACGTCTCCTGGTCTGAAGAAACTTTACAACAGATGGTGCCGTGACCCGGATGGAGTTCTTCACTTGAAGCCAGATTGAAACTTCAGTTCAACAAAAGATCTGACTTCATTCCAGACTGAATTCCAGAACCTTTTTGTTCAGCGCACAATTTGGTGAGTGTTACTCTATCCAAAGAACCACTAAAGACCAGTAAAAAGTGCTATCCTCTGCTCTCCTCTGCAGAGAAGAGTTAACAAACAGCTGTAGGGTTTGGTTAACTTCTAAAAGGTTAAAGTTATCCTCTAAAAATAGTTTTAGAGATGTGTCAGGCAGTTTAGCATCACATGCTAATATTTGTTCAGACAGAGAAGACTTAACATTTCCTGTTTGTGTCAGAAAGACATTACAAAATGTTGAGAAGAAATGCTAGGCTAATTCCAACAACTGAGAAAGGTGGATTAGCTACCCCTTTATGGACAGACAATGAGTTCACATCATTGTTAGGAGAACAAATCGACTTAATAGTGACTGAGTCAGTAAGATTTGATTTGACAAAGAAATTTGGCATTGATCCAGAAAAAGTATGGTCAATTGAAGAATGCAAAAAAGTACTTGGGGCATGTATCAGAAAGAAAAACCTAAAAGGTATTATCTGCTGCCACAGAGAGTTCAGTTTAGTGATAGCACAAGAGCAAGATCAGTCTATCTCTAAGTTAAAAGAACAGATCAAACAGTTGCAAGCTCGAGTGTCCAGTCTCACTAAAAAGGTGGGTCGTAATCAAACAACCACCAAAAGTGATTCAAAAGAACCACAGTCAGATGAAAGCTATCTTGACTTACAGTCTTTGTGTAGACAAGAGGACAATAGCAATACTGGATTAACAGAGAACAATGTAAATGCAGTTGAGGTGTGTGCAGCAAGACACCCCACTGAAACCCCCACACTGCAGATCCAAGTGGTCAATACTTTAAGCCCTGAAGACATAGAAAGACTTGCTGAGAATTTGCCATCTATACATGGAAATTTTTCTGAGTTTAGGAGAGAGTTGTCTAGAAAGATACGCCTCTATGATATGTCTCTAACTGAAGTCACCCAGATATTATCCCAAATCTTGACAGAGTCTGAATTCAGTGATTTTGAAAATGCAGTAAATAAGTCTGCAATTAAAAATGCTACTAAAGACGAATTAAGAGAAGGAGTTCTGAGAGAGTTAAAGAAAATTGTTGGGCCGAAAGTGAATTGGGCAAAAGTCACTAGTTGTGTACAAAAGAAGGATGAAGCTCTTAGTGAGTATACTGAACGATTTTGCCAGTCAGCAGCAGCTTACAGTGGTATAGTTGACACGCCAGAGAAGGTGCTGGATCACAAAGGTCCACTAGTTTGAACATGGGCTGATGGACTTTTAACAGAATATAGAAATGCATTGCCTTTCTTAGACCTCACATGGTCAAACAGAAACCTGCAAGACAACTTGGACAGGTTAGCTACTTGGGAAAGAGACTCTGATGTTAAAGCCAGAGTAAAAATTGCAGCAGCATCCTTTAAGGTCAAAACACAGAACCAGCAGAAACGCCAATGTCCTAAGAGAGAAGGTAATTGCCATTTCTGTGGGAAGTCTGGACATAGGATGAAAGAGTGTAGGAAAAACAAAAAATATGTAAGAGAAATGAACAATTTAAATCAGCTTCTACGCAGTCTCTTAGAAACACTGAAACATACTTTCCCCACTACAACACACTCGTTGGGCGACTTGCTGAGGTGTTAACTGTTAAGGCTGTGAGTTCTTAAATCACCCCCCCCCCCAATTTAACACAAAGATGAAAGAGTTCTTTGTAAACAAAAGTAGTTTGACTAACACTTTTTCCACTTGGGGACACTGATTATGTACACTCACAGCCGTAACTTTTAAACTACAGAATGTTTCATTCAGTCACTCATCCTCTGTTATGATGTCTAATAGGACTGATGTTTCATTGGATAGAAATGTAACAATTGCAATAATTTGGGAATTTTTGGAAATTCCTGCATAAGAAACTTGTGTCTATACAGAAAAATATAGTGTTCCTCCACCTACAGGGATAGGATAGGACACACGGACCAGTGAGGGCCCAGGGAGGAACCGAATGCAACAGGCTTCGGGGGTTAACCCTGCGTGAAGATTCCCTCATAGGCTTTCCCCATCCATTAGTCCATCCTTACCTCACTGATCTATTAGGTGTCAAATAACTTTAAACTAGTTTAAGGGAAACACTATATGATCACTAGACTTAAAACCACTATACGATCAACTGAAGTCTAAAAAAAAAAAAACACTATACGATCATTAGACTTAAAATCACTATACGATCAAGAGAAGTCTAAAAATGTCTATGCATGAATACTGCTGGTCTGCTGTTTCTTTGTTTTCTTGTGTGCAGGTATGTGTATATGCCAAGTCATCTTCATAACCTGGACCCTGGTGGAAAGCATCACTTCAGAAATCCATGAACAAGCTTCATGAGGAACAAGAATCATCTGAGTGAATCTACGTGAGAAGTGGACTACAGAACAGAACAGACTTCACAGATATTCAAGTGCCATGGACTTCAAGACTTCTACACTGATGCTACATGATTTTTCTGTGTTATCATGTAGATTTTACAACATGTTAGCATACCTTGTTGTATATGTGTCAACACGAATGGTTCTGAAAAGAACTTTTACACCTAAGTATATCTAGGATAAAAACACAGAATAAGTTATATTTGCCTGTAACTTCTTCAAGTTACATGAATGGAAGAAGGGGCTTATGTTAACAAACATAGGCTATAGAATGGACTTATGAAGGTTTAAATTTGTGTTATGTGAGAGTTTTCATAGAACTCTCAAATGGGGGATTGTAGGATTACAAATTTAAGAATCTGTTTAAGATCTGAAGATCCTACATCCTGATGTAACATCATATAAAAAACTAAGGTTATCTACATTGTATTAGGCATTTAATGTGAACATAGTGGTGTCTGTTTACTGAAAGGCAACTGGATGTGAATTTCACACCTTGGTAGTTCCCGTGACCAGGTGAAGATTAAACCATTTGGGTACTGTTAAATAAGTTTGTTCAACCTCACAGTCGGGGGTTGATTTCCTGTATTGTCCTTAGAAGTGGTCATTTCTGTAAGGTCCACACTTTTAAGGACTGCCCACTGAATGCCTATAAAATACAATGTATCAGTTGCCTAGTTTAGACTTGTTTTGATGACTGCAGCATGAACCAGCACGGTTCTTGATAAAGAACTCTACTGAAAACCCAAAACGTCTCCTGGTCTGAAGAAACTTTACAACAATGTGTTCAGAAAAGTTGTTCGTTTTAGTGACAGTGTCATAAATGTATCATGGGGCAAAATGTCCCCATGGGTGGGGTAATATGCCCAAATAACAGCAAAAGTCAGAGTACAGGCAGTTCTGCAAAACAAAACAAGCTTTAAAACACTTATTTTTTTACAGCTGATAATTCACTGTGAAATCTGTTTTCTCTCTGGTACACCACTAGTGAAAACATCTAAATCACTTCTGTCAGCATAGTCCATTGTACAATAAAAATGTATCTTTATTTCATCTTTATTTTTGGGAAAAACTGTAGTGAGGGGCATTTCCCCCTCACTCTGGGTCACACTGGTCAAATTCATAACTATACAGCAAAAAGCCCAGAGTTAAATTAACTCTCCTGGGAGTTTATTTGAGTCCACACTCAAGAGTGTGAAAGTGTTCAAATCAGAGTGTTAAATTAACACTGAGCCAGAGTTAAAGTTAATGAGATAATTAGTGATTAATTAAGTGATGATTGATCATTATTGAAGACACCTGATGATAACAAGCAGAATCACCAAAGGAGAAAAATCACATTTTTTAAGCAACCATTATAGTGGTCAGTGTTTGTATTAGTTGGGATCTTTAATATTAGGTTTTGTTTGGCTGCTGTATTTCAGTTATAACAGCCAGACAAGCCAAGAACACAAGTCATCAAGTGGCTCTAATTTATGTTTCTGTTATCAGAAATATAACTCAGAGGTTGCGCTCTAAATGAGTTCAATGATTCAGGTCAAATAATTATCTTGAGTATTTAGCCTTGTGGATCCACAACAAAATATTTCTTTTAAATACATTTCAGAAGAACTACTTATGAGCTGTTCAATCAAAAGTCATTTGCTTAGTCACACACAGACATCAAGAACCAGAGTATGAATCTCAACAACAGTGACAAACAGCATATTCAGAAAAGCAGATAAAGGAAATTACAGAGACAATTCAGCTCATAATTTATTCATGCCACAATGCATGATGGGAGGCATGGATGAGTTTTGATTGGTTGTAACATGATTATTTGATGCTCACCGTTGTTGTGAATCTCACACTGTTTCTACATGTCTGTATGTCTTCATTAAAGGATTTTTTTTTTATCATAATAAATCTTAAAATAGTGTGTCTGTTTACACTAAATGCAGATAGTCTGTTTTTTTTGTTTTTTTTTAAAGATCTGATTATAGACATACATACAGAAACTAAACTCTATTATACAGGTTGCTACATTAAGAACATGTCAAAGCATAGACTAAGGCCACATGGCCATCTCTTCTTTGGTTTGTCTCGCTGTTAAAACACTGTCACAGCAGCCAAACAAACTCTAACTTTAAAAAAGGAAGGGTCAATATCCCAACTAATGCAAACACTGACCACTATAATGGTTGCCTAAAAAGTGTGACTTTCTCTTTTGGTGATTCTGCTTGTTATCATCAGGTATCTTCAATAATGATCAATAATCACTTAATTAATCACTAATTATCTCATTAACTTTAACTCTGACTCAGTGTTAATTTAACACTCTGATTTTAACACTTTCACACTCTTGAGTGTGGACTCAAATAAACTCCCAGGAGAGTTAATTTAACTCTGGGCTTTTTGCTGTGTACTGAAATATGTGACCGTTTTTTGTTTTTTTGTAACGTTCAATAAAGTGACTTATGTGATGTGCGACCATCTCCCTTTTTTATTTTATATTGATCAGATATTGAGAAATCTGTAGATACAGTAGAGTCACAGAATCTGACAAGTCAGATTTATAGCTACCAAAATATGTGACCCCTGTTCATTTCATAAAATCTGACTATAATATTCAGTAAAGTGAATAGTCATGTGATGTGACCATCTCGCTTTTTGTTCTATAAAACATTGATTAGATATTGATAAATCTGTCAGAAATTATACAATATGCCTCTCAACATTATTTACAAATTTTTAATAGAAGGAAATGGAATCATTACACATATTTTACTGAGATTCAAGAGGCTTTTCTGCTTACTAAAAGTATTTCTAGAAGAGATTTCATTTTAATTTCACAAGAATTTATTTTATTTTTTTAAAGTTAAGGTTCAAATGTCTTTACATACAGGTGCTGGTCATATAATTAGAATATCATCAAAAAGTTGATTTATTTCACTAATTCCATTCAAAAAGTGAAACTTGTATATTATATTCATTCATTTCACACAAACTGATATTTTTCAAATGTTTATTTCTTTTGATTTTGATGATTATAACTGACAACTAATGAAAACCCCAAATTCAGTATCTCAGAAAATTAGAATATTGTGAAAAGGTTCAATATTGAAGACACCTGGTGCCACACTCTAATCAGCTAATTCACTCAAAACACCTGCAAAGGCCTTTAAATGGTCTCTCAGTCTAGTTCTGTAGGCTACACAATCATGGGGAAGACTGCTGACTTGACAGTTGTCCAAAAGATGACCATTGACACCTTGCAAAAGGAGGGCAAGACACAAAAGGTCATTGCAAAAGAGGCTTGCTGTTCACAGAGCTCTGTGTCCAAGCACATTAATAGAGAGGCGAAGGGAAGGAAAAGATGTGGTCGGAAAAAAGTGCAGAAGAGCTGAAGGCCCCTACCAGAGCAACCTGGGCTCTCATAACACCTGAGCAGTGCCACAGACTGATCGCGGTATTGCTGCAGTAATTCAGGCAAAAGGAGCCCCAACTAAGTATTGAGTGCTGTACATGCTCATACTTTTCAGTTTGCCAAGATTTCTAAAAAGCCTTTCTTTGTATTGGTCTTAAGTAATATTCTAATTTTCTGAGACACTGAATTTGGGATTTTCATTAGGTGTCAGTTATAATCATCAAAATTAAAAGAAATAAACATTTGAAATATATCAGACTGTGTGTAATGAATGAATATAATATACAAGTATTATAGAATTAGTGAAATCAACTTTTTGATGATATTCTAATTATATGACCAGCACCTTTACTACTGTTTCAGCTATTAATATGGTTACATTTTGTATGTAATGGCTCGTTAAGTTAATTTAGAAAATTTTTGAACATTTTCTTTGTTTGTTAAATGTAAGTTTTTGTTTTTTTAAAGTAACGAACAGCGGCCAGCGGAAGACTGTTCATAGTCTGATCAATTTGCCTTCTCAAATCATCACGACTTGCATAAAATAAAATCTATAGATCTAAAACAGTTAAAGTATAGAACAATGTGAGTTTTAACATTAAATCTAGATAAATGTGCCCTATTAGGTGCATATTGTTTTTGGAGAGGGGAACCTGAAACCGCTTTGCAGGACATGGAGGCACCAGCGTGATCATTTGCATTTTTTCAGTGAATGCATTAAATTATTACTTAAAAAAAAAAAAATCATTATGTAATCCTCCCGCAGAGTTACGAGCTCTTCTCAGACAGCTAAACTGTCCAATGGAGTTAAGAGACTTGCTCTCAAGCTATTTTCAGCACTTTAGATTGTTTAATAATTTGTAAAAAAAAATAACAGACCAACATGGGGACTGACCAATAGCATTGGTTTGTGAAAAAATATGAAATTGACAAAATTTGGACATACAAGGTTTCCGCCCAACAATTTGTAAGTCGCTTTGGATAAGAGTCTGCAGAATGACTAAATGTAAATGCAGACTCTGAAATAAAGCAATACTAAATAAAATTTTAATGATATATAAATGTAATCTTGATTAACTATGTACAATTGTAAAAGAACTAAGACTACATTCATTTTTTTTCACTTCTGTTCCTTGCAGTCAGTCTCCAAGCAGCCCGGTTGTATGTGTATTGGAAGGGGAACCTCAGAGTCACTCCAGGATTACACTGTTAAAAAGCCTTGGTTGGCCAAAGCCAAGGTGAAACCATCTGACAGCAATATTGAGATCCACAAATTTTATGTGTATTATGACTGATACACATTGATTTTTGCAAGTCACCTAACTTTATTGAATCAGTGATTGTAATCAGTTGTTATGAAATAAACAAGGGTCAAATTCATTAGCTATAAATTTGACCAGCCCATATCTTTTGTTGTACTCCAGCACACACACTGGTTTCATCTTTGCTTGCCTAGTGGTGTGATTGAGCTTCCCAGTGGCTGCCATTCCAGTTAGGTGTATTGATGAACATTGCCATTTTACTGCCAACTGTGATCCATTTTCTCTGAAATCTACTTCTCTCTTTGTCATTTTACAGGTGAACGTTGGCATTTCTTTCCTGTTTGAACACACAGTCCCACAGGCTCCAGAGACAGGAGGTGCCGGAAAAGTGCTGTACCAGTTGTCAATGTAAAAGAGATGACCCTTTCTGAGGTATGGTGCTAAAGTGTCATTACAACAGACCCAGAAAATTTCAAGACCTTGGTAGTGTTGGATGCCAGTGGAAGAGTAGAGTAGATGATCATGTCCTGCACATAGCCAGTGAGCACATCACACAGAAGAAAACATTTAATCCCAAATCGGTTCCATTTAAATGGAATGAACTGCTGAAATGCCGTGAGAGTACTGAATAGTTTTCAGTTTTTTTCAGAGTGTCATCACATTTCTGTTGTGTTGTTTGCAAAGTGAAGGAAGGAGCATGAGAAAGCGGTCCTGGTCCTGTGCTATAAATAATCACGTGTTTTTTGACCATCCCCATTAGCAGAAGTGATGCCTTCTTGTATTTCTGAGGCATAGAGGTTTGTTTCCTCAACAGTGTTTCTGATGACATCTTCTGTGTGGTACATTTTGAAACGGTTGACCTCACTAGGGGATTCTGCACTCCATACAGTTGGTCATCGAATTTGCCTGGGTCAGGAGGATTAAAAAGGTTTGTTACCTTTCAGGATGATGAATTTACGTCATCTGCCTCAGCAAAAACATGGGCAGGAGTTGTGGAAGTCTCTTTATCTTCAATCCTGTTAAGAGCCTCAAGGTTTGCAGGAAGGTCCTCATCAGTGTCACTGTCTGCTTCACTGTCAAAATCCTCATCAGATTAAAACAAATCTCCACAATTTCCTCATTTTGTCAGGGGCCAGGAAGGAGGACCCAATTGCAAGATGGATTACAAGGGTTTTATTGACAAACAGAATGATACATCAGGGTAGTGGGGTGCACAAATGAAACATAACGGGAACACAGTAAACAGATAACTTGGGAGGGCCACTGGAACAGCCTCAAACAGACATTAACTGGTAGAATACTGAAGCAGCAGGGTGAGTGGCCAGGCGGTGGTGCTATCACTATAAATTGATATTGTCATGTAGATGTCTTAAAGCCAGTACTGTCATCAGACATATGAAGTTTGGTGCAGATTGAACATGGTATGTTTGAGTTATTGAGTGATTTTCATGTTGCCAACAGGTGGCGCTATGATTGTAACTGTATATTGGCACGTATATGCCTTCAGGCCAGGACTCTTATCAAACCTGTGAAGTTTGGGGCAGATCGGACATTACATGTTTGAGTGAGTGTAAAACATAAAATGTCATGTTCCCATGTTGCCAACAGGTGGCGCTATTACTAAAACTGCATATTGTCATGTAGATGTGTTCAGACCAGGACTCTAAGCGAACGTGAAGTTTGGTGCAGATTGGATATTGTAGGTTAAGGTTATTGTAACAGAAGTAATCTCCTGTTGCCAACAGGTGGCACTATGACTATAACTGAATATGAGCATAAAAATGTTTTCAGGTCAGGAGTTATCATACATGTGAAGTTTGGGGCAGATCAGACATTGCATGTGTAAAGAAAGCAATCTCCTGTTTCCAGCAGGTGGCGCTATGATTGTAACAGAGTATTGGCCTTTAGATGTGTTCAAGTCAGGACTCTTATCAAACATGTGAAGTTTGGGGCAGATCAGACACTGCCTACCTGAGTTACAGTAACTTCCTGTTTCATTTCATTAATAACATACTTTTGCACTTAGCTAAGTGTTGCTAGCATGTTTTAGCATGTGTATAACATTTTGCTAGCCTATTTTACACTTGCTGATGCTTTTTAATATGCTGCTAGGAGACCATGACAGTGTTAAACAAGTCACTTCCTGTTGCCAGCAGGTGGCGCTATGACTATGACTAAATATTGGCATGGACATGTGTTCAGGACATGACTGTTAATAAATGTGAAGTTTGTACATGTACGTGAAACATAAGTTTCGTACATGTACGTGAAACATAGCTCGAGGCGCACTCTGTTAAAGTTTTCTAGGTGGCGCTACAGAGCCATTTTGCCACACCCACTTCTGAAACCCATATCAGATGTAAATTTTCGCCAGTCCTGACGCGTGTGCAAAGTTTCATGAGTTTTCATATATAGGTCCTCTAAAATGCGATTCACTTTGGAGAAGAAGAAGAAACGGAGCAATTCCACGAGGGTCCTCACATCGCGGTGCTCGGGCCCTAACAAGGACTCAAAAAGGGCTAACAAGAGGGTGTGGTAAAGAGGAAACAAGGAGGAGGGGCAAGAAAAGCACTTGGCAGACATAAAGCCATGTGGAGAGAAAACAAGCATAGACACAAAACAGAAAGACAAAACAATCAGGTGTCAGAGCAAACCCCCTGACACATTTGTGAGTTTTCTTATTTTTAAATGACTGACAGACATTTTTGCATATTTATTTAGTGAAAAACTTTTAATGTATGTCAATTAGACATTACACAACAGGGTTGCCAGGTTTTCACAACAAAACCCGCCTAATTGCTATTCAAAACTAGCCCAATTATATAACTGACCCATTATAGTGGTCAGTGTTTGCATTAGTTGGGATCTTGACCCTTATATCTTTAATATTAGATTTTGTTTGGCTGCTGTATCTATGTTAAAACAGACAGACAAGCCAAGAGCAGCAGTCATCAGGTGATCATTATTTCACTTCCAACTTACTATAAACTATATAACTACTATACTATAACTTGCATTAAAGTTAAATATATGAGTACATTCTGAGTAATTTGCACGTACAACAGACCTTCCCGAAAACTCAACTCTGGATTCACAACATAAACAGTGCGCTCCTGCACGCTCATTCACAATTAGCATAATCCCTGCCTATAAATTACAGCTATGCAAATTGCATGTTTATGAATGCAGTGGAATATTCTGGTCTACTTTCACAGGTTTATATTGTAGGTATATTGCATGCAAAAACAGACTAACAGGCCATATACCTAGCAATAAATATCAATTAATGTGTGTTCACCAAAGAGTTTTTAGCCAGTTGAGAAATGTCAGGTGCTCTTCTTAAAATGACCAGCTGGTGGCGCTTGAAATACCTTGGTGGCCCAGTGTTTTTCAAGCTGAGATGCTTTGGTTGCTATGATTTTGGCAGCAACACATTAGTATCTTACTGTAAAGAATTTTACTAAATATAAAAAAGCAGTAACCAGTAATACTGACTTCTGCAAGGGCAAGGGCAAATTCAAATTAACTAGGACAGGTGTACATTTCTTTTGTACCAAAATACAAACATTTTCATAAATTCAAAAGTTTGCATTTGAACGACTTTACGAACAATTTACACAAAAATTTGTTCTGCTTGTTTTTCATGAATGAGGCCCAATGATAGGACATTTATATATTTTACATTTACATTTAGACATTTAGCAGACGCTTTTATCCAAAGGAGAACAGTGGAAGCAATCGGAATCAACAAAAGAGCAACAAAAACATACAAGTTCTATGACATGTCTCATACAGCCTAACGCAGTACATGTAGCAAGGATTTTTAAAGTACATAATAAATAAAAGAAAATAGATGGGGGGAGCAAGCTAGTGTTAGCTTTGTGAATTGTAAAGAGAGAAAGCTTGTGTTAGTAGTGTTCCCAGACAGCATCTGACTCTGTGCCAGATTCGTTTTCAACCGGCAAATCCGCGTTACAGTCACATCCGTTTCAGTGCTGTATCACAGCCCTAGACGGATCCGGCCCGTGTCTGGTTTCAGTGGGCACGGTCTGCTATCGCAGAGCAGATCCGGGCCGAGTCTGGTACGGAGCTGGCCCAGTGCTGGCCCAGATGAGCAGAAAACCAGATGCGTGCCGGTATTGGCCCGTTGTGCCAAAAGACACTGGCCCAAGTCCGTTTTGCGGATTTGCAGGAGTGTGGGCCAGAATCAGGCCGGATGAAATTTGCTGTCAGGGTTAGTGGGTTTTTTATTTTATTTTATTAGAGAAAACAAGTAGTAAGTAAATGGATCTAAAAGAGCATAATTTAAAGAATAGAATTAGAAAAGACTGTGCTAGAGTTAGAGGGTTAAATAAAGATGGAAAAGATGAAGTAATGAATTCAAGTAAAGGGGTGCAGAGCCAGTGGTGGTTCTGTAGGCAAACATTAATGCCTTGAATTTAATGCGAGCAGCTACTGGTAGCCAATGGTGACTGATGAAGAGAGCAGTGACGTGCGTCCTTCTTGGCTCGTTAAAAACTAGTCTTGCAGGTGCATTCTGGATTAATTGTAAAGGTTTGATAGAGCTGGCTGGAAGACCTGCCAAAAGAGCACTGCAATAGTCCAGTCTGGACAGAATAAGAGCTTGAACAAGGAGTTGTGAAGTATGTTCCGAAAAAAAGGGACGGATCTTCTTGATGTTGAATAAAGCTAATCTGCAGGACCGGGCAGTTTTAGCTATGTGTTCTGAGAAAGTCAGTTGATTGTCAATCACAACTCCAAGGTTTCTGGCTGTTTTTAAAGGAGTTATGGTTTATGTGCCCAATTGGATGGTGAAATTGTGATGAAACGATGGGTTTGATGGAAACACAAGCAGTTCAGTCTTGGCAAGGTTTAGTTGAAGATGATGGTCCTTCATCCAGTAGGAAATGTCTGTTAGACAAGGTGACATCCGAGCAGCTATTGTCGGATCATCAGGATGAAATGAGAGAGAGAGTTGAGTGTCATCAGCATAGCAGTGATATGAAAAGTCATGTTTCTGAATGACAGAACTTAGTGATGCCATGTAGACAGAGAAAAGAAGTGGTCCAAGAACTGAGCCCTGAGGAACCCCAGTAGCTAGATGTTGCGACTTGGATACCTCACCTCTCCAAGATACCTTAAAAGACCTGTCAGAGAGGTAAGATTCAAACCACTGCAGTGCGGTTCCTGAGATTCCCTTTGCTTATAGGGTTGACAGGAGGATCTTGTGGTTAACCGTGTCAAAAGCAGCAGACAGATTCAGCAAGATAAGTACTGAAGATTTGGAATCAGCTCTTGCTAGTCTTAGGGCTTCAACAACTGAGAGCAAGGCAGTCTCAGTTGAATGCCCACTTCTGAAACCAGACTGGTTACTGTCCAGGAGATTGTTCTGTGTGAGAAAGGAAGAGATTTGCCTGAACACAGCTCGTTCAAGTGTTTTTGCAATGAACGGAAGAAGGGAAAACGGTCTGTAGTTCTCTAAAAAAGATGGGTTCGGGGTGGGTTTCTTAAGGAGAGGGGTTATACGAGCTTGTTTAAATGCAGAGGGAAAAACACCTGTGTGAAGGGATGTGTTAATGATGTGAGTGAGTGCAGATATAACTGCAGGAGAAATTGCTTGAAGGAGATGAGATGGAATAGGATCAAGTGGACAAGTAGTAGGATGATTAGAAAGGATGAGTTTGGAGACATCTGACTCAGAGAGAGAAGAGAAAGATGTGAATGAATGTATGTTTGCTGGTAAGAAGTGATTGGCAGATTGTGGTAGGGAAAATTGTACACTGATGGTTTTGATTTTATTAATGAAGAATGTGGCAAAGTCGTCAGCTGTTAGAGTTGATGAAGGAGGGGGTGGAGGAGGACAAAGGAGGGAGGAAAATGTTTTTAGCAGTGGAGACATCAGCAGAGAAGGCAGAGAGGAGTGACTGATACACGTTGAGGTCAGTAGGATTTTTAGATTTGCGCCATAACCTTTCGGCAGCCCTGAGCTTAGAACGATGATTGCGGAGAACATCAGACAGCCAAGGGACAGAAGGGGTAGAACGGGCTGACCTGGAAGACAGGGGGCAGACAGTGTCTAAACAAGATGTAAGCGTGGAGCAGAGAGTATCAGAAGCACAGTTAGCATCAAGCAAAGAGAATTCTTCAGGTGAAGGAAGCGAAGATGAAACCATAGTAGATAGCTGGGAGGGAGAAAGTGAGCGCAGGTTACATCGAAAGACGACACAAGGAGGGGTGTGTGTTGACAGTGTGAAGTGGAGTAACCAGCATATGATCAGTGGAGCAGTGTCTTGTGTAAATAAGGTCCAATTGGTTGCCTGATTTGTGAGTAGCTGTAGTTAACACTCTCTTAAGATCAAAGGAGGCAAGCAGAGTGTGGAAGTCTGCAGCCTGAGGTTTATCTAGGTGAATGTTGAAGTCTCCAAGCAAGACTAGAGGAGTATTATCCTCAGGAAAGGTTGAGAGTAGCATATTTAATTCATCCAAGAAGTTACCTTGTGGTCCTGGGGGGGGCGATAAACAACTACAATATGGATCTTAAAAGGGTGGGTAATGGTAACTGAATGTGATTCAAAGGAAGAGTTAATACCTAGAAGAAGGTAAAGGAATAAATTTCCAGTCATTGGAGATAAGTAGACCAGTACCTCCACCTCTTCCAGAGAGACGGGAAGTGTGGGAAAATGAGAAACTGTCAGGGCTAAGGCATTTAGTCTTGAATGACTAGTGATAGAAGTAATGAAATCAGCTTTGTTAACTGCAGACTGGCAATTCCAGAGACCAATAGAAAAAGAAAGTAATGTGTTATCAGACATAGGCAAAGTACACAGGTTGTTGGGTTTGGTCTGCCTAGAATGTGTGATGCATGGTTTGCAAGTGGTAGTAATAATAGGAATATGAAAACACATAGTAAGAGTTGGTCATACAATCTGAAAGAGAAATAAAACGAGGAGAAAGGAGGAATCAAAAGCGATACTTATGTCCTATGTACTCATGCATTATTTGAATGCTTGGCTAAAAAGATGTGTCTTTAATCTAGATTTAAATGGAGAGAGTGTGTCTGAACTTCGAACATTATCAGGAAGGCTATTCCAGAGTTTGGGAGCCAAATGTGAAAAAGCTCTACCTGCTTTAGTGGACTTTGCAATCCTAGGTACTACCAATAGTCCAGAGTTTTGCGACCTTAGGGAGCATGATGGATTGAGGATTTTGCTGTGTAGTCTTCTACCATGCTACAGGGTTAAATTAACACTCTTTGAGTGTGGACACATATAGACACAGAAGTAGTGTTAAAAATAACACTGAAGCAGTGTTGAAGTTAATGAGATAATTAGGTAATTAACAGCTGATGAATAAACATTAGTGATGATACTGATGATAACAAGCAAAATCACCAAAGGAGAAAATCAACATTTCTAACCAACATTATTATAGTGGTCAGTGTTTGCATTAGTTGAGATCTTGACCTTTATATCTTTAATATTAGATTTGGTTTGGCTGCTGTATCTATGTTAAACAGCCAGACATAATCACTGTTTCATCTAGAGTCTAATCTCTGAATTATCTTTCCTTTACTGATTATAACAGCTTTGTAAATGAATAGATCCTGTATTTTCTTTCTGATAATAATAATAAAAAAAAAGGATATTATTTAGGCACACAGACATCGAGAATCACAACAATGGTAAGCATCAAATAAGCATGTTGTAGCCAATCAGAACTCATCCATGGTTCCCATCATGCATTGCCACATGAATAAATTATGAGCTGAACTGTCTGTTTGTTTTGAGATGATCTGAATATGATCTGATTTCTGAATATGCTGTTTGTCACCATTGTTGAGATTCATATGCTGATTCTTGATGTCTGTGTGTGCCAAACAACATGCTTGCTTTTTTATTTATTTACTTACTTACTTTAACAATCAGAACAGCTTAAAGGGTACATAACATACACAGTTTCATGAAGTAGTTGAAGTAGTGTTAAAATAACACTGAGCAGTGTTGAAGTTAATGATATAATTGGGTAATTAACAGCTGATAAATAAACATTAGTATAGACACCTGATGATAACAAGCAGAATCACCAAAGGAGAAAATCAACATTTTTAAGCTACCATTACAGTGGTTAGTGTCTGCATTAGTTGGGATCTTGACCTTTATATATTTAACAATATATTTTGTTTGACTGTTGTGTCTATGTCAAAACAGACAGACAAGTCAAGAGCAGCAGTCATCAGGTGACCATGATTATGTTTTATCATCATATTTATTTCACCTATCGTTTAATCTCAGAGTTTTCCTTTATTAACTATAACAGCCTTGTAAACCAACAACAATAGATCCTGTATTTTCTATACATTTTGAAAAGATTTCTTTCAAGTAGTTCTGAATACAAAACAAAACACACAGTTTAGGCACACAGACATCAAGAATCAGCATGAGAATCACAACAACGGTGAGCATCAAACAAGCATGTGGTAGCCAATCAAAACTCATCCATGGTTCCCATCATGCATTGCCACATTGTCTTTCTATTTGTTTTGAGATGATCTGTTTTTCCGAATATGCTGTTTATCACCATTGTTGAGATTCAGATGCTGATTCTTGATGTTTGTGTGAGCCTAAAAAAAACTTTTTGAATTTTGAACAAAAACTGTCTAAATGAAATTTCTCCAACATGTATAGAAAACACAGGATCTATTGTTGGTTTACAAGGCTGTTAATATCAGTGAAGGAAAAGGTTAGACTCTAGGTGAAATAAGGATGTTGTTAACACATAATCATCTTGTCTGTCTGTTTTAACATAGATACAGCAGCCAAACAAAATCTAATATTAAAGATATAAGGGTCAAGATCCCAACTAATGCAGACACTAACCACTGTAATGGTATCTTAAAAATGTTGATTTTCTCCTTTGGTGATTCTGCTTGTTATCATCAGGTGTCTATACTGATGTTTATTTATCAGCTGTTAATTACCCAATTACTTAAACACTGCTCAGTGTTATTTTAACACTACTTCAGTGTCTATATGTGTCCAGTGATGTATCATGTTGTATTTTATTTTCTGTGAACAGCTGGAAAGAGTTAAGCTTGTTTTAAGATGCGTTGATCCTTGATGGTAAACTGAACATCAGAAGTAAGTTATTTGGTGATAGTGGTGTTGGGGAGTTGCTGGTGTGACTCATTTGGTGACACTGAACTTTCATAAGTTAAGTAGACTACACAGTGAATTAAAAAATCATAGCAGAAACTCAAATAATTTACCTAGATTTCCAGTCTTAAGGCCATTGCACACTGAGTCTGAAATTTTCGTCCGAATTATTTGTGCGTTAAAAAATAAATACAACCTCATGTTGTGTCAATCATTATTTTTTTAATTACTTTTTTAAATTTAAAATAACAATAAGGGAATACAAAGTCAAATACATGAGTCTATAAAACAATACAACCTAAAAACTTGTAGAACATTTTCATTAAAGATCAACTATATTTCTAATGCATCAAGTATCATTTTCAGTAGTTGAGATGTCTCAACAGCTTTACGATTGTTCTGTTGAAGATGAAGAGAATCATAAAAAAATTGTCTAGTATTTGGTACAGTTAACATACATTTTGCTTTGTGTATGTGATATTTCCCAAATACAACAAGAATTTTAAATATATTACCCATTTCCAACAGACCAGTATCACAATCCAAAAACAAGATTATAATATCTGGTATAGTGACAAACTTGTAAAAAAATTAAAAAAAAAAACAACAACAAAGAAACTTGGGACTAAAATAGTTTGGTATAATTACAACTGAAAATAAATGAACAATGGTTTCCAACTCTTTATAAAAACAACAGAAAGAAAATACAATTAATAAAAGGTGAGAATTCTTCTTTGAACTTACTAATAAAATCATTACATAGATTATATCCAGTGGTTCTCAAACTTTTTTTTTTAATTCAAGGGCCAAGAGTCCAGCTAAAGCAAACACTGATCACCTTCATGATATTGTCAAAACAAACAAATAATTTCTATTAACTTGCATTTTTAAAAATGAGAAATACATGTTTAATTAAATCTGTTTGTATGGATAAAGCATTTTTTTCTAATACATATTTCTTAAATGAGAAACAATTGTTTAATTAAGTCTAAATTGTTTAATTGGATGAATGAAAACATTTTTAAGTGTAATTTTTTGGAATGAAAAAAAATTCAGTGAAGTTCCCATCTATTCATCATATTAAAACTTTGTTTTCCTTGAGTTTGATTTAATTTTGCTTTGTTTAGAAACTGAATATATTTGCTTTCAGCTGCTTCTGTTGCTGTAAAACATCTCAGGTCATCTGACAGGTTTTAGGATTTATGTTGTCAAGAAACATGAAGAATCTTGTCATTCCTCTATAACTGCGGTTCCATGCTTGCTGCTGGAGTGTCTGATATTCTTCTTCATCTTCATCTTCATCAGCAGTGTCTGCCTGACAGTTGTCAAACAGGAAAAACACTGGCTGATTCTTGTCATTTACTGCACACTTGATATTAGCCTCTTCAACAGCCTTCATGGCATTTTTAGGTCGCTTTCCATCAGAGTGTGTGAAGAGCAAGACTATGTTTTTAGCAACATCTCTTCCAAATAAAGACTGAACAGCATCAAATATGTATGTTTGTCTGTCAGAGAGTCGATTCTGTGTTGCTTTAATCACCAGACACACTGCATGTATTTCATGGATCCCTACTGCAGATTCACTTAAACTTAGCAAACTCTCAGCAATCTTTTTATCAAGGTCTAACCCACATGTGTTTCCGTATCCTGGAGTGTCGATGATTGTTAAATCGATGAGACTCTCTTGTAGATAAAACCCATAAACAGTGATGATGGAAGTCTGACTGTGAACTGATGTTCTGTCACTTTGGTCATGTGTGATTTCAAACCAAACATTTTCTTCTCTCTGAACACCCAGCATGTAGTTGACCATCACATTGATCAGGGTTGTTTTTCCTGCTCCTGTTTCTCCCAACATCAGAATGACTTTATGGGTTCTGTTTCTGTCTCTCTCTCCAAAGGTAATTTTTCTATATGGTTTAGATTGATCCCCATTATTCATCTTTTTTTGCACACAGTATCGAGCTGGATTTCCATCTTTAATTAAGATGCATTTCATGATGAGATCATTTTTGTCCTGAAATGTAAAGCAAGATGGATGTGTAAATGCTGTACAATGTTATATTTTAAAATCATCAAATATACACAGTACCCAGATAGCAACATAGTGTCGGCCCATGTCTGGCCCACATGTAGCATGGAATGATGGCACTTGGGCAGACCGCTCCTGTTTGCCAGATCTGTTGACTTCAAATTAAAAGTTAGATTTAAACCCATTTTAATTCTCAATAAAGAAGGTATGTAGACCTCAAACAAAAGTAAAATGAAGTAAATGGTTAGTAATGCGTGAAGCTGGTAATGCTGTCTGTGGAGTTGTCTAATCCTCTTCTGAGATCTTCAGAGATTTAATGTCTTTTATCTTCAGCTGGTTTCATCTAAGGCTGTGGCTGCAGTCAGTTGTTGCACAGTAAATTCCCCGGTGTTAAATCAACACCACTCAGTGTTCATATGGGAACCACCAGCAGGGTGTTAAAAGTAACACTGAAGCAGTGTTAGAGTTAATTAGGTATTTGAGTGATTAATTAAGTGATGATTGATCATTATTGAAGACACCTGATGTTAACAAGCAGAATCACCAAAGGAGAAAATCAACATTTTTAAGCAACCATTATAGTGGTCAGTGTTTGCATTAGTCTCTTGACCCTCACATTTTTAACATTAGAGTTTGTTTGACTGCTGTAATACCCAGACAAATCAAGGGAAAAGTATCCATGTGTCTTTGATTTTGTTTTGTCCTTATTTTGACCTTATGTAGTGACCTGTATAACAGAGTTAGGTTTATTTACTGATTGTATCAACCCTGTGGACAATATATCTATAATCAGACAGATGTTTTAAAATTTATTTCGATCCAAAAAAAAAAAAAAACTTTAATGAAGACACAGACATGAAGAATCAGCATGAGAATCACAACAACGGTGAGCATCAAATAAGCATGTTGTAGCCAATCAAACTCTGTGGCTCCCATCATGCATTGCAGAATGAATAAATTATGCGCTTAATTATCTTTGTTATTTATTTTATTCTTACGATTTTCTTTTGTTTGTCACCATTGTTGAGATTCATACTCTGGTTGTTGATGTCTGTGTGTGTGCTTACACAAACATGTTTAATATGTATCACATCAAAACTCTTTTAAAACCAGTTAAAAAAAAAAAAAAAAATCATTTTCATAACTATTTGATCTGAATCACTGAACTCATTTAGAGTGTAATTTCTGACATAACTTAAAGATTAAACTGATCTGATGATTCAGATCAAATCATCATCATCACCACCTAATAAGTTCTGCTCTTGGTTTGTCTGGATGTTATAACTAACATACAGCAGCCAAACAAACTCTAATGTTAAAAATGTAAGGGTCAAAAGACTAACTAATGCAAACACTGACCGCTATAATGTTTGCTTAAAAATGTTGATTTTCTCCTCTGGTGATTCTGCTTGTTATCATCAGGTGTCTTCAATAATGATCAATCATCACTTAATTAACCACTCAATTACCTAATTAACTCTAACACTGCTTCGGTGTTACTTTTAACACCCTGCTGGTGGTTCCCATATGAACACAGAGCGGTGTTGATTTAACACCGGGGAATTTACTGTGTGTGTCTGTTTGTCTCTTTTTTTCTGATCTCTTCTTTCCTTCAGTCATTCTGCTTGTTAATGGGCTTATTAAGGCTGAGATGACTCCATATTTATTATACACAGATTTTGTGACTCCAGGTCCATTTTGAGGTCCAGTTGTGATTTATTTTTTTACTCTGCTTGTGGCCTAGATCTGGCAAACAGGAGCGATCCGTCAAAGTGCCATCATTCCACACTACATGTGGGCCAGACCGTCATTCCACATGTGCCAGATGTGGGCTGATATTATGTTGCATCTGGGTAACAGCCGTGTAACAATAAAGGCCCTTTCACATAAACCAATCTTAAAATCATTGTAAACCAGTTTTAAATGTACAGTAGGTTTGTAAATTAAGGCAAACTGATGTAGCCTATGTCACCATTCACCTTCATTGTGTGAAAATTATGCAATAAAAGTTATTTAAGGTTTAACTGAGAGTTGTGTTCCTGAAAAGAAAGTCATACAGATGTGGATTTGCATGTAAATGATAACTGAACTTTAATTTTTAGGTTAACTAATCCTTTAAGATCACTGTAATACATTTATTGAATTAATAACACCAGTAGATGTATGCTTGTTTAATATCAATAATTACATGTCATCCTGATTTATACATTTTCAGATTTAAGAAAGTAAAGAATTTTTTTATTTAATTTGGTTAGTTCAGACAGGTAACTGTATGCAGCTACCTATCTGTCTCTATGCTAATGTTAACTGTATGCAATATAATTGTAATAAATGTACTTTGACGAAAGTGGTCCTGACTGAACAACAGTCAGAGATCAGCCTGGTTACCTGCAGAAAAGGAGGAATAAGCCAAAATAAAAATAAATGATTGAATGCACATCATTCATTACCTTTGTGGTAACTGTGGTGACATCAGATTCAATGGCGTACTTGAGTTTTCTCACTGCTGCACATTTAATATTGTACTCAGTATCAGGTCTGAGATCAGTCAGAGTAACTGTATCCTGGTTCTCTGACACCATTTGAGATATCCAGTCTTTCTCTTCCTTTATTTTGTACAGTAATTTGAGTTCCTCTGTAGCAGGACACGGTGGAGACACCTTTAAAACAACTTGCCTATATCCGACCTGTTGGACAGTGATTGGTTTCGATGGAGAAATAAAGCAAACAGCTTCGTTATGTCCGTTTTCATACAGAAGAATGCAGGAACCTGGATGTTCTTCATGGTCCTTAATGGAAACCATAAATTTTGTGTTTTGACTGCTATGTGATGTCATCAGTTCTTTAAATATTTTCAGATGCTCTCTCATTTTCTCTCTGATGCTTCCAGTGAGCCATGATTGAGACACCACGTCAGTTTTCTTCTGTGGATTTCTCATCTTTTGAGGAATTTTGTAATTTTCTTGCTCATTAAGCAACTCATCTGAACACTCAAGAGAACTGAAAGTATAACAAAACACATTCTTCAACTCAATATCAGACAAATATGAGTCCAAACTTCCATTCACTTCAGCTCCAAAGTCGATTAACTGTCGAAGGAACTCATTAACGGTGTTCAGCTCTTTTTCTTTCACTGTGATCCACTCTTTTAGACTCTTTTCATTAAATGGAGACTCATTGTGAGCTTGTAGAAGATCCATCAGAGCACAAGACTCTTTCTCACAAGATTTAACTGACTTGATCACAGATTTAATTCGGTCACTAAAATCTTGTCGGTATTTTTGGCAGTTTCGCCGCATATCTTGTATTTTCTTATGAATTGCACTAAATGTTGTTTCCTTAGTGTTTTCCAAAAATACACTGCACTTGTTTTCAGTCCAACTGAGATTTTCGATAGCAGACTCTTTAGCCTTAATGAGATTCTGGTTTATGACAGTGAGACGTGTCACATCACTGTCTACAGTGTACTTGAGTTTTCCCACTGCTGTACATTTAATGCTGTACTCAGTATCTGGTCTGAGATCATTCAGAGTAACTGTATCCTGGTTCTCCGACAAAGTTTGCGATGTCCAGTCATTGTCTTCCTTCATTTTGTACAATAATTTGAGCTCCTCTGTAGCAGGATATAAAGGCACCTTCAAAACCACTTGGGTACCTATAACATCTTCAATGACTGGACAGTCTGGTTTTGATGGAGGAGTGAAGCAAATGGCTTCATTACATTCGTCTTCATACAGCAGTATGCAGGAACCAGGATTGTTTTCTATTTCTTTTGATGAAACAATAAACTTGACTGATTTGGAATCATTTAAATCAATTAAGTTTTTAAATATCTTGAAGTTGTTCCTCATAGTCTTTTGAATGTCAGGCGAGAGCCATGTCTTGTGTTCAAATTCAGAGCTGTTCCAATCAATTTCTTCTTTTGTTGAATGACTCAGGAAGGCCTTTTGTTTAGAAAGCAGCACATCTGGCCAGTCCAATGATGTGAAAGTGTAACTGACCGAATGTTTGACTTCCAGATTCATAACATTTTTATTGAGGTTGATTTCTACCTTTGCTTCAGACTCATTCAGTTGTGTGAGCAAAGTTTTAATTATATCAGATTCTTTCTCTTTCTGTTTTAGCCATTGTTCAAGAACACTTCTTTCGAATGGAGATTTCTCATGATCACGTAAAAGATCAATCAGTGCTGCATCCTCTATAAATTTTCCACGGATCTTCGGTAAGAGAGAGCCAAGTTCCTTCATGAGAATCAACTTGCACTGGTTGCAGTTTTTCTTCATGTCATTGATTTGGTCATGAAATGCAGTAAATGTCAAAGCAGGAGTGTCTTTCAGAAGGTCACTACATTTCATCTCTGTCATACTCAAACTCTCAATTACAGATTCAATGTTGGTGCATAAACCTATGCTGATTTCATGTTGAAACTTTACAACTCTTGAGAAAAGCTTGTCCAAAGGATAAAGCCAAACTCTCAATGGAACCACAAGGTCTTTGTTTTCTCCGAGCAGTTTTGGAAGATCTTTAAAAACCTCCATAGCATCTTCAAAAGAAGTTGGATTAGATGGTAGCTGGAAATCACCATAAAATGTACAGTTGAACTTTTGGACAGCAGCCTTCTGACTGTCATTCAGTTTCATGCTTGCCTCAATGTTTCCATCTGAAAAGCATTTTAGCTTCTCAAAGACTGCTTTTACATTTCCGTCTATCTCCATTTTGTCTTCATCTGAGGAAACTTCTCTGTCGAAAACAAAGCAGGCATCTGCTCCATACAGCAGTGCTGTCACTACGTGTGTGGCTATGTCACTGTCATAGTGTGCCATGTCTCCAGAAGCAAACTGATTTATGGTCAGTTCTTGAAACTTAGTGGTTGAATGATAATGTAATGTCAGTCTCTCTTGTTTGAATGATTTCTTGGTGTCTTTGAGAAAATTGGCTGCTCCACTTACATTGAGGAGTCCACCTAAAAGACTCAGTTTCAGACTACCATTAATATTCAGCAGTTTAGATTTTTCCTCAATGGAGTCAGAAGCTGTGACTGTGAAAACTGTATTAACTTGGGGGTTAATCCTTATGTTTTGCTTCTGCTGTTCTTTACTCCAAAGTCTGATTCCTGTAATGGAGAAAATTGTAGTGTAATTATGCAATAATTATGAATGAAAAATGTATGCATGAAAACATTTGTTAATAAGGCACCTTTTTAATCCACCTCTTTGCATGACTGTTACAATGTAGAGTTGTGTTCTCTATTGTGTATTTCGGGGCTATTCAATTGGTGGCCCGCCAATCATTTTCACCTGGCCCGAGGAAGAAGTACGCTCAGATTGCACACATGGCTTGAATTGTTTTTGCACTACTTACTTGTCAACAAGGTGGCAACTCTGGCCTGGGCCAGCCGAAAAAGAAAAGAAAACGACACAAGAAAAACAACAATCTACTGGAGACCGCAACATCAATAGACTTTTTTTATACAAGCGCTGACAAGTGCTTCTATGAGGAAGTTATGAGATATCCACAACTCTAGTTTAACCGAGTATGAAGACAGTGTAATCGGTCATTAAGTCTGGCAAGAAATGGTGCAAACACTGGATGGAAAGTATTATCAATTTAAGTTGAAAGGCTGTGTGTTCGGCTGTAGGCATATGCTGAGCCAGTGTTCATACAGAGCGCCAGTAGCGCTTCAATGGATAAAACGGCATGGTTTGGCCAAGTTACCTTGTAAATTTTGTTATGACGTCTTAAACAACCTTAAAGAGTTGGGAGAAAATCAATTATGTGTAAAGCCCGGCTCACACTGTGTGATTTTGACCATGATTTGGCCGTCTGAGACAAATTTTGCAAATCCTACACAGCAAAAACGCTCAGTGTTAATTTAACACTCTGAGTGTGGACACATATAGACACTGAAGTAGTGTTAAAATAACACTGAGCAGTGTTGAAGTTAATGAGATAATTAGGTAATTAACAGCTGATGAATAAACATTAGTATAGACACCTGATGATAACAAGCAGAATCACCAAAGGAGAAAATCAACATTTTTAAGCAACCATTATAGCGGTCAGCGTTTGCATTAGTTAGTCTCTTGACCCTTACATTTTTAACATTAGAGTTGGTTTGCTGCATGTTAGTTATAACATCCCGACAAACCAAGAGCAGAAGTTGTCAGATGATGATGATTTGATCTGAATCATCAGATCAGTTTAATTTTTAAGTTACATTTGCTATGTTGGAAATATACAGGTCAAATAGTTACGAAAATGAAAGTTAGGGTTTTTTTTTTAACTGGTTTTGAGATTCAATGTAATATATATTAAATATGTTTGTTTAAGCACACACAGACATCAACAACCAGAGTATGAATCTCAACAATGGTGACAAACAAAAGAAAATCGTAAGAATAAAATAAATTACAAAGATAATTAAGCTCATAATTTATTCATGCTGCAATGCATGATGGGAGCCACAGAGTTTGATTGGCTACAACATGATTATTAGTGCTCACCGTTGTTGTGAGTCTCATGCTGATTCTTCATGTCTGTTTCTTCATTAACGTGTTTTTTTTTTTTTTTTTTTTGGATTGTAAAAATTTTTAAAACATCTGTCTGATTATAAATATATTGTCCACAGGGTTGATGCAATCAGTAAATACACCTAACTCCGTTATACAAGTCACTACATAAGGCCATGACAAAACAAAATCAAAGACACATGGATGCCTTTTCTTTGGTTTGTCTGTCTGTTATAACACTATTACAGCAGCCAAACAAACTCTAATGTTAAAAATGTAAGAGTCAAGAGACTAACTAATGCAAACACTGACCACTATAATGGTTGCTTAAAAATCAGGTGTCTTCAATAATGATCAATCATCACTTAATTAACCACTCAAATACCTAATTAACTCTAACACTGCTTCAGTGTTACTTTTAACACCCTGCTGGTGGTTCCCATTTGAACACCGAGCGGTGTTGATTTAACACCGGGGAATTTACTGTGTACCATATAATCATTACTGTTAACCGTATTCATCGTCTGTTTCATTACGTAATAATTAACTGATTTATTGACACAACACCCCTAGCAAGGTACTACTAAATATATTGTAGAACCTATAATTTTCTGTAAAGCTGCTTTAAAAATGTGGCTGACTGCACACTGATCCACTCAAGACAAAAAGTCTTCAAATCATTTTTATTTTTTATTTTTAACAATTGCATCATGCAAAAAGTGCAAAGTGAATGAATTAAAAACAGCCGGAGATGAGCAGATGTTTCAGCACATTGCTGTCTTCAGTGCTCACTTGACAAACAACATTCACCCCACAAAAAAGATGATTTGAAGACTTTTTTCTTGAGTGGATCAGTGTGCGGTCAGCCACCTTTTTTCTATCTTCAAGTATCTCCTTGGCTCTATGCATGACTTATTTATATTATATAAAATTACTTATTTTTTCTTGCTCTGAGCAAGTTTTTTACAACTTTTTTCAAGCTGTAAAGCTGGTTTGCAATGATTTGTGAAAAGTGCTATACAAATAAACTTCAATTGAACGGAACTGAATAAACTATTTTACTCTAGCAGTACTAGTCATGAGTATGTAGAGATCACACATTGGCTACTACACAGTAAATTCCCTGTGTGAAAAATCAACACCGCTCGGTGTTCATATGGGAACCACCAGCAGGGTGTTAAAAGTAACACCGAAGCAGTGTTAGAGTTAATTAGGTATTTGAGTGGTTAATTAAGTGATGATTGATCATTATTGAAGACACCTGATGATAACAAGCAGAATCACCAGAGGAGAAAATCAACGTTTTTAAGCAACCATCATAGCGGTCAGTGTTTGCATTAGTTAGTCTCTTGACCCTTACTTTTTTAACATTAGAGTTTGTTTGGCTGCTGTAACAGTGTTATAACAGACAGACAAACCAAAGAAAAGGCATCCATGTGTCTTTGATTTTGTTTTGTCCTTATTTTGACCTTATGTAGTGACCTGTATAATGGAGTTAGGTGTATTTACTGATTGCATCAACCCTGTGGACAATATATTTATAATCAGACAGGTGTTTTAAAATTTTTTTACAATCCAAAACTTAAAAAAAAAAAAAAAGTTAATGAAGACACAGACATGAAGAATCAGCATGAGAATCACAACAACGGTGAGCATCAAATAATCATGTTGTAGCCAATCAAACTCCATGGCTCCCATCATGCATTGCAGCATGAATAAATTATGAGCTTAATTATCTTTGTAATTTATTTTATTCTTACGATTTTCTTTTGTTTGTCACCATTGTTGAGATTCATACTCTGGTTGTTGATGTCTGTGTGTGCTTAAACAAACATATTTAACATATATCACATTGAATCTCAAAACCAGTTAAAAAAAAACAACTAACTTTCATTTTCATAACTATTTGACCTGAATTTTATTTGACCTGTATATTTCCAACATAGCAAATGTAACTTAAAAAATAAACTGATCTGCTGATTCAGATCAATTCATCATCATCAGCATCACCATATAACTTCTGCTCTTGGTTTGTCTGGATGTTATAACTAACATGCAGCAAACCAACTCTAATGTTAAAAATGTAAGGGTCAAGAGACTAACTAATGCAAACACTGACCGCTATAATGGTTGCTTAAAAATGTTGATTTTCTCCTTTGGTGATTCTGCTTGTTATCATCAGGTGTCTTCAATAATGATCAATCATCACTTAATTAACCACTCAATTACCTAATTAACTCTAACACTGCTTCAGTGTTACTTTTAACACCCTGCTGGTGGTTCCCATATGAACACCGAGCGGTGTTGATTTAACACCAGGGAATTTACTGTGTATCACACCCGCATTTGGAATCAGCTTCCAGAAGAGATCAGATGTGCAAAAACATTAGCTACATTTAAATCTAGACTGAAAACTTCAGTTTAGCTGTGCATTTACTGAATGAGCACTGTGCTATGTCCGAACTGATTGCACTATGTATAATCCTTTTCTATTTTTAGATTTATTTTAAATCATTGTAAAAGTTTTTAAATTCCTTGTTTTATTGTAGTGATTATTGATTTGTGATTATTTTACTTCCTTTTATGTAAAGCACTTTGAATTACCACTGTGTAGTAATGTGACATGCGCTACATATATATATATATATAGTTGATTCTTAGACTATGGGCACTTTTATGTTCTTTGATCATAATTTTAAAAATACATATAATTTGGGACAAATTCTTTTTTCTTTGTCAAACTAACAATAAAACCAACTTTTACAAAAATTACTACCTTTCTATTATTATTTTTTTTTCATACTTTTTAACCTTCTTATAGTTTTTTTTTTTGTTTTTTTTTGTATTAATACTGAACAGAAACTACAAGAACAATGCAGCCAGGGGATCACGTATACATATATAAAATAATGAAAAAACAAAAACAAAACAAAAAAAAAATTAAGTAAAATAACAATAAAAATTAAACACAGGACAAACACAAATGCAAAAACAATAATAAAAGTAAAAAGTACACAGTAAATTCATGCCTCCAAACCCCTGTGCAACACGCTGGAACTCCTGGTTCTCTGCAGTGCAGTACCACGCAGAGCACTTTGGACTGTACAAGGAGTTCATAGAGATGGAAATCGAGGTAAAAACTTCCTTCACATAATTCCTCAATACAATTAACACTTCCTTTTCTTCATCAGTTAACCCCCTTTGCACATACAAACATGAATCGTTTAGTAAGATCAAAGCAAAAAATGTAATTGCATTGAAAATAAATATTGTATGTTTGACCTAATTCCTTTCTTTCTATTTGTGTTTTTTTTATGTATAGGCGTGTAGCAGAAGTGCTCCACATTCTGTGGAGAGACTCCATGAGATGCTTCAAGACCCAGACCTAGCTCAGTCCCCGAATGTCCAGATTAACATCATGGCTGACAAGTGCAAACACTTCCTAAGTCTACTCAATGTCTTTCAGAGCAGGTGTCCTGTGACCACAAAGATCTTCACTTATCTGGAGGATCTGCAGGTGGTCTTTGCTGCCAACAAAGAGCTGCAGTATGAGGCGTGTGCCGAATACTTTGAAGGGTTTGTCTTACTACACACCACGAAAACACAGATCATCTGCACAGTTGGTCAGGCATATGAAAACGCTGAAGAAAAGCTCACCGAGTACATGTCATATGGGCAGCCGGCCATTGAGTTTCTCCAGGAGGTCAGGGTGTTTGACCCTCACCACATCGCATTCCTAGATGACTCCGTAGCAAGCTACAAGACCATTCCAGGTTTCACTGAAGTGCCGGGTGATGAATTTGATTCTTACTTCAATCAGAATCAGAATCAGAATGAGCTTTATTGCCAGGTATGTTTGCACATACTAGGAATTTGTTTTAGTGACAGAAGCTCCACAGTGCAACAGAATGACAATGACAAGAAAAGACACACAGATAATAAAAGAACAATATACAAATATACAGAAAATATACAGAAAAAAGTGTAAAAAAGCAAATACTCAATATACAATTTAAATAAACTAAAAATAGACAAATGTAAACAATTTATTATGTACAGGTGCAAATTAGAAATGAGAAATGTAAACAAGTATGTGTTTTAAATAAATGAATGAGTGTATAATAGTGTTATTGTTCTGTGTTATTATTTTTTTTTAAAGTGTTCATGAGATGGACTGCTTGAGGGAAGAAACTGTTCCTGTGCCTGGTCGTTCTAGTGCTCAGGGCTCTGTAGCGTCGACCAGATGGCAACAGTTCAAAAAGCGAGTGTGCGGGATGTGAGGGGTCCAGAGTGATTTTACTAGCCCTTTTGTGCACTCTGGACAGGTACAGATCTTGAAGAGTGGGGAGGGTTGTGCCAATGATCCGCTCAGCACACCGGACTATCCGGCGTAGTCTTCTGAGGTCAGAACTGGTAGCTGAGCTGAACCAGACAGTAATTGAAGTGCACAGGACGGATTCGATGATGGCAGAGTAGAACTGTTTCAGCAGATCTTGTGGCAGGTTGAACTTCCTCAGTTGACGGAGGAAGTACAGTCTCTGCTGGGCCTTGAGTCAATGTGAATGTCCCACTTCAGGTCCTGAGAAATGGTGTTGCCTAGGAACCTGAATGACTCCACTGTTTTTACAGTGCTGTTCATGATGGTGAGTGGGGGGAGAGCAGGAGGCTTCCTCCTGAAGTCCACGATCATCTCCACTGTTTTGAGCGTGTTGAGCTCCAGGTTATTGTGACTGCACCATTCAGCCAGCTCTTTAACCTCCTGTCTGTAAGCAGACTCATCACCGTTCTGAATGAGACCGATGAGTGTGGTGTCATCCGCAAACTTCAGGAGCTTGACAGAGGGGTCTTTAGAGATGCAGTCGTTGGTGTACAGGGAGAAGAGCAGAGGGGAGAGAACACAACCCTGAGGGGCGCCAGTGCTGATGGTGCGGGTGCTGGATGAGTATTTTCCCAGCCTCACTAGCTGCTGTCTGTCTGTCAGGAAGCTGGAAATCCACTGACAGACAGAGGTGGGCACAGAGAGCTGAGTTAGTTTGGGCAGGAGGAGGTTTGGGATGATAGTGTTAAAGGCGGAGCTGAAGTCCACAAACAGGATCCTTACATAAGTCCCTGATTTATCCAGATGCTGCAGGATGAAATGCAAACCCATGTTTACAGTATCATCCACAGACCTGTTTGCTCGGTAAGCAAACTGCAGGGGGTCCAGTAAGGGTCCGGTGATGTCCTTCAGATAAGCCAGAACCAGTTTTTCAAACGACTTCATGACGACAGACGTTAGCGCCACAGGTCTGTAGTCATTAAGTCCTGTTATCTTGGGTTTTTTTGGAATGGGGATGATGGTGGAGCGTTTGAAGCAAGCAGGGACTTCGCACAACGCTAGTGATTTATTGAAGATTAGTTGAAATATGGGGGCCAGCTGATCAGCACAGGTTTTCAGACAGGCTGTTGTCACACCATCTGGACCTTTTGCCTTTTTCCTTTTGTTCTTTTTGAAGACTTTGCGGACGTCTTCTTCGCTGATTTGTAAAGGAGGGGTGAGGGGGAGGGGGGTTGTTGAAGGTGTAAATGGTGTTTTTTCAAACCTACAATAGAACTCATTCAGTTCATCTGCCAGATGTTGACTGTCCACAAGACTCTTGGTCCAGCAGCACTCAGAGCTGCACCATCTGGCGTGGTGGATTTGGATATGTTTTGGGATGGCCTACAGGAGAGACTTCCTGTGCTGAGTTCTTTGGCCAAACGGTACAAAGACGCTGTCTCAAACTCAGCTGATGCTGAATGCAGCAACAGCATCTACAAACTGGTGTTGTCTAACCGAAGAAGATTAACTACCAACCAAAACCTCAAAGCCTTAGTCTTCCTTTACCACAACCAACGAGTCCACAGTGGAGCATTTGAGAGGGAGGAGATGGTGGAGGGGGAGGCGATGGATGTTGAGGGAGAGGGGATGTAGGATGAGGATGGTGAATGATAGGCCAGTGTTAGAGGCTACGCAGTTATAGTTTTCATTTTCACAGTGGACTGTTGTAGTTTCATTCAGAAGCTGATGCAACTTTACAGTTGTAAGATTGCACTTTTTTGTCAAGGAACAGTACCAAAACCTTACAGTTGTAAGTATATTAGTAGTATGTAAAATAATTTACGTTGCAGTAAGAGATTGCACTTTGTGCATTGGAAGCACTTAATGTAACAGAAGATTTTGAAGTTTTGAATAGCTACCTCTGTAAAATAGGAAGCACACATTTTTTTTTTTTTTTATATTTTATTTATTCATTTTTACAGAAGTTGTTGAATATTCCTTTTGTAAAACTACAGAACTTGTTTGACTCGTGTTAATTAAGGTCTGAAATAAAACAGCATGAAAACTTAAATATTCTGATTTAGTATGCTTGCTTATCGTAGGAATTAATAAGAAATGACTCTTTACATTAAGGTTGTAATAAAAGTTATTAATTTAAGCACAATAAAATATGTATGATTAATGGTTATTAATTACACATACTTTATACACTTATCTGATACAGCCGAGTCAATAATAAACCGAACTAATGCCCTCATCCAGCGAGTGTTTATCTGCTTTTATTCTAACTCTAAGAAAAATCAACTTCCTAGCCTTGAAAATTAATCTTTCCCACCGTAATTGGCTAAGTTACAGGACTGGATCAGTTTTGTAACAAAATCAAAGCAGGTTAAGTGACGTGATATTTGTGAGCAATGAACACAGCAACGATTCAAACATGAATACAAAATGCGGGTTTATTGATTACATTAAAGGGGAAAATAAACGCTAACTAGCAAATAACGAACACTAAACAGACAACACATTAAACATAAAACGAGCAGAGAGAGAGAGAGAGAGAGAGTAGATTGGCAAACTTTTACATCAGTGTCACAACCAAATCATCAGAGAAAACCTGAATCTCTTTGACCTACAAGGGGCACAGCTTTGCTATCGCATCTAATAGTTAAATGGTTACTTGCATTGGTTTCCTTTGTGTGGTGCTTACGCAAGGGTCCAGATGCCAGCTCAAAGGTAGTCCTGATGATTTCATGGAGTTGGAGCCTTCGTTGGTCCATTGATCAGCTGATCGGATGGTTACAAAGGGGCTGAGGTGTAGATGCCAGGATAGAGAGGGCCCAGCCTCATGCTGGTGTCCCCATGGCGAGGATTTCTCCCCGGAAGGGGAGACACAGTGTTGTGACCCAAGAAGAAGGAACTGCACTGTCCGGGGGTGTGTCTGGCAACTTTTAAGTTCAGTCAAAAGTCACCACCCATCCCTGGGGAGTTGACGAATGACAGTGTGAGGGTCTTTTGGAGGGAAAAGTTCCTTTGTGTCACCAGACCGCCTGATTTGCATCTTGATAGTTTGGTGAGATTGTGTAACTTTTGCCCAAAGGTGTGATGGAAAGCATACCTTGCACATTGAAGTCATGTACTATACACCATCAGTTCAGAAATGGAAAGAGAATTACGTTGATACTAAACACGGCAGGTATTGTACAGTATCAAGCTGTATTATCATTAATATGACGTTATGCTTGAACAACGGTGGCTGTGAGCCTACACACAAACCCAGGAATACACTATTTACAGTCTGAATATGGTTTTTCTAGCTTGAATGCAATTGTATGAATTAGGGGTGTAACGATACGTGTATTCATATTGAACCGTTCGGTACGAGGCTTTCGGTTCGGTACGCATTACAAACTGAACGATTCGATGCGTTGGACTAATAATATTGCATTTGGAAATAAAAGAACTTACAGAGTGTGAAATATAATGTTCTCAGTGCCACAGTACTCAGCAAGGCAGCCCAAACGAAGTAACAGACAAGTTGTTGTCAGCCCCTCCCACTCCTAAAGAAAAACACAATACTCCAGGAGGGTTGTAACGGTGAGATAGTTTGTTAGAATTTTCTTTCTTTTCCTTGCTTTTATTCGCTTGTAAACAGCTTGTAAATGCCTGTGGGCATTTTAGTTTCGTTTTTGAATTAGCGCCAAATTCAACGTCAAATGATTGAATTGACAACAGCAAAACAGTACGGCAAACTCACTTATATTAAACACAGAATGATTAATGTTTTCACAAAACAAATACAAATATAGGCTATAGGGCTAATATAAAATAACAAATACTGAGGTGGAAGCTTCCAAAATCATCTTAGATAAACAGCAAAAGTGAAATATTTTGAAAGCAGACACTTTTGTATTTCGTTTTAAAAACTAAACATTTCGCCAACTTCTTGTTTTTCTCACCTCACTGGTCAGCTGGACTCAATCTCCTTATGTGATAAATGAAATCCAACTCCTGCCAAGGAGTTGGAGACATTCAAGGACATTTTCTGCCATTTCTCTTGCATTTCTTTTTAATGTATCGAAAACGTACCGAACCGTGACACCACTGTGTCGTATCGAACCGAACCGTGAATTTTGTGAACCGTTACACCCCTAGTATGAATGAAAGTAAAAGAATGTAAATGTCCTTTTTCCTTTTAGGAGAGGAGGCCTTTCCTGGTAACACCCTTTGAAGCAGATAAGGACAAGGGGATGTTCAGCATCTTTTGGGGTCTAAAACTGCCTGGATAGCAGACTCGTTGGAGCCAGAAGCAATAAACCACTGGGGGGAGGTTGACCAAGTCTCTTAACTGATCATCTTATACCAGCAATACTCTACAAGTTAGTAGCCTACACAGCAAAAACGCTCAGTGTTAAATTAACACTCTCAGTGTTAATTTAACACTCTGAGTGTGGACACATATAGACACTGAAGTACTGTTAAAATAACACTGAGCAGTGTTGAAGTTAATGAGATAATTGGGTAATTAACAGCTGATAAATAAACATTAGTATAGACACTTGATGATAACAAACAGAATCACCAAAGGAGAAAATCAACATTTTTAAGCTACCATTACAGTGTCTGCATTAGTTGGGATCTTGACCCTTATATCTTTAGTATTAGATTTTGTTTGGCTGCTGTGTCTATGTTAAAACAGACAGACAAGTCAAGAGCAGCAGTCATCAGGTGCTCATGATTATGTTTTAACAACATCATCATTTCACCTAGAGTCTAATCTTTTCCTTCACTGATATTAACAGCCTTGTAAACCAACAATAGATCCTGTATTTTCTATATATTTTGGAGAAATTTCATTTAGACAGTTCTTGTTCAAAATTCAAAAAAAAAAAATTTTTTAGGCACACACAAACATCAAGAATCAGCATATGAATCTCAACAATGGTGATAAACAGCATATTCGGAAAAACAGATGATCTCAAAACAAATAGAAACACAATGTGGCAATGCATGATGGGAATCACGGATGAGTTTTGATTGGCTACCACATGCTTGTTTGATGCTCACCGTTGTTGTGATTCTCATGCTGATTCTTGATGTCTGTGTGTGCCTAAACTATATGTTTTTTTTTTTTTTCTCAGAACTACTTGGAAGAAATCTTTTCAAAATGTATAGAAAATACAGGATCTATTGCTGCTGGTTTACAAGGCTGTTATAGTCAATAAAGGAAAACTCAGATATTAGACTCTAGGTGAAATAAATATGATGTTAAAACATAGTCATGTGCGTCTGATGACTGCTGCTCTTGACTTGTCTGTCTGTTTTAACATAGATACAGTAACCAAACAAAATCTAATATTAAAGATATAAGGGTCAAGATCCCAACTAATGCAGACACTAACCACTGTAATGGTAGCTTAAAAATGTTGATTTTCTCCTTTGGTGATTCTGCTTGTTATCATCAGGTGTCTATACTAATGTTTATTTATCAGCTGTTAATTAACCAATTATCTCATTAACTTCAACACTGCTTAGTGTTATTTTAACAGTACTTCAGTGTCTATATGTGTCCACACTCAGAGTGTTAAATTAACACTGAGAGTGTTAATTTAACACTGAGCGTTTTTGCTGTGTAGTGAGAACAGGGTGTTGGAGGAATCACCTTTTTTTCCCCTCTTTTTCATCAAACCGCAGTTTTTGCAACGTGCCGCAAAATCAAGGATATTTGTCCGCAACAATCACAAAAAAAATCTGTGTTTTTCTGGAGGGACTAATTGTAGATGTTACCACATGAAGTACGTTTTCTAAGTTGAACTGATTAAACCCATCTGGGCCCCATATGACTGTGCTGACTGGGATGTTTGTGAAGTTTAATGATTAGACTTGACATCAAAGAAATATTCCACCTCTTTCTCCTTAACTTCCAACTCATAGAAACTTGCACTGACTGATCTTAAAATATATCAGTGCCATTGTTTTGTCTTAAGATGCACACCAGTAATTGTTTTTCGAAGGCATGTTTATAAATATTACTTACAGTTTTTCTGAATTGCTAAAACACATCACATTGAAACCATCACTAATTTTCTCAAAACATTAAATACAGTTTCAAATGTTCAAAATTTCACAGAATCTCTGACTCTTCTGGCAAATCAAACAATTGCTTCAAAATCATTTTACCTCCACCCAAAATCAAACAAAGCTTTCAAATGATATACTCATCAGTCAATACTATACACACTACAGATCATTCATTAGACACTACATCAAAAAATGGAGAACACAGTGTCCAGTGCATGTAGTTACCAAAAAAAAAAGAATGTTTACTGTATATAGTAATTACAGTTTTTTACGATTACTTGCACACTAAAATTAAAAATAACACACAGTTAGTGAAACCTGACACCCAAGGAGCAAAACCTCAGCCCAAATCTACACAACTATAAGTACATTCTCAGCCTCACACTTTTTGCCGAACACTACACACATCGTTTTGCAAGACACTAAACACACTTCTCTACATTAGACACAGAAATCTAACAGGATGTCACCTTTTTGCCATTTTAAGGCACTTCTTTCCAAAATACTACACATATGAACCAATTGATCAAACACGGCCATCAGGTGTGCAGACACTTAGTTGTTTAACTGTAAACTCAACAATCAAGGTGTAAGCACTATAAAAATGCAACAGGTGGATTTTTGTCAACAAAAATGAAAGACAGTGTTGCAGTAAGAGGAATGGGGAGAAACATTTTTGGTCACAGAGCTATTTTGACTGTCCCGGGCCAACATGGTGATAACATCACAATATATGCCTCATATATGCTACCAGCATGACAAAATAGGTCCCCACATTTTGGACAGACTAGGTATTAGATTAATGCAACCAGAAACTGGCTAAATTATTCCAGTACCTCCCACAACACTCCATCTTCCTTTATTTTATGTTGTTTTTTTTTTTGTTTGTTTTTTATGATCTCTATGTTATACCCATTCAAGCTATAGAGAAGGCCTGTGTGATAATGCAAAATGCAGCCTAATTGCAATGATGTAGCATTTTACAATGTGGTGAGAAATAAATAAATACTTTCATCAGGGGGTAATACTTGTCATGTGTGTTGTGTTTGGTCAGTATATGCATGTGCTTTAAAATCTTAAAAAATAAAAAGAAATCAAACCCAGACTTTATTATCAGAAAGGTAAAAATGTTACAAGTGTTTAAGATTGAGCACAGCAGTGTGTAAGTGGTTCACACAGAATCTGACTGTATGAACCATGTGTGTGCCATATGGTACCAAAACTGGCTTTTGTTCAATTTATTGTTCAAACATACACACACTCAAAAAAACATAAACACACTCACAAGAAATCACACCTAAGTTTGATGAATATACAGTATATATAGTATTTGAAAAATACATACATGTATGTATGAGTATATTCTCTCTCTCTCTCTCTCTCTCTCTCTCTCTCTCACACACACACACACACACACACACACACACACACACACACACACATATATATATATATAAAATCTTGTAAAATAAAGATCACATCTTAGAGTTAGGTCAGAGCCAGAGGACTTCATCTACATCAGCAGTTCTCCACAAGAATATATTGATTGATTTTGTTTGGCCACAGACAATCTGCTAATATCAGGCTCTCTTTGTGCTGCCTCTATCATTCCATGCACAAGAACATGGTCTATTACAGTTGCTCTAATTTCTCTGAAAAGAATGTTCTTGGTTTCTGCATTCTACTAAACTGTGGACGGCTATTCAGAATACACAAACTCTTAAAACAGACTATTTCTACCACAATTAGAGTAACAGTACCAATGAATAGTATGTTCTTTACCTTTCGATATGTGTGGTGTGTTTTGTGTAATCGAGTGTATGTGTATGAGTGAATATATTCCCCTTTTATGTGTTTGCATTATATTTCCTTTAGTAGATAAGGCTACAAAATGTATTTGACTGTATGCAAGATATCTGATGTTTGGTGTTGACCAAAAGCTTGTTTTATTCCCAATATGTTTAGATGAATGATAAGTTACTATTGGTTACAATATTCGCATCACAAAAGTTTATTGAAGTTATTGACAAAACTCACAGATATACCATGTGTGGGACACAGGTTAATTTATGCAAGGAGTAACCACCTGAAGCATGGCTCCGCCCCACAACCCGATCTGATTGGAGCAAACCTGAATGGGGACGGACCAAGATGGCTGGTTTAAAACCCTATGTTTCTAACAATGCCTTGCCTTTCGCTTGCCTTTCGCTGTGCGCCGCCATTCCACCGCGCTGACCATCACGCGATTGTGCCATCCAGAGCTCTACAAGAAGCAGACTCCGCTCCGCTAACCTGCCGAATGCTGCAAAGACTTTGCGTCTCGCAACTCTGACTGCAGAAGAAACTTCCCGCGCATCACATTACGTAACCTGGGAACCAATCGGAGCCAGCCGGCCAAGCAGCTCACTCATCACTAACGTGTTTCCCAAAGACATCATCTACCAGCCACCAATCAGGACACCCGGACACCAAAGTCACGGAGGAAAACCCTGGCTGTTCAAACAGCACGCAAGTAAACAAAGTCTCCTTTGCTCGCTGAATTGGTGCACAAGATCCTTAGCCGAATCTCTGCTTTTGTGGTTCTACCAGGGTGCAATCTAAGAACTATAGTAGCAATTGCTAGTAATGTTGCTTTGGGATTCCGTTTAAGCTCTGTTGACCCCATAACCCTCTAGAACAGTATGAATGTGTGTGCGTGTGTATGTTTATGTGTTAGTAGTTTAGGTTGTGTGTCTTAGAGTAATTCGAATAAATTCGTGTTTCATTTATAAAGAAGCATTGTCTTGTGTTGTGTATTTTAAGGTCAAATATGCCAAGATCCTGGTTACCTTGCTCTTAAGAGTTAACAAAATAACTGTTTGTAGCACTGTCGGGCCCAAGAAGTGCTATAAACCTCAGAATCGGTAAGATGTACTAATTTAACCCTTTCGCTGGACGAACAGTTAATGGGTGCAAATTATTGATTCTGAACCAAGTTAATTTAATCAAGCTGAATCGATTAATGAGATATGATTCCCATTTGATTCCCTGATAATAATAATAATAATAATAATTTGAGCTAATATCTTACAGTTTTGCAGAAAGAGTGATTTATTTGACAAATTGGTTTAGGTTATTGAGAATTTGGTTCCTCATTTTAGCAAATGTGGAAAAACTGTAAATGTCCTAATTGAACTACGGCCTAATCCTGGTTTAGTCTAAGCCCTGTCTGTGAAACCAGGCCATTGTGTTCAGATGTCAACCCAATTTGACCATGTTTTTAACCATAATTTGAAACTTCATGTCAGTGAAACTTCATATCATGTGGACCCACTGGCATACTTAAATTTAAAATGTTATCTTACATTTTAGAAGAATATTCTGGTAACAAAATTAAAACTTACCACTAAAAACATTACCAGAACAGCATAATGTTCTTACAACATTCTTAGAACAATACCAACTGAGAGAATGCATAAAGAGTAGTTTAATTATTTAGTTAAATACTGTGTTGTGTAAATGGTCATTAAGTGTGGATATAAACACTGAGCATGTTCGTTTAACCCTGGGAGTTTCAGTGTGTATAAATGTGGAGCATCAGCCCATTAAGTCCATCATATTGTATTACCTGGTACGATTGCATCTCTCCTGCAATCATACAGCATACCCAGCTGGAAGGGTCTCCCTAGAGCTGCAGTCTCTGCTGAATCTACTCCCACTGGATCCATGCTAAACAAAACACAGAAAAGAAGAAATTACAGCAGTAAGAATACTGAATGATGTTTGAGGTTTGGCCTATATATGTTTTACTTTATTTTGTATTATTTATTATTGTCATTATTATTATTATTATTATTATTATTATTATTAATATTCACAGTTGTGTACAGTAGTTTATTCTGTAAAGCAGAGGCCTTAAACCTTGCTCCTGCACATTTTGTGTATCTCTCTCATCTGACACACTTAGTTCAGTGCATGGAGCTCTCTCCTAACAAGTTGATGATCTGAATCAGATGTGTTAAAGAAGACACACAAAATGTGGGACAGATCTGGGAGCACTAGAACATCTAGGCATACTTTTTTTTCCCCCATTCCATCTCCAGCCTAAACACCTGTGGATGGATCACCTGTGATCCATAATTTATTTCTGTAATTCATTCTCCATCTTTAATTATTGCCTCTATCTCAAGTTTTCTGTAAATACATATGCATACCTCTTTATTTATGCAGCTGTATATAGAGTAAGTAATGCACAAATCTGTACAGAAATCTATTTATTGTTAAGTCTTACATATCAGGCATGAGAACAGAAAACATTTAAATAGTATGTTGTGGGACCTCGGTCGAACAGATCATCAAACTGCAGAGATCACCACATTTCAGATGAATCTAAAAGAGTCATAAAATGACTCTGCTCCTTGGTGCCACCCAGTCTAGGATTCCCCCCATCGCTCGTTGTCTGCAGGAACTACGCAAACCATTCCCCTTTGATCAGTGTCTTGCCCAGATCAAGATAAGCGGGCCCATTAACAGGTACCCCTCAGATCATCCATGGAACAGATGGCCTGTGTTGCTGATGACACGCTATTCGTGAATTGACAATCAAACATACAAACAGAAAGGTTTATAATGACAAAAACCAGCCGCAAAGCTCAAAGGGATTCACAGCATGACCATGACCTCAGAATACACAAACTCTTAAAACAGACTATTTCTACCACAATTAGAGTAACAGTACCGATGAATAGTATGTTCTTTACCTTTCGATATGTGTGGTGTGTTTTGTGTAATCGAGTGTATGTGTATGAGTGAGTATATTCCCCTTTTTTGTGTTTGCCTTATATTTCCTTTTAGTAGATAAGGCTACAAAATGTTTTTGACTGTATGCAAGATATCTGATGTTTGGTGTTGACCAGAAGCTTGTTTTATTTCCAATATGTTATATGAATGAGAAGTTACTATTGGTTGCAACACTTGCATCACGAAAGTTTATTGAAGTTATTGACAAAACTCACAGATATACCACGTGTGGGACACAGGTTAATTTATGCAAGGAGAAACAGCCTGGAGCATAGCTCCACCCCCAACCAGATCTGATTGGAGCAAACCTGAATGGGGACGGACCAAGATGGCTGGTTTAAAACCCTATGTTCCTAACAATGCCTTGCCTTTCGCCGCGTGCCGCCATTCCACCGTGCTGACCATCACACGATCGTGCCATCCAGAACTCTACAAGAAACAGACTCCGCTCCGCTAACCTGCCGAATTCTTCAAAGACTTTGCGTCTCGCAACTCCGACTGCAGAAGAAACTTCCCGCGCATCACATTGCGTAAACCGGCAACCATTTGGAGCCACCAGGCCAAGCAGATCACTCATCACTAACGTGTTTCCCAAAGACGTCATCTAAGGAGCCACCAATCAGAACGACAGGCAAAGTCACGGAGGAAAACCCCGGCTGTTCAAACAGCATGCAAGTAAACAAAGTCTCCTTTGCTTGCTGAATTGGTGCATAAAATCCTTATTAGCAGCTAAAAGCCGAATCTCTGCTTTTATGGTTCTACCAGGTTGCAGTTAAGAACTAGTGGCAATTGCTAGTAATGTTGTTTTGGGATTCCGTTCAAACTCCGTAAACCTCACAACCCTCTAGAACCGTATGAATGTGTGTATGCGTGTGTATGTTTGTGTTTAGTAGTTTAGTTTGTGTGTCTTAGAGTAATTCCAATAAATTCCTGTTTCATTTATAAAGAAGCATTGACTATGTGTTGTGTATTTTAGGGTCAAATATGCCAAGATCCTGGTTACCTTGCTCTTAAGAGTTAACAAAATAACTGTTTATAGTACTGTCGGGCCCAAGAAGTGCTATAAACCTCAGAATTGGTAAGATGTACTAATTTAACCCTTTCGCTGGATGAACAGTTAATGGGTGCAAATTATTGATTCTGAACCAAGTTAATTTAATCAAGCTGAATCGAATCATTAGATATGATTCCCATTTGATTCCCTAATAATAATTTGAGCTAATATCTTACAACGTATATATGTATGCATGTATGTACCAAGAGCACCTTTAAAAAACCCACAACAAATTCCTTGTGTGTGTGTGTGTGTGTGTGTGTGTGTGTGATCTCTGAAGCAACCATTGCAGAGCACAATGACAAGAACTTAAGTCACGTGGGAAAAGTAAGAATAAAATATACCTAAGATGTAGATATATGAAAGGGAACACTGTAAATATCATGGAGAATACTGAGACATGATGGCACAACCGGAGGGGGATGAAGGAGAACCTCATGGACTACTCTGTCCTAGTTCGGGCTGCGGGGCAAGGAGAACCCAGAGTTGGCCTGAGGAGAACAGCTGGGAAAACGGTGCACAGATCTGTGAAGAATGGAGCAGCAAGCCGACACTAATCCGTCCTCCCTTCAGCTCTAGATATGTCTGCCAAAGAGGCGCTATGCGCCTACACTGAGAAGAAATACTCAGAAGGGAGTAGGAGGGATTGGGGCATGGATGCCAGATGGCGCCCATCCCCTGATAAGAAGTCCTTCCTCAGAGGAATCTACCAGGGAGGGCCTGGTAGAGCAGACCAGGTTAGGGTGGGCCAAATACACCTGTCCTAGGGGCCTGTAGGAAGACAGGGTCTGACCAGGGCTGAAGAGGCTGTGACACTCTGGGGTAACGCAGACCCGAAGTGAACCACGGTGCCATGTCCATCTTGGGATCTGGTCGTGTAGCCAGCGCTGAAGTGGTCTCATATGGAGCAAGCTGAGCAGCATCTTTCAGAGGCTATGGACCTCTCTCTCCAACAGAAGTTGGACTTCTGTGGGGGGTTTACCTGGGGGAGCATTTCAAACTATAATCCTTAGGTCTCTCATGCTTCTAACCAGGGCAGACGAGGAGCTCCTAGAACCTGCTGAACTGGTGTGGGTATCAGACGAAAGATGCCTCATCACGAATAAGAGGCATGACCAAGCGTAGCCATGGTTATGCATTCGCAATGAATGCATAAACCATCCACGACTGTGTCTCAGCATGTTTATGGCCCAGGCGTAAACATCGTGTCCATGTCAGAAGTCAGGAAAACTACTGCACCCAGAAGCACACGACTCTTTTTCTCTTTTAGGCTGGTTGCCCACCGAAAGACCACGGCACAATGGTGCACTCAGGCAGGAACTTCGCTGGATTTCAGGTGAGAAATCTTCTTTCTCTGTGCAGCCGAGGACAGATTTCTTCTTATTTTTTTCTTCTGTGAAGGTTTGCTCAGCAGCGGATTGGCTCTGAAGCAAATATCTGAATGAGTGGATGCATGCCGCCATCCTATCTACCCGTATGTCTAGGGGAGTGGCTTGGCATGCAAATTCCACTCACCAATGTTGTCATTGGCTTTTTTTTTTTACTAAAGCTCAGAGTGATTAGGCTCCCAAGTGAGACCCAAATGCATAACGTCGGAGTGAACAACTGAGGGGGAACCAACAGTTCTCCATATGCAGTAGGCTATACATACATAGGATGAATAGAGATTGCTTGCATTGATAGATTATATAAGTAACATGACATTGACCTTCAGGCTTTGTTCATCACAACTCGATATGAAATGTGTTCAGGTCCCCCACATATTTAAAGATGAATAAAAAGACATGTATTGCTTAATTGTGAATTTTTATATTTTATATATTTTATAAGAATAATTCAATTAAAAATGTTACAAAAATATATACTACCAGTCAGAAGATTTTTATGGATTTTTTTGTGTCTTCTGCTCACCAAGCCTGCATTTATTTGATCCAAAATAACAGCTTTCTATTTTAATATATTTTAAAATGTAAATTTTTCCTGTGATAAAAGCAAAATTTTCAGCATCAATATGCTACATTCATGCCATGTCGTAATTCTGAGATGCAACATTTGGTGTCCGAAGTCATTACTATTATTTTTTTTTCAAATGGTTATACATTTAATTATTTTAATAATATGTTACTCATTGTTATGAACTACAAGATGTTACAGTCCATAACAATATAATAATTTCTGCAAAAAGTGTCTTAAATAGCTGAAATCATGATTTTGTGTTGTCCGAAATAGTCTGCCATCAGTGGTTAAATCTGAATTTTATGAAGCGACGAGAATACTTTTTGCACTCAAAGAAAGTAAAAATAACACACGGATACACAGTTTTTTTGCTCAAATCAATCCATGTGCTGCGGCTGACAGAGAACAGCATACACAGTTTGTGCCCAGCGGATATTCTCCAAAAGAAGATGAACAAAGCTTTTATGAGTTTGGAACGACATGGGGGTAAGTGAATAACCCTCTGGGGTCGACAAACGCGCCGGCGTGTTTTGGTGTGTTTTCTTTAAAAGCCCCCTATACAGATAAGAGAAATACATCAATCGAATCTGTAAAAGGTCTACTTTTATTTGTATACACACGTAATTACAATAAGCTTTTATCAATAAAGAAAATAAACAGAGCGTGCTGTGCTGTGTGCCACATTGGTCTCTGTGATCTTTATTCAGAAACACGCCACTTAAATTATCTAATACTCAACGAAAACAGGACACAGAGACATTATAGATATATCTGGAAAAAGCTTGATATTTATACTTTTAAGTAAGTGTTATCGAAAACAAATATTCTGTGATAAAGTAATCCACATGAAATCAACGCTTTGTCCAGTCTATCCCCTTGGAGCTAATCATATTTAATTAGATCACGACCCATGAGCTACTTTTGCCTTCATATAAAAATTGGCCACGTGACATCACCGTACATCACCGTAAACAAAGCAGCTTCAAATTCATCATCTGGATTACTGTTCGCTTTTGAAAGTAGACGTGCTGTTAGAAATAAAATAAGACTTAAATTTACCTCGATCAGAGGAAAACGCGATGTGACGTGTGGCTGATCCAACAGAGGACACATTTACATGTATGTCTATCTTTTATTCGCCAACTTGCATTCGCTATTATTGTGTTACTGTGACAGTCTAATTTGTACACATTTTACTAGTTAGACTTTTTCCAAACTATAATTCCTCACTAAATCAAGTGAAACGTTATGAAGTATGTTTCATTTCATTGCATCTAAATGTCTCTAGGGGAATCGCTATGGGAACATCTCCTTCGTGACCTGTGTCTGAAGCATACATACAAAAACTACAACAGTACTGGCCAGCAACAGCCTGTGACATCATCGCCGGTGCGACCACATAGATAAAAGGGTGCCGGTCAACATATCATCCTCTTCTTCAGCAATTGTTTCTGTTTGAAGTCGTGCATCTTTGGTAAGCTTTGTTTTCTTACCTCATGTCAGCAAGCATTGTTAGAAGTGTGTTTTGATCCGTGTCTTCTATATTAGACACTTGATGACTCACACTCTTTTTGACGCTATATCGTCAGGTTGAGATTATGCACGCGATATTCCCATGGAGTCGCGTCTGCCCCTCCCCCCGCAATTCATGAACGCCGCTGCTAGGCACGGAAGGGATTGAGTTCAGGGGGGTCGCTGCTTCTCCTGACTGATATTCTGACAAGGGGAGGCTTTCAGAATGTTGATACATTACTAAAATCCCTGGACCTGTTGGTCCTTCTGTGCAGGTAAGAGCTTTTTTTAAACTTTGCTCTCCATGCTGTTTATGTTCTCCCTAATGTGAGGCTTTATGGCACCTGCGCTAAGATCAGTCGATCCTTTCTTCCTTGTTGGTTAACCATGTGCTCACCCGAGGGGCTTCTTGCTTCTGCTATCCACCCATCTTCATGCATGTATCGGAGTAGGGATCCCCTCTCATTTGAGGATGTTTCTGCAGAAACGCCCTTTCTGAGCATATACTCTGAGGAGCAACCTTTTTTGTTCTTGTCAGATCTGTAGGACTGGCTGGGATAGGGTCCATGTTATCTATTGAGATAGCACACACTACTTGGTAATAGCTTGTAAGCCCCTCTGTGGCACTAGCTTCTGAGGTGAGTACTATTCTACAAAAATGGTTGGGGTTGTCTGTTCCTAGGGCTAATTGGGTAGGTGTCTACCCCTCCATGGTGGGGAGGACCTACCTCTATGGCTACTGAACGCTCCCTCAGGACCCCTTTGAACTGTCGGTCGCTTGCTGCTGCCCGATGGGCTTCCTGCCACTACATGGTCATGTACAGAGGTTGCCTTCCCCTCCGAGGTATTTAGGCCCTAACCTTGGGAGCTTTGCTATCAGTAGCCCAGGTCACAGACCTTTTTAGCCCTTGTAATGTCTCAGGACATTAGATGAGCTTGGTAGTGGTCCGCCCTGCTGGCAGTGCTCCCCTTGCCGAGGCAGGGTTTTGCAGCAAGCCGCCCTTGGGTTATTTGGGTAAGTACTCCCCACTGTGGAGGGTTAGGTACCTATCCTATGGTTGCTGAACGCTCCTTAAGAACCTCATCAGATTTTCGGCCACTTGCTGCCGCCCGATGAACTTCCTGCCATCACATTGACGTAAACAGAGGTCGCCTTACCCTACTGAGTACCAAGTGCTCTGACCTCTCTTTCTTCATCAGCCCAGGTCACCTTCGTAATGTCTCCTCAGAGGGCTGGCCAGGGGCTCGCCTCAGTTCCAGAACTGTAGGCGCTGGCACGCTTCTCATGAGTTTCTCAACTTAGTGATCTCAGAACCTGGCTGTGCTCCCCTCACCGAGGCAGGGTTCCGTAGCATGCCGTCCAAAGACTGATTAGTAAGTCCTCCCCTCCACGGGGGGACAGGCTCTTACCCACAGCTGCTGATTGCTCCCTCAGGACCCCATCAGATTTTCGGCCACTTGCTGCCTGATGGGCTTCCTGCCATCACATTGGCATGTACAGAGGTCACCTCACCCTTCTAGGGTGCCTGGGCTTAATCTTAGGAGCTCCTGGTATCAGCAGCCCAGGTCATAGACCCTCCTCAGCCCTTTCATGTTTCTTAACATTAGATGAGCTCGGTAGCGCTTCGCCCCATTGGTTGTGCTTCCCTCGCCGAGGCGGGGTTGTTAAGCACACCACCCTTGGGCAGAACGGTCAGGTCCTTCTCTCTTTGTGAGAGATAGGTATCTACTCTGCAGCTGCTATCTTTTGTCTGAGCTTCCTTGTTGGCCGCTTGCTGCCACCCGATGTGTTCACCTTCCACCACACAGGCTGCGTGGAATTTGCACAGACCTCTTGGTCTTCTGGAGCTCCATATGACAAGCAGCCCCTTCACCGGGAGTCTCTGAGAACATGCCACTCCTAGAAGGATCACACGATACCTCTCTAGCACTAGGGAAGGTCTTTTGTGCCCTATGACTCTGATGTGTAGCCTTTGGTGGAATGCTATCATCAGTCTACCTTGCTCCCCTCAAGATTGAGGGTCTCTTTTGAGCACGCTGTCCCCTGTCGAGCATTCTTTTTAAGGATAAAATTCTTTGCTCCAGGGCGTTCCACCATGGTGCCACAGGCCTGCTCCCTGAAGATTAAGAACCTCCCCTAGATATAGGGGGATTTGTTCTTTGCTGTCAGAGCCTCCTTCATTGAACGGCTGAGTGTCCACTACGCGTGGGCACAACCTATAAATCCACGTTGTGGAGAAATAGCCCAGTTTGTGCTGATTACAATTATCAGACTTTAGCCATTAATGTTTTTAAGATACTGAAAAAAGCACATGGCATGAGTGATCATGAATAATGCTGTGATTCATACCTTAGAGGACAAAGAGCTGCATAATGAGGTCCATAATGAGCCTTTCAGTCAGGGGTGTGTCTGAGAGGGAATTGCTACAATAATGTGAGGACAAAAGAAATTGATATTTTTTGTAGTAGTTTATTTAGAATATATTTAACTATCACACAAAATAAGTTGAGATTCACTTAATTGCAGTTATTAGGAACCAACAAAGAAATAAACAACACAAGAGTCAAGATGTTGTGGGTGCAATATGCAAAATATTCAAAACAGTGGCAGGAGACTTGAACGCAGGAAAACGGGAGACAGCAGAACAACTCTATTGTTTTATCAGCAATCGCTAATATTGCCTATGTGATATTATATGATATGCACACGTGTTGCATTTATCACACAGTGCAAAAACAACATCTGAGAAACTAAATTATTAAGCACATAAATGTTTGAGCAGATATTTGTAGACATAGTATTGCACAGTAAAGCTTTGGTCTAAGCATTCTTACACATTACTTTTGTATCGTCTAAACATTACTTTTATATTGTAGCCTATTGTTTATTCTGACACCATACAGATGCAATGAAACTGCCTATCATATTTCAAAATATTGCACTTGATTGATTTCACACATTTTAGTCAGGAATTATAGTTTTGGAAAAGTCCAACTAGTAAATGTGCTCAAGTTTGTTACAACAACACATGGTCTATTGCCAATAAGACATTACTTACACTGCATAAAAGATGTGGCAAATCGGGTAAATAAAATGCTTAATCCTGTCAGCGTTATCTTCCAAAACCGAAAGTATCCGAGATGAAGATGTTGCTGCGTTGTTTTGCTGTTTGTTGATGGTGATGTGAGAGCTTGCATCTTGCGCCTCCACGTGGCTGATTATAATATCAATAGCGCAAACAGCTTGTGGGTGCGAACACATTAGGACATAATGAGGCAGAGGGGGAAAATAGGACATCGCATTGGTTTCATACATATTACTTTAACACAGAATATTTGATTTCAGTAAGACTTTCATTTAAAAGTAGACATATCAAGTTTTCTAAAGAGATCTCTCTCATGTCTGTGTGCCATGTAATTGTGCAGCTAGAGTTATTATTATATACACATTTCAAATGGCTATTCACAGAGACTGAAAAGACTGAAAGGACACCCTGCAAACTAATTGCTATATTTACTTTCTGCATAAGTTACAACACATTTTAATCTACTCATCACAGCTGTTAAATCGGTTTGAATTATATTTCTGAACTTTCCACGATAGAAAAAGTCTCAGCAAGCTCTGGTGGATCTGCAGAGTTAGCCAAAGATGAAACTAGCATAACTGATGGCGCTACAATAATGGCAGCGATTAAATCCTTGGAAGAAATATCATCCCTATGAGAAGAAGTGCACAATTCTCTAACTGCGGTAACTTCGGAAGTGAAAGTGCATGAGGTGAGACTAACCAGCCTGGAAAATGCGACACCGGAGTGGACGACTAGTCTGCAAGTGTGGTTCTAGTCGAACCAACTGTGGCATCCTTGCAGAAAGAGATTGCGGCTCTTCAGGCTAAGTGCACAGATCTGGAGTGTCGTTCTCACAGAAGCAATTTGCGTCTTGTGGGTATTCCAGAGGGTATGGAGGGCACATAGCCCACAAAATTCATTGCAGAAGCATTGCAAGAAATATTCAGCCTCCGTGAACCCCCACTTCTTGCCCGAGCCCATCGTACGCTGGCAGCGCGACCTGCGGAAGGTCAGCGGCCGCGGGCATTTGTCATATGCTTTCACCGATTTGACTTTAAGGAGGATATCCTTCGGAGGGCCATTCAAACCAAGCAGCTCAAATTCAAAGACAGCACTGTCTACATTTTCTCAGATTTATATATCGCAAAGATATACATGGATCCATTTCTGTGTACTTTATGCTTTCATTTGGGCCTTTTTTCTTTGTTTTTATGTATTTTGTTTGTTTTTTTTCTTTTGTTTTCATTCCCTAAATATGACGTCTCTTTCATTAAACACTCTCACATGGCAAACTCTTTGAGATATATTAGCTGGAACTGTAAGGCTGTCAATAATCCTGTTAAGCGTAACCGAGTCTTAAACCATCTGAGGAGCTTAAAAGCAGACTTTGTTTTTTTTGCAAGAAATGCATCTTCGTTCTGTTGATCACTTTAGATTAAAAAGGGATTGGGTTGGACAGGTTTTCCATTCAATATTTCACTCTAAATCTAGAGGCTGTGCAATTTTAGTGCACAAGTCTATTTGTGCCCACTGATACTATTGTAGATCATAAAGGAAGATACATTATTGTATCAGGAACACTTTTCTCAACCCCATTGACTCTTGCAAATGTTTATGCTCCCAATTATGATGATCCTACTTTTATTTCTTCTTTTTTATCTTGTATCCCTAATATACATTCACACCCACTTATTTTGGCTGGGGATTTTAATTGCACCATGTCTCCTGTTCTTGATAGATCCTCTAAAAAGATCATAACTCTATCAAAATGTGCCTCAGTTATCCACATATTTATGCAAAAGTATGGTATATGTGATGCATTCCAGCAGTTACATCCATCTGAAAGGAAGTATTCATTTTTTTCTCATGTTCACCAAATGTACTCTCGCATTGACTACTTCTTTTTTGGATCATAAAGGTATTCCATACTTACAGGATTGTTCTTACCAAAGCATTGTGATTTCTGATCATGCACCAATTATATTAGAACTTCAGGTTCCACATCAGCCACCTAAATACTCTCAGTGGTGTCTTATTCCAGGTCTTTTATCTGACAAGGATTTTATTGAATTTATTTCTTCCAATATATCAAGTTTTATGGAAGTCAATACTACACCAGGCATGTCATACTCTACTATTTGGGAATGCTTGAAATGTTATTTACATGGTTTAATAATTTCCTATTCATCCCATAAAAATCAAGAGAAGAAAAGACAACTTAAAGAAATATCTAACTCCATAGCGCTTATTGATAGCCAGTATGCCTCTGACCCCTCCCCTGAACTTTTTTTTAGACTGTCAGCTCTTACAAGCAGAATATGACATATTATCAACTGATGAGGCTGAAAAATTGATACTGCACGCTCAGCATAGGGTTTACAAGCACAGTGATAAGACAGGGAAGTTGCTTGCCCGGCAGATTCAGGAGGCTGAAGCATCACGTATGATTCCCAAACTAAGATTACAGTCAGGAGCCATCACGGTAAACTATAAAGAAATAAATTCTGACTTCAAGGAATTTTATGTTAACTTATATTTCTCGGAATCCCCACCAGATGCTTTCGCAATGAATGCTTTTCTTAATGGAATTGAGTTTCACACTATTAATAAGATATCTCATGACTCTTTAGAAGAAAACATTCAAATTGAAGAAATTAAAGGAATCTATAGCGTCTTTGGAATCTGGTAAGGCCCCCAGGGACTGACTGATTTCCATCTGAATTTTATAAAGTCTCTTCTAATTTGCTAAGCCCAATTTTACATTTATTTTTTTCAGAAAGTCTTCAGAATGGTTGTTTGCCTGCAAGTCTCTACCAAGCGACAATTTCGTTGCTCCTAAAAAAAAGACAAGAACCCATTAGAATGTGGTTCATATCATCCTATTTCTTTGTTAAATTGTGACTATAAAATTTTAACCAAACTTTTATCTATTCGTTTAGAAAATGTTGTGGGTCAAATTATTTCACCTAATCAAACTGGCTTTATTCGGGATAGATATTCTTTTTCTAACATTAGACGCCTTTATAATATACTGTATTCTTCTCATTCAGACGATCCGGAGGTGATACTGTCGCTCAACGCAGAAAAGGCGTTTGATCGTGCGTGAGTGGATCTAATACAGATCTTATGAAAATTTGGATTTGGCCCCATATTTATCTCTTGGATTAAAATTTTATATGCAGCCCCTAAGGCTTCTGTATGCACTAATAATGTTTTTTCAGAGTATTTCAAACTACATCGGGCACAAGACAGGGTTGGCCCCTCTCCCCATTGTTATTTGCTGTAGCTATTGAGCCCCTTGCAATTGCCCTACGTTCCAATGCACAGGTTTGTGGTATCACCCGTGCAGGTACAGTGCATAAGGTCTCTTTATATGCAGATGACCTTCTTTTTATCTAACCCTCTTTCTTCAATTCCTCAAAGTCTTTCTATTTTAGATACCTTTAGCAGCTTCTCAGGATACAAACAAAATTTCTGTAAAAGTGAATTGTTCCCATTAAACTCATCTTCCCTTCAAATTTCATATTCAGATTTTCTGTTCAAGGTGGTTAGTTTCGTTTTAAATACTTGGGAATTCAGGTGACCCGTAAATACTCTGACCTGTTCAGTGCTAACATTAGTCCTTTGCATAATCAGGTTAAGTCTCTCTTTGTGTCCTGGAAATGTCTCCCTCTATCTTTGATTGGAAGGGTGTATGTTATCAAAATGAACATACTTCCTAAATTTTTATATATTTTTTATATTTTTCCATATTTCAATATTTATTCCAAAATCTTTTTTTACAGTTTTGCAGCGAAATATCTCTTCTTTCATATGGAATAATTCAAAACGAATGAATCAAAGTCATCTTACCAAAACAAATTGTTTAGGTTGCCTGGCTCTACCAAATTTTCAAATCTACTATTGGGCAGTGAACATTAGGAATTTGTTATATTGGGTGCGGCAGGATTTACAATTAAAGAAGAGTCAATGGGCACTGATGGAAGCTGCCTTTTGTTCTCCAGCAACTTTAACATCCTTACTAAGTGTACCAGCTCCCTTTAAGTATACTACTTTAATTAAAAAAAACAGTTGTTAAACATTCATTAAGGATTTGGTCTCAATTTCATTTAGCGTTAGACCTTAAAGACCCTTGTACTATGGCGCCAGTTTTTTGCAATATTTTATTTCCACCCTCTTTGATGAATAGGGCTTTTAACATCTGGAGGGAACAGGGCTTAGCTACTGTTAATCAGTTGTATATTGATGATAATTTTGCATCCTTTACACAACTTCGAGAAAATGTTGATTTACCCAGCTCCCATTTATTTAGATACGTTCAGATTTGGAACTTTATTCGCAAGCAGTTTTCTAACTTTCCCTTGTTGCCAACTAAAAATATACTTGATGTATTAGGCCTGCATACATCTTTGAAAGGGGTCATTTCTAAAATCTATACTATAATTAACACAAAACAATCCCCCTCAATGCATCCATTGAAGGCGCTTCGGGAGGAGGAATTGAATTTGACGTTTGTGGAAAATATCTGGGATTTAATTCTTGCCCGTGTGCACTCATCATCTATAAATGCTAGACACATTCTTATTCAGTTTAAGGTGGTGCATAGAGTCCATTGGTCTAGAACTAAATTAAACAAAATATTCCCAGATTTTGACCCAATCTGCCTTCGCTGCTCAACTGAACCAGCTACGTTATTGCACTCTTTCTGGTCTTGTCTGATTTTTGGAGGAAAGTCTTTAGGTGCTTTTCTGTTATTTTTTTTCTTTACCAATAGACCCAAACCCTTTAACAGCATTGTTTGGCATTTTGCTGAAAACTGTTAAATTAAAGACATCACAGCTGACAGTGTAGCCTTTGCAACTCTACTGGCTAGGTGACTTATTCTTATGAATTGGAAGTCAGCAGCTACACCCCCTTATCGCCAGTGGGTTTTTGATTTTTTACATGCTCTCAGGATGGAAAAGAAAAAGCTTACAAACAAAAAACAAAAGCTTAAAAGATTTTTGAGAGTCTGAAATATTTTAGGGAGACAACTATATCTTAAATAAATAGCTAAATGAAAACAAATTGAATTATTTATTCTATTTATTCATTTTCTCTCTCTCTCTCTTTTTATTTTTCCTTTTTTTTAATCTCTTTGTTTTCCTTTTCTAATTGCCTTGTAATTAATGTATGATTATATGCTATATGTAGATATGTGTATATCTATGTTATGTATATACTATGTCTTAGCCCTGACAGAGACTTGGATCAAACCAGAGGACACTGTTACACCTGCAGCTCTTTCCAACAGTTTCATTTTCCCACACTTCCCGTCTGTCTGGAAGAGGTGGAGGTACTGGTCTACTAATCTCCAATGACTGGAAATTTATTCCTTTACCTTCTCTAGGTATTAACTCTTCCTTTGAATCACATTCAGTTACCATTACCCACCCTTTTAAGATCCATCTTGTAGTTGTTTATCGCCCCCCAGGACCACAAGGTATCTTCTTGGATGAATTAGATATGCTACTCTCAACCTTTCTGTTACTTAAGAAACCCACCCTTGAACCCATCTTTTTAGAGAACTACAGACCGGTTTCCCTTCTTCCGTTCATTGCAAAAACACTTGAACGAGCTGTGTTCAGTCAAATCTCTTCCTTTCTCACACAGAACAATCTCCTGGACAGTAACCAGTCTGGTTTCAGAAGTGGGCATTCAACTGAGACTGCCTTGCTCTCAGTTGTTGAAGCCCTAAGACTAGCAAGAGCTGATTCCAAATCATCAGTACTTATCTTGCTGGATCAGTCTGCTGCTTTTGACACGGTTAACCACTAGATCCTCCTGTCAACCCTATTGGCAAAGGGAATCTCAGGAACTGCACTCCAGTGGTTTGAATCTTACCTCTCTGATAGGTCTTTTAAAGTATCTTGGAGAGGTGAGGTATCCAAGTCGCAACATCTAGCTACTGGGGTGCCTCAGGGCTCAGTTCTTGGACCACTTCTTTTCTCTGTCTACATGGCATTACTAAGTTCTGTCATTCAGAAACATGGCTTTTCATATCACTGCTATGCTGATGACACTCAACTCTACCTCTCATTCCATCCTGATGATCCAACGATAGCTGGTCGGATGTCAGCTTGTCTTACAGACAATTCTTACTGGATGAAGGACCATCATCTTCAACTAAACCTTGCCAAGACTGAACTGCTTGTGGTTCCATCAAACCCATCGTTTCATCACAATTTCACCATTCACTTGGGCACATCAACCGTAACTACTTCAAAAACAGCCAGAACAGCCAGTTGTGATTGATGATCAGCTGTCTTTCTCAGGCCATATTGCTAAAACTGCCCGGTCCTGCAGATTAGCTTTATTCAACATCAAGAAGATCCGGCCCTTTCTTTCAAAACATACTTCACAACTCCATGTTCAAGCTCTTATTCTGTCAAGGCTGGACTATTGCAATGGTCTTTAGGCAGGTCTTCCAGCTAGTTCTGTCAAACCTTTACAATTAATCGAGAATGTGGCAGCAAGACTAGTTTTTAATGAGCTGAGAAGGATGCACGTCACACCTCTCTACAGACTTATGTGCCCTTTAGAAGCTTGCGTTCTGCAAGTGAACAACGCATTATTGTGCCATCCCAAAGAGGCACAACATCACTTTCACGGAATTTCCTTAAAAGTCCTTAGCCATCGTCAAGAATTGGCTAAAAACTCATCTTTTCCATCTTTATGTAACCCTCTAACTCTAGCACAGTCTTTCCTAATTCTATTCTTTAAATTATGGTCTTTTAGACTTATACTCTATCCATTTATGTACTGCTTGTTTTCACAAAAAAAACCACTACTAACACTAGCTTCTCTCTCTATAGTATTAACAAAAAAGGCCTCTAACACTAGCTTGCTTCCCCCTCCCCCCATCTATTTTCTTTCATTGATAATGTTCTTTAAAAATCCTTGCTACATGTACTACACTAGTTAAAGGGATACTCCACCCCAAAATGAAAATTTGTTGAGTAAACACTTACCCCCATGTCGTTCCAAACCCCTAAAAGCTTTGTTGGTCCTCAGAACACAATTTAAGATATTTTAGATGAAAACTGGGACCCTTCTAACTGTCCCATTGACTGCCTGGTAAACAGAGCTGGGTAGTAACTGATTACATGTAATCTGGATTATGTAATCAGATTCCAAAAATTAAGTACTCGTAATTAGAGTACATTACATTTTAAAGTACTCGTAATCAGACTACAGTTACTTTTTTATGGATTACATGATTACATATTATTCACACAATAGCAATAAATTTGTGTGGGTTTCAACATTGCATCATCTACTGATGAACAGATTCATTTTTATTTGAATTATCAGTCATTTCCATGTATTATTGTGTCTTTGGAAAGCTTTTGCCTTTCATACTGATTAAAATGCAACGTTATTTCTTTTTTATATGCAATGCAGGCATTCCCAAACTTTTTGTCTTCTAAACCTTATTCACCAAATAAATTTACTTTAAGTAAGAGATTTTAAATGAAATATTTCAATAATTAAATATCACATTTGCATGTTCACAGTTTCTTTGATGTTGAGTAATGGTCACATGGCATGCAGGTTACATTTTTTTTTTTTTTTTTAAATCTTTCTTAATTGTTATTTTAAGACAAAGACTAATGAAAATGACGATTCACTCCTATACTTATGAATGGGAGAAACTGCAACGCACAATATGGAGGAATAGTCCCACCTTCTAAATGAAAGAGACAAATTTCCTATAGAAACCTGAGGCTAGACCAGACAATGCGCATGCGCAGTCATAAGTATGTTATGACTGCACATGCGCATTTTCTGGTCTAGGCTGAAAAATAAGCCTTTTAAACACTATTTGAGCATAAGAAACAACATTCATGGGGCAATTAATTTAAGATTTATGTTGCTGATTTAATATATGTAATTTAATTGTAAGTTTCAGATTCCACCATTCATTAAGATAGGTCTTGGTCTTGTATGAGCTGTCTGGAGGCATTGCAAATATATTTAAATCAATGTGATAAACGAGATAAGTCAAAAGTAATCTGAAAGTAATCTGATTAGATTACCTAAAATATGTAATGTAACATTACATTACAGACTACAATTTCATGTAATCTGGAATCAGTAACTGATTACAATTGTAAGTAATCTACCCAGCTGTGCTGGTAAATTACACTGTCAAAGTCCATAAAAGTATGAAAGACGTCATCAAAATATCTGCCATAAAACGTGCAATCAGGGTTTATATGAAGCAGCGAGGATCGTTTTTCTGCGGAAAAAAACCCCAAAATGTTAACTTTATTCAACTTTTCCTTTCCTTCTCCTTTGTCAGCACGTCACATCATCTGAGGTGTGCTTGCGCTGTGCTCTGCTAGTGAACTCGTGAATGCGCTTGCAGGAAGTGGCACGGAGGAGAAGGAAAAGTTGAATAAAGTCGACTTTTTTTTTCATATAACCCTGATTGCACGTCTGATGGCAGATGGAGTATTTTGGCGACGTCTTTCATACTTTTATGGACCTTGGCAGTGTAATTTACCAGGCAGTCAATGGGACAGTTAGAAGGGTCCCGGTTTTCATCTAAAATATCTTAAATTGTGTTCTGAGGACCAACTAAGCTTTTAGGGGTTTGGAACAACATGGGGGTAAGTGTTTACTCAACAAATTTTCATTTTGGGGTGGAGTATCCCTTTAACTAATAAAACTTACTGTGACATGTTACCATTTATAAAAAAAAGTATATATATGCAATAAAGCCACAATACCAATCACCAATAGGAGGTTTCAGGCCGACAGCAAAATTTTGTTTTGATACTCATTTTTGTTACCAAATTGGAATAGTTGTTGAATAAAGAATTAGACTGAACTACTATGCCTGCTTGATAGTTTTATTGATCACTGAAAGAACATTGACTTGGTATGATGTTGGTTTAAGATAAAAATGATTTTTTTTTTTAGCTTAGATGTAGTAAACAACTTTTCCCATGTTGTTGTAGCTTAGTTTGCTACATTTCCCAGGGCTGTAGCTTTAGTGTAGTGAAACTTAATTTAAAGAAGAGTAACTGTTAGCTTAGCTCACTACCTTTTCCAAATAGCTCGCCCAACACTGAATATAGTGAGTTTGTTGTTGTTGTCCATTCAATGAATTGACACTAATTAGAAAGTAAAAGAAAAATGTGCACATACATTTACAAGTTATTGAATAGCAAGGAGTAGAGGGAATAGATGAACATGCAAATAAATGAAGAAAGAGTTATATGCAAACCAATACATATTTGTGGTTTTGTGATTTTAGTTCAATAATTTCTTTAATATTTCTATTATTTAAGGAGATCTTACTATGGCAAATGAGCTCTGTTAGTTGCTTTTTGGGGGTTGTTCCCAGAACAGCCAACATGTAGCTGGCTTGTTGGTTTTAAAGATTTGATAAATGTAATAACTGTCTGTCTGATCTGTCCAGACACTATGCTATCATCTACTGCAAAAATACACTGTCACAGCAACCAGAAAAGATTAAAGTCTTTGACATTTTCTGCGCATATTTTAAGTTAAAACTTGCATAACAACTTTTAAGCATCATCTTATGATGTGCAGACAACAATATTCGACATACAAACACAACAATGGTAACACTCAACAAATAATTTAAAAAATTTGAACTTTCCATTACTGTAAAAACTTTTGCCAGTAAAGTACCATAGATTTTACAAGACAATTCCGAGCATGCAATTACATAAAAGAAGTTGGTTACACTTTACTTGAAGGGGTGTGCATAAGACTGACATGACACCTGTCAGTCTTATGCACACCATTATGCGCACCCTTATGGAGTCTTATGCATACCCTGACATGACACCTTCATAATCATGACATGACACATGTCATGAATATGAAGGAGGTTTTATGCATGTTTATGACAACTGTCATTAAGTTTCATTCACTCAGTTATGTAGTTTTTAATGCAAAGATGACATTGTTTGAGATGTCTTTGTTATGGGCTAGGGTAAGAGGTAAGGGTAGGGGTATGGTTAGGTTAGGGTTAGGACAAATAATGTCATCTTTGCACACCCCTTCAAGTAAAGTGTTACCAAGAAGTCTTATTGTGAATTTACTTTGACATTAATGCAGTTATTAACATTACAATATACATTACTGTTATAAAGTACACTTCACTGTGTATAAAATATTATGTCCATAAATAGTCATTAAGAATGTCTTGAAAATTATGTCAGTGACAACTATTTTTCAAGATTTTTTAGTTCATCATTTAAAAAAGGATCTACTCACTTTATGATGTGTATTAAACAGTCTGTCCTTCAGTAACGTTGGAAAAAAACAGACAAATAGCTAGAACACCACACTTATTTATACTGAAGCCAACACCCATTTCTAAAAGTCATGTGATTTGCAGGAAAACTTTGCTGAGCTACAAACATTAGCAGAACAATTACTTCAGCATGTAATTACATTTTACTATGAATTACTTGATTAGAAAGTTGTTAATTACCATGTAACTTATGGTGAAAAACTTAAAAAAAAAAAAAGAATGATTCTCTTGTCCTGTTTTTTTCATTGGTTGCTATGTGTTGTTCAGTGTTTCAGCCTATGTCATGTGACCCTGTCTGTTTGCTATAAGTTGCCTCATGTTCCCATTGTCATGTATTAATGTTGTAACCCGCTTTTGGGGAGAGAGAGTATCCCGTATACTATGTGTCAAGATTATTGATTTATTGCCCCTCATAAAAATACCACCCACGTCCATAACTGGACACCTGTTTGGACACCTGTTTTTGTACACCCCCCTCACCCCTCACCCCCACCCAGCCGGACATGTGTTTGTACATCTGTTTATTCAGTTCGCTGATTCAAAGGAATTTATGAGCGATCTTTTATTGTTTGGGAACGTGTTGTGAAGCGGGACATTGATAACTGTTCAAAAAACTATGTGCTTTTAAACTTTAAAATGTGCAACAGTGATATAGATTGGTAAAACGCGGATCAAGGGAAGTTTTTTTTAAAATTGTTCACATGGTAGAAAGTGGTGTGACAACGGGTGTGTTTTCCAGAAAACAAAGTTTTATGCACCCTATTGTTAAACAATGAAAACGGTGATATGTTTTAAAGAAAAATGTATTAGACATGAACCGTGACAAAAATCTATCAGACACGACAGTGTAAAACGAAAGTATAGGATAGTTGTCAAAATCTTGTAGCATTACAGTTTTAAAAAGGTAGAGTTCGTTACAAGAGTTAAAGTAAAAGAAAAGAAGAAGTAAAGACTGCAGCATCTTAAGCTGATCTAAAACAAAAAAATATCAGTCACGAACGTTAAGCAAGAGCATAAGATAGGCCCACTTGTCAAAATCTACGTTGCAATCTGTCCTTACAATTAAAAAAAAGAGAAAGCGAGTAAAAGAAAAGAAAATTAAAAGAAGCGAGCGTCTTACAGAATCCACGACATCTCCTCACTCACCGGTGTCAGAATGAACCACGTCATTACCGGTAAAACCACACCCCAAACCCTAGACTCTGACACACATCGTAAGCGCCGTAAGAGACCGGTGTAAAGATTTAAATGCATGGCAAAAGAAATGAACAAAAATACTCTTTTTCAACATTAGAACAAAATTATTTTTTTTTAAAAAAGGATGACATTTCTTAACTGATGAAAGCATTTTTCCTGTTTTTAACATCAATACAAGTAGTTTTGTTACTTTAAAGATTATAAAAACAGAGTGACAGAAATATAAGTTTTCTTCTGTGTTACTGGAAAATGTTTATTTATTTCAGTTGTGTACACTTGATCACTTTAATTTATTCATCCCTTTCTATTTTCTTCTGTTTCCAGAACTGATACAGCAAAATGTTTATTTATTTTTATTTATTTTATTTAGTTATTCAGAATTAATACAGTTATTCCTTTATTCCCTCTTTGATTTTGTCAATTTACTGTCTATTATCAATTCAAAATCAGTTTTACCATTAATACTAGTTTTTTTTTTTTTTTTTTTTTACTTTAAAGATTATGAAAGCAGAAATATACGTTTTCTTCTGTGTTACAGGAAAAAAAGTTTATTTATTTCAGTTATATACACTTTGAACTAATTTATCCATCTTTATTTTCTTCTGTTTCCAGAACTGTGTTACAGGAAAATATTTAGTTATTTATTTTTATTTATTTTATTTAGTTATTCAGAATTAATACAGTTATTCCTTTATTCCCTTTTTTATTTTTGTCAATTTACTGTGTAGTATGAATTCAAAATCACTTTTAACATTAATGCAAGTAGTTTTTTCTTTAAAGAGCATACCACCCTTCTTTTTAAACAAATGCCAGCTAAGCCACAGGAAAATGTTTATTTGTTTTATTTCATTTTATTTAGTTATTCACACTTAATTTGATTATTTCTTTAATCTGTCTTTGTTTTTAGAACTCATGGCCTGTTATATCAGTTGAAATGCATGTGAATTAACATGTACACTGTTAAAACTCAGAAGGGATGAAACCAATAGAAACAAGAGAAGATTACTCTTTGATTTTCAAGCTGTAAGACTTGCGGACTGTTCTAGTTAATGTTGTATTTAATTGTCTAAATTTTTTACACTTTTTTTAACTTTTTTTTTTTATCATACAAAATCTTAATGTCTAACATAGATAACATATCACACAACCCAGTAAATTAGAGAAGTTGGTGAGGGTGTATAATTACAGATGCATTCTTATCAGATCTCCCAAGATTGTGAAATCTCTAAAGATGACTTTCTTATTTGCATTCTAACGACTTTTGAGGGTCTGGCATTTTAAAACTTTTGGGGGTTGTCATATAATGTTCAGTGTCTGGTCAAAGAATGTGCATTGGACCTTTTTTACCACATGCACCTGCGAGTGTGTATCCTTGTGAACTTTGTTAAAAGTTTAGGCAAAAGTTCAGCGGCTGGTCAAAGGATGTGCAGTGAACCTTTATTTACAACCCACAGCTGGATCTGGCATCTGGTGGAGAATATTTTTTCTAAGAAAAAAACAGGAATGTTTATTTCTAATGTGGATCTGGTGAATGTGACTTTAAACCAATGTTCAGGTTGAGATTAGATAGATAAAGAAAGCAACTAATAAACTTAAACAGGGTCCAAGATGACTGTTTTAACAAACGGTCTATGCTGTTAAAATATTCTTGTTTCATTTTAGTGAAATTTTTTTGTTTGTTTAGTTACATTTGTTATTTCTTTATATTTGCTCCTACATTTTTCAGGCCTCAAACACAAATGCAAAACTATACAAACTAAAACTTAATCAAATGCAAAAACATACAAACTAAAACTTAATCAAAAGCAAAATCATACAAACTAAAACTCAAATGCAAAAACATACAAACTAAAACTCAAATGCAAAAACATACAAACTCAAACTTAATCAAAAACAAAAACATACAAACTAAAACTCAAATGCAAAAACATACAAACTAAAACTCAAATGCAAAAACATACAAACTCAAACTTAATCAAAAACAAAAACATACAAACTAAAACTCAAATGCAAAAACATACAAACTAAAACTTAATCAAAAGCAAAATCATACAAACTAAAACTCAAATGCAAAAACATACAAACTAAAACTCAAATGCAAAATCATACAAACTAAAACTCAAATGCAAAAACATACAAACTCAAACTTAATCAAAAACAAAAACATACAAACTAAAACTCAAATGCAAAAACATACAAACTAAAACTTAATCAAAAGCAAAAACATACAAACTAAAACTTAATCAAAAGCAAAAACATACAAACTAAAACTCAAATGCAAAAACATACAAACTCAAATGCAAAAACATACAAACTAAAATTTAATCAAAAGCAAAAACATACAAACTAAAACTCAAAAGCAAAAACATACAAACTAAAACTCAAACGCAAAAACACACAAACTCAAACTTAATCAAATGCAAAAACATACAAACTCCAACTTAATCAAAAACAAAAACATACAAACTAAAACTCAAATGCAAAAACATACAAACTCCAACTTAATCAAAAACATACAAACTAAAACTCAAATGCAAAAACATACAAACTCCAACTTAATCAAAAACAAAAACATACAAACTAAAACTCAAATGCAAAAACATACAAACTCAAACTTAATCAAAAACAAAATCATACAAACTAAAACTCAAATGCAAAAACATACAAACTCAAACTTAATCAAAAACAAAAACATACAAACTAAAACTCAAATGCAAAAACATACAAACTAAAACTTAATCAAAAGCAAAAACATATAAACTAAAACTTAATCAAAAGCAAAAACATACAAACTAAAACTCAAATGCAAAAACATACAAACTCAAATGCAAAAACATACAAACTAAAATTTAATCAAAAGCAAAAACATACAAACTAAAACTCAAAAGCAAAAACATACAAACTAAAACTCAAACGCAAAAACACACAAACTCAAACTTAATCAAATGCAAAAACATACAAACTAAAACTCAAAAGCAAAAACATACAAACTCCAACTTAATCAAAAACAAAAACATACAAACTAAAACTCAAATGCAAAAACATACAAACTCCAACTTAATCAAAAACATACAAACTAAAACTCAAATGCAAAAACATACAAACTCCAACTTAATCAAAAACAAAAACATACAAACTAAAACTCAAATGCAAAAACATACAAACTCAAACTTAATCAAAAACAAAAACATACAAACTAAAACTCAAATGCAAAAACATACAAACTTAATCAAAAACAAAAACATACAAACTAAAACTCAAATGCAAAAACATACAAACTCAAATGCAAAAACATACAAACTAAAACTCAAAAGCAAAAACATACAAACTAAAACTCAAATGCAAAAAACATACAAACTAAAACTTAATCAAAAACAAAAACATACAAACTAAAACTCAAAAGCAAAAACATACAAACTTAATCAAAAACAAAAACATACAAACTAAAACTCAAATGCAAAAACATACAAACTAAAACTTAATCAAAAGCAAAAACATACAAACTAAAACTTAATCAAAAACAAAAACATACAAACTAAAACTCAAAAGCAAAAACATACAAACTAAAACTCAAATGCAAAAAACATACAAACTAAAACTTAATCAAAAGCAAAAACATACAAACTAAAACTTAATCAAAAGCAAAAACATACAAACTAAAACTCAAACGCAAAAACATACAAACTCAAACTTAATCAAAAACAAAAACATACAAACTAAAACTCAAAAGCAAAAACATACAAACTAAAACTCAAATGCAAAAACATACAAACCCAAACTTAATAAAAAACAAAAACATACAAACTAAAACTTAATCAAATGCAAAAAACATACAAACTAAAACTTAATCAAAAGCAAAAACATACAAACTAAAACTTAATCAAAAGCAAAAACATACACATACAACTTTTAAGATGTCTTATACAAACCTTTTATAATTAAAAACTTTTAGCATCACAACGAATATCTCTACTAGATGATGAAAAACAGTATGACAATGTTATAACTTTTGTCTCAACAAATCAGTTTTGTAGATTACAGATCTTTCACAGCTAAAAATATGATAAGGATTAGAAGCAGTCAAATGATCCTCTGGTGACAGCAAGGCACTTACCGAGATTTTTATTTATGAATTAGACCAAAATGAGACTGAAAATTAGTCGTCAGAAGTTTGTTTGCAACAAAAACTACTTCTTAAACAAGGCGCGAAAAATGTCTCACATAATCTTTACAACAGATTAGACTTTCTTAGAAATAGTATTATTAACCATGTTGTTCAAAACCTGCATATTTATTACAATAAAAAACAACGGGGGTCTTTATAGTTTTATTTTACTAAGATTTGATCAAATAATTGATATAAGAAACAATCCGTCTTATCAACCTGAAGTGATGTGTCTGATGGTTTGTCATGACATTAATATCTGTACGACATTCAGTTTGTTTTGTGTTTTGTAACAGAATCTTGACAAAGTTGTAGTAAAATCACATCTTTAAGCTAAAACACGTTTCTTTCAAAGTCTCTCATGCATGCACACACCTTTTACAGGCACCTACAAACATCCCTAAGTTTGTTTTATCATTTAGCTGTAGCTGAGATCCCTGATGGAATTATTTTACGCACAGTGTTGGGAAGCTTACTTTGGAAATGTAATAGATTATAGATTACAAGTTACCCTATTTAAAATAAAATAACTGGTGTAACTATTTCAATTACATTTTTTAACAATAATTGCCTAACTTTTCTAAATATGTAATGTCTTCAACTGTTAATGTTTTTAAAACATGTAAACCAGGAGGAGGTTAACAGGACTCAACAACTAATTACTGTCAGACTTTCAAAATCCTTCACCACTTGAATTACAATTATAATAATTTAATTTATACTAAAAACCTAAAAATATAGGCACAAGCTAACAATCTGTAAAAATAACTGGTCACCCTCAACATAGAACTCTAAAAACATACCCCCTTTGGATCATAAAACACCCGGGGGGCTAACACAACACACATTCTCCAGAATGGGGGGTGATGAGGGGGTTCATTATTTCATGATGAATAGATTCTTCAGATAAAGGCAACTGTTTGATTCAAGAGCACACAACTAAAAATCCTAACGCCATTTCACAAGATAACACAACGATGGTCGCTCCATTACAACATACACGTCAAGTATTATACTTATAAAAGAAATGTCATTGTTTAGCCTAAATATGTTTTTACAAAAGATGTTAAATTGAGCACGTATAACTAATACCTCATTCAAACTTCTGATCACATGTACGCTCAGATATATAACCCCACTCACATTTCCACACTGTTTGTGAAGTATACGCTCCTTCTGTGTTGTAATGTTATGAAACGTTTAACAATATATTGTTTATTGTTGAATATACATTCATACATTGAAGTAGTAAAGGAAATGATTTGCCATTACAAAGAAAATGACAAAAAAAAAAGACAATGACTTTACATGTGGTCTAGCCAGAAAAGAAAATCGCTGCAGGCCGAAATGTTTCGCTCTAATATGAAATCAACCAGCGATTCAACAATTTCACATGTCATAGAAGTAAAATTTTTTGAAACCAGCAATGCACATAAGTCTGTTACAGATGTACACAAACAGAGAACCTCGTTAATGTCTATATCATCCTCACATTCAGACATCACATCCAGAATTTTTCGGGTAGTTGCGTAGATTCTTTCTCTGCTGGTGATAAATATACTCGTCAAATCAGGCCAGGGGTTTTTCAGGCTTCTTACAGTTTTCATTTTGTTCTTGAGAATTGTTTCACGTTTGGTATCCCAGGTACAAGCATGATTTGGATCGCACACCGCTCCGATGATCTTACACATCAGGCTGATCATTTGTCCTCTGTAATGTTTTTTAAACATGGGGTCTGTGACGACTTTTACAAAACACATTTTTCCACAGTCGCACACCGGTCACTCATCCGCACCAGTGCCTGAACTCCATCCGTGCTCCATCAGCTGTTTTGCAGTGTCAGATAAAGAAATCACAAATCACAATATAGAAGGTTGTCGCCATTACCTAGAATCTGGATTGTTTGTTTTAATTTGGTCCTTTTTCAGTTTCAATTTCCGTTTCCATGAATTTTCTTCAGGCTCAGACAAATTGGGTTCTTGTAGTTTTCTTCAACTTTTGTTCAACAAGATCTTGCAGTAGCTCTGATGTCCGTAACGCCTCAACTGGTGAGTTGAACAGGCATGTCGTTGTCGGTTTTAGAGATCAGGTTTTGTAATCTGATTGTGGTGTAAGGGGTTGTTCAGGTTTGTTGTACTGAATACGCAATGACTTTAGACATTGACTAGACAAGACTTGACCGAAACAAGTTGTCTATTTTTGAGAAAAGGGTGTTCAACGTAGGTACATCGCTCTGCTTGAAATATAGATTTGTTTTGCAGCATCCGAAAGGGTTGTCCTCAGGAATAGGGAACGCAGAATCATCAGAGTCTAACTCATCAGAGTCAGACTCGTCGCTGCTTTGTGACAAAAAGTTTGTTTCACATTCCTCTCGACGTTTGTTGGCCTGCATGAGATAATTTTGGTCATGATGCGTTTTGTTCCAACAGGCTGATATGGATATGTATTCCGGCCTCGTTGCCGCACGGTAGTGCATACCATCTGTGGCAGCATCCCACTGATAAACGTATCTGATTTTTCCAAAATTTAATTCTCCCCAAATTTGATTGTAAAAGTATGTCCAGTCTATGGCGGTCAAAAGCAGGTAGTTACATTCGGATGTATCTCTCGTATATTCCTCGTAATCACCCAAAACATAAATTTTTACAGTTTTCTGTTTCTTATTAAAAACGATTCTTCCCACACGATATTCAGACACTGAGAAATCTTGTTTTACAAAATCTTCATCTTCATTGAGAATCTTTTTCAGGCCGTGTGTTTCCTGGTGCTTATCTTCACCCATTTTAACAAAACTTCTTGGCAGTGTTACAGACATCGCTCTTGCTTCAGGACTGACTGGAGGTAGAGCTAGAAAATGTCAGCCGCGTAAAACTGAGTGTCCCTAAACCTTATTTAAACACCAAATTCTGAATGTAGGTTTGGGGTGTGTCAAACGACGTAACGCCTTCAACAGTCATAAAACGTGTACAGCGAGATATTATCTCTCAAATTATCACAGGTGGTTTTTGCATAGCCCCCGCTTTTATCCGAAGCGATTTACAGCAATTTTACCATTTATTAATGTAATAGAAAGAATATGTTCTATACATGTTTTCTTTCTATTACATTAATAAATGGTAAAATTGCTGTAAATCGCTTCGGATAAAAGCGGGGGCTATGCAAAAACCACCTGTGATAATTTGAGAGATAATATCTCGCTGTACACGTTTTATGACTGTTGAAGGCGTTACGTCGTTTGACACACCCCAAACCTACATTCAGAATTTGGTGTTTAAATAAGGTTTAGGGACACTCAGTTTTACGCGGCTGACATTTTCTAGCTCTACCTCCAGTCAGTCCTGAAGCAAGAGCGATGTCTGTAACACTGCCAAGAAGTTTTGTTAAAATGGGTGAAGATAAGCACCAGGAAACACACGGCCTGAAAAAGATTCTCAATGAAGATGAAGATTTTGTAAAACAAGATTTCTCAGTGTCTGAATATCGTGTGGGAAGAATCGTTTTTAATAAGAAACAGAAAACTGTAAAAATTTATGTTTTGGGTGATTACGAGGAATATACGAGAGATACATCCGAATGTAACTACCTGCTTTTGACCGCCATAGACTGGACATACTTTTACAATCAAATTTGGGGAGAATTAAATTTTGGAAAAATCAGATACGTTTATCAGTGGGATGCTGCCACAGATGGTATGCACTACCGTGCGGCAACGAGGCCGGAATACATATCCATATCAGCCTGTTGGAACAAAACGCATCATGACCAAAATTATCTCATGCAGGCCAACAAACGTCGAGAGGAATGTGAAACAAACTTTTTGTCACAAAGCAGCGACGAGTCTGACTCTGATGAGTTAGACTCTGATGATTCTGCGTTCCCTATTCCTGAGGACAACCCTTTCGGATGCTGCAAAACAAATCTATATTTCAAGCAGAGCGATGTACCTACGTTGAACACCCTTTTCTCAAAAATAGACAACTTGTTTCGGTCAAGTCTTGTCTAGTCAATGTCTAAAGTCATTGCGTATTCAGTACAACAAACCTGAACAACCCCTTACACCACAATCAGATTACAAAACCTGATCTCTAAAACCGACAACGACATGCCTGTTCAACTCACCAGTTGAGGCGTTACGGACATCAGAGCTACTGCAAGATCTTGTTGAACAAAAGTTGAAGAAAACTACAAGAACCCAATTTGTCTGAGCCTGAAGAAAATTCATGGAAACGGAAATTGAAACTGAAAAAGGACCAAATTAAAACAAACAATCCAGATTCTAGGTAATGGCGACAACCTTCTATATTGTGATTTGTGATTTCTTTATCTGACACTGCAAAACAGCTGATGGAGCACGGATGGAGTTCAGGCACTGGTGCGGATGAGTGACCGGTGTGCGACTGTGGAAAAATGTGTTTTGTAAAAGTCGTCACAGACCCCATGTTTAAAAAACATTACAGAGGACAAATGATCAGCCTGATGTGTAAGATCATCGGAGCGGTGTGCGATCCAAATCATGCTTGTACCTGGGATACCAAACGTGAAACAATTCTCAAGAACAAAATGAAAACTGTAAGAAGCCTGAAAAACCCCTGGCCTGATTTGACGAGTATATTTATCACCAGCAGAGAAAGAATCTACGCAACTACCCGAAAAATTCTGGATGTGATGTCTGAATGTGAGGATGATATAGACATTAACGAGGTTCTCTGTTTGTGTACATCTGTAACAGACTTATGTGCATTGCTGGTTTCAAAAAATTTTACTTCTATGACATGTGAAATTGTTGAATCGCTGGTTGATTTCATATTAGAGCGAAACATTTCGGCCTGCAGCGATTTTCTTTTCTGGCTAGACCACATGTAAAGTCATTGTCTTTTTTTTTTGTCATTTTCTTTGTAATGGCAAATCATTTCCTTTACTACTTCAATGTATGAATGTATATTCAACAATAAACAATATATTGTTAAACGTTTCATAACATTACAACACAGAAGGAGCGTATACTTCACAAACAGTGTGGAAATGTGAGTGGGGTTATATATCTGAGCGTACATGTGATCAGAAGTTTGAATGAGGTATTAGTTATACGTGCTCAATTTAACATCTTTTGTAAAAACATATTTAGGCTAAACAATGACATTTCTTTTATAAGTATAATACTTGACGTGTATGTTGTAATGGAGCGACCATCGTTGTGTTATCTTGTGAAATGGCGTTAGGATTTTTAGTTGTGTGCTCTTGAATCAAACAGTTGCCTTTATCTGAAGAATCTATTCATCATGAAATAATGAACCCCCTCATCACCCCCCATTCTGGAGAATGTGTGTTGTGTTAGCCCCCCGGGTGTTTTATGATCCAAAGGGGGTATGTTTTTAGAGTTCTATGTTGAGGGTGACCAGTTATTTTTACAGATTGTTAGCTTGTGCCTATATTTTTAGGTTTTTAGTATAAATTAAATTATTATAATTGTAATTCAAGTGGTGAAGGATTTTGAAAGTCTGACAGTAATTAGTTGTTGAGTCCTGTTAACCTCCTCCTGGTTTACATGTTTTAAAAACATTAACAGTTGAAGACATTACATATTTAGAAAAGTTAGGCAATTATTGTTAAAAAATGTAATTGAAATAGTTACACCAGTTATTTTATTTTAAATAGGGTAACTTGTAATCTATAATCTATTACATTTCCAAAGTAAGCTTCCCAACACTGTGCGTAAAATAATTCCATCAGGGATCTCAGCTACAGCTAAATGATAAAACAAACTTAGGGATGTTTGTAGGTGCCTGTAAAAGGTGTGTGCATGCATGAGAGACTTTGAAAGAAACGTGTTTTAGCTTAAAGATGTGATTTTACTACAACTTTGTCAAGATTCTGTTACAAAACACAAAACAAACTGAATGTCGTACAGATATTAATGTCATGACAAACCATCAGACACATCACTTCAGGTTGATAAGACGGATTGTTTCTTATATCAATTATTTGATCAAATCTTAGTAAAATAAAACTATAAAGACCCCCGTTGTTTTTTATTGTAATAAATATGCAGGTTTTGAACAACATGGTTAATAATACTATTTCTAAGAAAGTCTAATCTGTTGTAAAGATTATGTGAGACATTTTTCGCGCCTTGTTTAAGAAGTAGTTTTTGTTGCAAACAAACTTCTGACGACTAATTTTCAGTCTCATTTTGGTCTAATTCATAAATAAAAATCTCGGTAAGTGCCTTGCTGTCACCAGAGGATCATTTGACTGCTTCTAATCCTTATCATATTTTTAGCTGTGAAAGATCTGTAATCTACAAAACTGATTTGTTGAGACAAAAGTTATAACATTGTCATACTGTTTTTCATCATCTAGTAGAGATATTCGTTGTGATGCTAAAAGTTTTTAATTATAAAAGGTTTGTATAAGACATCTTAAAAGTTGTATGTGTATGTTTTTGCTTTTGATTAAGTTTTAGTTTGTATGTTTTTGCTTTTGATTAAGTTTTAGTTTGTATGTTTTTTGCATTTGATTAAGTTTTAGTTTGTATGTTTTTGTTTTTTATTAAGTTTGGGTTTGTATGTTTTTGCATTTGAGTTTTAGTTTGTATGTTTTTGCTTTTGAGTTTTAGTTTGTATGTTTTTGTTTTTGATTAAGTTTGAGTTTGTATGTTTTTGCGTTTGAGTTTTAGTTTGTATGTTTTTGCTTTTGATTAAGTTTTAGTTTGTATGTTTTTGCTTTTGATTAAGTTTTAGTTTGTATGTTTTTTGCATTTGAGTTTTAGTTTGTATGTTTTTGCTTTTGAGTTTTAGTTTGTATGTTTTTGTTTTTGATTAAGTTTTAGTTTGTATGTTTTTGCTTTTGATTAAGTTTTAGTTTGTATGTTTTTGCATTTGAGTTTTAGTTTGTATGTTTTTGTTTTTGATTAAGTTTGTATGTTTTTGCTTTTGAGTTTTAGTTTGTATGTTTTTGTTTTTGATTAAGTTTTAGTTTGTATGTTTTTTGCATTTGAGTTTTAGTTTGTATGTTTTTGCTTTTGAGTTTTAGTTTGTATGTTTTTGCATTTGAGTTTGTATGTTTTTGCATTTGAGTTTTAGTTTGTATGTTTTTGTTTTTGATTAAGTTTGTATGTTTTTGCATTTGAGTTTTAGTTTGTATGTTTTTGTTTTTGATTAAGTTTGAGTTTGTATGTTTTTGCATTTGAGTTTTAGTTTGTATGTTTTTGTTTTTGATTAAGTTGGAGTTTGTATGTTTTTGCATTTGAGTTTTAGTTTGTATGTTTTTGATTAAGTTGGAGTTTGTATGTTTTTGCATTTGAGTTTTAGTTTGTATGTTTTTGTTTTTGATTAAGTTGGAGTTTGTATGTTTTTGCTTTTGAGTTTTAGTTTGTATGTTTTTGCATTTGATTAAGTTTGAGTTTGTGTGTTTTTGCGTTTGAGTTTTAGTTTGTATGTTTTTGCTTTTGAGTTTTAGTTTGTATGTTTTTGCTTTTGATTAAATTTTAGTTTGTATGTTTTTGCATTTGAGTTTGTATGTTTTTGCATTTGAGTTTTAGTTTGTATGTTTTTGCTTTTGATTAAGTTTTAGTTTATATGTTTTTGCTTTTGATTAAGTTTTAGTTTGTATGTTTTTGCATTTGAGTTTTAGTTTGTATGTTTTTGTTTTTGATTAAGTTTGAGTTTGTATGTTTTTGCATTTGAGTTTTAGTTTGTATGATTTTGTTTTTGATTAAGTTTGAGTTTGTATGTTTTTGCATTTGAGTTTTAGTTTGTATGTTTTTGTTTTTGATTAAGTTGGAGTTTGTATGTTTTTGCATTTGAGTTTTAGTTTGTATGTTTTTGATTAAGTTGGAGTTTGTATGTTTTTGCATTTGAGTTTTAGTTTGTATGTTTTTGTTTTTGATTAAGTTGGAGTTTGTATGTTTTTGCATTTGATTAAGTTTGAGTTTGTGTGTTTTTGCATTTGAGTTTTAGTTTGTATGTTTTTGCTTTTGAGTTTTAGTTTGTATGTTTTTGCTTTTGATTAAATTTTAGTTTGTATGTTTTTGCATTTGAGTTTGTATGTTTTTGCATTTGAGTTTTAGTTTGTATGTTTTTGCTTTTGATTAAGTTTTAGTTTGTATGTTTTTGCTTTTGATTAAGTTTTAGTTTGTATGTTTTTGCATTTGAGTTTTAGTTTGTATGTTTTTGTTTTTGATTAAGTTTGAGTTTGTATGTTTTTGCATTTGAGTTTTAGTTTGTATGATTTTGCATTTGAGTTTTAGTTTGTATGTTTTTGCATTTGAGTTTTAGTTTGTATGATTTTGCTTTTGATTAAGTTTTAGTTTGTATGTTTTTGCATTTGAGTTTTAGTTTGTATGTTTTTGTTTTTGATTAAGTTTGAGTTTGTATGTTTTTGCATTTGAGTTTTAGTTTGTATGTTTTTGCATTTGAGTTTTAGTTTGTATGTTTTTGTTTTTGATTAAGTTTGAGTTTGTATGTTTTTGCATTTGAGTTTTAGTTTGTATGTTTTTGCATTTGAGTTTTAGTTTGTATGATTTTGCTTTTGATTAAGTTTTAGTTTGTATGTTTTTGCATTTGATTAAGTTTTAGTTTGTATAGTTTTGCATTTGTGTTTGAGGCCTGAAAAATGTAGGAGCAAATATAAAGAAATAACAAATGTAACTAAACAAACAAAAAAATTTCACTAAAATGAAACAAGAATATTTTAACAGCATAGACCGTTTGTTAAAACAGTCATCTTGGACCCTGTTTAAGTTTATTAGTTGCTTTCTTTATCTATCTAATCTCAACCTGAACATTGGTTTAAAGTCACATTCACCAGATCCACATTAGAAATAAACATTCCTGTTTTTTTCTTAGAAAAAATATTCTCCACCAGATGCCAGATCCAGCTGTGGGTTGTAAATAAAGGTTCACTGCACATCCTTTGACCAGCCGCTGAACTTTTGCCTAAACTTTTAACAAAGTTCACAAGGATACACACTCGCAGGTGCATGTGGTAAAAAAGGTCCAATGCACATTCTTTGACCAGACACTGAACATTATATGACAACCCCCAAAAGTTTTAAAATGCCAGACCCTCAAAAGTCGTTAGAATGCAAATAAGAAAGTCATCTTTAGAGATTTCACAATCTTGGGAGATCTGATAAGAATGCATCTGTAATTATACACCCTCACCAACTTCTCTAATTTACTGGGTTGTGTGATATGTTATCTATGTTAGACATTAAGATTTTGTATGATAAAAAAAAAAAGTTAAAAAAAGTGTAAAAAATTTAGACAATTAAATACAACATTAACTAGAACAGTCCGCAAGTCTTACAGCTTGAAAATCAAAGAGTAATCTTCTCTTGTTTCTATTGGTTTCATCCCTTCTGAGTTTTAACAGTGTACATGTTAATTCACATGCATTTCAACTGATATAACAGGCCATGAGTTCTAAAAACAAAGACAGATTAAAGAAATAATCAAATTAAGTGTGAATAACTAAATAAAATGAAATAAAACAAATAAACATTTTCCTGTGGCTTAGCTGGCATTTGTTTAAAAAGAAGGGTGGTATGCTCTTTAAAGAAAAAACTACTTGCATTAATGTTAAAAGTGATTTTGAATTCATACTACACAGTAAATTGACAAAAATAAAAAAGGGAATAAAGGAATAACTGTATTAATTCTGAATAACTAAATAAAATAAATAAAAATAAATAACTAAATATTTTCCTGTAACACAGTTCTGGAAACAGAAGAAAATAAAGATGGATAAATTAGTTCAAAGTGTATATAACTGAAATAAATAAACTTTTTTTCCTGTAACACAGAAGAAAACGTATATTTCTGCTTTCATAATCTTTAAAGTAAAAAAAAAAAAAAAAAAAAACTAGTATTAATGGTAAAACTGATTTTGAATTGATAATAGACAGTAAATTGACAAAATCAAAGAGGGAATAAAGGAATAACTGTATTAATTCTGAATAACTAAATAAAATAAATAAAAATAAATAAACATTTTGCTGTATCAGTTCTGGAAACAGAAGAAAATAGAAAGGGATGAATAAATTAAAGTGATCAAGTGTACACAACTGAAATAAATAAACATTTTCCAGTAACACAGAAGAAAACTTATATTTCTGTCACTCTGTTTTTATAATCTTTAAAGTAACAAAACTACTTGTATTGATGTTAAAAACAGGAAAAATGCTTTCATCAGTTAAGAAATGTCATCCTTTTTTAAAAAAAAATAATTTTGTTCTAATGTTGAAAAAGAGTATTTTTGTTCATTTCTTTTGCCATGCATTTAAATCTTTACACCGGTCTCTTACGGCGCTTACGATGTGTGTCAGAGTCTAGGGTTTGGGGTGTGGTTTTACCGGTAATGACGTGGTTCATTCTGACACCGGTGAGTGAGGAGATGTCGTGGATTCTGTAAGACGCTCGCTTCTTTTAATTTTCTTTTCTTTTACTCGCTTTCTCTTTTTTTTAATTGTAAGGACAGATTGCAACGTAGATTTTGACAAGTGGGCCTATCTTATGCTCTTGCTTAACGTTCGTGACTGATATTTTTTTGTTTTAGATCAGCTTAAGATGCTGCAGTCTTTACTTCTTCTTTTCTTTTACTTTAACTCTTGTAACGAACTCTACCTTTTTAAAACTGTAATGCTACAAGATTTTGACAACTATCCTATACTTTCGTTTTACACTGTCGTGTCTGATAGATTTTTGTCACGGTTCATGTCTAATACATTTTTCTTTAAAACATATCACCGTTTTCATTGTTTAACAATAGGGTGCATAAAACTTTGTTTTCTGGAAAACACACCCGTTGTCACACCACTTTCTACCATGTGAACAATTTTAATAAAAACTTCCCTTGATCCGCGTTTTACCAATCTATATCACTGTTGCACATTTTAAAGTTTAAAAGCACATAGTTTTTTGAACAGTTATCAATGTCCCGCTTCACAACACGTTCCCAAACAATAAAAGATCGCTCATAAATTCCTTTGAATCAGCGAACTGAATAAACAGATGTACAAACACATGTCCGGCTGGGTGGGGGTGAGGGGTGAGGGGGGTGTACAAAAACAGGTGTCCAAACAGGTGTGCAGTTATGGACGTGGGTGGTATTTTTATGAGGGGCAATAAATCAATAATCTTGACACATAGTATACGGGATACTCTCTGGGGAGTCTTGTTCATGCCATGTCTGTTTGACAGTCAAGCCTTCATTTTTGACCGAGAAGGCTTTTAGCTGGTTAGAGCTAGGTCAGAGTAATATATTGAAATGACCAAAATATATTGTATAAAAAAGTTCTCTTCCATTCTTCTTTTGAACTTTCCAACTGATTTTGGTGGCCACAGACAATCTGCTAATATCAGGCTCTTTGTGCTGTCTCTGTCGTTCCATGCACAAGAACATGGTCTATTACAGTAGCTCTAATTTCATCTGAAAAGACGGTTTTGGTCTTTTTCGTTCTCCTCTTTCTCCACCTTATATTTGCACTCTTCTGTACCTCTTCAATTGCCAGATACACCCGTGCCATCTGTGCACTTTGAACTGGCTTATATTTTGTATATTTAAATATTTAGAAACATTTAGAAAAGTGTGTAGCTTTTTGAATCATTGTGTGTAAACGATGACAGCCGTGTTGCAGTCGTGCTTAAATTTTGCTCTCTTGTGTTCAGGGTTTTGCATCACAAGTTCATCACAGAGCAAATTGTGTCTTTGTGAGTGAGAATGAGTTTAGAGTTTTGCAAAAAGAGTGCATGAGATCTGCAAACAGTGTCTAAACTGCCTGAACTTGTTTATTCTTCTACTGCATAGTGTTGCCCTCAGGCAATGGAAAGTTTTTCTGACGCCCCATGTTCAGTACATGTTTTTTTTAAATGATTGCAACAAGTTTTGCACCACTATTTGAAAAGTATCGAAGAACAGTCCTAATAAGGTGTGGGAGTCACTATCATGCACCATTTGAAGGTGGGACGTCCTGCTGTGACACATGGTCACAGAAGCACACGGTGTGAGAAGAAGTCAAGATTATTAGGGCCCGAGCACCGTGGTGCGAGGACCCTCTTGGAATTGCTCCGTTTATTATTATTCTTCCGATTCTTCTTCTTCTTCTTCTTCTCCAAAATGAATCGCATTTTAGAGGGCCTAAACATGCTCGAAAACTCATGAAACTTTGCACACGCATCAGGACTGGCGAAAATTTACATCTGATATGGGTTTCAGAAGTGGGTGTGGCAAAATGGCTCTGTAGCGCCACCTAGAAAACTTTAACGGAGTGCGCCTCGAGCTACGTTTCACGTAAGTGTACGAAACTCGGTACATATGTGTATCACACCAATCCCTACAAAAAAGTCTCCTGGCACAACATCCTAAACCCAACAGGAAGTCCGTTTTTTGTAATTTGCTGTACAATTTTTGTGCAGTTTTTGCCGTTTTCAGACCTCGTATTTTAACAAACTCCTCCTACAGTTTTTATCGGATCATCTTCAGATTTGGTGAGTGTGTTCATAAGGCCTTTACAATGCTAAATTGCGTTTTTGAGCTTTTGAGTTTTTGTTGAAGGGCGTGTCCCTGGCGGCCTGACAAACTTTGATGTTTCGCCATGAAACAGGAAGTTGCTGTAACAGTCAGACTTGAACACATCTAAAGGCCAATACTCTGTTACAATCATAGCGCCACCTGCTGGAAACAGGAAATTGCTTTCTTTACACATGCAATGTCTGATCTGCCCCAAACTTCACATGTATGATAACACTCCTGACCTGAAGACATTTTTATGCCCATATTCAGTTATAGTCATAGTGCCACCTGTTGGCAACAGGAAATTACTTCTGTTACACTAACCTTAACCTACAATATCCGATCTGCACCAAACTTCACGTTTGCTTAGAGTCCTGGCCTGAACACATCTACATGACAATATGCAGTTTTAGTTATAGCGCCACCTGCTGGGAACATGACATTTTATGTTTTACACTAACTCAAACATGCAATGTCTGATCTGCCCCAAACTTCACAGGTTTGATAAGGGTCCTGGCCTGAAGACATCTACATGACAATATCCATTTATACACAGCAAAAACGCTCAGTGTTAAATTAACACTCTCAGTGTTAATTTAACACTCTGAGTGTGGACACATATAGACACTGAAATAGTGTTAAAATAACACTGAGCAGTGTTGAAGTTAATGAGATAACTGGGTAATTATGAATAAACATTAGTACAGACACCTGATGATAACAAGCAGAATCACCAAAGGAGAAAATCAACATTTTTAAGCAACCATTATAGTGGTTAGTGTCTGCATTAGTTGGGATCTTGACCCTTATATCTTTAATATTAGATTTTGCTTGGCTGCTCTGTCTATGTTAAATCAAACAGACAAGTCAAGAGCAACAGTCATCAGCTGATCATGTTTTAACAACATCATCATTATTTCACCTAGAGTCTAATCTTTCCTTCACTGATATTAACAGCCTTGTAAACCAACGATAGATCCTATATTTTCTATACATTTTGGATAAATTTCATTTAGACAATTCTTATTCAAAAATATTTATTTTAGTCACACACAAACATCAAGAATCAGCATATGAATCTCAACAATGGTGATAAACAGCATATTCTGAAAAACAGATGATCTCAAAATAAATAGAAAGACAATGTGGCAATGCATGATGGGAACTATGGATGAGTTTTGATTGGCAAACACATGCTTGTTTGATGCTCACCATTGTTGTGATTCTCATGCTGATTCTTGATGTCTGTGTGTGCCTAAACTATATGTTTTTTTGAATATACAGAACTACTTGAAAGAAATCTTTTCAAAATGTATAGAAAATGCAGGAACTATTGCTGTCGTTTTACAAGGCTGTTATAGTCAATAAAGGAAAACTCAGAGATTAGACGCTAGGTGAAATAAATATGATGTTAAAACAAAGTCATGTGCGCCTGATGACTGCTGCTCTTGACTTGTCTGTCTGTTTGTTTTAACACAGACACAGCAGCCAAACAAAATCTAATATTAAAGATATAAGGGTCAAGATCCCAACTAATGCAGACACTAACCACTGTAATGGTAGCTTAAAAATGTTGATTTTCTCCTTTGGTGATTCTGCTCGTTATCATCAGGTGTCTACACTAATGTTTATTTATCAGCTGTTAATTACCCAATTATCTCATTAACTTCAACACTGCTCAGTGTTATTTTAACACTACTTCAGTGTCTATATGTGTCCACACTCAGAGTGTTAACAATTAACACTGAGAGTGTTAATTTAACACTGAGCATTTTTGCTGTGTAGTGATAGTGCCACCATCTGGCAGCAGGACGTTGGGTACATATAAAAGGAATATGTCAGTCATTTGTATTTACCACTTTAAATGCATAAATTGGTCAACGTTTGCCACCGGTCAGCGGTGAGCCCGGGTGCGAGGGCCCGTTTATGGCTGCTTGCAGCTTTCATTTGCTTTAGTAATCTTATTTAAAATGACATGAACTGTTTCACATCAGAGAAGAAGTGCTTCTTGAAGTTTAACAGAGTAAAATCTCATTTCATGAAGTACATGATATGACACGGCACACTACATCAGAGCTGGGAAACTTGGATCCTGGAGGTCCACTGTCTTGCAGAGTTAGCTCCAACCCTAATCAGCAATAGCTAATAAATGTATTTTAAGATCATTAGAAAGCTACAGGCAGGTGTGTTTAATTTGGGTTGGAGCTAAACTCTGCAGGACATTGGCCCTCCAGGACCCAAGATTCCCAGCCCCGCACTATGACACAAACCTACATCTACATCAAATGCAATATATCAATGTGTTTTTAAGTGTTTTCCCTTGTCAATGAATGATTTCTTGACATTTTCTGACAGATTTGTGATTTGAACATTGTCTTATATATGAATGGAGAGTTTTCTCTGTGATTCTGCACCATTGTTGCAATGGGGGGTGAGGGGTGGTCAAAAAATTTTTATCAGTAAAGTTTTCCCAAATAAACCAAAAATTATTATCATGTACCATCTAAATACATGCAGTAGAGGGTTAATGTTTTGCAGAAAGAGTGGTTTATTTGACAAATTGGTTTAGGCTATTGAGAATTTAGTTTAGAGAATGAGCACTGTAAGTCACTTTGGATAAAACTTCATGACATTATTTGATGATGCTTTTGAAGCTTTCAAAAGTCGGGCTCCACTGACTAGTGATGTTTTATTAACTAATTTCAGGAGGAGCATGCACAGATAATTAACATGGCCAATCCATCATCAGCAATCACATTCACTGTCCAATCAGCACAAGAGAGAATCCCTATAAATAACAAATGGTCCTACCTTCATCATCTCTCGTCTTTTCAGCACTATTCAGCTGGGCCTTCTCTTGCTAAAAATAGTTAAATGACTTTTCAACATCATTGGATGCTAATGTCATTATGTGACGCAAAGTGCTTAGAAATAAGCACTGAAATTACTGAAATAAACTGTTTTTTGGTTCTTGGATAACAACATCATATACAAAAAAAGATGAATAAAATAATAATAATAAATAAATAATAAATGAATAAAAATAAAATGAGCAATGTCATAAATGAGCAATTATTGAACAAGTGCAACCCGCAACTTAATTCATATGGGAAGTGCGTACTGCTAGGCACCTCTCTCAAAGTGTCTAACATTACCAGCCGATGTGCCTCTTGGATGGCTATCTGTTTCAGTACTTTCTCCCCTTTTTGCAGTTAAGAGAAAATACATGCCTTTTTTCATTTGTAACTTTTTTTAAAGATTGATAATATTTTTTATTTTTTATTTATGGCTACATTTTGTTGCTGGTTGCTTTGAAAAAAAACAACAACAAGTTGCTAGGGTAGCCTGAGAAATTCCTAAATCCAGCAAACAAATTGCTAAGTCAATGCTGCAGGCTACCCTTACATTTCAGCATGTCTTACCAAAAGTCAAAAACCGGTCCTACAGCTACTGCAGCAGAAGGAAGCACGAAACTGCCTCCGCTCAAATGCAGGCCCTCACATCTCAGATCTTCCATCTACTACCCCTAACCTTTTTTCCTTTTCAGCGGCCTCCAGCTACCTTAGCGGACACTAGCGCGAGGCTGTCCAACTGTAGCGCGGTTATAGGCGTAAAGGGCGCAAGCCCCAGTGCCCACAATTCCACCCCCCCCCCCCCTTCTTCCACCCCAAAAGGTGTCCCTAGCATGAGCATGCCTATTCTGATGACACACGCTTCAATGCCCACCATTTTTCCCTCTCTTCTCTTTCTTCATTCCCAGGAGCTGTCACTAGTGTGAGCATACCTCCGCTGATGATGTAAGCTTCAACGCCTGCCATTCCCCCTCTCTTCCCTTCTCTTTCTTCTGCCTCAGGAGCTGTCACTAGTGTGAGCATGCCTCCGCTGATGATGCAAGCTTCAACGCCCACCATTCCTCCTCTCTTCCCTTCTCTTTCTTCTGCCTCAGGAGCTGTCACTAGTGTGAGCATGCCTCCGCTGATGATGCAAGCTTCAACGCCCACCATTCCTCCTCTCTTCCCTTCTCTTTCTTCTGCCTCAAGAGCTGTCACTAGTGTGAGCATGCCTCCGCTGATGATGCAAGCTTCAACGCCCACCATTCCTCCTCTCTTCCCTTCTCTTTCTTCTGCCTCAGGAGCTGTCACTAGTGTGAGCATGCCTCCGCTGATGATGCAAGCTTCAACGCCCACCATTCCCCCTCTCTTCCCTTCTCTTTCTTCTGCCTCAGGAGCTGTCACTAGTGTGAGCATGCCTCCGCTGATGATGCAAGCTTCAACGCCCACCATTCCTCCTCTCTTCCCTTCTCTTTCTTCTGCCTCAGGAGCTGTCACTAGTGTGAGCATGCCTCCGCTGATGATGCAAGCTTCAACGCCCACCATTCCTCCTCTCTTCCCTTCTCTTTCTTCTGCCTCAGGAGCTGTCACTAGTGTGAGCATGCCTCCGCTGATGATGCAAGCTTCAACGCCCACCATTCCTCCTCTCTTCCCTTCTCTTTCTTCTGCCTCAGGAGCTGTCACTAGTGTGAGCATGCCTCCGCTGACGATGCAAGCTTCAACGCCCACCATTCCTCCTCTCTTCCCTTCTCTTTCTTCAGCCTCAGGAGCTGTCACTAGTGTGAGCATGCCTCCGCCAGTAATTCTGACAGCCACCTGTCCTCCTCCCCAGGCCTGCTCTCCCTTCTCACTAGCCTCAGCCATGCCCCTACCAATTGCCCCGAATGCTCCGGCATTGGAAATACCCCCACGGCCAACTCCATCAGGACCCAGATCCAGTCAGAAATTCGGAAAGTCGGCACCAGAAGCGGAGCTGCTCCCAACCCCAGTACATCCTTATTCAGTGCTGATATTCCCATAAACCACCCTCTGAGACCTCTCCTTGAAGCTTCAACAGCATGGAAATGTTTTAAAACATTCCACTCTGCTTACAGTCTACCGTTTCCCGACTTTTTTTCCCCTGCCTGCTATCACCTCATGCATCTGTCATCTCAACATCAACAAAAACCTCCAAATCAGCTCAATTAAAGTATAACTAAGCAGAAACCAAATTTTCCTTATATTATTATATGATTCACCTTCACCTCAATAACCAATTCACAGGCCTCTAGACATTTTACCACACTGCTGCAACAGTTTCGCTCCCGCAGGAGCCTTTTCTATTCTGCCACCGCAGTTCCTGCAGGAACCCCTCCCGTATTTCTACAGCAAGGCCTGCTACTACAACCAATGTCCAGCATCCCTTCAGCCTAAGCTAGGCAAATTTTGGGGGGTTATCAAGCTTCAATCTGGCTGCTGTCCTGCAATTAATAACCTTTTTGGGGGAGCGCTTTGGGTTCGGGCCAAGTGACGAGCTTGGAGCCCTCTCCCCGGGCAGGGGGAGTGCCCCGGGCTTAGGAAAGACTACTAAGCTCGGAGCCCTCTCCCAGACAGCACGCCAAATACGCATAACCTTTTACTGTTTATTATCTGTAAGTGTGAACTCGTGAAATAAAGTATGGACGGATTCCAGCAGATAATCTTTCTCTCATTGCTGATGAAGAGGCCACAGCATTAATCAGAGGCATCAAGGGCAGGTGGAGTGACATTTCCAGGATGCTGCTTTTGACTCTCCATCCTCACTGCTCACACCAGTCTGCAAACATTTCAGATCATACAAAACTACACAAACATAATACAAAAGCAGTCATTTTAACAGCACAATGTTATTTGATTTCTTTATTAGAAGTAACAAAATTATCTTTATATTTTTGTTTCAGGCCTTCCTTTTTTGCACAAAGGTCTTCAGCAAATGCACAGAAATCAAGAATGAAAGAAGTGCTGTAATATCTCTATTTGAAATTACAATAATTGAAATAAACTAAAACTTAAGATTTAAAAGATGTTTTATTGATGTCTGTAATGTACTCACTCAAATACTTTCTTCATCAGTCACTTTGCACCAGATAAGTACCAGAGGCGGACAATCCATGTGCCATGAGTAAAAGTCCTCCCCAGTATTTTGTTCCAATCACCTGGATTTGAGAATTAGCACAGTTTTTCAGCAGGAGGTCAGAGATGGGGCCAAGTCATTCCTTTCGAGTCACAAGCAAGTCTCGAGTCAAATCCAAAGTCCCCAAACAGTTAATGAGATAATTATGAAATGATGATTGTGCATTAGTGATGAACACCTGCTGTTTTTGAGAATTATGGAGGATCAGATGTGGATGTTTTATTAGTTAAAATGATGTCACCGTCATGAAGATCAGTGTGTTTGCTTTAGTTGGGCTCTTCAACCTTAACTTCTTGTGTTAGATCTTTCTGTAGCAGCACATGTGGTGTTGTGAAATAGTGAGATCAGTGCTGAGAAGATATTAGCTGCTTTTATATGATGAGATGGTCATCATGAGCTGGCTGGAAAACAAAGTAACTTTACACATACAAGTTTATGTGTTGTATAATCAACCCTGTAGAGCTACAGTATGCAAACAGAATATTAATCAAATAAATGTGGTTATAAGAAAACTATGTAGTGCATACTATTCACTGAATAACACTGATCTCCAGTGCTACTTAGACACACACAGACATCAAGAACCAGCATATGAATCTCAACAATGGTGACAATTTATTTATACTGCAGTGCATGATGGGAATTTTTACTATGGTGTTACCCAGCATAAAACATTTTGTTGATTGTCACCATTGTTCAGATTCATATGCTGGTTCTTGATGTCTGTGTGTGTCTAAATAACACTGGATTTTTTTTTATTAATAATATTTACAAATGTTAGAACAACATGCTGTTTGTATGGTGTAGTTTTATAGGGCTGATTGTACAACACACATATACATTCATATTTACAACTTTTTAGATTGTTTTCTAGCCAGCCCATGACGGCCATCTCATCATATAAAAGCAGCTAATATCTTCTCATCACTGAGCTCTGATCTCACTACTTCACAACACCACATGTGCTGCTACAGACAGATCTAACATGAAAAGTTAAGGGTGAAGAGCCCAACTAAAACAAACACTGATCTTCATGACGGTGGCATCATTTTAACTAATAAAACATCCACATCTGATCCTCTGTAATTCTCAGTAACAGCAGGTGTTCATCACTAATGCACAATCATCATTTCATAATTATCTCATTAACTCTTTGGGGACTTTGGATTTGACTCGAGACTTGCTTGTGACTCGAAAGGAATGACTTGTTCCCATCTCTGACCTCCTGCTAAAAAACTGTGCTAATTCTCAAATCCAGGTGATTGAAACAAAATACTGGGGAGGACTTTTACTCATGGCACATGGATTGTCCGCCTCTGATTATTTTTGCATGGTTTTACTCATTTTGAATGGATAATTTGTAAGCATCTAATTTGATTAAATCTAGTAAATTCTTATGTGTTGAATTTAATTAATAATATTGCTTGTAATCTGTTGCCTTAATTTTATTGAGTAAATACAATGCATCACTTTTTACAGTGTACTATATAGTTATAGGTAGGCATATTAGAATGCAAACTAAGTATATATTCGTGGAAGTATGCGGAAAAAGCAGCATTGGTTTTCCTGCAAATCACATGACTTTCAGAAAATGGGTGTTGGCTTCAGTATAAATAAGTGTGTTGTTCTAGCTATTTGTCCATTTTTTCCACCTTAGCTGAAGAAGGACAGACTGTTTAACACGCATCATATAGTAAGTAGATCCATTTTTAATAACTAATTAACTTCTGAACTTATATATATATATATATATATATATATATAGAGAGAGAGAGAGAGAGAGAGAGAGAGAATGCTTTAATGTACAATACAGATTTAAACATTACTGCTGAAAATATAAATTTGGATGCATAATTTTCCCTTTTTCTATTTTACAAATGGTCAGAAACTTAAAATCTTTTTCATAAAGTAAAATAAAAAATAAAGATTCTTGCCAGGCTTCCTTGGAAGAACAAACTCAGGAGGATGGAGCAAACAATGTGTTCTTGAAATGTGCTGCATTCTTTTATCTGCTGACCATCTTAAAACTACACATGCAAATGTGCTGAAGCAGGTTGGAAAATTTGTGAGTGAGTCCCCAAGAGCAGGGTTGAAGACCTCTGCAATAGAATCAAAACATTCATGACATGAGTCTAAAATACTAAATTCCTAAATAAGAATTTATTGTAGTCTAAATGACATCTACATGCTACAAGATATCTACATGCCCAAATTCAGTTATAGTGATAGAGTCACCTGCTGGCAACAGGAAGTGACATGTTTTATGCTGTAACAAACTCCTACTAGAGATGTAATGATATCAACATTATGTTTGGTCAGTTTAATTTAAAAGCCTTTGTGATGTTAGATCTTGTGTTTTCATTGAAGGGTGTGTCCATGGTGGCATGACAAATTTTGATGTTTCGCCATGGGAACAGAAGTTGTTATAACTCTGCCATTCAATGTCTGATCTGCCCCAAACTTCACAGGTTTGGTTTGATAACAGTCCTGGCCTGAACTCATCTAAAAGCCAATATTCCATTATAATCATAGCGCCACCTGCTGGCAAGAGGAAATGACTTCTTTTACACTAACCTTAACCTACAATGTTCAATCTGCACCAAACTTTTTTTGTTTGATAACACTCCTCACCTGAAGACATCTACATGCCACAAGACACCAATTTATATCAACATATTATTATATTAGGGGTGTTGTGATATACCGGTATTGACGATGACTGATATTCAAATCATGAAATATCGACATCGTATTAATTGGTAATAACCACAATATTTAAAATGAACAAGACAAGAGCCTACTCCAGTGCCAGTACCTGGTTCACCTCCCAGATGGCAGTATTGTGCCTTAACGCTGACACCTGTCAAACAAGAAGAAGACGCAGCACACAGCCGTGCTACTCCCCTCTACTGTCCCCTTTTCCTAAATAATAGCAATGTAAATTGGACAATAAACATGTCGGATGGACTTAGGTGACCATTTAAAACACCAGTGTCCAGACAAACTCTTTGCCTTTGACCGCCAGAACTTCCCGCACAGATCTCTTGCCGAACAGCTTGACCAGTCTTTGTCGCAGACGATCAACTCGCACTCTCCAACTGCGCAGTGTTCTTGCCATCATAACTCTCAAACTAACTGAAGAGCTTCGTGACACAGCCGCCATCTCCGAGTCTTGTTTACGGCCCGCAAACGTAGTCACTCGGAAGAGCATCCAGCCTCGCTGGCAAAACTAGGCAACACCCGAAGGCCCACCAACCAGTTTCAACCATCCAGTCATCACCAAAGTAGTTTCCCAAAAGACGCCATCTGAGACTGATCGCCAACCAATCAGGAGCCATACAATTCCTCTGCTAAGATGAGTCCATCACGGAAAATCATAGCCAGATTCCTGCCTTTATGAATATTAACACACACACACACACACACACACACACACACACATATATATATATATTTATATAGATATATATAGATATATATATACAACTGCATACACACCGGCCCAAGTCACCGAGGGTGCTTCTGAAATAAGTGAGGTTGCTTTAGCCTTAATGGACATCTATTTTGACATATGGTATTTTGTCCAGTCCACTGTTATGATTATCACTATGTCTATCTTTGCTATTTCGAAAGATAATCCCCCATTTGTCACTCTCAAAACATTGCAGCATGTTCGCCACATCGGTCCTTTTAGCAGCAAGAATACCAAGACTTTTATTAAAATTCTGAATGGATTATATAGTCAAGAAAGCACGCAAAGAGTGTTCCTTAAAGCTGTCACTCAGTTTTGTTGTGTTTTCCTAAATTTCCATTATTGGCTAATCAAGGAATCTCTCTTTACACTGCACAATAAATCTCCTATTTACATGATGTCTACTGTGGCGGGAGGACACGGGGGTGTGGCGTCAGGCCTTCGAGAGGTTTTTATTAAACAGAAATACAAAATAAAGTGTCCAAAATGGGGAAAAATAACAACAGTGTCCAAAATAAAAAGGGGATCTGGTGTCCTTGTCGTGATAGGAACGATGAAGGAGGGGTAGTGTCCGATGAGGAAGGGTCCAGCAAGGGGCGGAGTCCGGCGGCCGCACGCGCTGGGGCGGCGCCGTCATCTGCGCGGCTTCGTCCTCCCCTGCCCTCGGCACGGCCAGGGAGGGATCTGACGGCCCGCCATCCTGGCCTGATGGCCATCTGGTTGATGCGGCACTCGTCCTTCTCTCGACGCTCACCTTCCTGGACCCACGAGGACACCAGCGTGCATGCACGGGGAAGAGACCGGCCTTCTGAGGAGAGGCGTTCGCGCCATTTAAACAGCGGCGGTGATGAGGCTTAACGCACGTCAGGTGCGCCTCATCACACGCCGCTAGACGTGGTTGATTGGCACCTCTCCTCTCCCACATGCCCACTCCCGTCGTGGTGAAGGGCGGCGATAATGGGACGGGGTGTTGATGATAAATAGGGGGGAGGCAACCGACTCGTCACATCCCCCCCCCAAGCAACATCCCCGTCAACTGGCCGCCGCCGCCCACACGGGAGTGTTACCTTCCTCAGCCAGGCTCCAAGCGGTCGGAGTGGGTGGGGATATCTCTCCGGGCAGCTCTCCCTCTCGCAATGCACCGGAACAGGGACGGAAAAAAACAGGAATTAGTTGACGGCCTCAACCAACCACAGGATAAGTGACTATAAACGAAAGATTACTTACCCCTTTTGTGTAGCTGGGAGGCCATCTCCCTCAGCTCTCCGTCACCTGTCCGGGATCTTCCAATCTTTTTTTGCGAGTGAGAGGGAATGACGTCATCCGGTGGTTCCCCACTGTGCTGTCTCACCTTCCTAAACCTACGAAGACACCAGCGTGCATGCACAGGGAAGAGACCGGCCTCCTGAGGAGAGGCGCCCGCGCCATTTAAACAGCGGCGGTGATGAGGCTTAACCCTCTGGGGTCGACGGTCGCGCCGGCGCGACCAGCTCACTTTTTTTAAGATCAGTGCGAAAGAAACTAAAAATGCTCTGTCGATATTAGTCACACAAATAAGAGTTATACATCATTCGAAATGGTTAAGTGTATACTTTTTTTTGCGTACACTCACAATAACAACTGAACTCTGTTCTTTTTTTAAATAAAGAAAACAGACAAGGTGTTTTTTCTGTCTTCAGCGTCTCCGCGCACCGCAATTAGAAACGCTTCAATAAATTTGTCTTTAACTCGGTGGAGGCTCAGCACACAGACAGTTTACATACAAGAATAGAAAGCTTGATATCTCTACTTTTAAATAAAGCAAGTCTTGTCGAAAATAAATGTTCTGTTATAAAGTAATCCGTATGAAACCAACAGCATATGACTGTTTCACTTGAGTCTGAGGTAGTTTTATTAGCATTATTTCTACTGCAGTACCAGGGGTAGTTCAGTTTTTGCGATCGAGTAAATGCACAGATATAATAATTCACTGATGTAATTGTGTTTACATCGCCATAAAATTGAAGTATATATACTTGTTTGACGTTACAAAATCAGTTGTTTTTGTTATACATGGCTATTAGTGATTGATAGTAGTAATAATAATATAGTTTCTTTTATTTTGTTATCAGCATTTGTAAGTGCACTGTAATCTAATATTTCTAAAATCTAATATTTTATTGATGTAATTATGTTTACATGGTCATAATTCAAACAGTATGTGTACTTGTTTGGCATTACAGAAACAGTGATAATAATATAGGTTCTTTAATTGTTATCTGGATGATCACCCTTTTTTAGCAGATTTGATAGTGAAAAGTGTTAATATATCTTCACATTTTTAGCACAGCAAGCAAGGCACAACACTTTTCCACATAGAGGAATTACAATAAAATAGATGAAAATCTTTGAGCATTCTCACATTCTTTCTTCACAGCACTCCAACTTGATGGGCGAACATTAGCTTTGATAGGGGAACATTAGCCATTGTGGGAGTGTCTTTTGTCTCTCCTTGTGTGAATTACATGAATATTCAGAGCTATTAACACTCCCATGAATATGGCAATGCTGACCAAAAACTTACTTTCAAAATTCAAATCATTATATCATTGTTTGTGATGAAATGGTCAGAATGATTCTCACATCATTGTGAAGTAAATATTCTAGCCTACAAGACTGATTACTTTTCGTCAGAACTATTCAGTATGTGTTTTAAGGCCATACTTTAGCTAGAATTTTTTTCCTAAAATGTGCTAACCACGCATAATATTTTTTTTCTACAAAATGCAAACATGTACATCCATCTTTCTCACATATTATTGTAGCACAGTTTGTGGTGAATACAAAAAAATACATATGGGCAATTAGTATGTTATAAGTGGCTGAAATAAGCACAAATGTCCAGGCATGTCAACACACCTCAAGGGGCCCAAAATCACCTCAGACCCCAGAGGGTTAACGCACGTCAGGTGCGCCTCATCACACGCCGCTAGACGTGGCTGATTGGCACCTCTCCTCTCCCACACGGCCACTCCTGTCAGGAGCCTGGTGAAGGGCGGTGATTATGGGACGGGGTGTTGATGATTAATAAGGGGGAGGCAACCGAATCGTCACACTACATACTTTGTTATAATGAGAGGATTAGCTTGCAGAACTCAGGACTGAACAAAAATGTTGGCATTTTGAGCAATGAGTGGATTCTGACTGATCAATCAATCATTTATTTCTATAGCACATTTAAAAACAACACCAGTTGACCAAAGTGCTTTACAGACCTAAAATCTGTTAAAAAACACAGACAGACAGACAGACACACACACACACACACACACACACACACACACACACACACACCATAACACAACACAAAGCACTAAACAAGCTCTATAAAAACTAAGAACAGTTAAAAGCAGCAGAGAACAGATGATACAAGAGTCTGGTGTGAGGTGGCTGCTGCTTATTTTCATTTTGTTGTTAATGTTTATTTTGTAATTACATTTGCCACTTCCCGCAAATATTCTTCTTCCCTGAGTCTTGTTATATACGTATATATCATTAAATCATCCTGGCTACCCATTTTGAAGAAAAGAGAAACACAAGAACTACAACTGACTTCAGCCACAGCCTTGAATGGAATCAACTGAAAATAAAAAATATATAGCTGCATGCAGCAATTACGGGGCCAAGCACTAGGCAAGGGAAGCATGAGACCAACTGCAGCAATGAGTAATTAAAGCCATTTGAGGATGATTTTAGACAAAATGGCTAAAAAAACAAAATACAACCTGTACTAATGTGATTTATTGGCTTATCATGTTTGACTAATAGGTGGCAATGTTATTCTGTGTGAGTTGACAACAGCACACACAAAGTTTGGCGTCAATATGCCAAAGCATTGCAGAGATACATCCTCAGGTGTCATTTTGGTATCATGCCTCAAATTCATTGTTGTGGTATGTGAGAACGTTTTGTTTATCAACACAAAATCCATAACTTTTTGTCAGCATAGTCTGTGGATGATCAGATTCGATTTTGGTGACAATGGATCAACAGTCTAGGAGGAGTTCGAAAAAGTAGGTTTTTAAAGAAAATCAAAATGGCGGACAAGAAGTTTGGTTGACTATGGCAAAATTGGTATCACTGTTCTCAGCATGACCGAAGGAGTCTATTAATACCGGTCTTATTACAATAGACAAAATTCCCATTTATTTAGCATTTATTTGAAATTTCATTATAACTTTTCACCACCAATGCATTGATAACAATGTTGCATTTTGTATCATAATACTCTATTGTAGTCAATGGCAATTTCATGTTTTGTCAATTATAGCACCACCAAGAGGCACAATCCCACCAAATTTTTTATGTGTCATTAGAGTGTGCCCAAACATCCCAAATAGCACACATACGTCTGCAAGATGTCTGTTAATGATCTCTTGATCTGGAAAGATGTCAGTTTTACATACATTCTAAATCATAAAGATCATATTAGACATCTGATATGAAACGTCCAATAGACGTATTACAGATGAACAAATTATGTCTTGCAGATGTAAATGTAGATGTCAAATAGACGTTTCTGAAATATATGCATGCTATCAGGGATGTGTGTGAAATTTGGTGAAAATATCTCATTTTGTTTTGGAGTTATAGGCATTTTTATATATGAGAAGAGAAAAAAATGACCGACTGCTGACTTTGTTTGTATTTTAATTTTTTTTTGTTTGTTGGCACTGTTGAAAACTTAATTTCTTCTTTAAGTAAAGATCCAGGAGGCTTGGGATATCTTTCAAGCAGAAGTTACTCTTTATTGAAGAACCTCGCTTGTGTGTTTGTGTAGTCCATCCAAGTCTAAATTAGGCAGTGGTACAAAGTAACTTATACCTTTCAAGGGGGAGGGATTACATATAGGTGGAGACAAATCTAAACAAATCATACAAATGTAGTACAGGTTTCTGCCCGTTACCAGATTGTTCCCATCCCTGATCTCATCAGCATAACAGTGTCCTTCAAATGCGTAGGTGCTAATCCAATCATCATATCTACTCAAAGACTGGGGCAGAGGCACCAAAAGCCCTTACAAACAAAAGGTGTGAGTCTCAGTAGTTGGCTCATTTGATTTACAATAAGAGAACAGGAACTGGCAGGAACATCTTGCTACAAACATTGCTTAAGAGAATCATTTGTCTGCATATTGACCTTAAATGCTAAATACAATGTACTTCATCTTAGTTTTCCATATGATGTTACATCAGAACATAGGATCAGCATATCTTAAACAGATTCTTAAATTTGTAATCCTACAGCACATATTATCAAGATTTTGGCAAATGGTCATTGGCATATAGCCGACATGCTATGTTTTTAAATTTCTTACTTTGGTTTCAAGTCAATCAGAATAACAGTTTCTAAGATATTGGCAAATGTTTTTAAGTGCCAATAATGCAACATTGCACAAACCATAAGGCAAAACCTGGCATGTTTGGTATCGCTGGACTCGGCAAGGATTCAGGAGTCTAAAAAGGTGACACCTGTGAAAATAATTCGACCACACCCAATAAGCATATGCATGTGAATATTTGATTTTGCCACTAGGTGGCGCTGGCTTGAAACTTCTCAGGCTCCTTCAGGGCATCGTGCTGATGACCCATACAGAGTTTTGTAATAATACGTCAATGCGTTCATAAAATATTGCATTTTAATACAAAATTCTAAATGGCCGATGCACAAAATGGGACATGGGAAAATTGGGTATCGTTCGACTCAGCATGATGTACCAAAAGAGATTTTGGCCAAATCATTCAGAAGTTCTAAGCTAAAATGACCATTTTTTATATCTCCTGACCACTAGTTGGCACTGCACTGAAGCACTGCAGGTAGTCTCAGGTCATGTTTGTTATAACACACACCAAGTTTGGTCTCAATATGCCAAACCATTACGGAGATATAGCCTCACATTCATTTTTGCACGCTTTACGTAGAATTCGTTCACCCATTATTCGAAAACGGTTGGACGAATCAACTTGAATTCCATAACTTTTTGCCAGCATGGTCTGAAGATTATCTGAGCCAATTTTGGTGAAAATCAGACAAACCGTCTAGGACGAGTTTGAAAAAGTAGGTTTTATGAACTATTAAAAATAGGGAAAAAACTAACTAAAAATTACGATTATCAATTGTTGTTTTTCATTCGACTTGGTATGAGCCAAGGAATCAGAGGGAAAAAAAATTTCTTCTGTGCCTTATGGATCTAAAGTTATTAGCATAAAAATGTGAAACTTTGGACAAGTGGTGGCACTAAAGAGTTTGAATTAGACTCCAAATTCACTACAGTTAAAGTTGAGAGTGTCCTCTATCAGTTTGCCAAATCAAAACAACTTTCCCACAAGCGGTTCTGTGGGCTGCCATAGACTCAATGGTGGAAGAAGAAGAATGCCAACGGTTTTGGTGCTTGGCCCCTAAAAACACAATACCACCATAATTCTGGGCAAGGTTTGTTTTAGTTTGTCTCTTAACCCTTGTATTACTTCAAATTTAAATTCAAGTAATTTGCTTACCAGAAATTGTGATTGCTGTTTCACAGCAAACATTTGTGCATTGCTGAATTAAACCTTAAAGTAGCAGGTTAACTTACACTTTCTGCTTATAACTCATGATGAACATCATGAAGTGCTTTCTCTTTGGTTTATTGACTGACATTTAGCTATTACAAAACAGCTATATATGTGTGTGTGTGTGTGTGTGTGTGTGTGTGTATATATATGTATACACACATTAGGGCTGGTAATTTAATGCATTAATTACATTAATTATGGTGAAAAATAATGTGTTAAAATTATTAACGCATTTAACACACTTGCCACAGACAAACGTGGATCATCTGACATTTTATACAGTTGATTGACAAATATGAGGCAGTGCAACAACTCACTGCGTGATAGAGCCTAGAGAACTAAAATTCAAGATATGGGACAGAAAATACCATTGAGTTTTTGTCTCATATCATATAGTTAGGCAATATCACACGAGCAATAGGCTACAAGTGCAATATCATACCAGTGAAAATGTGATACAGATCTTACAACAGTTCAGTAAGTAAGAAGTTATTTAGACACAATGTTGTCTGTTTTGCTCAATTTGGCCAAGGAAAATATAAGGACAAAGGAGAACTGTTCATCTCCGAGCTGCTGTGCAAAACACAGCGGCACGTTGAATAATTAGGTGAACCATTTGGCGCATTGGATTTGAAGCAGCGCTGCACAGACCCTATCGGTGTATGCCATCAAAGTACCGCGAAAGCGATTCAAAAGCATGGAGCCATCTGTTCTATAGCTTTTGCAGTACTTTGATGCAGAGGTGTAATCCTGTTTGTGTCCCCTCCACTTTCAAATTCATTTGTTAAATTAATGTCTTGTATTGTTGAATGCACACTCAGCACCATCGAGAGTTTCACATGATCATTTAAATGAAACCGAAAGTAAAAGGCGCATGCGCATTCAAAAGCAATTTTAATACCCTGCGTTTAGAGAGCGACTCCCAATGCGCACAAATTAGGCTACATGACATATCTAGGCTGTTATTAGTATGTAGGCTATAATAGGCTGTGTTGTCTATAGCTCTGTATCATGCTTAAAAAAATTTTGGTTTCTATTTGCACTTTGAAAATTGACAGAGCCTACAAGATACGTTCAAACAATGCAAAATGCACATGCAGACCATGCGGGCATGTATTTGGTCTTTGAGAATTTTTAAAAAATGTTTAAAAATCTTGACCTCATCTAGTTCTTGTGAACTCCTGTCTCATCTTGTCTCTTGAATTAAATGTCAGAGTTAATGATAATCAAACAACAAAAGACGAGGAGAAAGTCAATCCCTGCGCTTGACAGAATAGCATTTGTAGCTTTTATAAGAATGTATGTAGTGAAAATTGTGCCCTACCATCACATTCCCATCAATGGGCCATTCATGAAGAACCATTTAGTGAATGCTCTGGACACATATCATACATCAATCAAATACTTTTACTTCAAACTTGCTAAAATCCCACCCTCAGCCCCAGGGCCGCATTAACACTGTAAGGGGCCCCTGGGCTTTACCTCTTGAGGGGCCCTTTCTTCAACAAGAACTAGTCTACATTCACTAAATGTTGATAATCACAAAGCACAAGTCACCAGCCTTTAATTTTGCAGTAAAAAATGCCATTAACAAAACCTAAAGGTTTGTCATATAAATTATACACAAATATCACTGCATGAACTACACACATGCACATAGTCAAATGTCTTTCTGCTTGTGGATATTTGCAGTTTTTAAATTATTAATTTACCTTGATAATAGTAGACAACTTTTCTTGAACAGAAAAATAAGAGTAGGCAATGCTATTTTACATTTGATAATTCAGTTTCTGACATGAACATCTACAAACTCCAAAACCTAAAGCTTTGTTTAATTTTTATCTTTGTTCTTTTTATTTATTTGAGCTATTGCTTACAATTTGTTCATTTGTTCTTACTGACTCTGTCTTCATTTGGAATCGAGAATTGTAAAATTGACACTATTTTATGTTTTTGTGTCAGGGCAAGTAAAAATTTCAACCACTGTTCAGCCCTTATGGCCAAATCACATGTGAACCTTGAGTTGCCTCACGATTTGATTTGATTATGATGATGCATCACAATGCATCTTTTTCACCAACTAATTACCTAGTAAATTAATACCCAAAATAAAGCTATTTATGTCATTTTACCTTTGTTATTAAAAATAAACACAAAGATACAAATAAAAAAGGGGAGCAAACACAAAGTAGGCCTATGAAAAAAATGGAATTAGCAATGCTTCTAATTTACAGAGGCATTTAAGTTAGAATAATACAGAAATAAAATAATCAAATGTAAGTATAATTATTGCATTATATTTAGTATATTAATTTAATTTAATAAAGCTACAAAGGTTATTCAGTCAAGAGCAGTGAGTATCCCTCTTTTCTTTCGTTGTTTAAGGGGCGCCAGCTTCCTTTGAAATATGTTTGATTATTGTGCCTGATGCGCCCACGACCGCTCCGTTCCTCCACCCAAGTAAGAGGATGCCGACAGTGACAGAGATGCTGGCTGTTCATACGCGAGAGCATCAGGGGAGGCAAGCCGAGTGGTAAAATAATAATAATAATAATAATAATAATAATTATTGATTACTAATTTGAATCAGTACATTATAATAAAAACAATACCTTACTTCTCCAGGCACCACTACACCACTGGATATGACTATTTAATTACATTTATGCAGAATCATCCACATTAGTATTGCGATGCATCATAAAAATAATTAGGCTATATTCCACAGCTGTACTGTGTAGTGGCTAACTAACAACTGCGAGCTCACCGGTTAAGATGGAAAAGTAGTTAAATATTTGACTAACTATAGCCTACTGTATCTAACTACTGATCTGCATCAGCATCTTCTCCTAGCCCTTATGCCGTGAGAAATGGAAATGATGGGCTTTGGACATTTACAAAATGACATATCTGAAAATAACAGAAAAGCTCAGCTGAATTAAGAGTGAATTTGAATTGCAAATCATTAAAACTTGCAAAAAGACCGAGCAATGCCCTTGTCTTGCCACCGTTTAAATGCAGAATCTAGTTTTGCAGAGAGGAATGCATATTTTTTTCTTCTTTTGGTGATTCTGCTTGTTAACATCAGATCAGGTGATTGTGTGATTTTTTACACATTAATGTGTTAACTATTTTAACACACTGCTGTTGTGTTAAGAATAACACAGAATGTGTTGTCCCTAACTAGACACACAGATGTGTTAAATATAACACAGGTTGTGTTGTTTTTAACACATCTGACTTTTTAACACACTAAATGTGTCATAAATTGTAAATTATGACACACTAGTGTGTTAAATATTTTAAAAATGTCAACTTGTGTTAAGACAAATATCACACTGGTTAAATTTGAAATTAACACATAAATTGTGTCCTTAACTAGACACACAGATGTGTTAAATATAACACATGTTGTGTTATTTTTAACACATCTGTTTTAAGAGTGCAAGTGTCCAGACCCCGACACGAAACACAACAAGACCTGAGTGCAAGAAACAAGGCACACAGACAACATGAAAACAAGACATGACGGGAGTGTCAGGGCTCTGTCACAAAACCACAAGAAAACCAGACTGAAGTGACAAAACCCTGACACAGAAAGCCTTCAGATTTCATCAAAAACATTTTAATTTGTGTTCTGAAAATTAACAAAAGTCTTTCAGGTGTGGAACAAAATGAAAGTGAGTAATGGCAGAATTTTCATTTTTGGGTAAATTCTTTAATATGCCAAACCACAAAACGTACATTTCATCCAGTCGACTCAGTCTCAAATGTGTGCCTATAAAAAGAAACTCTTATGTATTTTAAATTTCTCCACAATTCAGTTAGTTCACTGTTTAACCTGCCCGTGTCTCCTTGTTTGATGTTGCACTGTGATGTTTTTTATGTATTAAACATGAGTCTAATGTCTAAATTTGCTGAATATGTTTTTTCTTGGTTAAAAATGACTGATATAGAATTCATGTACAAATTTGACTACTGCGCAATAATCTATGTTCAGAGATCTGGCCGGTTAATGCCAGTAATGTAGAAGTTGTTAAGTTAATTTAATTGATTTGGTCTCCTTGAATTTCAATTACATTGAACTGACTTAAACACTCAAGTTGAATCTAGTATAACTTACAAATAAAAGTTAAAATTGCTTAAATTATTTTTATGAATTAAAGTAACTTTAAAACAAACTGTCATGATGTTTTTATCATATCATATCATATCATATCATATCATATCATATCATTTTTGTTTTTTTTAAAGTGTATACAACACCACATATATTGCTGCAGAGAGAGATCTAGCACAGGAAGTCAAGGGTCAAGAGCCCAACTAAAGCAAACAATGATCTACATGATGGTGGCATCATTTTAATCAATAAAACCAACATCTGATCCTCTGTAATTCTCAATAAAGCAGGGTTTCATCACTAATGCACAATCATCATTTAATTAGTCACTTAATTATCTCAGTAACTTTAACTCTTGAGGATTTGACCTGAGACTTGCTTTTGAGTTGAAAGTCCAACCTCTGCTAATATGTGCCTTTAAGGTTGTACATGTACGTTGTGGGTGTATGGGATTGCCTGGATGAGTGTGAGATTTCCTGGCCTAAAATTTCAGTCAAGTCCTGCCCTGTTCTTCATGGTGGTTGTTCAGATTGATAGATTCATTAGCTAACAAAATTAAGTAAAATTAAGTTATTTTGTATTAATGTGTCAATATGACATGAGGTCCAGTTACCAGTAGGGCTGCAACAAACAATTATTTTGATATTCAATTAATCTAACTATTATTATTAATTGACTAACTGTTGATTATTTCACTGATTAATCAGTAGACTTTGTTTATTCAGCTTTTGCAATTAGTTAAAATATTGAGTTAGACATACTCTAACAAATAAAGGTCACTTAAGCTTTTGAAAATAATATGTAATTAATACAATTATTATACAATAAGTTGTTCATTAGTTAACGTTGTTGACTACATTATTAAACAGTATAGTTCTATTGTATACTTTACAGCTTTTATTAATCTTAGTTCATATTAATTTAATTCACTAATACATTATTAAAATCACTAAAGTTTAGCATTTACAAGTTAAAGTTATAACAGAAGATCAAGTTTCTACTTAATCAAGTTAATTCTAAATGAAACTGACAGACTATTTTTAATGTATAGTGTAATGCTGCTTGATTTATGGCTACCTATTGCATAAATTATGATATAAATAATCATGACGTGACTAGACTTTACTGGAGTACCGAACATCAGAGCCTGTGCAAGCTTCCACATCACTTTCACACTCCTGTCAGTTTTTGTTGTGTTTATTTTGTTATTGAGAGGAATGTCCACAACATATTTACATATTTATCAAAACGGCGCTTAGCAGCTTCAGGTTAGGCAGCATTTGCTCTGAAGTACAGCACCATACCAGTCAAACTGCATTATTGCAGGTTCTTACATTAGGTCATATAAGATCATACTCAACAACAAAAATACTTGCAGACAGTTTTTTACTGTTGACTAATTGTTTCAGATTTAAATGCAGACGTCAAATAGACGTCTCCGAGATGTACGTGTGCTATCAGGTTTAGCTATGTACGCAAACAAGTACACAGCAGAAACTCTCAGTGTTAAATTAGCACTCTCAGTGTTAATTTAACACTGAGTATGGACACATATAGTATTAGTAAGACACTGTAGTAGTATTAAAATAACACTGAGCAGTGTTGAAGTTAATGAGATAATTGGGTAATTAACAGCTGATAAATAAACATTAGTGTAGACATCTGATGATAACAAGCAGAATCACCAAAGGAGAAAATCAACATTTTTAAGTTACCATTACAGTGGTTAGTGTCTGCATTAGTTGAGATCTTGACCCTTATATCTTTAATATTATATCTTATAATAATTGGCTGATCATGGCTATGTTTTAACATCATATTTATTTCACCTAGCGTCTAATCTCAGAGTTTTCCTTTATTGACTATAACAGCCTTGTAAACCAACAGCAATAGATCCTGTATTGTCTATACATTTTAAAAAGATTTCTTTCAAGTAGCTCTGAATAAAAAAAATATATATATATAGTTTAGGCACACACAGACATCAAGAATCAGCATGAGAATCACAACAACGGTGAGCATCAAAAAGAATGTGGTAGCCAATCAAAACTCATCCGTAGTTCCCATCATGCATTGCCACATTGTCTTTCTATTTGTTTTGCGATGATCTGTTTTTTCCAAATATGCTGTTTATCACCATTGTTGAGATTCATACGCTGATTCTTGATGTTTGTGTGTGCCTAAAATAAATCTTTTTGAATAATAACTGTCTAAATGAAATTTCTCCAAAATGTATCGAAAATATAGGATCTATTGTTGGTTTACAAGGCTGTTAATATCAGTGAAGGAAAAGATTAGACGCTAGGTGAAATGATGATGTTGTTAAAACATAATCACCTAATGACTGCTGCTCTTGACTTGTCTGTCTGTTTAAACATAGACACAGCAGCCAAGCAAAATCTAATAATAAAGATATAAGGGTCAAGATCCCAACTAATGCAGACACTAACCACTGTAATGGTTGCTTAAAAATGTTGATTTTCTCCTTTGGTGATTCTGCTTGTTATCATCAGGTGTCTATACTAATGTTTATATATCAGCTGTTAATTACCCAATTATCTCATTAACTTCAACACTGCTCAGTGTTATTTTAACGCTACTTCAGTGTCTATATGTGTCCACACTCAGAGTGTTAAATTAACACTGAGCGATTTTGCTGTGTAGTCCTATGAAAATGAAATTTATTAATACAAGATGTTGCTATTTGCTATATTTTAACTGAAATTAATGTGTAAACTTGATTAACCATAAACCCTTAATTATTTTCACAAAAACAGCATTGTCAGTTAGGGGTTGAAGCATGAGTAATGTACAGTACAGTGTTCCAGTCATTGAACAATACTGAAAGAATGAGTTCACTTCCAGAACAAAAATGTACAGATATTGTACTTATCCTGTGTCATCCAAGATGTTCATGTCTTTCTTTCTTCAGTCAGTCTTCAGTCAAGAAATTATTTATTTATTTATTTATTTTATTGATTTTTTTTTTTTTTTTTTTTTTTTTGAGGAAAATATTTCAGGACTTCTATGGTGCCCCTAAATTTGAACTTTCAAAATGCAGTTTCAAATGGCTGTAACCAATCCCAGATAAGGAAGGTCTTATCTAGTGAAACAATTTGGTATATTCTTTTAAAATTATGTACAATTGATATACTTTTTAACCTCAAATGCTCATATTGTCTAGCTCTGTGTGAACTCGGTTTTTCCGGATCATGAGAGTTAGGGTACGTTGAAAAACTCCCATCTCATTTTCTCCTCCAACTTCAAAATCATCCTACATCGCTGCTTGAGTACCGACCCAGTGTTTACAAAGTGACCATGCAAAGAGATCAAATGGCCTTTACAGAAAAAGGTAAAACAATGATGCAAGACGATTTTGAAGTTGGAGGAGAAAATGAGATGGGAGTTTTTCGACATACCCTAACTGTCATGATCCGGAAAAACCGAATTCACACAGAGCTAGACAAGATGAGTGTTTGAGGTTAAAAAGTTTGCTTGTTTTTTTTTTTTTTTTTAGAAAATATCCAATCTTGTACCTTGCATTTTGGAAGTTCAAACTCGGGAGCACCATAAAAGTCCACTAAATGGAGGAAAATCCTGAAATGTTTTCCTCAAAAAAAAAAAAAAAAAATTCTTTATGATTGAAGAAAGAAAAACATGAACATCTTGGATGACAAGGGGGTGAGTATATTATCTGTAAATATTTGTTCTGCACAGTAAATTCCCCGGTGTTAAATCAACACCACTCTGTTCATATGGGAACCACCAGCAGGGTGTTAAAAGTAACACTAGCCCCGTTTACATGGAGCATTGTATTCCGATTATAATCAGTTTAAAAGTCCAATCTGAATGAAAATGCTCCATGTAAACACCTCATTCGGAACATTCTCAAACGCTCAAACCGATTGAAATTTCTATCGGATTGACAGGGGTGGAATAAACCTTTTCATGAACCGATTAAACAAAACCTTTCACCATGTAAACGGTCTGATCCGAATACATTGAGGTATCGTTCCTCTGTGCGTGCCTAGTTTGGACGTGCTGGGAGTGTGTCGTCACAATACAAAATGGCGGCGGCGGCGAAATCAAACTGGGGATATTCAGAAATGAGCGTTTTAATTAACATTTTGAAAGAAAATAATATAATTAACCGACTGGATGGTAGAAAGATTCAAAATGCGGACCTGTTTAAAACAATGCACGAGAAACTAAAAGAAGCTGGCGAGGACCGTGCGGTTGAACAAATTAAAATGGTGCCTCCACCTCATCTGGCATCCGTATGAAATCCCTTATCGGCCCATGTACCATTCCCTTACAGAAAACATATACAAACTTATGTACTGTGCTTTTGTTTACTCCGAATTGGTTTGCCACGAGACGATATTCTGCGCAGCTGCCAAGTTTGTATAAAACTATAGCGACGCGCATGATTAGGGGAATGGGATTCCTGACGGTTGCATCTTGTGGGGCAAAAAAATCCTCCACCAGTCCACATAAGGTTGTGAATGATTGGCGTGTCATGCAAAAGTTGTAGCTTAATTATCTTTGTAATTTATTTTATTCTCACGAGTTTCTTTTGTTTGCCACCATTGTTGAGATTCATACTCTGGTTGTTGATGTCTGTGTGTATTTGCCATCGCAAAGCTTTTGAGGTTATATCTGTTTCCACTAGATGGCACTTGTGTACTTAGACATTTTGGTAACTTTTTATTTGTTTAATTTGTATAATTTTAAATTTGGGTTATTTTGTAATGAGTATTGAGTTTTTATACTCTTCTGTATAAAAATTTCTGTTTATATGAGCAAGACTAATTCTTTCAAAGAATTTTAGGATATGTTTTTGTTTTATTCCCATCTTGCCTTTGTATGTCACTTCCTGTTTGGTCGTCTGCACAGAGAGATGGAACGAAAGGTTTAAGGTGTTTCAATTTATAATTCAAAGCCATCGGATCAAGAAACTTCAAGATACCCCCGCACTTAGCTCACTAGCAGGCAAAAGTGGTATGTGGATGTATTTTTTGTTCATTTTATGTACACGTTTAGTCGTATCTGTGCCTTTCATGTAAGTAATGTGTGACTGATGTTTGTTATATATTCGTCTTGTTTATTTAGTTCTACGATGTTGATGTAGATGTTGGTGTTGATGTCCGTGTCAAAGAGCGCATTAAACATCTGTAAAAAAGGAACCTCAGCCTTCGCGTTGTGACTAAGGGCGGCACACTGTGTGTGCTTAAACATATTTAATATATATCAAAACTCTTTTAAAACCAGTTAAATATGAAAAAAGAAATTAATTTTCATAACTATTTGACCTGAGGCACTGAACTCATTTAGAGTATAATTTCTGAATTATATTTATAACATGCATACATAACTTAAAGATTAAATAATCATCATCTGATAACTTCTGCTCTTTGTTTGTCTGGATGTTATAACTAACATGCAGCAAACCAACTCTAATGTTAAAAATGTAAGGGTCAAGAGACTAACTAATGCAAACACTGACCGCTATAATGGTTGCTTAAAAATTGTGATTTTCTGCTTTGGTGATTCTACATGTTAACATCAGGTGTCTTCAATAATGATCAATCATCACTTAATTAACCACTCAGTTACCTAATTAACTCTAACACTGCTTCAGTGTTACTTTTAACACCCTGCTGGTGGTTCCCATATGAACACCGATTTAACACCTGGGAATTTACTGTGTGGAAGTGAATTAATCCTTGAACATTTTCTTGGACTTTGTGTGTACTTGCATTCTGTACTATCTGACACAATTTGTGGTAAAATGGTATACATCTTCTGTGTTAAATTTGAGACCACATGTGTTGTCCCTAAGCAAGCACACTATATATATATTAAAATTCACAATGTGTTATTTTTAACACCTCTCTTTTTGCAGTGTACTAGATGCGATTTATTTTGAGTGATTAAATGTGTTTTCTGCTTACTGTTACAGAAAAGTATGGATAGTTTACGACCAGAATTGTCCAAGATCATCAAGCAAAGTGATCTCATTGTAGATGGTAATCCTACACGATACCATCTAAAACCAAAGACATTACCTCCCAATAAATCTCAACTATACATAAAAATTATGTTTGGAGAAAGAAACAAGACCAAACCCCATAGAGTCATTCTGATGGTTGGAGAAACAGGAACAGGAAAAACAACTCTACTCAATACTATAGTCAACTACATGTTGAATGTTCAGAGGAAAGACAAGGTTTGGTTTGAGATCACAGATGATCAGAGTGACCGATCATCAGCTCACAGTCAGACCTCCAAAATCACTGTTTATGGGTTTTATCTACAAGAGAGCAAAAATGATATAACAATCATCGACACTCCTGGATATGGAGACACTCGTGGAGTTGATCTTGATAAACAGATTGCTGAGAGTTTACTTAATTTAAGTCAATCTGAAGAAGGGATATATGAAATACATGCAGTGTGTCTGGTGATTAAAGCAACACAGAATCGACTCTCTGACAGACAAACATACATATTTGATGCTGTTCAGTCTTTATTTGGGAGAGATGTTGCTGCAAACATAGTCTTGCTCTTCACACACTCAGATGGAAAGCGTCCTAAAAATGCCCTGAAGGCTGTTGAAGAGGCTAAAATCAAGTGTGCAGTAAGTGACAAAAATCAGCCAGTGTTTTTCCTGTTTAACAACTGTCAGGCAGACACTGCTGATGAAGATGAAGATGAAGAAGAATATGAAATGATTCAGGAACAATCATGGAATCGCAGTTTTAAAGGAATGGGACGCTTTTTCGAGTTTCTTGGTGTAATACAACCAAAATCGCTGAAGATGACTCAAGATGTGTTGCAGAAACGACAGCAGTTGGAGGCAAATATCAATAATCTTCAAGCACGTGTTCAAATGACAGAACTAAAGCAAAATCAGCTAATACAAACTAAAAAAGCTTTGGAACTGAACACACAAAATGTAGAAAAAAATAAGAACTTTGAGTATGAAGTTGAAGTTCCTTACAAAAAAAAAATTGATATTGATCTTTCATTAGCCTATGAAGCAGTGCTCTGCACCATCTGTGAGGAGAACTGCCATTATCCAGGATGCTGGTGGATCACCACTGTCCCATGGTGCTATGTGCACAGCAAAAAGCCCAGAGTTAAATTAACTCTCCTGGGAGTTTATTTGAGTCCACACTCAAGAGTGTGAAAGTGTTAAAAATCTGAGTGTTAAATTAACACTGAGTCAGAGTTAAAGTTGATGAGATAATTAGTGATTAATTAAGTGATGATTGATCATTATTGAAGACACCTGACACCTAACAAGCAGAATCACCAAAAGAGAAAATCTCACTTTTTAAGCAACCATTATAGCGGTCAGTGTTTGCATTAGTTGGGATATTGACCCTTCCTTTTTTTTTAAATTAGAGTTTGTTTGACTGCTGTGACAGTGTTATAACAGCGAGACAAACCAAAGAAGAGATGGCCATGTGGCCTTAGTCTTTGACATGTTCTTAATGTAACCTGTATAATAGAGCTTAGTTTCTGTATGTATGTCTATAATCAGACAGATCTTTAAAAAAAAAACGGCTATTTGCATTTAGTGTAAACAGACACACTATTTTAACATTTATTATGATAAAAAAAAAAAAATCCTTTAATTAAGACATACAGACATGAAGAATCAGCGTGAGAATCACAACAACGGTGAGCATCAAATAATCATGTTACAACCAATCAAAACTCATCCATGACTCCCATCATGCATTGTGGCATGAATAAATTATGAGCTGAATTGTCTCTGTAATTTCCTTTATCTGCTTTTCTGAATATGCTGTTTGTCACCGTTGTTGAGATTCATACTCTGGTTCTTGATGTCTGTGTGTGACTAAACAAATGACTTTTAATTGAACAGCTCATAAGTAGTTCTTCTGAAATGTATTTAAAATAAATATTTTGTGGTGGATCCACAAGGCTAAATACTCTAGATAATTATTTGACCTGAATCATTGAACTCATTTAGAGCACAACCTCTGAGTTATATTTCTGATAACAGAAACATAAATTACAGCCACTTGATGACTTGTGTTCTTGGTTTCTCTGGCTGTTATAACTGAAATAGAGCAGCCAAACAAAACCTAATATTAAAGATATAAGGGTCAAGATCCCAACTAATGCAAACACTGACCACTATAATGGTTGCTTAAAAAATTAGATTTTTCTCCTTTGGTGATTCTGCTTGTTGTCATCAGGTATCTTCAATAATGATCAATCATCACTTAATTAATCACCAATTATCTCATTAACTTTAACTCCGGCTCAGTGTTAATTTAACACTCTGATTTTAACACTTTCACACTCTTGAGTGTGGACTCAAATAAACTCCCAGGAGAGTTAATTTAACTCTGGGCTTTTTGCTGTGTGATGAAAGATGAGTACTGTACAGTGTGCACAAAAAAATGCCACCACAGCAAACATGTCAAAGAAGCAAAAATATATAAAACATATACAAGGATAGAGAAGAGGATGTATGAAGATCTAAAGAGAGAATACGATGGGAAGATTGGAGACGGTATGTCTTTGGTCAAGAAGCTGGAAGAAGAACTGCAAGAATTAGAGAAAGAGAAAATTAATCTGATTAATGAAGCATTTGAATGTGTGGAAACTCTGGAGAAAATCGCACTCAATACTAATTCTCTGCTCACACTTCAGCACATTGATTTTTTGATTGAAAAGCTGGTGGAAAGAAATGAGCCAGAAAAATCCAAAACACTGGAAAACATCAAGAAAAGAGCAGAAAAGGGGAAAAAGGGAGCCCTGGGATACTTAACAAGTTTTTTTAAAAAATAAACAATTAATGTGTCAGTTACTCAAAATAAATTAATTAATTAAAAAATAAAAATAAATACTGAATCCTTAGTAGCAGAGGTATTTAGAATCCTGCTCCTGGAGAGAATGCCAACTCTAACCAAACACACCTAAAGCAGCTAATCAAGTTTTCAGGATCACTAAATGCTTTCTCACCAGAGGAACCTTTTCATAGTTCCTAGAACTAGTTAGTGGTGGAAGTTCCTGCTTTTTGGCATGTTCATAACCCAGGGATATATTGAGTACATATTAAGTTCTAGGAACTCCATTTGGAGTAGTTAATTTAGCTCCTACTTCAGAGTAGGGTCTAAAACAGTTCTGTAGGAACTACCAGTGATGCAGTGTACGTTGATTGGCCAAACGGACACAAAACACCAGCTACCTGGCATTTTTAAAAATGTTTGCTCCACAAACACAGAAAACATTGATAATGGCATTTACATGTTGTCTAGTTCCTAGAACTACGCATGCAGGTGTCCTGAAACAGGTTGGAAATAAACTTTGCTGGACAATGGTTCCCCAGGAGCAGGGTTGAAGACCGCTGTTTAATAGACCCCTGAAAATAATTCTGCTGCTTTTAAAAAACATATCCTTCTGGTGATGTTTAGCTATTATCATTGACTGCTATTGCAATTTGCTTGAACATTTTTCTGTAATTACACAGAAACAACAGCTTTTTAGATAAATAGGATTATGATGTATAATAATTACTGCCATTATTTAGCCGGAAACGGACAGCAGCAAAATGTAAACCATTTGTACAGAAAAACACTGGCCTTTTGATAATACGGTAAAAGAAACAAATAGCCAGACTATTATGATGTTATGAATATATGATGTTCACTGTAAAATTTTGGATCAGTATTGAAATTTTAATGAAAATCAAGTGTACACATGGGTGAAGACAGTGACATTAAAGTAGTTAATGACCACAAGAGCATGCAGTATCTCTGCAGAATGCTAGTGGTTGTCTCAATCAGTGGGGCGTGTCAAACTATGACGGCCATTTTCAATTGCTTTACCCGATTTGCTCTAGTCGACTGGGGGCTTGGTTTAGGAGAGGGCCTTCATGATTTCACCATGTCTATTTAAAAAAAAAAATGGTTGAAAAACTTGTAAAATTGTAGTTTGAAAATGTGCACTGATTGGTAAACACCCATTTTAGTTTTGCATGTGCACTTCTAACTAGTCTAAAGGTTTGAGTTTGTAAAATATATTCACGTCCATGTAGAGCTTGTTATTATAGCTTGTAGGCTGGAAGTTTTCTGAGAGTTATGGATTGTACTACGTGGCCACTGCACATCACAGGGAACTAGAGAAAAATGATGCCACTTCCAGCAGTAAAATATAAATAAGTCGCTATTTTGTAATATTTGTTGTTGTTTTTTTAAGAGAGAAAACACATGTACATCCTATAAATTTCATTTGTTATACCACCTAACATGACTGGGTTTGAAAAAAAATGTAAACAAAAAACAAACAAAAAAATTATTTAGCTTCTCTGCTCCTTTGTTGCAAGCATGCTTGTTATTGCATTTGCATATTGTATTTGAATCTGAGATGTCAATTAAAACAATATTAATGTGTCTGAATAAAACAATTTTCCAAAATTCTGAAAATGTGCTTGAATCTTCCTTTAGCAATTTTTATTAGGTAATTTTGCATTGAAGTTCTAACAATATTTAATTCTCTTGAAATGCAAGTGACAAACGCAAGCAAGAATTTCATACTTTTCACATAGCCAACCCTTGTCGGAAAAAGTGTGCTTAATTGTATTAAAAGTGTACTTTTTTGTGTACTTCAAATCTTAATAAACCATACTTTTTAAAAAGTGCACTTGCCAATAATAAAATATCATTTAAATTAAAGGCTACTTAAGTGTACTTCTGTCATGATAACTCTAGGAGGGATTGACATGGTAATGTACATGACAATTTTAAGAAATTAGGTCTAATAATTTAAATTATTCAAATGGGAGTCAAATCCAAAGGATTCGGAATCAACTGGATTAAACTGATTCAGAATTAATAGTTTACATTTTATTAACTATTGGTCCAGCTAAGAGTTTAGCTTGTATATCTTACCAATTCTGGATTTTTATATTATTCTCGTGGCCAAAGATCATGATATAAACGTAAAAGTAATATTTTATTATTGTAAGCTGGGCACACACAATAACTTAGAAGCATAAAATACAAGAGAATACTATTTGCAATGAAACAAATTTTTTTGAACCACTTCAGATACATGAACTAAACTACTAAAACACACACACACACACACACACACACACACACACACTGGTTTAGGCATTCTAAAGGCAATAGAGACAAACGAATGCCACAGTTCACCATTGGCTCTAGACGCACCTAGATCATTTTAGATATGGAAGACACACAATTGAAAATATGCGCGACTTGTGAGGTCACACTCTTGCTAAGTGGTTAGCATCGTAGATAAGTATAGATTCCCTATTGGACCGCTCCAAGCACGTAGATGCCTTTGCCATTTTTCGACGGTCATCCTGACGTCACTCACCATAGTCTAGGTTCACAGACCAACGGCTGTGCAGGATTCTGGCATTTCGAATATTCAGTGATTACTATGGGTGAATGACGTCAAGTTGACCGCTGCAATATGGCACATATCACGGCCCATAGAAACAGTTGCTAATGAGGCATCTAGGTATATATATCTATGGTTAGCATAGCGGAATTTAAATGTGTATATCATACAATACACTAAATATTAATTATACCAAAAAAGTATTAATATAAAAAAATGTAACCACATATGAATGCTAACTGAATTTTATGCTGAAAATGTTAAAACAAAAGTTTTAATTGTAAAGGAGAACATTTGTTTGAATCTTACTGAGCACCGATTTAAATAGGCTCCACACTGAATGTGCTGAATGATGTTGTGTATTTTTTAAATTGACGTTGCCATGGATACAACTGGACCAAGCCATTGATGTATTTCTCTCTAAATTACTTAAATAAAAGTTATTAAAAAAATGTAAAACTTTTTTAATCAAAACTTCCAGACATACATTTATTAAAATGGCATATGTAATTATTATACTATGTTGAAATGAATTTGTATAATATATCAATTTCTATCCATTAGGGAAACCTAATAGAGTTTATATAATAGTGCCACTATACTGGCAAAACCCTCTCGTTTTGGTGGAGATGTTCCAACGTGAATAAGATGTCCAAGTTCAAGTTGAAGTGCGTGCGCTTCCTGGTGTGTGAGCGCGCTGGCGCTACTCCCGGAAATCACCGGAAGTGATCTCTCGCGTGTGAACATCACTCATTGTTTACACAGAACAGAGATTGTAGGTAAGGCGGGTAACAGAAATGGTACTCGTTTGCGCTTATCCGGGATGTTTAAACAAGAAATGGTTAAAAAGCTATGTTTATGGATGTGTTACTTTACTTGTGTTCGCGCAATGGATCATGTCCGGCGCTTTCCGGGAGTAGCGCTGGCGCATCAATAAGCCAGAATGCGCTCACACACCAGATATAGCGCGCCCCCTTCAACTTGGACGTGATTGTTTACAAGAGGTAAAAACGACATAAATACTGTTCGTTTTCTCACACAAACCACTCGTTTCGTGTCTTAGGTCATTAATGTGTACTTACGATGGGGAATTGTTTAATTTGAACTGTTTAATTTGAATCTGTGCGTTTTCTTTTGTGAGGTGACCAATGCATTATATGACTGACAAGAACGGTTGGACCTAAAAATATCAAAATTGAAACTACTGCAGAAACAAAGACATCTTGGATGCCCTTGGGGTAGGCTAAAACATTAAAATTTCATTTCAAAGTGAACTATCCCTTTAAACATGCTAATGACTTGTAGAGAGTGTAGTAAAGGGCTCATTCCTACAGGATTACCTCACTTCCTGTAAGAATTTTATATTTTGTCAGAAATGTGTGTGTAAATTTGTGTACACAAAAACAATACTTTTTATTCTGCATGGAAAAAGTGCCCATTTATTTGGTGACTGTCACAACACTCAGTGATTGAGAAAGCGCATTGCGGATGAGTAGGTAACAACATGGTATTTAAAGGAACACTCCAATTTTTTGAAAATAGGCTCATTTTCCAACTCCCCTAGATTTAAACAGATTAGTTTTACCGTTTTCTTAATCCATTCAGCCAATCTCCTGGTCTGGTGTTAGCACTTTTATCGTAGCTTAACGTAAATCATTGAATCAGATTAGACCATTTGCATTGCATTCAAAAATGACCAATGACCAAAAGATTTTCTATATTTTTCCTATTCAAAACTCAATTCTTCTGTAGTCACATTGTGTACAAAGACTGACAGAAAATGAAAAGTTGCAATTTTTCAGGCTGATATGGAGAGGAACTGCGCCTGCTGCACCCATGGTACGACGGCAAAGTTCCTTGATCATTACACCGGAATGAGAGCATAGTTCCTATCCATATCAGCCTGGAAAATCGCAACTTTTCATTTTTTGTCAGTCTTAGTACACAATGTAACTACAGAAGAGTCAAGTTTTATCAATACGTTGAGACTTTATGAAGTGCTTACTTCCACTGAAGAAATGTAAGTAAAGTGCAAGTGCTCACAAGGGAAATGTAAATGAAGTGTATTCTTGGAAAAATGGAAAACTTCTACATTTTTTAAAGCATTGGTCTCAAACTCAATTCCTGGAGGGCCACAGCTCTGCACAGTTTAGGTCCAACCCTAATCAAACACACCTGATCCAGCTAATCAAGGCTAATCAAGCTCTTCAGGGTAACTAGAAACTTCCAAGCAGGTGTGAGTTGGAGCTGGTTGGAGCTAAACTGTGCAGAGCTGCGGCCCTCCAGGAATTTAATTTGAGACCACTGAAGAAAGCACTTTATAATTCTTTGAATTTGTTCAAAATGAAGTATAAGTAAAGTGCATGGAGTTTATAAAAAAAAATCTATTTCTTGAACAAAAGAAAACAGTAAAGTGTTCACCCTGAAAATGGAAATGTAAATCAAGTACACTTATCTGAGAAAAAAATACACTGAGCTGGAAATTAGACAGCATTCCTGCAAGAAGCAAGTTTCCTTTTCATAGACTGGAGAATGTTATGGACATGTTTTTTAACATCAACCCATGATCTTGAGCCAAGTACTGGATTGGCATCTAGACATGATTGGCATTCTGCCTTTGCAGGAACTTTTCTCAAGGAAAAAAAAAAATTTCCTAGTGGACTTTTCACAGCACCCTGCTCTGCACTACTCCATGGCTTCCTATAGGAGCTTTCTTTCCTGAAACACAATACCAAATGTCAAATTAAGCAAAACCTTAAAAGTTGTAGCTAAATGTATAAAGAAGCCTCATTCTATAATCACTGGTTTCCATCCACTGTTTGTTTAGCAAAAATAATGATAATAATAAAAATAAATAAATACTACAAAATTTTCCCCATTATAGGAAACACTTGGAAATCAGTTTGGGCAGTTACAATTATGTGCAGAATCTGCATTCGTGCTCTTTCTCCCCTTAAAGCAGTTGAGTTCATTTTAAATTATTTTACTATTATTAAGTTGTATATTCATCCACATTTTTGTAATTCTGTCTAAAATATTTTTTCTTTATTACAAATAATCTTATATTTCTTTTATTTTGAAACATTAAGCGGATAAAATTATTTTTGTTCTGAAGACAGAAGTCATTACATATTCTAAATAGGGCAGAGGTGAACTCTGGTCCTGGAGAGCAGCAGCCCTGCAGAGTTCAGCTTCAACCCTAATCAAAAACAACTGAACAAGCTAATCAAGGTTTGAAGGGTCACTAGAAAGCTACAAGCAGGTGAGGTTTTATTATAATTGGAGCTAAACTCTTCAGGACCCCTGGAATTTGAAAAATAAAACTTATTAAATACAATTTATTAATATGTAATGTATGGCTTAAACAAATTGGGAAAATAATTTGTTTTGAATCCAAGAAGCTATAAAAAAAAATGTAGATGTTTGTATCAGAATAAAGTGCACATCCTTTTTATGTAGTCCATTTAATGTAAAAATCTTAAATACACAAATGAAAAGAAATGTCACAGCTGTATCTAAAAAAAAAAAAAAAAAAAACTAAATGACTTTTTTGTTTAGATTAATGCTTCAAACCTAATCAAACACACATGAACAAGCTAATCAAGGTCTGAAGGGTTACTAGAAAGTTACAGGCAGGTGAGTTTTAATTAGTGTTGGAGCTGAACTCTGCAGGGCTGCGGCTCTCCAGGATCGGAGTTCGCCACCCCTGCTCTATACACTTCAGAAATATTTGGAGTACACAAAATGAACTCAGCTGCAGTAGCAAAGGCTCTGTTCACTGAAATAGTCTGAAGTATGATATAGTAGAATGTGTTTCTGACTTTCTTGTGTGGAAAAGTACCAGCTTACTACACAGCAGAAACGCTCAGTGTTAAATTAACACTCTGAGCGTGGACACATATAGACACTGAAGTAGTGTTAAAATAACACTGAAGTAGTGTTGAAGTTAATGAGATAATTGGGTAATTAACAGCTGATGATTAAACATTAGTATAGACACCTGATGATAACAAGCAGAATCACCAAAGGAGAAAATCAACATTTTTAAGCTACCATTACAGTGGTTAGTGTCTGCATTAGTTGGGATCTTGACCCTTATATCTTTAATATTAGATTTTGTTTGGCTGCTGTATCTATGTGAAAACAGACATACAAGTCAAGAGCAGCAGTCGTCAGGAGATCATGATTATGTTTTAACATCATCATCATCATTATTTCACCTAGAGTCTAATGTTTTCCTTCACTGATATTAACAGCCTTGTAAACCAACAATAGATCCTATATTTTCTATACATTTTAGAGAAATTTCATTTAGACAGTTCTTGTTTAAAATTCAAAAAGATTTATTTTAGGCACACACAAACATCAAGAATCAGCGTATGAATCTCAACAATGGTGATAAACAACAGATTCGGAAAGACAATGTGGCAATGCATGATGGGAACCATGGATGAGTTTTGATTGGCTACCACATGCTTGTTTGATGCTCACCGTTGTTGTGATTCTCATGCTGATTCTTGATGTCTAGAAAATACAGGATCTATTGCTGTTGGTCTACAAAGCTGTTATAGTCAATAAAGGAAAAACTCTGAGATTAGACGCTAGGTGAAATAAATAATACGTTAAAACACATTCATGTGCGTCTGATGACTGCTGCTCTTGACTTGTCTGTCTGTTTTAACGTAAATACAGCAGCCAAACAAAATCTAATAATAAAGATATAAGGGTCAAGATCTCAACTAATGCAGACACTAACCACTATAATGGTAGCTTAAAAATGTTGATTTTCTTCTTTGGTGATTCTGCTTGTTATCATCAGGTGTCTATACTAATGTTTATTCATCAGCTGTTAATTACCTAATTATCTCATTAACTTCAACACTGCTCAGTGTTATTTTAGCACGTCCTGATTTTGCCAAGTCCGTCTTGTCCTGAGACCAACATTTTTTATGATGACCCTAGGACAACAATGTCCTCAGCCAATCAACGTTTATGATGTCATCATTATGTGCGAGCCCCGCAGAATCCGCCAAAAAAAAAAAAAAAAAAAAAAAAACCCAAGCAACTGCACCTGCACCACACCAGTAATAAGGTAAGACTGTGCCTTTTTAATTTCTTTTAAGGTATCATTTTACAACGGTATATTAATGACACTAAAATTAATATTTCATAGGAGATTTGTGTGTTTTACATAAGCGAAGTTAATATTAGTTTGAATCGGCAAGTTCACTGGTGTAACTTTCTATCTAACGTTAGCTGTTTTGAAATGTATTATTTCTAATAGCTGTCAAAGGGCTGCGATAAAATAGTTGCATTTTGCGAGCCTCTGAGTATTTTTAGCGCTCACACTCCTCCAGTTGCATTCAAAGAACAACAAAAGAAATTCTGATCAGAACAGCTAACGTTAGATTGCGCTCCGCACGGACCATTCAGCTCTGTCCACGGATAACTTACAGTGTTTATAAGACCTTACTGCGGTCCGCTGCGAGATGCAGGTAGAAGCGAATGAATCAAATTATTTATTCTTTTACAAATTAATATGCTGACCTCAAGTCATCTTTACTTTACTCGGTTACATATGAATATGACGACCTCAAGTCATCTCTGCTTTATTCTGTTACATGTCTTTACTTTATTCTGTTACATGTAAATATATAACGACCTCAAGTCATCTCTGCTTTATTCTGTTACATGTGAATATGACGACCTCAAGTCATCTCTGCTTTATTCTGTTACATGTCTTTACTTTATTCTGTTACATGTGAATATGACGACCTCAAGTCATCTCTGCTTTATTCTGTTACATGTCTTTACTTTATTCTGTTACATGTGAATATGACGACCTCAAGTCATCTCTGCTTTATTCTGTTACATGTCTTTACTTTATTCTGTTACATGTGAATATGACGACCTCAAGTCATCTCTACTTTATTCTGTTACATATGAATATGACGACCTCAAGTCATCTCTACTTTATTCTGTTATGAATATGTTGACCTCAAGTCAAATAAACGTTTATAGACAGTGTCATATCAAACACTGTATCATAATAAAATCACACTTTACCTAAATCAGAATCAGATTTTTTAAATGTGTTGTGTTTTGAAACTCATGAATAAGTGATCTTTTAAATGTTGATTTTAACAAAATGGTAATATGATTAACTTCCAAAAAACATTCAGTCATGTATATTTTTCGCTTATAATTACAATAGTTTACACCTGTTATTTTTAGAATGTTGCAGCCTATTTGTTTAGTTCCAATTTTATGTCTTGAATGTCAGTAATATGGAACACTTAAATGTTTTCCAAATCTTGTGCAGTACATTGTAACATGAAATTCTGAATTCCAGACAGATAAAAGTAGATCAGTAACAAACTCTGTTTATTCCATTTTTAAAGGGCATCAGGTAACCAAGAGCACACAATGGAAAGTATGATTTCATTTCATGTATTGTAATTTAACCATTTTTTCCACAGTTTACCTTGCTGATGGTTGGTGGGAGGTGTTGCATCACAATAAGTTACATTAGAAATAACTTATTTCAAACCATGCTTTAAAAAACTTACCTTTGCAGTGTTATGAGATCTGCATTTTCCATTTTTATTGTTAATGAAAATTAATGTGATTGCAAAATGTATCTTTTTTGTATTATTATTCATCTACGTAGATCAGGAATTAAGGTGTCTCCAAAACAAGAGCCCAAAATTTACAGTAGGAAGTGTGGGGCCCTATGACATTCAAGTTAACAGCTTGAACACTTTAATAAGGGACAACCAGGTCTCTGATGAGGTAAATTAGTATCTTCATAGTGAGCCATGGAATTTTGACACTTATTTTCTGTCGCTTATTTTTTGTATCTTACCACCCAAACAAGCCACTATGGCCTACTTCTAAAACAGGGGTCTCAGACTGCCTGTCTCCCTGTCTCTCTGGACTGCAACTAAGGTAAAAAATATAACCCAATCTGGACCGTATAGTATAATTTAAGAAAATGTATACATTAAAAAAAAAAAAAAAAGTAAAAGCTGGTTTTGGTTCCAATGTTTGCATAGTTACTGTACTTTGCCTAGTAAATATGACATTATTCATTATACTGTTTAATTTGCACGTCCCCTTCAAAATGTAATGGAACCAAAAACATTTCAATAGAAAATGAATGAATGAATGAATGAATACTGAAAGCATAAAAAACACTGTCTTGCAAGAAGGAGAATGGTTTTCAAATGTTTTCAGGAATTTCATTTGTTCACTGCTCAAGTTACTTAAGTTAAAATAGGTATCTGTTGAAAATGTGAAAATGAAAAATGTATACTATTACTGAATATTAATAAAATAATGCACAAACACTGTTGTCTAAACTTTTTGTGAAGTATTTTTTTGAAAAATATGTTAGTAGTGGAATTAAAAAAAGAGTCAACATCTCAGCAATTACAGTAATTTATATATTTATTTTTGCATCTTCTTGTTGGCCCTCCCTTGGGATGTCTTTCACAACAATGGCCCCCAGCCAATTTGAGCTTGAGACCCCTGTTCTAGAATTTAGACTTCAAACATGAAAGCTATGATTGTTTTCAAAAATATTTTTACAACATGAATTTGCTGGCCAGGTTTCAACAATATTAAATGAAAAAAGGAAAAAAAAAAGGCTAATAAATTATTCCCAACAACATTTCATAACATTATTTCATAACATTTCATTTATTTTTATTTTTTAAATCTCACATTTGTCCTTGAAATATTCAGGTCATGAATGCCATATGTGTTATCCTTAGCAAGGTAAGTGCAATTTTATCAGCAATATCTTAGGCATAAAATATGATGATGATGCTAATAATAATAATAATACTAACAATAAAAAAATACTAATTGATGATACAGAAAAGAATGTAATATTTAGTGCAGTTATGCATGCTTACAGTATTTCTTAAACTCTGTTCAAATATAAAACAATATTTTGTTGTTCTACCTTAAACCAGGAGCGCCCAAGTGTTGTACATATTAATTGTCAGGCACTCACAAAAATTCTGGATCGCTCTAAAAGGGCAATTTTGGAAAATGCAAAAGAGGTGTTTGGTGTGTATCTAGAGAATGGCAATCACTGGAGTTTTTTTTGTGAGTCAGCCCTTTTTAAAAATAAAACATGTTCATATATGAATTCTATTTTATTCTTGCCTAAAACAATTATATATAGCCCTCTTAAGGATCTCTCATTTGAATAGATATAATTCAGTTTTATTTATGCCCAAAACATCTCTATGCTTAAATGCTAAGGTTAAATGCAAAAACAGAAAAAAAGTTAATTGCATGGTTAAATTATAAATATAAATATTGTCTTATGGTTATTATAACTTCAAATATTTTTGTTACAGCATTGCAATATTGAAAGAAGGTGCCTCACCTATTTTAATTCTCTTGGAGAGACGGAGTGGCAGTGCCAATCAATTGCTCAACACTGGTGGTAAGTATTCATTGATTAGTTTCCAGTAGTGATATTAGTTGTTTAATGTAAAATGGTAGTACGTACCAGTAGCACTGTATTACATAATGTAGTCTTTATCCAGCTGACCCAATTTCAAACTAAATGCCTTACATTCACAACTCTCACTGTAAATAGTATACAGTTCCATTATAACACAATTAGCTCTTGTGAAAAGCACAAATACTCCTCACTGTAGCTTAAGCTACGTTTTTTGTCATTATTACACAAAAACTGTAATAGAGTTTTAAACTGACATGAATACTGACAAAATGTTTATTTTAAAATGAATTGTTTCAGTTGGGTGCTAGTGGCAATTGTGATTTTGTTGATTACAGTGCATTTGCAGCCACAAGGGGTGTTAAAGGAGATTGGGGCCTCAAAACCACAGAACACAGTTTGCAAACTGATTCTGTGTCATGTGGTATCCACACACTTGCAGTAAGTTACCAGCTGTAGATCACTGCATGCAGGTTTCACTTACTGAATTTTAACATATCATCCATAATCTTTCCTTGTACATGGATATATTAAAATGCCAATACTTGTGTATACTTTCAGATCGAAGCAAAAAAATGTGGAGTTTGTTCCAAAACTGTTTCAGGAAGAAAAAAAGTAAGTGTGTTTATATGCATATGAATACTTACACCAACAGGCATGTGGAAGACAAAGACTTAAAATTCTTAATGTTTGTTTTTTTTCTCTTGTATTTTATTTTAACAGACAACATGTTCCTGTGGGGCAGTGCTGCATGTAGACTGTGCAACCACACCCATGTGCTCCATATGTCAAGGTAATACTTTTTGATTTATCTTATCACAATAGGCATTCTCCTTTATCCTTTTATCTGTCCACATACAGTGAGGATATACATGATTCAAAATTTTGTGCATGACTTTAGATATCATATAACTTTTCAGTATCAGATGACAGCAACCAAATGGCACAAATGCCTTTGCCTGCATCAGACACTGCACCGTGTTCAGGTAACGGTTTTGTTATTGACTGGTTGGATCACTTTCCTCAGTCATGATGACGTTTCATTTAGATTATCTCTCACATTTATGTCTTGTTTTTAACTCAGCTGACCCGGACCAGTTAGTTGAGCCCTCCGGATCTGCTGAAGGCTCTACACAACAGCAGGGTCATTTTTCAAATTCTTGCACGTGTTCTGATCTAACGGAACTTAATTGTACATTCCATTCAATATCAACATTTATCTAGTTTAACATGCTGCAATGGTGTGTTAATGTCAGAAAAGGGACTGTCTGAGTTTAGTTTATATGTTACAACAAAAGTATTGTTTGCTTAGAAACAAGTGTTGTTCAGCTAGCAATCGCATAATGTCCCACTTTGTTAACCTGTGATGTTGACATGGGTTCTGACATATTTTTGAACAGAAGAGAGCGTTATATCCATGAAGGAAAACCTATGGCCTGCTGCAGTGAGGGAGAGATGGAGGAAGACAAGGAGGAAGAGAAGCATGAGCACAATGGAGAAAGAAATAGGGAAGATGAGGGAGTGCAGGAAAAAGAAAGTTAAGTGTACAAAGTGTTAGGAAGGCTAACAGCACAAGGAAAGACCTACCAGGTAGATGAATATGAGTTGAGGAGGAGGGTCAAAGGAGAAAACATGTCCACAAACATGTTCCGAATGTTAATAAGGGTTTGTATTGCATACTTTTACCTACCAAACCATAAAATTGATTTATAAGATGTATTGGAAAATTAAAATAGTTTAAGGGCCGTCAATTAAAAAGCATAAATACAGTCGAGCCCGAAATTTTTTATACTCCTGACTTAAAGTTACTTCTATTCACCAGCAAGTTGTTTTTCACCAGAAATGACACAGGCTTCTCCCAAAAGATGATAAGACAATGTACAAGAGGCATCAATGTGGAAAAATATGAATAAGCTAAAGATCAGGGTGATGGCAAGGAGACCCTCCACCCTGAAAAAGTTGAAGCTCATCACTAAAGATGAATTGGCAAAATACTAGTGGAAACATGCAAAAAGCTGCTCATCAATTATAGGAAGTGTTTGCTGTAATAGCCAATACATTTCTATTGCTTATTAACAAGGGTGTGAATAATTTTTAACATGCCACTGTTCACATGCTTTGCATCTGTGAGACAATGCTTGTTTATACATAGGTGCTGCAGCAGCCTAGAAAGGCGAAGACGAAGGTGACAATATTCAGCACTTTAACAGAGGGAGAGGCAGTAGATCTTGCCATAGGGTTTGGAATGGCACTGGCCAAACATGTACCAAAAGACAGACTACTCTCTGGGATCCCTGAAGAGGACATCCCAGCAACACTGTAAGTTCTTTCTCAAGTTGGAATCATGTCTTATAATCTATTTTTAGATTAGAAGCACTTCTAAAAATAGAAAAATAACCACTTTTTAAAGACCTTCGCAAAATATTTTAACACCTCATCACCACTTCAAGTTCTAATCAGTATCAAACCATTAACTAAATAATGTCTTGGCTATGTCGAAATTCAGAAATATTGACTATTGAATAGGTCTGAAATACCTAATCGCGTCTGTCGCAAATTACACGTTTTTAATAATTATGATGAGGGAAATAAATATATTGATACTTTTTGGAGTCAAATGCTTGAACAAAATTTAATACCTCGTAAAATTGCAATTAAGACATTTTAATACCTTTTAAGGACCTTAATTTTCCCAAAATTGATTTATCAACTTTTAATACTTTTTAAGACCCCACGGACAACCTGCAAACACCATAAACTTTTTGTTTTTGTTTTTTTGCAGGAGAAGCATTGAACAAATGAAGATTAATGTGCAAAACCTTGGCCCAGAGTCAGCGCTAGATTTGGCAACTCGCCGCTTTGGGCCTGCAGCAACTGATGTTTTTTTTTCTTTTTTACAGGACTGTATGAAATAATCTGCTTCAATAACTGGCACATATAAACTAACCTGGAAGCTCTCTGCTCATTTTTGTAAATAAAAAAAAAGAAAAGTTCAGATTACTTGATAACGCTTTGATTTTATTTGGTTTTAGTCAGACAAAATACAACATTTTTAGTTATTTGTTTTATAGCTAATATTATTGGCTGAATGACTTAAAGATGTACAACAAAACAAATGTAAAGTTTGATACAAATGTTCAAAAACATGCACTTGAATAAAAGATTTCTTTCAAACCATAATTGATTTATTTTTTTTGGCCACTGTTAGCTTTGCGTTTTCTATTTGGCTTAACAGGAAAACTTAATGTGATATTTGTCATTTTCTCAGAGGTTGTTTCTCTGTCTGTCTTTCTTTTTCTGTTTGCAAACAGTGGACGAATTTTACGTGATTTGTCTGCATCACAAAATGTCCCAAATCCTTTAATGTTCATGCTTTCTTTCTTTGTTTGCACTTCTAGTTCATTCACTTTTTGGGCAATGTCCTCAGGAATTTTCTCCCATGTCTGTAGAATCTTTAATATGCTTCCCAGTTTTGTGATAGTTGTATGACGCCTAATTTCATCTGGACTTTCATTCTCAATTTCACTGTGCATCAGCTCTGCCGAATTTGATTTTGTCTCAGTCACCTCATTGAAAAGTCCTTTTGCAAGCAGAAGACAAGCACATTTCTTATGAAATGAGAAAGTACAGCAGTCACATATGCTTGTCACAATACATGGTTTTGACGCTGCTCTTCCAATTACGCTTTCAACTTCTACTGTTTTTTGAGGCTTTGCAGAAATGTTGTACTTGTGCTTTAGCATCAACATATTGGCATGGGCCTGCAGTTGTGTGTCCAAATCAGGAAAAGTCTCTGGACTAGCACAAGTGAGAAGGCTTAACAAAAAGAGATGCTTACACGTTTGTTTCCTTGTACCAGCTACACAACTGCAGAACTGTTCTGCAGGACACACACTGTAAACTACATGTGAATGACTCTCAGATGGAACATTGAAAATATATGTATCTGTTGAAGCTATGATAATTTTTGTGGCCCATCCATTCTGTAGCATTCTCTCAGCAGATTTTTTAATTTCTTCCATTTTGCTTTCCAGAGGGTTATTGACCCTGCCAACAGACTGCAAATCCTGTATTATATTGAAGTACTTGTCGGTCTTGTTCAGCAGCACATCAATCAGATGATCCAATCTACGATTTCGGATGCCACAGAGGAATTGGTATTTTAAACGGTGGAAGAAACTATAAGGGGAATAAAAAGAGATCAGAATGAAGTGTAGCAACAGGATAGAACTATAAAATTGTACACTTTTAATAAAGTCATCAAATACTCAAAATGCCACAAATGCATAATAAATAAACTTTCACAAAAATTATATATTACCGTTCTATTAGATTGTTTGTGTCAGAGTCTCCATGCTTATAGCATCTTCCAAAGTTAGACCACAGATGACTGTCTCCCAGTGGTTCCTGAAGTACTTGCAGACATCTTTTAAGTTTTTAAAATGGCAGTGAAACATTTCAGCTTTTTTCTTAAAATCATGTTCCTGTAAAAATGGACAAGGAAACCCATCACTGTAAAAAATGACTGTGATTTTAAATGAAAAAGACTGTAAAAACACTATGGAAAAAATGTTAATTGATTAACAGAAAAATTATTTACAAAATACATTTACATTTAGTCATTTGGCAGACGCTTTTATCCAAAGCGACTTACAATAGAAGCAATCAGAGCAACAAGAGAGCGACAGTGTATAAGTGCTGTGGCAAATTTCAGTTAGATAAACACGATAAGTCTTGCAAGGTTTTTTTTTTTTTTTTTAAATAAAGTATATAGAAAAACTGAAAGGAGTAGGAAAGTGCTAGTGTCAATTGGTCAAGTGCTGGTGAAAAAGATGGGTTTTCAGACGTTTTTTGAAGATGGCCAATGACTCAGCTGATTGAATTGAGATGGGTAGGTCATTCCACCAGCTGGGAACAGTCCACAAAAAGGTCAGTGAAAGTGATTTTGAGCCTCTTTGGGATGGCACCACAAGGCGTCGTTCATTTGCAGAATGCAAGCTTCTGGAGGGGACATAAGGTTGGATTAGACAGTTTAGGTATTCTGGTGCAGTGCCAGTGGTTGTCTTGTAGGCAAGCACCAGTACCTTGAATTTGATGCGAGCAGCTACTGGCAGCCAGTGCAGTCTGATGAGGAGAGGTGTGACATGGGCTTTCTTCGGCTCATTAAAGACCACTCTTGCTGCTGCATTCTGAATCATCTGCAAAGGCTTGGAAGTGCATGCAGGAAGGCCCGCCAAGAGTGCATTACAATAGTCCAGTCTGGATAGGACAAGAGCTTGGACAAGAAGTTGTGTAGCCTGCTCTGATAGGAAGGATCTGATCTTCCTAATGTTGTACAAGGCAAATCTGCAGGATCGAGCTGTAGCAGCAATATGGTCTGTGAAGGTTAACTGGTCGTCCATCACAACACCAAGATTCCTAGCAGTCCTAGAGGAAGTTATGGTTGATGAATTTAGCTGTATAGAGAAGTTGTGATGAAGTGCAGGGTTGGCTGAGATCACAATCAGTTCAGTCTTAGCAAGGTTAAGCTGAAGATGGTGTTCTTTCATCCAGCCAGAGATGTCGGTCAGACAAGCTGCGATGCGAGCAGGAACCGTGGGGTCATCTGGATGGAAGGAGAAGTAGAGTTGCGTGTCATCAGCATAGCAGTGATAGGAAAAAGCATGCTTCCGAATGACAGAACCTAACGATGACATGTAGATGGAGAAGAGCAGTGGTCCAAGCACTGAGCCCTGAGGAACCCCAGTAGCAAGAAGTTGTGACTCAGAGACTTCACTTCTCCAAACCACCTTGAAGGACCTACCTGAGAGGTAAGACTTGAACCATTGGAGTGCGGTTCCTGAGACGCCCATCTTCATGAGGGTGGACAGGAGGATCTGGTGGTTGACTGTGTCAAAAGCAGCAGACAGATCTAGCAAAATGAGTACTGAGGATTTGGATGCTGCTCTTGCCAATCTTAGGGCTTCAGTGACTGAGAGCAGGGCAGTCTCAGTTGAGTGGCCACTTTTGAAGCCAGACTGGTTTATGTCCAGGAGATGGTTCTGTGCAAGAAAGACAGAGAGTTGGTTGAATGCAACTCGTTCAAGTGTCTTAGCGATGAATGGGAGAAGGGATACTGGTCTGTAGTTTTCTAAAAGAGCTGGATTTAGAGCGGGTTTCTTGAGCAGTGGTATGACCCGAGCCTGCTTAAATGCTGTAGGAAATGTGCCAGTGTGGAGCGAGGTGTTGATGACGTGAGTAAGTGCTGGTATAATGGAGGCAGAAATGGCTTGGAGAATGTGAGTGGGGATAGGATCAATCGGACAGGTAGTAGGATGATTGGAAAGAATAAGTTTGGAGACGTCGGTCTCCATGAGTGGAGAGAAAGTGGAGAGAGAGTGAGTAGTTGTTGTGAAATTTGCATCAGTACGTGGTGTGGAAAATTGGTCACTAATTGTTCTTGTCTTATTAATGAAAAATGTTGCAAAGTCATCAGCTGTAAGAGTTGATGTAGGAGGGGGAGGAGGAGGACAAAGGAGAGAAGAGAATGTTTTAAAAAGTGTGCGAGAATCGGGACAATTATTAATTTTTTTGTGGTAGTATGTTGATTTAGCAGTGGAGACATTTGCAGAGAATGAAGAGAGGAGTGACTGATACGCACCAAGGTCAATAGGGTTGTGTGATTTGTGCCACTTCCGTTCTGCAGCCCTGAGTCTAGAACGATGTTCACGAAGAACATCGGACAGCCAGGGAGCAGCGGGTGTGGTGCGTGCTGGTCTGGATAAGAGGGGACAGAAGTTGTCTAGACAGGCTGATAAAGTGGAGCAAAGAGTGTCAGTAGCAGTGTTAGTGTCCAGTGCTGAGAAGTGAGAGGGTGGAGGAAGTGCGGATGAAACCATAGACGACAGACAGGAGGTAGAAAGTGTGCGTAGATTACGCCTAAAGGTAACTTGTGGTGGAGTGTGTGTTGTGCCTGTAGCCAATGTGAGGTCAGAGGTGATAAGGAAGTGGTCTGAAGTGTGCAACGGAGTAACTAGAGTGTTGGCAGTTGAACAGTAGCGAGTGTAGATAAGGTCCAATTGGTTACCTGATTTGTGAGTAGCTGCGGTAGATACTCGCTTGAGGTCGAATGAAGTAAGAAAAGTATTGAAGTCTGTAGCTTGGAGTTTTTCTAGATGGATGTTGAAGTCTCCAAGTAGTACCAGAGGAGTATCATCCAATCATTTGAAATGAGTAGACCAGTACCTCCACCCCTCCCAGTTTGGCGAGGGGTGTGTGAAAAAGTGTACATATTGGAGAGGGCAGCCGGAGTGGCTGTGTCCTCAGGTTTAATCCAAGTCTCAGTTAGGGCCAAAAGGTTGAGACATGAATGATTAGCAATTGAGGAAATAAAATCAGCTTTATTTACTGCAGACTGGCAGTTCCAGAGCCCAATTGAAACAGAGATTGAATTAGATGTAGAGGATATAGAGACATTGCGCAGATGATTAGGGTTGCGCTGCCTCCAGTGTAAAGTGCATGAGTTGCGACTGTTAGTAGTAATAGTAGGGATTAGTAAACACATAGTGAGTATAAAAGATTTAATCAGTTATAAGAAAGAGTAGACTATATAAAAATAAAGAAAGGGAAAGTGATACTCAAGTGCTTTGTCGGTGTCCTTGCTCGGTGGAGTCGTGCAAGGTAGAGTCGAAGGTCTTTACACTCGTCGGTCTTCACACTCGTCACACGAGGGCTGCCGCGACCGCTGCCGCGGTGTAATACCCGTTTGTATATTCTGACACGTTAATTGAATTCAGCAGGCCACGCCTTGCTAGTTGGCTAACCGAAACTACAAAACTGCACGAGACCGAACGCGACTTGAGCGAGTGGTTCACACGGTAAACAAAGTAAGCAAAACAAATATCTCCTAGCAACGACAATCGCATTAAAATCTAATGACAAAAAGAGACAAAACACTTACAGACTGCTGTTCTCTTCTGCTGTTCTGTTGCTATGACTGATACTACTTGCAAATCGGTAACTAAGTACTCCAGCTGGCTTTGGCCACGCCTTGCTAGTTGGCTGACCGAAACTACAAAACTGCACTAGACCGAACGCGACTTAAGCGAGTGGTTCACACGGTAAACAAAGTAAGCAAAACAAATATCTCCTAGCAACGACAATCGCATTAAAATCTAATGACAAAAAGAGACAAAACACTTACAGATTGCTGTTCTCTTCTGCTGTTCTGTTGTTATGACAGATAAAATAACACTGTCCAACAGCGACACCCACAGGCAAAGTTACAGCAGAGGCATGCCTCCCCTCTTGTCTATAACAGAGACTGTGCCGTGACTTCTCTGGGGGCTGTTTGAGATGAAAGTCACGTAAGAGGAGACAATGCCTCCATCATGCTATAACCGGATATGATTGTTTTGTGCAATAATGCCGCCTCTTCATGCAAGTTCTTGGTCTGAATGAAGAAAATAATGGTGCTACCAAGTATGAAGTAAACAAGTCTCCAGCTTAGATATCACTGCTTTGTGTCACGTCACAATGAGACATGAAATAGTTTGAGTAGTGATTATAATGCGGCGACCTTCACATTGTTTGATTTATGGCTTTGACCTTTGACCTCTGACGTCATATGACGGTAAGAATTTAACCTTTTGACCTTTTAATGACAGCATCTGCGTTCACATCATGTTAAATGACATCTGTTTACAATATATCATGCTTCTATGTCACAAACCGTGAAATGGTTTGATATTTACGACTTCCGTGAATAATCGGCAGTTGTTTGTAATATATCAATGTTTGAGATGGTATCCCTCAGGAATGTGACATCGTCAGCTCTTAGCCGCTGACGTGGTATAACATACTTGTGTATAAATGCAGTTCGAAAAGAGGTGTGTGTGATAATAGAGAAATGGCTGGTTCATACTCACCTAAAACTCCTGACAAGAATTGGGATGAGAAGATGTTGGAAAGGCTGACTATGGCACCGAGAAAGCCGTCCATCACCAATTTACATTTGACAAAGTTTGTCCACGAAAATACAGACAGTGTGAGAGAAGAATTACCCCTCAGCAGCCGACGTGTATTGGGGTACGAGGTGAGAAAGAGACATTGGTAGAATCTGAAAATTAAAACTATATTAAGAGATAAAACCTCACGTTGATTTATTGTTGTGGAGATGGCCAGTATAGCATTTTGATGTGTACAAATAACATGACAATGTTTAAGCAGTCACTGCTCAGTACACAAAGGCATGCCATCCATGGTCCGGCATGCATGCAGTTGTGCTTCCTCACAGAGACCCATGATTCACCAACTAATCTCTAAAATATAAAATCTTGCGGTGTTTGTAAAGGAATATTTAAATTTTTTATCAGGTCAATCCATAATGAACTGTCTTCTTTTATTTGTATCATGGTTAATATATTCTATGTACTGTATTACTAAGGGATACATCACACACACACACACACACACACACACACAAACACACACAGTTTTATTCTAATCATTACAATGAAAATAAAGAAATAAAATCCTAGGTTAATACATAAAATTAAACTATGAGGATAAAGAAAATTGAATTACATTTTTAGAGATTGTCCAATAAAAGTGCAGCTGAAGTAGGAAAAAAAATCTCTCACACAAACACACATGCTCAAACTCCCCTCTCAGCAAAGCTGAGAATGGAAGGGGGACACACTGTCGGGTTCTCAAGGAAGTGGGTTCAGTTGTTCAGTTATTTCAAAATGATATACTGCAGGACGCCGGACGTTTTCAGCTGTAAAGCGCTTGGTCATCCCCGTCACGGTGAAACTCAATACCTGTAGTGTGAGGAATGTGACGCATCGTTTCATGAGACGGCTGTGGTCTCTTCCAGTCACTCTTCCAGTCCCATAAGACAGTTATTTATTCATTTAAATACCTTTGATTCATAAAAAGCCATTGTAATTCTAATTAAATAAATAATAATAATAATAAAAAAAATCAATACAAAGATGAATTAATTTATACTTCTGTTCCTTTAGGTGTTTTATTAAAATCTGTTATAGTGGTTCATAGATGGACAAAGACCGTCTGCTGGTGAATATATCATTCGACTATATAGGCAGATTTTTAATTATACATTTCTAATAGTTATATAAATCCAGTTAAATGCTATCTAATGACTTTTATCTTATATTTTGACTTTTTCTTTTGCTTAGCCATAACTACAGTAGCGGAAAAGCGGTGATATATTTAAAACAAAAAATATCAGACACTATAGTTAAGCAATGTGTATCAAAAATGTATCAGACACTTCTGTGTAAAACTACAGCATAAAATAGGCCTTGTCAAAATCTAAACAAGGCCAACGTTGTAGTCTATCCTTACAATTTAAAACTAGTTAGAGTTTGTCACAAGTAAAAAGAAAATTAAAAGAACCAAGCATCTTACATTTTTATTTCTTTTATTAAAAAATAAATAAATAAATAAACAAAGTAATCTTTTAACACTAGAACAAAGTTATTTATTTATAAATAATAACATTTCTTAATTGATGAATACATTCTTCCTGATTTTAACATTAATACAAGTAGTTTTTACTTAAATTATGAAAAACAAAGTGACAGAAATATAAGTTTTGCTCCACTCAAAACTGTACAATAAAAAACAAGAGAAGATACCCCTTTGATTTTCTTCTCGTACGACTGGTAGATAAATCACATGCACATTGAGTGAATCGTCTAAACTTTTACAACATCATATGAAGTAATAATTATGAGAGTAGTCAAATATTAATATCAGATTTTATTGTCTATGCATGGGGAGAGCGATCTAAACATTGCACACCATGTAAATATCTTGTATATCACACAGCCCAGTAAATCAGAGAGGTTGGTGAGTGGGTGTATGATTATAGATGCATTCTTATCAGAACACCCAACAGTGGAATAACCATTCCAAACATTTATGGTATACACCTGTGAGTGCAGTTGGGTCATCTGTTGTGAACTTTGTTAAACGTTTAGGCAAAAGTTAATTGAGAGGCCCAAAGGATGTGCATTAAACTTTTTTTACAATATGCACCTGGATTGGTATAAGGTAAAGGTGAGGAAGACAATATTTTTCTAAGAAAAAACAGGAATGTTTATTGTGGATCTGGTGAATGTGACTTTAAACTGATGTTCAGATTGAGATTAAATGGATAAAGAAGATGTATTTGCCATCGCAAAGCTTTTGAGGTTATATCTGTTTCCACTAGATGGCGCTTGTGTACTTAGACATTTTGGTAACTTTTTATTTGTTTAATTTGTATAATTTTAAATTTGGGTTATTTTGTAATGAGTATTGAGTTTTTATACTCAATTTCTGTTTATATGAGCAAGACTAATTCTTTCAAAGAATTTTAGGATATGTTTTTGTTTTATTCCCATCTTGCCTTTGTATGTCACTTCCTGTTTGGTCGTCTGCACAGAGAGATGGAACGAAAGGTTTAAGGTGTTTCAATTTATAATTCAAGCCATCGGATCAAGAAACTTCAAGATACCCCCGCACTTAGCTCACTAGCAGGCAAAAGTGGTATGTGGATGTATTTTTTGTTCATTTTATGTACACGTTTAGTCGTATCTGTGCCTTTCATGTAAGTAATGTGTGACTGATGTTTGTTATATATTCGTCTTGTTTATTTAGTTCTACGATGTTGATGTAGATGTTGGTGTTGATGTCCGTGTCAAAGAGCGCATTAAACATCTGTAAAAAAGGAACCTCAGCCTTCGCGTTGTGACTAAGGGCGGCACAGAAGACAACTAACCAACATAAATAAATATCTTTTTTAACAAACCGGTCTATGCTGTTAAAATATTCTTCTTTCATTTTAGTGAATTTTGCTCATTTAGTCGTATTTGTTATTTTAATTTTATTATTTTCGCCTAGATTTTTCAAACCTCAACACAAACATACAGCAAAACACACAAACATACAAACACAATCATGCAGGCAAACAAACACAAACAGCAAAACATACAAACACAAAAACTTGCAGGCAAACAAACACAAACATACAGTGTGCACACACACACACACACACACACACACACACACACACACACACACACACAATGACACCATTTAGAAAGGTCAACATTCCAGGTCAGCACTAATGTCCCTGGGTGAAAATGCTAAAAGCTAGTTTCCAACTTTTTCCCCAGAATCAAATATTGTGCATTTTATACTTTTTAATCTAGCTTAAAAATACTCATAAATGGTTACCAAATGTATCTTCATACCTGGTGTGTCTTGACACAATGTCATTAGCCAGTCCTCCATAATTTTATAAGATTTACTTTTATTATTTCTACATACGTTTATACTTTTATCAGTCCAATAATTATGCGGTCGATACATGATGAAACATGAATCATGCTACCAAATATGTTTTACACAATGCGTATATCCAGATACTGTTTCTGAACTGAACAAAGGAGACATATTTCATTTCATTTTTATTTATTTATTTATTTATTTATTCATTTATTTATTTTTATTTATTTATTTTATTTTATTTTTTTATTTTTTTGCAAGAGTACAATGGCTTTGTGTTTTTAAAAGGCTTGTCTAATGCTTTTGATGCATCAGAATGTGAATTGTTCAGTATCCAACATGAGATGTATCAGTTGAGCTTGTTTCAACTGTTTATTACCATTTTCTTAAGTCATTATTTTTGACTCCCATATAGAATAGGTAAATAATAAACCTTATCGTCCATGCTTTTTCCCCCCATTCACAGACCACATAGAAAATACCCCCAAGCACAATTGTAAATTCAAGAAGCCTAGTGACACATCGTTTCAGAAAAAGACCATAATACATACATAAAAACATCTTGATCTGTTATGACTGGTGTTTTACTCAGTCAAATGATCAGGATTATGGATGACACTGTACACATTTTGGTTGTTGGCCTGTTGGACTGTAGGTGAGGCTTTCTCTCTGAAAGCCATCAGGATTCAGTGTTTATAGAAATAAATGAAAATGTATACTTTTGACTAAATTGCTATTTCTTTTAGGGTACTTATCCACCTCCATATCCGTACGATGAATCGTCAACACAAGGCTTGTTGTTTTACACTGAAACATCTCTCACCATTGCTCTCAAATCTAGACATTCTGTAAAGTTTGAGGTTGTTAAAGTTCCACACACTTGAAAAAGATACAGACACAAAAATATAAAGAATTTTGTGCACACAAAACCCCTATGTAACTCAAGAGCCCAAATCACTAAGAAAATGACCATATGAATGTAGAAAACTCCTCTAGCAATCATTTAGTTATATGTTTTTTAAACATTGTTTTAAATTACTTTTTCCTTATGCTGCTAGATTTACACCTCTTGTTCTGATAGCCGACGACAGTGTTCACATTTTATTCGACGTACCAAGAACCCATTTCTTTTATCATCTGCATAGAATAGGTCTATGTGTACTTCTCCGCTGTCATAATCAAAAGCAGCTACTGTGTGCTAAAATTGTTCTGATTTGGTAGATTGTAAGTTAAGCATGATTCTATCAATAACAAGACTTAATTTATATAACACATCTGACATTCTCAGCATAACACAACAAAACTGTTATGTTTCTAAGTTAGAATGCTAATAGTTTGTAATAAAATCACATCTTTACCCTAAAACATTTTTTCTTTCCAAATTTCTTGTGCATACACACACCTTTCACAGACACCTACAAACTGCCAACAACATCCTCAAGTTTTGTTTTATCATTTAGCTGTAGCTGTGACCCTGATGGAATATTTGTACGCACAGTGTTGGGAAGTTTACTTTGGAAACGTAAAAGATTCAAATTTACCATATTTCAAATATATTAAGGAGTGTAACTATTATAATCACTTTAAAAAGTAATGTAACTGATCACATTCAATAACCTTTTTATTACATTTCTAAATATGTAATGTTTTCAGCTGTTAATGTTTTGAAACATGTAAACCAGGTAGGGTTAACATTACAGTCAGACTCAACAACTAAGTACTGTCAGACTTTCAAAATCCTTCATCACTTGAATTACAATTATAATCATTTAATTTTAATGCACAGTCACCGCAAAACCAGACTCACTTTGAGATTGTTCTGAGATTAAATACACATTTAAAACTGATACTGTCTATGTATAGCTATGACAGCTAACATTGGCATCTAACAACAGAAAAATAAATATTCACCATCCCAAATAGAAAATAAATCAAGCTATGGAATAAGCGTGTGTCCTAAACCCTGAAACATAGGTGTCTCGTATTTTAGACAAGTCACTGCATTTTATGAAAGAAATCATAAATCTATATGTGGGTGTGAACAAATATTGAGATGTAACCTCTTTGTAATCGTTAACATTTGACTTTTTCTTAAAGTCAGTTATTTGGTTTCTAGAGCACACAAATCCTATCGCCTAATGCTTCACAAGATAACTTAACAACGGTGGCTCCATTACAACACATACGTCAAGTCGGTTTTAGCACATGTATACTGTATTATTCTTGAATATAATTGTTTGGTCTAAATATTTTTTAACAAAGATGTTAAATCGAACACATTTCACTAATACTTCATTCAAACGCTGTAGGCTTCCAGGTCAGGGAACTACCATACCCAACATACACCTCAGACTTCAAACACGGCCGCCATGTCCCAAAATACTCACACACTGACACTGATTGCTGCTAAGTACAGAGTACACCTAAAATTGGTAGATATCTTTTATATATATATATATATATATATATATATATACCATTGTGAAATACAAACCGCAAAGAAACCAGAACAGTTGAATAACAAGTTTCCATGACTCTTTTTGTTTACTGAATTTGTTTACCGCAGCTTCTTATTTTCCCACCTCATTTTAATTGTTGGCCAATATACGTCAATATTTATGTGAATTTGGTTGATTGAATAAAATATTGCTTCATTCGAGGCATTTACATTACATTTTTATATTACACTGGTTTATATCAGATATAAGATACAAGATCGTTTCTCTATTATTGCTTCCTAATCATTATTTTTATCTACGCACACACGTGGTGTTCTTAATTTTAAGGAGGACGTTTAAAGGAGGAGAAGAGAATCTTTCCAAGTTCAAAGAATTTAATTCAAAATAAGCATATGAATAAAGCATTACAGAGCTCTGGGTCACAGCTGTCCCTGATTACACAAAACTATGCGAGTCTTATGTCAGGTACTCTGCAAAACCGCTCGCCTGTCCCTCGACCCATGTATTTATACACAGTTATAGATAAGTTGAGTTTCGGGGCCGTCTCTCCTTCATCAGCTGCCGATTTTCCCAGTCCATTTGCTACATTGTAGCCTTCATTGTATCAGTTCGTGTTGTTCCTGCATACCCAAGCTGTTCTTTTGGTTAGTACATAAGCGAGGTGTCCTTGAACACTTCACCTGACAAAACAACACTTCTTATCGGGACACATCATACTCACACTCCCCTCCGGCTTCTCACAGCCTGCATGTCAAGGTCCCACAATATGCATTTTAGGCTCAAATCATATTCAGGCATTTTCCCTTTTTGCACAGTCATCATGATATAAGAACACTTTAGTTTATGATTACAAAAGTGATTATCAAACTTATATGCAAACTTATGTAATTTCAGATACTTTAATGCATCATGAACACGTGTGAAATCTGGTGATGAACAGAACCTTAACCCAGAACCTGAACAGAAAATAAAGCATACTAAACACATTATCATAAAGGATATCCCATCACTACAAATAAACCCCAGCGACTTGAGACTGATAGTCCAGGGTCACATTTATGCACATCTCTAGCTGTGGATTATCCCACTTATACCAATGTCAACTGTCAGCATTAACAAAACTGTCATTGATGTTTGCGGTGCAAAATCAAACTGGACAGATAAATATGATGGTTAGTTACAGCCATTATCTCCACATCACAAGAAGTCGGCTGTTTCTGATATAGTCTAACTTGTCTCACTCAAACTACAACTCAGGGGCATCATGTGCCAATTTCCACTAATACTTACTAGACCAATTAAATTCTTCAGACCAATTAAATACTTTCTTTTAAAACTTAAATGTGATCATACATTAAAATTACTGATGCTATTTGAGAACAATTAAATTTTCCTTTATTTTTTAAAAGTCTTCCCTTCATTTCAGGGGCATGCAATTTTGTTGTTCTAAAGGTGTATAAACAAGGTTTTTTAGATTAATTTTTACCTAAAAAAGTAGTAAACCCAGTATAGGGCTTTCCATCCTAAACCCCGGATAAACAGAATCCTGGATTATCTGTAATCATGTTTCACACTGCTCATACTATACCTGGGGTTAACTGTTAAAGAACCACACTTTTTTGGAAATAGGCTCATTCTCCAACTCCTACAGAGTTAATAAGTTGAGTTTTATCATTTTTGAATCCATTCAGCCGATCTCTGGGTCTGGCGCTAGCACTTTTAGCATAGATCACTGATCTGATTAGACCAGCAGCATTGATCACTCAAAAATGACCGAAGGGTTTTGATATTTTTCCTATTTAAAACTTGACTCTTCTGTAGTTACATCATGTACTAAGATCAACGGAAAATGAAAAGTAGCTTTTCTAAATAAACTACAAGGTACACTATTGGAGCTATCTAAACATACAAGAGGTGATCAAAAGTTCAGAGACTATGCCCATCATGATAAACAATGGAAAACGGTCCTCTTCAGGGTAAGTGTGTTTGTGTAACGATGCAGTAAAGATCCTTACAGACCGCAAATGTTAGAAGTGGAAGAGATACTTTAAACCCGTTTTTCTCAAAATTCCATTCCTGAAAATCATAGCTATCAGCCAACTTCAGAGAGAGATAACTTATGTTCAAGCTATGGACAAAATAAAAACAATTTTCATATTATATCAATATCTCTAAATGTGAAAATTTCACCATGTGTTGGGTTTTCGCAGATCACATCACATGTGTGTATTAGGGGTGTAACGAGATTTACAACAAATCACAGAACCGGCATTACTGACGAGATACGCATGATAATTCGGGTACGAATATCGCACAGCCTCACTCCAGAATTACTGAATTTTTCCTTCTTTTCCTCACTTTTAAACAGCTTGTAAATGCCTATGTTAGTTTCACTTTTGAATTAGCGCCAATTCCACGTCAATTGATTGAATTGACAACAACAAAACAGTACGGCAAACTCACTTATATTAAACATAGAATGATTAATGTATTAACAAACTGTGAAGATGTCATAATTCATCTTTAATTTCAAGTTATATTCCCTTTGTTTCATTTATGTTTGTTTTTTGTTGTTGTTGTTAACCCCAAAATTATATTTGATTTTCTTGCCTAAGGTGCACATTAGTTCAAGAAAAGAGACACAAAATTTAATTTTGGTGTTCTTTCTTTATTTAGAGTTTGTCAATTTCATTTACTTTTCCCGCTGAGTTCATGACTGCAGCATGGTTTAGGGGTGGGGGTTTAGAGGAAGTTTTGTATTTCTTTTTGAAACTAAATATTTTGTTTACTTCTTGTTTTTCTCACCTCACTGGTCAGCAAGACTCACTCTCTTCATGTGATAAATGAAATCTGACTCCTGCCACTGATCTGAGATGCATACTTCATGATGTTAGTTTTAATAAATAAAAAATGTGTACAAATTTCTTTCTTTTTGCTGTATCGAAAATGTACCGAACCGTGACACCACTGTGTCGTATCGAACCGAATCGTGAATTTTGTGAACCGTTACACCCTAATGTGTGTGTGTGTGTGTGTGTGTGTGTGTGTGTGTGTGTGTGTGTGTGTGTGTGTGTGTGTATATATATATATATATATATATACACAGTCAGGTCCATAAATATTGGGATATCAACACAATTCTAACATTTTTGGCTCTATACACCACCACAATGGATTTCAAATGAACAAGATGTGCTTTAACTGCAGACTGTCAGCTTTAATTTGAGGGTATTTATATCGAAATCAGGTGAACGGTGTAGGAATTACAAGAGTTTGCATATGTGCCTCCCACTTGTTAAGGGACCAAAAGTAATGGGACAATTGGCTTCTCAGCTGTTCCATGGCCAGGTGTGTGTTATTCCCTCATTATCCCAATTACAATGAGCAGATAAAAGGTCCAGAGTTCATTTCAAGTGTGCTATTTGCATTTGGAATCTGTTGCTGTCAACTCTCAAGATGAGATCCAAAGAGCTGTCACTATCAGTGAAGCAAGCCATCATTAGCCTGAAAAAACAAAACAAACCCATCAGAGAGATAGCAAAAACATTAGGCGTGGCCAAAACAACTGTTTGGAACATTCTTAAAAAGAAGGAACACACCGGTGAGCTCAGCAACACCAAAAGACCCGGAAGACCACGGAAAACAACTGTGGTGGATGACCGAAGAATTCTTTCCCTGGTGAAGAAAACACCCTTCACAACAGTTGGCCAGATCAAGAACACCCTCCAGGAGGTAGGTGTATGTGTGTCAAAGTCAACAATCAAGAGAAGACTTCACCAGAGTGAATACAGAGGGTTCACCACAAGATGTAAACCATTGGTGAGCCTCAAAAACAGGAAGGCCAGATTCCGACATCTAAAAAAGCCTTCAAAGTTCTGGAAAAACAGCTTATGGACAGATGAGACCAAGATCAACTTGTACCAGAGTGATGGGAAGAGAAGATTATGGAGAAGGAACTGCTCATGGTCCTAAGCATACCACCTCATCAGTGAAGCATGGTGGTGGCGTGGACATGTATGGCTGCCAATGGAAGTGGTTCTCTTGTATTTATTGATGATGTGACTGCTGACAAAAGCAGCAGGATGAATTCCGAAGTGTTTAGGGCAATATTATCTGCTCATATTCAGCCAAATGCTTCAGAACTCATTGTACAGCGCTTCACAGTGCAGATGGACAATGACCCAAAGCATACTGCAAAAGCAACCAAAGTTTTTGAAGGGAAAGAAGTGGACTGTTATGCAATGGCCAAGTCAATCACCTGACCTGAATCCGATTGAGCATGCATTTCACTTGCTGAAGACAAAACTGAAGGGAAATTACCCCAAGAACAAGCAGGAACTGAAGACGGTTGCAGTAGAGGCCTGGCAGAGCATCACCAGGGATGAAACCCAGCGTCTGGTGATGTCTATGCATTCCAGACTTCAGGCTGTAATTGACTGCAAAGGATTTGCAGCCAAGTATTAAAAAGTGAAAGTTTGATTTATGATTATTATTCTGTCCCATTACTTTTGGTCCCTTAATAAGTGGGAGGCACATATGCAAACTGTTGTAATTCCTACACCGTTCACCTGATTTGGATGTAAATACCCTCAAATTAAAGCTGACAGTCTACAGTTAAAGCACATCTTGTTTGTTTCATTTGAAATCCATTGTGGTGGTGTATAGAGCCAAAAATGTTAGAATTGTGTCGATGTCCCGATATTTATGGACCTGACTGTATATTTACAATTTTGGTGTTGCCAAATCAAATAACCAAATAAAACAAAACTTCCGGTTCTCGCTATTAACAAACCATTAACTACTAATTTGCTTCTTAATAGTAGTTGTTAAGTTCAGGTATTGGCAGTAGTGTGTTTACCCACCAAGCAAAGCAAATTGCTTGGGGCCCCTTAAGCGTTTTCTCCCAAGGGGGATCCTGCACCCACACCCCCCGAAACAAGTAGCCCTCAACATTCTACAGGCTGAAATCAATGTTCAGATGGGATGGCTTCTATATTTTGACACTCTTCATCTCAAAACAGGACTTAATTCACATTACCTCCAGGTACTGCATCAAAGAAGGTCTGCAGCAGTGCTTCGGAAACATGCTGGTATAGCCAGTTTACTGCAGCTACAAAATTTAAAACACCCTGGACATCATATGAACACATTGTCAAACTCTGTGAAACCTATTCAATGTATTTAGTCTGTAATTACCTCATTTTATAGTGTTTCATTATTATTGGCCAAGGAAAGTTGTTTTTTTTTTTCAAGTTTTGGAATTTTTTTGTTTTGTTTTTTAAATATTAATAAAGAAAGACATATTTAAGAATATTTAAGCTTTTATAGAGTAATCTAGACTATAAAATGTTTCTCAGCTCTGTTTTAGTTATTTCCATAGCTAGTTTTGGCCAGATTACCCTTTTCGTATAAGGTGACCAGTGACCATACTATTTTTAAGAAATTTTTGAAAGCGGTTGTATTTTGAAATGTTTTAACTAATCTAGGGCTGTAACTAGCAATTAACCTAAGTGAAAAACAGGCTTTATTATGACTATATATACACACACACACACACACACACACACACACTAACGATGAGGCAAAAAAATAGGTTCAAATAAAGTACCAAAACCAAGTAGTTACATGGGTTTTTTTTTAACAAAACTTTTTACAGTTTTTCTCCATTGGTTTGGCTCATTTCTTGAAACAGAAATTACATTCTCAAAATTCTAAGATCATTTGGCAAAACAGTGTTACAGTTTAGCACAACACTATAGCTCACTTGCAAAAGCTCATATCTCTCCAAAAACAGTTCACTCATGCATCAAAACTAAATTCCTTTCCCATTTAAAAAGTCAGTGCCACAAAAATGGCAAATATCCTTCTCAATTGCTTTGGCTCATTTCTTGAAACAGACTGGACATTCTCAACACTCTTGGTGCTTTTGCCAAAATAATGTGGATGGTTCAGCACAACACCATGGTTCACCTGCAACAGCTCATACCTTTCCCAAAACAGTTCACTCATGTGTCAAAACTAAATTTCCTTCTCCTTTAAACAGTCAGTGCCCCCAAAATGCTTCGTCCCTTTGGCATTGTGTAAGCACTGCAAGTCAAAATGTTTAGATGTTTTGTCACTATGGCAAAGGACCACTAAAATATCCCTCATGTCCACCTTACAGTCTTAGCCCAGTCCTTCATTGACAATGGTTACTGTACTGTTTTTGTCTAGCTAACAGAATACAATTGTGTATAAAACTGAAAAAAAGAAATAGGATTTTAGGGTAAGAGTAGCCTCCAAGGTTTGACGTCACACATTGCACTCATACTGCCAAGGAAATGGTAACTAATTTTTTTATTGTAATGATCAACCACACACAAAGTAACTTCCATATATCAGAGCAAAAAGAAAATGTATACAGCATAATAAACTGTAATATAAACACACAAACAAAAAACTAGAGAGCTATAAATAAAGCTGGAGTTTCATAACAGTTCTTCACTGCCCGCCGTCCTCACCCTCCTGACCATCCACACGCTGCAGTCTGTGTGGCCACAGATTCTCGTGGTCTATAACTGTGGCCCGAATTTCATCCGGGACAGCACAGTGTCTTCGTGCACCACGGCCTCTTCCACCTATTCCACCACCACACACAATTACTCCTCCTCTTCCTCCTCTTCCTCGAGCAGGCAGCTGCCCTTGTTCATTTACTTGGCCAGGTGCCTCCATGTTCAGAAATAGTACTGGTCCTGCATGGTCAAGCTCTTTACATACATGTTTGGCAGCATTCACAGTCATGGGCAGCACCTGTCAGGTAACTAAACATACTGTTTGATTGGTCATCTGAGATGTGTGAAACTCCTCCTTCATTAGTCAAGTTCTAGTTTCACCTGACTGTCAATTGCTGTAATAAACTGTAATCAAATGTTCCAAGGATTCACCTACTGTATGGTATTCATGGTATTATGGTCTTGACTAATTTTGACAATTGAACAGACTATTGTGCATGTAATGACTTATACAATGTAATGACTTATACAATGAAATGACGCTGACACATTTTGGAGAGAACGATTAGACTGAGAATTAACAATCAGTTTAGATCAACAAGATCTATTCACTTGGAAATTGTGCTAAATGTAGGCTATCTGTACTTAATCATTTGCAAAGATGTACTTAGACATTTGCAATTTGATGAAATGAATGAGAAATTCAATTCTGTTGTGAACAATTGCCAAGTGGTTTGGAGGTTTGTCCATGTTGTTTTGAGAATGTAATTTCTGTTTCAAGAAATGAGCCAAACCAATGGAGAAAAACTGTAAAATACATTATGTAATATGCCTGTACACAATATGAACATAGGCAACTTAAGTGCATTATAACAAATACTTGCAGATGGCGCCAAAGTCCTGGTGATGTTTTACTTTACAGTAAAGTGGTTAAATCCACTTAGTTTTAATATTTGAAAACATGCAACCGCAGAGCAAGGGTTTAAACTTTTATTTTGAAATTGTGATCTTCCACAATTTGCATATAGAAATATGTTGAGGTATTCTACTGTGTTGGCAATTATAAATGATTTACGTAGCAAATCTAGTGAGATCATAACACCCTGTTTTACCAACCTAAAATCAGGGTAAAGGGTTAAAGATTTGCACATTTGACTATTCTCGAGAGAGTTTTGTTCCTCTTTCCTCCAAATCCCCTCCCCATTAAAAAAAAAAACACCAGTAACATTTTGTGTATTTAAAGCACACAGGCTATTGTTGCTGCTTTGTAATGGGAGACACAATGCAGATTATGTTTCTTCTGTGTTTGCTCACCTTTTTTGCCCTGAGCAATTTAAATGTTCAGGCAAAAGTCGTCAAAAGCTTTGATACATGTAAGAAGTTTTTCTATAAAGGCAAAGAACCACAAGGGATGGATCAGAATACTGAGAAAATCTGTCAGAAGTTGCAATATGATGACTTTCTTTATGCAACTCTCTATTCTACTTTTAAGAAAATTCCTCTGTACAGTGCTTACAAATTTGACCCTAAATGCTCAGGTACTTCACCATCTGGATGGCACGTAGAGCCACAGGTAACAGCTTCTTGTACTATAAAAATATTTAATCATTTCAGACTGCATTTTGTAAGAAAGATCTGTTGGATTATTTGATAGTTTTGGTCATTGCAGAAAAAAATTCAACCATTTTAGATTGTTTTGTGAACTGCTGGAACGTCATCAGTCTTCCTAATAGAGCAATTGTGTAACACAATATTTCTTCTGTAGCTTATTTCTCTAGGTGAACCTGATTACATGATACTTGAGAAAGATTTAAAAGACAAAAAAGATCAATTAAAAAAAACACAAGCCATCAGCAGTGACTATGAACTAACAGGATATGATCGCGGCCACTTGTATCCCAACAGTTTCCAATGCGGCGAGGACCGTAAGGCGACATTTACACTGACAAATGCTGCTCCTATGGACGCTTGCTTCAACCGCATTCATTGGAAGCTCTGGGAGGGTTATTTACAAAGTTTTTTTAAGGACAGTCAAAAGAGTGTTAAAAAAGAGGCGACGGTCTACATCGTCACAGGTACTGTACCTGGTCTGGACAAAATACCGCAATGTGGAAACCAAGACTTAAGAAGGGTCACAGTTCCAACTCACATCTGGACAGCTGTTTGTTATGAACACAAGGAAGATTTAAAGTCTTTTTCCTTTGGCTATATAGGAATAAACAAGCCAGAATTTGATGTCAAGGTAATGAGTGTTTCAGAGATGAATAATCAGCTCAATCAACTGTATAAAACATCAGATCCATCAGTTAAGATTTTTCATGATGATTGTTTTAGTGACAAACCAGCATCTAAAGAGGCTATAAAACAATTTTTAAATCTAATTAAATTGCCAGAGCACCAAAGACGTCAAATGTCCAAGGATGCCCAGAACAGCTTTCTCGCAGTCCAAGATATCATCAGTAGTGACACTGATATGCCTTCTGGAAAAAGACCTAAAATTGCTGAACTGAACGCAATACTTAACTATGACAGTTCAAGCGATTTATTCACCTCAGCCGAAAAACTCAAAGAAGATTCCAACACTGCTTGTGTTGTAACTGCTGCCAAAAAACGTCGCACGTCAGATAAACAAAAAAGGGAGGTGTCTGTTGAATCAGTTGAATGTCAGCTGGTCCCGGAGAAATCTGTTGATGGTAAGACTGCAGCTGATGGCTCTCCATGTAACCGTTTTGAGAATAATGGTTACAAATGTACATGTTTCACACAAGAAGGCAAAAGCAAATCGTGCTGTTCCACTCCCTGTCTGTACCAGGACAAACTAAAGGGCTACTATTGTTACTCAGGCAAGACACAGATACAGTGCTCACCCCAGTACTCACTTATCACAGTTAACGGAAAAAGATGTCGAGACGATCACCCCTGTGCTACATACGATAAAGACTACTACTGGTGTTTCATAGACAGCAAGTCCTGGGAATACTGCAGCCCTCCGCTGTGGGGAAGTAGAGCTAAAGATGGAAAGTCCTGCCGCAGCAACTACGCCTGTGCCAAATATGATAAAAGTAACCCATGGTGCTATACGGATGATAAAAACTGGGATTATTGCTGTACATCTGATGACTTCTTCTCAGCTGTCAACTACAAAACCTGCAAGCCTAATCACCCGTGTGGTTACCATGGCAAAGCTTACCTGTGGTGCAACACCACTGATGGCAGCTGGAATTATTGTTGCAAAGAGTTCAAAATATAGTTAGTCTAACTATAATTAGTTACTCATGAGACAATTTGGACTAACTCTTAAATAACTAAAATAGGATTGTTTGTTACGTTTAATTCTTCTAACACCTACTAACCTTGACAGCATAATAAAAGCAGCAGAAGAATGTATAAATAAATTTCAACCAATATTATAGTAGCACTAAACGTATTGCCTGTGAATTCAACATACTGGAGAAGAGATAATCAATAAATGAAAAACAGCTGTAGACATAACGTGGTTACAAAATCCTTTTGTTACAGTGTAATTCATTAACAAAAAATAAATAAATAAATAAAAATACTATGCATTTTGTATCAATAAAATACATGTTGTTGTTATGTTATTAAGAGTGGACAAAATTAAGTATTTCAATAAAAGCCCAACCAAATACTAATGGAGAATTTTGTGTCACATTTTTTTGTACTGTGGAGACAAATTGCTATTTGGTTAAAAATGTATTTGCTCACATGTAAAAAAAAAACAAAAAAAAAACATTAAGTGTCAAGTTTAATAATGTGATGATTGGCTATTAATGATGATATCTATTGTTAACAAGCAGAATCACTGAAGGAGTGATGAACAATAACTTGTTTATGCACTCCAATATGTCCATATCATCCTTAAATTGAAATTGGAAAACAAAAGGTTCTTTGGCCAGTTGCTGGTCGTCAGCCATTTTGGCCTGTGAAAGTTGAAGCAGAGCTTTCTTCTGGTCTTTCTCTTTCAATCTCCTGCTCTTCTGGCACTTGCACGTCAGTGAGGACATTGTTTTGGTAATGTGTAGTCATTTATTTGATCAAAAATACAGTAATAATTCAAAATGTTATTACAATATAAAATTATGGTTTCTATTTTAGGATACATTAAAATAATTTTTCCCCTGTGATTCCTGACTATTACTCCAGTCTTCAGTGTCACATCGGAAATAATTCTAATATTCTGATCTATTAGTAAAATTATCTATGTTGGCAACAGCTGTACTACCAAACATTTTTTGGAACATGTGATACTTTTTTCAGGATTCTTTGATTAATAAAAAGGTTTAAAAAACCAGCATTTATTTATAATTCTTTTTCTAAGAATATAAGTCTTTGCTATCACTTTTTATCAATTTATCAAGCACATTGCTGAATAATAGTAATAATTTATTTAAAAAAAAAGAACAAAAAATTACTGACCCCAACCTTTTGAACAGTAGTGTATATTGTTAGAAAAGTTTTGTATTTTAAATAAATGTTTTTTATTTATCTAAGAATCCTAAAAAAAAAAGTATTACAGGTTCCAAAAAATATTTAGCAACACAATTTTTTCCAACACTGATAACAAATCGGCATATTAGAATGATTTCTGAAGGATCACGTGACACTGAAGACTGGCGTAATTGATGCTGACAAATTCAGTTATGATCACAGAAATAAATCGTTTTTTAGTGTACATTAAAATAGAATAATGTTATTTTACCTCATAATAATATTTCACAATATTATTTTTTGTGTATTTTTGATTAAATAAACACAGCCTTGATGAGCATTAGAAACTTAAAATACATAATTACAAAATCCTACTGATCTCAAAATTTTGACAGGCAGTGCATGTATATATATATATATATATATATATATATATATATATAGTAGGCAACATTTGAATTGGATCAAAACCTTGTGCTAAAATCAATACCCATTCTTATCTTTTTGACTTAACTTTGATTAACTTTTTCGATCCACTTCAAAAGTGGACTATATATTACACACACACACACACACACACACACACACACACACACACACACACACACACTATACATACTACACCATTGCATACTACATACTATACCATCACACACTCTACATACTACACCATCACATACTAAACAGCACACACTACATACTACACATCACACACACACACACACACACACACACACACACACACACACACACACACACACACACACACACACACACACATTTCTCACCATTAGCATGAAGATACCACAGTCAGCAGAGCCAGCCAACTGTTGTGGAACATTCTAAAATAATAAAATATTATTCTTTTATACCTGAAAAGAATACTACAACACATATTTTGTATTAGTAGCTTTGTTTTATGAAAGAATAAATTAATTAATTAATCTCACCTTGTTTTTCATCAGCTACCCCATCTATCATCAGATTAAATCGTTATAATAAAATGCTGTTTAGATTAAAACATTTAAATGATTGAAAACACTAAGTGGCGCTATGCTTAGTAAAATAACTTTTGCTCCGCCCATTTCCAACTTGACGCTGCTGCCTTGGCACTGCTGCGACGTAACGGTTCTGCAATCGGCCACTGTTGTCCATCAGGAACAAGGGTTATGTATGTAACCAAGATATTTTACTTGATCTTAGTGCTGTGTTTGATACTACTGATCATGACAGACTTTTACATCAGTTACAAAACTACATTGGTTTTCAGGCTGCCATTCCAGTGGTTTTGATTTACCTGTCTGACAAGTGAATACAAGCCATGCTGGCCCTTGTCAGTTTTATTAGAAAATCTGGAATTAGTTTACACTGTTATGCTGATGATGATAATAAATTATGTGTTTCATCAAGACCAGATACAAAGTGTCCAAGTTGTCAGTGCATGTTACAGATATAACGTATTGGATGACAACTAATTTTCGTCTCCTAAAATCAAAGACAGATACTACTACTATAACCTTTAAACAGAAGCTTTTAGAAAACAATTAGAATTAGAACTAGAAGAATGTACTATCACCTCATGTTAAAAACTTTGGCATCATATTAGACAGAAATGTGTCTTTTGAAAACTACATGTCATTTGTATGCCATAATTTATTGATAGCAGAATGGGTAGAGATGGCCGAAGTTCTAGAAATAATTCAAGAAACCTGCAGAGAAAGATAAAGGTGGAGGAGAGGAAGAGTGGATAGGCCACAGGTTGGTGGGACTGCATCATTTCCTACATCTGGAGCAAATGTGATGCCTGTGGTGGATGATATATGGACATGTTTCACATGTTTCCCCATATAAGGTACTGCATTGTTGGTGTCTGTTCTGTGGAGTCATACAGGTAGAGTCAAAATCAAACAGAAAGCAACAAAACTTGAAAGACAGAAGAAGACCTAATTAAAAAAAGATCCAGTCAACAGATAGACACTCTTGCTTTATGTAAACTGATGTAAATACTTTGGCCACGAGTACATATTTAACTATGACTGCTGGTGCCTCTATTTTCATGTTCTGAAGAAGAGAATCACAGATAAAAGTTTATATAAACTGTGAAAATTGTAATTTAGTTGAAATAATAATTTGTCTTCATGCTATTGAGTAATAGCTGATGTCCCCAAAGTGAAGCAACATCCCTAATACAACCCAAATGAAACACGAGCAAGAAAGAAATTTGCTGACATTTGTTCCCGATTTGGACTAAAGTTACAACAAATGCAGAAGTAAAACTCGATGTTTCAGGAAAAAATACTGTTTTACTTCTGTAAAAAAAAAAATATATATATATATATATATAAAGTATATATAGCAAACATTGGGGTTCAAACATGGCCCATTGGGCACTTGGAATGACTGTTAGGACTAATACTGAATAAACTGCCTATAATGTAAGGCTATTAAATAGCAATCCCAAGATATTTTTGTAAATACAATTAAGTTTGTATGTATGGAGCCCCGCTCATTGGTATGATTTTCTTTCCCTCGATTTACTAGATTGTGCACATCATTTATTAATTTGTTCCCTCATTGTAGGTATATTGTGCTCACAATTTACTAATATGTTACTATTATAAGTACATTGTGCGCTTAATATAATAATTTGTGCCCTTTTTCTAGGTACATTTCAGTCTGTGCTGAATTTTCTGAAATATTCAGACACAGAACAGCGATCCCTCTCAAAACATTTCAGAGGCCGAAGTAACACCTCTCAGCCTGCTATGAGACCACTTTAGCGCCCGCTCCACGACTGAGTCCTGAGATGGGCATGGCATCGTGGCACATTCCGGGTCGGCATTTCCCTGGAATGTTGCCACCTCTTCAGCCCTTGGTCAGACCCTACCTTCTTACAGGAGAGTGCCCTTAGGACAGATGTCGAGGCATGTTGTGGTGAACACAGATGCTTCCATGACGAGCTGGGGTGCCGTATGCAATGGGCAGACAGCCTCGGGCTCCTGAATAGGACCTCAAATACAGTGCCAATAAAGCGCCTTTCCCCCACTGAGCCTCCTTGCACAGACCCTTTGCAAGATCAGGGAGGACGAGGAGCAGGTCCTGCTGGTTGATGCACAGAGATGCTCGGTCGGAGTGGTGCTCTCCTTCCTGCAAGAAAAGTGTAGGAGAGAAAAGTGTGTAGACTGTCCCACTCCACTTTGACAGTGTGTTGCACTATTGCGGCATATCACGATGCAGTTGATGGGTCATCCCTAGGGAAGCATCACCTGATTGTCAGGTTCCTAAGAGGTGCGAGAAGCATTAACCCTCCTTGATCGCACCTCGTTCCCTCTTGGGATCTCTCCGTGGTCCTCCAGGGCCTTCAGAGAGCCCTTCGAGCTGCTTATTTCAGTTGAGCTGAAAGACTTGTTGCTTATGACTTCGCTCCTGACTTCTGGCCTCAATCGAGAGTCAATAAAGTGTGCCTAGAGTTTGGACCGGCTGGCTCTCACGTCACCCTGAGACCCCGGCCAGGTTATGTGCCCAAGGTCGTGATCAGGTGATGAATCTGCAAGCCCGGCCCCTGGAGGAGGCAGACCCAGCCACTGCACGTTTACACGGACCGCACCTGGAGCTTCAGACGCTCCAAGCTGCTCTTTGTCTGCTTTGGGGGACAGCAGAGGAGGAATGCTGTCTCCAAATAGAGGTTATCCCATTGGGTAGCAGATGCCATCACCTTGGCATACGAGTCCCAAGGTGAGCCATGCCCCCTACGAGTCCTAGCTCACTCCACTCAGAGTGTTGCCTCCTCCTATCAGCTGGCGCACAGTGTCTCTCTAACGAACATATGCAGAGCTGTGGTCTGGGCGACACCCAATATCTTCGTAAGATTCTACAAACTCTGCGTAGAGCCTATGTCGTCCCATGTGTTAAGGTAACATCAGGTAATTTGCGGGAGGTTGGCTCAGTGTCGGAATGTTGTGCCATTCCTCAAGGATCCGTGTGCTATATTTGCAGTTGTTTCACCAACGTGAACTCTTGAGTCCTCCGTGCCCCGCAGCTCAGACTAGTACGAGGTAGTCCGCAACTGTGCTCCAGTAGGTGGCCTCCTTCACCCCCTCTGGTTGTGGCAGCGTTTCCCCATATCTAAACGTAGACATTATCAGTTAAGATCCCATGTAACTTATGGTCATCTTTGTGCTCCACCTCCCAACTGTTGCTTCAGAAAGCTGGCATCCCTGGTGGGCCTACAGGGCATTGGGATGGTTATGCATTGGGTCCTGACATGCTTGGCTGCTGGCATTGGGTCTCGACTGCATAACGCAGTTCAGGATTGTGACGTTTTCCAGAGGATCCTCAAATTACGTAATTGACGTAACATCGGAAACCTTGATGTTGCGGCTCGGCTCCTCAGCAAATCTGAATGAGTGGATGCACGCTACCATCTTATATACCCGTATGTACAGGGAAGTGGCACGACATGCAAATTCCACTCGCCAATGTTCATTGGCTTTTTCTCTTAAGCTCAGAGGTGATAGGGTCTTGAGGTCAATCCCCAAATTACATTATTGATATAACATCTCTGTTCCCTTCTTCGGGGAATGACAGTTACCTCCGTAACCGAGACGTTTTGTGGACATTTACACATAGACTAGTCATTAGTCAGGTGGTGACAGCATTTGACAACTGAATTTACAAAAATCACTTCAGGTTTGAGAAGGGTTTCAACTTTGAATTAACTACTGATAAACATATTAATTTTTATTTTAATTATCACTCTGTAGTTTTTTTTAACCATGTATTATTATGTCTTTGATAGGCTTTTGTCTTTCAAACTCATTAAAATGCATATATTCACATTATATCTTATTTACATGTAATGCAGGCATTCCAAAACTGTTTGTCATCTAAACCTTATTCACCAAATATGCTTTAAGTATATACTTTACTTTAAGTACCCCTAAGATTTCAAAATAAATATTTTGATAATTATCACATTGAAACTTTGATATATCTAACATTACCAGATAACATATTATAGCTTCACCTTTCGCTCTTCACTTTTTGTGTGCAGCTCAGATGTCTTTTCTATCAAACTGACCTTATGCAAGAAGCGTTCTTTTGAACTTCCGCATAATGATAAGCCACCTGGTAAACTTCTGGTGAAGCTCATTTTATATATGTGCTATATATAGATGGCGTACTGCTAGCTTTTAAACAGTATGTAGATGTACCAACAAGATTTGACAAAACTATTGATCTGTGCTACAGTAACATCCAAGATGCCTATAAAGCTAGAGCTCTTCCACCTATGGGACTAACGGATCATAATGTTTTTCATCTACTTCCTTTTTACAAACAGCGGTTAAAACAACACAAACCTATAATACACAGCACTCTCCAATGGTCGGAAGATGCTATTGCACGTCTTCAAGGTTGCTTTGCGTGCACAGACTGGACAATATTCTTATTGTCAGGATTCTTACTGGACAATATATTAAGCCTTGTGCACTGTTCAAATTCACTACCCTTTTGTTATGTTCGGGATGAAAACATCCACTAAATTGAACTGCTCTAAAAATGTACCAGATTAATACTTTTTTCATTTTTTTTTTGCATAGATCTGTTTATCTACCTCAGTCCTGATCAAAAATACTAAATGTTTAAAAAAAAATCCATAATTTTTACTCTTTAATTGCCAAGTTAATAAGTGATGTCACTCATTTGGGGGAAAAAACACACAAAATGACTTATTTTCAATATAAAAAGTGATTGTGGGCTGGATTATTTTTTTTTTTTTTTTACCATTTATCACATCTTGGACATGTCAAATATTACTAACAACATTGGCTTTCAAGCATTGTTAGTTTTTTTGCAGCATCAGATTTAAATTGTTTCTCCCTCATTTACTGTTCATGGCTGTTTTTGCCCCATTGACTTCCATTATAACGTCATTTTTTGATTGCAAAGCTATGACACCATATAATCATGAATTCTTGATTGTTTGTGGTTTTCCCTGTTGGGAAGAGGTAAAAATTATTATTTTTTTACTGTTGATAACCAGATGGCACCATTAACCCTTTAGATAGGCCTGTGCAAAAAAAAAAGCTTAGTTTCTGGCATTATATGCAGTTATATGGAGTATAAGAGCATATTATAGTGTGTGTGTGTGTGTGTGTGTGTGTGTGTGTGTGTGTGTGTGTGTGTGAGAGAGAGAGTGAGAGACCTTTGCACACTTACCTTGATGCATCTCAGAAAATGAAATGAAAATATGCACCTCAGCTTTCAAAACTACATGGAGTTAAGCCATGGTAAAGCCAGTTTAAACCCTTAAAAACCTTCAATGATACACTTTACAATTATTTCTGTAAACAAAATCTACTCTGCATCAGATTTATAAACATACTTTATTATGAACCAACAAACAACAACAACAACTTTAAATAAATTGAACAAGAGTTGAGGATGAATGGAGAACTAAACAACTGAACTAATTAGTGTGTGCACGTGTGTGAAGGGGGTGTTCAGTCTTTCCAGCAGGAGGTCAATTATCTCCCCCATAAAAAAACAAATTGAACACAAAAACCATGTTCTTGACCCTTGTGATGGCATAACGTATTGGCCCTGAAGTCTCTGGCAGGCTGAAGAAAGGGAGTTGTCTCCGCGTTGGTGGAAAACCACACTTCATCATTTCTCGCAATCCACCCAGATCCAGGATCTTCTGAATCCTCCTCGCCTTCAGTGGAAGCTGGAGAGGATGATGAGGGTGCTACAACAAAATCAGGATCGGACTCTCCTGAGTCTGTGGTGTCAGAGGGAGAAGACAACACATCCTGCAGCTCGCTGGAGGGGTCAGGCTGCATAATAATTTCTAAAACTTCAGTACAAGTCAAGCCCTTTCTTATGTTACTTACTGCTCTTCTCACCATCAAATGACCAGCAGGATGGCATACAAGTTTTTAAATCCACTTACCTTGTTTTTGTTTAGTCTGTACTTCTCACCATCAAAAAGCAGCAGGCGCATACACACATGCTATAATATGCTGTTATACTCCATAGAACCCTATGTAAAACTAAAGCTTTTTTTACACAGCCCTGTCTAAAGGGTTAACGGTGCCATCTGGTTATCAACAGTAAAAATTTAAATTTTTACCTCTTCCCAACAGGGTAAACCACAAACAATCAAGAATTCATGATTATATGGTGTCATGGCTTTGCAATCAAAAAATGTTGTTATAATGGAAGTCAATGGGGCAAAAACAGCCACGAACAGTAAATGAGGGAGAAAAAATTAAAATCTGATGCTGCAAAAAAACTAACAATGCTTGAAAGCCAATGTTGTTATTCCATGTCCAAAATGTGATAAATGGTAAAAAAAAATAAATAATAAATCCAGTCCACAATCACTTTTTCTATTTAAAACAAGCCATTTTGTGTTTTTTTTTTCCCAAATCAGTGACATCACTTATTAACTTGGCAATTAAAGAGTAAAAATCCTGGATTTAATGAATTTTAATCAGGTCTGAGGTTGATTAAAAGATTCATGCAAAAAATTATGAAAAAAATATTAATCTGGTACATTTTTAGAGCAGTTCAATTTAGTGGATGTTTTCATCCCGAACATAACGAAAGGGTAGTGAATTTGCCCAGAGTGTATCGTTGAGTTTTTGAAAAATTTCAAAGCATTGTCCCAAAATATGTGTCAATAAGATTTGTCACCAAAAATCATTCCATTCGGTGAAACACATTCCAAAAAAGTTATGGCCAAATTAAGACGCAACAGCACCCCTTAGTGGACGAAAACGTCCCCAACAGTACATAAGGGTTAAACGTTCTACATGTGTATCAGACCCTATCATTTTTGCTACCAATCTTAATAATTTTTATGCCCCTTTTTTTTTAAATTAGTTCAAAATATTATCGTTCCATATGTTTCATCATGTTTAGACCATCTTCAATTTGCATACAAACAGAAAAGCGGTACAGAAAAGAGGTACAGATGATGCAGTGGCTTATCTCCTGCACTGTTTGCTTCAACATTTGGACACCCCTGGAAATTATGCTAGACTTCTTTTTATTGACTTTAGTTCTGCATTTAATTCAATACAGTGTCATCAGTTAATTAAGAAATTACAGGATTTGCAGGTTCCTTCACCACTAATTCATTGGATTTATAATTTTTTGTCTGATAGACGGCAAGTGGTAAAAGTGGATGATTGTTTCACCCACTATCACCCACTATGGTCCTTAATACTGGGGCCCCACAGGGTTGTGTATTAACCCCTTAAGCTCTTTGGCATATTTTGGATTTTTTGCTGGTTTTGGCATACCTGAATTTAAAATAGTGCCCTACTCACATACAAAAATTTATAAAAATGGTCTTATTTTACAGAACATACCCTAAATTTTAACACATGGGTGGAATAATTAAAATTTGTTATTGTATTTACTTTTTATTACTGTTTTCATTTGAAAATCTGTTATTTAAGGTCTAGCACCCTGCAGAAAGTTTCTTTTGATTTCACTAGGTGCCAGTAAATAGGGGGGGGAAATAATTTTCTTAAAATCATTTAAAAAAAATAGTTATTTGGATATATTTGAAGGGAGGCAATATGCCCTCTAGGGGTCTCTATTCTGCGAGTTCAGGCATACCTAAATTCAAAGTCCCATTCACATATTCATTGAGCTAAATGTATTAAATGGTCTCATTTTACACAAAATACCTTTAATTTAAACACATGGGTGGAATAATTCATAATTATTATTGTATTTGTTCACAATTCATACTTTCCCAACTCAAAGAAAACTCATGTGAACCTGTGTTTAATACAAGTTTATTAATTTATTAAGTTGTTATTTATATAAACTTGCATCGGTTATAATCCTTAAGTTGAAACGGCTTGCTCTGAAATCCTGTTGTTTAATTTGGTTTTTGTTTAGCTTCAATGCTTTAGGCTCATTTAAGATGTAGAGCACTGGACATTTAATCACCCTTCTACAATCCCTGCAACTCGAATTTGCTGGAAAGCCCATGAATGGCTGATGTGTCTACTTTACTATAATATTTCCAATCTTAAGGGAATTTGATCAGATCGATTTCACTTCAGCAGCTTTTAGAAGCACAGGACCTTTTTTATCAGTTTGTATCTGAAATGGGGCCCCTTTATGGTATGAGAAATGTCAGCTACAACGTTCATCTCTGTCTCTATCTCTCAAGAAGTGCCCAGACCCATTATGGGTCCTTTCTGCCTTTTAATTTGAGGCCTATAAGATAAGAACTCTTATATAAGAGTTGATAGAAATGGTCAAAAGCACCCAATCTGTGTGTGTGTGTGTGTGTGTGTGTGTGTGTGTGTGTATATATATATATATCTGTTGTCATGACTAATAGCTAAAACTCTGGTCCACACTCCAACATAGGTGGTGGTAATGCACATGTATGTTGCACCTGCAACTGTGAAAAAACAAAACAACTGAAACCATGGGTCTAAACATAATTTTTTTTTTCTTACCATGTGTTTTCGGACATTACAAAATATACTGTGCCGGAGTAGATATTACAAGTGAAAACACTTTTCAGACTGGATGGAGGTGGCTTGCTTTATATCTAAGGAAATCACAGCATTTTGACAATGATTGGATATAGAGTGATGCACTTAAAATGTATCCAGAAAGGATTCAAGGTGAAGAGGGAGACAATACAGTCACTGTTAGTTGTTCTTGACACATGCAGGAATTCGGCTTTGCCAACAAGAGAACCACAGAATCACCATTACAGATCATCTGGAGATTCTCATTCCAATTGGGCTTTGCCATAAAACTTAGCGATTGCCCTCACGTGAGCAGCCTAAGAATCATAAAAGCAATCACTCCCCATCTCTGGCACGATCGGACCAAATCGCCCCATCTAATTCGGGAAAGGGGGTGAACTAGCGATAAGATAATCCACTCAGAAAACAGGACACTCGTCCTCCGTGGGGAGCAATTAAAACAAATGGTCAGACCATCACCTCTTCCCAGACAGGATCAAAGGGGAAGACGGGATGACCTCATCAACAGAAATTCCTTTTCTGCTTCAGATCAGCCACGGAACAGATGGCCCGTGTCACCAATGACCCACTATTCATAAACTGATAATCAATAGAAACAGGTGCGCTATTCAAACTCCAGAGCCAGGAGGGCTCTCGTGACACTTAAATGAACTCTCGGCATTCAACTCCCCTCCGCCTGTTACGCGTTGATCACTAACGCAGACTCACCTGAAACCAGAGAAGATTATCTATAAGAACAGTTATTCCTATTTTCTTTCAGAGCAAATGTACTCGCTAATAGTGTACCATATATCTTTGCTGTATTCTTCTATGTGCTTTACGTGAACAGAATTATCTGTGCCTTGTACTTCTTTTGTTGTCTATATGTGGGAATGACCAAATGTATCAATATGTAGGTCAAGTATCTGCGTGTTTGATATCAATCTAATCAGAATGACGCATGCTGAGTGAATATATGAATGGAATGTGCATCCTGTGTACAATACGGATATTACAGCTGATATTATTATTGTAAATTACAGAAATATCCCTCCCACTAAAGGAATGCACGCAAATTAATGTATGCACGAAAGAAAGTGACCGCACTGGGTGGGGCTCTGCCCCCTAGGTAATTCATTGGACCACAGCCCCGTGGGATGGGCTCAGAGGACCCGATTAAAACACTAGTGTCAATGCAACTCGTTGCTCGAACCGCCAGAACTTCCTGCACAAGATCTCTTGCTAAACAGCTTGACCAATCTTCGTCGCGGACGATCATCTCGCACTTTCCAACTGCGCGGCGTTCTTGCCATCAGAACTCGATCGCCGACCAATCAGGAGCCGCACCGTTCCTACGCTGAAGCGAGCCCATCACAGAACACCCAACAAGGCAACGCAGAGCAAGTAACAAAATCTCCCTCTTAATAGCTTGAATTGGTGCCTAAGTCTCTTTAGCAGATCATAGCCAGATTCCTGCCTTATGATGATCATCAGGTTGCGATTTAGGGACTGGTAGTAAAGACAGAAAGTTGAGATTCTTTTCAAACTCAGTAACTTTCATCACCCTGAACTTGTATGTGTGTGTGTGTGTGTGTGTGTGTGTGCGTGCGTGCGTGCGTGTGAATGCGTGTGAATCTCAGTAGTTTTAGTTTCTGTATCGTAGAGTAGATTAATAAAACAGTGTTTTCATCTTAAAGAGTTGTGTCTTGTGTCTTTGAGTTCATAAGTTATTGTATGCCCAGATCCAGTTACCTAAGCTTAAAGTGTCCAGACCGTTCCTTGTTATATTGCGATCTATGGCCAGGAGCGCAATATAAGCAACAGAACAGGTAGTGAGATAAACCGTTTGGTGGATAAACAGTCAATGAACGTCAACTGTCCAGTCTGACTTAAATTGATCACACGGTTCCGAATCCTTACGATTCGAATTTCAAACTGAATCAGTTGAAAATTGATCTAGTTCCCTACACACAGATGGCATTGCATATAGACAAGCAAGAAGACTCTAACAGAGGAGGTACCACAATCTCTATGGCACGTTGACTCATATGATATGCTTAAACCATACGGCATCTGCACTAATGGATGTATTGATGGATTCTCACATAATGTGATGTGGTTGAAAGTGTATTTGACCAATAGTGACCCTAAAGTAATTGAAAAGTATTTTTTGAGACACTAAAGAACAAAGGTGCCTGTCCTTGAAGAATCCATGCTTAACGTGGGACTGAAAACGCTGCTATTGGGCAGATGCAGATCTTTCTTCTACAAGATGCTACAGGTTTATTTTAACAGTTAGTGACTCCTGTAATTATTTTCTGTATTTTACACATCTAAAATGCTTTGGCAATACTGTAACACAAATGCATGCCAAAAAAGCAACTTGAACTTGAAAAACTTGAACTTGAGAGACAGAATAACAAAAAAAACTTCAGATTCCAGATTTTCAAGTAGTTTTGACTGTTATGACTTGTTTCAATCAATCAATCAATCAATCAGATTCCAAACTCTCCATCATGCCCAAGACCAAAGAGCTGTCCAAGTCCTGTCAGGGACAAGATTGTAGACCTACACAAGGCTGGGCTGTAATGTTAATGGGTTATAAGATCATTGCCAGCACATGCTGACAAGGTGACAACAGTTGGTGCAATTATTTGCAAATGGAAAAAAAAACAAAATAACTGTCACTCTCCTTGTGGAATTTCAATCATCATGAGAATGTAATAATCAGCCCAGAACTACATAGGAGGATCATGCCAATGATCTCAAGGCAGCTGAGACCATAGTCACCAAGAAAACAATTTTTAACACACTACGCCCTGAAGGACTGAAATCCTACTGCAAGGTCCCCCTGCTCAAGAAAGCACATGTGGGTGAAAGTGTTGTGGTCAGATGATACCAAAATCGAGTTCTTTGGCATCAACTCAACTCTGTTTGGAGGTGGAGGAATGCTGCCCATGATGACCCCAAGAACACCATCCCCACCGTCAAACACGGAGGTGGAAAAATTATGCTTTGGGGGTGTTTTTCTGTTTGGGGGACCACATTTGAGGGACGATAACCTACAATGGTGTGTCTGTCATGAGTGGAGCAGTGGGGGGTGTCAAAGCCCACTTCAGAGAGCAACACCCTGAAGAAATGTATGTGCATTGCTATGCACATGAGCTCAACCTAGTCCTTTGGCACACATGCAAAACTACACCTGAAGCTACATCATTCTTTGAATTACTGGAGAATGTGTACACATTTTTCAGCTGGTCCCTTCTGAATCACTACAAGTTTGTAGAAATCCAGAAATCTTGAACTCATACAGCTCTCCACAACAAGATGGGCATGTCAAGTGAGGTATGTCAATGCACTCCTGAACAACCTTCTTGACATTTTAACATATCTCAGTACCATGAACACATCCATGGCCCTAGGGATCAAGTCAAAGCTCTGCAAATCAAAGACACTCTACATGCTGAAGATGTTTCCTGAACTCCTTGGCATAACTTAACTACATCCGGTACCTGCAAGGGGAAAGTGGAGTGAACTTGTGGGTCACCCTCTTGCCTTTTTCTGTCTGTGCTTCGAAAGGATGGTAGAGGAGCTCATCAGTTGATTTTCAGGTGTGAAAGTGTGAAGCCAGAAGAGCTTATTCCCGACACAGCCACGTTTCAAATACTCGATGCAGACATATTTCCAACGCTGAAGGCTGTCTTGCAAGTTGCCCTGACCATTCCAGTATCCAACTGTGAACGCTCCATCAGTGCCTTGCACCAGCTGCACACATGGCTAAGAAGCACTATGGGAAAAGAAAGGCCAAACAACCTGGTAATCATGTTCACTGAAAAGAAAAATCTGCAGGTCCTAAACCCTAACAATGTTATTGCCAAGTTTGCAGAAATGAAGCAATGTCGTTACAGACTTTTGCTGCCACCACAAACAGAGCAGAGGAGAAAAAAGCAGGAAGGATATACAGACGAAATAGAAGGAAACTGTGGAGTAGGAGAGGAAGCAAGATAAAAGGACTAGAGAAAGAGAAAGGAGAAAAACGTCTGCTGATGAACCAAGAGGTGAGGAATGGAGAATGTTTTAGAAGAGAGAAGAAAATTTGTGAAAGAGGAGGGGAGTAAAAGAATAAAAGAAAGAATAGGAGAGCTACCAGGTGTCATGAATCTGGTGTGGCCTACCACCCACCCACCACCAGATGTCGCTCTCTAACCACACTGGCTCTTACATATCACCTCGGACTACACTTGCCATGTTCCCTTGCTCAGTCTGCCCTTTCACCTGTAGCCAATAAGACACTGGCTGTATCCGAAATCGCCCCTTATACCCTCATTCACTCGTTTCCTTTCCTCACGTCTTAGCTCTACCCTCTTAGGATATGAGGGAAGGATGCAAGGAGAGGAATTGAGGATGGAGGAACATTGGAATATTCTTGACCACTCACGCGTCACTTCAAAGCATCATCAGCTGCTAAAATAATAATCTATGAAAAAAAAACGTTGAAATAATAGGCTATTCTAGCCTTAATGCAGTCACATACTAAATCAGAAGAGCAGTGCTGCACCGCACCACATCTTTAGAATCTGCACACATTTTTTCTATAAGTGAATGCACACCAGACATATACTCACAGACACTCGCTCCCATCACACAAAACCAACAAATGTAACATTAATGTGTTTATGACAGCATGTCATGACAGCGCTGATGGGATATCCTTTATGATAATGTGTTTAGTATGCTTTCATTACAAGTATCTGAAATTACATAAGTTTGCATATAAGTTTGCTAATCACTTTTACAATCATAAACTAAAGTGTTCTTATATCATGATGATTGTGCAAAAAGGGAAAATGCCTGAATATGATTTGAGACTAAAATGCATATTGTGGGACCTTGACATGCAGGCTGTGAGAAGCCGGAGGGGAGTGTGAGTATGATGTGTCCCGATAAGAAGTGTTGTTTTGTCAGGTGAAGTGTTCAAGGACACCTCACTTATGTAGTAACCAAAAGAACAGTTTGTCTGTGCAGAAACAGCGAACTGATACAATGAAGCAAACGGACTGGGACAATCGGCAGCTGTGGAGGGAGAGACGGCCCCGAAACTCAACTTATACCTGTGTATAAATACATGGGTCGAGGGATAGGCGAGCGACGTTGCAGACTACCTGGCATAAGTCTCGCATAGTTTTGTGTAATCAGGGATAGCTGTGACCCAGAGCTCTGTAATGCTTTATTCATATGCTTATTTGAATTAAATACTTTGAACTTGGAAAGATTCTCTTCTCCTTAAAACAAACACGCAGACTCAAGAACATCACAGTCCAACAGCGCTCACACCAAAAAAAATTGGCGAGAGACACTTCATAAGCAATGTGTATAATAAATAATAATACCCAAATTAAAAATAAATAATAGTACCCAAAAATTATACTCAAGTAAAAGTCTGAATAGTTACTTCAGAAAGAGTAAAAAAGTATCAGATAAAAAACTACTCAAGTAGTTAGTTACTAGATGCTTAGTTAGATATTACTTAGATATACAGTATTCTATATAACCCATAGTCTATTTTTATTTAGTTAAAGATTTATTTATTTATATACACACACACACACACACACACACACACTGCAATTCAAAAGATTTATTTCAGCGATGCAAATCAGAATTTTCATCAGCCTTTACGCTAGTCTTCTGTGTCACATAATTCTTCAGAAATCATTCCAATATGTTGATTTATTATAAATGCTGTTATTTTTAGCTTTTTATTCATCAAAGAATCCTGAACAAAATGTCACCGGTTCAAAAAAATATTAAGCATCAAAACTAACCAGTTTCCAGTGGTGTTAATTTTGACAGCAAATGTTGATTTAGTTTTAGTCATAGTCTTTTGACTAAAATGCCATTTAGTTTTAATCATAATTTCGTCATCTGAATTGTTTTTAGTTTTAGTCTAGTTTTAGTTGACTAAATATCATGAGATTTAAGATACAGTACATTTAGTCTGTTTAAATCCAGTGGGGTTAATTACAGTGTAATGCATTTATTAAACATTTCTCTAAAATTACCAAGCTCATTATATAGGTTTTTATCATAATAGACACAGATTTAACTGCTGTGACATGAGGCATGCCTTTAAATTAAAATGAAATGAAACCACTTCTCATAAAGGAACAAGAAGATGGTCTTCTTTTCAATTAAATAGTTAGAAAGGCTGATTATATTCTTTATAACAACTTGTTTATCACATTCTTCATTCTTTTAAGCAGATATTTATTTATAAAAACACATTTATATTAATCTTTATTAGGGCTACTAAAGTGACTCATTTAAGAGCAGTGAGTGATTTTTTTTTGTCTTTGTTTTGTTGCTTGATTAACATCAGTGCCACAGACAATAGCAACTAAATTGGGACGCTGGCCCTTTAAAACAAATGCACGGATGCAATGTAACTGAGTGTGTTTATGTGAATACTCATCAAATCGGACAATTCAACATAATTTTTTGTGCATTTCTCCATTCATGAGACGTGAAAGAGTAACACTTGTGTGCTGTGTAAGAGGCGCTCCAAAAACCGGAACAAATTGAGTTCTCTTTTGCGTCGTCCAATTTATCCATATGTCTGCTCTTCTCTTACTCCCAGATATTGACTTTTTTATGTTTTATGAGACCTGCAGCAAATGTATGCTAGCTTATGTCCCACTGGTTAGATCAGTAGGCTATAGTACAGCTCAAATGTACGCATCTAACATCCTTACCGCGCAGAAGATTCATAAATCTTCCTAAATCGTCCCTCCCTAACATTTTCATCTAATTTTTATTCGTTGACGAAAATGTCACTAGATAGCTGTCATAGTTTGTGTCATTCAAAACAAGTTTTCATTTCGTTGTCTCGTTTCCGTCAAGGAAAAAATGTTGTTGACGAAAATTATGACGAAATTATTTTCATCAACAAAATTAACACTGGTTTCCAGCACTGGTAATAAATCAATATATTAGAATGATCTCTGAAGGATCATATGACTCACTGATTTGCATCACTGAATTAAATTATAAGCTGCATTCAGGATTGCAGAACAGCTTGAAGCTTTCCCTCAAGCAATCCAACGAGACCAGGTTGAATGCAAATCACGATATGCTAGATCCAATAATGCAACAGAATGATGAGATCTCCACATCGTTTATGGCCAATAACCAATATGTCAAAATTACACAGATAAATGAAGACTGTTTGCAAACAGTTGTTACATTTCTGAAGTTATTTAAAGAGGCTACTAACAACCTTGAGTCCGAAAACTCCTCTCTGCCATGATTCATCAGATTCACTGAACATTGCCAAGCAGCATCCCTTGAGCTTGTGCTCTCTAAAGTTGCCCGTGTGTGCCTCGTGTCTGGAAGAACTCCCCTCCGCATGATCTACAGAATTGCAACATTGCTGACTCCCAAAATGTGATTGCTGTGAATGTTGTGCCCAGAAGCAAGAAATGATGTGATCAGACGTGAACAGACCTTGTATATGAATACATTATTTGCATAAGACTTTCTAAGAAACGGCTTTGAAAATAAATTAAATACATGCAGTGCTATTACAAATTAGAATAAATTTAATAAAGCCTAGATACACAAAGAAATAAACCACAATGATTCATATCTTTAAAACGCAATTGAATAAGAGTTTAGGACAAACATATTTTAATAGCCTACGAATGAATGCCTTTTTTTTTGCAATTTAATTCAAAGGTGCAAAAGAACTTATCCAAAAGATGATGTTTGACCAGGTCATGGCCACAGCACAGGATGAACTACCGCCAGCCAAAAAGCCAAGCTGCTCTGATTGATTCACATACATGGAAAACAGTTTGTCCTGCATTTCAGCACCAAAGCCCATTGATGCTGAAATAGCTGTTTGACTTTCAAAATTGTTTTTTTTTATTTGCACTGAAGGACAGTGACAGGAAGGGTTTCCGTGATTTGCTCAGGATGAATGTGGAGGATTTCAGCTACTTGCTTGGTAAAGTTACATCACTTATCCAAAGAAGGGACACAAAATTAAAAAGAGCCATCAGTGTAAGAATTCACCTGTCTCTAACACTATGATTCCTTGCAACAGTTAAATAAAATAAAAAATAATGCAGGCGGTAACATAACTTTGCCATACACATTTGTAGGTGATGAAGCATTCCCTCTCAAAAATTATGTGATGAAGCCATTCTCCTTCGGAAATCTGGATCATGGACAGCAAATATTTAACTACAGGCTGTCAGAGCCTCAAATACCAAGACAAACAGGCACAAGAATAGTTTCTTCCCCCAGGCAATCCATCTTATGAACAGCTAAATGTTCACCCGTAAAAATATGTGCAATAACCTTATATTTATTTGTTACAGCCTCCATCCTTATAGATCCCCTGCATCTCTTTCTATTCTATTCCATTCTATCATCTATAGCACAACTGTATATACCACATATTTATTTTTCTGTATATTTTTTGTCTGTTTATTTTTATATATGTGTATTTTTATTCTCATCTTTGATTTGTTGTTTTCTGTGTGTACTGGAAGCTAATGACGCAAAAACAAATTCCTTGTATGAACAACCATACTTGGCAATAAAGCTCATTCTGATTCTGAAAATGCATTTGGAATTTTAGCCAATAGGCAGAAATTTCCAGAATTGCTCTGGTGCCTGACAAAATGGCAACACTAACAATAGCTGCACTCTGTGTCCATAACTTTCTCAGGGAGAAGGCATCAGATGTGTACCTGCCTTCAGCTTTTGCAGATGCAGAAGATGAAAACCACAATATGGTTCCTGGAGCATGGAGAAAAGATGACAGTTTGAAGGCATACTTTGTCACTGACTGGATCTTTTTTTTTTTTTCGGCAAGAAAATATGATTGTAACATGTTAATTTAGAACATTTACAACACTAAATATAAAATCATATAGAACACTGGCTCAGATGGACTTTAACAAATGCTAGGACAAAATATAACCAAAAGAAAATGTAAAAACTGAATGTAATTAAAGGTGTAACTGTAACAAAATGGGATGTGGACAGGTGGATCCAAATGCAAGCTTTATTAGTAGCAAATGTAGTGAAACAAGCAGGGTCAGGCAGGAACAAACATGGACAACGTAGAGCAAACACAGAGGCATCAAAATCCAAGCGTGGGTGTCTGGGGCCGGCAGCGAGCTGAGTAATCCAAGGGCAGGCAAGGGGTCAATAGGCAGGCGGAGAACAGTCATGGGAACCAGGAACAAAGGAGCTCGGCAACGGGAGGGCAACCAGGAAATAACGCTTGGAATTGACAGTATTAACTATACAAGACTTCGCAAATAAACAGTGAACAACCGGGCTATTTATGCAGTGAGCAGCAAGATGGCCGACAGGGGTGAGAGGACACAGGAAGTTCATGAGAATGGGGTTATGGGAAATGTAGTGAGTGAATGGTGTGAGTTAAGGTCCATAAGAGAAGAGAAGTCTCCCTCCAGGGGTGAAAGGAGGGAGCCACAGCATGACAGTTCATGACAGTAACGGTCACAAGATTCATTTTGATTATTGTAAATGGTAATACATTTTTATTTTAATTAACAGAATAATAAAAACATTCACTGATGTTAAATTATACTTTTTTTCCTTGACTCTTTACAAAAAGTAACTTTTATACAAAGAGGAATATAATTCTTTAACAGAACTGTCCCTTTCAAAATATGCAAATAATACAAAACAGCATCATAAACAACTTGAAAAGCGTCAAAAACAAATAGCCTTTGTGACAGCATAACACCATTACGAAAAAAAGTAATAGATCATGCAAAAATTTTAATTCTGTCACCATTTAATAATTTAATGAGTTTCTCTCTCCTCTGGTGAACACACAAAAAAGATATTGTAAAGAATGCTGGTAACAGAACAGTTGACTGTAAGCACTGGTTTCCATGGTATATAAAAAACTATACTGTGAAAGTAAATGGTTACAGTCAGGTGTTCAGTTACCAGCATTCTTTAATAAATCTTCTTCTGTGTTCAGCAGAAGAGAGGCACTCAAACAGGTCTGGAACAACCTCAGAGTGAGTAAATGATGATAGAATATACATTTTTGTATATCAAATCTTTAAGAATTGAACTTACACCGTCTCTCTTTCATGGTTACACTCTATGACATTGGGAGAAACCAAAACAGCCATTACCAGAAGGGACATACAACCATGTTAGCCATTACAAAGTATGGAATAAAAAAATAAATATATGTATCTTACCTGGGTACATTCAACACTTGCAGGTGTTCCCGTTGGAGTTCACCTCTACACTGAGACAGGTATTATCATCTTGGTGCATCACCTGAGGAGAACAACTCTAGAACAGGAGTTGTCCCAAAAATACCTGAGCAAAGCCAAAGAGTGTTTTACTACGTACTTACCTTGCCTGGAGGAGCCAGAGATGCTCCACTTCTTGCATACTGTCCCCCCACTATCTTTTTGGCTCATGCAATTTCAACTGAGATTGTCAAAGTACACCAGTTGCAAGATTGACAAAGTGGAAGCTGACTTCAGCAGGTTGTGCTTCTAGCTTTAAATCGGGAAAGTATTGATGCTTACCTTGACAGGATTTATGCTATCTCCAAGAAAAGCAAGACATGGGAAGAGATAAAGTCGTTCACAGTTTTGCACCTGTGCTCTGCCCATATAAACAAGTCTGTCAGCACAAGTATAGGAAAAAAGTCGGATGACCAGGGGCTTAAAGAGTTCTGCACTTTTGGGTTTGCAAGACTGCAAAACACAACACATGTAGAGGCAGCCAGGAAAATATTTTGTCACTTTTCTGTATTTTTGATGGCCAAGCATTCCAGTCAACTGGTTAAGAACAGCCTTAACTTTCTCCAAATCCTTATCAGCAAAGAGCAAAGGGAACCCAGAAAAGATAGGTCAGATCAAGAGCTCTCTGATACATGGGAAGATGAAGAAGACAGGAGGTCAGCAAAGACCATCTTAAAAAAGGTCTTTGAAGATGTGAAAAGCATTCTTAGTACAGAGGAAAATTGAGACATCCCAAATAATATGTACCACTGTCCTGCAATTCATGAAATGCTTATGGAGAGTTACATGGGGATATTCCCTCTATGGCAGGGATCTCTAACCCTGTTCCCGGAGAGCTACCATCCTGCAAACTTCACTTCCAACCCTGCCCCATCATACCTGCCTGTAATTATCAAGTAACCCTGAACAACTTGATTAGGTGGATCAGGTGTGTTTGATTGAGGTTGGAGCTAAAATCTGCAGGATGGTAGATCTCCAGGAGCAGGGTTGGAGATCCCTGCTTTATGGAGTGGAATGATGCTATGCCTCCAACAAAGGAAGCACCAGCCACAAGCTGGATTCGGTCAAGACCAGAGACACCAACTGCCACTTTGAGAAATGGTTTTGCTTTGTAAAGTCTTCCATTTTCCCCAAAAAACAAAAAACAAACAAACAAAAAAAAAGACATGTAAGACCAGCTGATTTTATTCAGGCCCTGTATTCCTCCCTTAAAGGAAGGTACATGGAGCATGTTCTCAAGAACAACCTTCCAGAGAACCTTCTGGTGAGGCCAATAAGACCAATGAAATCTCCAGTCTTTGCCAAGGAGAGCTGGGAAAAAAGGGAAGAACAGGCACCTAAAAAGGTAAAAAGATCAAAATACTGCTCTATTCCCAAAAATGAACCAAATCACAAGAAATCATAAAAAGAGTAAAAACTAGTCCAGATCCTGCCAAAAGAAAGAGGTGATTTATTTACGATTACTTTTCTTAATTTTTGGAAATGTTACAAAATGTAGTCACTGACTAATCTTTTACTTTTACCACTTTTACAGGTCCAGCATCTGTGGACATGTCCAGATTCAGAACTGGTTGTGTCAGTGTTACAGTCTGCAGACAACAGAACATCCTACACATTAAGACACACAGACTTTGTAACACTACGGCCCCATGAAATTTTAAATGGTGAGGTAAGTCAATATTTACACTGTGGGGGATAAACTAGAGCTACCCTGCAAAAGATCAATAATGAAAAGACATTAAAAACCTATACAAATTATACTACTGATTTGCCATTTGAATAGAAATGAATACATATAGACAGTTTAAATGGCTTCTGAATATGGGAACATTGAGTTTCATACAGTGGACATGTCCGAAACGGATCCCCCACTTGCCTCTCCTGTGGAAAACCATCCTGACATAGTTTTATTAGCTGGTCCTCAGCTCACCTGAATGTTTGGCCAATGGAACACAGACTCACTTACCTGGTACTCACCTGTTCTCAAGTGATAGCAATTCCTGAGAGCAATTTTACAGTTTTCCTTTGTAAACAAATGAGAACAAAATAGAGCAACCAGAACAGGAACGTACAAAGGGGGGTAGCCATAATGTTGCTGGATTACAAATAATGTATGGTTCGCTGGAGTGACATCACAGTAAAGAGGTGTTAGATGGCAGTACCTCATTTTGATTACTGTAAAAATACCTGCCATAAATGTAACAAATAGATTCAGTTTTGCAAGTTTTGTTTTACTAATCATTTTTTAAAAATTTCAGATTTCGATGTGTATCTTATTTTCTTTTGCATATATTAACCATGGTCCCTTATTTTTATGTGGTTCAAATTTAGATCCAGTGTGAAAGCTGTGAACTCTTGTTTTTGTAGACAAACAAGCTATATGGTATTGTTTCCTGTGTGCTTCAGCAACAGATAAAATTAGAAAAGGACAAGAATGAAACAATAAGTAACTGCTTATATGTACCCATATACAACTGTCAAACTAATATTTTTGTTGTTTTGTTTCAGTTATGTGATATTCTGTTGAACAAAACATTTATTTTATACAGTTTTCAGGGCTTCTTTCATTTTGTACTACAATACCTTCTATACTACAGTACTGAAAATAATAATAATTTCAATAATCCCTGTGTATTTTTGCCAGTCTTTACTTTTTATGCTGAAGGTGCATTACTGTAAATGAATTGACCATGTTTCACCAATATGAAAGAAATGTCAAACATAATTCAGACTGTCCTCTATCAGTGTGCCAAATTTCACAACATTCCCGCAAACGGTAAAGCTTTGCCTGCAAAACTTTTCTGTTTTCTTTTCTCTTTTTCAGTGGAGAGTTTGGATGTTCTTTTTGTCTTCAGAAAGGAACACTTGTTGAATGTGGTCAGGGCAAGGCCAGGGTTTACCCATTTGAGAAAAACTTGGAAATTAGATCTTTGGAGCTAGTTATGAGGGCTGTTAAGACAGGCACACCTTCAGTAAACATGAAAGGACCTTCAGTGTTGTCCCTTTTACATAGATTTGATGTAATTAAGGGATGTGCATCCCTGACTACATGCACAGTGTCCTCTTTGGAGTTACAAGATCTATTACTTCATTATGGTTTAACTCTGAAAACCACCGATCTACTTGCCACAAATTGACCAACTACTGTTAATGATAAAGCCCCCCAAGTAATGTCTCCAGAAGACCTCGATCCATAAAAGAAAGACATTACTGGAAAGCCCATGAATGGCTTATGTGGTTACAGCATTTCCATTCTTAGGGGAATTCTACCTGAGAGATTATTTAATCATTGGCGGAAACTTGGGAGTGGTATAACTTTGCTGCTTAGCACACTGTTTTCATCTTAACAGCTTTTAGAAGCACAGGACCTTCTTCAACCTTTTTGTATCTGAGAATGGGCCCCTTTATGGTATAAGCAATGTCACCTACAATGTTCACTTCTGCCTCCATCTCTCAATAAGTGTTCAAAATTGGGGGCCATTATGGGCCCTTTCTGCCTCTCAATTTGAGGCCTATAACATGGAGTTGATAGATATAGTCTAAAGCACCTAGTCTGTGTTCTTTCTGATTCAGCTTTTGGACCTCCCAAGATAACATTTGATTATGTGATCATTCTCATTGCATATATTAATAGACAGTGAAAGAACACACTCTAAATACATATGTGCACTAAGTTAGTCTAACTAGACTTCATCATGTCATTGTGTATGTGTGCACTCTGTAGGTGTGTTTTGTTTGGATTTTGCAATGTATTTGGTAAACGTCATGATGTCTCACAAGGTCAGTATTTGTGCTAAGTGCAGATTTGGCTTGCATGAACTTCCCCAAATAATTAATGATTAAACAATTGCCAGCTGATTTTTACCTGCATTTGGTGAGTGTTCATTTCAAACACTGATTATAATAATTAAAAACCCATGTCTTGACCGCTTTAAGTGATGGAACTGATGGAACCATCAACCTCAAACTTCACGTTTTCCCTACAGTGTGCGATGAACACTGCCTGCAAAACCACTATTAAAGGAGAAGTTCACTTCCAGAACAAATATTTGCAGATTTACAAATGTACTCACCCTCTACCTGAACTCAGGAGGTTTTTTTTGACATGCCCTGTCTTGAACCGAAAAAAAAAAACTATCTCGTGTTCTCCCTCAACTTCAAAATCATTTTACATTGTTGTTTTATCTTTTTTGTAAAGGGTGTTTTGTATGTTGACTTTGCAAACACTGAGTCAGTACTTGTGCAGCGATGTAGGTTGATTTTTAAATTTGAGGGAGAAAATGAGATGGGAGTTTTTCGGCATACCCTAACTAGTCCGGGAACTTCTAATAGCCAAGGCTTTCCCATAAGGGCAATTGACTGACAGGGAAAACAACCAGTCATGTTTCATTTTGTGCTGCATCATGTTTGGGGCATGGAAATGTCACCACAAAGTGGCAGAAACATTTGTACTGTTGTCGGAAGAAGTCCAAGTGTGTCAATATTACACAATAACAATACACACAAGGAAAAAGGAATCTGAGCCATCTCATCACATACAGACCAGCAACATCAGAATGGAGACGCAAATCTGGCTTCTCTTCATGTGGGGTGAGAGATTTCTTTATAATATACAAATCACCCATAAGTAAGTATGTTTCAAGTTTCTTGTAGTGTTTGTTTTAGGGATGGACCGAAATGAAAATTCTTGGCTGAAAACTGGAGAAAAAAAAAAAAAGAAACACTGGGCCAAAGCAACTACGTTTTTTTGTTTGTTTGTTTTTGTCATTTTTTTGACCATTGCATAAAATTAAAAAGTCAAAATGTGCTTTTTACAAAAATAATATTCTTTGGCCATTTTTAAGACCCCCTTTTTGAATCATTAGTTTTGTCTTACAGTTTTTATTTTATTTTACAGAACAACAGTAAAATTACAGTACTAACATTCATGAATATTGACTTTTATTTAGGCGGAAACCCGCATAAGACGTCGGTACTTCTTTTTGTTGACAGTAGCAGATTTATGAATGATTCTCTCATTAAGCTGTTTCAGAGCAGATTTTCCTTGTGCTTTGGACCTTGAACCCTGGCTAACGAGCTCAGCACTGCCAGAATATATACAATTTGTGTGTGAATTAAATAATGAATTTAATAATGAAAAAATAACATTCTGTAGTTTATTTACTAATAGTTCAAGGCAATTTCGCGATTTCAGTCATCATGCAGTAACCGGCAGCAACCACCTGTACCTTTTCTCATTGAAGACATGCAATGCGGTGTTAAACAGTCTTTCGCTGTTTCGTCTTCCTCTGACAGTTTTCAATGCTTCCACACTATAGACATGTTTGCTACATTAGTGCGCACTTCTGTCAGACACATTATTGGTCGATATCATTTATTCGGTATTTTCGATTATTTGGTTGCCAAACATTTGGTGCATCTCTATGGAGCTCATCTGTGTGTGTGTGTGTGTGTGTGTGTGTGTGTGTGTGTGTGTGTGTTTGGTGGCTTTTGGTGGCAACTCATTTCAATGGTTTGCATTCTGGAGCCAGAGTATGTTCTATGTGTTTCCACAAAGTTTAGTAATAATCAAAATCCATGCCATGACCACTTTAACTGATGGAACTCTGTTCTGTTCTGAGAGATAATGAAATTTAGACCATTTATGAAGACATGTTTAGTTATATATATACAGATTTTTTTACATTTTGAATTTAAGCTGTTTTAATCCGAGTCAGCATTTCTCTGCTCCACAAACACAGCACTGAAAACTAGAACAGACAAAATCAACAGTTTCTTTCCCCAGACCATTAACCTCATGAACAGTTGAATGCCCTTACGTTCTCCCTACTGTGTGCGATAAACACTACCTGCGAAACCAAAATCACTACTAAAACACAACTGTTTGTATTCCCCCAGAGAAAAAAATCAAAAGGAAGATCTCAAATATCACCCCTAGACATAAATTAGGTACTTATCATAAAAAAAAGAATGCAAAGTTCTGCAAAGGACTTGACACTGACAGCATTGATAGATCCAAATGAGTTTTGTTAAACAATACCCAGATAGCACATGTGCATCTTCAACATGTCTGTTAAAGATCTCTTGATCTGGAAAGCATCTGCTGTGTACAAATGTCTGGCAGACATCTGTAAGGTGTCAGTTTTACATCCATTCTAAATCATAAACATCTTAAAGACATCTAATAGACGTCTGTTTGACATCTGAAAAGAAATGTCCAATAGACAAATTGCAGATGAGTAAACTACATGCAGACGTCAAATAGACCTCAGAGATGTACGTGTGCTATTAGGATAGTAAATTTCTATCCGAAGGCCAGAGATTTTTACCTTTAATGGAGAAAAACCTGAATATAATAACAGAAAGAGCGAGCCTCAGAACAATTAATAGCTCCTATTCTGGAGTCTTGAAAGAGGTTACAACGAGACAATAAAACTGCCATGTTTCTCACACCACATTCTCAAGACCAGACCCTGATAGCACACGTACATCTCAGAGACGTCTATTTGACATCTGCATTTACATCTGCAAGATGTAGTTTGCTCATCTGCAATGCGTCTACTGGACGTTTCCTATCAGATATCAAATAGATGTCTATTAGATGTCCTTAAGATGTTTACCCAGATAGCACATGTACATCTGCAAGATGTCTGTTAAAGATCTCTTGAACTGAAAAGCATCTTTTTTGTTCAGTTGTATGGCAGACACCTGTAAGATGTCAGTTTTACATACATTCTAAATCATAAACATCTTAAAGACATCTAATAGACATCTATTTGACATCTGATAGGAAAGGTCCAATAGAAATATTGCAGATGAGCAAACTACATCTTGCAGATGTAAATGCAGACATCAAATGGACGTCTCAGAGATGTGCGTGTGCTATCAGGGTATGATTTAGAATGTATGTAAAACTGACATCCTAAAGATGTCTGCCAGACGTTTGTACACAGCAGATGCTTTCCAGATCAAGAGACCTTTAACAGCCATCTTGCAGACGTACGTGTGCTATCTGAGGAAAAGATCATTTAGGAAGACGCGTGCTAAAGTCTTACAAATGTCTCCGGATGGAGCTCAACAGTCTCTCTTGCTTTTCCAGCATCTCTTTCAGAGGCCTTCAACATTGACACTGAACATCCACTGAGATTTAACGGCAAACCAGATGATTTCTTTGGTTACAGCGTTTATCAGACTGACTTTGGAAACCGGAAACAGTGAGTCATACACACACATTGTGTTTCCATGTTTTATGGGCATAATCCATAGGCATAATGGTTTTTATACTGTATAAACCCTATTTTCTGTCACCCTACACCCACCCCAGATAGCACACGTACATCTGCAAGATGTCTGGAAAGCATCTGCTGTGTATAAACATCTGGCAGACATCTGTAAGATGTCAGTTTTACATCCATTCTAAATCATAATCATCGTAAAGACATCTAATAGACGTCTATTTGACATCTAATAGGAAACGTCCAATAGATGTTTTGCAGATGAGCAAACTACGTCTTACAGATGTCTTGCAGATGTAAATGCAGACATCAAACAGACGTCTCCGAGATGTACGTGTGCTATCAGGGACCCTACACCTAAACCTAGCCCTCATGGGAGATTGACTAGTTTTACTATTCTTGTGGGGACATTTGGTCTGCACACACACACACACACACACACACACACACACACACACACACACAGGTTGCTAGGGCGTTCTGAGTGGTTGCTAAGTGTTTTCGGGCTGCCTTGTATGTTGATTGATTGTGCGGGTGTTTTTCTTAGGATCATTGTTGGAGCCCCATTACAAGGAAATTCAACAGGGGAAATTTACAGCTGCACTGCAGATCTGCAGTCCTGTAAACAGCTGCAGCGGCCAGGTATCACCATCACAGCCAATCTATCAGTAACTGTTGTTGACATTCATTGCTTTTATACTGAGGTTCATGATATTGTTCTCTCTTTTTCTCTGTGTGTCCGCTGGTGTTTGACAGATTCAGAGAGCATCCGGTTCTTCGGCATGTCTGCTGCTGTTTCATCTGCTGCTGTGACTGTAAGTTCAGTGACTCTAATATTATCATGAAGAATGCTCTGGTACCATTCCAATATCGTCGCTGTCGGGCGGAATCCTCGTATCTCCAAAACCGTCATTTTTCAGGAAATGAAAAAAACTGCATATTTTTTGAGTTATTAAATATTTTATCGTTAAAGTTGGTATTATACCATATATTGCCATCATACACTGTTGTGTACCAACATTAAGACAACATTTCCCCAAAATCATGTTTTATCGGAGATACGAGGTTTTATGACTTGGGAGCAGGGAGATACGAGATTACGCCGTCATTGATAAGAATGGTACAGACACAGACTTCGCTGCTGCCAGCAGTGTTCATCAAAGTCTGCGGTCGCGTTGAGCCTTTTGACAAGAGAAAAGGCTTCAATAGTTAACCAAAGCTAACGACTGTGGTTACATACATTTTCCTAAACTCTATTTTAAACGTTAGAGCTATGAGTGATGCAATACCAAAATAAAGCGATAAACTGTCTAATAGGCGGAAATTAATCTGCAGGCAAACAAAGTCTGCGGTCGCATTGAGCCTTTTGACAAGAGAAAAGGCTTCAATAGTTAACCAAAGCTAACGACTGTGGTTACATACATCTTCCTAAACTCTATTTTAAAGGTTTAAGAGCTATGATGCAATACAAAAAAACTGAGTCCGTCTTTTTTCCCCTTAATTCTTCCAGAACAGCTTATACTACTGTTTCAGCTATTAACATAGTTACGTTTTGTATGTAATGCCAAAGTGGTTATAGCTATTTCGTTTCGTTTTCTTATTAAGTTAATTTAGAAAAACTTTTGGAGCATTTTTTTGTTCGTTAAATATCAGTTTGTTTGTTTGTTTGTTTTTTTACGAACAGCGGCCAGCGGAAGACTTTTGCCATTTAAATCATTACGACTTGCATAAAATAAAATCTATAGATCTAAAACAGTTAAAATAGCTATAGAACAATTTTAGTTTAAACATTAAACCTAGATAAATGTGCGCTATTATGTGAATATTTTTTTTGAAGAGGAGAAGCTGAAATCGCTTTGCAGGACATGAGGAGTCAGCGCGATCACATTTTTCAGCGAATAGGCTAGGCTACATGCCTCACAAACATGACAAATAAATAAATAAATAAATAAATAGAAAGCTTTAAATTATTACTTAACGAAATAAAACAAATCAGAAAAAACGCTTTCATTATGTAATCCGGAAAGATGCTTTTCTTCAAAAGTTGCATCCAAAGAAGAGATTGCGAGTCAGGGTCTTTGCGACATTATCTCAGAATACACTAGTTTATTAATGGATCATTCAAATATCTCCTTACTGTTTCCACCGACACATTCAATGCTAATTATTTTTGCCGGTGCTTTGTGACAAGAAGATGGAAGGGGACATATGCCCCGACGCTCCAGCGGAGTGAAGAAAAGGTGGAGATACGAGCTCTTCTCAGACAGTTGAAGTGTTCAAATGAGTTAAGAGATTTGCTCTCAAGCTATTTTCAACACTTTAGATTGGTTAATAATTTGTAAAAATTACAGATCCACGTGGGCACTGACCAATAGCATCGATTTGTGAAAAAATATGAAATTTACAAAATTTGGACATACGAGGTTTCCGCCCGACAGCGACGATATGGTATATGGTAAATACAAAAATTGCGGTTGCGAAACATTCTAGAGAAACTAGTAGTAAGCTGAGTATATTAAGTATATTGAACTATACTGAACCATAATTACAGCTTTTTTATGAGTAGAAAAATAATTGTTAAAGCTTTTATGAATCTGTTTGAAACATTTAATTTTTTTTTTTTGTATATTGTATATTATTGTATTTAAATGTTCACATCTTTTTGTAATAAGGAAAAAGTTATTAAACTGGTTATACTTTATTATGAAATCAGTTTTTTAAAGAATTATGAAGAACAATAGCTAACATTTTACAATAAGATCTCATTATTTAACTTTAGTCAATGCATTAACATTACTAATGCTAAGTTATTCATAAAAAAATTTTGTTTGGGTTCATTAAATAATAGTTTTAACTTGATTTTAGTAACTAAGATTAATGAATGTTTACGAGGATTTTTCATTAGTACTTTATGTTCACTAATGGAACTTTAATGCTGTTTCTGGGTCAAAGCCTCAACTTGTTTCACGTAAGAATACTGTCTCAACATTAATGAGCACTGTTTATTCATATTACACATTTAAGCTAAACACTTAAATATTTACAGTGTACACTACAGTCTTCTTACAGCATCCCAGATGCTGTTTTTAATAATTATGTAACATTTTAGTAGAAACGATAATAGTCTGTTTTAGATTTATACGGCAATCACTTTTTAAGACTAAAACAAAAGATAGATTCATTGTTACAGTTCGTTAAAAAGCACAACAACAATGAAACAATAGGCTAACACTAGCTTAATGTTTATTAACAAAAACAAATAAGATGAAGCATAGCTTGGATGAAGTATACTGACTAATAAATTACAGAATGTTTAGCAAACACTAAGGAATCAAATAACTAAAAAATATTACAAAAAAACCCAAATCTAATCATGCTAAATATTGATGAAATTGTCTAAAACTCCTAAATTGATATTTTAACACTGTTTGGTAAAAGTAATTTAATTAGTTAATTTATGATGAGTGCACTTAAAAAATCTACATCATAACAAGAGTTCTTCAGAAATAATAAGAAATATCAAATGAAAAATCTCAAAATTCATACTTTGAAAACCATTTTAAAATCAGACATTGCATTGCCATAGAAATGTACATCTGTCATGATCTGTGCCATTATGGCTCCCTCCTTCACCTCCAGAGGGAGCCTTCACTACTCTTATGGACCCTTTCTCACTCCATTTCCCATAACCCCCTTGCTGTCACCCTTCACCTTCGTCGTCCATCTTGCTTATCACCCCCACAGTATAAATAGACCAGTTTTGCCATTGTTCAGATCGCGAAGTCTTGATTAGTTTTCCACTCTCATTTCCGAGCATTTTCTCCTGGTTGTTTTTCCCATTGCAGACTCCTTTGTTCCTGGTTCCTGTGATTGTTCTCCGCCCGCCTTTGACCCACACCTGTTCTTTGTTTTACAATTGTTTTCTTGCGCCCCTTGTGACCATACTGCTTGAACTGTTTACTCTTTGGATTACCCGTGTTGTACCCGTCTGCTGTATTTGACCTCGCCTGTTTGACCATGAGCTACCGCAATAAAGTTGCGTTTGGATCCAGCCTGACTCGTCCCATTGTTACAGAAGACTTTGCCGCAACCAACTTTATTTTCCCCAGCTCAACCATGGACCCTTTCGACAAATGAACAAAACACACATACGAAGAAGCCACACAACAGGAGACAAAGAGCAGGACAAAGAGACGAACAAAAAGAAAAAAAAAAAGCAACAAAAAAAAGGAGATTTGATAGTGTCTGGGTTTTTTAAACAGGGGTGCTGGACACATCCCAAATGGTGTCTTGACCAACTGAACATTGATTGTGTTTGGGGATTTACATAAATCAACATGCTATCTTGTCAGTTTTCCTTCTGAGTTTTTCCACTTCTAGCAGAGTATAACTTGGATATGTTTTCTATAACAAGAATATAGTACATTTTACAATGGACTGATCGATAGAAACGCTCAAAGCATGAATTTTCAAACTCATACATACCGAACACAAATATAAACAACAATTATAAACCCATAAATTATTCACAATGACAATCCTTTTAAAGCATTATTTTGGTGCATATATATGGAAAAGACAGTCTGTGGGTAAGTAGCTCTCTAAAATCACAGGTCAAGAGGTCTCCTAAGAGGCGGAAGGTAGGAAGAATTTCCTCATGTGATGTTAATGATGTGCTGTGTCTTTGACCATTAATCTTGGTTATACTATGGGGCCGTTGAATGCTTGAATCTGATTGGTTCCAGGCAGCTACTGACCTGTCTATATCACTTCGCCACACTATTTAAGTTATTTCAAAAGTTCTTACAGCCTAAAACAGCAAAATAAACCAAAATAAACCCGAGGTGTGCATTATTTTCTAGGAATTCAGCAGCCTGTCGTCATTTATTCCTTACTTACTTGCCCAAATTTGACAATCTCTTTCCTTGGGATTATCAATGTGTATAATCTGTGATCTGCAAATCTGTTCAAAGATCCTAGTTAGTTGGTTAGATTTGCTTCAGGCTGGTGCCAGGGTTTCCTCGATTTATGATCAGTTTTTCTGGGCCTCAGTGGAATTTAGGGGGTTGGTTTTGACTCTTTAGAATGCTTCATAGCTCCTAATCGAATTGCCTGAATTGTCTGATTCGCTGATATCCTACAACTGTTTTGTGTCTCTGAGCAACAGAAAGTTATTTAGTTTCTGAATGAATCAAGCATTTAAATGATTTGGTTTAATCGCAATGATTCAGAGTTGCTGCCAACTACTGGTGGTTTTAATTTCAAAGTATCTTTTCACTTTTAAAATAATTTCAAACATAGCTGCAATATCATGTGTAAATGCATCTAAATGCCACTTTATATGCAACTTCTGTATTTTGTTGATACTGTTGATATATCCTAAATGTATTTCTGTCATGACAATCCCTGGAAGGTTTAGCGTGGTAATGGATATGACAATGTTAATGTATTTGGTCTTGGTGGAATAGATCGGCTAGACTGCTGCTGAATTGCTGCTGTTGGTTATTGCTGTAGTTGTAGATTATTGCTGCTGCTGTTGTAAGCAAGTACAGGAACTTGCTACTGCCAAAGCATATGGCGATACGGTGCTGTGAATATTTAAGACATACTGCTGCTGCACAAATAGCATATAAAATAACCCGTAGCAGATCTATACAGGTGGAGCTGGGGAAGGTGGAGGGTATCAGAGGAGCTCTTAAGCGTGCTGCCAAATGCTCAAGTGAATTCTACAAGCCATTTAGATGTTAAGCTGCAAGCTCATTGTTTGCTTACACTACATGCACCAGTCAGCTTGTGCCAAGTTGTATACTCTGTGAATATCATTAGTTACGTTAACAACCCATTAGCCTGCGTCATCTGGAGCTTCATGGCAGAAGTAGGTATTATTATTTTAATTGACTGATTAAATTTTAGTATTAGGCTCAAAAGATGAAGTACACTTTTAGAAAAAAAAGGCTTTATAAAAGGTAAAAACGACCATAAATAGTAAAAACTATTTAAACTTGAGGAAAAGAATGATTTTTATCACTGAACTGACCACGCAGAATATGAAGCATATCAAAAAACTTTATTTGAAATTCTTAATAAGTCAGCACTGTACACTAATTATCATTATCGATAAAATCCCAGAAAATATATATATATATATATATATATATATATATATATTATTATTTGTCAATATTGCACACCCCTAGGCTAGAGCCTTGCATTGTGAATTTGTATTAGCACAGTTTGTTGTTTTCTTGTGGCATCTGATAAAGCATTTGGACCAAGAAACAGGGATGTGCAATGACTGATGGGAAAAATATTCTTAAAGTGGGTACCAAAAAATGTGAATTTGTAATACAGAATTATTTGTGGTATTTCAAAGTGCCTATAGTAACAATATTGTGCATATTCATTATCATGACATGTCACATTACTGAATATCAGCACGTGTGTGTTTTGTAACACTGGTTTCAGCTGATTTTGTGATTTGCTGAAGCTCGTTTTGTCTCAGATTCTGCCTGTGTCTTTCTCAGAGCTGCAGTCCATATTTTCCTCATGAGTGTGATGGAAACACGGATCTCGTATCTGGCATTTGCTACCAGTTCAACAGCAGCTTACAGGCCGTCTCAAAATTTACTGTCCCTTACCAAGGTCTGGTTAGTCGCACACAGAAACCTTTGACACTAACCAAGACTTTAGTTATTTCCTGTCTTGTGCCATGTTTTGAAGTTCTTTGTAGCGTTCCCTATTGATTAAGCCTGCAGGAGTTTCCCATTAACCATGCCCCCTTGTTATCTTGTTAAGCTTGCTTTTCCTTGTGTTTTTTATTCTTGTTCTGCTTCCCTACTTGCTTAGTTAAATACTTGGGCAATTATTGATTTGATTGATAAAGTGGGATTCTGTTTTTTTCTCTCTCTCTGTAGAAAGCACCAAGAGAGAAGTCAATCTAGTGTTTCTCTTTGATGGATCCTCCAGTATGAGAGCACATGAGTTTGCAATCAACAAAGACTTTATTAAAGATGTTATGAAAAAATTTTCAGGCTCCTCCATAAAGGTAAATAATCCATCAGCTATAAATGCGGAAATACTGAACACGTGAAAATCAGTGTGTAAAACTGTACACTGTACTGTGTATTTAGGTGTGAACATGACTTCTAATGATGTTAATGTTGTTGTTTGTTGTCTTTCTGTTTGTCAGTTTGCTGCTGTCCAGTTTTCAAGGCATACACGAATTGTGTTTGATTTTAATGATTATCAGAATGGCTCGGCCGAAGGGAAACTCATGAAAGAGGGACACATGAAATCTCTCACAAACACATACTACGCAATTGACTACGTTCTGTGAGTGGAAATTGTATATGGTTATAAATAGGGATGTAACAATATCAAACTCTAACAATGCAATAGTATTGCAATATGTCTGTGATATGATATTTATTGTAACATTAAAAATAATAAGAAGACAAAGCACATGTACGTCTGCAATTCAAGACAAATGAAGACGGAAAAATGAAAATGTTGTACATTTTAAAGTTAAATTCTTCTATCTAAGGCACTTTGAGAGTTCAAAATTAAGAGCTCCAACCCATGTTCTTAACTAAGAAAACTCTTTTTAGTTGATGTACTGCCTCATTTTAAATTATATTCACACTAGTGTTTTAGAAGTCAAACTTAATAGACTATAATAATAATTTTAGATTATTGTTATTCTAGCCATATATTGTAAAACCATTCCATTGCACAATAAATAAAGAAAATTATTTCATAGGTACTGTACCTTGGATGTTTCCCATCAGATGTCAAATAGATGTCTATTAGATGTCTTTAAAATGTTTATGATTTAGAATGTATGTAAAACTGACATCTTACAGATGTCTGCCAGATGTCTACACAGCAGATGCTTTCCAGATCAAGAGATCTTTAAAAGACGTGTTGCAGACGTATGTGTGCTATCTGGGGTCATTCTTGTTACTACCTGTTGTTTATTAGGTTGGTGTTTCATGATAAAGTGTGTTGGCTGGTTGAAAGCCGCTGCTGTTGTGGAAGAATGAGCTGATTTGTGACCTGCATGAAATATTTTCATAGTTGTAATGCATTTTGAATTTAAAATTAACTGCTGTCCCTGCTGAAAAAATGCATTTATGTTTAGTTTATTTCTGATTTATTTAATTACTTCTGTTATACCATCAGAAAGAATCTGTTGAATAGCGTATCTTCTGGAGCCAATCCCAATGCTCAGAAAGCTCTGGTAATCATCACAGATGGAGAACCCAGTGATGATGATGCAGGAAATGTCCTCAACAGATGTGATGAGCAGAATATCCTCCGTTACATCATTGGGGTGAGTTTCCTTACAGGTCACCCATGTGTTTTACATTAAATGTTCAGACAGTTTGGTGATCTGGTTTCATAAAGATATTGCACACTATGCACTATTTTTCAGGTGGGAAAGGTTACGTTAACCACACTCCTTAATCTGGCATCAAAACCAAAACAAAACAACACCTTCCACATTCGAGAATTCAGTGAACTCCGTGGACTTATTGACAAACTGCAAAAAAAGATCCACAACATTAAAGGTAAAATGCTAATGTAAAGAAAATAGAAGTTTTAAAATAGAAGCATCTAATGAAGTACACAGTAAGAGATTTTCTTTTTGTGCTTCAGGATCAAAGGAAGCACATGACAGAAACAGACAGAGAGAGTTATCACAGAGTGGATTCAGCTTACAGGCCGTCCCAAAATTTCCTGACGCTTACCAAGGTCTGGTTATTCTTACAGAGAAACCCTTGACTCTAACCTGAGCTGTATCTGAAATCACCTGCATACCCTCACTTAATATTCACAGGGATGTACTGGTACTAGTGGGTCGATCGCCCATATATTATGCGAATATTGAAAATGTGTACGGCGCCACGCAATGCATCCACCAGTCGAGTGCAAAAGCAGAGTGTGATCAGTCACGTGCACAACGCTGATGAATGCGCACTGCTCTTCTCCCGCAAAGTAAAATGATAAACAGTGCAAGTAGCTTGATCCATTCAGATGTCACACAGAACTGTTATACGGCTGTGTGTTATGATTACATTAAAGGTTATATAGTGATGCTGGCTGAAAACTGCAACGACAATGTCAAATGCATGACGAGGTAAATTGGAAAATGCCAGTTTAGCACCATAGCAAATGTACTTGCACATATTAATACTGTACAAAGAGCCTGTGGTGTTTTGGCAGAAATCAATTGATTGTAATATGTTTTTGTTTCAGTATATTTTTAAATATTGGGCAATTACTTAAATACTTTTCATAGATGTTTTTTTTTTCAAATGTACTATTTAAGTACTATAATATTTATTTTAAAAACCATTAACGACTATTTTACTTCTTGAGACTGCAATCTTTCAAATATTCCTACTATTCAGTTTTAAACTCTGAATTCTATAGCAAGAACTTCTTACTGTTTAGCTATTTCTAATTCATTTAAATTGAAGTGTGATTCTATAAGAACCTGATTAAAGATAAAGTGTCTTGTAGAAATGAGGTGTTCGCTATTTACAAATATTAAAGTTCTTAAAGGGATAGTTCACCCAAAAATGAAAACTCATCATTTACTCAACATCATGACATTCCAAACCTGTATGAATTTCTTTCTTTCTATAGAGACAGAGCACATTTAGGCCACACCCACACCGGGAGGGAAAACAATCCAATGCTCCCCATTGACTTTGTATTGCGGGAAGCTCCCGCCTTGTCATTTTGGACTTATAACAAAAAACTGAACAATGTCTAAAAGCTGCTATGTGACGAGATGTACATTACACAATCTATAAAACACACAACTACGTTTATATAAGCTGTCGACCCCAAAAACGAACGTTTAAGGACAAAAAATAGTTGTAGATTTCACTTTGGGCCATTCAGTAGGATCATTACCTCCAGCAAAAGGAAGGTAAGGAAACGAAGCACTGACATAGAATAATACATTTTAGTTTCGCAGTATATCCAGTATATCTCCTCATCTCAGGGTGGTGAAATAATCCTTTGACATTGTTAAAAATAATGAATGTTTACTGTCGCCGATTAAGTTTCCCGCCAGTGGGCGTGGTTCTCTACTAATATGACACTTGAGCTCTACTTTTGTGTCCTTAAATGTTTGTTTTTTGGGGGGTCGACAGCTTATACAAACATAGTTCTGTGTTTTTCAGCTTGTTTACTGTACACCTTGTCACATATCAGCTTTTAGACATTGTTCTGTTTTTTGGTATTAGTCAAAAATGACAGGGAGTCAGCTTCCCGCAATAGAATGGCTAGGAGACTCATCAAGAGAACGATGTCCACCTGTTCTTACATCTATAAAAGTTTTGGCCTTGTTTGTGCACAGTAAATTCCCCGGTGTTAAATCAACACCGCTCTGTGTTCATATGGGAACCACCAGCAGGGTGTTAAAAGTAACACCGAAGCAGTGTTAGAGTTAATTAGGTATTTGAGTGATTAATTAAGTGATGATTGATCATTATTGAAGACACCTGATGATAACAAGTAGAATCACTAAAGGAGAAAATCAACATTTTTAAGCAACCATTATAGCGGTCAGTGTTTGCATTAGTTAGTCTCTTGACCCTTACATTTTTAACATTACAGTTGGTTTGCTGCATGTTAGTTATAACATCCAGACAAACCAAGAGCAGAAGTTAACAGATGATGATTATTTGATCTGAATCATCAGATCAGTTTAATCTTTAAGTTACGTTTGTGATGTTGGAAATATAATTCAGAAATTACACTCTAAATGAGTTCAGTGATTCAGGTCAAATAGTTATGAAAATGATTTTCTTTTTAACTGGTTTTAAAAGAGTTTTGATGTGATATATATTAAATATGATTGTTTAAGCACACACAGACATCAACAACCAGAGTATGAATCTCAACAATGGTGACAAACAAAAGAAACTGGTAAAGAATAAAATAAATTACAAAGATAATTAAGCTCATAATTTATTCATTCTGCAATGCATGATGGGAGCCACGGAGTTTGATTGGCTACCACATGATTATTTGATGCTCACCATTGTTGTGATTCTCATGCTGATTCTTCATGTCTGTGTGTCTTCTTTAAAGTTTTTTTTTTTTTTTTTTTTTTTTTTTTTTTACTTTTGGATTGAAATAAATTTAAAAACATCTGTCTGATTATAGATATATTGTCCACAGGGTTGATGCAATCAGTAAATAAACCTAACTCTGTTTTACAGGTCACTACATAAGGTCAAATTAAGGACAAGACAAAACCAAAGACACGTGGATGCCTTGGATGACTATTACAGCAGCCAAACAAACTCTAGTCTCAGCCTCAGACGTCACGCCCATGGAATGTTGGCTAAATGTCTGATGCATATGGCACACTTATCTGGAAACACTTCGGGAGTTTCGAAGTCGTCACAGGATTGGTTAGATTATACGGGATTTCCGGGAGACAAGTGTGTTGCGTTGTTTAACGTTCCGTCTGGAAACAAAAATGCCGTGGCGCCCAGCTCCCTCACAAATGAGAAAGTCGTTGTGTTTACAACTGTGATGACGAGCGCCTATTAGGATCAACTAAAGGCTAGAGTTTGAAAAGAAAGTGAAAAATGTCAAGTTCACGGCATAGAATCTTTAAAATATGTCCGAGAGTTTCACACATCGGTCTGTTATTGTGGCAACATTTGCACGCCCGTAAACATGACACGGAACAAAACGAAATGCGATTGGTTGTTTTACCTGTCAGTCATATGGCCCAATGGGCGGGCCTTGGCCATTCAAAGCGGCCAAAGATTCAACATTTTTAAGCAACCATTATAGCGGTCAGTGTTTGCATTAGTTAGTCTCTTGACCCTTACATTTTTAACATTAGAGTTTGTTAATCTCGCGTAGCCAGACCTTCAGACTGACGGCTGAAGGTCTGGCTACGCGAGATTAACAAACTCTAATGTTAAAAATGTAAGGGTCAAGAGACTAACTAATGCAAACACTGACCGCTATAATGGTTGCTTAAAAATGTTGATTTTCTCCTTTAGTGATTCTACTTGTTATCATCAGGTGTCTTCAGTAATGATCAATCATCACTTAATTAACCACTCAAATACCTAATTAACTCTAACTGCTTCGGTGTTACTTTTAACACCCTGCTGGTGGTTCCCATATGAACACAGAGTGGCGTTGATTTAACACCGGAGGATTTAGTGTGTGGTGCTGTTGCTGGTTTTACTCCCGACTTTTTGTTTGCTTTTGGGGCATTTTTTTGGATTTTGTTATGAGTTGTGAGTCTTGTTCTGTCTGACGTTTACCACCTTTTGTCAGACAGAAATTGAGCTTATGTTTTCGTTATTTCTTTAAATACTTTTTACTTTATTTTATAAATAAATCCTTTGTTGCAACCTTACCAACTGCATGTCCTCTTTTCGTTTGTTATGGCTTTGAGCCGGTCGTGACAAATGTGGGGGCTCATCCTTAAGTTGTAATACGTAGTTTAAATATTAAATTTCGTTCATTTAAGAATTATTTCGTTAAGAATACATTTTTGTGAACATTATTTGTCAAGTATTTTGTTTTGGAATTTTTTGGAGAATTGTGGCTGGTTTGAATTAGTTTTTTCGTTTATTGGGAGTTTGGTAAGTAGGCTACTCTTTGTGCACTTGAGGACATTCCAGACTGTGCTACGTTCATTTGTTAAAGCCTTATTATTCTTCACATGTCCCTGGCCCTGTAATGACTGACCTGGGTAAGTTGTCTGACTCGGGTGTTAAACCTGTTCTCTTAAATTCTTGTACTAACAATGACACCGTTGATGTAGTGCCAGATATAAGTGAGGAAAAAGAAGAAATCTGTCCTGGCTCTTCTATGCTTCAGGCTCGCCTACAAAATTGTAAAGTGCTTAGTTCTTTGGACGACCGACTTAACCATCTGCCAGATACACAGCGTATTGACTTGATTAATATCTGAATATGTTTCACTGTTTCCCAACGCACCTTCTTGCACAAATCTAATAGAGCACAACATTGATGTGGGAGATTCAGCTCCGATTCGTCAACGTTACTATTGAGTGTCTGCAAATAAGAAAAAGCATTTGGATGATGAAATTGAGTACATGCTGGAAAATAACATTGCTGAACCTTCTTCTTCTAGTTGGGCGTCTCCCACTTTATTGGTGAATAAACCTGATGGGTCGTTAAGATTCTGCACGGATTACCGAAAAGTAAATGCTGTAACAAAGCTGGATTCTTTTCCGCTACCTCGAATCGAAGACTGCGTTGATCAAGTAGGCAATGCTAGATTTGTGAGTAAGTTTGTCCTACTGAAAGGTTACTGGCAAGTGCCTTTAACTGCCAGAGCTTGGGAAATTTCTGCTTTTATTACACCTTCAGGTCTATTCTCTTACAAAGTTATGAGTTTCGGATTGCAGAATGCTCCCGCGACTTTTCAGCGGTTAATGAACTGTATGATATTAGGTTTGAGTGGCTGCGCTGTGTATCTGGATGACGTTGTGGTTTTTAGTCAATGTGGGAAGAACACATGCATCAAATTAGAGCACTTTTTGATCGTTTTCTGAAGGCCAACCTCACGGTTAAATTGTTAAAATGTGATTTCAACAGGTCACCACGGTGACTTACTTGGGGAAAGTAGTTGGCCAGGGTCAAGTCCGACTTGTTTGGAATTGATGCGATTTCGGGGAATGGTGGGGTTTGATCATTGCTTTTGCAGGAATTTTTCTGTTGTAGCAGTGCCTCTAACAAACTTGCTGCAGGGAGGAGTGCCTTTTTGCTGGACCCCATTGTGTCAGCAGGCATTTGAGAAAATAAAAATTCTCCTTACTGAGGCTCCTGTTTTGGTGGCTCCTAAGTTTGATCAGGCTTTCCAATTGCAGGATGCCAGCAGTGTGGGTGCTGGGGCCGTGATGAGTCTCCTGCGCTTCCTGCTACGGCCGGCCATTTGGTGTGGATAGGGGAGTCATTAAGAGAATGAATTCAGTAATAGCTATCATTGGTTGTTTATTTATTTACTAAAATTGAAGACCCTATAACCAAAATATTAATGGGGGAACTTGTGGGCCGGATGGGCTAGATTTGTCCAGGGCCGAATTTTATCCCCAGTCCATTTCTGACTATTCCCTACATTAGTCCACTCATTCAGTTCACTTATAGAATGAATTTACAATGAATACTAAAAATGGCCATCCCCTAAAACAATTCCCTATTTGATGGTATAGGGGGTGATTTTGGATACAGCCCAAGACATTAGTTATTTCTTGTCTTGTGCCATGTTTTGAAGTGATTAGGTGCGCAAGTGTTTCCTATTAACCGTGCCACATCGTGTTAAGCTTGTTTCCCTTGTGTTTCTCACGCTTGTCCCGCTTCCCTACTTGCTTAGTTAAATACTTGGGCAATTACTGATTTGATTTGACTGCTAAAGTGAGTTCCTGTGATGTTATTTTTAATTTCTCTGTAGAATGCACCAAGAGAGAAGTCAATCTAGTGTTTCTCTTTGATGGATCCTCCAGTATGAAAGCACAGGAGTTTCAAATGAACAAAGACTTTATTAAAGATGTTATGAAAAAATTTTCAGGCTCCTCCATAAAGGTAAATAATCCATCAGCTATAAATGTGGAAATACTGAACATGTGAAAATCAGTGTGTAAAAGTATACACTGTACTGTGTATTGAGCTGTGAACATGACTTCTAATGATGTTAATGTTGTTGTTTGTTGTCTTTCTGTTTGTCAGTTTGCTGCTGTCCAGTTTTCAACACATATACGAATTGTGTTTGATTTTAATGATTATCAGAATGGCTCGGCCGAAGGGAAACTCATGAAAGAGAGACACATGAAATCTCTCACAAACACATACTACGCAATCGACTACGTTCTGTGAGTGGAAATTGTATATGGTTATAAATAGGGATGTAACAATATCAAACTCTCACAATACAATAGTATTGCAATATGTCTGTGATATGATATTTATTGTAATATTTAAAAAAAAAATGAAGACAAAGCACATGTACACCTGCAATTTAAGACAAATGAAGACTGGGAAAAATGAAAATGTTGTACATTTTAAAGTTAAATTCTTCTATCTAAGGCACTTTGAGAGTTCAAAATTAAGAGCTCCAACCCATGTTCTTAACTAAGAAAACTCTTTTTAGTTGATGTATTGCCTCAGTTTAAATTATATTCACACTAGTGTTTTAGAAGTCAAACTTATTAGAATATAATAATAATTTTAGATTATTGTTATTCTAGCCATATATTGTAAAACCATTCCATTGCACAATAAATGAAGAAAATTATTTCATAGGTACTGTGCCTTGGATGTTTCCTATCAGATGTCAAATAGATGTCTATTAGATGTCTTTAAGATGTTCATGATTTAGAATGTATGTAAAACTGACATCTTACAGATGTCTGCCAGACGTTTGTACACAGCAGATGCTTTCCAGATCAAGAGATCTTTAAAAGACATGTTGCAGACGTATGTGTGCTATCTGGGGTCATTCTTGTTACTACCTGTTGTTTATTAGGTTGGTGTTTCATGATAAAGTGTGTTGGCTGGTTGAAAGCCGCTGCTGTTGTGGAAGAATGAGCTGATTTGTGACCTGCATGAAATATTTTCATAGTTGTAATGCATTTTGAATTTAAAATTAACTGCTGTCCCTGCTGAAAAAATGCATTTATGTTTAGTTTATTTCTGATTTATTTAATTACTTCTGTTATACCATCAGAAAGAATCTGTTGAATAGCGTATCTTCTGGAGCCAATCCCAATGCTCAGAAAGCTCTGGTAATCATCACAGATGGAGAACCCAGTGATGATGATGTAGGAAATGTCCTCAACAGATGTGATGAGCAGAATATCCTCCGTTACATCATTGGGGTGAGTTTCCTTACAGGTCACCCATGTGTTTTACATTAAATGTTCAGACTGTTTGGTGATCTGGTTTCATACAGATATTGCACACTATGCACTATTTTTCAGGTGGGAAAGGTTACGTTAACCACGCTTCTTAATCTGGCATCACAACCAAAACAAAACAACACCTTCCACATTCGAGAATACAGTGAACTCCGTGGACTTATTGACAACCTGCAAAAAAAGATCCACAACATTAAAGGTAAAATGCTAATGTAAAGAAAATAGAAGTTTTAAAATACAAGCATCTTATGAAGTACATAGTAAGAGATTTTCTTTTTGTGCTTCAGGATCAAAGGAAGCACATGACAGAAACAGACAGAGAGAGTTATCACAGAGTGGATTCAGCTTACAGGCCGTCCCAAAATTTCCTGACGCTTACCAAGGTCTGGTTATTCTTACAGAGAAACCCTTGACTCTAACCTGAGCTGTATCTGAAATCACCTGCATACCCTCATTCACTATTCACAGGGATGTACTGGTCATTGCGAGTACCGGGACATTCCCGGTGGGCCAGACCAGTAGTGGGTCGATCGCCCAAATATTATGCACTCTTTTTAAGTTACAGCGTGTGCGAAACTGCAAAAAGCAAATATTGAAAATGTGTACGGCGCCACGCAATGCATCCGCCAGTCGAGTGCAAAAGCAGAGTGTGATCAGTCACGTGCACAATGCTGATAAACGCGCACTGCTCTTCTGCCACAATGTGAAATGATAAACAGTGCAAGTAGCTTGATCCATTCAGATGTCACACAGAACTGTTATACGGCTGTGTGTTATGATTACATTAAAGGTTATGTAGTGATGCTGGCTGAAAACTGCGACGACAATGTCAAATGCATGACGAGGTAAATTGGAAAATGCCAGTTTAGCACCATAGCAAATGTACTTGCACATATTAATACTGTACAAAGAGCCTATGGTGTTTTGGCAGAAATCGATTGATTGTAATATGTTTTTGTTTCAGTATATTTTTAAATATTGGGCAATTACTTTTCATAGATTCATACTTTTTTTTTTTTTTCAAATGTACTATTTATGTACTATAATATTTCTTTTAAAAACCATTAACCACTATTTTCTTGTGACTGCAGTCTTTCAAATATTCCTACTATTCAGTTGAAGAGTTCAGATGCAAAACCCTCTAAAAGCCATCTTGGTCAAAAATGAGATAATGATGCTGAGTGAATGCTCTTGACACATATTATACATCCATCATATACTTTTACTCCAAACTCCCCAAAATCCCACCCTCAGCCCAATCAGAAGTACCAGTACTTACATAGAAACCTATACATCTGAGACTGATAAAAATGCATTTTTTGAAGAAATGTGTCAGATAGATTTAGAGGCTTTTGCATCTGAACTCTTCAGTTATAAACTTTGAATTCTATAGTAAGAACTTCTTACTGTTTAGCTATTTCTAATTCATTTAAATTGAAGTGTGATTCTATAAGAACCTGATAAAAGATAAAGTGTCTTGTAGAAATGAGGTGTTTGCTATTTACAAATATTAAAGTTCTTAAAGGGATAGTTCACCCAAAAATGAAAACTCATCATTTACTCAACATCATGACATTCCAAACCTGTATGAATTTCTTTCTTCTATAGAGACAGAGTGCATTTAGGCCACACCCACACCGGGAGGGAAAACAATCCAATGCTCCCCATTGACTTTGTATTGCAGGAAGCTCCCTCCTCGTCATTTCGGACTTATAACAAAAAACTGAACAATGTCTAAAAGCTGCTATGTGACGAGATGTACATTACACAATCTATAAAACACACAACTACGTTTATATAAGCTGTCGACCCCAAAAACGAGTGTTTAAGGACAAAAAATAGTTGTAGATTTCACTTTGGGCCATTCAGTAGGATCATTAACTCCAGCAAAAGGAAGGTAAGGAAACGAAGCACTGACATAGAATAATACATTTTAGTTTTGCAGTATATCCAGTATATCTCCTCATCTCAGGGTGGTGAAATAATCCTTTGACATTGTTAAAAATAATGAATGTTTACTGTTGCCGATTAAGTTTCCCGCCAGTGGGCGTGGTTCTCTACTAATATGACACTTGAGCTCTACTTTTGTGTCCTTAAACGGTCGTTTTTTTTGGGGTCGACAGCTTATAAAAACATAGTTCTGTGTTTTTCAGCTTGTTTACTGTACACCTTGTCACATATCAGCTTTTAGACATTGTTCTGTTTTTTGGAATTAGTCAAAAATGACAGGGAGTCAGCTTCCCGCAATAGAATGGCTAGGAGACTCATCAAGAGAATGATGTCCACCTGTTCTTACATCTATATATGTTTTGGCCTTGTTTGTGGTGCTGTTGCTGGTTTTGCTCCCGACTTTTTGTTTGCTTTTGGGGCGTTTTTTTGGATTTTGTTATGAGTTGTGAGTCTTGTTCTGTCTGACGTTTACCACCTTTTGTCAGACAGAAATTGATTTTATGTTTTCGTTATTTCTTTAAATACTTTTTTCTTTATTTTATAAATAAATCCTTTGTTGCAACCTTACCAACCGCATGTCCTCTTTTCGTTTGTTATGGCTTTGAGCCGGTCGTGACAACTGTGGGGGCTCATCCTTAAGTTGCAATACGTAGTTTAAATATTTAATTTAGTTCATTTAAGAATTATTTTGTTAAGAATACATTTTTGTGAACATTATTTGTCAAGTATTTTGTTTTTTGTTCTCTTAAATTCTTGTACTAACAATGACACCGTTGATGTAGTGCCAGATATAAGTGAGGAAAAAGAAGAAATCTGTCCTGGCGCTTCTATTCTTCAGGCTCGCCTACAAAATTGTAAAGTGCTTAGTTCTTTGGACGACCGACTTAACCATCTGTCAGATACACAGCGTATTGACTTGATTCATTTATTATCTGAATATGTTTCACTGTTTCCCAACGCACCTTCTTGCACAAATCTAATAGAGCACAACATTGATGTGGGAGATTCAGCTCCGATTCGTCAACGTTACTATTGAGTGTCTGCAAATAAGAAAAAGCATTTGGATGATGAAATTGAGTACATGCTGGAAAATAACATTGCTGAACCTTCTTCTTCTAGTTGGGCATCTCCCTCTATGTTGGTGAATAAACCTGATGGGTCATTTAGATTCTGCACGGATTACCGAAAGGTAAATGCTGTAACAAAGCTGGATTCTTTTCCGCTACCTCGAATCGAAGACTGCGTTGATCAAGTAGGCAATGCTAGATTTGTGAGTAAGTTTGTCCTACTGAAAGGTTACTGGCAAGTGCCTTTAACTGCCAGAGCTCGGGAAATTTCTGCTTTTATTACACCTTCAGGTCTATTCTCTTACAAAGTTATGAGTTTCGGATTGCGGAATGCTCCCGCGACTTTTCATCGGTTAATGAACTGTGTGATATTAGGTTTGAGTGGCTGCGCTGTGTATCTGGATGACGTTGTCGTTTTTAGTCAATGTGGGAAGAACACATGCATCAAATTAGAGCACTTTTTGATCGCTTTCTGAAGGCCAACCTCACGGTTAAATTGTTAAAGTGTGAGTTCGACAGGTCACCACGGTGACTTACTTGGGGAAAGTAGTTGGCCAGGGTCAAGTCCGATTTGATTGGAATTTATGCGATTTCTGGAAATGGTGGGGTTTGATCGTTGCTTTTGCAGGGATTTTTCTGTTGTAGCAGTGCCTCTAACAAACTTGCTGCAGGGAGGAGTGCCTTTTTGCTGGACCCCGTTGTGTCAGCAGGCATTTGAGAAAATAAAAATTCTCTTTACTGAGGCTCCTGTATTGGTGGCTCCTAAGTTTGATCAGGCTTTCCAATTGCAGGTGGATGCCAGCAGTGTGGGTGCTGGGGCTATTTTATTGCAGAGGTCTGAAGAAGATATTGATCACCCAGTTGCGTTTTTCTCGAGAAAGTTTAATTCATACCAGCTTAATTATTCTGTCATAGAGAAGGAGGCTCTTGCTTTAATTTGGGCTTTACAGCACTTTGATGTGTATGTGGGATTATCCCAGAGACCTCTAGTGGTCTACACCGATCATAATCCTCTAATTTTTTTGCACTCTTTACAGAATCCCAACCAAAGGCTAATGAGATGGTGTCTGTTTTTGCAGGGTTATCAGTTGGATATACGTCATATTAAAGGCTCAGAAAATGTAACTGCTGATGCCCTGTCTCGTGTTCACATACTCTAATTGTTAGAACTTGTATTTTCTCTGTGTTTTTTTATCTCTCTGTTCCTTCCTTAATTTTGCTTCCTAGGCGACAAGGTTGTTGGAGAGAGTTGCAGAGTTAAAAAGTCTGGGGAACCTTTGTGGGTGAAGTCAAGTCTGCCTTTTGTACTATGTGGATTTTGGTAATTTTTTAAAAAAAAAAGGGGTGGAATTTTTTATTTATCGTTTCTTCTTTTTTTGGGGGGGCGGTGATGAGTCTCCTGCGCTTCCTGCTACGGCCGGCCATTTGGTGTGGCTAGGGGGGGGTCATAAAGTGAACGAATTCAGAAATAGCTATCATTATTTTTTTATTTATTTACTAAAATTGAAGACCCTATAACCAAAACATTCATGGGGGAACTTGTGGGCCAGATGGGCTGGATTTGTCCAGGGCCGAATTTTATCCCCAGTCCAGTTCTGACTATTCCCTACATTAGTCCACTCATTCAGTTCACTTATAGGAGTGAATGAAAAAGAGGGAGTGAATTCAGACACTGAGTGCATTGAAAGGACTACCGCTTCAGTTTGCCTGCTGTTTAATAATCATTTGAAACGGGCAATTGCAGTAGTAAGTAAGGATTATCTTAAACTCTGTAACTAGGGGTTACACATAATTTCCATGACAATTTAATAATGAATTTACAATGAATACTAAAAATGTCAGTCCCCTAAAACAATGCCCTATTTGATGGTATGGGGGTGATTTTGGATACAGCCCAAGACATTAGTTATTTCTTGTCTTGTGCCATGTTTTGAAGTGATTAGGTACGCAAGTGTTTCCTATTAACCATGCCACATCGTGTTAAGCTTGTTTCCCTTGTTTCTCTCACGCTTGTCCCGCTTCCCTACTTGCTTAGTTAAATACTTGGGCAATTATTGATTTGATTTGACTGCTAAAGTGAGTTCCTGTGATGTTATTTTTAATTTCTCTGTAGAATGCACCAAGAGAGAAGTCAATCTAGTGTTTCTCTTTGATGGATCCTCCAGTATGAAAGCACATGAGTTCCAAATAAGCAAAGACTTTATTAAAGATGTTATGAAAAAATTTTCAGGCTCCTCCATAAAGGTAAATAATCCATCAGCTATAATGTGAAAATCAGCATGTAAAACTGTACACTGTACTGTGTATTGAGGTGTGAACATGACTTCTAATGATGTTAATGTTGTTGTTTGTTGTCTTTCTGTTTGTCAGTTTGCTGCTGTCCAGTTTTCAACGCATATACAAATTGTGTTTGATTTTAATGATTATCAGAATGGCTCGGCCGAAGAGAAACTCATGAAAGAAAGACACATGAAATCTCTCACAAACACATACTACGCAATCGACTACGTTCTGTGAGTGGAAATTGTATATGGTTATAAATGGGGATGTAACAATATCAAACTTTCACAATACAATAGTATTGCAATATGTCTGTGATATGATATTTATTGTAATATTTAAAAAAAAAAATGAAGACAAAGCACATGTACGCCTGCAATTTAAGACAAATGAAGACTGGGAAAAATGAAAATGTTGTACATTTTAAAGTTAAATTCTTCTATCTAAGGCACTTTGAGAGTTCAAAATTAAGAGCTCCAACCCATGCTCTTAACTAAGAAAACTCTTTTTAGTTGATGTACTGCCTCAGTTTAAATTATATTCACACTAGTGTTTTAGAAGTCAAATTTATTAGAATATAATAATAATTTTAGATTATTGTTATTCTAGCCATATACTGTAAAACCATTCCATTGCACAATAAATGAAGAAAATTATTTCATAGGTACTGTACCTTGGATGTTTCCTATCAGATGTCAAATAGATGTCTATTAGATGTTTACGATTTTGAAATTTATGTAAAACTGCCATCTTACAGATGTCTGCCAGACGTTTGTACACAGCAGATGCTTTCCAGATCAAGAGATCTTTAAAAGACATGTTGCAGACGTATGTGTGCTATCTGGGGTCATTCTTGTTCTTGTAAAGAACATTCTTGTTCTTGTTCTTCAACTACCTATTGTTTATTAGGTTGGTGTTTCATGATAAAGTGTTTTGGCTGGTTGAAAGCCGCTGCTGTTGTGGGGGAATGAGCTGATTTGTGACCTGCATGAAATATTTTCATAGTTGTTGAATGTAGCTGTTGAAAAAATGCATTTATGTTTAGTTTATTTATGATTTATTTAATTACTTCTGTTATATCATCAGACATAATCTGCTGAATAGCATATCTTCTGGAGCCAATCCCAATGCTCAGAAAGCTCTGGTAATCATCACAGATGGAGAACCCAGTGATGCTGATGCAGGAAATGTCCTCAACAGATGTGATGAGCAGAATATCCTCCGTTATATCATTGGGGTGAGTTTCCTTACAGGTCACCCATGTGTTTTACATTGAATGTTCAGACAGTTTGGTGATCTGGTTTCATAAAGATATTGCACACTATGCACTATTTTTCAGGTGGGAAAGGTTACGTTAACCACACTCCTTAATCTGGCATCAAAACCAAAACAAAACAACACCTTCCACATTCGAGAATACAGTGAACTCCGTGGACTTATTGACAAACTGCGAAAAAAGATCCACAACATTAAAGGTAAAATGCTAATGTAAGGAAAATAGAAGTTTTAAAATAGAAGCGTCTAATGAAGTACACAGTAAGAGATTTCCTTTTTGTGCTTCAGGATCAAAGGAAGCACATGACAGAAACAGACAGAGAGAGTTATCACAGAGTGGATTCAGCTTACAGGCCGTCCCAAAATTTACTGACGATTACCAAGGTCTGGTTATTCTTACAGAGAAACCCTTGAATCTAACTTGAGCTGTATCCGAAATCGCCCCCTATACCCTCATTCACTATTCCCTACATTAGTCCACTCATTCAGTTCACTTGAAGGAGCGACTGAAAAAGAGGGAGTGAATTCAGACACTGAGTGCACTGAAAGGACTACCGCTTTAGTTTGCCTGCTGTTTAATAATCATTTGAAATGGCAATTGCAGTAGTAAGGATTGTCTTAAGCTCTGTCATGGAAATTACATATAACCCCAAGTTAAACAATTTAATAATGAATTTACAATGAACTTGTGTCTGTGTTGTGTAACGCTGTATTGCGGCATAGACGAGCACATTGTAAAATGAATAAATAGATGATTATCTTCTGGCAAGATGCAGGAATTCATTTGGCGCACGACTGTCACGTGTTGAGTGTACATTGGTTGTACACTCGTTTTTGTGGTGTATTATGGGATTTAATGAGTGCACTCGAGAACATCCACTATGGTTTTGAACATTACTAAAAATGGCTGTCCTTTAAACAGTGCCCTATTTGAGGGTGGTTTCAGAAAACAGCTCAAGACATTAGTTATTTCTTGGATTTCACTTTATTTTGATGGTCCCTTTAACACATTCTGTTGACTATAAGTAACATTGCACCTACATGTCTACTGACTTTCACTAGAGTGTTAGTAGAGTATTAGTAGACTGGTAGGGTTAGGGTTAAGGTAAGCTGACATGTACTTCCAAAGTTACTTATAGTCAATAGTTTGTCTGTTGGGAGACAATCACAATAAAGAGTTAGCAGATATTAAGTAGAATGTCTCCTAATATTTAATGAGAGTTAGTTGACATGTAGTTACATCTTTACTTAGTGTCAACAGAATGTTCATAAGGCACCATCAAAATAAAGTGTTACCATTTCTTGTCTTGTGCCATGTTTTGAAGTGATTAGTTCCGCAAGTGTTTCCTATTAACCATGCCACATCTTGTTAAGCTTGTTTTCCTTGTGTTTTTCCCTACTTGCTAAGTTATACACTTGGGCAATTATTGATTTGATTTGACTGCTAAAGCGAGTACCTGTGGTATTTATTTAATTTTTTCTCTCTGTAGAATGCACCAAGAGGGAAGTCAATCTGGTGTTTCTCTTTGATGGATCCTCCAGTTTGAGAGCGCATGACTTTGCAATGAGCAAAAACGTTATTAAAGATGTTATGGAACAATTTTCAGACTCCTCCATAAAGGTAAATAATCCATCATCTATAAATGTGGAAATACTGCACTCTCAAAAAGAATGTGTTAATTATTAACAATTTTTTTGTGTTATGGCCATTTTAACACATTTTGTGTCATTTTAAGTTGATGTGTAAAGAGAGAGAGAAACAACACAATTTGTCCAACACAATATGTGTTAAATATCATCCAATCATATTGCTGTTTATGTCACTGCACAAGCTGTTCATGCCTCTGTTTTCATTGGTGGATGATGTAGATGCATTCGTGTCAGGTATATGGATTTCTCAGTTTAAAAAGGTTTAAAAAGGGTTAAAGGGTTAGAGAGTCTTCAGGGATTGAGTTAAAGTAACACTGAAGCAGAGTTGAACTTAATGAAAAACACTGGATTGTAACAGCTAGTTTATACTTTGACATCATGTAGTGACCTGAATAACGGGGTTAGGTTTTCTTAGTTGATTACATAAACACTGTGGACCACATAAGATCTGGAATTTCCAGTATAATCAGACAGATGTTTTTAAAACTTATTTTGATCAAGAATATTAAAAAGTCTGTCATTTAGACATCACACACATCAAGAACCAGCGTGATATTCACAACAATGGTAACCATCAAAAAAGCATGTCGTAGCCAATCAAAACTCATCCATGGCTCCCATCATGCATTGCAGCATGAACAAATTATGCTATTTGTCACCGTTGTTGAGATTCATGTGCTGATTCTTGACGTCTATGTTTGCCTAAGACAAATGCTTCTTGAAGTTTTTTTTTTTTTGTCTTAGAACAGCTCGTAAAAAATCCTTCCAAAAATAATAGAAAATACAGATATTTTTCACTGTGGAATCTCAAGGCTATTTTGTAATCATTACAGAAAATATAACACTCTAAACGAGCTCAGTCAGTGACTGGACAAATAATGATTAGGTTAAAATATAATCATCACCACTTGATGATTTTGCTCTTTGCAAAGTCTAGCTGTTATAGCAGCCAAATAAAATTCAATATTAAAAATAAAAGAATCAAGAGTCCAACTAAACACTGATCAGTATAATGTTGACTTAAAAACAGTTTTCTTCTTTGGCGTTTCTGCTTATTAACATCAGATCTGGTGTCTTCAATAATGGTCAATCATCACTCAATAAATCTCTTAATTACCTCATTTACTTTAACACTGCTTCAGTGTTCATTTTAACACTATGTAGATTTGTGAATTATATGTGATGCAATCTGGGAAAACCAACACATGGTGAAATTTTACCTTTTTTGGCCGTAACTAAAGTTATAGCTATTTGAAATTGGCTGATAGCTATGATTTTTAGCAATTTTGAGAAAAACAGGTTTGAAGTGAGACGACTTTTACTTTACGGGTTTAACGCTAGATGTCAGTAGCGCTATACTGCAGCATTACACAAACAGACTAACGTCTTTTTTCCATTGTTTATCATGGGTATGGTCACCAACTTTTGATCACCCTTTGTATGTTTAAATAGCATGAATAATGTACCTTGTAGTTGTAGTTTACATGTTGAAACACGAGTGCAGCAGAACTGTTTGTGCACTGTTTATATACCACTCATTTCTGCTTGCTGCAATAAATCACAATTTTACTGCACTAAACTGAATTTTGCCAAGATATTTTCAGAGATGATAGACAAGATGTTATAGAATAAAAAATGAATGAAAACACAATTTTGACAAAATATTGACAATCAACCTATTTTTTGAAATTCCTGAAAACGTCCCAGTGCGACATCCGACGGGTTTTCCCAGTTCGCATCACATATAAACACTGAGGATTTTGCTGTGCATCTATGGCACAATTTGTGTGATTTAGTTTTTGGGTTTTTTTCCCGCACACATTAATGTGTTAAAAGTTTTAACACACTGCCTGTGTTAAGAAGAATAACACACTGGTTTTGTTAAAATCTAATGAACACAAAATGTGTTGTCCTTAAATAAACACTCCAGTTGTTAGGTTAGATATTAGGTATTACATGGAATGAAGAACAAAACACAATGCCATCTAATCTTTTCTGAAGACAGTCAGAACCATCAGAGGTACATTTCATATAATTCATTCATTTATATATTCATTTGTATATTCCCTCAGCACCCTTTCAAAACCTCATCTTTCGGTCATGCTTTCATTCAAAACAAAACTACTCTGCGTGCTCTGCGCACACAAGGCTGTTATTTAAACTTCACTTTGCACTGGACAGTATATATTTATCATATGTTCAAATCGTGGTAATCAAATATGGTTTTAATGATAATTAAAAGATTTAATGGTAATACTAACTGTGGAGAATTTTATCATGATTTATCGTCAAACCGATTATCATTACATGCCTACACTGTACTGTGTATTGAGATGTGAACATGACTTCTAATTATGTTAATGTTGTTGTTTGTTGTCTTTCTGTTTGTCAGTTTGCTGCTGTCCAGTTTTCAACAATTATACAAACTGTGTTTGATTTCAATGATTATCAGAATGGCTCAGCTGAAGAGAAACTCATGAAAGAGAGACACATGAAAGCTCTCACAAACACATACTACGCAATCGACTACGTTCTGTGAGTGGAAATTTTATATGGTTATAAATAGGGATGTAACAATATCAAACTCTCACAATACAGTAATATTGCAATATGTCTGTGAAATGATATTTATTGTGACATTAAAAATAATAAGAAGACAAAGCACATGTACGTCTGCAATTTAAGGCAAATGAAGACTGGGAAAAATGAAAATGTTGTACATTTTAAAGTTAAATTCTTCTATCTAAGGCACTTTGAGAGTTCAAAATTAAGAGCTCCAACCCATGTTCTTAACTAAGAAAACTCTTTTTAGTTGATGTACTGCCTCAGTTTAAATTATATTCACACTAGTGTTTTAGAAGTCAAACTTATTAGAATATAATAATAATTTTAGATTATTGTTATTCTAGCCATATATTGTAAAACCTTTCCATTGCACAATAAATGAAGAAAATTATTTCATAGGTACTGTACCTTGGATGTTTCCTATCAGATGTCAAACAGATGTCTTTAAGATGTTTACGATTTAGAATGTATGTAAAACTGACATCTTACAGATGTCTGGCAGACGTTTGTACAAAGCAGATCCTTTTCAAGTCAAGAGATCTTTACAGACATTTTGCAGATGTTTGTGTGCTATCTGGGGTCATTCTTGTTCTTGTAAAGAACAAGAATGATAACTATGTAAGAATTTTACATACAATAAACATGTGATTCTAATGAATCACAGGGTTTAGCTTTAGGGAATCGAATCTCGAAGACTCGTATGATTTTAACTGAATCAGTTCAAATTTACAGTTTAAATCTTACACCTTATCAGACTTTCGTCCAGCGAAAGTCTCGATTTTAGTGTGATTTACCAGCTCTGTCTTATTCTTGGCCAAAGAATATACACAAATCTAGTATTTAGTCAATTATGAGCACAGGTAAAATGTGATCTTTAAGGCAAGTGTTGATATGAAAGTTACGCAACACAGGACAAGGCTTCTTTGTAATCAATACACAATTTATTAAACTACTTCCTACGGTTACATGAGACTAAGAACGCTAAAACTACCTAAAGCACACACGCACACATACATTCACACATGCACACAGTTGGAAACAGATTTACGAATGAGTTATGAGAGAAAATCTAAAAAAAAAATCTCAAGCCTTTGGTTGCGGGCTTTCAGAAAGTAATCAAAAGCAAAGTTTTTAGCTTTATCTGTACCATATAATAACGACCTGCACCGTTTCAGCAATAGACAAGAGATTTGTTTGTTTACTTGCTGTCTGTGTTGGCTGCGGAGCTTGGATCCTTCTTCTTTGGCTCGAGGCTGAACGGGAAATCCCAATTCGGATTGGCTGTCCTTTGGATGATGCCGGGGGTAGCCCTTCAGTCATTGGTCGTTCAGTTGCCCTGAGATTTTAAGTGTCAGAGTTCTCGGCATGACGGCGAAACGATATTCTTCGAGGTTCCTCCGAGTTCTCTTCTGCGCGGCGTCAGTGTTGAAGGTTATTACGGAGAGTTGAAGTGGTGGTGGCTTCTGTTCAGCTCATGTCGCACACAACCGGCAGTGGCCAGCGGTAACACAACAAGCCCAAACAAGCAAGCAATGAGTTTCTTCGGACATCGTAGTTTTAAGGAGAAGCTCCTGGGCTCATCCTCCAAGCTGCTGTCCAATCAAAGGTCATTGCAGAGGTTAGACACACCTCTTAGTGTCCTTCCTGGTGCATTGATTACTGTCACAGGACACTTGAGATATGAGAGGAATTATTTCCTGCAACTCGGTTGATATTTGTTATAAATTGTTATAACATTTACATAATTCAGGAAACAATTGATTCGATCATACCAAACAAACGAGCGGTCTATCAGCTTTCATTTAAGATCAGACACGCAACATCTCTCACGCACACACATTATTAACCTGACCAACTGACATAAATAAAACATAGCAGAAAGACATATGATGAATCAATTGGGATAGCATACGTTTCATTAAACACGCCACACATAAAAGAAAGCATAGTAGCAGAGGATTTAAATGATTGTCTTTCAGAGGTTTGCACTGACGTTTGAACTTTTATCCAGGTTTTGCATGTCCTCTTTGTCTGTTGGGACACAAGAACAATTCAGGTTTTCAGGAAGTTGAGTCACATGGAGCTGTATAGATTCTGTGACCGTTGTTTGCCGGAGGGGGGCCATTAGCTATCGTCCGTGCTTCGCTGATTGGATCATAACACATAGACCTTTTGTTAGCTTGATTAAATCACTCCTCATGCACTTGTCCTGTGATTGTGTTGATTGATTCCTTTCTGCTGAGATGGAGCATCTTAGACAGATGTCTTCTTATTGGCCGGAAACGGGTACACACAATCCAGCATTAAGTTTTGCCGGCAGTTAGCAAATAATAATCCACTTTGAAAGAAGAATGGACTCTTTCAAAGTTGGGGGCTCTTCCCTAACTTCCTACAACTACCTGTTGTTTATTAGGTTGGTGTTTCATGATAAAGTGTGTTTGCTGTTTAAAAGTCACTGCTGTTGTGGAAAAATGAGCTGATTTGAGACATGCATGAAATATTTTCATAGTTGTAATGCATTTTGAATTTGTAATTAACTGCTGTCCCTGCTGAAAAAACACATTTATGTTTAGTTTATTTATGATTTATTTAATTATTTCTGTTATATCATCAGAAAAAATCTGCTGAATAGTGTATCTTCTGGAGCCAATCCCAATGCGCAGAAAGCTCTGGTAATCATCACAGATGGAGAACCCAGTGATGTTGATGCAGGAAATGTCCTCAACAGATGTGATGAGCAGAATATCCTCCGTTATATCATTGGGGTGAGTTTCCTTACAGGTCACCCATGTGTTTTACACTGAATGTTCAGACAGTTTGGTGATCTGGTGTCGCTAATCGTAAAGACATTGCACACTATGCATTTTTCAGGTGGGAAAGGTTAAGTTAACCACACTCATTAATCTGGCATCAGAACCAAAACAAAACAACACCTTCCACATTCGAGAATACAGTGAACTCCATGGACTTATTGACAACCTGCAAAAAAAGATCCACAACATTAAAGGTAAAATGCTAATGTAAGGAAAAAGGAAGTTCTAAAAGAGAAGCATCTAATGAAGTATACAGTAAGAGATTTCCTTGTTGTGCTTTAGGATCAAAGGAAGCACACGGCAGAAAAGGGCAGAGAGCGTTATTGCAGAGTGGATTCAGTGTCATCTACAAACAGGTTAGAGCAATGTCATGTATAAAGTAATACATTTTTTTTTTCTTAAGGAATACTTCATGTAATTCCCCAGAGAGCACACGTACATCTGCAAGATGTCTAGATCTGAAAAGCATCTGCTGTGTACAAACATCTGGCAGACATCTGTAAGATGTCAGTTTTACATCCATTCTAAATCTTAACATCTTAAAGACATCTAATAGACATCTATTTGACATCTGATAGAAAACGTCCAATAGACGTATTGCAGATGAACAAACTATGTCTTGCAGATGTCAGATAGATGTCTCAGAGATGTATGTGTGCTATCAGGGTTCATAAAGATAGTTTATGTGATTTGAGTTCAATATTCTAAGTCTTCTGCTATGATTCTAAGTCTCATGTCAATAGGCAGTGATTCTCCATGGTGCACTGTGGGAATGTTTAGGCAGTGCATGTTTCAGGTCACTGGAATGATTTTGATACTGTGACAGAGACACAATCTTAAAACGAATGTGTTAATTGAGTGCGTGTGCGACGAACAACCGTATAAGTCCAAAAAAACAAAAAGAGATAACCATGTATGTGTGAACTTTGTATACAGAAACAGTTTGGGGATATTTTCGCGCGATTAAGAGTCTGCATTTTAAAAATTAAAATAGCGTCACGCGGAAAAACCATATATGTCCACTAAGAAGAATGGCGATGCCGCTTGCTGACACGTCCGCTTCGGACAATAAAATGCAAAGCCTTCGCAAAAAAAGGAGAGCCGACATGAACAAATGGAAGGACAGAGTAATGAAGGCTTTGAGGGATGCTTGGAAACCGTATATGTGATGTGATCTCTCTCTCTCTCTCTCTGAATGTGCTGAGGAGCGCTAAACACCGCAAAAGCAGTTAACCTATCAAAATACACCACATACCATATATAATAAAGCTGTTTCTATGCATATTTCCCGCCAGTCCTGTGTAAACTACGGCAAGCAGAGTTTATTTGTTTATATATTTATTTATATCGTGAGATGGCGGAGCGCGAGAACAGTTTGAAGTAGTATACTATACACAGGTGCGCTGCGCCAGCTTTTCTAAATAAATGACAAGGTGCACTATATGAGCTGTCTAAACATACAAGAAGTGATCAAAAGTTCAGAGACTATGCCCATCATGATAAACAATGGAAAACTGTCCTCTTCAGCTAACATGCAGTACAGTGGGGTATATTGTATAATATTGTATAAAATTAATCATAGTAACATTAGTTTATCTTAGTAGATTATCTAGTACGCCTTATGATATGTTGTATGATATTTAGCTATGATGTATGTCTGCGTTGTATGTATTTATTGTTGTATTTATTTATTGTTTATTGTTAATAATCGTTTATTGTCTGTACTGTAAGAAGGTTTATGTATTATACTGTATTTTCTGATTTTAAATAATAATAATAATAATAATAATAATAATAATAATAAACTTGAAAGACATACTGAATATTAACCTGAAGTTTCTGTTACTGTATTAAAACTAAGATAAAGGAATCAGATTTTAGTGGTTTAAAGTGATATGATGAAATGGAGTTATACTATTATTCCACACTAACTGGACATATACCGTTCTTCCACATTTGAGAAATATAAATCACAATAACTTTTGATTTTTAATACTGACACTGAAAAATATTATCTCCTTAGAATTGAGAAGCTATGGTGTCTATCTTCAAGTAAAATAAAAATATATAATATAATGTGCACAATCCAAATGAAAAAAATCGTATTACTCAAAATTTCAAAATATAGACTTGTATGGTTCTTCATCTCAAGGCCTCAATTATTAACACATTTTTTGTGTTATGGCCATTTTAACACATTACATGTGTACAACATTTAACACATTATGTGTACAAAGAAAAAAGAGAGAGAGAAACAACACAATGTGTCCAATACAATATGTGTTAAATATCATCCAATCACATTGCTGTCTATGTCACTGCACAAGCTGTTCACTCCTCTTTTTTTTTATTGGTGGATGATGTGGATCACTCATGTCAGGACTATGGATTTAAAATGTTAACACGGAAACATTTCTCATGATGAAGTGGAGTTCTTTAAAGGGTTATTTGGAGAATCTTCAGGGATTGAGTTAAAGTAACACTGAAGCAGAGTTGAACTTAATGATAATTTAACACTATTGTGGGACCAAATACACACACAAGCAGAATCACCAAAGGAGAAAATCACATTTTAAGTCACTGTTATAGTGGTCAGTGTTTGTTTCGGTTGGGCTCTTGGTCTGATTTTTAATATGAGATTTCATTTGGCTGCTGTAACGAGATTGTAACAGCTAGACTTTTGCAAAGAGCAAAAATCATCCGGTGATGATAATTATGTTTTGACATCATGTAGTGACCTGAATAACTGGGTTAGGTTTTCTTAGTTGATTACATAAACACTGTGGACCACATAAGATCAGAAATTTCCAGTATAAATCACAGTTTTTTTTTAAAATTTATTTTGAATTAAAATTTTAAAAAGTCTGTAATTAAGACATCACATAGACATCAATAACCAGTGTGATATTCACAACAATGGTAACCATCAAAAAAGCATGTTGTAGCCAATCAAAACTCATCCATGGCACCCATCATGCATTGCAGCATGAACAAATTATGCTATTTGTCACCGTTGTTGAGATTGATGTGCTGATTCTTGATGCCTATGTGTGCCTAAAATCAACGCTTTTTACAAGTGTTTTTTTTTTTTGGTCCTAGACAAGCTTGTAAGAAATCCTTCCAAAAATAATATAAAATACAGATATTTTTCACTGTGGAATCACAAGGCTAGTGTAAACATTAGAGAAACTATAACTAGACTCTAAATTAGCTGAGTCAGTGATTCTGGACAAATAATGATTACGTTAAAACAACCATCACCACCTGATGACTTTTGCTCTTTGCAAAATCTAGCTGTTAATAGCAGCCAAATAAAATGTAATATTAAAAATAAAGAATCAAGAGCTCAACCAAAGTAAAAATGGTGACTTAAAATATGTTTTTCTTCTTTGTTGATTCTGCTTGTTAACATCAGATCAGATGATTGCGTGATTTTTTACACATTAATGTGTTAAATATTTTAACACACTGCCTGTGTTAAGAGTAACACAAAATGTGTTGTCCTTAACTAGACACACAGATATAACACAGGTTGTGTTGTTTTTAACACATCTGTTGTTGTTTTTTTAACACACAAAATGTGTCATAAATTGTGGTTTATGACACACTAGTGTGTTAAATATTTTAAAAATGTCAAGACAAATATCACACTGGTTGAGTTTGAAATTGACACATAAATGTGTTGTTCTTAACTAGACACACAGATGTGTTAAATATAACACAGGTTGTGTTATTTTTAACACATCTGTTTTAAGAGTGCAGTTTCGTCTAAGACACACTCTAATAATCAATGCTGGATCGCCATTTGATGTAAAATCGGGTCCTGAAATAAAACTGAACTGATCCGGTTTATTTGCTGCTAAACATCAAAAACATTGTTCAAAGATCTAGCAGAAGAGTGGTTTTTATCACTCTCCATTATTGAGTGTAATATGTCAATGCTGAGACTGAAACTGAGAAACTGGCATTTGTTTCAGGACTCTTTGATTGTGGGTTCATTTGGATCAAATGACTGGCGTGGAGCTCTGTATGAAGTGACAAGATCAGGATCTGAATTCAGAGAGACAGAGATCATCGATCCAGCTGTCAGGAGAGACTCATACATGGGTATGTTGGAGCTTTTGTTTGTTCCTTGGGTGATGTGACGAGTTAGTGCATGTTTTAACGATGCTGATGATGTTTAGGTTACTCTACTGTGCTGGGAACGAGACGTGGCACCGCTCTTCTGTTTTCTGGGGCACCGCGGGCTGAACACACAGGTCTGGTGACCCTCTTCACTAAGAACGAAAGCACATGGACAGTGACGGGGCACATCAGCGGAGAACAAGTCCGTGAAAAAACCTCAGACCTCAAACCTCTATCTATCAATGAGATCTCAGCAGACCCCTTAAAAAACATTAACTCTCATGAGTTTTAGTATTTCACAAAAAACAAACATTTCACTCACAATATGGACTTTGCAATGCCTTATAAAATACAGAAAAGGACCTAAATAATTTCACAAAGACATTTGTTTCTAGCCTGTGTTGTTTTCATATTTTATCTGAGCATCATAAAATCATGTTACAATCAACTCCATTCATGTTGATTAATTTCTGGCATCAGGTTGGCTCATATTTTGGAGCGTCTCTGAGTGTATTGGATGTGGACTCTGATGGAGACTCAGATTTCCTTCTGGTTGGAGCTCCATTATTTTGCCAGTCTCCATCGAGGCCTAATGGGCGACTGTACGTTTACACTTTATCAGAGCAGGTATGCACAGATTCACTACTACTATTATGACATTCTTCAAGAACACAGGTAACTGGAAGGCTGCTATTTGTCACCATTGTGGTACTCCATTGGGATTGCTGTAATTGGTTCCTATGATGTGAAAGCCATGTGCTGATGAATGAAGATTTTGCTCACTTTCTCTCTCTGTAGAATTTTCACAAGACCCTGAATGTGAGCGAATCACCCACAGGCAGATTTGCTGCGTCTGTGGCTTCACTAAAGGACCTGAATGGAGACGGTTTGTCAGATGTTGCGGTCGGAGCACCGCTAGAGAATGAAGGAGTTGTCTACATCTACCTGGGAGACAGGACGCTCGGCATAAACCCTGAACATGCTCCTCAGGTGAGAGTTTGCTGTGTGCTTCCCTCAATTCCAAACACTATCTATGCCCACATTTACCCAGAAATACTAGTGCTTATACACACAGTAAAATAAGGTGCCAGAATTGTACCTTTTGGGGTACAACAGCTTGTCGTTGGAGCAGAAGCCTTAAAAGGACAACTGTGTACCTTTTTACCCCTAATAGGTACATATTAGTAAGTACCCTTAAGGCAGGGGTGCCCAAACTCGGTCCTGGAGGGCCAGAGTCCTGCAGAGTTTAGCTCCAACTTGCCTCAACACACCTGCCTGGAGGTTTCTAGCATGCCTGTTAAGACCTTGATTAGCTCATTCAGGTGTGTTTAATTAGGGTTGGAGCTAAAATCTGCAGGATACTGGCCCCTCCAGGACCAAGTTTGGGTACCCCTGCCTTAAGGATACTTATTACTACTGTAAGGCAGTGGTTCTCAACCCTGGTCCTAGAGAACCCCTGCTCTGCACATTTTGCATGCCTCCCTTATTTAACACACCTGATTGAGATCATCACCTAATTAGTTTAGTTCATGGATCTCTCTCCTAATGAGCTGATGATCTCAATCAGGTGTGTTAAATAAGGGAGGCATCCAAAATGTGCAGGACCAGGATTGAGAACCACTGCTCTAAGGTACTGATATGCAGAGGTGGGTAGTCCAGGGGTCAGTAAGTAAAAGTCCTGCCATATTTTTATTCCATCCATGGACTCAGACAGTTGATTTCACCAGAGGTGGGACAAAGTCATTTAAAGTCCTCAAGAGTTACAGTTAATGAGATAATTAAGTGACTAATTAATTGAAAATTGTGCATTAGTTATCAACACCTGCTGTTATTGAGAATTACAGAGGATCAGATGTTTTAATGGTTAAAATGATGCCACCATCGAGATCAGTGTTTGTTTTAGTTATACTCTTGACCAGAGCTGGGGGACTCGAGTCACAATTTTGAAGACTTGTGACTTGCTTGATTAAAGTATGACTTGAAGTGTAAGACTCGACAGTGACTTGAACTTATAATAAAGAAACAGCAATAAAATACATTTTTTTTAAATAATTATTGTGACATCAGCACAACCAATCAGCGTCTGTACCTAACCGCGGCACAAATTAAAATCGCGCCAAACATGGCAGACAGTAGTCGAGCTCCACAGATAGTCTCCTTCAGATATAAGGACTTTGAACTTGACCATGTGAATAAAAAGAGATTTGCGAGATGCAAAGTATGCAACTCAAGAATATCGGACACCACAACCACAACATCAAATTTCATCCGACATTTCAAGAAACACAAGGAAAGGTAAGAGAGTAATTTCTTTATAACGTAACGTTAGTTTCACTCTACAGGTCCTTCTCAAAAAATTAGCATATTGCGATAAAGTTTATTATTTTCTGTAATGTACTGATAAACATTAGACTTTCATATATTTTAGATTCATTACACACAACTGAAGTAGTTCAAGCCTTTTTTTTGTTTTAATATTGATGATTTTGGCATACAGCTCATGAAAACCCAAAATTTCTATCTCAAAAAATTAGCATATCATGAAAAGGTTCTCTAAACGAGCTATTAACCTAATCATCTGAATCAACTAATTAACTCTAAATACCTGCAAAAGATTCCTGAGGCTTTTAAAAACTCCCAGCCTGGTTCATTACTCAAAACAGCAATCATGGGTAAGACTGCCGACCTGACTGCTGTCCAGAAGGCCATCATTGACACCCTCAAGCAAGAGGGTAAGACACAGAAAGAAATTTCTGAACGAATAGGCTGTTCCCAGAGTGCTGTATCAAGGCACCTCAGTGGGAAGTCTGTGGGAAGGAAAAAGTGTGGCAGAAAACGCTGCACAACGAGAGGGGGACCTGCGGAAGCAGTGGACTGAGTCTGGAGTAGAAACATCCAGAGCCACCGTGTACAGGCGTGTGCAGGAAATGGGCTACAGGTGCCGCATTCCCCAGGTCAAGCCACTTTTGAACCAGAAACAGCGGCAGAAGCGCCTGACCTGGGCTACAGAGAAGCAGCACTGGACTGTTGCTCAGTGGTCCAAAGTACTTTTTTCGGATGAAAGCAAATTTTGCATGTCATTCGGAAATCAAGGTGCCAGAGTCTGGAGGAAGACTGGGGAGAGGGAAATGCCAAAATGCCTGAAGTCCAGTGTCAAGTACCCACAGTCAGTGATGGTCTGGGGTGCCATGTCAGCTGCTGGTGTTGGTCCACTGTGTTTTATCAAGGGCAGGAGATTTTGGAGCACTTCATGCTTCCATCTGCTGAAAAGCTTTATGGAGATGAAGATTTCATTTTTCAGCACGACCTGGCACCTGCTCACAGTGCCAAAACCACTGGTAAATGGTTTACTGACCATGGTATTACTGTGCTCAATTGGCCTGCCAACTCTCCTGACCTGAACCCCATAGAGAATCTGTGGGATATTGTGAAGAGAAAGTTGAGAGACGCAAGACCCAACACTCTGGATGAGCTTAAGGCCGCTATCGAAGCATCCTGGGCCTCCATAACACCTCAGCAGTGCCACAGGCTGATTGCCTCCATGCCACGCCGCATTGAAGCAGTCATTTCTGCAAAAGGATTCCCGACCAAGTATTGAGTGCATAACTGAACATAATTATTTGAAGGTTGACTTTTTTTGTATTAAAAACACTTTTCTTTTATTGGTCGGATGAAATATGCTAATTTTTTGAGATAGGAATTTTGGGTTTTCATGAGCTGTACGCCAAAATCATCAATATTAAAACAAAAAAAAGGCTTGAACTACTTCAGTTGTGTGTAATGAATCTAAAATATATGAAAGTCTAATGTTTATCAGTACATTACAGAAAATAATGAACTTTATCACAATATGCTAATTTTTTGAGAAGGACCTGTATAACGATTACTAATGTAATGAACAAATCATTTCTGTGTCATAATTTGGCCTTGGTTGGTCTCGTAAATAGATGTATTATGGAATTTGGCTATAATAGTGGCGTAGCCTGAATTTTAATGTTGAGGGGCATCTTAAAATTGGCCGCTCTATATTAAATGTAGGCTATAATGTCTATATTAAATGTGTGCATTTTCAAGTGTTTGTATGGACTGCGTGTGGAAGCTGAAAAGCAGTGGCGGAAAACGCCAGAGCCGTTAAATATTACATTTCTGCTATGGATTTGAAATGAAATTGTAACTGACAGCGCCGTTCATGGTTGCTTAGTAATGGCAGATGCTGTGGGAGCACGAGCACCTATTTGAAATTTGTGGAGCAAGCGTTGCGCCTCGCGTTTTTGATGCGTTTTTAGGCGCGTCATGTGAACGGCCCCTTATACTGCATGACAGGCTAACATTGAGGTGCCAGTGTGATCACTTGCACTTACAAATCTAAAAAGAGTTTTTTGGTCATACAGACAATAACAATTACATCGTTCGAATCTGTTAAAGGCTTAAAACTTATATTTACAATTAATTTTCCTTACAGTATTTTACAAAATGTAAATAACATACTAGGAATCTGTCAAAACTGTCAAGTCAAGCTACAGTCAAATATGCATTTCTAAGAGCCAAAAATGTATATTATTAATATTGCAGCCTGTACTGCAAACTGTGCTGAAGATGCATAATCAAAGTCAGGCAACACAAACCTGTTTCATGATTTGAAGCAATGTTCATTAGAACATGCAGAAACTAAGAAAGTTATTTATTTTGCCAAGGAAAATGACTGGACAAGTGTAAAGAATTACAAATGTGAAGTGTTCTTGTCATGTTCTGACAATGAATAGTTTAAAAACATAATCTTACACTTAACAGCAAAAATCTAGCTTAAAAGATGGTAAAAATAAAGAATTAAAATATATCATGATAATTATCGATATTGACCAATATGACATTTTATTGTGATTTAAAAAAAAAAAAAAAAAAAAGCATGTTTGCGGGATAAAGTATTGGTCTATAGAAAACAGCAGATGGGCTTATGTAAAATGCTAATTAATTCTCTGCCAGCAAAGATTGAATTTCTGAAGTGCCTCACACAAGTGCTTGTCGACATGGCTGTCTGTCATTGTTGCCACCTTGTGGACAAACCATTAGCCCAAAAAAAGTGTCGAGCACATGCGGTTAAAAAACTGAGCCATGTATGAATGATGGAATGTATGTCACATGTAATCTGTACATGCATAATCCCAGAGCTGGGTAGAGTACTTACAAATTGTAATCAGGTACAGATTCCATGACAAAAATTGTAATGTAATCAGTTACATTACATATTTTAAATAATCTAATCGGATTACTTTTAGATTACTTTTAATTTAACTTGTTTATCACATTGATTTAAATAGGATTATCATGTAGCATAATGATGTAAAAAATGCAAAGAGTAAGAAAATATGTTCCATTCTTAAATATGTTTCAGATTACATGTAATCAGTTACTACTCAGCTCTGCATAATCCCAAAGTATACTTCAGTTTTTTTGTAAGTCTGAATGCACCTAATATATGAATGTGTGTGTGTGTGTGTGTGTGTGTGTGTGTGTGTGTGTGTGTGTGTGTGTGTGTGTGTGTGTGTATTTATTTGTGTGTTCAGCGGATCGCTGCTCGGTTTGTTCTTCCTGGTCTTCATCATTTCGGAGTGTCTCTGTCCGGTCAGATGGACATGAACGATGATAATCTGATAGATATCGTGATTGGAGCACAAGGAGGGATCGTCCTGCTTAAGTATGTCATTAGTTGGACATTATATTCAATGAGCAAACTACTGAATTTATCACACTATTAACTACTTGATAAAAAAGTTGTCAGGACAAACCCCTGATAGCACACATACATCTCATTTCATGTCTGCATTTACATCTGCAAGACATAGTTTGCTCATCTGCAATATGTCTATTGGAGGTTTCCTATCAGATGTGAAATAGACGTCTATTAGATGTCTTTCAGATGTTTAAGATCTCTTGATCTGGAAAGCATCTGCTGTACAAAAATCTGGCAGCCATCTGTAAGATGTCAGTTTTACTGTGTGCAAACTATGTCTTGCAGATGTACATGCAAACATCAAATAGACATCTCCTAGAGCAGGGGTGCCCAATCCTGTTCCTGGAGATCTACCGTCCTACAAAGTTCAGCTCCAACCCTGATCAAACACACCTGAACCAGCTGATTAATCTCTTAGGTAGCACTTGATAATTACAGACAGCTGTGTTGGAGCAGGGCTGGAACTAAAGTCTGCAGGTAGGTAGATCTCCAGGAACAGGATTGGGCACCCCTGTCCTAGAGGTATGTGTGCTATCAGGGGAGGCTAGCTTGAGAAAGCCTAGCATGAATGCTTATAAATCTTGGATAGATAACATTGAATGGAAGCTTGAATGGCTTTGAAATAGTAAATAAGCTGTGTCAAGGCAAGATTAATAAAAATTTTGACAGATGCAGTTTGAATAGTCTTGAATCATTTTGAACTTTTTGCCAACCTAATAAGCAAACTACCTCTTTACCACATTAGTGACCTATCTAGTTACTGTTCTAGTTTCACTGCCTTTTATCGTGAGCGACTTACTATCGTCTCTCTTTTCTCAGAGCTCGGCCTGTGATGTCTGTATCTGCGCAGCTCAGTTTCAGTCCAAAGGAAATCAGTCCGAACAACTTTGAATGTCCTGGTGACCAGGCATTTAATGCATTTAATCTCACGTCATGTTTCACAGTGACCGAGCGAACCAGTAGCACAGGTAACATCAGTGTTTTAGAGAGTCTCTCTGTCGCATGAAGAATATGCCTTCCATTATGTCTTACCCTTTCATGTTTCTTAGGATCTCTGGAGAAAAATCTGAATGTTTCTATAAAACTGAATGTGGACTTTGTACAAGGATTGAATCGAGGATTCTTTGATCCTATGGATTCATCGTCCAGGACTCTGCAGGAGTTTGTTCTACTGGATTCTGGGTTCTCCTGTTTCAGCTTCTCCATCTTCATGCTGGTATGTGTCATCTATCACAGCTTCAACCAGTCACAGCAGCTTTGGTCTGATGGTGAACGTTTTGTTTGTTTCAGCGTTGCATTGCAGACACAGTATCTCCACTAAAGATACAAATGTTTTTTTCACAAACTGAAATGTTGTCTGGAAACTCTATGGCTGTTCTTGATATCCACAGCAGAAGAGAGGAGTATGTTGAGGTGAGTCTACAAATATCAGATTTTATCAGTCAAATCTTAAGTATCTAAGAGCCTTCAGCTTTACTGTATAAGGTTTCCACAACATTCAAAAGCTCATTAAAAATTTATCTTTTGTATGCAACTAGGTGCCGTTTCAGAAGAACTGATTAAAAAAAAACAGCTGTGCCCGGTCTGAAGCTGAACTTTAGTTTTATGTGAGAAACAACTGACTAATTGTCAGGGGCTCTCGTCTTGCGGCTCTGCTCTGCCTCTCTCAGATAACATTTGATATACATGCTGGGTGAAATTAATTAATGTTTTATCTTCCTTCATCTATTTCGTAACCAAATCAAGTGTATCCATAACAAAATACCATTAATAACCATTTCAATTAATGTGCTAACTAGTCTTGACTTCTGTAGTTTTAAACATTAACATTGAAATGCTACCTGTTGCATTACACTATAGTCACTCAGTAGCAATGCTATTCTAACTGTGATTATTTTCGTCATTGGTATAAGTGGCAGTGGGTGGTAATAGACAAGAAATGTACAGTTTTTGCTACAAAATTAAGTGAAAATCAACAAAATATATTGGTTTACCTTTTGTACGGCATGTTTTGTGTTAGAAATGCCATTTGTGATGTTATTCACACCTGAGAGACAACCCAGATAGCACACGTATGTCTGCAAGATGTTTGTTAAAGATCTCTTGATCTGGAAAGCATCTGCTGTGTACAAGCATCTGGCAGACATCTGTAAGATGTCAGTTTTACATCCATTCTAAATCATAAACATCTTAAAGACATCTAATAGACGTCTGTTTGACATCTGATAGGAAACATCCAACAGACAAATTGCAGATGGGCAAACTACGTCTTGGATGTAAGTGGAGACATCAATAAGATGTCTCAGAGATGTACATGTGTGATCAGGGAAAGGGTCTCCCATAAGGAGCCATCAGAAGGTAAAGCCACCAGTCACAAAGACTTAAACAGCTTCCATTCATAAAAAATAGATCCTGTTCAGTGTACTCTAAAATAAGTAAAATACACCTGATATTTCCGGGAAAAGTCCAACTAGTAAATGTGTTCAATTTCATTTCACAATAAGACAACAAGCCTCCCATTACATCGTGTTCATCTACTGAGGTAAACACAAAGCTTTTCCTCTCAACACATCTTTTTCCAAAAACAAAAAGTATCCAAGATGAACATGTTGCTTTGTTTAGGAGGTGATGTCTGTGTTTACATGTTGGCGTATCTCACATAAATATTTATATCATCAATATATCAATAATATCAATATCAACAAACTGCATGTGTGTGTGACCACATTACTGATAATGAGCTCAGATGGGAAAGATTGTACCTCACATTGGTTTCATACAGATTACTTTGTCAAAGGATATTTGTTTTCAATATCCTGTGAAAAAGCAGACACTTAATGCTTTACATAGACACTTCTAATGTCTGTGTGTCAAGTATTTGCTTAGTTTCAGAAGGATATTTACAGAGACTGAGACAACTAAATACCCACTATTTATTGTCTTTATTGTACACAAATAAAAGTAGGCCCTTTACAGATTCCAATTATGTATGATGTGTCCAATCAAAAATGAAAGCAATTTAAGTTATTTTCATTGTCATCTGGAAAAAAAATGCAAGAGCTGTCATTGGAGCATTGTTGCAGATTACTTGGAGAATGACTGATGGGAAAAGTTTTCTGTTGTAGTTCCACTGACCTAAACCTGGAGATCTTATTCCTATGTGTCAGCTATCAGTGGATCCTATTCCCCTTCTAAAAGCAGCATGCCTGCTCAACCTATTAAATCCTGCACCAATCTTCACCACTTGAGCATCAGTAGGCCTTCTTATGACAGCTGCAAGATGTTTTATTGAGTATGGTTGTCACTGGCACACTGAAAGTTTAAGCTACAACTCTTTAAGATGTTCCACAGGCAAGCCAAAAATAAAGATGTGTCTTTACTTGTGCACAAATTGAAGGAAATGATTTTAAAGCTTCCCTTAATGGATGTGTCAGGCTTGGTGTCCCTCTCAACATGAGTCCATGCCTTCAGAATGGACATGGTCCTGTTTATTCTTGTGTATGTTGCAATTTATCAGGACCATACCCTAAAATAAGAGTAGTAATAATAATAGTAGTAAAGTTAATTTACACAATAAAAGTTGTAATTATACTCAACCTAAATAGAATTAGTACAGTAATGTAACAAATAAATACATAAGTGAATAAATGTTTACAATAAATGTAATAATTTGTGGTGTCAATGATTTAAACTCCTGAAACTAAATTTAGTGACACATATTCGAAAAGGTTGGGATAGGGATAGGATACGTCTATTACCTGTTCAAAAGCTTGGTGCTATTGCCCTTCAATAAACACACCTCCTCTTCCAATGTTTGTGTTCTTCCTTTTCCTTAGAAACAAAATGCAGAGCCAGAAGCAGAAATATTACCAGAACTTTGTCCATTTTTTTCCTTTTTTGGGTTAAACTGTAAAACTGTACAGTTTAAAACTAAAAAAAAAAAAAATAGTGGTGGATATGAAGAGCTATATAAATAAAGTTGAATTAAAGGGAGTAGGGCACAGGGGTGCTCACTTCTGTTTGGAATGGGCCCATGGCCTTTGAAGTCTACATCCTTTGAAGGATACATCATCTGAATAGCTGAATCCTTTCCTGTGTTTTTCGTCTTGTGTTTTAATACATACATTTAATCCAGTGACCGAACTTTTTCAACTGCTTTTTTTCTCTGTGACCCTCCTCCTGAATTTTATTTTTTGCCAGGATATCATCTGTCAACCACTCTCTATATTAGACATCAAGGATCCCAACCTTCTGGTCATTAATCTTTGTCCAACAAGGAAATATGTACACTGTAAAATAAAATCTGTGAAAACAGGGCACAATGTACTGTATTAAAATGAAAAAAAAAAAATCTGTATTGATTTTATTTCAAGCTGTATTTTGAAATTGTTTTTTTTTTTTTTTACATTTAAAGGATTAGTTCACTTCCAGAATAAAAATTTACAGATAATGAACTCACCCCCTTGTCATCCAAGATGTTCATATCTTTCCTCCTTCAGGATTTTCCTCTATATAATAGATATAATTGTGCCCCAAAGTTTGAACTTCCAAAATGTAGTTTAAATCCAGCTTCAAAGGGCTTTAAACCAGAGGTCTTCAACCCTGTTCCTGTGGACCCACTGTCCTGAAGAGTTTAGCTACAACCTTAATCAAACACACCTGAAATGGCCAATCAAGCTCCTCAAGACTGTCTGAAAATGGCAGTCAGGTGTGCTGAAGCAGGTTGGAAATAAACTTTCCAGGAGAGTGGGTCCCCAGGAGCAGGATTGAAGACCTCTGCTTTAAACGATCCCAGCCAATGAAGAAGGGTCTTATCTAGCAAAATGATTTGTTATTTTTTAAACAAATTTATATACTTTTTAACCACAAATGTTGGTCTTGTCTCATCTCTGTGATCCGGGTCAATACAATTAGGGTACGTCAAAAAACTACCATCTCGTTTTCTTCCCCAAATTCAACATCATCCTACATCGCTGCAGAAGTAACAAACCAGTGTTTATATAGTGAATGTACAAAAAATAGATGCAATAGCAAATAGATGCAATTATCTGCACCTCAGTATTGTAGTACATTAAATACAGAATATGCAGTAATTACGCATTGAGTGTAAATTATCTTTTTAATTCAATTTATTAAATAGATGCTGCAGCTGGTGTCTTCGGTGCTGCGCGTCTGTGAGGGAGGGGAAGTACTCCAGTAGGGGTGGGAGAAAAAAATCCATGCATCGCGATTCTTTCTCTAATGATTCTGAATCGATTTTCAAGATTCAGAATCGATTCTGTCAATAATCAAATCGCAGGTGTGCGTGGGGTTTCGCTGGAAACATAAACATCAAAACGCTTACCTCGTATGTATGCTGTTGAATTCACTTCTTTCGAACAATGGACAAACTACAACCTGCACCTGTGCATCATCAAATTTGAAATCGACTGTGTGGCAACATTTTGGATTTTGTGAAGACAAAGAGAAAGGGGTCGTTGATAAGAGCTATACTGTGAGCAAAATCTGTCACGCAAATTTTATGTATTTTGGGAACAAGAGTAACATGAAGAAGCAGTTGGGCCCACCCACTCAGATCGTAAGGTAGCCTAATCAGAGTCAGCTTATCAGAATTATCGACCGGAGTCCGTCTTTTTCCCCTTCTCTTAGAAAGGCTTATACTAGCCTTCTGTTTAAGCTATTAAAATAGTTAGATGTTGTATTAAATGGCAAAGTGATTAAATTTTGTTTCGTTTGTTTATTACGTTAATTTAGAAAAACTTTGGAGCATTTTTTTGTTCGTTAAATATAAGTTATTGTTTTTTAAAGTAACGAACAGCAGCGAGCAGAAGACTGTTCATAGTCTGATCAATTTGCCTTCTCAAATCATCACTACTAATCTATAGATCTAATACAGTAGCTCTAAAGTAAACATCTAAAGTATCTATACAACAATGTTAGTTTAAACGTTAAACCGTTAAAGTATTACTTAACGAAATAAAACAAATCGGAAAAAAATCCTTTATTATATAAACCGTAAAGATACATTTCTTTGGTGCGTCCAAAGATTACGAGCCAGGGTCTTTGCGACACTATCTAAGAATACACTAGTTTATTAATGGATCATTCAAATATCTCCTTACTGTTTCCTCCAGACACATTCATTGTTAATTATTTTTGCCGGTGCTTTGTGGCAAGATGGCTGTTGTGTTGCATCTTTCAGATGCAGTGTGGCAACCTTGCTCCTTGCTGTTGCGTTCTTTTGGACATATTGGCCTATAGGGGGCGGTAGTGCTATGTACCATGTGTAACTGAATACAAGAAGTAAGCGAGCCAGACTCAGCCTTTTCTGTTCTGCATACGCTGTACCGTTATGCTGCTTCATCTGGTTAATTAAAAGTATCCTTTGTTGAGAATGCCTCCTCATTGCTTCTTACTAAGGACACAACACTTGCTCACCTTGCTGGACATCAGTTTTAACAGACTCGTATGTCACCATTACGGCTCACTATATCTCAGATGAGTGTAAACTCGCGGCTTATGTTCTGCAAAAGTGCACTATGGACAAAAGCCACACAAATGGGAACATTGCTTAACTTCTGCAAAGTGTTGCAAACGAATGGAAAATGTATTTGTTAAAACAAAAGCAATAAAAGTAATATTCATCATCATTTTTTAAGATGGGAACAGAGATGCTAACTATAAACAAAAACGCAAAGAAACTCATTTATTTTAAAATGTAAATTTTGCATATTTGGAAAAAATATGTATATGAATGTATAAGAATCGATTTGGAATCGAATCGTGAGACCCAGAATCGGAATCGGATCATGAGGTACCTAAAGATTCCCACCCCTATGCTCCAGTAGGAAGGGTCCAGGCGCGGGGTGAGTCCGGAGGCTTCGTCCTCTTCTGATTTCCCAGAGGAAGCGGGGATGTAGGCCCGGGGGTCCTGGCCCGTCAGCCACGGGTGCAGATCTCGTCCGGACTCTGGGTCCGGCGTCTCGCGACGATGGAGGCGCAGGCGTCCCTCAGCTCTCCCTTCCTGGACCCACAAGGACACCAGCATGCGCATGGAGACCGGTCTCCAGAGGAGAGGCGCTTTAACAGCGGTGCTGATGAGGCCTTGACTCCCGTCAGCTGCGCTTCATTACGGACCGCCAGTCCAGGGTGATTCAGCACCTCTCCTCTTCCGACTTTTTCATGGATTACATGATTACATATTATTCACACAGTAGCAAATTATTCATAATTCACTGATTCTCCCTAATTTCTTTTTTTTATCTTTTTAATTTCTAATTAATTATATTTTCCTACCAATTATATACATTCAGAAAGTCTAGTTTTGTGGACATTCACACCACAGCATTTGACCACTGAGGATTTACAAAAATCTTTTCAGGTTTAAGAAGGGTTTCAACATTGCAGCAATACTGGTGAACACATTCATTTTTAACAGTTTTTTAACCATGTATCATTATGTTTTTGGAAGGCTTTTGTCTTTCCAACTCATTATAAACACATATTCACATTATTTCTTATTTGTGTAATGCAGGTATTTCAAAACTGGTCTGTGAGGCGTGAACCTCTGTTCACATGGGTAGGTGCTCCTGAACATAAACATGACTCGTGCAGCATTAAGGCGAATTGATTCAGGTAGAAGAGTTGGAAATTCAGCTGCTCCAGCTGACTCGTACCTGGTTTTTAGATGCATATTACATTGCAGTTCAATGAGTTCCAACTGCAGGTGCTCAGGAGCAGTGTCAACATCAACTGCAAATGGATTCAAGAACAAGTCAAGGTTGAATTTCTGTCTTTCAAAAATCGCAAATCTCCTGCTGAATTCCACTTTCAGTGCGTTCAGCTTATCTGCATACACTTCAGTCGGGAAAGGGAAGGTGTCTGCGTCACGGACTGACTGACAAACAGGAAAGTGCAACAAGTTGCCTTGGTGCAGTTTCAGTTGAAATGCCTTCACCAAGTCCCACATTTCCGTAATCAGCTGGTTTCGACCCTGGAGTTTTAGATTAAGAGCACTGAGGTGCTCCGTTATGTCACACAAAAATGACAAGTCACTTAGCCATTTTTCATCGTTGAGCTCGGGGATAACCTTTTGTTTGCTTTCCATGAAATGAGCGATTTCATTGCGGGTATCAAAAAATCTTCGCAACACTTTACCCCGACTAAGCCAGCGGACCTCTGTGTGGTATGGAACATCCTTGTGCAGAGAGTTTTCCTCCTCCAAAAGTGTTCTGAATTGCCTATGATTCAGACCTTGTGAACAAATAAAGTTTACTGTTTTGCTCACAACTGTCATTACGTGCCTCCTGCCCAGCACTTTTCCACAGAGATTCCTGGTGAATGATAAGTGGTACGTGGTGAGGTCTTCTCCTGTATGCCTCTCTCGAACCAAACGACCAGTCCACGGCCCTCCGCGCACATCACAGGCGCACCATCCGTTGTCAAGGCTACAAGTTTATTCCACTGCAATTCTGTGTTGTTGATGCACTGCTCCACTTGTGAGAAAATGTCCTGTCCACACAGTAAATTCTCCGGTGTTAAATCAACAGCACTCTGTGTTCATATGGGAACCACCAGCAGTGTGTTAAAAGTAACACTGAAGCAGTGTTAGAGTTAATTAGGTATTTGAGTGGTTAATTAAGTTAATTAACACCTGATGATAACAAGCAGAATCGCCAAAGGAGAAAATCAACATTTTTAAGCAACCATTATAGTGGCCAGTGTTTGCATTAGTTAGTCTCTTGACCCTTATATTTTTAACATTAGAGTTTGTTTGGCTGCTGTAATAGCCAGACAAATCAAAGAAAAGCATCCATGTGTCTTTGATTTTGTTTTGCTATAACCTCATGTAGTGACCTGCATCAACCCTGTGGACAATATATCTATAATCAGACATGTTTTTAAATTTATTTTAATCAAAAACCTGTCGGCGCCGATAGCCTTGTGGGCAGTGCGCCGACATACAGCGCCGTTGCGCAACGGGCGTCCCGAGTTCGATTCCCGGCTCGAGGACCTTTCCCGATCCTACCCCCTTCTCTCTCTCCACTTCGCTTCCTGTCCTTCCTGATCTGTCCTATAATAATAAAAGCCAAAAAATAAATCTTACAAAAAAAAAAAAAAAACCTGAAGAAGACACACAGACATGATGAATCAGCATGAGAATCACAACAACGGTGAGCATCAAATAAGCATGTTGTAGCCAATCAAACTCTGTGGCTCCCATCATGCATTGCAGCATGAATAAATTATGAGCTGAATTGTCTTTATAATTTATTTTATTTTTACGATTTTCTTTTGTTTGTCACCATTGTTGAGATTCATACTCTGTTTGTTGATGTCTCTGTGTGCTTAAACTTTTTTAATATACATCACATCAAAACTCTTTTAAAACAAGTTAAAAAAAAAAATCTTTCATTTTTATAACTATTTGACCTGAATCATTGAACTCATTTAGAGTTTAATTTCTGAGTTATGTTTCCAATATAGTAAACAACTTAAAGATTAAACTGATCTGATGATTTAGACCAAATAATCATCACCACCTGATAACTTCTGCTCTTGGTGTGTCTGGATGTTACAACTAACATGCAGCCAAACAAACTCTAATGTTAAAAATGTAACGGTCAAGAGACTAACTAATACAAACACTGATCACTATAATGTTACTCTAAAATGTTGATTTTCTCCTTATTGCCAGTAGATAATGTGTTGTTGTGTCATAAACATGAACACATTTACTAGTTGGACTTTTCCAAAACTATATCCCACATAACAATTTTCTGGACCATATGTCTGGCCCAGCTCTGGGCCAAGCAAGTGGTTACACTTGGCCCAAATGCAGCAAAGAATTACAGCCCTTGTGTGGCCCAGATCTGGTCTACAGATGTGAGCCACACATGAGCCATAACTGGCCCAAATCCCAGCCAAATAGTAACTTATCACCAGCCCTGAACTAGCCCAGAACAAGTTTTAATAGTGCTACCCAATCTCAGCCTTCAGTCAACCACATAGAGACCATCCTGATAGCAATCAACCACTGAATCAATGTTAAAAATAGTTGATTTGTCAATGTTAATGACACTGAATTAATATCGCACACACTTTATATCGCAAACCACCACTGTTGTGATCAGTATTTGCTTTAGTGGGACTCTTGACGCATTGTACTTCAATGTTAGATTTTCATTGTCTTTTGTAGCTATGCATTAAGGTAACACTTTATTTTGATAGTCCACTTTAGATATTCTACTAACAGTAATTAACTTTGCAACAAAATGTCAACTAGCAGTTAGTAGAGTATTAGTAGACTGTCTGCTTAATATCTTCTAACACTTTCTTTGTCAACTTATTCAACTAACCCTAAACCTACCCTAAACTAACCCTAAATTCTACTCTGAGAGTTAGTGGACATGTAGTTGCAAATAATGAGATTTAGTTGATATGTAGTTGACAAGTAGTTGACATGTAGCTACAAAGTTACTTACACTTAGTAGAATGTCTAAAGTGGACTATCAAAATAAAGTGTAACCTGCATTAAAATGCATTGGTTGAGGCAAATGAAAATTAAGATCTACTAGGATCAGATAATGGTGATTATAATCATTGTGAGAATATTTAAGTAATTGCTCACAAGTGTTTGAATAAGGTGTGGTACTACAATTTAATTAAAGCATTGGCACATATATTGCTCTTCTATGAATTTACAAAAAAAAAAAGGTACTAAAAAAAAACTTAGACTGCTGAATCAATTAGACATCAAGAATCAGCGTATTAAACTCAACAATGGTGATAATCTGCAAAATATTTTTTTATGCAGAAATGCATGCTGGGTATAATTGGGGTAACTCATTCATGATTTCCAGCATGCACTGCAGTTGATCTGTTTATCTGAATTAGTTTGATGATTATCACCATTGTTGAGGTTTGTATGATGAGTGTTGATGTCTAAATCTTTCTCGGTTTTGGCACAGAATTTTTGCGTCTGTGATACAGAACATTTACATTAGTAGATAAATATTATTCAGTATTATTGCAATAACTGCTTTATTGCAGTTTGACACCCATTAAAAAAATAATTTTCTCCAAGTTAAGAGCTCTCTTTTTTTTTTTTTTAAAGCATAAGTGTTTACACTGAAACACTTTTGTAGCAGCAAAAGAGAGGTAACTTAATGAAAGGCAACAGTCAAATGCTCAACTTAAGCAATCACTGGTCACAATAATGGTGGTTCATTGAAATTTCACTATTTTTTCAACATTAGTAGTGGGTGATATTAATTCAGTGTCATAAACATTGACAAATCAACTATTTTTAACATTGATTCAGTGGTTGATTGCTATCAGGATGGTCTCTATGTGGTTGACTGAAGGCTGAGATTGGGTAGCACTATTAAAACTTGTTCTGGGCCAGTTCAGGGCTGGTTATAAGTTACTATTTGGCTGGGATTTGGGCCAGTTATGGCTCATGTGTGGCTCATGTCTGTAATCCAGATCTGGGCCACACAAGGGCCGTCATTCTTTGCTACATTTGGGCCAAGTATAACCACTTGTTTGGTTCAGAGCTGGGCCAGACATATGGGCCAGAAAATTGTTATGTGGGTATTTGGCGGATGTTAATTTCAAACACTGATTATAATAATTAAAAATCCACGTCATGACGGCTTTAACTGGTGGAACCATCAATCAACAGTTTTCCCTACTGTGTGCGATAAACACTACCTGCAGAACCAAACTCACAACTAAAACGCTTAGTTTAGTGTAAAAAGGACTTCATGGTGACAACGGTGATAGATCCAAATATGAGTTTTGTTAAACAATAGCAAGGAACAGGAACAGGCAGGTTCGATTTCAGCAAACAGTAACATCCAGGGTAGGGCTGCACGATAAATCAAAATGAAATCACAATCGCGATTAAGCAAAAGCTACAATTGTCATGTACACCTTGTCAGTGAAGCTCGATTCTGTGATCAATACCCAAATAGAACATGTATGTCTGCAAGATGTCTGTTAAAGATCTCTTGATCTGGAAAGCATCTGCTGTGTACAAACGTCTGGCAGACATCTGTAAGATGTAATTTTTTCATCCATTCTAAATCATAAACATCTTAAAGACATCTAATAGACATCTATTTGACATCTGATAGGAAATGTCCAATAGATGTATTGCAGATGAACAAACTACATCTTGCAGATGTAAATGCAGACATCAAAGGCCAGAGATTTTCACCTTTAATGCTGAAAAAGCTGAATATAATAACAGAAAGAGGGAGCCTCTAAACAACGAAATGCTCCTATTCTGGAGTGTTGAAAGAGGCTACAGTGAGACAATAAATCTGTCATGTTTCTTACACCACATTCTCAAGACCAGACCCTGATAGCACACATCCATCCATTCTAAATCATAAACATCTTAAAGACATCTAATAGATGTCTATTTGACATCTGATAGGAAACATTCAATAGACGTATTGCAGATGAGCAAACTACGTCTTGCAGATGTAAATGCAGACCTCAAATAGACATCTATTAGATGTCTTTAAGATGGTTATGATTTAGAATGTTTGTAAAACTGACATCTTACAGATATCTGCCAGATGTTTGCACACAGCAGATGCTTTCCAGATCAAGAGATCTTTACCAGACATCTTGCAGATGTATGTGTCTGGGGAAAGAATCGTTTAGGAAGACGGGTGCTAAAGTCTTACAAATGTCTCCGGATGGAGCTCAACAGTCTCTCTTGCTTTTCCAGTATCTCTTTCAGAGGCCTTCAACATTAACACTGAACATCCACTAAGATTTAACAGCAAACCAGATGATTTCTTTGGTTACAGCGTTTATCAGACTGACTTTGGAAACCGGAAACAGTGAGTCAAACACACACACACACACACACACACACACACACACACACACACACACACACACAGGTTGCTAGGGCGTTCTGAGTGGTTGCTAAGTGTTTTCGGGCTGCCTTGTATGTTGATTGATTGTGCGGGTGTTTTTCTTAGGATCATTGTTGGAGCCCCATTACAAGGAAATTCAACAGGGAAAGTTTACAGCTGCACTGCAGATCTGCAGTCCTGTAAACAGCTGCAGCGGCCAGGTATCACCATCACAGCCAATCTATCAGTGACTGCTGTTGACAATCATTGCTTTTATACTGAGGTTTATAATATTGTTTTCTCTTTTTCTCTGTGTGTCCGCTGGTGTTTGACAGATTCAGAGAGCATCTGTTTCTTCGGCATGTTTGCTGCTGTTTCGTCTGCTGCTGTGACTGTAAGTTCAGTGACTCTAATATGTCATGAAGAATTCCCAGGTACCATTCCATTATGGTATATGGTAAATACAAAAATTAGATTGCAAAATATGGTGAAACTATTTAATTTTCATTATATTTGTAGAGTATTGCTGGTATAAGATGATCAGTTGAGAGACTTGGTCAACCTCCCCCCACTAGTTTATTGCTTATGGCTCCAATGAGTCTGCTATCCAGGCAGTTTTAGAGTGAAAAGATGCTGAACATCCCCTTGTCCTTATCTGCTTCAAAGGGTGCACCAGGGAAAGGGTGCTTTCACCCATGAACACACACACACACACACACACACACACACACAGATGCACATGGACTCCTCTCCTAAAAGGAAAAAGGACATTTACATTCCTTTACTTTCATCCATACATTTGCATTCAAGCTAGAAAACCATATTCAGACTGTAAATAGTGTATTCCTGAGTTTGTGTGTAGGCTCACAGCCACCGTTGTTCAAGCATAACGTCATATTAATGACAATACGGCTTGATATTGTACAATACCTGGCGTGTTTAGTATCAACGTAATTCTCTTTCCATTTCTGAACTGACGGTGTATAGTACATGACTTTAATGTGCAAGGTATGCTTTCCATCACACCTTTGGGCAAAAGTTACACAATCTCATTCAAACTATCAAGATGCAAATCAGGTGGTCTGGTGACACAAAGGAACTCTTCCCGCCAAAAGACCCTCGCACTGTCATTCGCCAACTCCCCAAGGATGGGTGGCAACTTTTGAATGAACTTAAAAGTTGCTAGACACACCCCCAGATAGTTCAGTTCCTTCCTACTAGGGTCACAACTCTATGTTTTCCCTTCCGGGGAAAACCCCCCTGCCATGGGGACTCAAGCATTGAGGCAGGACTCTCTCTTTCTATCCTGGCATCTACACCTCAGCCCCTTTGTAACCATCCGATCAGTTGATCAATGGAACAACGAAGGCTCCATCTCCATGAAATCATCAGGACTACCTTTGAGCTGGCATCTGGACCCTTGCGTAAGCACCACACAAAAGGAAACCAATGCAAGTAACCATTTAACTATTAGATGCAATAAGAAAGCTGTGCCCCTTGTAGGTCAAGGAGATTCAGGTTTTTCTGATGATTTGGTTGTGCTGATGTAAAAGCTTGCCAGTCTACTCTCTCTCTCTCTCACTCTCTCTCTTGCTTTATGTTTTATGTGTTGTTTGTTAGTGTTCGTTATTTGCTAGCTAGTGTTCATTTTCCCCTTTAATGTAATCAATAAACCCGCATTTTGTATTCACATATGAATTTCTTACTGTGTTCCTTGCTCACAAATATCACGTCACTTAAACTGCTTTGATTTCGTTACAAAACTGATCCAGTCCTGTAACTTAGCCAATTACGGTGGGAAAGATTAATTTTCAAGGCTAGGAAGTTGATTTTTCTTAGAGTTAGAATAAAAAAGACTCCTAAATAGGTATTTTAACACTGTTTTGTAAAAGTAATAGGTTCATTTATGACGAGTGCCTTTCTAAAATCGACATCATAACAGGAGTTCTTCAGAAATAATAAGAAATTATGTCAACTGAAAAACTCTCAAAATTCATCCTTTGAAAACCATTTTAAAATCAGACATTGCATTACCATAGAAAATGTACATCAAAGCAATGTTACAAAATATTTTCATTCATGAATTATAAACATTTAAGTTCGGTTAGCGCATTTTTATTTTCAAATGGTAGTGACAATTATAGGGTTAAGAAGCAGTCTTACTTGAAATGCTTGAAACCAATTCCTCTGTCCACCATTATTTCCTCAATATTCGCATAATTTTTGCCTTGTGCTTATGCTGACACAGTGAGACTAAACCAGGCTATACACCTAAAGTGCTTGCACTGAAAGTGCCACTCTCTTCATACGATTGTGCTGCTGCTCTGCAACGCTCACTGTATGGAGCAGACATTGTGAAGCAGCACAGACTCTCTCTCAGCGCACTCGCACAAATGTGACCACGTCAAATTTTAACTTGTACATTCTCAACCAATTGTCACAGTCTAAAGTAGGGCAATAATATCGTAATTGTTGTTTAAACTATGTGCAATTTGACAACATCGAGTATAATGCGAAAAATGAACAAAACACGCCTACAGAGTGCACCCATAATGTTACATTACATGATGAAATGTAGTAAGTACGTATTTATAGTGCATTCTTTCACTGCATGATTCATTTAGAATGACCACAGAATTCAAGATATGGGGGCAGAAAATTTATATATGTGACCCTGGACAACAAAACCAGTCTTAAGTCGCTGTGGTATCTTTGTAGCAATAGTTAATTAATTAATTTCAAAGTATCTTTTCCCTTTTAAAATAATTTAAAATACAGCTGCACTTTATATGCAACTTCTGCAAAGATGAATATTGTTGATACTTATTTAATTTTAGTAACAGCATAAATGTATTATTATTATTGGCTGATTAAATGTAAGAATTAGTCTCAAAAGATGATGCACACTTTTTATAGAAGGTAAAATCAATTTTAAACTTTTAGGAAAAAATATTTTTTATCACTTAACTGACCACAGAATATGACGAATATCAAAACACTTTATTTTTTGAAATTCTTGATAAGTCAGCTCTGTAGTCATTAAGCACAATAACACATACAGCAAAATATCGTGTAATTATCGCAATCAATATTTAGACGATATCTGTTTTCAAAAAATCCCAGAAAATATTGAGATATTATTTTTCGTCAAAATTGCATGCCCCTAGTCTAGAGCCTTGCATTGTGAGTGTATATTGGCACAGTTTGTTGTTTTTTTGTGGCATCTGATAAAGAAACAGTGATGTGCAACGTCAGACTAATGGGAAAAATATTTTTAAAATGGGTACAAAAAATGTGAATAATACAGAATTATTTGCAGTATTTCAAAGTGCCTACGGTAACAATATTGTGCATATTCATTATCATGATATGTCGCATTACCGAATACCAGTGCTGTGTGTGTTTTCTAACACTGCTTTCAGCTGATTTTGTGATTTGCTGAAGCTCCTTTTGTCTCAGATTCTGCCTGTGTCTTTCTCAGAGCTGCAGTCCGTATTTTCCTGAGTGTGATGCAAACACGTATCTCATATCTGGCATTTGCTACCAGTTCAACAGCAGCTTACAGGCCGTCTCAAAATTTACTGTCGCTTACCAAGGTCTGGTTAGTCACACACAGGAAACCGTTGACACTAACGAGGACAACTTATTTCCTGTCTTGTGCCATGTTTTGAAGTTCTTTGTAACATTTACTCTTGGTTAGGCGCGCAGGTGTTTCCTATTAACCATGCCCCCTTCTTATCTTGTTAAGCTTGTTTCCCTTGTGTTTTTCATGTTTGTCTCGCTTTCCTACTAGCTCAGTTATATACTTGGGCAATTATTAATTTGATTTGACTGCTAAAGTGAGTTCCTGTGATTTATTTATTTCTTTCTCTGTAGAAAGCACCAAGAGACAAATCAATCTGGTCTTTCTCTTTGATGGATCCGGCAGTATAACAGCACATGAGTTTGAAATGAGCAAAATCTTTATTAAAGATGTTATGAATAAAATTTCAGGCTCCTCCATAAAGGTAAATAATTAATCAGCTATAAATATAGAAATACTGAACATGTGAAAATCAGTGTGTAAAAGTGTACACTGTATTGTGTATTGAGGTGTGAACATGACTTCTAATGATGTTAATGTTGTTGTTTGTTGTCTTTCTGTTTGTCAGTTTGCTGCTGTCCAGTTTTCAACGAATCCATGAATTGTGTTTGATTTCAATGATTATCAGAATGGCTCAGCCGAAGAGAAACTCATGAAAGAGAGACGCATGAAATCTCTCACAAACACACACCATGCAATCAGCTACGTTCTGTGAGTGGAAATCTTAAATGGTTATAAATAGGGATGTAACAATATCAAAATCTCACAATACCATAATATTTCAATATGAAGATTTATTTATTTTTTTTTAAATACAAATGAAGACTTGGAATTGTAAGTTTTTAAGTTACATTCTTATATCTAATGCACTTTGAGAGTTCAAAATTAAGAGCTCCAACCTGTAGCGTATGGGCCAATCAGACAATGGTTCATTAGATTTACCAGCACAGACTTCCCCTCACCCAAACCAACACGGGGTGCCGCAAAGTCTTAGATGGGCCCGGTTACCATGGCAACCAGGAAGCTTCTGGCAGACCAGATAAACTTTACGATCCAAAAGTATGTATAAAGACTCTTCCCCCATCCTGACTCTCCGTAAAGCAAACATATTCTTTAATTCTTAGACAAACCCTTCTGTGACGAACACACAAATAATCACGGATCACTGTGTATATCATGACCATTCCTGCATGTAGTTTTGGGTATTTTATAACTCAGAGGTCTTCAACCCTGTTCCTGGGGACCCACTATCCTGAAGAGTTTAGCTACAACCCTAATCAAACACACCTGAAGCGGGCTCTGATCTGGTAATAAAAAAAAGGTATAGAAAGACAAAGTGCATTTCACCAAATTTTTGAGCACTACTGTTATTTGATATACTCACCTCTATTGGGATGTAGCCCTTATTCTCCTTCATTGTAGACCTTCTGGTATTGGCATTCAGGGCACTGGACTATCTACAAAATTTAATGTAGATTTTTAATGTAGGTTGTTGTTTTTTTTTTGTAAGAAAAATCACTAGAATGTACTTAACACAAACTACATTCTATTGATTTATCTTTAAAATAATGAGCCACAAATAATTAGGCAAGAATAAAACTCACCCATTTGTGGATGTCCTCTTCCAAGCCAGACCAGTAGAAACTAGAACTGATGGCAGCATCAAAGGTCATTGGGAGTGGAGCACTTTTGTAGATTGGCGTGTTCGGTTCCAATGAACAGGCGTTCCTGCCCATACCTTGAGGACACAGTGTAATGTTACACCCTCTTCGAAGGCTGCCCTGTTTGAAGAGGACTCTGTGACATACACCTGACCATCAAATGACAGTGAACTAAGGTATGTGATCTCTTGAGTGCCAGGCCTAATTTCACTTTCTCTTTCCTCTTTTTCACTTTCTCTGCACCGTGTAGCTATGTAACCTCCCAAAACTCAAACGCAATTGCAATTCATTTTGCATTTGAATTTCAGAGGCATTACACAGAAACCTGTCAATCAGCATCAGGGGTGGTCCATGAACATATCCATCTGTATGCCAGCTTTATTTACTGGTTCACATACATTTTTAGTACAATACACACTTGCTTTTACACAATAAATGCACTTCGATTTCCATATAATTTCTACAGAAATTTGTTTTTTTGTTTTTTATGATTTCAGGGGTTAAACGCTCTGAAAGATGGACTTGCTTACAAACAGAAAATCCTTCAGTCTTTTTATTTCTTCACAATTACTTTTTGCTTTTCTGTAGTCTACTATTAACACCCAGTTTTTGAAGTGGTCATTTTGTAGCCAAAGATCTTGAAATTTACATTTTCCTTTGCATGTTGCCTTAGTTATCAGGTACAGCCTGGTGACTGCATTTGACTTAAAGTGATTGTCAGTTGATGTGCGGGAAAGGAATAAAACATAAGTAGCCTAACCATAAAAATAGATACCATAAATTAGATATTTTTTTTACCTGAAGATAGCAAATTAATCAAACATAAAAAAGAAAAAAAATATGGTGAATAATAAAAATAAATATGTATGATTAAAGGGATAATTCACCCCAAAAGTTACGTTCTTTAATTATATTGTCATATTTCAAATATCTTGTGTGTTCTGCATAATCACAAAAAGGAAGAAAGCCATATAAGTTTTGAACAACATGAGGGGCATAAAAGAAATGTTATTTTTGGTGGAAACTTTATGAAACAAAGAATAAATTACATATACTTTTATTGTTATGCTGCCATAACTTGCAGTACTGTAATGTATGATTATTTCAATTAAGACTACAGTTGTTGTAACAGTGCTTGACTGAAAATCTGTCGAAAAAAGAAGTATATGATGCTACGTAACTGAAGTCATAATAAAAATTGTTGGCAAAAGAAACTGAAAAAAGTGGGATGATAAAGTTGTCATGAACTGTTCCGTTGTGGCTCCCTGCTCTCCCCACTAGAGGGAGCCACCTCTCCACCCTGTACTTTACATAGATGTCACCTCTCACCTCTAATCCCACCATCACTTCCTGTATAAATAGAATGTCATTTCAGTACCACTTTGCAAAGTTATAACTAGCCCAGCAGTTATTTCCAAGCGTTTTCCTTTGTTCTGGTTTTCTACCTCCGTTGTTTCCTGGTTTCCCGATCGTTCGCTGCCCGCCTTTTGACCCTCTTGCTTCGTTCCTGGACCACGACAATACCAAAATACAATCAATGTAGAATGGCTTGAATATAGAGTGCGTCTCCCTTACACTGTAAACAAAGCTCGGGTGCACCAAATAACACGTCAGCAGCATCAGTGTCATGAACGCGGATTCACAACAGACCCGGAAGAGAAGACAATGCTGAATAAAGTCGTAATTTTTTGTTATTTTTGGACCAAAATGTATTTTCGATGCTTCAGCAAGTTCTAACTGACCCACTTATGTCACATGGACTACTTTGATGTTTTTATTACCTTCCTGGACATGGACAGTATACGTACATACATTTTCAATGGAGGGTCAGAAAGCTCTCGGACTAAATCTAAAATATCTTAAACTGTGTTCCGAAGATGAACGGAGGTCTTACGGGTTTGGAACGACATGAAACATAATAATGACATAATTTTCATTTTTGAGTGAACTAACTCTTTAATCTTGGCAGCAGTCCAATTAGATGATGTCACCAAGGCACATGACAAGACAGTAAACTTTTTTCCCCCTGTGTATGTGTGCATAAAAGAATTGAGTGTGGAAGAGAGAGAGAGAGAGAGAGAGAGAGTGAGTGTGTGTGTGTGTGTGTGTGTGTGTGTGTGTGCGTATGTGCATATGTTCCTGTCTTTCCTTCCTGTGGATTACCTTTTTGGATTACTGTTGAAGACTTTTGTGTTTGCTGCGCATCATCCTTAAGCACACAACAACTGAAAGACCAACCAAAACAGTAAAGTGACGTTTTACCGTACATTCATTTTTTCCTTTTTTTTCAGTGTTTGATTTGTTTGGTTTCTCCTCTATGGATGCATCTGTCCTCATCCTCCTGCTGGAGCAGGGGGAACACTCTCTCGAGGACCGCACCAATGACTTTGCGATCCTGTCCGAGTACATGCGCTTTCCGGACAGCAGCCTCTACAATTTCTACCATGCTGGACTTAATAAAGCCACCAAAGTGCTGCTATCTGGGGAGGCTCCTCGAGAGAGCCTCCAGAGCTACATTGAGTGGGGGCTGGGTCTTCCATCTTCCATGACCATTGTGACCATCAGAGAGGACGCCAGCCCCACTCCTGACCCAGTGTCCAGCCCTCCTGCACCCTGCCAGTCAGAGCTACAGCCTGAGCCCACCTTGGATGGAGAGCCTCAGCTCGGCACTACATTTCGAGCCACTGCAAAATGGAATGACAGCCGAGGATTGCTCTGGAGCCTGAGCCCACTGCATCAGACCAGGTGCGAGAGCCGGCAACATCGTCTGTCCCTGAGGGAGTTCTCGTAGAGATTGTCGGTTTGGAGGAAAGTTCCGCTGCTGAGGGTGAATCTCAACTCCATTGCTCCAGCTGCACCTCATCACTCCATCCAACCAGCTCTTTTGGGCTCCTCCCTCCAACTCTGATTCAGTCCTCTATTGATACGTCTTGGTCACTGGTGCCATCTGATCTGCCTTGGATCCTCACAATCTCCCTGGATCATCGGCTGTCCTAAACAGTTTAAACTGTTTTTTATTTTTATGATTAGAACAAACAGCTAATGAAAGTCAAAAATCCAGTATCTCAAAATATTAGAATATTTATATTTGAGTTTCATTAAATGACCATCCCTACAGTACAACTTTAGGTATCCTTGTTCTTTGAAACCACACTAATGGAGAAGACTGCTGACTTGGCAATAGTCCAGGAGATCAGGAAAAATCATTGACACCCTCCACAAAGACAGTAAGTCACAGAAGGTCATTACTGAATAGAGTGGTTGTTTATAGAGTGATGTATCAAAGTAAATTAAATGCAAAGTTGACTGGAAGGAAGAAATTGGGTAGGCAAATGTGCACAAGCAACAGGGATGACAAGCTTGAGAATACTGTCAAGTAAAGCCGATTCAAACACTGAAACAGAGTGTCACTAGGAGTAGAATGAAGCTGGAGTCAGTGCATCAAGAGTCACCACACTTTAGGAAAAGGACTACCAAGCCAATTCTGAAAGAGAAACAATGCATCTTACTTGGGCTAAGGGGAAAAAGAACTGGACTGTTGCTCAGTGGTCCAAAGTCCTCTTTTTAGATAAAAGTAGATTTTGCATTTCATTTTGAAATCATGGTCCCAGAGTCTGAAGGAAGACTGGAGAGGCACAGAATCCAAGCTGCTTGAACCCCAGTGTGACGTTTCTGAAGTCAGTAATGATTTGGGGTGCCATGATGTCTGCTGGTATTGGTCCATTGTATTTTATCAAGTGTTCTGGGGTCTTCAAGGGCACTGAATCACTATTATAATCACTATAATAACAAATTGCCACCACCTCTTCAGTGATTCTCTCTAATAAAAATGATCGAGACACTTGCTGTCAGATACATGGCTGCCAGATACAGCTATTATAGGCATCTATGGACTAGTCTTTTCCACTTAATTTGACACTTTTAAAAGTTAATAAAGTAGGAAGTTGCATTTTAGGTTCAGCGACATCCTTATATTATTTGCAAAATACTTGAAATAATGTTGTTTTATTTTAAAAAGATAAAATAAATTATAGCAATTTGTAGCAACACTCAAAAGCTGCATAAATAAGCTTTTCAATGATCAATGGTTTGTTAGGATAGAACAATATTTGGCCAAGATACAACCATTTGAAAATCTAGACTTAGAGTGCAAAACAAAACAAAATATTGAGAAAATCACCTTTAAATTTGTCCAAATGAAGTTCTTAGCAATGCATTATTACTATACAAAATATTACTATACAAAAAATAAGTTTTGATATATTTATGATAGGAAATGTGCAAAATTTTCTTTTACTTTTACTATGATCTTTACTTAACATCCCAATGATTTTTTTAAATAAGAGTAAAAATTGCTAATATTGTTTTAATGACTTCTGTTAACATAATGCTGATCAATCATTCAGCTTGACATTTAAAAGAGTTTCTGTTGTGTTAAAGTATTTGTGGTTACCACTGTGCTAAAGAGTAGAGCCAGTGGTTAGGAAGTGGGTGGCTATGTGAAAGTATAGCCTTCACTGCATGTTGCTCTGCAGTGACTGTGCTGAGTGGTATCTTAGTTGGTAATTAAGCTTGAATGTTAAGTACGATACTTTTGGCATATAATATGCTAGCTATAGTTTTAACTCAAATAGATATAATTAATTGACAACAAAAATGGTGTTTATGCTACAAACTTGAAAATTGTAATTCCTCTAAGTTAATATAGTTGTGTTTTTGTTGTTGTTGTTTTCGTTCTTTCTTTCTTTTTTTTTTTAGATTTCTTGCAACTCAACCTAAATGGAGTTTTACACCCCTGGTGTAGACCAAACGATTAAATATCTGCAGCCATTTCATTTTGGATGTCATTTTCTGCCTGTGGGATGCTGGTTAAGGGGTTAAAATAGACAGATCACAGATTTAATTTAATTAATTTTTCATTTTTAAACTGGGTCTGGCAAAAACTATTGGTGTCCAAAATATGCTCATGCTCATTCAGGTGTGGATAAAGCTTCCTGAATGAGATTAAACTTGAAAATGTATGCACTTTTTAAATGAACCCACTCGTTTTTACAGTATGGATGACACATGAATAACATTTTGCAGTAAGGGTTAAAGTTGTTATTGTCATGTGTTCTGAGATGTTACATGACATATCAGAAAGTCAAAGTGTTTTGTGATGGATTTGTACTCTTTTGAAGTGATCTGTGCAGATTAATTTCATGCAGATTTGCACTGCACAACATCAGCAAGATCTGGCCTTTCCTTACTGAGCATGCAGTCTATCTTGGTTGCATGTTCTAGACTTTGATGCTTGTGTAGACAAACACCGCCTCTGCCCTCTCATACCCCACTTCCTCTTACAAACCTATATCCTGCAGTCAGAGAACAAAAACAACATGAAAACATTCTAAGCTCATTAGGGACGATATCCTATTGCACTTTAAAAAATAACATTCAGACTCAATAATAATAATAATAATAATTCAACAGTGAACATAACGTTATGACAACTTTTAATTAAATTAAGTTGACCCAGTAGTACAATAATTTTATTAATGATGCACCTATTTTGATTTTTAATGGCAAATTCCATTTTTTACAAGGAAATTGCCCCCCTTTTTTACTTCAAGCTGTTTTATTTGCTGTTTATTCATTCTAAAATTGTCCAATTCTAAAATTGTCCTTCAAAAATGTGTAGCCATTTGAAATTAGGCAAATGCTGGGTTTTAATCCCAATCCAGAGATGCTAATACATATGAGCATAAAGAGTAGTTTTTACAGCAAAAACAGCATGGTTTGGCTTTAGCTTTGTGCTTGCAATTTGTTTGTATTCTATCTCTGAACATGTTACAACAGTAGCCAGGTGCTGAAGACAAGAAAAATGAAAAAGTTACAATGTCACTTGCAGTCGCCACCTGCACTCTCAGCTACAGATTCAAGTTTTCTCTTCTTGTAAATACATATTGCACAAGCAATACAGTGCTGCTACTTATGCTGATACAGTTGGTTTGAAAATGATCAGGCTTCTGCTTTCCTGTCCCAAACATAGACATTCCATGTCCTCAGACCTAGACATTCCTAAAGTATGTGCCGAAAGTGCATCACACATCCAGCGCTCCCCAAATCAGAAGATGAGCATCGTCCTAACCTACTTTTCCTAGTTTGGGCTTTTAGAGTGTATTTGGAGCACTCTTGCCTGTTCAGGCATTTAGGGCAGCTCTTTGTATGCTTCAGAGGTCACTCTAAAGTGATCTCACTGAATAGTCAATCCAATACATTTACATTTAGTCATTTAGCAGACGATTTTATCCAAAGCGACTTACAAATGAGGACAATGAAAGCAATCAAAATCAAAAAAAGATTGAAGTACTATGACTAGTCTCATATTAGCTAAGTTTTTTTTATTATATAGCAAAAAAATAGAAAACGGATAGAATAGAAAATGAATAGAGCAAGCTAGTGTTTTTTTATTGTATAATAAATGTAAAATATATAGAAAAGATGAGATATGAAAAGAAATTAAATCGTTTTTTAAAGAATAGCAATAGAAATGGCATAGTGTTTAGAGTTAGAGGGTCAAATAAAGAAGAAAGAGATGTTTTTAGCCGATTCTTGAAGATGCTCGGATTGAATTGGGTAGGTCATTCCACCAAGAGGGAACATTTAAGGTAAAAGTCTGTTGTGAATTAGCTCAAAGGGGAAATATTAATAATTAATCATAGCTCATTATAATTAATAATAATATTTGAATAATTCAAAAGAATTATCTTGATGGATCAGAATTCACATTACAATCAATTGACCCGTTCGTCCGGCGAACATTCAGGGTAGATTCATATGTATTCACAGAAAAAAATATTTTCTTGGTCACAGAAAATAACTTCTTATATACTAATATATTAGTGCATGTAACTTTGATCGGAAATCGTAAAGAGACATTGTAATTTGCAAGGCAGAATCAGAGACTTGTGTAATTTGTGCACAAGAACTTTATTAAGGAAAAAACAAACTAATCTAGAGTTAACAAATCTAGCAATTTCTTGAAACTCTGAGGTTGTCCTTGAGTTTGTTGTGCTCAGGAGAGTCCTCTCTCCTGGGTGAGCACATGGCTTTGTGTGAAATGCTTCCTTCTGGCTCCGTGGACCACAGAGGCTCTGTAGGCCACAATCCAGAGATGAAGTTGTAGAGAAAGGAATGTCTGGTCAAGAACATTTCCATGATGATGAGCTCCAGGGTTGAGTGAAACCAAGCTCCAGTGTTACAAGTTTGACTTTTGTGGTCAGGAGCCGTTTTCCCCAGCATGCAACTCCATATGTTAGCCCCTCACCGGGCCCAGGGCACCCTCGTGCTGGCTCAGGCTTGTGACGGCCCTCCAGACGGCAGCAGTCTGGAGATTTTGCAGAAGAGCAGGTGGAACTGTGTGCTGAGCCCTTTAAAGTCTGGGAAGAGTAACGCCTCTCCGAATGGGTTCAACCAATGAGAAAGGCTGACTTTCCCAGCGGGAGGTTTGAACTAAGGCAGTTTTATGATCTTTTGTCTGAGAGCATGGTTTCACTGGCTCTGACATTCTAAATACTGATTAAATAAACACATGACATTCTATGAAGGGGTGAGGTACACCGAAGTGTGCATCATTAAATTAGCATTAATTTTATAGGAGACATGACATAGCATGCATAAACAAAAATACACATTATCATACATACATTGTCCTGGGATGCAAGTTTATTCATAGAAAGCTTTGTCTATGAGTAGAGTGGAGGAAAGTTCACTTTATGCAGATTATATTTTGTCATACTTTTGTCTCGTAAACTGACCCTATCAAATAGTGGCTGTGGCAACTGGGTGTTAGTTGCTCTGCGGGGTTGAAATCCAGAACTCCACCATTTAGCTGGCTTGCTGGTTTTAAAGGTGATTTGCTAAATGTGACAAATAATTGTGTGTCTGATTGGTCCAGATGTTACAAGTCTGTGAAAGCGATTTTGTGCCTCTTTGGGATGGCACAATAATGTGCCTTTCACACACAGAACAAAAGTTTCTAGAAGACACATGACCCTGGCTTATGCCTCAGCAGGCTTGCACTGGAGTGAGGGCCCACTCCACCAGTGGAATGGTCTCATCCTGCCCATTGTCAAGCAGAATTTCTATTTGTTTTATTTGTGTGGCTGTCTACCTTCACTAGGTTTTCATTGTGTCCCTTCCATGCAAGCACAGATCCTGTCTGCTTAACTCTACCTAATCCCTTTATAAGTAGAAATGGTTGTGTCTTGTAGTTCACCAAGTACAAGACACCATCCCCCAACACTGTGGAGAATTAGCAACTGGCAGACGATCTGAATGAGTTTTATTTAAGGTTTAAAAACACTCTACACCAGCTTTGAACACCTCTTTACACAACCTTTAATCCCTCCAACAATCCCCCTTCCCCCCACCTGCACGTCAAATCAGTGAAGATGATGTGCATCAAGTTTTCACATATCTTTAATAGATCTCTGGAGTTGTGTGAAGGATTTGCCTGCTTCAAAGAATCCACTATCATCCCCATCCCAAGGAAACTCAAGATAATAGGACTGAATGACTCCCCCCCAACCTCATAAAAAAACACGAGCACTGGAGGACTGAGGATGTGGGGGTGTTCTGCCTGTTCTGAGCAGGCAGTTCAAGCCATTGATGTGGTATGTGGGGGTTCCTGGCAGAGGGTGAGCTGGTACGACATGGCATGTTTTAGAAGGAATGATGAGACTCACAATCTTCCTTTATTTCATCAACCTTGAAATTAGAGCCATTTAAATAAAGGATGAGATTGATGAGATTGAAAAACAAAGTCCAAAACCCTGACACACTCATTGCAGCATCGCGATTACTCCACTAGTGTAGATCACTGACACCCTGTGGTGAAACAATCATGTATGATTACCAGCCACTGCTTTTTAGATCAGTTTATGTTGGATTAAATCTTCACATTCTGTTGAGTTTGGAAAGGTCTTCTCCTGTCTCAAAATTTTTCAGATTTTGAAATCAACCTGCAGTCAGCTAGATGATTACAGCACACTGAAAATGTACATAACCAGAAATAACTGAGCCTTAATACTTCAAAACGTAAGTGCATCACGAGGCTCAGTGCAAATAGTCTATTCAATTTCCTGGCATCCATCAAGACCTGAAGTGGGACTCTCACATTGACTCCATTGTAAAAAAAGGCCCAACAAAGGTTATAATTCTCACAGCTGAGGAACAGCAGCTGAGGAAGTTCAATCTGCCACAAAAGTTCTACTCTGCCATCATTGAATCTGTCCTCTCCACTTCAATAATTGTCTGGTTCAGCTCAGCTACTAAATCTGAACTCAGAAGACTACGTTGAATAGTCCTGACTGCTGAGCGAATCATTGGTACAACCCTCTCCACTCTCTATAGTGCAAAAGAGCTAGCAAAATCACTCTATACCCCTCACTCTATACCCGCAGCTCGGCACTGCACCTCTCTTCCTCGACACAGCCGCTCTTCAGGGGCTGCTGGGTGGGAGCAGCTCCAGCTGCAAACCTCCTCGTACAGGGACACACAAAAACAAAGTATGGCCTCCTGCGCTCCCCCCAGTGAGGATGGTTTGTGATGATAGATCTAAAAGACGCATACTTCCACATCTCCATCCTCCCTCAGCACAGGAAGCTCCTAAGGTTCACTTTCGGGGGTGAAGCGTACCAATATCGGGTTCTTCTGATTCAAACCCATTCAAGCACGGCTGCGATTTCAGCATCTGCCCGAACTGAGACTCGGCCCCCAGCTTGCTCAGCCAAGGTGTCAGCTTCATATGGCTTATGCCCTCCCTCTGATGCTGCAGCCTGCCTTTTAACCAACTTGAGGTTTTCGAACAGAAATCAAGCCATACTAAAACAAACAAAGCATTGCCATCAATGCACATTGCTGAGGCCTCATACCCGAAAGTAGAAGGACCGGAATGGGAAGCATTCGAGATGAGCCGCAGCTTCTTCGAAAAGAACGTGACTCATGAGCAGGGTGTACCCATAGTTATGTTCTCACAAGCAGAACATAAACTATCGACGAATGCTGTTTCAGCGTGAGAATAGCTCAATACTAAACACAATGATTGCGCTGATTGTTAGGGGAGGTAGGAACCACAACCAGGAAGACATGGAAGGAAAGGAATTTTGTAAACACAATCCATCTGTGTCAGCTATTTTAGAGAAATTGCTCTTTTAGGAGGAAATTGCTCTTTAAAGATCGCAGTTGAAGCACTCAAGAGGGGAGAGACTGCTGCTCTGTGCCATAGATCCAATGATGAAAAGGTGCTGCTTCTCACAGAGAGATGCTGCATTCGGCTTCAAAGAAATAGAACAAGCGAGCTGATGCTAAGCTGCCCTTATACCCAGATGTTCGGGCATGGCCAGTTATGCAAATTCTGCACACCCAATTTCATTGGCCTTTTCTCAAAGCTGTCAGAGGTGTTTAGGCTCCTGAGAGCAAACCCTAGTGTCTTTCAACAGTGAGCAACAGTGGAACATTAGAAATCCTTCAAATTCACATGGTGGCTTTTGTCAACAAAATTCCTTCAAATGAAAAAAGTGCAATAGATTTTTTTGATCTGTTGCTTTATATATTTTTTGTGTACTACTTCATTGTATGTAAATGTTCATTTCTTTTTAATTATAAGGAAAAAAGCATGTTATTCCATATTATGACAACACTTTCTTGTAGCAAAATTTCAATATTGTGATAATAACCATGATAAAAGCTTTAGCAATTACCACAACATAAAAATCTGATACAGTTGAAAACAAAATAATTAGCCTCTTATAAAATATTTCATTATTCTTCAAATAACTCCCAAGTGTTAACAGAAAGACGATTTTATCAACAACATTTTTAAACATAATACTTTATTCAGGAAGCTTTTAGGGTTTGTATAACCAAGAATTAAAAAAAAAAAAAATCTACTGGTCAAAATTATTAGTCCTCTGATGTTAATAGTCAATAGTGTATCCCTTTTGCTTGATAACAACCTTTAGTCATTTGCTGTAATTCTTAACAAGTTTCAAGCATGTCTCCTGAGGAATGACAGCCCATTCTTCCTTAGCAAATCTCTCAAGCTCCTCCAGATTTGTTGGTCTTCTGGCACAAACTCTGGACTTTGGTGTACCCCACAGATTTTCTATTGGATTCATTTTGGGCTTTGTGCAGGTCAGTCAAGTACACTCACTTTGCTAATTTCTGGTGTATTTCATCACCAGAAGTGAGGTATGCTTTGGCTCGTTATCATGCTGGAAGACAAAATGTTGACCCAAACCAAGTTTTCTTGCAGAGCGTCTGAGGTTCTTTCAAAATCTTCTTCTAGTCTTCCTTTTTCGTGTTTCCTTCAACCCTGACAAGATTCCCAGTTCCAAACGCACTGAAACATTCCCACAGCATTATACTCCCACCACCATGTTTCACTGTGGGAACGCTGTTCTTGGGGTTGAATGCCTCTCCCTTCTTTCTCCAAACAGGCAACATCTCTATGGCCAAAAAGCTATAGTTTTGTCTCATCTGACCAAAGGACACGTTTCCAGTATGCATCACATTCCCCCAGGTTGTCCTTAGCAAACTTCATTCTAGCTTGGAGGTGTCTCTTCTTCAGAAATGGAGTCCTTCTTGGTCGGCAACCTCGCAGTTCATTCCTGTGCAGGGCTCTAGTGACTGTCTTCGATGAGACATCGATTCCAGACTTGGCTAGGTCATTCACTAGTGTCTTGGCAGTTGTTCTTGGGTCTTTAAAAACCTCTCTCACTAGTTTTCTTTCCAAAGTTTTTGAAATCTTTGGCTTCCTGACTCTGCCCGTCTTGTTCTCCACTGTGTTGGTCTCTTTAAACTTCTTGATAATGCATCTCACTGCAGATCTTGACACTTGAAAATGCTTTGATAAACTTGTGTATCCTTCTCCATCTTTCTGAGCATTAACAATTCTTTCTCTCAAGTCCAAACTAATTTCTTTTGTCTTTGCCATGATGACAGTGCATATTATTTTACTAGTTGTTTCACAAGATAATAATCCTCATCTCAAAGAGCTCTAAAGTCTTAACTAGTTAATTTAACTAGTTAATTAGGTTAATCAAGTCAAGACCAAGTCATTGGACAACAGTGGTTTGTTCTATAGCTAATCAAACTGATAATTTCTTAATGGGGCTAATAATTTTGGGTCTCATTCACGAAGCATGCGTATGCACATATTAGTGTGTGAAATGTGCGCAAGAATGATTTTACGGAAAAAATATGATTCTCCAAATACGTTTGTAGTGAAATTTATTCTAAATGTGCGGGAAAATGTAAAAACAACTGCAGAAACCACACATACGCACTAATCTCAAGGGGTCTGAACATTGAAATACTTAAAAAAGGACTATATATATATTACTAATACTGTATATATGCATGTATATAATACATATAATATAATATATTGTAAAGCATTATAATTAATGTAATACTTGATATTACATATACTGCACATTATTTTCTTGCTTCCACCTCCGTTAACAAAACCTCATGTTAATTTTCCGTAAAGTTCCTCTTTTTTTCTTTGGCGAAATTCTGGGATCGTCAGAACAAGTATGGCTTTGTGGAAAGCCCTTATATGAAGGTACTTTGAGCGTGTATTATGCAAATTAAGGCAAGACACTGCAGATGAATAGGGTAAAAAAAACTAATAGTTATCACCTTACCCTGTGGATTGATTTCATTGATAATCGCAAACATTTTTTATAAAATGATAGGTTTAAATATGCAAATGGGGCATTATTTAATGAAATATGCACTAATGTGCATACATTTCTAGAACGAATATGTAAACACTGGATGAAGTCAGTTTCAAAATTCTTGTTTAATTTGTAAATTTGCATATGTAAAGTTTTGTGTTACTGAAGTGGAGATTTTTCCCACCGTATAGGAGAAAAAAAAACTCATTTTGAGAAAATGGCCTTTGAAAATGTATTGTAATTGAAATCTATTGACACAAATAGATGAAGTGTTATAAAAGAAACTCATAAAAGTGTCTTTTGGATGTTTTCTTTCCTTTAGTCTGAAAGACTCTTTATGAAAAACCAAAAACCCCAAAATCTCAAACATGAGATTTCATGCACGTGTTGCATGAAAAACGTTGTGCCTGAAGTGTCCCCCCTTAATAACCTTGTGCACGCGGCCACTCATTAAGAACACTCCTAATTCACTAACATGATGAGGATTTTAAGGTAAAATTCATGTGCATACGCAAGTGTTGTAAATTAGGCGGAAAGTTTTCATGAGAAGTTCAAATGTGTATATAAATACGAATAATCTATGCAAATATTAGCGAATGAGACCCATTGACCATAGCTTTTTATTTATTTATTTTTTTAATTCCTTTATTCAAGTAACTATAAGAAGTCAGACTTTCTCTAGAAGAAAAAAAGAATAGGAAATAATATTCTCTTGCTCTGTTAAACATCACTTGGGAAATAGTCTAAAAAAATAGGCCTACCTCAGGCAAACAAGTGATAAATGGTTCACAAACAAATTACTCTTTTGAACTGGTTATACTTAGTGAGCTAGATGAACCGGTTCACCAAATCAGACTAAACTGTCTTAAACTTTTATGATTTCTCATTGTTTATGTGAAAAAAATTGGCTGATGAAAGCTTTAGACATGTAAAACATGCCATTTTAACATCATTATTGGGTGCTTTAATAATATAATTGTGTTTATGTTACATCATTGCATGATTATGTAAAAAAAAACTGTTGAATCAGACACTCTGTATGATAAAATAGTGATGTGAAGATTTAGTAAAGTTGTGCGGTAACACAATCTACTAAAACAATAACGCAGAAAAAAAACACAATGTAACAAAAATAATGACTGAATAACTTTATAAAAATAATAGAATATATGTATAATTTATATTTCTAAAAAATCAGTTTCAATAGCATACTTCACCCAGAGAGGACTGAAAGAAACTATTACTTTATACAGATAACAATATATTCTGATTATGAGCTGCATAATTATTATTAAAACAATATGTGAATACCTTTATCTTTCTTACTAAATAATTAATTAATAATAGTGTATTATTATACAAATATAAACTACCACTTACAAGAAATATAATTGGCTACCATAGTTTCCTATACTTTACATATATAATTATTAATTCTATACATAAATTGTCTTATCAGGAAAACATCCTACACAACCTGTAATTCAAATATCTTACAGAGTAAATGGGGTCACAAATTCACTGTCTACTTGATCTTCAACATTGTCATCAGCAAAGTAAATAATATTCTTCAGTGCATCTAAAATCAGAATATCCATTATGTCATCAGTGGTACGTTCCTCATGGTAGTTCTTCACAGGATAAATGCAGTTTACAGGAACTCCAAGATTGACAGAACACTCCTCCATCTGTAGACAGACAGAGCGACAGACTTGCCAAATTGAATCATTATTATATTTACCATGGTCAGAAACCTTTAAGCACAATACCTTCTTTTTTATTTTTTTGCTTGTGTAGACCTTTGTAAGATCATCTTTGACTAGTGGACATGATTCATCAATCTTGGTCAAGATTATGACTTGAGGAATGCCTGTGGAACCATGAACAATAATTACAAAACAAAGTTTACACAAAGGTTGCTGTTCAAAAAGTTTACATCCCTTCTTTTCCCAACAGTGTCAATATGGTTTTGAGAACCAGTTTTTCACACTGAGGACAACTGAGGGACTCATACAGAGATATTCAGTGTTGGGGAAAGTTACTATTAAAAATAATGTATTACAATATTGCATTATTACCTAAAAAAGTAAATAATGTAACTACGTTACTTAGTTACTTTTAATTTAATGCATTACATTACTTTTGTGTTAATTTTTAAATCTGGGCAGGGCTTGCTTGTTTGTTTTAAATATAAAAAGTAACATTTTTAGGAAATGTAAAGGCCCTTTCACACCAGAAAGTTAAATGAATAAGTCTAAGGCTGAAGGAAAATTAAATTAACATCTGTACAGTCTTCAGCAATAAGAAAAATGAAGCTCCAAAACTAGCGATAACATCACACTACATTTAAACCTGATTGGATGTAGATGTTTGTAAACAGGATGAACAGAGACTGTATGATGATGTAATTTCTTAAGTGCAATACTAATTAATATTTTTATAAAAAATAGGATTTTGTTTTAATCTTTTTATGCACTCATATGTATACCATTTTGTGAATAATATATATGACTTACCCAAGTCTCTTGCTTTGACACGAACTTCTCTCATTTGCTTGAATATGTTATCTATCTTTTTGTCACCATCCGTCTTATCATCATCCATCATAGAAATAGTTTTTGCAGGAAGTACAGCAACCAGACAGTGAATCCTGTCTTTCAGAGTGGGGTTCTTGTTGTACTTCGGGTCGTCTTCGGTAATTGGTTTTACCGGGTTAAACTGAACAGTCAAATGCACATAAGTAAGTATAAGAATGTGTGGAACTGAACAAGGTTTAAACTCTAATAGATAATTTGAAATTTTCTTGTTCCCTATTTGTTGGTTCCTACAAGTTATGTTGTGACAGCATTAGGTGTTTACTCAGGGGCCCCAATAGACTCTGACTTAAATGGCAATTAAATTTGGCTAGTGGATTTTGCATGCTGAGCCATTACTCTTACTTATGGTAATATAAGGCATTAGTGTGAATCCACTCATTCAGATTTCTGCTTCGGAGCTAAGTGGGTAAATTATATCTTCACCACAAAGGCATTCATATTCTGGCTGGAATTAGAGGCTGTTCACAGTTGACATTATGGCGCAAACATTGGGGTCCATGTCATTCATCAATTCCCCTGGGCACTTCAACTGAACGAGGGGCTTTTCTAAAAGCATATCATGGACTGTTCACGTCTTTGTAATGATTATGTTCCATTCATGTCCTCTTGGTTGCAGTTGTTACCTTTCCACTGTCAACAGCCACGACTGCATGGTCTTCAGTGTATGGGCATCCAGTTCACTGAAGATGCATTTATGGATAGTTAATGCCTCCTTTATGGGCATATATAACTATGGCAGCACTGGTTAGGAGGGGCACTCTCTGGTCTACTCTGCCATGAGGATGATCTGAGGGTCACAGAGTTTCTCTGTCAGGCCAGCCCCCACAAACCACTTGCTCCTCCTGCAGCTAGTGTCCTGTACTGTTCCCAAGTGATTTTGGCAGTCCCAGCATTTCATGCAGTGCGCTGCTGGAGGATTGGATGTTGATAGCAGGACTGTGGGATGGGCTATCGTCCTCCGAGGATGAAAATTTGCTGGGGGTTGCCCCATTCGGATGTTTTGGTAACAGCCAAATTGGACAAGGAGCTTACGGTAAAAACTGAACAGCCATCACGTTTTCAAGACATTTCATGTTTCACAAGCAGAAACAGAAAGCCGCAACACTGAAGTGGAAAAGTTGTTTCTAACTTTATAATTAGTCAATAATTTTCTTTATTCAGACTAAAAGCTTGCACGAAAACAAGCGTTGGGATTTAGTGCAATCACATCCAATCTTTACAGACCATATTCAATTATAGTGTGACAGAGGCATTGTTTCTTCTCGCGTGACTTTCCCCCATTCATCTCAATGAGCCTCCAGAGAAATCACGGCACGTTTAGGGGTCTCTATAATTTTTTTTTTTTTGCAAAAAAAAAATATATCTATGAAGATTTCAGTTAGGTTTCAGGCCCCATCATATCACAGAAACTGCACTTGTTAAAATTACTAATGACTTGCTTCTTGCATCAGACCAAGGCTGCATCTCATTGCTCGTTTTACTTGACCTTAGTGCTGCGTTCGACACTATAGATCATGACATACTCATAGATCGACTACAAAACTATGCAGGTATTCAAGGGCAGGCTTTAAGATGGTTTAGATTCTACTTGTCCGATCGCTACCACTTTGTTTATTTAAATGGGGAGTCATCTCAGTTATCACCAGTAAAGTATGGCGTGCCACAAGGATCTGTCCTAGGTCCTCTGCTTTTCTCAATATACATGTTGCCCCTTGGCAATATTATTAAGAAATATGGAATTAGTTTCCATTGTTATGCTGATGATACTCTATAACTATATAACCATATAACTATAATACTATATAACTATATATCTCAACAAGACCAGATGAAACTTCTAATTTATCAAAGTTAACAGAGTGTGTTAAAAATGTACAAGATTGGATGAGCAATAATTTTCTCCTATTAAACTCAGATAAAACAGAGATATTACTTATTGGACCAAAAAATAATACACAGAATTTCTTGGATTACAATTTGCAACTAGATGGATGTACGGTTACTTCCTCTACAGTCAAAAGTCTGGGTGTTATATTAGAATTAACTTTTGAAAATCATATTTCCCATGTTACAGAAACAGCATTCTTTCATCTTAGAAACATTGCCAAGCTACGAAACATGTTGCCTGTTTCTGATGCAGAGAAGTTGGTTCATGCATTTATGACCTCTAGGCTGGACTATTGTAATGCATTGCTAGGTGGTCTCTAGGTGGCATCTTCAATAAACAAACTACAGTTAGTCCAAAATGCAGCTGCTAGGGTCCTTACCAGGTTTAGAAAAAATATGATCATATTACCCCAATTTTGAAGTCTCTGCACTGGCTTCCTATTAGGTTCCGTATCAACTATAAAATACTACTTCTTACCTATAAGGCCCTAAATGGTTTAGCTCCTGCATACCTAACTAGTCTTCTACCTCGCTACAATCATCACGCTCCCTAAGGTCACAAAGCTCCGGACTCTTGGTAGTACCTAGAATAGCAAAGTCCACTAAAGGAGGTAGAGCTTTTTCACATTTGGTTCCCAAACTTCCTGATAATGTTCAGGGTTCAGACACACTCTCTCTGTTTAAATCTAGATTAAAGACACATCTTTTTGCGAAGCATTCACATAATGCATCTCATAATCTCTTACTGCAGTTATATCTGATCAATTGCACATTATTAATCTTTACCTTTGGTTAAACAAATCGTTTTAGCTTGGTTTGAACAGCAGCTACGCTAATTATGTTCCTATTTGTTCTCCGTTTCTGTCATGGGATTGACATCCTGTGGTAACTAGGAATTACACAAGCTTCAGTCTGGATCAAGAACACTTAAGACGAGATGAAGATGCCAACCCCTCCTAAAACACCATACATCACTACCGAACTACAGTAATTTGATTGCAACATATAATCATTACTGTTAACAATGTACAAATTGTACAAACTTTAATTATTGTACTAACTTTAATTTAACAAACGTTATTGTACAAACTGTAATTTGCTGTAAAGCTGCTTTGAAATGATATGTTTCATGAAAAGTGCTATACAAATAAACTTGACTTGATTTGACTTGACTTGACCTCTGCTATGACTTTACCTGCGGGTGTTTTATTTTTGTAATATTGATTATTTTCTCATTCAATTTTGAGGAGAGGAGACACTGCCTCACTTGGAGGAAATGCCCCAGCTGATGTCTTATACACCTGTATGAACGGGGATTGGCTCAGCATGCCACTAATCCACTAACCAAATTTCAAATAAATTCCTGGTGCATGCATTGAAGTTTCAGAGGTGTCTTCATGGTGTAGCTATTGTAAAGTTCTATGAAATATTGTAACATTTATGAAAGATGTTAAAATCAGTTAACAGAATTTTATGAGAAATCTTTGAGAACATTCATTCAAGCAAAGAATGTGAATAAAATTAATTCTGTATGAATACACTTACAGTATAACCACTGTTGATATGACCGTTTAATAATTTGACAATGTCATCCATTTGTATTCCTGTATGTGCTTCGTGCATTCCGGCAATGTCAGTGAAATTGAAAGGAAAGTAGGAGTCAGGCCAGTCCTTCTTCACTTTATATGTTTTGCTCTGAGAACAAAGAAAGCAAAGATTTAAAAGCCTCTTACTTATATATCAGTACTATAAGGATACACAGAATAAACTTACCATAAGAGTGAAACTTCCATCAGTTTCTGTTGCTTGTGCCAGAGCTCTGGTAGTGATGCGGCCCTGGAGAACATTATACACAGAGTTGAAAAAGCTTGATTTTCCAGCACCTTGTGGTCCATGCAGAAGAATTCTCAGAGTGTCAACTTCTGGGTTCCTAGGTTTGAAGTTGTTTACTGCTGTCAGAAATTTTTGTTTATCCTCTCTAGAAAGGGAGTTTTAAAAGAAGGGGGAAACATTATATTATAGATCTACAAATTTATGTTACAATAGCAAAGCTTACAGTCTCCTTTTTATTTTGGAAACTTACAAAGAAAAGCATTAAGTAATGAACTTGTAAAACAACATAAAATAAAAGTTGCAAAATATTACAAAAACTCCAGAAATCAATAGAATCACATCAAACATTTAATTTGAAAACTCATTGTCTCTGCAAGAAAATAAAAAGTTGTGCTAGAAACCAGCATGTAGGAAATCTGTTGCCTAGAACAGTGGTCATTGTAAAAACATTTAAAAAGTATTCAAGAGTCAAGTTATAAGCATATTTTGTATTAATAGTAAGAGAAGTTTTCAGAGCTTACTTCCAGTCCAAGGACCTCCAGGATGTAGAAAACTCTGTTTAATAAAAACAAGCATTTGGTCAATTTAAATGGTTATTAAATGTGTACTCATTCAGACTATTTTATTTTTTACATATATGTTTTTCTTTCTACATAGTAGGTTTTACACTATATATTTTTCTGAGTGATCAGCCTGAATGAATTATGCCTAATTTGTTTAACTGAGAAAGCTATCATTTACCTGGAGATGGAGGAGGAGTGGGCTGTTTGCCTTTTTTAAATGGCCACATCCTAGCAACACCTTTGTCCTTATTTTGAAATAAAGATAAAATATTAGATAGAAATTAAGGTTTGCATGCAAACACTGTTAAAATTCAGTCTAAATGTGGTGTATATATATTTGTGTCAGTTCTTCCCAATTTGCTCCTACCTGAACACTTCTTTCCCTTAATTTATTACATTCATTGGGCCTCATTCATGTTGTGAGTAGATTCCTAAACACTTTGCAAATGTCTGATTTGATAGTTTTAACATTTTCTGAAATTGGGGTTGTACATGCAAAATAAATGCATTAATTACAGATGTGTGTCAGTGGCCTTTCCTCCAAGGAGGAATATTAATATTACAAAAATAAAATAATGCAAATATGACTAACATGACATTAAAAGTCTAAAAGTCACATATAACACAGGAACACCCACAGGCAAAGATACAGTCCCCCCTCGGTCCATAACAGAGACTGAGTCGTGACTTTCTGGGGGCTGTTTGAGATGAATGTCATGTGAGAGGAGACAATGCCTCGATCATGCTATAACTGGATATGATTGGATGTGACTGGTTTGTGCAATAAATCCTGACTCTTGTTTTATTGCGAGTTCTTAGTCAGTAGCACCATAATTTTTTTTATTCAGACCAATTAAAAAGTAAACAACTCTCCCACTTAGTGTTGCGTCAAAATGAAACAGGAAATAGCCTGAAAACATAATGACTGTCAGTTTTTAGTGAGCATTCAGCTTGATGAAATGAAAGCTGTATCTTTGTGCTTGTGACAATGTTTAAGAGCTTTCATGAAGATGACCTGAAAATAGATTGACTATTAAAAATAATAGGATGTACATCATCGTGTTGTAGTCAAGACCACCTTTTGTTGGATGTATTGCCCAATGTATAGTGTATTACTATTGCCACACAGACTATAGCCATTAACGATCTCTAAGTGAGATTTATTTATTTCTGCAACTAAACGACTAATAAAATTTTGGTCGACTAAGCCTTTTCTGGTCAACTAACACTTAGTTGACTATTAGGGGGCAGCCCTAATAAATTGCCAATTTGTTTAGAAAATAACTGATCGTTTCGATATATAAGACCCTTCTTCATCGGCTGGGATCATTTAAAGCCCTTTGAAGCAGGATTTAAAAATATTTTGGAAGTTCATACTTTGGGCCACAATTCATATCCATTATATAGAGGAATATCCCAAAATATTTTCCTCAAAAAACATAATTTCTTTGCAACTGAAGAAGGAAAGACATGAACATCTTGGATGACAAGGGGGGTAAGTACATTATCTATAATTTTTTTGTTCTGAAAGTGAACTAATCCTTTAAGACTTCTCTCTATTCCTTAGTAAAAGTTAGTCTCAGCAGCTTTTAGTTAATAGGTTTTAAGAGAAAACTCTTAGCTAAAAACTTTTACTGCTATTTAAGAGAACTCTTGGTAAGATAAAATGTTTTGTGAATACAGGCCCAGATGTTTTTCCCCAACAGTTCCCTAAGTGTTCAACTAAAACAGAACAGATTATGTTTGCGTGAATACTGAAACACTGTAATTCTGTATATGTGTATTTATTGGGATTGTGCACCGTTATGTGCACACTTTGGATGACAGTCAGTACTCCTCTCAGAAAATGATCTTCACTTTAGAATACTGATTCAAATAATTAGTAATACTTTCTTAAGTATTTGGTAATTTTTGAGTTATCACTAGTGGGTTACCATGATATTTACTTTAGAGTTAGTTAAACATTCTGCATTATTCACATTTATTATGAACCTGTAGTAGTTCCTAGTAGTTCTCTTGGAGATTTGAAAAAATAATAGTTACTGATTAGCTAATAGTTAACTACCACTTTCAACTGAACATTATTACTTACTGATTCATTAATCAGAATTTCTTGTTAGTGAATGGTAGTTACTAAAATATTAATAGTGCATTAGTCATTTGTTCCTGTGTAGTTATTAATGAATGACAACAGTATTCATAAGTGTTACAAACTTTTCATTCTCACAAATAACATTATGTATCATTCACAAAAAAAAAGCCTCTTTGTAACAGTGATATTTCATAACACTTTTTTGCTGTTAAACACTCCATAATTTAAAAAAAAAAGGGGGAAAACTTTTTGACAAAGTTATTCAAAATAATTTTGCCCAAGATTAGCACATATACAGTAGCCCTGAAATGCCTTACATTTAATATTTACAATTAACAGATTTTTCTTGAAGAGATGAGTCTTACCTTAGATGCAGTCTGAAATTGTGTGGTGTTTTGTTCTCTGTTTCAGGAACCACTCCCATAATGTGCTTTCAGTTTTGAAGTAACCACTTCAGTCACTTTAACAATGGCCAGAATCAAACAGAAAATAGAGATGTAGGAACAGTAAAACTGTCAAATTGTTAAATTAATAAACTCAAATTAATAAAAGATTAATATATCTTTAATCATTAATATATCTTATTATATCATTATCATTAATATATCTTAGTTGGGCTCTTGGCCTGATGTTTAATATGAGATTTCATTTGGCTGCTGTAACTGGATTGTAACAGCTAGACTTTTGCAAAGAGCAAAAGTCATCCAGTGGTGATAATTATGTTTTGACATCATGTAGTGACCTGAATAACTGGGGTAGGTTTTCTTAGTTGATTACATAAATACTATGGACCACATAAGATCTGACATTTCCAGTATAATCAGACAGATGTTTTTAAAACTTATTTTGATCAAAAAATGTCTGTCAAATATGGTTTTCTTCTTTGGTGACTCATTGACTCGTGACTTGTTAACATCAGATCAGGTGTCTTCAATAATGGTCAATCATCACTCAATGAATCTCTTAATGACCTCATTTACTTTAACACTGCTTCAGTTATTTTAACACTATGTAGTGTGGATTATATAAACACTGAGCAGTGTTAATTTAACACTGAGGACTTTGCTGTGCATCTATGGCACAAATTGTGTGATTTTTTTACACATTAATGTCTGTGTTAAGAAGAATAACACACTGGTTGTGTTAAATTGTAATCAACAAAAAATGTGTTCCCCGTCTGTCATTTACGTTCGACGTTGTGTCGAAGTGATGACTAGGGGTCGCTCTTGAGAGCCCGAATACCTCTGACAGCTTTGAGAAAAGGCCAATGAGAATTGGTATGCAGTATTTGCATAGCCCGCTCCGCCCCGGAGATCCGGGCATAAGAGGGGGGGGCTAGGCAATACTCATTGTTCTGTTTCTTCGGAGCCGAATGCAGCGTCTCTTCATTGAGAAGCAGCGTTACTCACCTCTCTTGTCGTTGGATCTACGGCACGGGCAGCGGTCTCTTCCTTCTCGAACGCAGTAGCAGTGAGAGTCCCCTGGGTGCTTCGACGGCGAATCTTGAAGAGCAGATTTCCTCTTAATAAAATCTAAAAGAGCAAATTTCTCTAAAAGAGTGCAGACACGGTGGGTTTGTGTGTTTACAATGCCTTTCCTTCCGTGTCCTTCTGGTTGCGGCTTCTATCTCTCCCAAAACGATCGGCACAAGCTCTGTCTTCAGTATTTGGGTCGTGACCATGCTGAAGCAGCGTTCGGCGAGGGCGAATGTCCTGCTTGCGAGGACATGCCCCTCAGCACACTTCGTTCGCGAGTCACGCTCTTTACTAAAAGACCGCGGCTCGCATCAACCGCTCCCGCGGCTCGTCCTTCTACTTCCGGATACGAGGCTGCCGCGGCGCGTGTTGATGAAGAGCGAGAGAGAGCGAGCGTTTCGCCGGGTAATTCCCCGCGTCCCTCGCGCTCTGTGTGTCTGCTGGTCGAGCTTTCGGATGACTGAAAACTCATCTCAGTACGGGTTGGATTGGTTATTCGGGGCTCCTGCGGGGGAGGAAGAAGTGTCTGCAGCATCGGAGAGTGGGCAGCCATCTGAAGCAGACGCGCTGTCTGAGGCACCCGCTGCGGGGGCGGGTTCTCAGTCAGTAGCAAACGCGGAAATGGCGGCCATGCTCAAACGGGTGGCCAAAGCGATCGGGATTGAGTGGAAGTCTCCGCCCCGTCCTGAGCTCTCGCGGCTGGATGATTGTTATCTGGGTAACGACTGTGGTTCTCGGCCGCGTTCTACCCCAATTCCTTTCTTCCCGGAAGTGCATGAGGAGCTGACCAAGTCGTGGAAGGCTCCTTTTTCAGCCAGAACGCGTCTTACCGTTCTTTCTCTCTCACCACCCTCGATGGAGGTCCAGCAAGGGGGTATATGGTGGTTCCCGCTGTGGAGCGGTGCATCTTTGCCCGCAGACCGCCACCACCTGGCGGGACCGCCCAAAACTCCCATCCAGAGCATGTAAGGCTTCTTCCGCTCTCGTGGGGAAGGCTTATGCTGCTTCTGGACAAGCTGCGTCCACCCTTCACGCTATGGCCGTCCTGCAGGTCTATCAGGCCAAGGTTCTTAGCGAGTTGCACGAGGGTGTTCCCAAACCAGAGCTTTTGCAGGATCTGCGCTCGGCGACTGACTATGCTCTATGAGCTACGAAGGTCACGGCGCAGGCTCTGGGGAGGGTGATGTCCACCATGGTGGTCCAGGAGCGCCACCTTTGGCAGAATCTGGCGGAAATGAAGGACGCTGAGAAAGTTCGCTTTCTTGACACCCCCATTTCTCAGGCTGGTCTCTTTGGCGACACTGTCGAGGAATTTGCACAGCAGTTCTCCGCAGTGAAGAAACAGACGGAGGCTATTGAACACATCTTGCCTCGTCGGGCGCCAGCCCCCGGGCCCGCACCCCCAAAGCAGCAGCCCACGCCTGTTTCACGCCAAGGACGACCACCTTCCAGACCGGCTCTGGGCCCGCCACAGGCTGGTCCTACACCTAAACCAGCCTTGCGGTCGAGCTCTCACAAGAAGGTGGCGCCGTTAGCTCAGTCTCAGGCCTCTAAGAACCCTCGCCAGGCTTTGAAATGTTCCTGAAACGAGCAGCCCGGAGGAGAGAGATCTGCTGACCTGTCTGGATCCGCACTCGGCGAGGGGACGAGTGTGGATTTCGGCTCCACCCCGGCTGTCTGCCTCATGGCGGACGGCCACCACATGGTCAATAAAAGAGAAATTTTCTTCTCTGGGCGAAAAAATCTATGTGACTGCGTCCCTCCGGGGTACCCAGCCACTAAAACATGTCAAAGCATGCTCAACCGCAAACCCTGCGCTTCTGCATGCTTCGATGAATCAAGCGCATCCATCAGTCGATCCCCTGAGCTCAGGCGATCTTCTCATGGATCCTTGTCTGTCGGTTTCGATGGTCAACCCTCCCATGGCTGGGTCCCTCCGGGGTACCCAGCCACCAAAACACATCAAAGCATGCTCAACCGCAAAGCATGCTCAACCGCAAAGCCTGCGCTTCTGCATGCTTTGACGAATCAAGCGCATCCATCAGTCGATCCCCTGAGCTCAGGCGATCTTCTGATGGATCCTTGTCTGTCGGTTCCGATGGTCGATCCTCCCAGGGCTGGGTCCCTCCGGGGTACCCAGCCACCGAAACACATCAAAGCATGCTCAACTGCAAAACCTGTGCTTCTGCATACTTTGACAGAGAAACGAGCGCATCCGTCAGTCGATCCCCTGAGCTCAGGCGATCTTCTCACGGATCCTTGTATGTTGGTTATGGCGATCAAAGCACCTTGTGTCCTCCGGGACAGCACGCCCCCGAACAAAGGGCTTTCACCGCAACTCAGTCACACTGTACCCACCCGAGGTACGTCAGTGGTCCCCCTGAGACCGTTAGCAGAGAGTTTTACAGCTTGGCTCGAGATACCCAACCTCTCTCGCTGGCTTCTCAGAACCATCCGACTCGGCTATGCTATCCAATTCGCACGCAACCCGCCCAAGTTCGGCGGCAGCTTCTCTACCGCGGTTTGGGACGAGAATGCTGCGGTTCTTCGGGCGGAGATCGCGACCCTTCTGGCGAAGGACGCGATAGAGCCGGTCCCCTCGGCCGACATGAAGAAAGGGTTTTACAGCCCCTACTTCATTGTACCCAAGAAAGGTGGCGGTTTAAGTCCAATCCTGGATTTGAGGTTTCTGAATCGGGCCCTTCACAAGCTTCCCTTCAGAATGCTAACGCATTCTCACGTGTATCAGATTCCAGGATTGGTTTGTGGCGATAGACCTGAAAGACGCGTATTTTCATGTCTCGATTCTTCCAAGACACAGGCCCTTCCTGCGGTTTGCATTTGAAGGTCGAGCGTTTCAGTACAAAGTCCTTCCATTTGGGCTCTCCCTGTCTCCCCGCGTCTTTACGAAAGTCGCAGAAGCAGCCCTTGCCCCTCTCCGGGAGGTGGGCATCCGCATTTTCAATTACCTAGCTGGCTGGGTATAGCACACTCTCAGGAGTTGGTATGCAAACACAGGGATGTGGTTCTCAACCATCTGGCCCATCTGGGGTTTCGGGTCAACTGGGAAAAGAGCAAGCTCGCCCCGGTACGGAGCATCTCTTTTCTCTGTGTACAACTAGACTCGGTTGCCATGAATGCACTGCTCTCCCCGGAGCGTGCACAGTCAGTGCTGAGCTGCATCCAGAAGCTCTCACGCAGCCCGACGGTCCCCCTCAAACAATTTCAAAGGCTCCTGGGTCACATGGCATCCTCAGCCGCCGTCATGCCGCTGGGCCTGATGCACATGAGACCGTTACAACACTGGCTGCGTTCCCGAGTCCCGAGATGGGCATGGCGCCAGGGTTCATACCGGGTGCACGTCACACCTGTATGTCTGAAAACCCTCGGTCCTTGGAAAAACATTTCATTCCTACGGGCCGGGGTGCCCTTAGAACAAGTGTCCAGGCGCATTTTGGTTACGACAGATGCATCCAACACAGGCTGGGCGCCGTATACAACGGGCAAGCAGCTGCAGGGCTCTGGTCGGGCCCTCGGCTGCATTGGCATATAAATTGCCTCAAGCTGCTGACAGTGTTTTTGGCCCTGAAGAGGTTCCGACCTTTGGTTCAGGGCAAACACGTGTCGAACAGACAGCACTGCGACTGTAGCCTACATCAATCACCAGGGGCGGTGTACGCTCCTTTCGCATGTCTCAGCTAGCCCGCCATCTCCTCCTTTGGTTTCAAAACAATGTCAAGTCTCTACGAGCCACTCACATAGCGGGCGAACTCAATTGGGTAGCGGACGCGCTCTCCTGACAGACTTCGCTTCGGGGCGAGTGGAGACTTCACTCTCAGACGGTTCAGCTGATCTGGAGTCTTTTCAGTCAGGCCCAGGTTGACCTGTTTGCCTCGATAGACACAGCTGGCCTCAGGGCCTCCTCAAGTATGCGTTTCCACCAGTGAGCCTAATTGCACAGACCCTGTGCAAAGTCAGGGAGGACAGAGAACAGATCCTGTTGGTGGCCCCCTACTGGCCCAACAGGGTTTGGTTCTCAGAGCTGGTGCTCCTCTCCCCCGTTCCTCCCTGGCGCATTCCCCTGAGGAAGGACCTCCTTTCACAGGGAAAGGGCACGATATGGCACCCACGCCCAGATCTCTGGAACCTCCACGTATGGTTCCTGGACACGACCAGGAGGATTTCAGAGATCTCCCACTGGCAGTGGTAAACACTCTGTTGCAGTCGAGAGCTCCCTCCACGAGGCGGCTGTACGACCTCAGATAGCGCAAATTCACAAACACGGAGATGTGGCATCCGAACTGTGCTTTCCTTCCTCCAAGGAGGACTGGATAGACACCTTTCTGCTTCAACACTTAAGGTCCAGGTTGCTGCTATTGCCGCTAACCATGCCCTGGTGGAAGGTAGATCGGTTGGGAAGCACGATTTGGTTATACGATTCCTTAAAGGTGCACGCAGGCTGAACCCCGTCAGACCGCGCCTTGTCCCCTCTTGGGATCTGTCTGTGGTCCTCCGGGGCCTACAGTCAGATCCCTTTGAGCCGCTCCAGTCAGTCGAACTCAGTGCTCTCTCCCAAAAGACGGCTCTCCTGACTGCGCTCACATCGATCAAAAGAGTGGGAGACCTCCAAGCCCTCTCCGTCAATGACTCGTGCCTCGAATTCTGGTTATGTGCCCAAAGTGCCCACCACTCCCTTCAGGAACCAGGTGGTCACTCTGCAAGCTATTCCTTCTCAGGAAGGAGACCCCAACCTCTCCTTGTTATGCCCAGTCCGTGCCCTGAGCATTTACTTGGAATGTACTGAAAGCTTCAGACGGTCGAGTCAGCTCTTTGTCTGTTTTGGAGGACAGCAGAAGGGGAAAGTTGTCTCCAAACAAAGAATTTCCCACTGGATTGTGGATGCAATTCGTTTGGCCTACCAGGCCACAGGGGTGTCCACCAAGGGCGTCGCAGCGTCGGTTGCACTGGCGAACGGGATCTCTTTAACAGACATTTGCAGAGCTGCAGGTTGGGCTACACCTAACACGTTTGCCAGGTTCTACAATCTGCATGTAGAACCAGTCTCTTCAGGAGTCCTGAACACAAGCCCAGTAACTCCTGAAGCTGACACGGTGTAGAAGCTTGCTGAAGCGTTGTTCCCCATGGGTGATGACGCTTCCCCAGTTCAGTAAGTTTCCTGGCGTGAACCCTGAACGACAATTTCCATCATGTTGCACCCGCAACATAGCTATGTTCGGCGGAGGAACTAGCTATCAGAATCTAATATGAGGTTAGGTTGCCTCTTGTGAACTCTCATATTAGGTTGGTGCCCCACATGTAGTGGCTCCTAATGCGGCCCCATGTGTGTATCTCCACCTATACTTCCAGAGATGCAGTGTTTCCCTTAAGACAAAACTTGTCTCCGACCCTGAGCTCAGCAGTCTCTCCTCATGCGGAGCCTGCCTCAGGATCGTCCCCTTGTTGTGCTCCCCTAGTGCGAGCCCTCAAGTGTATTCTCCACACGAATACCTCCCTCCGGGCAGGGTGTGGTCTCCGTAGTGCCCGTCCCCCCCCCCAGCATTGCTCACATGCATCTAGCTTAGGTTTGGACATGATATATGTGAGCGGGTTGTTATCAGTCCATACAGTGAACTCGTGGCCTTTAAGCCAGTGGCTGAACTTGTCACATACGGACCATTTGAGAGCCAAAAACTCCAGTCTATGCGCAGGGTAGTTGACTTGGCTGCGGCTCAAAGATTTGCTGGCGAAGGCTATAGGTTGTGCTTTATCTTCACCTGCGGGTACTTGAGAAAGCACTGCCCCTAGTCCATCCAACGATGCATCAGTGTAGAGAATAAAGGGACGTTCAAAGTCAGAATGAGCGAGCACAACACTGTGGACAAGGGCTCTTTTTAACTCCTCAAAGGCGACTTCACAGGCAGGAGTCCAGTCTAGGGGAGACAACTCTCAGAAAGTGCCAGCTCGATTACGACTGCTTGTGCCTTTCTTCAAATGTCTCTGTCCAGCAGTCAAATTGAACAGTGGCTTCGCGATACGTGAACATCCAGGGATGAAGCTTTGATAATAAAGAACCATGCCCAGAAACAATCTTAATTTCTTTGGAGGTGTCAAACCATCATCTTTCATGAGGTCTTTCTTCTGAAACGCAGAAATAACTGCTACCTTGTCTTCATCCACAGAAATTCCAGAACTGCTGATCACATGGCCCAGAAACCTGATGGAGCGCTTGAGAAAGTGAAATTTTTTTGGCGCTAACTTTAAATTACTAGTTCTCAACCTTGAAAACACCATTTCCAAGCGTGTCAAAGCCTCCTGCTCACAACGGACAAAGACCAGCAAATCATCAAGATAGAAAAGTTGAGGTCTCCAAAAATGCTGAGCATCATAAAGATCCCGGACTGTTACACAGCCCCTGGGGGAGACGATTATATTCATATAGTCCCATGGGTGTTGTGAATGCTGTGTAATGCTGATCAGATGCATGGAGTGGGATGTTGTAAAATCCAGAAGTTAAATCCATAGAACTGAAAAGAAGATTGCCACCAAGAGCAGCCAGACAATCTTGCTGATGAGGCAAAGGATGAGCATCCTTGATAGTCTTCGCATTAAGCCAGCGAAAGTCAGTACAGACTCTCAGAGATCCATCCTTCTTCCAAACCATTACTAAAGGAGATGCATAGTCACTGACGGATTTGCTAATAATGCCTTTTTCTTCCATGTCAGAAAGAACTTCTCTCAACTTTTAGTAGTGGGTGGGAGGTATTCTATAATAGGGCAGGCGGAATGGGCGCTCATCGCACAAATGAATTCTGAGTACAAAGTCTTTCGCTTCTCCACAGTCAAGTCGGTCTCTGGAGAAAACATCTTGATAAGACACTATAAGACTCGCCAACTTCTCCTTCCATGACTCAGAGACTTCGCACCCATTGATATTGATGTCCTCCAAACCATACTCGTGCAGCAACCGCACAGGGTCAACAGATAGAATGGGCTTGGGGAGAGCTGAATCAGTGACAACATTAGATTTGCACACACCTTGTGAGAGAGGAACGTCTTCCACCGCCAAACAAGGCGACACATCAGCCAGCTTGGTGCTACGTCGAAGAATTATCGTAGACTGGGTAGGATTCAGAATTTTCATCGGCACCCATTGATCACCCCACATGGGAGTCACCACACGTCGAACAAGAACGAGGTGCTGAACGTGAAGTAGTGGGTTCAACAATAACGCTGCTACCAGGGGAAATATGAGTGTTGGCAGGTAATTTACCCCACACAAGGTGTTCAGTCTTGGGGAGTAAAGTGACCTTTTGACAAAGCTTCACTGAGCCAAGTTTATCAGGCTGACAGGAACCAGACCAGCGGGAAACACAACTCAAAAGCTCGAGAAACTGTTCACATTCTGGGTTGCTGTTTTGACAGGAAATGAGCTCCCAATACTTATTTTCTGCTTTCATCTTCTGAAGCACACATTTGATTACGTTACTTCCGATAATGTCCTCGTCCTTCTGACCAGGTACTAGTAAAGTAGGTACGACGAACTTAAATCCATAGACTTCAACTTCTAGATCATAAGTGTACTTAGGCTGGATAGTGAGACCACCACAGCCAACGAGGACCACGTTTCCAGGAATCACTGTGGGTTGTGGGAGAACTCCATTAGCACGCAACTTGGATTCAGCTTCTGTACTTAAGGTGCAAGCCATGCTGCCTGAATCGAGGAAACCACGCATGCAGTGAGCATACGTGGTGTGCTCTTTGGACCGACACACTCTTACATGCTGAACTCACACTGGACTTGGGATCTGAAGTTCTGACGATTCTGCCGGGATTAGAGGAGGACAGTGAGGCAGTGCAGAGTGATAAAACTTTATCCATCATGCCAACCAGCTGCTGCATACTAGCATTTGGGGTAAAGGGAGACGCGTTGGGGTTGAGCTGATCATTTGAACATGGTGACTGAGCAGATGAAAGTTCGATCTGTTTGGAAATGTTGGGTGCAGGATCGTCACTGACCGTAACAGCGTTCTGATGGCAAGTGGAAACAGGTAAGTAGCGTGGAATTCTAGCGGAGGCTCTTTTTAGGTTTCTGTGGTGACAATCCAGTTGCTCTTGAACCTCAGCAGCGGTCCACTGTTCAGCCGGTTTTGAACTGAAAAGACAAAGCAAGGCCAGGATCTGGACAGTGAGAGACAAACATCATGACAGCTTCAGCTGCAGGGTCCTCAATGCACTTATTGCACCTACGCAAACACTCATCAGCCACATCAATTGACTTATTCAATCGTATCCAATAGTCCATTGGACTCTCGTTCGCCTGAAGGAGTGTGCTGTAAAAGTCAGCCATAGGCTTGTTTGAATACGTCAATTCACTGAAGTTTCGTTTCAGAATGTCAAAAACTGTGCTAGGGAGCACTGCAGCAGTCGGCCCTGGGAAACTGCGCAGGGAAACTTTGACTACATCCCTTGCTTTCCCTGCTAATCTGCTCAAAATGAAATCAGAGGCTTCAGTATCATCAGTGCATTTCTTACTGCTCAAATAACTGTACATCATGTCTTCCCATTCATGCACAGTAAATGAATCACTATGATCACCTCTAAAGAAAGGTGGAGGAGTAGCATCATGTTGGACAACGACTTTCAATTTAGAAGCATCAACACATTCACTTGAGTGGTGCAAAACTGACTTAGACTGCATTTGGCTGGGCTGTTGTGCTAGATTGAGACTGTTCGAAATGCTTTGACCAATTTTCTGTGCCAAATCAGAAATAATGCCCCCTAAAGACTCAGCAGTAATAACATGATCAGCATTTGGGCGTGCAAAAGGGGTAGAACACGCAGCTGGGCTCTGCACCAATAGCTGAATCAGACAAGTGTGCATGTTCAATTTCTCTGTTAAAGAATGCCCTCCCTCTCCCAAAACACTGAGAAGAAACTTCAGACATTTTGTCACCGTACTTTTCTCTAGCCCCACTACCCCTGCCTACTGAGAACATAGCACTGGGCCGTTGCACGGGACTAAGATTTTCCTGACTAACAGTGTCTTCAAACATGACACAGATGAAGTAGCAAAAAGAAAGAGAGAAAAAAATAATAATAACTGCCCAAGAAGAAAGAAATAGAAACACTAAAATCACAAACCGGAATGCAGATAATATATACACTTTGAATAAACACGCTTAAAAGACTCTTTTGAAACAGTTCAGAGTTCAGTATGAAGGATACGATGCTTGACGATCACCAAAGCTTCCCGTGATCCGTATCACAAAGTCTCTCTATATATGCTTTTACGATGAACTACAGTCTTCCGGAGAAAAGAACTCGTTACCGTTCCTTTATAAAAGAAGCAGTCCGTCCCGTGACGTCATGCACACGCCCTCCTAATCGGCTGGCAGTTCGACTCTTCTTTACTGATAGACTCATATAAACGGTGTTTATAGACAGCATCAACTCGCCCTTTTACATTTCTCTCCCATGCTGAGCCAGGGCAGAAAAGGGTAAAAAGAAAGAAAAACACTAAAACTATGAAATTTAACATTTGTAACAAATAGCACACCTGATAGACACATATAAACGGTGTTTATAGAAAGCATCAACTTGCCCTTTTACATTTCTGAAACATGAATATACAATGCAATGCAATTAGCATGCGCTCAGGTTCACGGAAGACATAAAAGTAATCAAACTTGACAAAAATACAAAAATAATCAAATATACATGAAAAATAATGTCACATATATGATTTAGATGACAGATTGAATTACAAAAGTAATTTAAAAGAAAAGGATGTAATTAGATTAATTAGTGCTCATTAGAAACCCACCTCTCCCATGCTGAGCCAGGGCAGAAAAGGGAAGAGAAGGTGCGAAAACAGGAAATTGAGGGACAACATTGCAGGCAGAAATTTAAAGGGGAAGATGCATACAACACACAGATAGACATTTCAGGTACACATATGAACATTTTTGTGTAATTCTACACGTATATGACATGAACAGTTTTCATACTGGTTACATATGCTACCCAGCCTGTTGAACCGGGAGCTTTTGTCTTAGAATACAGGAGGGAACTGATCGCAGCAGAGGAATGCCGTGGTGAGACACTACACCAAGTTACAGAGCACATTTCTGTTTGATTTTAAGTGTCAGCAACATCACTGGTGGTGAGTATGTAGAGATACATGTTTTGAGAAATTGCGAAATTCTAACAAAGACATGCAACACACATTTGAGTAGTTGATGAATGAGCAAAAGCAGGACTAATCTTTTAATCACACATGGCAGGTAATTTCGATGATACATCTTGTGCATCAAGATGGCGCCACGAATGACAGCCACAGTTTGTTGCTCCTTTTTTATTTTCATTTATTTGTCCTGTTTTAAGCTACATTTTCCCAATAAGCTTTACTAGAAGTGAACTCTTGGACATCAGAAATAGCACTCCAAATAACTTTCTGCAAACATTTGAGCATTCCGATGTTCTGACAGTTTAGCTGTTCTGCTGCTGAGAATTCATCTAGCAAATAAATCAGATGAACTACGACTGCTCACCCACACAAACAAGGACTTTTTAAACTCTGCTGCACTTTGCATCACGGAAACCTGGCTGACTGGAGCTATTCCGTACAGCGCGCAACATCTTATGGGCTTCCTGCTGTTCAAAGCGCACCACGTCACTGAATCATCAGGGAAAATGAGAGGCAGTGGGTTATGTTTTTATATCAACGAAGGCTGGTGTACAGACGTGACCGTTTTAAAGAGGATGTGCTGCCCAAATTTGAAAGCTGTCTTTATCAACTGTAGGACTTTATTATTATTCACTGCAGGAGTTTTTCCTTGTTTATTCTGGTGAGTGTGTACATTCCTCCTGACGCGCATGTGAGTACAGCGCTAGAACTGTTTCCAATCAGATCACACAGAATAGTGTTATCCGGACTCTTTAATTATCATTCTAGGGCCGTTTCTCAATACCAAGTACACAAAGTTCGGACTTGCGTCCTTGGTAGTTCGGACTTCACAAGTTCGACTCGGGAGTGCGAACTCCCAAGGACGGGAGGACACAAGTCTGCTAATTCTGCAAATGGTACAGCTGTGTACTTGATAACGTCAGTCAGCTCGCCTTTTCTACTCCGTCTATCCTCAATATGGATTTACAATAAGACGAAATTATATCAACCACCACGGCCTCTTTTTGTTTTAATTTAAACATATTAATAGCCACAAAAATATGGTTCATGCAACACGTACACGCAATACAACAATAATAAATTACATCAAACACCACTGCCTTTTTTCGTTTTCTTCAAAATATAAACCACAACCCTCTTTTCGTTTTCATTTAAAAAATATAAAACATAGCGCATGTGGTTTAGGCATGTGCTCTGATCATCTTCACTTATGTACAATAAAATGAAATATGACAAACACAACTCTGCCTTTTTGTTAAATGACAGTTTTAATGAACAACAATAGCGATTATAAAAGCGTATAAAGTATAAGATTCGTATGTAATAAGAAATAAAGATAAAAGCAAACAATTCAGTCAAATGCATGCTACAAAATCAGCGCTGTATTACGATTGATAAATAAATAATTTAAGAAACATAACTTTGTCGTCAGCCAAAACGATAAGACCTGGAACAAATAATATATTCATAAGACCAAAAAAATTACCTATATTTGCCCAAAACCTCATGTTTATCTACTACGGAGACCTCAGAACCAGCGGCAAATGTCAGAAGGACTAGCTGAGTTGAGGCACTCTCTGCGGGATACAGGAGCACTGAGCACCCGGTGATCGTCTGGAACTCACATCTCCGAAATCGGCAAAGCAAATTTTCAAATAGGCGCTGTCTTTATAAATAAACCGCGTATTTGAGTTTTAAACAACCACATTCTCGCCTGAAATGCGCTTAAAACTACATTTCATGACAAAATAACAGCAATATTTTGAAAAAGACGTTGGTTTTCTCATCCGCCATTAACGCTCGCTGGTTGGTACGAAATGCATTCTGGGATACCTGACTGCCTCAAGTTCCCACAAGTCACCTCTGATGCATCCTTGATAAAAGGGGCAGAGCAAGAACACATCCGGGGACTTGAACTGTAGTTGGCTAGATGTGAACTTTGAATTGGAACAGTACTTGGGCGACGACTGATGACGTTTCACAAGTCCACAAGAACACAAGTACAGACAAGTACGCATATTGAGAAACGGCCTAGGTAATTTGAATAAAGCTAATCTCACCCACGAACTGCCTAAATACAGACACCAATGCCCCACCTAAGACAGCAATATACTAGTCCACTGCTACACTGTTTTAAAGGATGCATACCACTCTGTAGCTCTAGGACTCTCAGATCACTGCTTGGTTCATCTTCTACCAGCCTACAGGCAGAAACTTAAATTTGCTAAACCTGTTGTAAGAATTGTAAAAAGATGGACCGTTGAATCAGAGTGGGTTTTAAAAGCCTGCTTCGAGTGGACTGATTGGAGTGTTTTTGAGGCTGCGGCTACTGATCTGGATGAGCTCACTGACACTGTGACATCCTACACCAATTTCTGTGAAGACATGTGTGTTCCCCACCAGGACATATTTAACATTTAACAATGACAAACCTTGGTTCAGTGCAAAACTCAAATAGCTTTGCCAGGCCAAAGAGGACGCCTACAGGAGTGGGGACAAAGACTTGTACAAACAAGCCAAATACACACTGAAGTGGGAGATTGTGAGTGGCAAAGTAAAACTAGTCTGAAAGGCTAAAAACAGCTTTTAAGCAATGACTGTATAACAGTGTGGAATGGTCTGAAAGCCCCATGGCAAAAATTTGCCCAAACCCCAACCTCCCAGCACTGGGGCTAATCAACAACTAATCATCAAAAGCTTGGTCTGACACCCCACACCCACTCTGACCATCTCATAACAGCCATCAACACCCTCCCTCCCCCCTACTGTTTCTCAGCCGACACTTCAGATCTGTGAAGATGATGTATGCAAAATCTTCAGGAAGCAGCAGATAAGGAAAGCCCTTTGGCTCAGCCTGCTTTAAAGCCTGTGCTGTCCAGCTATCATCCATCTTCACATTGATCTTCAACAAATCACTGGAGCTGTGTGTAGTCCCATCCTGCTTCAAATACTCCACTATCATCCCTGTACCCAAGAAACCAAAAATCACAGGACTTAATGACTACAGACCTGTACAGACCTTTAACATCTGTGGTCATGAAGTCATTTGAGAGACTGGTGTTGGCCTACTTGAAGGATATTACTGGACCCCCTGCAGTTTGCTTACCGAGCAAACTGATCTGTGGATGATGCAGTCAATATGGGATTGCACTACATCGTCCAACATCTGGACAAACCAGGGACTTATGCAAGGATCCTGTTTGTGGACTTCACACAAATTCTGGCTGCAAGAGCACCCAGACCTGTCGCACCACTACGGGGAGTACCTTGAAAAAGGCTCTGCCTGAGAACTGGAGCTTTGGTAAGTCCCTCTTATCAGAAAAGAATTTTTAGTTTTAATTTTGTAAAGATTTTGTCTAACAGGCATTCATTAAAACTGCTTGTGCATTAAATGATGATGCATGTTCTTTCAACAACACAGTGTAGATGTGGTTCAGACACCTCCGCATAAAAAACAGCATGTGGAAGAAGGTCCCATAGCCTCTCCAAGATCTCAGCACAAGAGGCTGTGCCCATGGAGCACTGATGATTTAGTAAATCTCTACTATCTATTAATATTTCAACAGGTCGATGTATATGGAGTTCATCCACCTCCACGCAAAATTATTTAATGTGAGAAAAGACCCCAAACCTCTGCAAAGCTCTCAGCACACCTTGAGCAGAAGTAACGCTTAAAGAGCAGGAGACCAAAAGTTTGTCCCTTCTGTTTCTTAGTTTTACTTCAACTAAACTACTGTTTTCTCATTCTCCCATTTGAAATTCTTTGTATTACATTTAGTACATACTTTATGACGAGTATGACACACTTTCAATTCATAGGCCCCTCATGTTAAAACAATAGAAGCATTATGTCTTTTCCCTACTTTCAACTTATTAAATCTGTTTTTTTTTTTTGTCTTTTTCCTTATCAGGACAATGTCCATCCATGTCAACAACATCCTTAAAGAAAGCAGAACATGCCTAAGAAATGAAAAAAGGAACACAACTTCACAGATAGAATCTCTACCCCATAAAATAGTTATATTTTTCATGAGATTAGCTAATCATTTTTAATTGGTCATTTAAATAGGTAAAGATATAAATATCTGTATTAACATGTCAGTTTAAATGTAATTTATTTCCATTGTTAAGTTTGAATGATTAAATCCTGAATTGTAAAAATAAGTAAAAGAAAAAAAAGTAATTCATTCATTATTTACAGGTATGTGCCAAAAAATTAGAATATCGAGGGAAATTCCATTTATTTCAGTAATTTGTTTCAAAAAGTGAAACTTATATGTTATATTAGTTCACTACACACAAAGTGAAACATTTTAATGATTATGTATTAAAGATAAAAAACAAACAAATCCAGTATTTCACAAAATTAGCATATCATGACAAAGTTCAACATTGTAGGCTCCCTGTGTCCCAATCTAGTCAGCTAATTAACGCAAAACACCTGCAAAGGTTTCCTCAGCCTTGAAATTGTCTCGGTCTGGCTTAGTAGGCTTCAGAATCATGGGGAAGACTGCTGACCTGACAGTTGTGAAGAAGCTGGATGCTCACAGAGCGCAGGATCGAAGTATATTAACAGAGTGTTAAGAGGAAGGGAAAAATGTGGCCTGAAAAGGTGCACAAGTGACAGGGATGACCGCAGCCTTGAGAGGATTGTCAAGCAAGGGCGATTCAGAAATCTGGGGGAGCTTCATAAGGAGTGGACTGAGGCTGGTGTCAGTGCATCAAGAACCATCACATACAGACGTCTACATGACATGGACTACAGCTGTAGAATTCCATGTGTCAAGCCACTCCTGAACCAAAAACAACTTCAGAAGCGTCTGTGCTGGGCTAAGGAAAAAAAGTACTGGTCTGTTGCCCAGTGGTCCCAAGTCCTGTTTTCAGATGAAAGCAAATTTTGCCTTTCATTTGGAAATCAAGGTCCCAGAGTCTGGAGGAAGACCGGAGAGGCACAAAAGTCAAGCTGCTTACAGTCCAGTGTGAAGTTTCCACAGTCAGTGATGGTTTGGAGAGCCATGTCATCTGCTGGTGTGGGTCCATTGTCTTTTATCAAGTCCACAGTCAATGCAGCTGTCTACCAGGAAATTGTAGAGCACTTCATGCTTCCCACTGCCAACAAGCTTTTTGGAAATGATGATTTTATTTTCCAGCAGGATTTGGCACCTGCCCACAAAGCCAAAACTACCAGTAGCTGGTTTAATAGCCATGGAATAATTGTACTTGATTGGCTGGCAAAGTTGCCTGACTTAAACCGCATTGAAAATCTATGGGGTATTGTCAAGAGGAAGATGAGGGAACAGGGAATCTACCATAACACCTCAACTGTGTCGAAGGCTGATCGCCTCCATGCCACGCTGCCTTGATGCTGTAATTAGTGCGAAAGGAGGCCCAACAAACTACTGAGGACATAATAGAGTACATACACACATGTTGGCCTTCTGAAAAGTGTGTTAAAGTGTGTCCTTTTTTATTGGTCACATGAAATATTCTAATTTTGGGAAAAATACTGGATTTTTTTTTGTTTTTTTTTTGTCTTTAACCCATAATCATCAAAATTGAAACAAATAAAAGATTGAAATATTTAACTTTGTGTGTAGTGAACTAATATAACATACAAGTTTCACTTTTTGAAACAAATTATTGAAATAAATGGACTTTCCCTTGATATTCTATTTTTTTGGCACATACCTGTATTTAACTCTCATGACAAATGGGTAAAGAAAAGCATTTGGCGAAATGCCCTAGAAAACTGTGGATTTAAAAAGATTTCTTCAATGTATCTATCAGGGCTGTAATACTGTGTATTTACTACTTTTATAAATAATTGCAATTAAAAATATTTTGACATGAAAATTGTAATATTTTTCTAATAATCTATTAGTCTACATTGCTTCAACATCTGTTTTCAGAAATTATATTTTTCATACATTTGAAAGTGAATCCTGCATTAACAGAGTGCTTTTTTCTATGTGAGAAAATGAATGTGTGACATGAGAGGCTGAGAAAAGTGTCAACTGTGTGAGTCTTACGCTGAATGTGTGAGAGTTGGCAGCTCTGGCTCAGGTCAGCTTTTAGGTGACAGACATGGGCGTGTGTTTGGGAGGAAGAAACTATTTTGAATTTAAGAAACAATTTAAAATAATTTATAAACCTGCCAAAATGCAGGAGCGTACTGTTACTATCACTATAGCTTGCTTCCTGTTGGGATGTACACTCATGGTCTTTGGGGTCTCTAGAGACCCTAGGCAACAAAATTTTAATTTTGTAACAAAAAACGAAAAACGAAAATTATATTTGCTTTTTTTGTTGTTTGTTTGTTTATTAATGTTTTTTACGCCACATTTTTACATAGGATTTATGATATTTTTAAATTAATATTTTTTTTAAATAGGTTTTTATACAAAAACAGCTTTTTATGTAAAATTCACTTTATAAAAGACCCACATTTCTAACTTTCCTTCATGGGGATAACATGGATATTTCAATATGGTTTAGTTAAGATTTTTGTCCATCTTTTGAAAAATGCAGTTTTGAAAGTAAAAAATTATCACTTTTACCAGTAGATGGCTGCAGAGCTCCACTACTTGCTATTTGACCGACTGAAAGATATATTTTCACAAGTTTTTTTCAGTTGGGTTCATATCTACATATTATGAAATCACAATTACAACAATAAAATTTACTTTTTGTCAAAGTTTAGCATGTTTTGTTCTGAAACAAAATCAGTTATATTACATATTGAGTATCAATACACGGAATGAACATAAGAATGCAACAACAACGACAAATGCATCAAAACGCAAGCTTAAAATTCATTGCCACTTCATATAATAATTACACTGCTGCTCAAAAGTTTGGGATCAGTAAAACTTGTAATGATTTTTTAAAGAAGACTCTTATGCTCATCAAGGCTACATTTATTTGATCAAAAATACAGAAAAATACAAAAATATTCACCAAGGAATTAATGCTGTTCTTTTTCACTTGATATTTATGAAAGAATCCTGAAAAGAATCACAGGTTCCAAAAAAACTGGACAATCTGAAGGATCATGTGACACTTAAGACTGGAGTAACAGCTGATGGAAATTCAGCTTTGCATCAAAGGAATAAATTCTATTTTAAAGTATATTAAAAAACAACGACTATATTTTATATTGTAATAACATTTTGCAATATGACTGTTTTTTTTTCTCTCAGTATTTTGATCAAATAAATGCAGCCTTGATAAGCAGAAGAGACTTTTCTATACTCCAACAGTAACTGTTCAATCAAACTGTGTGCTGGCACCTCTCCCAGATTTAATCTTTGTCGTGGTATCAAACAGGGATGCCCTATTTCTCCACACCTGTTCTTACTGTGTTCACAACTACTTGCTGATTTTATAAAACAGAGCACTTTAAGAGGAATTACAGTTGCAGATAACATTATCACTATAAGTGTCAGGAATCTGGCTGAGACGTGTGGATCCATATGCAAATTTTATTTTAGAAGTAATCACAACAGACAGGCGGGGGGTCAAACAGGGGCAATCGGGAACAGCGAGGAAAATCCTAAGAAGTAGTTAAGATCCAGGCGAGAAGGTCGAGGCAGGCGGAAAACAACAAACGTGATCAAACAAAGTCCAAAAACTTTGTGAAAAATGGTCCATGAAAAATAGTCCATGGTGAAATGGAGGCTCCCTCTGATGGTGAAGGGAGGGAGCCACAACGACACAGTTCATGACAATAAGCCAACTAGCATACCATACCACCCTTTTTTTAAAAGATGCTGAGGAAATACCCAAAGCTATTAATATTATCCATATATTCTCTAAAGCTTCAGGTCTTCATCTGAATATTAATAAGTGTGAATTAATCTCTCTTAATTAAGTGTTAATTAAGTCTCTTAAGCAGTGTGATTTACCATCTATTTGTGGTATCCCTATAAAAAATGAAGTCACATATTTAGGTATAAAGATTATTAAAGATGAAGAGAGAAGATGCGAGCTAAATTTCTCCCCTATTATTGATAAGACAAAGAAAAAGTTTAATCAGTGGTTACTAAGAGACTTATCATTGAGGGGGAGAGTATTGGTTACAAAAGCATATACATATACAGCTCTCTCTTGCAGTCAACAATAATATTTGCAAAACTGTTGATAATGTGCTTTTCAATTTTTTGTGGAAAAATAAAACCCATTTTATTAAGAAATCTGTGGTTATGAACACAACTGAAAATGGAGGTTTAAACTTCTTAGACTTTACCACTCTTAATTATACTTTTAAAATCAATTGGATCAAACAATTCTTAAAAAAACCTACTAGTATATGGAACATTATGCATCATTTTATTTTTTCACAGGTTGGAGGGCTATCATTAGAAAACCAATTTTCAAAAAATATAGTTTTGGTGAACCTTTTGAACTTTTCAATCAAGAAGGTCTTCTTTTAACTTATTCTGAATTTTTGTCTAAAATCCCAATAACTTCTAAAGAATATGCTGTAGTTATGGATGCCATTCCCTCCGGGTTAAAAATGCTTTGTAAAAATACATATCTCCAATCGTCTCTGCAATCTTTAGATCCTGTTGACACTGCTGTTGGTCGAGTTTGTTTTTCTTCCTCTGTTAAACACAATAATCAGCAGGTTCGAGCCCCTTTTCAAAGGGAGGTTGTCTCTAGACCTCCTGTTTTAACTTTCTGGAATGGCTATGTTGATGGTTTAATATAGCATAAAATCTGGAAACTACCTCATAAATATTTAATCACAAATAAAATTATAGAAATTTATTTCAAACTCATTTATAAATTTTACCCCACTAACTATTTCATTGTAAACAGATTTAACTGTGATATTGATACACTATGTACATTTTGTGGTCTACATACAGAAACATTTGTTCATTTATTTTGGAGTTGTCATTATTTGACCAAATTTTGGTCAGACTTCTGCTCATTTGTTAGAGATCATATCATACCCAGCTTTTAACTTTGTTTTGAAAATATTTTATTGTTTTTTTTTCACTTATCAGAATCAGAATCAGAATGAACTTTATTGCCAGGTATGTTTGCACATACTAGGAATTTGTTTTAGAGACAGAAGCTCCACAGTGCAACAGAAAAGACACACAGATAATAAAAGAACAATATACAAATATACAGAAAAAAGTGCAAAAAGCAAATACTCAATATACAATTTAAATAAACTAAAATAGACAAATGTAAACAATTTATTATGTACAGGTGCAAATTAGAAATGAGAAATGTAAACAAGTATGTGTATTAAATAAATAAATGAATGAATGTATAATAGTGTTATTGTTCCATGTTAAGTGTTCATGAGATGGATTGCTTGAGGGAAGAAACTGTTCCAGTGCCTGGTCGTTCTAGTGCTCAGGGCTCTGTAGCGTCGACCAGATGGCAACAGTTCAAAGAGTGAGTGTGCAGAATGTGAGGGGTCCAGAGTGATTTTACTAGCCCTTTTTCGCACTCTGGACAGGTACAGATCTTGAAGAGTGGGGAGGGTTGTACCAATGATTCGCTCAGCACACCGGACTATCCGGCGTAGTCTTCTGAGGTCAGAACTGGTAGCTGAGCTGAACCAGACAGTAATTGAAGTGCACAGGACGGATTCGATGATGGCAGAGTAGAAATGTTTTAGCAGATCTTGTGGCAGGTTGAACTTCCTCAGCTGACGGAGGAAGTACAGTCTCTGCTGGGCCTTTTTCACAATGGAGTCAATGTGAATGTCCCACTTCAGGTCCTGAGAAATGTTGTTGCCTAGGAACCTGAATGACTCCACTGTTTTTACAGTGCTGTCCATGATGGTGAGTGGGGGGAGAGCAGGGGGCTTCCTCCTGAAGTCCACGATCATCTCCACTGTTTTGAGCGTGTTGAGCTCCAGGTTGTTGTTACTGCACCATTCAGCCAGCTCTTTAACCTCCTGTCTGTAAGCAGACTCATCACCGTTCTGAATGAGACCGATGAGTGTGGTGTCATCCGCAAACTTCAGGAGCTTGATAGAGGGGTCTTTAGAGGTGCAGTCGTTGGTGTACAAGGAGAAGAGCAGTGGGGAGAGAACACAACCCTGAGGGGCGCCAGTGCTGATGGTGTGGGTGCTGGATGAGTATTTTCCCAGCCTCACTAGCTGCTGTCTGTCTGTCAGGAAGCTGGTAATCCACTGACAGACAGGGGTGGGCACAGAGAGCTGAGTTAGTTTGGGCAGGAGGAGGTTTGGGATGATAGTGTTAAAGGCTGAGCTGAAGTCCACAAATAGGATCCTTACATAAGTCCCTGATTTAGTCAGATGCTGCAGGATGAAATGCAAACCCATGTTTACAGCATCATCCACAGACCTGTTTGCTCGGTAAGCAAACTGCAGGGGGTCCAGTAAGGGCCCGGTGATGTCCTTCAGATAAGCCAGAACCAGTTTTTCAAACGACTTCATGACAACAGACGTTAGCGGCACAGGTCTGTAGTCGTTAAGTCCTGTTATCTTGGTTTTTTTGGAACGGGGATGATGGTGGAGCGTTTGAAGCAGGCAGGGACTTCGCACAACGCTAGTGATTTATTGAAGATTAGTTGAAATATGGGGGCCAGCTGATCAGCACAGGTTTTCAGACAGGCTGGTGTCACACCGTCTGGGCCTTTTGCCTTTTTCCTTTTGTTCTTTTTGAAGACTTTGGGGACGTCGTCTTTGCTGATTTGTAAAGGAGGGGGAGGGGGGTTGTTGAAGGTGTAAATGGTATTTTTTCAAATCTACAATAGAACTCATTCAGTTCATCTGCCAGATGTTGATTGGCCACAGTGCTGGGGGATGGTGACTTGTAGCCAGTGATGTCCTTCAGACCTTTCCACACTGATAAAGAGTCATGGGAATAGAATTGGTTTCTTAATTTTTTTTAGAATAATTCCTCTTTGCCGCTTTGATCTCCTTTTCCAGTGTGTATTTGGCCTGTTTATACAAGACTTTGTCCCCATTCCTGTAAGCATCTTCTTTGGCCTGACGGAGCTGTCTGAGTTTTGCATTGAACCATGGTTTGTCATTGTTGTAGGTTAAATAAGTCCTGGTAGGAATGCACATATCTTCACAAAAACTGATGTATGAAGTTACAGTCTCTGTGAGCTCGTCCAGATTGGTGGCAGCAGCTTTAAAAACACTCCAATCAGTCCATTCGAAACAGGCCTGTAAGGCCTGCTCTGTTTTGGTGGTCCATCTTTTTACAGTCTTTACTACAGGTTTAGCAGATTTAAGTTTTTGCCTGTAGGTTGGTATAAGATGAACCAGGCAGTGATCGGAAATCCCAAAGCTGCCCGCGGGACAGAGTGATATGCATTCTTTATTGTGGTGTAGCAGTGATCCAATATATTACTGTCTCTGGTGGGACATGTAACATGCTGACTGTATTTTGGCAGTTCACGGAAGAGATTTGCTTTGTTAAAATCCCCAAGGATTATTAAAACCGGGTGTTTTTGTTCGATTTCTGTGATCTGGTCGACAAGTTTCTGTAAAGCCAGACTCACGTTCGCTTGCGGTGGAATGTAAACACTCACCAGAATGAACGAGCAAAACTCTCGCGGCGAATAGAACGGCTTGCAGTTTATGAAAAGCATTTCTAGATCATAACAGCACATTTTGGTTGATACTGTTACATCTGTACACCACCTTTCGTTGATGTAAAAGCACGTCCCGCAGCCACGTGAATGAATTATGAATTATCTTTCCATAAGGAATTCCATAAGGAATATTATTTGATTACTTTATGTATACTAAACTTTGCCAGCAAAAGTAACAAGTTAAAGTTTGGCAATTATAAACCATTGTTTCTCATTCTGAAATCAGAAGCAATACCTAAAATCTATTTGCAATCTTATAAACAAGAAAGCTGTTAAGTGTATTAATGTTTGAACACATTTGTTCAAATTTAAATAAAGTTTTTGGTCTTTATTTGAATTAGGACAATTTACTTAAATGTTACAGTTTTTGTTTGTTTACATTTTTTCTTTGGATAATCTATAAATGTTTTTTTTCCTGTATACAAAATAAAAGTTACTATTAATGCATTGATAATGAGCTACTTAAAAAAAGTAAAATTGTTTATTTTACAGATATTGTTAGTAATTTTACAGTTCTGCATACAATTTAAAATGTCTTACTGAGTATTTTTACTGTGCATTTTTGAGAATATATTTATAATAAGAAATATAAATAAAAAATAACATTTTTCTTTTTCTTTTTATAATATATTTATACATTTGAATGCATTTATCAACACAAAATGCATTTTCTTGCCCCAGAAGTACATTTAGAAATATATTTTGGTATATGAAATTTAAAACTAAATATATTTCCTATTTCAAAAATATATTTAATTGCTCTTCACTGTTTGCAACATATATTTAGCATGTATATTTTAAATATATTTACAGACAGTCTCGCATGAAAGTTTGGTGGTTTGATGGTTCAGTGGTGTTGAAATGGTCTTCCAGGTTTGAAAATGACCAAACACCAAAGATATTATTCTGACTCGGTGGTGGATGGCAGAGTTTCTCCTAGATGGAAAATAAAGATATGGCTGCAGTTGAGCCCCACACAAACAGCAACCAGAAAACAAAGATGAATAGCAGAAGTTGAGGATCTACAAGAGGGAGGTCACTGATGTTGTGAGGCCTTATAACTTCTATGGAAAGTTTAAAAACTCTTTGTGTTTGAACTGGATTGGGTGCTGATGCAAAATCTTTAGATTCAAAGAACACAAATATGTTGAACAAGTATCAACATATAATATACACTCTCATTTAAATCATCAAAATACGAATTCATAGATATCATGGTATAAGGTGAGGCTACATTAACTAATGTTCATTCTAATGTAGAATGTTGTCTAAGAGTAAGGAAAAGTCCCTTTTTATGGGCGTTATGTGTTTTTCTAATGGGGAAATGAAGTTACCTGCTCTGACCACATTCCTTTGAGTAATAAATCCATTGTAATCAGATTTGTCATTGCTTGCATTGTGGTGTTAGTTGCTCTTCAGGCATTTTCCCACATAATTAGCTTTTTGGGTAAGGGGATTTGCTGGATATTTCATTAAATGTAATGAAAAACTGTGTCTAATTTGTTCAAACATTACAGTGCTCAGTTTACATCAAATCAATGTCATGTCAAGTTTTTGATGTCACTTTGTTTTGCATATTTGACCTGGGGTTTTCTATGTCTATGTCTTTTCAATTTTGTATGTCAGTTGCTCACTGGGTTGTGCTTGGACCCTGATGATCGCTGCTTGAGGCTATATTTAGTGTGCTAATTAGGAATACACAGTTACAGAATATTTAAAAGTGTTGTCTCGATTCTTTTTGTAACTGTTCTGAGTAATTGTGTGAAACTGACATATGGTGGACATTATCTGTGATCTTTAGACTAGCAGACAAACCTGTTTTACAAACTTTACTCAAACACAGAAACAGGAAACAGGACTCACCTGAGTTTAAGGAAAGAGAAACTAAAGTGTAGTGCAGCTGTTGTGTGTATTCAAACAGTAAAATGGCTGAAGCCAGATTTTCCCAGGATGAGTTCATGTGTCCAGTGTGTCTGGATCTCCTGAAGGATCCAGTGACGATCCAGTGTGGACACAGTTACTGTAAGAGCTGTATTACAGGCTGCTGGGATCAGGAGGATAAGATGAGAGTCTACAGCTGCCCTCAGTGCAGACAAACCTTCAGTCCAAGACCTGCTTTAGCTAGAAACACCATGCTGGCTGAAGTGGTGGAGAAACTGAAGACGACTAAACTTCCTGCTGACTGTTACGCTGGAGCTGGAGATGTGCAGTGCGATGTCTGTACTGGAAGAAAATACAAAGCCATCAAGTCCTGTCTTGTGTGTCTGAACTCTTACTGTCAAACTCACCTTGAACAACATGAGAGTTTGTTTAAAGGAAAGAGACACAATTTGACTGAAGCCACTGGACGACTGCAGGAGATGATCTGCCATGAACATCAGAAACATCTAGAAATGTACTGTATCACTGACCAACAATGTATTTGTGTGTTGTGTACAAAATATGAACATAAAAACCACAACACTGTATCAGCTGCAGCACAGAGGACAGAAAAACAGGTATGAATTCGAACTGTTAACTCCAAAATAAATATTGTCATGATTTACTTGTCCAAGACTCATACAACTTCAGAAGTTTCAAACTCCAAAAAGGATATGAAGGTAGTAATAAATAATATATAAAATATCTGAAAGATAAATTTAAGTCATTATTAACAAACAAATCAAATCAAAACTTTTATCAGTTCATACAGAACCTCATGGTGACATGTAATCATGTGCAGGGTTGCCATGTTTTGTGGTGGGGTTTCTCTGGTGCTAAATATTACATTTTTGGGGTAAACATACTAATAAAGTGGGGGTGTATATATGCTTTTATCCATGTTTTATGATAGACTTGACTACAGATAACGTGCAACTACAGTAAAAAAGCTTATACTGTTCTAAAAACAATGATTTGCGACAATTGTTGGAATTAAGAAGGTTAAAATAAACATGAAACATACATAATCACTGTCATGCGGTGAATCTGACCAATCGAGAAACTGCTGTTACGTCATCAAAGCTCATGCAGACACTCTTGAGAAACTGCAGCGGCTAAGTTAGCTGGCTGGTCTCGAACTATCACAGTACTTTGATGCCACTTGTGACAGTCACGTGCCATCGGCGCCGTCTCAAATCTGAGAAAATTTCTAACCGTCATGCACTGCTTCAACTAGGCATGGGCCAGTATGAGATTTTGACGGTATGATAACCTTAGATAAAAATGCCACGGCATCACAGTATTTAGATCTCAGCTCTAAAATATGTTATTTTTAAATGTCTGGTTAAAAAGCAACAACTTTTTCAACTGAACACAATATATATATATATATATATATATTTTTTTTAAAGATTTATTTTTGGCATTTTTGCCTTTAATTGGATAGGACAGATCAAACTGACAGCAAGTGAAGCGGGAGAAAGAGAGGGGATGGGATCGGGAAAGGTCTGCGAGCCGGGACTCGAACTCGCGACGCCCGAAGTGCAACAGCACTGTATCTCGGCGCACTGCCCACTAGGCTACCGGCGCCAATATATTTTATTTTTAAGAAACATACAGAACATTTTGGAGCAGTAAACGTGTCAGGCTAAGTAATTAAAATTAATAATTGAAGACGTGGGCCAGGCATTGGGCCAGTTTTATTTTTTATATTTCATACATCCATTAATAATGGTGATGAAAAAATTGTCGCGCTGGTGGAAACAACACTTTTCGCTTCACTTTCGAGATCGGCTCGGACGGCGTTTAGTGTTTCAGCCAGCAGCAGTGCCTTCAGCGCAGCTGGAAGAGATCCGCCTTCAAGCGCACACAATAGACTGAAATTTGTCACAAAAATAAAAATGTGTCAGGGGAAATGGTTAGGAGATATTTAAATGATTTATTCAGTCAGTGTCACAAAGATCCTGACTCGCAATCTCCTATTTGAAAGCATATTTGGATGCATTACAAAAGAGTTTTTGTTTTTGATTTATTTAATTTTGTTAAGTAATAATTTTAAGCTTTCTCTCTCTCTCTCTCTCTCTCTCTCTATATATATTTTTATCATGTCTGTGAGGCATGTATTCGGTTAATTTTTGTGAAACTCGTTCAGCGCTCAATGATTGACAAAGACACCAGTGAGCCAGCAGTTTGTTTGTGTTTTAAATGTTGTGATTTTGAACAGATGTAATCACGTAAACAATGGCAGGAGGCTTAAAATATAGACGTGATACCAGCTAAATTTAATTATGGTACTAAATCGCAGAAACGTAGTACTTTAGTCTGCATGAGGGAGAAAACTAGTTGACGTTACCTAGTTAATTAGCCTTGTTATCTGCCTCGGTAGCAAGCCAAATCCTTTTTATTTCACACTTAAACGGCAGTGGGTCTCTGTCTTGATCGGGGGTGAGAGAGGGAGAAATGAAGGTGACATTTATATTTTATGTACGACCTGGAAATTTTTATTTAACATTCGGTGCTAAAACGTAATCTGTACGGAACACCGTGTACAGTACATGGTTAGTCTACATTACTGTAAAAATCCCATATTCCAGGGATTCACCTTTTTCGGCCATCCTACACAGGTGACTCTCACTGACTGCTCGCACCAACCGGAGTGGAGGCTGTGTGACTCGTCGCGCTTTTCACTACACACAACTATGGGGTTCGGCACTTTCCTCCTTTAATGACGTGTAAAAAAAAAAAATGCGCATACTGCAGGAATGGTATGACGGAAAATTTTAGCGTTTTTAAACCGTGATTTTCCAAACCACGGTTTACCTTGAAAACGGTTAGCGTCCCATGCCTAGCTTCAAGTCAGAATTTGATTGAGCTGCGCAGCACTGCGTTAAGTCAAACACACCTGTTGACATATAACTATTTGATTTGAGCTTCATTATTCAGAATATTTATTTATTGTGATCTTCAAGAGAAAATCTTGTCTGAATTACATGAGGCAGAGTAAACGATGACATAATTTAAAGTTTTGGGTAAATTATCTCTAAAATTGAAGTAATGCCAATACGTCAAAACCATGTTAGATCATTAGCCATTATGGCTCAGATCTTGGATTCATCTCAACTGTTGGCATGTGTTTTATGTAGTTTTATGTGACATTGTTCTCCAGAAAAAGCTGAATGAGACACAGAGGTTGTTCCAGCAGAGAATCCAGCAGAGAAAGAAAGATCTTCAGCAGCTGAGAGAGGCTGTGAAGTCTTATAAGGTGAGTCTGGTGAAGAGTCTCAGTTTGGACTTTTAGTCCCACTGAAGCTCACTGTGTGATTGTGATGTGTGTCTAACAGTACTCTGCACAGACAGCAGTGCAGGACAGTGAGAGGATCTTCACTGAACTCATCCACTCTATTGAGGAAAGCCGCTCTGAGGTCACGCAGATGATCAGAGATCAGGAAAAGGCTGCAGTGAGTCGAGCTGAAGGACGACTGGAGCGACTGAAGCAGGAGATCAATGATCTGAGGAGGAGAGATGTTGAGCTAGAACAGCTTTTGCACACACAGGATCACATCCAGTTCCTGCAGGTAACAGATGTACAGAACAAGAACATAGTAGACTGGATCCTGCTGTGACAGGAAATGAGTAGTGAAACATTTCAGAACACAACAGAATGAGCATTGACTGAAATTCTGGAATTCTCTGTGTTGTGTTAATATATAATCACTAGTCAGACTCTCATACTCATTTGAAAGAGATGCCACTTACTAATGGATATCAGCACTGGAAATCTCTTAGGAAACATTTGTCTGAACTCTTTCTTCTGGAAGACATATTTAGTTGTAAAGAAACATTAGTTACCAACCTAATTTATTTATTAATTTTTTTTAGTTTTTATTTTTTATCTTTATTTTTTATGTAATCAGTGGTCAATGAAAAAAAACTTGGTGCCAGTTTCCACCCATACAGGAGCAAGGACCACACCACAACCAAAACTGTTAAGAAATAGTTTTATTGCACAGAATGTTAGGGAAGAGGATGAAGGAGTAGGGGGAATATGATGGTCTGGTTGATCTGGGTGTCTGGAATTGATGGCCAAGAGAGACTTAGGGTTGGGGTATCGTCTCATTTACGTATGATTATGATTAGGACCCTATTAGTTGGGAAGAGCTGAGGTAAGCTTGAGCTTGACGGAGGTCTTTGAGATTATTGTGGATATAGGTGCGTAATGCTTGGGGTGACAGCACCCAAGGATCCTTATAGTCTCATCAGAGATTCAGCGTCTGGCTGCTGATTTTGCTGCCCCAATGCAGAAGGAATTAATTGAATAATGTTCAGGAGAGATGCTGGAGATATGGAGGATTTGATAGAAGTGCTTGCTAAACCAGAATCTTGTGTCCAGTTTTATGGTTTCTGTAAGGAAGAGCGGATCTTGGAGATGCTTGGCCTATGTATCTAGACTGGACATATTCAGAAAAGGATTGAATGTAGATGAAGTCAGAGCAAATTTTTAACATCGTAGGAAGCCTAAGAATGTTAGTAAGAACATGGACTCTTAAGTTTTGATCAGTCTCAGGATTTAGATGGCTAGTGAAAAGCATTTAGTGTTTAGGGCAGGTTCTTGTTTTTGTAAGCCTTTAATAAGCATGGATGTGTGACAATGAGTGATAGCAAGGCAATTGTTGCCAGTGGTTAGATTATAAAATTTGTTGATCCCTAAGTAGGGTTGCCCTGTTGAAAAATCCATCATATGCTAGTCAGGTATGTTTCGAAGCATGACTGCTGGTTTAAACTGGTCCTTAGCTGGTCATGAGCTGGTGTGCTGAGCCAGTTGCTTAGGACCAGCACAGTTGTTAAACACAGATTAAAGTGAGCCAGTGCAAAGGATATACCAGTTGGAAATAGAATTGAAAGTCAAGGTGTCCAAATCAGCCCATGAGAGGTAGGGTCCATTGGAGCACTGGATGAGGTGTTTGAGCTGTCGAGTTATCTGGCTGAAGAAGTCTGGACTGGGCTGCATGAGGTAGGGTCCCTTGGGGCACTGGATTAGGCATCTGGACTGTAGGAGTAGCTACTTGAGAATTATTAGGAAAAACAGGAGCCATATTGCTGTAAACAGCTAAAGGAAGGGTATTGGAATGGATGTTGGGATGAAAGGATGTTTGTGATTGGGGGTGATTGAGATCATCAGCTCAAAATGAGCTGATGATCTCAATCAGGTGTGTTAAATAAGGAAGACATGCAAAATGTGTCAGGATCCAGCCCTGACAGTCTTGTCTGTTTTGTCTTTGTTTAATGTTTCTTTGTTGGTCTTGTGTTTGAGCACATGGCTTTGTCTTTGTTTATGTTGGCCATGTGCTCCTCTTGTCCTGCCCCCTTGTTTCCCTTTATCACGCCCCCTTGTTTAGCCCTTGTCTTGTCCTCGTTTTGCTAATTAGGTTCACCTGTTCCTCATGTGCTTTTTCCCTTTATATTGTGCTGCCTTCCCTCATGTCTTTGCTGGTCCGTTGTGCTTTTTGTGCATTTTCATTGTTGTATCAAAGATATAAATCAATATTACATTTAGTGTTAGTCCTAGCTCTGTTTTGATTTATTTGATTTATTTGTTTCTAGTCGAGGCTCTAGTTTTTTGTAGTTGGTGTTTTTTTTTTGATTTTGTAGTTTTATCAATTTATTTTTTGCTCAAGGCATTTTTTGTTTGCTAGTTTAGATTACATTGTTTCTTGTTTTATTTCTGTTAGTTTATAGTAATAGTTAATTCATTAGTTTTTGTTTTTTCCTCAAGTAATTGGCTTGCCAGTTTTTATTTTGCTCTTGTCTCTGTTTCTCTCTTGTTGTATTGTCTTGTTTGTCTCTTGTTGGTTCCTGCCCTACACTGCTCCCTAATTGCTGACTCTGACCTGGCAACTGACTCAAAGGTTTCTGCTACATCTTCAAGTCTCTGGGCAAGCCACTGGATCCTTGAACTGCTGCTTTGCTTCCTCTGTTGCCTTAGTGTCTGGAGCTGCCTCGTCCGACCAGTTTGCTGTCCTGTTGTTTGTCCTGCCCTCTTGTTGGACTGTTCCTGCCTCACTTATCCTGTGCTGTGCTTTCTGTTAATAAATATCACTCCTTGCTCATATCTGCATTTGGGTCCTCATTCTGAAATTCGTGACAAAATGTGCAGAGCAGGGGTCCCCCCAGGACCAGGTTTGAGAATCACTGCTCTAACCTAACTGTAAATATAAAGGAAAAGATTTTCAGTTTTTACATGCCCTAACTAAACTACACTAACAAACCCAACACTTACAAGTGTGGCACTCTCTTCTAACCTGGTGTACCTGCGAGTTGCACCATGTAGGTCACATCACATCTTGTCTGTCCTCTTTTCCCTTGGATGTACTGTTTTCTGTTTAAATTACTCTTTTCTGTAGGGTTTCCAGTCTCTCTCAGCACCTCCTGAATCTACAGATGTAAATGTCAGTCCCTTCATTTCTCCCTTCTCTTTTGATGGCCTAAAAGATTCTGTCCATCAGCTGAAAGACAAACTGGAAGATTTCTGCAAAGAGGAGCTCAAGAAATTCTCAAACAGAGGTAAAGTCCTGGAGATTCATATGCTCTCAGAAATTAGTCCAACATCTCATATTATTTAGAACATCATATTAGAAATGTCTAGGAATGGATATTAGGAATGAATGCAGGATCATTTTCTCTTGACATGAGAATCACACTGTTCATATCTGTTGATTTCCACAGTCACATTCACCAATATTATCTGGACCAGAAACGACTTCCTGCAATGTAAGTCACTAAGAAAACAAGCAGAAAAACTAAGTGCATTTATGAACATCCTGTACAAGGTGAAAGAAAACTTGAAAGAGGAGTTTTACAAATTGTAAATGAGGATTTGCACAGGATATCTGGTCAGCTGTATTAAGACTCCGATGATACACTTAACATGAAAAGATGAAGCAGATTCATAATTCCTGATTCTGTTATTTTGATCTCCATCAGATTCCCATCAGCTCACTCTGGATCTGAACACAGTGAATAAATATCTTCGTCTCTCTGAGAGGAACAAATTAATTACTGACACAGAGCAGCCGTATACTGATCATCCAGACAGATTTGATGTGTTTCAGTTGTTGTGTAGAGACAGTGTGTGTGGACGCTGTTACTGGGAGATTGAGTGGAGTGGAGATTATGGTGTCTACATATCAGTGTCATATAAGAGCATCAGCAGGAAGGGATGGGGTGATGAGTGTGTGTTTGGATCTAATGATCAGTCCTGGAGTTTGTCCTGCTCTCCCTCCAGATACTCATTCAGACACAATAACATAGAGACTGAACTCCCTATAAAGTCCATCAGCAGAAGAATAGGAGTGTATGTGGATCACAGTGCAGGAACTCTGTCCTTCTACAGCGTCTCTGACACAATGAGCCTCATCCACACAGTCCAGACCACATTCACTCAGCCGCTCTATCCTGGGTTTGGAGCTTGTTATTATGGATCATCAGTGAAACTGTGTTGATGAATCAGAATAGATTGATGAGAGATTCTACCCATAATGCTGTGAGCTGCATGATAAATCACTAACAGTGAGATGTTATAAAGTCTCTTATTTTCTCTTCATTACATTAATACTCCAGTCGAACGGAAATGTCAGAATAAATGTATGCATGTGTGAGACGTACTGAGTGACAAATTGTATCTGTTTTGATGGAAATCACAGTCACTACATTTACTATAACGTCGCAACAACCCTTTTTGTTATTACTATCAAAAGAGAGTGAACTAACTCCAATAATCTGAAAGTAACCCAATGTTAATTCATCTAATAACTACACGCATCATAAACCCGCCTTTTAAGTACCAGACATGGGTGTCTTGTCAAAAAATATTTTTAATATGACTGAATTTGTGTTTAATGTGATCACAATTTAATAAAAAAACTGTAAATTATAATTTATAGTCCACTATTTAAACAATGGGTAAATTATATATGGAATGTAAGCAAAAAGCATTTACATTATCACTGATTTAAGTCTAGCGCAAGTTTATGCATAGTCAAAAAATTCCCATTACAATCAATGAAGCTGTTACATTGTTTGTACATCTGCATTTTGTTGTCATTCACCAGTTGAACTATTGTGTCTGAAAGCCCAGGCTCAGACTGGGAGGATGGAGCCTTCTGGTGACTTGTACCAGTCGCCATAATGGAGCGTTTTGGCAGGAAATGGCACATGGATTGGGATGGCAAAATTTATCCACAGCAGGATCAAACAGGCCCGTGAGAGAGACTGGGGAGTTGAGGAAGGCAATCTTGTCAGTGTCCTTGATCTCCATTATTTTCAGCCATGGCCTTGCCAACCAGGTCAGTTGCTGTTCAGCTCTCTGAAGGCATCAGTGTGTCTCTTTAGCTCTCTACCTCCAGAAGCTCGGCTTCAACTGTCTCTTTCTTTAATATATCTAATAAAACTAAAGACTTCAGAGATATACACTATATAGGTCAGGGTTCCTCAAATCTTGCCCTAGAGGGTCAATGCGCTTCAGAGTTTAGCCCCAACCCTGATCAAACTCACCTACCTGTGATTTTCTAATGATCCTAAATACACTGATTAGCATGCTCAGGTATATTTTTGATTAGGGTTAGATCTAAACTTTTCAGGAAAGTGGATCTCGTGGGCCAGATTTGAGGATCCCTGATATAGGTACTCAAGATTAACTGGAGATTGACTGTGTGTTATGTTCCCTTTAAGACTGAGATTATGTCTCTTAATGTCTCTTTTTAATGTTCCAGGACAGAAGGAACAGTCAGTAAATGAAGATAGAATGGTAATTTTTGTTTGCACTATGCCTGATGTTCAGAGAAAAACTCATTGAGGAATTGCTGGATTAGTGCTTCCAGACTTACATTTACATTTACATTTACATTTAGTCATTTAGCAGATGCTTTTATCCAAAGCGACTTATAATAGAAGCAATCAGAGCAACAAGAGAGCGACAGTGTACAAGTGCTGTGGCAAATTTCAGTTAGATAAACACGATAAGTCTTGCAAGGTTTTTTTTTTTTTTTTTTTATATAAATATAGAAAACTGAAAAGAGTAGGAAAGAGCTAGTGTCAATTGGTCAAGTTCTGCCGAAAAAGATGGGTTTTCAGACGTTTTTTGAAGATGGCCAATGACTCAGCTGATCGAATTGAGATGGGTAGGTCATTCCACCAGCTGGGAACAGTCCACAAAAAGGTACGTGAAAGTGATTTTGAGCCTCTTTGGGATGGCACCACAAGGCGTCGTTCATTTGCAGAACGCAAGCTTCTGGAGGGGACATAAGGTTGGATTAGACAGTTTAGGTATTCTGGTGCAATACCAGTGGTTGTCTTGTAGGCAAGCACCAGTACCTTGAATTTGATGCGAGCAGCTACTGGCAGCCAATGCAGTCTGATGAAGAGAGGTGTGACATGGGCTTTCTTTGGCTCATTAAAGACCACTCTTGCTGCTGCATTCTGAATCATCTGCAAAGGCTTGGAAGTGCATGCAGGAAGGCCCGCCAAGAGTGCATTACAATAGTCCAGTCTGGAGAGGACAAGAGCTTGGACAAGAAGTTGTGTAGCCTGCTCTGATAGGAAGGATCTGATCTTCCTAATGTTGTACAAGGCAAATCTGCAGGATCGAGCTGTAGCAGCAATATGGTCTGTGAAGGTTAACTGGTTGTCCATCACAACTCCAAGATTCCTGGCTGTCCTAGAGGAAGTTATGGTTGACGAATTTAGCTGTATAGAGAAGTTGTGATGAAGCGCGGGGTTGGCTGAGATCACAATCAGTTCAGTCTTAGCAAGATTGAGCTGAAGATGGTGTTCTTTCATCCAGCCAGAGATGTCGGTCAGACAAGCTGCGATGCGAGCAGGAACCGTGGGGTCATCTGGATGGAAGGAGAAGTAGAGTTGCGTGTCATCAGCATAGCAGTGATAGGAAAAATGACATGTAGATGGAGAAGAGCAGTGGTCCAAGCACTGAGCCTTGAGGAACTCCAGTAGCAAGAAGTTGTGACTCAGAAACTTCACTCCTCCAAGCCACCTTGAAGGACCTACCTGAGAGGTAAGACTTGAACCATTGGAGTGTGGTTCCTGAGATGCCCATCTTCATGAGGGTGGACAGGAGGATCTGGTGGTTGACTGTGTCAAATGCAGCAGACAGATCCAGTAAAATGAGTACTGAGGATTTGGATGCTGCTCTTGCCAATCTTAGGGCTTCAGTGACTGAGAGCAGGGCAGTCTCAGTTGAGTGGCCACTTTTGAAGCCAGACTGGTTTATGTCCAGGAGATGGTTCTGTGCAAGAAAGATAGAGAGTTGGTTGAATACTACTCGCTCAAGTGTCTTAGCGATGAATGGGAGAAGGGATACTGGTCTGTAGTTTTCTAAAAGTGCTGGATTTAGAGTGGGTTTCTTAAGCAGTGGTATGACCCGAGCCTGCTTAAATGCTGTAGGAAATGTGCCAGTGTGGAGCGAGGTGTCTATGATGTGAGTAAGTGCTGGTATAACAGAGGTAGAAATGGCTTGGAGAATGTGAGTGGGGATAGGATCAAGCGGACAGGTAGTAGGATGATTGGAAATAATAAGTTTGGAGACGTCAGTCTCCATGAGTGGAGAGAAAGAGGAGAGAGTGTGAGTATTTGCTGTTGTGAAATTTGTATCAGTATGTGGTGTGGAAAATTGGTCGCTAATTGTTCTTGTCTTATTAATGAAAAATGTTGCAAAGTCATCAGCTGTAAGAGTTGATGTAGGAGGGGGAGGAGGAGGACAAAGGAGAGAAGAGAATGTTTTAAAAAGTGTGCGAGAATCGGGACAATTATTAATTTTGTTGTGGTAGTATGTTGATTTAGCAGTGGAGACATCTGCAGAGAACGGAGAGAAGTGACTGATACGCACTAAGGTCATTAGGGTTGTGTGATTTGCGCCACTTCCGCTCTGCAGCCCTGAGTCTAGAACGATGTTCACGGAGAACATCGGACAGCCAGGGAGCAGCGGGTGTGGCGCGTGCTGGTCTGGATAAGAGAGGGCAGAAGTTGTCTAGACAGGCTGATAAAGTGGAGCAAAGAGTGTCAGTAGCAGTGTTAGTGTCCACAGTGCTGAGAACTGAGAGGGTGGAGGAAGTGCGGATGAAACCATAGACGACAGATAGGAGATAGAAAGTGTGCGTAGATTACGTCTAAAGGTGACTTGCGGTGGAGTGCGTGTTGTGTCTGTAGCCAATGTGAAGTCAGAGGTGATAAGGAAGTGGTCTGAAGTGTGCAGCGGAGTAACCAGAGTGTTGGCAGTTGAACAGTAGCGAGTGTAGATAAGGTCCAATTGGTTACCTGATTTGTGAGTAGCTGTGGTAGATACTCGCATGAGGTCAAATGAAGTAAGAAGAGTATTGAAGTCTGTAGCTTGGAGTTTTTCTAGATGGATGTTGAAGTCTCCAAGTAGTACCAGAGGAGTACCATCCTCCGGGAAGTGTGAGAGTAGCATGTCCAACTCCTCCAAGAAGTTACCAAGTTGACCTGGTGGACGATAAACAACTACAAGGTGGATTTTAACAGGGTGCATAACAGTAATTGCATGGGATTCAAATGATGTGTTGTTGGTGAAAGATGATAGAGGACTGAATTTCCAATCATTTGAAATGAGTAGACCAGTACCTCCACCCCTCCCAGTTTGGCGAGGGGTGTGTGAAAAAGTGTACATATTGGATAGGGCAGCCGGAGTGGCCGTGTCCTCAGGTTTAATCCAAGTCTCAGTTAGGGCCAAAAAGCTGAGACATGAATGATTAGCAATTGAGGAGATAAATTCAGCTTTATTTACTGCAGACTGGCAGTTCCAGAGCCCAATTGAAACAGAGATTGAATTAGATGTAGAGGATATAGAGACATTGCTCAGATTATTAGGGTTGCGCTGCCTCCAGTGTAAAGTGCGTGAGTTGCGAGTGTTAGTAGTAATAGTAGGGATTTGTAAACACATAGTGAGTATAAGGGATTTAATCAGTTATAAGAAAGAGTAGGCGGTATAAAAGTAAAGAAAGGGGAAAGTGATACTCAAGTGCCTTGTCGGTGTCCTTGCTCGGTGGAGTCGAGCAAGGTAGAGTCGATGGTCTTTACGCTCGTCGGTCTTCACGCGAGGAGGACTTCACACGAGGGCTGCCGCGGTGTAATAACCACTTATATATTCTGACACGTCAATTGAATTCAGCAGGCCACGCCTTGCTAGTTGGCTAACCGAAACTACAAAACTTACACGAGACCCACGAGAACAAACGTGACTTGAGCGAGTGGTTCACACGGTAAACAAAGTAAGCAAAACAAATATCTCCTAGCAACAACAATCGCGTTAAAATCTAATGAGTAAAAAAGACAAAACACTTACAGACTGCTGTTCCTTCTGCTGTTCTGTTGCTATGACTGGTACTACTTGCAAATCGGTAAATAAGTACTCCAGCTGGCTTTGGCCACGCCTTGCTAGTTGGCTAACCGAAACTACAAAACTACACGAGACCCACGAGAACAAACGTGACTTGAGCGAGTGGTTCACATGGTAAACAAAGTAAGCAAAACAAATATCTCCTAGCAACAACAATCGCGTTAAAATCTAATGAGTAAAAAAGACAAAACACTTACAGACTGCTGTTCCTTCTGCTGTTCTGTTGCTATGACTGGTACTACTTGCAAATCGGTAAATAAGTACTCCAGCTGGCTTTGGCCACGCCTTGCTAGTTGGCTAACCGAAACTACAAAACTACACGAGACCCACGAGAACAAACGTGACTTGAGCGAGTGGTTCACACGGTAAACAAAGTAAGCAAAGCAAATATCTCCTAGCAACAACAATCGCGTTAAAATCTAATGAGTAAAAAAGACAAAACACTTACAGACTGCTGTTCCTTCTGCTTTCCTCCGTCCCCTCCTAAGGACACTCGCCACTTGCAAAGGCACTTAAACTTATGAGACATGTGACTGTCAATCCATTACTTTTCTGGATTGCTCCAGGCCTGACATCATGTATTTGTATATGAAATATAAAGTTGTTCAGTGAGGCAACATCAGCATCTATAACGTTTTATCTTTTTAAGCATTATCAACTCTGGATGCTGTATAGTAAAGCACAAAGTGTCTTCTTTCCAAAGACACACAAATTGTGTATGTAGACCAAATTATTTTGCAACTGTTACTATTTTAGTTTGGGAAGGTCATTTCTGAGAATGTGCCTCAGACGGGGGACGGAGAAATGGACCAGACATAGTCTCAGAAAAATGGTTGCAGAAATCTACGTTTTTATGCTAGCTTCTTCAAATTTGAAATATAAACTCATGAGGTGTGAATTTCAATCCATTCCTTTTCTGGATTGCTCCAGGCCTGATTTCATGTATTTATATATGAAATATAAAGTTGTTCAGTGTGGTACAGTGTTTTTCAAGGCACTTTAGTATCTATAACTTTTTATGTTTTTGAGAATTATCAACTCTAATAGTTTAGTGTCATGATGGAGAGATTAGTTTGTGCCATGCTGTTAGTTTGGTGGGGGTAGCAAACACGTTCTCCCTGCTTATGAATCGGTGACATGGCTTGGTCCATTGAGCCGCACTGGTGACAGGTCAGTGTTTGGCTTCCAATATGTATGGCTGAAAACTGGTTCTCTCTCTCTTAGGCCGGTTTCACACTGCACGCGTAAGCAGAGCATATTTTTATGTTAACATAAACAACTTGTTAACAAATGAGAGCATTCACACAACCCACAGTGGCGGCGTGGCAGCGTGTAGCAGGAGCAGAGCAGAAGCGTCAGTGCTGCGATCGTTTCGGCACGAGTCTATTTTTGCTGTACTGCTGACACCTGGATACAGTGGCAATGATTATGGCCAAAATACACATGGAGTAATACGAAAAAGTAGCAATTTTACCCCAGAAGTACATTGACAATATCTACTGAGTTGTAAATACAGTATGACGCAAGTTCATTTAAAAAAATAAGAAAATATGTGTGTGTGTGTGTGTGTGTGTGTGTGTGTGTGTGTGTGTATAATATTGTGGAGTCAGTTCACCCACCCTGGAGGTTGACCTTTTAGATCATAAAGGACCCCCCAAAAAAAACATACAAAACGGACACCACAAAGTCTGGCAAAGCTCTTAAGAGAATCTACATGTCACCGGTCCGTCTGACTTAAAGACTCTAAAGGGTGCACTCTTGACATCTGTGTAAATTAGGTCTCCTCCTGACCACATGGCTAAGAGGAAGCACATTCCTCCTGTCAAGCTTCAAAGAACCTGTGGGGGGGAGATGAGGTTTGACAAATACCAGAGGACGTAGGGATTGAGGAGCTGAAGGGAAACCTTAAGCCAAAAAGGAATTCCTATTCTCCCTCTGTTAGTCAGGAAAAAGCTTAAAACTGTACAAATATATGCATACCCTTGCTGTAGGTTAGTCTTTATGTTACTGTACTTCAATTATAATGTCAGGGATAGACGTATTAAATTGTATCCTGCTTTTATCTACCTTTCGGTATAAAACTACAGGTAAAAGTGTGTACTATCCCATGTTTCATATCTAAATGTTTCTCTTTTAATCTCCTAAATGATGGTGTAAATCCCAGTCAGGTGTCTCATAACACTGTCGTGGTATTGTAGTCTAAAACTATGTCCAATTTCTAAAACAATTCCTCACAGGCGGTCAGTAAATGCAAACGAGACACAAACAGGGACAAAGAAACATATTTTCGCACCAGGATCGGCTCATTTTCATTGGGTCACTGACCTCCTGGGGGAGGAACGCTCAGGAGTTTAAAACACGCGTTCACAAGCAAACCTGCTTTTTTGAAGCTAGGGGATCAAGTTGCTGAACCTTCCCGTGGCGTGGCGCATCACGCGCCCCGGGCACCAAACTCGAGGCTTAAAGTGCTGACTCCAAGACCCAAACTTCTCCGCGCGCGTTCGCCTCAAGACCGGTCTTTACCTTTACCCTTCTGCAGTTTGCTTCGGCTAAATTCGGACAATTTCGTCAGCCCCTCGGGATTATGAAATCTGGTGGATGCCCACGATTGCTGCGAAACCAACAGGACACGGACCTTTCTTTAAAGCGCGTCAACCGGGACTTGATACACACACACATCGCCCTACTCAAGTATCTGATCTAAGTTTAAATAGCTGCGCTTAAGCGTTGCCCCTTTTAATTAAGGTGAAAAAGTCCAATGGTTCGTGCAGATGTGAATAGCTGATTTAAAACTGCAACTCTCTCTCTCTCTCTCTCTCTCCTGCACCTTTCCCACTCTCCCTCACTTTGTTTTATGTGTTGTTTGTTTGGTGTTTGTTATTTGTTAGTTAGTGTTGATTTCCCCCTTGTTCGTACTCAATAAACCCGCATCTTTGAATTCACATATGAATTTGTTACTGTGTTCCTTGCTCACAAATATCACGTCACTTAAACTGCTTTGATTTTGTTACAAAACCGATCCAGTCCTGTAACTTAGCCAATTACGGTGGGAAAGATTAATTTTCAAGGCTATGAAGTTGATTTTTCTTAGAGTTAGAATAAAAGCTGGACGAGGGCATTAGTTCGGTTTATTGACTCGCCTGCATCAGATAAGTGTATAAAGTATGTGTAATTAATAACCATTAATCATACATATTTTATTGTGCTTAAATTAATAACTTACATTATATATATATTCAGCAAAACTTGCAGTATAAATTTAAACTTGTATTGGTAGTTCGGCCCAAAAAAAAAAAAAAAAAAAAAAAAAAATATATATATATATATATATATATACACTTTTTTTTTTTTTTTTTTTTTTATATTACACACAAGTAATAATGTTTTTGGTACCAATATAAGAATACCATACATTTTTCATTAATGCACAGCAAAATCCCCAGTGTTAATTTAACACTCTGAGTGTGGACACATATAGACACTGGCACATGGACACTGACACTTAAAAAAAAAAAAAAAATTATATATATATATATATATATATATATATATATATATATATAGTGACAAGCATCCAGAGAGATCATCAGCGTCACCCTGGAAAAAAATGAGACACACCTGCACACCACCCTCAAAGGCTGATCGGCCCCAGCATCAGAAACCGGCTACATAAGCCATGTGGAACTTGCCAGAAGCTGAGATTTGACATGAATTAACAGGTACCCCTCAGATCATCCATGGAACAGATGGCCTGTGTCGCTGATGACACGCTATTTGTGAATTGACAATCAAACATACAAACAGAAAGGTTTATAATGACAGAAACCAGCCGCAAAGCTCAAAGGTCTTCACAGCATGACCTCCAGACACTCTGGTCACCCAGACCCCTCCTTTCTGCATTCTACTAAACTGTGGACGGCTATTCAGAATACACGAACTCTTAAAACAGACTATTTCTACCACAATTAGAGTAACAGTACCGAGGAATAGGATGTTCTTTACTTTTCGATATGTGTGGTGTGTTTTGTGTAATTGAGTGTATGTGTATGAGTGAATATTTTCCGCTTTTATGTGTTTGCATTATATTTCCTTTAGTAGATAAGGCTACAAAATGTATTTGACTGTATGCAAGATATCTGATGTTTGGTGTTGACCAGAAGCTTGTTTTATTTCCAATATGTTTATATGAATGAGAAGTTACTATTGGTTACAATACTTGCATCACAAAAGTTTATTGAAGTTATTGACAAAACTCTTATGCAAGGAGAAACAGCCTGGAGCCAGTTTGCACCAACACTTCCAGGTTAAATTAAGCAGTAAGCATCATGTGACATTCAATTTAAATAAACTTGACACAATGATACACAATTTAAATTGTGAAGTCATAAAAATACAAAAATATGAATAATAATCTCCCTAAAAAAAATCACAAATACATCATGAACCATAACTGACGCATCAGTGTCAGCTACACTCATAAAGATGGAGAGGGATACAGACATTTATTAAAGCATTTTCAAGTGTCAAGAACTGCAGTGAGATGCATTATCAAGCAGTTTAAAGAGACCAACACAGTGGAGAACAAGACGGGCAGAGGCAGGAAGCGAAAGATTAAAAAAAAATCGGAAAGAAAACTAGTGAGAGAGGTTTCTAAAGACCCTAGAACAACTGCCAAGACACTAGCCAAGTCTGGAATTGATGTCTGTGGGGCACACTAAAGTCCAGAGTTTGTGCCGGAAGACCAACAAATCTGGAGAAGCTTGAGCGATTTGCTAAGAATGGGCTGTCATTCCTCAGGAGATTTGCTCGAAACTTTTTGAGAACTACAGCAAACGACTAAATGCTGTTAAGCAAAAAGGAATACACTATTGACTATTAACATCAGAGGGCTAATCATTTTGACCAGTAGACTTTTTAAAATTCTTGTTTATACATTTATTTCTATTTGGATTACAAACCCTAAAAGCTTCCTGAATAAAGTATTATGTTTAAAAATGCTGTGTTGATAAAATCAGCTTTCAACACTTGGGAGTTATTTGAAAAAAAAAAGAAATATTTTATTAGGGGCTAATAATTTTGTCTTCAACTATATATAATATATATATATAAAATGTCACGAATCATGCCACTGTGGCTCCCTCCTTTCACCACTAGAGGGAGCCATCACTGAGACTCAGGACTGTATCACTGACTCCATTTCCCACCTCATTACACCCGGACTATAAATAGACCCACATTACACACAGTTCTCTGTGAAGCCTTGATTTGCCCTGGCTGTCAATTCCGAGGGTTATTTCCCTGTCTGTAGTTTTCCCTGATTCCTGTTTCCCCCATTCCTGATTGTTATCTGCCTGCCTACCGACCTCCTTGCTTGTCTATTGGATTACACTAGCCGCCCACCTTGATCCCTTGCTTAGACACTGACGATTCTCTGTTTCATCTACGTTGTTCCTGTTTGCTCCCCTTTGACCTGTTGTACCACGCTTATTGTTATTAATAAAGTTGCACATGGATCTCCACTCCGCTGACTCCTTTGTTACACACACACACACACACACACACATATATATATATCAACACTTGACCTGTGACTGTGTGACAGTGACCTGGCCACTGTTCTAGAAAAGGAATGGCTCAAAATCCCTCTGGCTACTGTGCATGACATGTATTTGTCAATCCCAAAACCAAATGATGCTGTATTGGCCACAAAAGGAGGCCCAACACCATACTAATTGTGGTCTAAAACCAAGTGTTTCAGTTTCACTGTCCAACCCCTCTCCCTCTGTCTCTCTCTCTGCGTGTTGCATGTTGGGAGTCTGGGTGAGGAGAACTGAGTGCGCTTCAGAGAGTAATTGTGAAATAGCTGTTTTTCCTCCCACTTTTTTCTTATGTTTCTTTTCTTTTTGTTTTTCTTCCCCCTCGTTATCTTAGTTTAATTTAAAATAAGAATATGTTTCTATTGTGTGCCCATGGAAATTTAGACACCGAGATGGTGTCTATTCCTGGGAAAACGCCACCTAATCTATCACTCCGAAATGGGTGCAGCTGTGTCCCAGAGTCTGGCGAGACGGTAGAGGAGCTACTTGTAGTTGTGGGAGAGCAAGTAGGGTTTGACAACATCGTTTCAGCTTCGCGAATGAACAAAGCGGTTGTTGTTTTTTTTAAAACTAAGGCACTGATTAATCAGTTAACTGTAAGCGGAATATGGGTTAGGAAAATGTTTGTCCCAGTTACTCCACTATCTGCTCCAGCAACAAAAATTAAGATTTCGAATGTACCACTTTTTATCAGTAATGATGTCATTACGAAAGAGTTGCAAAGATTTGGAAAAATAGCAAGCCCAGTGAGAATGATGCCTTTAGGTTGTAAAAATATTGCACTTAAACACATCACTTCTTTCTGCCACCAAGTCTTTATGTTTTTGAATTCGCCGGAGCGTACTTTAGAAGTTTCGTTCCGAGTTAATCAAGGAGAAAACATCTCGGGTTACATATGTAACCATGGTTCCCTGAGATAGGGGCACTGCGTCCTCTAGGGGAACGCCGTCAGTGTGACTCGTGTCTGACGTATACATATAAAAATACAAGCAGTGGCTGGCGACAGCCTATGACGTCACTTACGGCGCGACTCGTCGCTGCCGGTGCGTCACTACCGGAGCGGCCATAGTATAAAAGGACGCTGGTAGAACACAACATTCGCTTTTTCGCCTAGGAAGTCTAGGCTTGTCTGTCATGCAGGAGCTATCACTGGCTCTGCAAGGGTCTGTTCCTTCAGGAACCGATCTACAGAGCACATAGCAGCATCCTGTTCAAGGAGACATAGGTAGAGTGGTGCCCAAGGGGACCAGGTCTTAACTGACTGAAGAATGGGAATGAAGTCTAGCGCGTAGCCCATACCATACAGGATCATGGAAAGACCGTTACTTAGTGGATTAACCCTAGGAGTGTCTCGACAGGTCCTAGGTAGCAGCTGTCCAAGAGGTATCAAAGAGGATACACAACCGGAGCGGGGCCCAAGGTGACCGGAGCGGGGCCCAAGGTGACCGGTGTGCGACCGACTCTAAACATGGGAACGAAGTGAGCGCGTAACCCATACCATTCAGGATTTGAGAAAAGTGCCCAGAGATTTGCATGTGAACTTACCACTGTGTGGATTTTGGAAAAGTGCCCATAAACCTGCATGGGCACTTACCACTCATGTGGATTTTAGAAAGTGCCCAGAGATGAACGTGAGCACTTACCATAACCACATACCCAAATCAGAAGCCATGGATGAACAAGGAGGTGCGCCTCCTGCTGAAGGCACGCAACACAGCCTTCAGATCAGGAGATGCACAGGCCTACAGCACATCCAGGGCAGATCTGAAGAGGGGCATCAAAAAGGCCAAGCACTGCTACAAGCTAAAGATAGAGGATCACTTTTCCAACTCTGACCCTCGACGCATGTGGCAGGGCATCCAGGCCATCAGTGACTACAAACCCAGCCATTCCACCCCAACAGACACAAATGCCTCTTTCCTGAACGAGCTCAATGACTTTTATGCTCGCTTTGAGAGAGACAATAGAGGATCTGCCACCAAGCTTACATCTACAAATAATCACCAGTCCATCACACTGACCTCCACAGATGTGTATACTGCACTGAGCCGGATCAACACGCGCAAGGCTGCTGGACCAGACGGCATCCCTGGACGCGTACTTAGGGCATGTGCGGAGCAGCTTGCTGGGGTTTTTACAGACATTTTTAACATGTCCCTCGCTCAAGCGGCTGTGCCTACTTGCTTTAAATCCACCTCCATTGTGCCAGTGCCAAAACACTCTAAACCATCATGCCTGAATGACTACCGTCCTGTAGCACTCACACCCATCATCATGAAGTGCTTTGAACGGCTGGTCCTGGAACACCTGAAAAACTGTCTCCCGTCTACACTGGACCCACTCCAGTTTGCATACCGGACCAATAGGAGCACAGAGGATGCAGTCTCCATAGCATTGCACTCTGTACTCACACACTTGGACAATAAGAACACTCATGCACGTATACTGTTTGTCGACTTCAGCTCGGCATTCAACACCGTCATCCCCTCCAAGCTAATCACTAAACTTGGAGATCTGGGCATTAACACCTCACTCTGCAATTGGATTATGGACTTTCTGACCAACAGACCTCAGCATGTTAGGTCAGGCCTCACTTGCTCTACCACCATCATGCTCAACACTGGCGTACCACAAGGCTGTGTGCTGAGCCCTTTCCTCTACTCCCTCTTCACCCACGACTGCAGAGCTTTGAATGGATCAAACACCATCATCAAGTTTGCAGACGATACTACGGTGATTGGTCTCATCAGCAACAACGATGAGACTGCCTACAGGGAGGAGGTCCAGCACTTGGCCACATGGTGCACAGAAAATAACCTGCTCCTTAACACCACCAAAACTAAGGAGCTGATTATAGACTTCAGGAAGGAGAGAGGAAGCACACATGATTCCATCCAGATTAACGGGATGGCTGTTGAGCGTGTCTCCTGCTTCAAGTTCCTGGGGACCCACATCTCAGAAGACCTGTCCTGGACCACCAACACCTCCAGCCTGGTCAAGAAGGCCCATCAGCGACTCTTCTTCTTGAGGACACTGAAGAAAAATCAGATGTCCCCAGCCATCCTGGTGAACTTTTACCGCTGCACAATAGAGAGCATACTAACCAACTGTGTCACAGTCTGGTATGGAAGCTGCTCTGTTGCGGAGCAAAAAGCACTGCAGCGGGTGGTGAAAACTGCCCAACGCATCACTGGGACTCCACTCCCTGCCATCAAAGACTTGCAGAGGAAAAACTGCCTGCGTCGTGCACGCAGTATTCTTAAGGACTCCTCTCAACCCGCCCACAGACTGTTTTCTCTCCTGCCTTCCGGCAGGCGCTTCAGGAGCCTCCGGACTAGAACCAGCAGACTGAGGAACAGCTTCTTTCCTAGAACTGTCTCCTTACTGAACTCTGCCCCTCATTGATTCCACTGCATCTCCTTCACACCTTCACTTCCCTCATCCTCCTCATACCTCTTTAAATCAACCATAACCTTTGTATTTGCACTATTAACTTGTATTTGCACTACATGATCACTCATATGCACTAAGGGACTTTAAAACCACTATTCTAATGCTCATTTGCACTACCTGTCTGTCTTCACTCTCAATCATTGTATAATTGCAGCATATATTATACTGCAATTCACTACTCAATCCACTGCACTGATACCTCGGATGAACATCTGATCAAAATTTCACCTGCAGTATTTAATATTCTATTCAGTATTTAATATACACTGCACTTCATTGCACATTTTACTACATTGTAAATATCCCATCTGTAAATATCCCATCTGTAATTCCTGCCTATAGTACATAACCATCTGTATATTATGTTCATAGTATGTATCCCTCTGTAATTATTACCATAGAACGCTTTATCTACATTTAAATTATTTAACTTATATCCTGCACTTTACTTCTTATTGCACTTCTGGTTAGACCTAAACTGCATTTCGTTGCATTGTACTTGTACATGTGTAATGACAATAAAGTTGAATCTAATCTAATCTAATCTAACATGGATTTCAAAAGTGGTGTGCCAGAGAGGTCACACTCAATAAGGCTCCTGCTCAGTGAAACAGGCAACCCGCAAGATGCCAGTCACCTGGAAGCTGTAGGAGCTAAAACTAGGGCAGAGAAAGAGGAGATGGTTAGGGACAGGTTCCTAAGTCCTGAGAGACAGGGGGAACACCTGAACCGTCAAGGATGGCTAGCTCTTGAGAAACCTCTCTGCAGAGAGGGGCGTGAAGCCATGCCCTACCAAAGAGACCTGAAATGGATCAAACATCCTACTTGATGTGACTGCATAGAGGCAGCTTCCCCTGCCCTCAGGCTGTAGGGGATAGAGATCCAAGGGACATTAGCTACAACCCATACCAATGTGGATTATGCTTTCTGCCTCGATAGAAGCATGGGCCCTGACTAGACCGGGCCGATAGACTGCAAGCAGAGGCCTGGGAGGATATTGCTCCTCGGAGCTAATACTTCAGAAGGGGTATCCACAGAAAAAAAACCTCACAGTCAGACCCACTCCGCGAAGAGGTAATATAAATTCACTAGGGTGAGGCTTGGGGAGGACCACTCTATTCCTACTCAAGAGGGGGGCCCTTCACCCGAATACATGAAATGGGGTAGATAGCTAGAATGGGAAGCCCCTCAGGGCAGGTCCTAGTGACGAGCCTCTAAAGCAGGGAGATATCCAGGGGCATTCTGTGACGAAATATACAGAGCGCTTACCTGGAGGAAGGACTACAAGTCCTAAGATACCATGCTGTAGGAGGGGACCTGGAAGTCAGAAGGTTCCATGGGAAGTATGGCCGGCAAGAGCGGATCCAAGTAGACGAGCACGGCGTAACCTTAGTCAATAGACCAGAGGGGGGCACTCCTAGAGGGCCTATCCTGAAAGAAACAGAGCACAGCCAACAGGTCCCCTGAAACATAGCATAGGATTAGCATTTGGATATATACAAAAAGAGATATACTCATCCAAGAGAGGTCGTAGTCATGTATCGGGGCGCTAGCAACCATGGAGGCATCTCCAGAGATTAGTCGCAGCCGCCGGCGAGGCTCTATCCCTGAAAAACACAACAACAGCCATACATACTACAACATAGGTGGTTCTCATGCATAACTTCAGTTAGAAGTCTAATTCCAGACCATCAGTAAAGGTAGCCTCTAAACAATAGAAGTCATCAAAACATCATAGGTCCGAGGAAGCGCACAAGAAACTCACCTAACCTCAGTCAAGTGGTATTATGTAAAAGAGGGAAGGTAAGGGCAGATGATAAAAACCCCTCTGAGGGAAGGGAGTAGATGTTTTAAGATTTACTCTGATCCAGGCGAGAACGTTGTCTCGTCTGAATCACTTCCCTCAGATCTGGTCTACCTTCCCTCGATCCACGCCCTCTCCTAGACCCACCCGTAGGTGGAGGAGGAGCGCGGGTTGCAACACTAGTCTTCTGTGACCGTTTTTGTTCCTCAGAATGAGACGGGCCAGGACACCCATGCTGTTTGGGCTCAGACCTGGACCTTCGAGGAATGAAGGTTTTAAAGGCTGCTGAGCGTGTCTTTGCCTCCCTAAACTTCTCGACCACCGCCTCAACGGAGGCACCGGAAAGCTCGGAAGGCAAAACCGACGCATCAATAAGAAAGCCCCTTTCTTTCTTCCCAATGTCTGCCAGGTTTACCCACAGATGTCTCTCCGTGACCACCATGGCCCCCATAGATCTACCCATGGAGGTGGCGGCCTGCTTGGTGGCACGGAGAGCCAGATCTGTGGTGCGACGCAACTCAGCAACCTCATCAGGGGAAAGACCCTGACCTTTGTCCAGATCTTTCAGCAGGTCAGCCTGATAAGCTTGAAGCACAGTCATAGTGTGCAACGCGCCCACAGCCTGGCCTGCTGCTGCATATGCCTTGCCATTCAATCGAGATGTTATTCATCAGCCAGATCCGCCTGTGATGCCCACATACTCATTTTCGTCCGAGCCTCAGCAGCAGAGGGTCCTGAGTCGCAGGAAGCAGACAGCTGCTGCTCTTTCCTCGAAAAGAGAGCCAGACGAGAGCATGCGTGCTCTTCACCCAAACAGAAGACGCAAAGATTGTGTGTGTCAAATAACGAGGACACGGATGCACGCGCCTCTTAAACACCTGACTAGTGCTTGCCATGAATATAGGAAAGAAACAAAATCAGTCTTACCAGAAAATGCACACTTAGACAAACAATCGCTGAAGACGAAGAAGAGAATGATGTGTTCTACCGGCATCCTCTTATACTGTGGTCGCGCTGGTAGTGACGCACCGGCAGCGACAAGTCACGCCTTGAGTGACGTCATAGGCTGTCAACAACCTCAGATGAGGTGAGTGATATTAATTTAAATGCTGAGAGTATTGTGCAGCCGGTTTGTGTTTCTGAGATTGTAACTGATGTGAATGATGTGACTGATATTAATGTAGCTCAGGGAGGTGATAAAGCAATGTGATATATGACTTATGAATTAGATGAAATGTCTCAATGTACTGATGTTGGGTTGAGAAATGAAGAGCAGTGGTCAGATGCATCTGATATAGCAAGAGTGGATGAAAAGGATATGTACACTCTTGAACAGATTAATACTGGGGGCAGCCGTGGCCTAATGGTTAGTGAGTCTGACTTGCAACCAAGAGGTTGCGAGTTCGAGTCCCAGGTCCAGCAGGGATTGACGGTGGGGGGAGTGAATATCCAGCGCTCTCTCCATCGTCAATACCACGACTGAGGTGAGACCCTTGAGCAAGGCACCGAACCCCCAACTGCTCCCCGGGCGCCGCAGCAATGCAATGGCTGCCCACTGCTCCGGGTGTATGTTCACGGTGTGTGTGTGTGTTCACTACTGTGTGTGTGCACTTGGATGGGTTAAATGCAAAGCACAAATTCTTAGTATGGGTCACCATACTTGGCCTCATGTCTCGTCACTTTTTTTTACTTTTAAAAACAGGGGAAAAACCTTAGTCATGGGTCCAATTTGAGTGCTGGAGTGGCAATACTTTTTTCCCCTTTTGCTAAAGTGAAAATATTGTCAAAAAGTGAAGTAGATCCAGGGAGATTACTGATTGTGAGGGCAGAAATTAGTAATCTTAATATACTTTTTGTAAATATTTATGCTCCAAATACAGGTGCAGAGACAATTTGTTTGTTTATTAAATTAGAGTATTTTTTAAGACAACAACCTTAAGGAGATCTCATTATTTTAGGGGGAGATTTTAACTGTACATTGGACTTTACAAAGAATAGGAATAGTGAGGAACCTCATGCACAGAGTGCCTTGTGCTTAGCCAATGTGATTAAAAAATAAACCTGTCTGATGTATGGAGAGAACATAATCTCCTTTCACGTCAGTATACGCGGGTGAAGATTACTAATGAGAAGGTTTCTGCTGCATGGTTGGATAGACTCTATACGTCACGTAATATGAGGAATAGAGTTGTAAATTCAACTATTTTTCCCACTTCAATATCTGATCATAAATTTGTTACTATAGAGTGTACTTTATTAAAAAGAATGCATAAAAGTCTTTAGTGCTAAATTATTAGAAGATAAGTATTTTTGTGAGACTTTTAAACTATTTTGGGAGTCTTGGAAGAGTGAGAAGGATTGCTATGAAAATTGCATTCAATGGTGGGAAATAGGGAAGGTGCAAATAAGGATTTTTTGTCAACAATACTTTGCACATCCTTGGTTTTGTATTTAAAAAAACACTGTAATGTCTTGAAAAATAATTTATTGGTGTTGAGCAAAGTATGATTACAAATGATTCTGTAAATCTTAAAGATTTGTGGACTGAAAAGAGTAACCTGTTGAGCTCAATTTTAAATGAAAAAGTCAAAGGAGCCCTTGTGAGGAGTTGGTTTCTAACAATAAGGGACATGGATGCTCCCACTTCTTTTCTTATTTTTTCAACCTTGAGCATAAAAGAGGTCAAGACAAATTAATGTACTTTTTAAAAGACTGTAATGGCTGAGACACTTCTGATCAAACAGAAATGCGTAAAGTTGCTGTGGATTTTTATTCCAGTCTATATACCTCTGAAAAATCAGATAAGCAATGTAGAAATGAGCTGCTTTATGACCTTCCAGTTTTAACTTTAAAGCACAAAACATTTTTAGAGACTGAACTTACCTAAGAAGAAGTCACGGCTGCTGTTATGGAACTCTCTGTAGGTCATGCTCCTGGACTAGAAGGACTGTCTGCCGAATTCTACAAGGCTTTTTGGCCTGTTCTTGGACATGATTATTTTGAAGTTCTTCAAGAAAGCATTACTAAAAAAAATCAGTGCAAATTTGTGCATATTTCATAAAATAATGTCTTATTTGCATATATAAACCTAACATTTTAAAACTTAATAAAAAAAAAGTGTTTGCAATTATCAATGTAATCAATCAACTGGGTAAGCCAATAACTATTAGTTAATTTTTTTACCCTATTCACCTGCAGTATCACACCTTAAGAGTGCCATTAAAGTGAGTAAATGGTGACAAGTTTAAGTTTTAAATGAAAGCTCTCTAAAAATCTAAATCTTATGGTTAAAAAGCCTTTAAAAAGCCATAACTCCCATAAAACCCATAACTGCCTTATGAATTCCTGAAAATTCACTCCATGACACCAAAGGATCATGCACACAAATTAACAGGTCAATCAATAGATTTTTATTTTTTAACAGGGCCATATATGTAACACTTAGCATATTATGTTTTATGACAGATTCACTAGTAACTCAAATATAGTATTATGTCCGTCATTTATATAGTGCCATCAGAGTGTCTAGTGCAAGCCTTTTTTTTAACTGTTTCTGAAAGTCAAATGATTGCACAGAGCTTCTCAGAAGGAGTGTCAGATATATGAAGATGATAAAAGGTGTGAATTTCACTTCCACCACACAGTCTTCTAGTGATCGCTTGTGGTTCTAATTTTTATGCCTCTCGACCTTGATAACACAGAAAATGACAAGGAATTGGGTAATATGCTTGAAAAACGAGCTGAAGAAGAGTCCTTTTTGTTCAAATGCAATTATTTCCTTTTTAATGGTGATACTTGAGAAACTTGTGGAGATGGACTTTGCATGTCCTTGTGATCCAAACAAGAACAGGTATTTTTCTGGGGCATATTTTGCAGTTCCTTCTCTGTTCTCCAGCGCACTCATGTTTTGTATTCAAAGCCCACAATGCAAAACAAAGCGTGTGATCTCCACTTTAACCTGCATCATTCCAGCTGTTGTTTGGATCGTGCTGCTGTTATTTGATGGACAATACCTTGCCTGTGCAAAGACCTCCTGGGAAGGACTGACAACCCACACGGATATATCTGCTTCAACAACATGGTGCCATCCTTTGATCAATTCTGACAACATCACTGTGAAACAAATTACATTTTATGGTTATCGAAATTATTCCCAGGTGAGTGAACCAATGGGATGATTTAATTTTGTTTGATGTGGATGAAGATGAGATTCATCATATTAAAGATTGTGTCATGCTTTAATGGTATAACACAATTTTTGTTTCAGGTAGTGGCACTGATCATGCTGGGTCTGAGCTGTTTTGTCCTATTTGGATTTGGATTGTGGAGGTGTCACCATCCTTCAGCAGGAACCGAAGATCATGAAGCTGTACGAGTGGAAATGGTGGTTCCTGGTCCAAGTTCAACTTCCCCTCGTGAAAGATTTTCATTAATGAAGGATGAATGCCGTGGTGAAACTGAAAAGCTCTAAATACAAAAGATTTGAACAGTGATCTTGCTAAGCGCCACGTAATGCTCTCAAACCTATTTCAAATGTTAAAAAAAACAACAACAAAAAACAATGCTTGTAGCACATTCGCATTCAGCTGTACCACAAAGTGCATTTGTTTCTGAGAAGTCTCGAATTTACTTACAGTTAGAAACCACATCCTGTTATTCAGCGCACTGCATTATGTAACAAGGTACAATATGCTCACGTTTGCTGACTGTTATTTTTTTTACACTTTCGGTTTGGCATACTTCAAAGTTTGTACAAATAAAAATACAAAATACACTTTGCAACTGATTACTGTCCTTTGTTGCTAAACTTTAAAATATGTAGATATATTGAAAATGTAGCATTAATTATTGACCAACATAATGGTTTTATCTGCAGCCAGACATAAAAAAAAAAGTAACTTAAAAATGGATAAATCGACAAAACTATTTTAAATGTAATAAAATGTTAATTGTCAGTATTACCTTATTTAAACTTTTCATGTGTTTTACTTTGTTTATTCTTTTTTGTCTACGTATTTTTTCTTCATTACAAATCTTTTTTGGTTTTATTTTGTATTATTAAAAATAATTTACTTTGTTATGCAGATGCAAAATGTGAAACTACAATCTTATTCGCAGTCTAAAGCATTTTATTGTTTGTACAAGAATATTTAACTTAACCTGATTTGTGTCTTTATTATTTAATGTATACGGCATTTATTAAAACAATTTTATAAGAGTCATTAAAACAATTTTATGACTACTACATCCATTTAATCTTCATCAAGAACATAATGATCAACAAATTGGAGCAGCATCACCTGTTATAGATAATTTGAAAATTGAGCTTAAGCTTGCCAAATAATTAATGAAAATTAACATTCGATTCATTATTTTGTCAACTGTGTTACGGCCTTGCCATTTTACAACTCATTGTATTTCAGATACAGTGTTGCCATTCAACATTGAAAGTCTATGTGGTCGCTATTGCCTTGTTTCGGTTGGTAAGCACCTGCTGGTAGTGAGATTTTGCTTCCCCCTTTGTCCACCTTCAGATTGCATCCCCCTCGTCTGTGTAGCAAATTAGCTCAAAGGGAAAATATTTATGATTAACTATAACTGGTCATAATTAATCATCAATATTTAGACCTCTTAGAATTAACTGTAGTAGAATCAATATTACAATTATTTGATCTGTTCGTCCACCGAATAGACAGTATAATCATCTATCAATTCTAGGAAATGTTATTTTCTGGCAAAGAAAGATTAACTTTCCTACTTTAGTCAGTACTAACAGTAATTTAGCTCATAGTAAAATCAAAATATAGCATGTAGCACAGGGCTGCCCAAACTCGGTCCTAGAGGGCCGGTGTCCTGCAGAGTTTAGTTGCAACCCTAATTAGACACACCTGAACCAGCTAATCAAGCTCTTATTAGGCATACTTGAAACTTCCAGACAGGTGTTGAGGCAAGTTGGAGCTAAACTCTGCAGGGTATCGGCCCTTCAGGACCGAGTTTGGACAGTCCTGATGTAGCAAATAGAATTGTACATTCAGGGACTTTGAATTGTGAGCTGGACACTGAGACAATCAATTGTGAATAAAAGGATTTTAAGTGAAACTACAGCTAACAAACAACTAAACTAAGCAAAACACATAAAAAAACATAAAGAAAAGATTAAGAGAGGGAGAGAGAGAAAGGATACAGAATGTCATCAATTAACCACAACCTAACAAGAATCATCAGAGAACCAAATCACCTTAAAAAGGGGCTCAAACTTAAACACGCATCTAAATAGTTGTAATTTGTTACTTGCATTGGCTTTGGTTGCTGAACAAGAGTCCTGATGCAGTGGACAATGGAAGTCCTTGATGAATTCTTTAGGAGAGCAAGCTGGAGGTTTCCTTGCATCCTTCCGAGGATAGGAAAGTCCACGCGATTCTACACAGTTACTTGAAGCTAAACTACCGGAAAGTCAGACTCCAAGGATGAGTCTGAAGAGGGTCTCAACAAAGGGTTACTGAACAATGCTTGACTGGCGCAATGGTCTTTTATCCTTGCCGGAAATACGTACAACACATGCATATATCATATTGGGCTTAAAACAGTATAATATGGCCTAAATACAAAGAATGAGTGTGTGTGTGTGTGTGTGTGTGTGTGTGTGTGTGTGTGTGTGTTATGTGTATTCAAGGATGGCAGGCTAGTCTGGTGGGTGCCAGGCATTTGGGTGCCTGGTATTTAGAGATGTCTCCTCCTTGGAATGCCTTTGAAGTCCAATGAGGGAGACCAGAAAGCTGATCTGTGTAGCATCTCCTGATAGTGGGCCACTTAAAACCCGTATAAACGTGTGTTATGGTGGCTGTGCGAAAGGCTGGGCCATATCAAAACAGAGGTTTTCCCACTGGATCGTGGACACTATCACGGCAAGATATGGAATGCCCTTTTTGCATTTGGGCACACTCAACAAGATTCATCGCCTCGTCCTGGGCATGGTCGTGAGGTCTATTCAGAATATATGCCTTGCAGTTGGCTGGTCTTCTCAGAATACCTTCGCCAGGTTTTACAAGAATATCCTCTATTCATGTTCATCCTCTAATCGTGTTGCTAATTACTCTGCGCAGCCCCTTTTGCTATTATGATTATTGTATTTCATTTGTTACCATCATCATGTTGTGTTATGCTATTCACACTCTAATCTCTATACTGTTGTTGATGTTTCTGCCCTGTTTTCAGCACAGGCTACGTTATTGCTGGCCAGAAATGCAAATTCATTATAACTGGGTTTTAGATGCTCATTGGCTTGTCTTCACTACATCAGCTACCAAGTGTCACTATTGGTTAGGGTTACTGTGTGTTCATGTGTTTTCTATCTTGCCGAGTTGTACCTGTTCAGGCTCCTTGTAGCCTCTCTCACTACAGGATTGAATTCCGTTCCCTCATCTCAAGAGAAATTGTCTTTGTTTACTGTTGTAACCTCAGTTCCCTGCTCGGTTCCCCAGCAAGCAGTTTCCAGTATCTCTTCAAGGTAGTGCTCCTAATCTCAGCTTGTTACCTGTATAAAAGACACCTATCCACAGAAGCAAGCAATCAATCAGATTCTAAACTGTCCACCATGGCCAAAACCAAAGAGCTGTCCAAGGATGTCAGGGACAAGATTGTAGCCCTACACAAAGCTGGAATGGGCTACAAGACCATCACCAAGCATCTTGGTGAGAAGGTGACAACAGTAGGTGTGGTTATTCGCAAACGGAAGAAACACAAAATAACTATCCAAATAACGACAGCAGTGCCCACATAGCGACAGCAAACTGTATAATGTTATTAAGTTCATGTGAACGTAAATGTGATGCATTAATGTTAATGTCATTAATAGTAGTTAATGAAAGTCATTCACTGGTAGTGCATGTTAGTTCACAGTGCATTAACTAATGTTAACAAACACAACTCTTGACTTTATTAATGCATTAGTAAATGCTGAAATTAACATTAATAAATGCTGCAGAAATATTGCTCATTCTTAGTTCACACTGTAAATAAAATTCCCGGGATTTCACAGTAAGTAACTAATTTTTCACAGTACATTACATTATTTTTTATTATTTTACAAGCTTTTACTGTGATATTTCACAATATAATACCATATTTGAAATTTTACTGTGAAAATAATGCAGATGGAGCTGTTACAGGAAGCTACTGTAAATTCTGTCCCACGTCTGCGTGCTGTGTTGTGACTGAGCTCTGTCATCTGAGCTGCTCGTCTCCTCCATGTTCTTATCTGACGAATTCAGCAGATGTCAAATTAAATGCCTTTCTATATGATAGTGTAATTTAAAAATATTAACTGAGTTAGTTGTAGGTTCTGTTGTCACATTGTTAGTGGTGTGTGTACACATAGGCAGTGCCATAAAAATCACCAGTACAATTCCCATAAAAAATAAAATAAATAATAAGCAGAACATAATTTTTTGCTCTTAGCTTTGTAGCTTTAACAAGGATTAATCTTTAATGCAGCAGTCAAGGCTATATTGTTAGACATATCTGAAAAACTTTAAGCATTGTTTACTTCATGTTTATTCTACTGTATTTGTGCTATTGCTTGTAATTGTTTATTAGTTCATAGGTTCATATGTATAATTTGACTATTAGATTTACTATAGCTTTAAGAAATGATACAATGAAAATATATATATTTTTTAATTATCTTTTTTTTTAGTTTTGATAACCATCTGATTTGTGTGATTAATCTAGCAGTCATTCTACATCTGTGATTTGCCGTGTTCACAACACAATGATTAAGGAAAACTGAATTCGTTTGAATTTTTCAGACATTTGCAATAACTCACACATTCAGTGATGTTTCTTCTTTGTCTCTTTTGCTTGTGTCAACCGCAGCTACATTCACCCCAAAGACACTTTCAAGAGCCACATCACACAGCATCTTTGGCTTTATGGTTTGACCGCCTTTCAGACACCTTCTCATTATTTGGGTTTAGATCAATGTAAGTTACATCATGTAGCAAGTTGAAGTCATCAGTGATGGCTGAATAAAGACATTAATGGGATAGGTTTGTAATAAACAATCAAGTATTCCGCATCTGTGTTTTGTATAACATACCAATTAATCAATGTTCATTGATGAACAATGGGCACATTTTAATTTATACAGACACAACTCACTCATTAATGTTTCTTCTTTGTCTCTCTTTTGCTTGTGTGTCAACAGCAGCTACATACAGCACAAAGACTCTTTTAAGAGCCACAGCAGAGCGTCTATGGCTTTGTAAGTATGTTTTGACTGATTGTCAAAACCACTTCTTAGCATTTGTGTTTAGATCAACATCATCCAGCAAGTTAGTCATCCGTAATGTCTTAAGACATTATTGGGCTAATTGTTGTAATAACCAATCAAGTATCCTGCATCTGTGATTATGGTCAATAATGGACACATTTAAAGTGTACAGACACACTTACTCATATTCAGTGATGTTTCTTCCTCTGATGTCTTTTGCTTGTGTGTCAACAGCAGACATACACCCCAAAGGTTCTTTTAAGAGTCACAACTTGTAAGTATATGTTTTGACTGACTGTCAGACACCTTCTCAGTATTTGAGTTTACAGTATATCAATTAAAGTTACATCATGCAGCAAGTCAGTCATTTATTTCGTAATAAAGACAGGGATAGTTGTACCACCAGTTTGATTTGACATGTTCATAAATTGTTAATTTGTCAATAATACATTTTCCTGTTATGACTATTTAAAGACATTATGCACGTCAAACAATATAGACGTGTAATATTCATTATTGTAATTTGCAGTCAGTTTTATTATTATGATTAATTTTTCACAAAGTCATCTTGGACAGGGGATATCTGGATTGTAACCTGTTTTTTAGTTTTTAAAACATAGCTATATTTAGGCATAGCTATCTGGACACAGGCACAACTTGTATTTATTATTTTCTAATTAATTTATTTTCTTGTCAACACAACTAAAAATGTTGTTTTCAGATGATTTTTTAAATCATCACTCTCCTGAAAATTTAATTTAAGAAGAAAATCAATACATTTATTGATGTAATTTCATAGTTTAGACTGCAGCAGTTCCATTATGTCTACATGGTGAACAGGAAGGGACACGTTCAGTTTACTTAATTTTGTTTAGGACAAAACATATTAACCGGTGGGAATGTGAAAGTACACTGAGGCCACAAGATCATGTTGTCTTTACATTGTGGTCCCATGTGAAGTTGTTTCCTCGAGATGTTGAGGGAACAATATCCTTTTCTTGTGGCTTAGGCTGATGATACATGGGGCAACTTTTTGAGCAATTTGCCAGGCAACCTTTTTTTGAGCAATGTTGCTTGGGCACTTTCCCATTGAGAATGGGTAACAAATTTCTATTTGGATTGGTCGTGGGCCCTGTGTTGATGGCAACATTTCCCAAAGATGCCCAGCAACATTGCTCAAAAAGTTGCCCAGTGTATCATCAGCCTTAGAGTTTCATGCATTTATTAATATCCATTTCTGATACTCCCAGGTTGCTATGGTCATGCAGGTTTGTTTATGAGAAAAGGATGTTGTTCTCTCAATGTAGGCTTTAAAGCCATGACTACACACTTGGTCATAACATAAAGATATGGTTACCTCCACATAATTATCTTTTTGTCAGTGTTTTTTAATCACATTCTCACAAGTTAATGGGAACTTAATGCATAAAGTTATGAAGACAACAAAACTAAGATGCTGTTCACTATTGTTATGTAAATATGCTAGAAATTTGCACTTGTCTTGCATATTTTGAACGGACTAATTCAGCAGTAGTTTATTTCGCCACTACTATAGATGCGTCATTAACTTTTGTTTATTCATTTTTTAGACCATCTGGCAGTTATGTCCTCCAAAAAGGTAAGTTCAAATCTATGTTTAATGGAAACATATGGGCAAGTGTGTGAAGCCTGAGCCGACTGAGCCTGGTTTCTCACAAAGTATTTTTCTCCATTTCTGTCACAGATGCTTTGACACAATCTATATTGTTAAAGGCACCATTAAATAAAGGTGACTTGACTTGAAGCAGTTCTCTGCTTATTATGGGTGTGACAGATGCACTCAGAGGGGATCCTAGGATGGTAGGATGACCCATCCTGAAGTTGACAATCTGACCTTGAGGACAGACCAATCATTCAGAGAGTGCTGGCAACCAGAACACCATCAAGAGGAGAAGATTTTACCTTTCTGTCCTCCCAGTTGACATGATCAAATCATTCCCCATAGACTATATGCATCAGAGCCGTCTTGGGGTCATGAAGAAGATGCTGCTCTGGTGGGCGAGAGATAGGTCAGAGTACCGGATGTCATCAGGAGATGTGGCTGGTGACACTGAGGAAATCAATTCCTGATTGCTTTGCCAGAAACCCAATAGGGGCTGCAAGAAATTGAAAGTTGGAAAGCAACAGAGTTCAGACAGTTTGCTTTATACACAGGGAAGATTGTTCTGAAGGGAGCACAATAAAATCACCTGTATGAACACTTCTTGTGTTTCAGTACTGCTCTGTGCAATTTAGTAAACCCAGAACTTACAAAAGAACAAGGGCCTTATGCCAGACAACTACTGAAATACTTTGTGGAGAACGGATGGGAGCTGTATGGGGAGACATTTTTAGTGTACAATGTCCATTCATTGCTGCACCTTTCAGAATGTGCTCAAAACTTTGGCAGCTATCTTCATCAAATGAAGAAAATGACCCACTCTGGAATTTTTGTTTAACTCAAGTATCAAATCGTCTGGAGGAAACATCAAAGTTGAAAAAAAATGTGCAATGCCAAACAAGCAGCTGTGGGCTAAATATGCAGTCAGAATATTTCTGAGACACATGACGTTTCAAAATAATACACAGATTCTCTTTAAGCTACATAAAAACTGGTAAACATTTCTATAATAAGCTGTATTTCTTTATAGATAGTTACAGATAGTTATGATCTGGCAAGATTTCTATTAAAATAGGGTCCCAATGGGCTAATGATGCAATCGGTGGATCAATAGGTTGATCATTGTGTATTGTCTTACACAGGAAGATAACCTTCTGGGTTCTGAGGGTGTTTTTGGGCCCATTACAACTTTTGACATGCCCTGACATTTGAAAGAGACAAAGAAAGTTATGTTACTGAGGACATTGTTCTATGTCTAAATGTTTAGTCATTTATTCAGTTTGTTAGCTGAAGTTGACATTAACATATTTACCTTTATTCATTTGGCAGACGCTTTTATCCAAAGTGACTTACAACTGAGGAGTACAACAAGCGATTTACCATAAGATGACAAGAAACAAGAGAAGTGTGCATTATACAAGGTTTCAGTAATCATTCAAAAAAACAGTAAAAGCTGGGACAGGAAGAAATAAGGATAGTAAGAGAACAGAAAAAAAAATTACATTTCTGAGGTAAATCTTCACTTCATGAGGAATATTTTCATTGACTTGTAATTAATAAAACAATGACATGAATGAAAAAAATATTTCTTAATTTCACAAGGAACATTTTCAATGACTTTCAATAAATAAATCAACTACATGAATGTCCTGTCATGATGTTAAAGAGGAATCCTGTCAGAAACTGCCCTCTTTCCACTCTCTCACAGGAATATGTATTTTCTAAGGTAAATCTTTACTTCACAAGAATGTTTTCAATGATATCTAATAAATACATCATATTTCAAGAATTTATTTTCATGTAATTGAAGTCAAAAATTAAATTTTTACTTCAGAAGACACTGTGTAAACATTATTATGTGTAATGATTTAAGGCTACATTTATTTATTAAAAAATACAGAAAAAAAACACTAGCTAGCAAATAACGAACACTAAACAGACAACACATAAAACAAAGCAAGAGAGAGGGAGAGAGAGAGTGAGTGAGGAGGAGAGAGAGAGTAGACTGGCAACCTCTTACATCAGCACAACCAAATCATCAGAAAAACCTGAATCTCCTTGACCTACAAGGGGCACAGCTTTCTTATTGCATCTAATAGTTAAATGGTTACTTGCATAATGGTTTCCTTTGGTGTGGTGCTTACGCAAGGGTCCAGATGCCAGCTCAAAGGTAGTCCTGATGATTTCATGGAGATGGGGCCTTCGTTGTTCCATTGCTCGGCTGATCGGATGGTCACAAAGGGGCTGAGGTGTAGATGCCAGGATAGAAAGAGAGAGTCCGGCCTCATGTTGGGGGGAAACCGCATGTGGCTGGGCCACAGGGGTTTGCCCCACGGCCTTTCCGTGGAGGACCTCCACAATAACTATCTGAAGATCTTTCGGAAGAAGAGGAGAAGAGAAGAGAGGGCCGGAACGGGGTGTGAGCCCTTTAAAGTCTGGACAGAGTCACACCTTCCCAAGTAGTTCCGACCAATGAGAAGGCTGGCTTTCTCAGTGGGAGGTTTGAAACTGGGTCTTCGTTTTATGGCCCTTTGTTTCAGAAAAATGTCAGTTTGCATATTTAAAATCAATAGGGGTTCAGGCCAGAAATACTAAAGATTATTAGAACGTTAATATGTTGCACCGGTATCCGGATCTAATACACAGCATCTTTCAGAAAATCTACATACGAGTCAAAAGAGACCAAACTTGGCATATACTGTATGTGGTTACATTAGCATTCTATCAAGACACAAGCATAAAATGGTTATAAAGTAAGAAATTTAAAGTAAGGAATACAAAGGACATGGACAGTCGTAATATACACACACTGATATATGAGCTATGTGTCTTCATCCACAGAAAGGTTTGTCTGTGAATGAAATAGGGAAGAGTCCATTTCTATGAGCATTGTGTCTTTCCTATGGGGGGAAGTGAGTGAAGAAAGACAGTCTGCCTGCATAGTTGCAGATTCTCCTGCATAGTTTTACATCGTAAACTGACATTATCAGTGGTTGCTAGAAGCGTCCTGGTTGAGACTTTGTCACCCACTGTTGGGTTGGGTGAGGGGAAGTCTGCTTCTTTGTTAATTGAATAAACCACTGATTTGGTTAAATCTAATGAACCATTGTCTGATTGGTCCTTACCCTACATATACCATTTTGTAAAAAGGCAATTTACCATTAAAACCTTTCAAAACAATATACACTACTGTTCAAAAGTTTAGTGTAAGTGAATTTATTCTCTCTTTTTTTTTGTACTATTCTGTAAGCCAATGCTGGGCAAAACCACTGGTGAGGACATTTTTAATGTTGTGGACTCTTTTTTTCATGCAACACTCGTTGGACTGGCAGATGTGCTCACACATATGTATGGATGGCGCAGCAATGTTTAGTGTTGTAATGTTTAATGTTTAGGGCACTCAACTGTCGAGCACTGACTTACACGATGAAAGAAAAAAAAATAGATGTCGCCAAAAGTGAAAATTGAAAAGGTTAGTTCATTAAGTGATGGTCCAACAGTGTAAAACAGTATAAAAAAGAAGGCCTCACCCCTGAATTTGAGGAGGGTTTGACTTACATCCTCCAAAACTACACACATATGGACAAATGTATATTTTGTTCGTCGGACCTGAAACCTGAAATTAAAAACTGTGCCACAGCAAAGAGGCACAAAATGTTGCAAGAGCTGCCCTGTGTCCACCTTCAACAATCTTGATGGATGAAGAAGTGGACATATTTTCAAGGGGAGCTTCCCTCAGCCTCCAAAGGCAGATCAAAGAAGTAACTCCTTCAAAGAAGTCTACTCTTATTTTTATTGTGTTATGAGGTTTGTAGAGATGCACAATTTACAAATAATAGCATGCTAAAGTAATTGTGAATGACTAAGATGTAAAACACCCTAAATAATTTACCTTTAACATAGTAAAGTTAATGACGCAGAAGGCAAATCTAACAATCTTCAACACTATTTGTAAAAATGTATGAATTTTCAATAAATCAGAATAAATGTGGTGTAGCACTGCTTGATTAACACCACAAATTATCTGTCTATCTATGGTAACACTATATATTATGGAACACAAATTCAATATTAAACAGGAGTGTTCCCCTCAAAAAACATAATGAACATTCCATGAACATAACTGAGAAATGCTCCACAATTTTAATTTTCCAGATGTGTGGGGTGAGGACGACTCAAGTTCCCATCCTGGATCTCCAACTAATGTGTGGCTAAAAATGGTTTTGACATTTTGTTGTGGAGGGACGAGGCGCTAATGGACCTATATGTAGGCGACGAGGTGATCATTACCCACCTTCATCCCATCATCCTTGACGATGGCCGAGAAAAATTTCACTTCTCGACGTTCACCACTGTGAAGGTACATAATGCACAACAAACACATCTGCTATGCCATAAAACATGCACTTTGGAGCTGTTACTCTATAAATGAAACAGAACAAAATGAGACTAAATCCAGAAGAACTGTGGCAACATCTTTAAGATGCTTCAAGAAATCTCCCTGCAAAGCTACAGTAGTGTTAACAGTTTTAGGCACTTGTGTAAAAAATGCTGAAAAGTGAGAATGCTGTCAAAAAAAGAAATAGACTAACAGTGTAGTGTTCCAGTACTGATACACTGACACTGCACCCCAATTCGCATACTATCCATCCTAAATAGTATTCAAAATTACCCAGAAGGTCTACTGATTCCAAAATGTGAAGTCCAGGTCCACACATGACTCTTGACACTTCTTGTACTAATTTATTTTTTATTTATTTTGCTTCTGTTTTTTTTGGCAAAACTTAGAGATTGCTGAGGGGCAGGTCCAAGAAACCAAAGCACAAATAATCGGTGTCTCGGAGATCCACTACACATACCACTTCTTGAGCTGTGACTCTGTGATCTCTGTCATTCCCAACACATCTATGCTGCTAATGTGGAAGACCTGAGGCTGATCCTAAAATACATCAACTGCCGTGTTTTATAGCTGATTCAATCAGCTATAAACTAAGATTTAAATAGTTATCTGTCTACATCTTGCTACCTGTTTAGTTTGTGTTTTTTCATCCACTGTTTAACATTTGATGTTTTCTTTGTTTAAAGCTTTGCTTTTCGTTTGTTCTTGTTTAGTTTGTATATAGTTTGTTCTAAAGAACAACCATTTTGTTACTAACAATAAAAATATAATTCTGTTTCACAGTAGTTGAGTCAGGGTTGTGGACTTTATTTCTAGCAACCTGAGGTTCCCGCTTTCTTTTGTTGCTTTTTAGTCTCTGGCATTATGTCTAATTGTTATCACCTGTGCCTTGTTTCCATTTGAGTATTTAAGTCACTCTTTTTCCTGAGAACTTTGCTCAGTGTTTTTCATGTCCATGTCCAAGTCTAGGTCAGGCTCATGCTTTGCTTAATGGACTTATTCTTAAATTACATTGTGCATCTGGTTTGGTTCTTTTGTTTTGATTTTTGACATGCTTTTCAAAACTGTTTGGAGTAACTCAGAGACTTTCTATGTGAACTTTTTGTATGCCTTCTGGATTAACTTTGTTGATTTTTAGCGATTTTACTTTTTGGAACTACTGTTAAACCTTTTGCACTGTTGAAAAACTTTGAGTTGACCTCCTGGATTTGTTTTGTGTATTTTTGGACTTGCATTTTCATCAAATTAAAGATATGAAAATATACCCCCAGAACTGTGACCTGGTTATCTGCATTTATCTCACCTCTTTTGACAAGTTGTCATCTTTACCACTCATCTCTCATCCATCCTTCATCTAACATCCATGGCCTGTATTCTTAAAGCTTCTAAGAATCCTCTCAGAAGAAATTGTATGTGGGAGTCTTAGCTTAAAAGTGATTCAGGACCAATCTAAGAGCAACTCTGAGTGAGGAAAAGACAAAAACTTTTATCTTAGTGAAGAGGCGGGGCTGACCCTGTTGCTAGCTATGACCCAGCATTTGGAAGACACTGATTGGTTGATTGTCCAAGCAAGAAATAAAAGAGCACTTTTAAGTGGGTCTATTATAAGCCTTCACCTTGTATTTTTTTTCATGTTGTTATACTGTTTAGAGCATAAGGAAAAAAATTCAAAATTGGCACTTTTGAAAAATGACATCTTATTCATATTTTATTCAGTGTCCTCTGTAGAGGACACTAGGTCTAAGTTTTTCTAAAAATATAATGGTATAAATAGACATCAAAAAGGAAAAACAAAGAAAGTTTTTTTTTAAATCACCAACCAATTTTTGGTTTTCAGGATTTTTTATACCAGACTTTGTGTAAGGATGATTCTCACCTATGTTGTAAAATACATTAAAACAATTATTTGATATGCCATTTTTTTATTGCAGTATGTGTGTAAAAAAATTCCATAAACTGGTTTTGCCCTTAAATACAGTATATCTATACATGTATCTAATTTGAATATTAATGTGTTGCTGTTGGGCCAGCATGTTGAAAAATAATTGTCATAATGGGAGTATTAATTGGTCAGATTTTTACAGTAATATCTAATATTTCATAAGAATTTTATATATATATATATATATATATATATATATTTATTTATTTTTTTATTTTTTTATTTTTTTCCCTATTCAATTGTTATGTCTCACAAAATGTATAATAAACATGCTTTTAGTCCTGGTGTCCTCTACAGTGGACATGTATGAAATGATGTCCTGTTTCATAACAGGAAGTTATATTTGGATTTGAAAACTCATAACATTTTCCTGAGATGTTGGTTTATGATAAACAATTAGAAAATGATTCAGATTTAAATGCAAGTTACAAAATGTAATCATATTTCCATAAGGATGTGCAATTTTTCACTAAATTAATTTTAGCCATTTTTAAAGACCAAGGAGAGGGTGCGATCATGGTCAAACTTCCAAACATTTGGTATCTTTGAAAAGCCCTGAATGTGCTCTGTACAGGACATCAAGGCTTACAACTATGACATGTGAGGTCTCTGAGAAATTCACTAAAATATAATGTCCACTACAGAGGCAAAAACCCCATAGCCGGGTCCCAGGAGGTTACACACATATATATATATATATATAATTCTATTTATTCCTAACAATTTTGGACCTTAAGACCTCTTTTAAGGGTTAAGATGCTTTCTGAATTACTTTTTTCTTTGCTAGGAACTTTTCTTGCATTTTAAGAGGAAACACCCACATTTCTAAGAATTTTCTTAGATTTTTGTCACTAAGAATGTTCATGAATCTGGGCCCATATCTTTAGTTGTGTCACTGAAGATTAACCAATGTCTTATCGGTTTGGAAAGACATGAGGGAAAGTAAATGGTGACAATTTTCAGTTTGGGGTTAAGTATCCCTATAAGCAAAAGAGAAGCACATCTTTCACAAACACTGTACTTTACTACTGAATTTAAAACTAGATGATGAGAGAGAATCAGCAAGGCAACCAGATTTTAATCTTGGATCTGAGGTGTGGGAATTGTGTAAATGTTCCAGTTACACAATTGTGTAAGTACACAAATAGGTGTGGGCGATATGGCAATCACGATTCGTTTTATCACGATTCTTTGTCATGTTGGTTTTACTATTTTACAAGTTGTCTTAGAAGTACAGACAAAAACAAAGCCAAAATATAAAAGAACACATTGGGGTACATTTTATTCCTGTGTGCAACAAAGCCATCTTGAGTGTTTGCTGCTAAAAATCAAGGCCCGGTTTCACAGACAGGGCTTACAATAAGCCAGGAGTAGGCCTTAATCTGTACTAGTTAAACTAGGGCTTTTAAGTATCTTTCATGAACGTGGCTTAAAAATAGGCTTTGTTAGTCAGAGACTACAGAGTCCTGGAGTAAATTAAGTAAGCTTAAATGAGAACACCTGAGATAGGCCTGATTAGGTTGAGTATAAGCACATGCAGTTGGTCTGATGGTGCTCATAAAAACCTGAAATGGACTAGAAAACATTATTATTGGTTTACATCTTGACACAAAGCAAAGGCAAAAATTATTTGTTCAAAAAACTTTAGTGTTTTGACTATCCAGTAATTGCTAATGAGCATAAGAAAAGGAGTGCTTGGAATGCAATTTGCAATGAATTCAATGCAAATGAAAATGCAACCACAAAAACAATACGATTTCTTCATTATCATTGCACATTTCTCATATTCATATTTTTGTGACAATTTATAATAAATGATATTTGCTTGTATAGACTCTGTGGAAGAACCTTAAACTGGCTTTAAAAAGACAGAATGCAGAGATCAGAAGACAGCGGTTCACAGACAAAACTGATTATTTGAGTGACTTGAGTGAGAAAAGATGCTGCCACCACCTTTCAGAATAGAGCAAGCAAGATGACCATCCATGAAAAAGTCTTTGGTCACTCAAACTCCAGGCAGATTTGTAATATCTTTAGTTGATTGGAACAGATGGTGGATTTTCAATGCTCCAGCTCTTTTCTTCTAGCCACTTTCTAATTTGTGAGGCTTAACAATCTTTTGCTGCACATCAGAGCCAGTATTCAAAAAACATTTTTTCTTACCACTAAGAGTTCTCCTAAATAGCACTAGAAGTTTTAGCTAAGAGTTTTCTCTTAAAACCTATTCACAAAGCTGCTGCTGAGACAAACCTTTACCAAGGAAAAGAGAGAAGTCTTCAGCTAAGAGTAAGGGTGTGGTTGACCTCTTTGGTATGGATGATGTCTGCATACTTATTAACTATGCACACAGTGATTGGCTGATAGTGGAGGGGTCTGTTTATTCATAGAAATATTGAATATGTTGTAGAGTACTGTATTATTTTGTCACAATCAAATAAAGATTTTAAAAATACAGGCCAAGTGTCACTAATTAAACAAGTATATGTTCAGTCTATTTGTCAGCCTTTTACACGTGTGCTGCTTGTAAACAATTAGTGAATATGCATACAAATAGTCTTTTAATTAACAGAGTAGAATAATCATGGTTGATGGTAAAACATGCAAACGTAAGAAAACCAAACTCAACACAAGAACAGCTGTTACTTCTTGCCCAACTGGTTCATGAAAACAAGGATATAATAAAAGGACAATTTGGAGTTGGGATAAACTCCAAACCCAAAGGCGATACCTTTTTAAAAGCTCATAAACATCAAATGTTTCTAAAACGTTTGTGTTCCAAGGCAGATTGCCACCAAAAGACATTTTATTGTTATAGTTTGTGGCTTGGTCTTAGTGACTTAATCCTCTTCATTACTCCTAATGTTTCACAGATTCAGGAGTTAGTTTTAGTCCTAAAACGTTTTGTCAAATACTCTTAGACACCCTTTATTTTTAAGATATTCTCCTCATATTTATAATCCTGTGAAATAGTAATGGCTGGATAATTCTATGAATGGACATATACTTTAGAGGTATTTTACTCACAATAATTTCTAAGGGTAATTGTTGCCATTGTGTATTAGAGAAAATTATTTATTTCACACACACATATATATATATATATATATATATATATATATATATATATATATATATAATTATTATTATTTAAAAAAAAAAAAAAAATTTCACAATTATTTTAACTTTTGTTGGGTTTTTTTTTAAATTAAATATCAAATGGATAACCAATGCAGATTTATTTTCACAGCCTTTTTAATCATATATATCAAGGGTACCAACAATTCTGACCACAACAATATAAAATAAAATAATCAATTACATTTGCACAACTACACAAATTTGTAGAAAGTACATACTTGATCAAAACAAGATGCAAAATACTAAACCTGATAAGGGATAAAAAAAAAAAAAAAAGATTTTTTTTTCCATTTCCAAAAGCAAACATGAAATGACAGTTTGTGAAAATGTTAAATACATTTATAAAATATTAATCATTTGTTAAATAAAGTGTTCTCATATTTATTTTTACATGCATGTATTTAATGTGTTTTTTAAGTCATAATTTTGATATAATACTGTTTTGATTGCTATTTGCAATAGTCACTCTTTTTAACCCTCTGGGGTCTGAGGGTGTTTTTGGGCCCTGAGGAAGTTTTGACATGCCTTGACATTTGTGCATTTTTCAGCATCTTAAAAACATATTCATGGCTAAAGTCAGATGATATTGTAATCAGCACAAACTGGGCTACAATAATATGCAAGCAACATGAATGTACATATTTGTGTTTTTGAGAAAACAACATTTATGCGTGGTTAGTGAAAAACTAAAAAAATAAAGTCACTTAAAAAAGTGTGTTGTTGTTGTTGTTTTTTTTTTGTAAATTATATTAAAAAGCTTGATCACTGTAATGTATAACTAATACTTGAACCCACAACAATTAAAAAAAACAATAGCATAGGTCACAAAAATATATTGTCCCCATTTTTAAATTTAAATATTAAATTTCAGTAATATTTTGACCACTGAACTAGGAAATGTTTAGATATTTTAAATTGGGAAACAGGGTTACTCTTAAGCTTCTCATAAACCATATGTTCCTCCTTAAATAACTTGTGTTTTGTGCAAAAAAAAAAAAAAAAGAAAAAAATTATATATTTAAAGTTCAGTTAAACATGAACGGAGGTAGCGCGAATAAGGTGTGTATGTTTTAATTGTGTGAGCAAGCTTTGTTGCTATTGTTTTTTGAGGGAGACGTTTACAGATTTCTTTATATTCATGTTCGTTGGTTCTTTTATTCATGTTTTATTTTATATATTCTTTTGATGTTCTGAAGACTTTTTATTTTGGGTAAAATAAAAAGGTGTTTTTATGTGTTTGAAATCGTGGTAGAGGCAAGCTGTGCTATCACTACTGTTAGATCGCGCTTTCCATGCCTAGACAATTAAGATCCAGCCCCGGACGCCAGATCCCGTCAGGAAATATCAGTTTTTCCGGTAACAGAACAACTCGTCAGCAGAGTCGTCTAATACCCAAACCCCGTTAACAGGAGGTCTTGTCTGGTACCCAAAATACCCAAAACACAATTAACAGTTTTCTGTCAGCAAAGAAGTTGACTGAGGAAAAAATTAAGAGCAGAAGCAGGAGACAAAGTAATGATGATAAAAAGGAGCAGCGTTTATTAAATAGTCTTAGTTGCGTATGTCTCAATGCTCAGACTTCATCTGAAGAACAGAAATTCAACAAGTATTGTTATAGCAAACATCTTCACAGCAACATCCCATAAACTTTGAGGTTCATAAACATTCCCTTGTATCTCTTATTCATGAAGACAAACAGCCCTTGAAACCACAGTCATAAGACTAAACAACAATGGAAAAATATATAAAAACAACAATAATATAACATAATATAAATGACTAATCGGTAACACTTTATAATAATGTTCAGTTGTAAGTCATTTATAGTGATTAGTTAATGATGAAATAATCATTTACAAAACATTTAGAAACCATTAATAAGTGAAATGCTAACAATTTATGTATGTTTTGTTAATTAATTTACTAGTAATTAGTTAATGATGAACCAATTATTTATAAAACATGACTATGCATTCATAAATGATTAATAAATTTATATGCTAACAATTTACAAATCTGTCATGTTATCTTAAAAAATAACACATCATGAAATAATCAAACAGATCCGTAGTAAATGGTTAATAAGTTACTAGTCAATATAATATTAAACAATTATAAATAATTGAAATGTCAGTCACTGAAATGTTTATCCTCCATTGAAGATCACATAATGAATAAATCATTCACACATCTTTCTGCATCCCCTATTCTAAAGTGTAAACAATTCATCAGCTGTAAATGTTTTACTCATCATTTGTAGTTCTTTCCCCCCAGTGTGTATACCCATACAACCTGCAACCGGCAGGTTTATAAAACATTTACAACTAATGAGTAGTTTACACTTTAGATTAGGGGATGCAGAAAGTGTTGTAAATGCCTTGTATCCACCAGATCATTTTTAACATGTAAGAAAGATCTACAATGATGTGTAACACATTTACAAGTGATGAATTGTTTACACTTTAGATTAGGGGATGCAGAAAGATTTGTAAATGATTTACTCATGCATTTACACAACAGGTTTTGAATAATTTGTAGTGTGTAATGCAATGTAAGGGCTGACTGGTGAAAGTAAAGATGTCTTCTGTGACACACATTTAGCACTGTGCACCTGGTGTGCACCTGTGCATCCATTGGAGGGTAAACTGGTTTACATTATCACTAGATCCAACACACTCCACACAGAAAGTCTGTGCTGAAGAGAGAAAGGGTTTACATGTTTATTCACTTGACAGCAAATAATTTATTATTATTTAAAAAAGAAAATAGTTTTAGAATAATTGCATTTTTGCACTTTTTAACATAGCACTTATTAATCATTTATAAACACATAGTCATGTTTTGTAAATGATTAGTTTATCATTAAGTAATTACTTGTAAATGAACTTGTAATTGACTTGCAAATGAATTAACAAAACATACACAAATTGTTAGCATATCACTTATTAATCATTTGTGAATGTTTTGTAAAAGATTATTTCATCATTAACTAATCACATATAAATGACTTATAGCTGAACGTTATTATAAAGTGTTACCAAATAGAATGATTAAATGATTATAAATGAATAAAGGAATGAAGAATACATGAAGAATATAAAAAAACAAAGTAAAAACAACACAAATGTATGGTTGCTCTTGTGAAGCAAAACACAATTTGGATGTGAGGATCATCAGATCCTTCACTACAATTAAAGGTTTACTTTGTTGTAAAAAAAACAAAAAAAAAACATATTTTGTGGAGAAAAAGGCATTTAATTTAAGTTAAACATGAGTTGACATGGTGTGCAATTTGTGGCTAAAAATCAATTTGACTGGGTGGTTTCTAAGAAACAAGTTTATTAATGTACATTCTTTTATTAACGTGTTTGTTAATATAGAGTTTATTTTGTATTATTTTGGAGAAGTACTTTATTAATTTGTTGATCATGTAAAAATGTGAGTTTGCTTTAAGCTGCTGAGGAGAGATCTGGATGCAGATTATCCATATTGTTCTTTTTTTTGCAGCATGGATGATGATGATAATCTGCATTTATATGTATTGCCCCAAACCTCAGAGCAATAAGTGAAATATGGTAATATTAAAGCATGCACTATAAAGTATGTAGAGATTTGTGGTTCAGAGCGTTAGCTTTATTCAGGACTGACATGCATCTAGATTCACCACAAGAAATTCCTGCCATGATCATCTGTCATGATCATCCATTAATCGCTCAAACAACCAGGGATCCAAACTTATCAACGTTTGGCGAAATTTGCCATTTTATATAAAAAAGTAGGTCGTTTTTGAGAATCACATGTCAGAATCTAGGTCAGAATCTGCTCATTATTCCTCAAAACACTGAAAAAAACTTTAAAAACTTTCCGTTTTTGTTTAACACAAGTTGCATGCTCCCAAATCCTCTAATCATAACAAATGCATAAACACGATGTAAACTTGATTCATTGTGCAGTGTAGTTATGATGGAGATTTCATAAGAGTGGGCTTTTAAAAAAAAATTTCCCATAATACAAATAGTATGAGACTATGACTTTTGGAATAATTCATCATACTTAAATACAATAAAATTGCTAACATTGGTTAACATACAAAGGTCATTTTATAAGAAGTAAAAAAAAAAAAAAGCAAAACCCAGTGCAAATGACAAAAGAATGGTCTTCTAGAGCCATCTAGTGATTATATTGGTAATTTCATGTCATTTTAAATATATAAGTGTTTGTTTTAAAGCAGTTGATTGAAATTGTCCACTCAAACATTTTCCTTGTTATATCCATGGATAACTGCACAGCTCTGCAGTTCTCTAGAATTTTTAAATATTGTCCGCTTGTTAGTGTGCAGGCCTGTGTGTCTGTGTGAAAAATGGCAAAATACAATCGTGTCACAATGATCGCAATATTATGTTTGATAGCAATGTTTATTCCCAGTTTGCATTGCGCAATCGTGACTCAAAATAGCTAAGCACAGTAATCTACATGTTATTTACATTTTACTTATTGGATCGTAAAAGATTACTTTAATTTCAGTAGTTATGTTTTACCAAGTTTAATGTCTGGCATTTGGATGTTTAAGAAGATTAAGACGCATCAAGATGATCTGTGTGAAACAGAAAGGTGAGCATAAAAACATACAGTATTTTCATTTATTATTTAATGTGAACATCTTTAAGAAACAATTGAAAGATGAATAAATGATAACGTGAACATTTTTACATAGGTCAACATTTGGTCTGACGAGCGTTGAGAATTTTGTAGCAACAAAAGCTCTGTAAAACAGATGGGCAATAAAGGTGAGCATACAGTATTTTGATCACTTTGTTATGAACATGGATCACTGTAAAAATGAAATTAAAAAAGTCATTAATAAACTTAATTCACTGTAGACATTCTAGACAGTATTTACATGTTATTAAATATCGTACAGATTAAATTATTACTTTTTGCATGTTATTAAATATTGTACAGATGAAATTATCAAATGTAAAAGCGAATGTAAAGCATCAATCAAGGCAAAACAAACATGAAAAATATCTTAAATTGTACTAAATTAGTACAAATGTGATAAATTAGATGACTTCTATTTTTTCTTTTCTTTTTCTATTCTGCAGTGATACCTCCCTCTGTTGCCTACTTTTGGGTTAAAAGTCTTAATCACTTGGTCCAGTGTAACCCAAGCTTTATCTTCCATCACAGGTAAGATGTAAACAAATCCAGCACTGTCATTCCTTCTTAAGAACCATATTCCCAATGCCTCCTGGTCTCGGTTATTAACAAATCCGACAAACTGCCTCAGTGATTTGTTTTCCTTGAAAAGGACCAAGACACAATCTCTAGTTTTGATGCTCTTTGCAGCTGTTGACTGACGCTCAGAAGACTGGTGTTTGGGACTTTCAGCAGATGTGATTTCCGAGAACAGAAATGTATGGACACCTGACTGTTCTGCCTCAGAGTACATTTTGTGACGCACTGCTCCCCAGCAGACTGGCTCAATGTGATGGACTGATTGAGTGCCTGGAACAGCTGTGGTAATGGCCCATCTCTCATCTAGGATAAGATTCTTTATAAAATCTGTGATTTCGTTGGATGTAATGAGTTTGATGTTGATGTTTGGGCAGCTCTTGAGGAACTGAAGTACATCACCTAGTGTGCCACTTTTTTGGACCTTATTTGGCAGCCCTTCTGTTATTTCCCATGCGTACTAGGTCACCTTCATTTGTTTTTCATGTTCTGGGATGTTACAGAGGGTATGCATTTCCAAGAGCTTGCCATTCCTGCATTCAGCACACTGTCCTAACATGCAGAGGGAATATCTGGATTGCAGTCCACAGCTTCCACAAAATTCTGCATGCTCTGGAATGCCTGCCTTGGGATGACATTTTGTAGACAGTCCAGGGCTAATTTAACATTTTACATCGGCAAAGACGCACATTTCTTGGAGTGTCTGAAGACCGAAGCACATGAGATGGTCGAATCTCAGCAAATTTAGATTTTCCAATTATAGACTCCGGATGTTCATTTTTGAAGTAGCGGTAGGCCTCTAGAATGGACATTGTTAAATGTCATTTCTGTATTTTTTTTTCACTCCTCCCTCTCTGACTGTGACCACATCCCTCATTCCTGGTGCTTGCCTTGAGATCACCATGAATGAGGTGTCATCTCTTTCATAGAATTCCCTGACATGATCATATGTAGTAGTGGTCTCATGATCATATGAAAAAAGTGCTTCCTAACAAAGTAATGGAATGTAATGCCCACTTAGTCCGTGAAACAACAAACTTTTTTAGGACTGCATACACAATTGCTGACTCCTCTGCTAAAGCTCCAAGAACTGAATGGGGCTGCTGTGGGAAAGGTTCACCGCTCAGATCACTCTCTCATGTGCTGAAATAACAGAACACATTTCAAAAGAAATGAAGTGAAAAGTTGTGTCGCATATAAAAGCACATAACTCCCGTGTGAGCATAACAATTGATGAGAGCACTGTATTTGGTATTGCTTACTTAATAGTATTTATCAGATGTGATGTCACTGGACAAGGTGATGTTGAAAACATTTTTTTAGATTTTGTTGAACTAAAGGAAGGAACCAATGCAGATTATATCTACAAAGCTTTGAGAGAGAGTTTGGATGAAGCTGGCTTGGATGAGAACTTTCTGCACCAAAATCTCATCAGTGCTGTTGCTGATGGTGCGTCTGTTCTGACAGGCCAAAAAAATTGAAAAGTGATTACAAAGTTAAAACAAGATTTTCCCAGAGTGAAATCCATACATTGTCTAGTGTAGGATTACAAATTTAAGATTCTGTTTAAGATATGCTGATCCTATGTTCTGATGTAACATCATATGGAAAACTAAGATGAAGTACATTGTATTTAGCAGTTAAGGTCAATATGCAGACAAATGATTCTCTTAAGCAATGTTTGTAGCAAGATGTTCCTGCCAGTTCCTGTTCTCTTATTGTAAATCAAATGAGCCAACTACTGAGACTCACACCTTTTGTTTGTAAGGGCTTTTGGTGCCTCTGCCCCCAGTCTTTGAGTAGATATGATGATTGGATTAGCACCTACGCATTTGAAGGACACTGTTATGCTGATGAGATCAGGGATGGGAACAATGTGGTAACGAGCAGAAACCTGTACTACATTTGCATACTTTGTTTAGATTTGTCTCCACCTATATGTAATCCCTCCCCCTTGAAAGGTATAAGTTACTTTGTACCACTGCCTAATCCAGACTTGGATGACAAGACTTGGATGACAAGACTTGGATGGACTACAACAAACACACAAGTGAGGTTCTTCAATAAAGAGTAACTTCTGCTTGAAAGATATCCCAAGCCTCCTGGATCTTTACTTAAAGAAAAAATTTTTAAGTTTTCAACACTAGCTCACCAGCTGGAGTTAGCAGTACATGATTAATTGAAAACTCTGTCTGGCTGCAGTCTGTTTGAAGTCTTCATCATGAAGCTGTACAACTTGTTTCATCAGTCACACAAGAATGCAAGATTATTGCATGAAGCAGCAGATGATCTGAGCATTCAAATGCAAAAAACATTGGCAGTCTTCAATCTAATTGGCATTAGATGGGTTTCTAGTAGTTTCAACACAGTTAAAAGCAGTGTGGAAAAGTTTTCCTGCATTAGCGAAAGCACCTCACAAATTCAGGCTTTCTATGTGATTTGGCATGTATGAAGGATGTTCTTCGGGAACTCCAGAGCCTCTCACTGAAACTGCAGAAAAGAGAAACCACACTTGTTGACAGCAGCCGCTACATAGAGCAGACAATTGAAGTTCTCCAAGCACTGAAACTTCAAGGAGGAAAATCTACTAGAAAGACTGAACAAAGTACCTCATCTGGCCAGTTTAAAGGTGTGGACATCACTGGTGAGAGAGACGGGAAGATAAATAGGCCCCAATTTTTTCAAGCTGTAATTGACAACTTAAAAAGACGTCTCCCAAGTGACGACCTTGTTGAGTTACTGGAACTCCTTGAGATGGCAAACTGGCCCAAGCAGAGAGAACAACTTGTCCTGTTTGGTGAACCTGAGGTGCACAAGCTAGCCAAGCTTCTTGGTGAATCTACCAGACAAGCAATGGATGAATTCAGAGACTTTAAATTGTAGGGGACACATAAAGGAGAAACCCTCAATAAATTTGTAACTGCGAGCAAAACCTATTTAGCTACCTCTGCAGAGTTTGAGATGGGATTCTCAGCTGTAAATGACACAGACACCAAGTCTCGTAACAGGCTTCAGGCAAAAAGCTTGCCTTCTCTTCCTTTTGTTGACATCAGTGGACCTCCTACAGAGCTCTTTGACCCAGCACCATTTGTGATGTCCTGGATTACAAGTTCACTGAAGCAAGCAAATGTATTACGCAAATGACTGAAAATGCTGACCCCACTAATAATCAATGTATAATTCACATTTTGATTAAAACTATATAATAATACCAGCAAAGTGATGATATCTCTGATCATTATCTAGTCCTGATCCCAGGATCCTTCCCAATTCATAAAGACACCCTGAAAAACACACAAGTTAATGAACAGCATGAGACTAAACTCCAGCAGCCACTTCTGACTAGACACACCTGTGCCATTGAGGGGCCAGTTGGAGTAGAGATCAAAAATAAAACAGGCTAGAATTGTTATGAATCAAAGTGATAATACCTGGATGGTTACTGGTTCTTGGTCTCTGCCGATTCAACCGGAAGAGACGACTTAATGCCGGAAAAAAGTACGACACTTTCTCCCTGTTGTATGTGGTGTTGTATTGGGAGCAAGCCAGCGCAGATAACTTCTATTATGAAACAAAGTCTTAGCTTTCAAATTGTGTCATTTTAACATCAGTGACAATGTTCCAGTCGACAGTCCTACAAAAAACTATTTCTATAAAAACCAACATAAATATTCATAACCTATTTTAATTCTGTAAAGTTTGGATTTGTAAGATACATTTTGCTGTTTTGAAACAGATTTTAAACAGGCCATTTTTAAAATTCCTAAAATAGTAATATCTTTTGTAGTTATTCAAACTTTAAGAATGTTGTGTACACTAAAATCACTTAATTTAATATGAATTTGTTTTGGTTTTTTTCATCTAGATGAATCAGCCATAGCCTTAAAAAAATGTCATGTGGTGCAACCATGATTTATATTAAAATTATAATCATTTAATCATTATAATAATAATTTAATCATGATTTATATTAAAATTAATTAATTTCCTTAACATGCTTAACATTTTTATATGTTCTTGGTAATTAAAGTGTTTAGAAACAAAGTACCTGAATTTCTTTTGAGTTTTTGTAAATAACTCATCTCATATTTTTGTTCTATAATTTCAAAGTTGCCTTTTTAAATATAGTTAGCAGACTTATTTTTATCAGTTTTATGCCATTTACAGAAAAATGTTTTTAAAATACCGTTCACTTAAGCACGCTGTAGCAGTGCTTCATATTTCAGCCACACATATTAGATAACTTATTTTTAATTTAATACAGTTATTGCTATTATTGGTCGCACCACATGATGAGTGGTCGCTCCAAAATGACACAAATGCCTTATATCATTAAAAATCTATCCACATGATGATTTGAAATTTTGAATAACAGAAAAGTTATAAATAACATATGTTTTTTGAAAAGTTAAAGTATGTGGGAGAGGTACTTCTTATATATGGCATCTTCTTTTTATATAAAATTAACCAAATTTTTAATGGAAAAAATGCAGTTGGAAAGAAAGTTACATCATTGACCCATATATATTCTGGATGATGAACCTCACTGACCACATCTTTAAAGATTTATCTAAAAATAAAGTCTGTTATTTGTTTACATTACACATGGATAAATGACCAACTAGAGCTGTGCAAATCTTTATGAACTGAGAATGGACAATAAAAAAGAAATAGAAAATAGAAATATAATAAAGTAATTTATTTAACAAAATTGCATGGGTGATTGTATCTTTTCATGATCTGGCTATTTATTTAAATATCCAAAACTTCAAATATTTTAAATTAGAAATGAGCTCTTTTTGACTTTTTTTGACTTAAAAGACCTGAACTGATATATATATATATATATATATATATATATACAAAACATTCCTCTTTCTTATGCTTAATTTGCAGTTTCTTTCTTTGTCATGCACTGTGGAGGGCCTCTCTAAATCAGTTGTGAGAACATGATTAAAGTTTTAATCTGAATGGAAGAGCAGTGTTTTGACCTGCGACTATGTCGCCCTGCTGCATGGGCGGCGTTACTGGAACTGAACAATGTACAGGTCGTCCTGAACTAGTCACATCCAAAACCGTATCTAAGGCCCTCACATTCTTACTATCCTCAAGTAAAGTATGGATGCGTGTCTCTAGTTCTGAAATCTTATCTGTCAGCCTAACTATCTCCCTGCATTTATCCCTCACTGCTGACAGAGATAGATAAACTGCACATATGACATGCAGTACACACAACAATATTAGGAAAAGATGCCATTACTCACCTGAATGTAGAATGATTCCAACTTACCAGTGTTGTTTGATGAACTTGTGTAAGGAAGAGCAGAGGAGAAAATGGAAGTAGACATGAATAGAAACGCGAATGGCAAGTTAATGGCTGGCGGAATGCCAACGAGATCAAGAGCAAAAAGAAAAACAATAGTAGATGCAAAATAGAAATGTTAGGAAACGGGAATGGCAAAGCTAATGAAGGCTAACGCGCTGCACTCAGGTATAACATAAAAGTGAACGATCAGATCAGTCAAATTATTTTGACGGAGAAAGCTTGAAATCTTGTGAAATCAAGACTATATTTTATCACTTTAAACAACAGATAGTAGTAGTAAGATTCTTGCTTTAGAAAAAAAACGAAAGCTCCAAGAAGCTCCTACACTCCTACATATCTACAAAACTTTGAGCATGATCCCGCTCCCTGAGGAAACCTCCCTCTAATTGGGATTTGTGTTTTCTGTTTCCCAGAGCCTCCTTGTATGAACGGTACTTAGCCAGGCTTGCCAGGTACCAGAGGTGGGGGCAAGACACACATGTTCAAGTCTCAAGCAAGTCTCAAGTCACAGACAAAAAAATCAAGCAAGTCAAGTCGAGTCCTGCTAAAGATCAAGTCAGGTCAGGTCAAAGTATATTTTACTTCTGCCACAACCTTATTAATTTTTCATCAGAAATTAACTTTCTTATTTATACATTTGAAATAATATGAGTTTTTTGCATATAGATAAATAAAGATGCTACTTTTAATTCTGAAATTAAAATCGGCAACAGGTGGTGGCAAATCACTGTTTTAATGAGCAACTAATGCATTTCTAATACATCACTGAATCACTGAACTGATTTAGAACCTCGAATTTGTTCAGTAAACGTGTTCAGAGACACATCACATTGTTTGTGGAGATCCTGAAGGATATTACTTAAAATCATTTTCATAAATCATTTTATGTTAATGGCTGCATGAGGAAAATGTGCAGACCGAATTAAATTTTTTAAACATTGCTGTGCTGACAATTATGTTAAAATTAACCTTACGAACTACAAATTAATTAGCAAAAAAAAAAAAAAAAAAAAGAGAAAACTAGAAAAATACACTGCTCTTTGAAAACTGCATTTGTTTTTCCAAGTAAAATTATGTTACCATACCTTTTTAATATAATACTTTTTTATAATGTTTTATTTACTATTTTTTATTAGAGATGCATTTCAACCTGAAGTACAATTCATTCTCTGCCGTTAGGTGGCGCTTGGGTTTCCTTGGTTACTGCGGTAAACAAAACTAAAAAGCACTCAGATTTATTTCCGGTGGACCAGTGCTATTTTTATTACTGTTTAAATCATCCCTCTGGCCAGATTAAACACCTGGCCGTATTTTTGACACCCCTATATGAAAACGAACTCATACTAGGGTCATCCCAACAAACACAGTTACGTTGTGGCAACGTTCTATTTTTACTGTGGCAACGTTGCAGACTACGTCCCAGCGACATTGAGACAACGTAGAAATGTAAGACTTGAAAGGGTTGTAGCAACGTTGTTGCACGACATTCAGCAACCATGAGGCGACGTTTTAACTACATGCATTTTTATGCCAGATTATAAATATCGCCTTTTCTGCGTGTTATATCAGACACGAGATAAGTATAATACTTTTAAATACGGTTTAATATTAAAAATCGTTCATTAAATTGTTGTTTCAACTTAACATCTGCTTGTGTAACTTTGAAAAGTAAAAATGCCATACAAATTCATATAGGGTGATTGCAAGTAAAGTGGGCCATTTAAGCTTGATTGTACTGTGTTGAAAGGCAATACACTATTTGAGCAAATTAATGATCTTGTTTTAAAGGGACACTGTTTCTTTAAATAATAAAATAGCTTTGGCTGATGAAATATGATTGTGGTGGGTGTGGCCACAAGTCAAAGAAGGACTCCCTCATGTTGAAAGGCAGTCAGCCCTCTGTCATCCAGATTTTCATTTCCAACTTATAAGGTTGCTCTCTAAAGGTAAACAAATATTATTGTTACAGTACTTGTTGTATGTGTTGCTGCAGGTAACAGGGATTAAAATAAAATAATAATAATAATAATAATAATAAAAATCATTAGTTTTTCTTGTAAGGTGTTAAAATATTGCCGGCCCACTTTGGCTGAATGTGTTAGATAAAGTGAGCCAGTGGGTTTCAGGTAAAGTGAGCCAAGTATAATCTTTAAAATTTTACTCACATTCATTAAATAAATTAACATTCACTGGTTATTTTATAATAATCATGTGTAATTCACAGAAAAGTGAGTGTGCAGTCAGGCTGCAAACAAATGTACGGAGATCAGAAAGATCCAAAGTCAGAGGAAGGGTGGATCAAATGTGAAACATGTCATGCCTGGTATCATGAGTCTTGTTCAGAGGAGCATGGTATCTTGGATGATGACTCTTTCTACTGTGAACAGTGCTTCTTGAAAATGTAGATGAAAACAAAAAGCAAACAGGCCTATAGCCCTTGTTATATTTCAAGTTCAATTTCAAGTGCACAAAGGCAACATTTGTAGTTGAAGGTTTTCCACATATTAAGTTATTATAGCCTAGTTATTAATTGTTGTTAGCCTGTATTTGTTATCGTCACATTTTTATACTTTGGTATTCTGTTAAAATATTGCAAATTTAAAGTTAACACACATTTGTTCAGTTGTTTTGCATTGTACTCATTAACTGAGTGAAAGTTTGTATTTTAAGCATCCCCCTTATGTTTTTGGGGTTTTTTAAAACATACATTTGATGAATAAAATTAAATTTTTGAATTGTTTTTAATGTAAAAGAATAATATGTGTTAATAAACAAAGAGTTTTTAAAATATCTAATCAATATGCAAAATTATTTTATCATAAATTAGGGACGGCCCACTTTAACAGACTATCTGGCCCACTTTACCTGAAAATAAATTTCTCTGGAGCTCATGATCTCAAAATGTTTATTGGTATATAACTTGCACATAACACATTTAGTGAATTGTATTCAAATTGCTATATTATAGCTGGACCTTAAACTTAAAGATAATGAAGAAAAGAAAAGAAAAAACATCTAGGTATCTAAATTACGTGTTTTACAAAAAGTGGCCCACTTTACCTGCAGTCAAGCTTTATTTCATACCAAACATTTCATGCTTACAAAAACACCTTACCAAAAGGTATAAATTTAAGAAAAAATGCAATATAGAGTATATGAAGCATGTAAATATATTAAGTCATTTATAAATGGCTGTAAACTCATTTATAAACTATAGTTTAAGTATATTACATTACAAATAAAAAAGCGAAAGCATCTGACAACGTTTATTAAACAAAAGCAAAGCAACAAAATAGCGGTCACCGGACGATGAGGCGGACTCTGAACGGGAGAATATACAGTGGACAGGTGAACATATAAGACAAGTTGATGTGCAGAAAACAGTCCAAGAAAGATCATCAAATCCAGAGGGCAGTGGCAAATGCAGAATCCAGAAGGCAGACACAAGTCAACACCAAATATCAGTAAGGATATCTGAATAATAAAAGAAATAGTTATCATTACACCAAACCCGATCGCAAATTGACCTATGACTAAGCCCCGCCCCCTCCACTCACTCGAACAAACTGTCAACATTCTGTGACGGGCGCTATGGCAAGTGTCACAGTAGGAGATATTTCACAGGAGGCAATTGATGATTTTTGGAGACAGAAAGATTGTATATCATCTCGAAGTCACCAAAAGGGCCTTAACTATGCATTGGAGGGTTATATTAATAATTTTTATTGCTATTATTATTTATATTTTATTGTTGAGAAGGTCGATGAAAAGCTTCAGCTCCAGGCAAAAATTTACAGGTCACAGTGTAAAGGTGATAAACCGCATCTCGTTGCCATCATTATCTCAGTTATTTACAGGTACGTTAATGAAGCTAAGCTCCAAAAGTTAACGTTAGTATAACTAGAGCCTTTTGGACAACAGCTAACAATCACGTACGATTACCAAAGTACAAAAACTAGCACACAGACCTGCCAACCTATACGCATTTTGCGTAGCGGGTACGCATTTTGACTTCAAAATACGCTGCTACGATTTGTCACTCTAAACTACGCAAAAACTTGGTGACGTCTTTGTGAATGTACAGGATTTAAATCAAGCAACAGCAATGAAAGAGGAGTTCGACCAATCAGAGCGCTGGGTTCATTCCCCATTTACTGTAGCGAGCGGGATGATTGACAAATGCGTCAATCCCGCCCGCCTCTGTCCGGTAACGGTTTACACCCACTGTACGATTTTTAAAAAAGACTTCTATCTTCTCAAGGTAAACGGTTTGGGGTGGATGTGGAAAAGTGAGTTAAATTAATCCTCTGGAGTCGTGTTAATCTAAACGAACGGATGAATTTAATAAAAACATGCATTCAAATTCAGCCACATCTGCTGCGGTTAATTTGTGTTCATATAGCTGCACTGAACAGCGTCCTAATATTAGGGCTTTAGTCCAAATGTTTCGCGTACTTGGACACTGCTGCACGTTTAGATCATTTTAAATGACAACGATCTAATAAACCTTTGAAAAAGTCTTACCGGATCTGCATTCGCGCTGCCGCACACACAGAGCAAACAGTAATGTTAGGTCTACATGTAACAGTCTTTTTAACTAAGATACACATTATTGTTTATGTATTCGTTTATATTATCACAGAAATACTGGTATCAAAGTTTATAGTTAAGATATAAACACCGATGTCTATGGTAGCGATCAAAATACATATTTTGAATGTTTACGGACACTTAAATGATGCTTGTCGATTGCATTGTTTCGCCACTAGATGGCGAATAGATTCTGTTAAAAAATGTATTTGTGGTTGAAAAAATAGATTCACTCAGTAATGAAAAATGAAGTATTCATGAGTGAGGCATTAAATCATTCATTCAAACCACTTTTCATAATTTAATATTAACAGTAGGTGAACTAAATATATTGTAAATACATATTAATTGGAATATAATAATTCATTCCAAATAAACACCTCCCGCTACTCAAAAAATATTTCCAGGGTTGGCAGGTCTGAGCACATAACAGGCCAATGAACTCCCAGTAAACAAAGTGACATGATGTACAATGCAGCCAAGAGCTAACGTTAGGCTAACCTTAGCTAACGTTAGAGATGTTAAAGATAGCTTTATATTTCTGTCCAGCAGAGTGACAATATGTTGCCTCAAATACTATGTTGACTTACCTTAGAACAGATGTAGACATCCTTACCAATTTTATCCATGTTTAGTTGTTGTTGTCGTCGACCGCATAACTTTATCCAAAGCAGACGCTTTCGGTTGAGATGTGGCTTGGGAAAGGGTAAAAAATACACCCCGTCGCCCAGCCTCTCAGGATACCTAGTGTCAGAGTTGCATGTACCCCATGCACACCGTTTGACCATTTTAAACTTAAAATGTCAGAAAAAAACACATAAAAACTAACGAAAACTGACTAACTGCAATACATTTCAATGGACGTGCAAGCGGAGAATGTCCGAGTGTATTGGGCTGGCTATGAGCACTGTGATTGGCTCATCGCGTTTGAGGGCGGGGCTTAGCATTTAGCGGGGTCAATTAACATTTGGTATGTGAATTATCAGCTACTCTGTAACAGAACAAATAAATATCACATTGGACACGAAAATTGTAGGTTTTGTTTGGATATTTACATATTTATCTGAGAGAAATCAAAAGCAATACTCACGTATCCTGGTTTGAAGAATAATAATGCGCTTCGGAAAAGTGACGAGTAAATGTCGCACAGTGGTTGTCCAGACAGCCTAAGCACAACTTTCAGAGATGGTCTAAACCGTGGTTGAATGACAACATCGTGACAATGTAGTAACAACCTGAACCACACAACCATTTAGCCACGTTGTTACAACGTTGCTAAAAGGTTGGCAACGTTGCAGCAACGTTGTGTGTTTGTTGGGATTTTGCTATATATATTGGATTCTGGGTGCATCGGGTGCAAGAGAATCATCTCCGTGGCACAATTCTCTTGTTTTTAGTCATTAGGGACATACTTGCCATAAAGCACTATGTTTATAATCACTTTAATTTAATGACATACTTCAACTTAATTTTAAGACAAATAGTTAACTAGGGCAGCGTACATACCTTTAATTTTGAAGTGGTACATCATGGCTTCGTAAATGCATAGAGCAAATCTCATTTTATGAATATGCTCCTTTTCGAACCGTTTATATCGGGTGTGCCTCACACGTCCTGAAAAGTGAAGCTGCGGGCTCTTTGATCGCCCCCTGGTGGCTGGCTGCAGTATAGGTCATAAACCCCGCCCTCTCCATGCAATCAAACGGGACTGTAGACAACCTAAATAATTACATGACACTTCGAATAATGTTTTTCCAGAGGTGGTTTTCAGCGTTTGAGGTAGTTCTTATAATGCTGATTTATGTTCAAGTGTTCGTTTTTCTAATAAGTTTGCTTTTAGGTAGTTATTAGATTCTATAAAAACGGGGTGTGGTGTCATGATTGTGATCTTGCGATTGGGTCTGCAGGAATTTGGGCGGGACTTTGATACTGCGGCTCCACCTCATGACACTACTGCGCAGACTCTGGCTCCAAACGAAACTCTAGTGCGCAGACTCTGGCTCCAAATGACGTAATTTCCCCCAGTATGGCAGCTACCATATTAAGATGCTTTGGCTTGACTTTCCCATAGTAGAATGAATGGGAGACGCGTCGTCCATCTTTTTTTACAGTCTATGGTTTATATCCAAAAGAAAACATCTGGGAGATTCTCTTACTTTCTGTATTTGGCACGCTGTAACTGCTTGCGTAGCGTCATGAACTGCGCAGACTCATATCACTGGTGTTGCTGATTCTGGGGCTTGCGTTTTGTTTATCAATATACGTTGCAAACTCGCAATTATTTATTAATAAAAAAAAATTATTACAGTTGTTATAAAGTCAAGTCATGAAGTAAAAAGCATGGCAAATAAGGCAAAACAAATGTTTTGGTTAATAAAAAGTTTAAAAATAAACTCTCTACTGCAGAAGCACAGTATAAGAGTAAATGTCAGGCATAGGGGGAAATATGTGGCTAAAAATTCACAAAATTACTCATCCAACCACAATGATAGGAGGCAATATACTCCAATTTGAGTAAAAAAGGTATATTTTAAATATATTATACTATTTATACAATCCTATAATACATGAAAAATATGCGACACATAGTATAAAGTATATGACATAATGGTGATCCGAAAACAGTACTAAAGTCATGATTTTATTAATTTTCATTAAGACCCATAGGATAAAGGGTGTCTAATTTCTTTATCCAGGTTCTTTTGGCTTTGAGTCTGTCAGCCAAAGACCAGGATGGATTTATTTCAAGGGCTCTGACAAGAAGTGTAGCAAGCCATGTAGCAAGAAGTGTCTAACAGCGTATCTTCTTTTCTCAGTTTTGTTCCTGATGTTATAAGAATGTTGATAGATACGCAAAAGCAGTGGTTTTTTGTCTGTCCAACGTATTGTTTTTGACATTATTTACAGAAAATGAGATACACATCGTTAGACACTTCGGAGGATATATTCTTTTGGACCTGGAAAATCTGTTTATTAGTTTTATTTTGCACCAGCTTTCTGGACGTGAGAAACGTATATGTTCCTGCTCGTGAGCTCGGTTTAGAAGATTTGATTTTACTACACACCAATATATCACGTAAATTACTATTCCTCTCGTATGCAGCAATTGGCTTGTGCTTCTGTAGGAAAAATTGGTGGAGTCTAGAAATTTAGAAAAGTTTTCCTTAGTAGCTTTATTTAACCTAATACTTTGTTTAGAATAAAAGGATACTAATGGGATAATTTTCTCTTTGGAGGGTGTATTTTGAACCGATGGATTACTTGTAATAAAGTGTGTAAATTCTCATAGTTCTTAAATAACTTCTGGAATAATTTCTTCTTTTCAAAAATTTAAACAAGATCCTCACTGCTTCTTTGAACTCAGTTTCCTGTGAGCAGATTCGATGGAACCTGAGGAGTTGTGACTTCAAAATTCCTCTAAATGTGTGTTTAGGGTGAAAAGACAGTGGGTGTCTGTCGGTTTAAAATATACCCTATAATCCAATTTTTTAGTTTCTTCAAATTAAGGTCCCTTATGTATGTAATCTCGTCCAGAAAATTAACTTGCTGGGTATTCATTTCATATTTGATGGTGATGGATTCTTGATGGTGGTTAAGGTGGTCCGTAAACTTCTGGGTCCAGACTCCCCATATATCATCCAGGAATCTGAAGTAGGAGAACGGTTTGACTGAAAAGGACGCTAAGGCTGTGGTCTCCCAGGAGGCCATGAATATATTCGCGTTGGACGGTGCAAATTTTTCGCCCATCGCCGTATCTTTGGTTTGTAAATAGAATTGTGAGTCAAATTCAAAGTCATTTTTAGTTAAATTCATTTTATGTAGCTCTAGAATATATTCATCTGGCCTGCTGGGATCCAGATAGCGTTCCATACACTCTTTAACAGCCCTCATATGCCAGCCCCGGTATCTATGTTGGTGTATAAACTATCTATATCTAGTGTACATAAAATAAGCATCATTAGGAATAATACGATTTTTAGTTTTCTGTATAAAATCATAAGTGTCTTTTAAATAGCTTTCATGTTTCTGTGAGATGGGTCCCAGGAAATGTTCTATAAATTCTGCTGTGGAGGACATCTCACTCTCACAGTCAGAAACTATAGGTCTTCCTGGTGGTATGACGTGTGCTTTACTCCATTTCTCTGACTCTTTATGTATTTTTGGGAGAAGATAAAATCGTGTGGGCCTAGGGGTGCTAGAACCCATCAGATAATCCTTTTGCTTGCCATTTATTATCTTTTTCTGACACATATCATTTAAAATATCTTTAACTTCTAGGGCTGTTTCTGGGTATATAGGGGCTGTAATATTCTTTTACTTTTAACTGTCTCCTGCCTTCCCAAACATAATCATCTTTATTCATAATTACCACCGTGTTACCCTTATCTGCGGGTTTAATGACTATGTTTTCATTGTTTTTCATTTCTTTAATGGCCTTTCTCTCTGCCCTTGTCCAATCTGATCCGTAGGTAAAGGGTATTCTTTGTTTTTTCATTTTCTTTCTTTCAAAGAAAACTTCCAATTTCAGCCTTCTGTGGTACTTTTGTAGGTCTTTTTAATTATTCCATCTTTTGAGTTTTAATGTTTTGGGGTGTGGGGACGAAAGTTAGGCCTTTTAAAAGTATTGTAACCCTTCAGGTTAACAATAGAGAGGACAGGTTAACAATAAGTTTTTCTTCACCATTTATGGGGTTACCGGTCCCATGAAGTTTAAATACCGTGCCTTTCTTTGTCTCCCGACTATTCCTGAAATGTCTGAAGTGTTTGTGCCTTCAGACAAGGATTCAGAAGTTGTGGGGGTAGATTCATTGGTCTCATCTTGAATTTGTTGGGAGTGTGCTGAGGCTTGGACGTCCATGTTATTTTCTGCAGTAAGTTCTGCCTCCAACCCATCACCCTGTTGTTCTGGAGCATCCTCCAACTCCATCAAAGACTGAGTTAAATTTCTTCTGGGTATTTTATGTGTTCCAGGTGATCTAGGTCTAACTGGAGTCGGTCGTACTGGAGTGGGTCTCAGAATCAGCCTAGATTCAAGGGGAGGAAACTCTGTGTCGAAGGACCAGTCCCCCCTGTTGGGAAGGGTATTTTGTCCTTCTCCACAAGTCTCTTCAGCTCTCTGTGTTGTTTGTACCTGTATGTGTGTAACACCTTTTCTAGGCCTTACTACAGTGATGTGTTTGCTTCAGTGTCTGTTACAACAAGGGGAACCTCCATTTGTGCAGCCTGTGTCTCTCTATTTCTGTCTCTGTTCTCATACTCTGTGCACAAGGCTGCCGTGAAGAGAACTTCTACCCTCATGAAGACTTCAGGGTTCAGTCTGGCCCTGAAGTCCTTGCTAGCCCATTTTTTTGCTACTTCAAAGGTGTTGTGCCAATCTTTTTGATCAGTGTCATTCTTCAAATCAGTCATGATAGCCTCAATGAGTATTTCATAATGTTCCTCCAATATATGTTGGGTAGTGTATGCCCAATTCTTAGCATTACCCATCAAGAGATCTTTTCACACGGCCATTGGGCATGGCAGGCTTTATGGTGTTAATGAGATGTTGGGTCAAATTTTTAAAGGCCCCTGGGATGTTGTCTATAACTTTGGTATTAACTTTTTCAAAATGATGTACAAATCTGAATAAATCATCCATCAATTTGATGGTTTTTCTGACACTGGGGCTAGCTGGGGGCAGCCGTGGCCTAATGGTTAGGGAGTCTGACTTGTAACCAAGAGGTTGCGAGTTCGAGTCCCAGGTCCGGCAGGGATTGACGGTGGGGGGAGTGAATATCCAGCGCTCTCTCCATCGTCAATACCACGACTGAGGTGAGACCCTTGAGCAAGGCACCGAACCCCCAACTGCTCCCTGGGCGCCGCAGCAATGCTATGGCTGCCCACTGCTCCGGGTGTGTGTGTGTGTGTGTGTGTGTGTGTGTGTGTGTGTGTGTGTGTGTGTGTGTGTGTGTGTGTGTGTGTGTGTTTTTTCACTACTGTGTGTGTGCGCACTTGGATGGGTCAAATTCCTAGTATGGGTCACCATACTTGGCCTCACGTCTCGTCACTCACTCACTTAGTCACTCAGCTGGAGTGTAGTAAGAGGCATTTTTGTTTTGTTGTTGTGCTAGTGGACGTTCATTGAAGTACCTTCTTGGTCCCTCCCTCATCTGTCCCCTTCTTTCTTGAGGGATGGGACTGTTATACGGGACTGTTTCTATTTCTCCAATTTCTGGTAATTCTGATATCTCTGCCAGCTCTGTTGGCATAGATGTGGTTATATGAGCCCCTATTGCTGGATGCACGAGCCGATTCATATGTCACAAAGGCTCCACATATTGGGCCTTCTGGGCTCTGATGGTTGGAAAAAGCTCTCTTCCTGTTCATATATGTCATATTCAGGAAGTGAACACTCAACAGGTTCAGTTCTGTCATCTACTCTAGCACGTCTAGCTTCAGCTCTTCTTCTGTTACATCTTTGTGTTCTGGTCAACTTTCTCTCTGGAAAGTTTTGTTGAAATTCATCAAAATCAAAGTTATTTGGCTCTTGAGGCAAGGCTCTAGAGAATCTCTGTCCTTGAAAACCCCTGTTTGTTTCTTTGTCTAAATTGTGTGTTTATGAATTCTCTGTCTTTATAAAAGAACAGATCTTGTTTGTTTGGAAATTATCTGTTCTGTTGTGTATGTTCAGGAAATTCAATACCATGGCCAGCTGGTCTACGTGGTTCAAAGTCTCTGTTTGATGTGTTTCTAGTTCTGAAAGTTTGTCTTTGAGATGCTAGTGTGGATTCTCTATAATAATGGCCATCTTGGACTGCATGATTACTGAGAATCCAGCGATCACTTCTTTCTTAAAAGAGCTGTTGGTTGACGTGCAGTCTCACAGAAACGGCAGGGATCAATAAAATAAGAGTTTTCTTTATTCATATCACCCCACCGTTCACCATAAGCACTGCTGGCACGCAAACATGCTCTTTGATCTTTGAAAACGTAGCGGTCTTCGTCATCTAAAGGTATAGACGCGAATCTGACCCGCAAACGTTGTGTTTGTCTCACCATTTCAGTGTTAGCTAATCTATTTGAGAGTAATTCACAGTAAAGACGATGCTGTCTGCACTTTGCGACGTTTCGAAGCAAATGGCTTCTTCTTCAGGCTATGCAGAAACGTCGTATCAAAAAGAAAGTCTCAAAAAAAGCCAAAGTAACTGCTGTGTCGAGAGATGGAAGCAAAATTATACAAAATAGCCCTTCCCTAGGTTGTTAGGTGACTATTAGGGGCATGGGCTATGACATCATCTCACACCACTCTGTTTCTTAAAGGAGCCCATCATATATAGTGAATACCTTACACTTGGCTCCAGTTAGATCAGCCACCAGCCGATGAAGAAGAGCAGCCAAAACCTTCAATGAACCTCCTATAATAACTTGCAAAACCCAGAAATGACTGAAGTTCTGAGACTTGCTGTGGGGACGGCCAATTAGCGACTACTTCTTCAACCTTCTTGGGGTCAGTAGCTACTCCTCTAGAAATCAAGTGCCCTAGATAGCTCACTTCTGGCCGAAAAAAGGAACACTTTTCCAATTTAGCCTTCAAGCCCTCTTGATGTAAATGCTTCAGGACCACCTCCAATCCTTCCAAGTGGTGGGCCACTGTAGACGAAAACATTGTAACATTGTCCAAATAAAGCAACAGTGATTGATGGAGTGGATGTTTGGCTCGCAACACTTTCAATCTCTGAAAGCGTGAAGTCCAAAGGCCATGCAATTCCATTCATATAGCCCAAAAGGTGTAAAGAAGGCACTTCTGGGCTTCTAGTAACTGATTAATATGAGCTTTAAAGTCATATCATATCAAGTTTATTTGTATAGCGCTTTTCACGATACGTATCGTTGCAAAGCAACTCTACAGCATTGTACAATATATTTAGTAGTAGCTTAATAATGGTGACTATGTCAAGTTGATGTACATATGGCACAGATGTAATGATCAGCTAATGATGTAATCAAACATACAACGAACACTATTAACTGTAATGATTTTATGTTGCAATCAAACTACTGTAGTAAAATTCGGTAGAGATGTAGGTTGTTTCATGGCTGACATCATCTGAAGTCCCCTGAGGGTTGGCATCAGCTCTTCTTATGTGTTCTTGATCCAGACTGAAGCTTGTGTAATTCCTAGTTACCACAGGATGTCAATCCCATGGCAGAAACGGAGAATAAATAGGAACATAATTAGTGTAGCTGCTGTTCAAACTGAGAAAAGAGGATTTGTTCAACCAAAATTAAAAATTATTAATGTGCATTTGATCAGATATTACTGCAGTAAAAGATTATGAGATGCATTATTTGAATGCTGGGCTAAAAAGATGTCTTTAATCTAGATTTAAACACAGAGTGTGTCTGAACCCCGAACGTTATTAGGAAGGCTATTCCAGAAAAAGCTCTACCTCCTTTAGTGGACTTTGCTATTCTAGGTACTACCAAAAGTCCAGAGTTTTGCGACCTTAAGGAGCGTGATGGATTGTAGCGTGGTAGAAGACTAGTTAGGTATGCAGGAGCTGAACCATTAAGGGCCTTATAGGTAAGAAGTAATATTTTGTAATGGATACAGAACTTAATAGGTAGCCAGTGCAGAGACTTTAAAATTGGAGTAATATGATCATATTTTCTTGACCTGGTAAGGACTCTAGCAGCTGTGTTTTGGACTAACTGTAGCTTGTTTATTGAAGATGCAGGACAACCAACTTCCAGTGCATTACAATAGTCTAGCCTAGTCATAAATGCATGAACTTTTCTGCATCAGAAACAGGTAACATGTTTCGTAGCTTGGCAGTGTTTCTAAGATGGAAGAATGCTGTTTTTGTAACATGGGAAATATGATTTTCAAAAAGAAGTTGCTGTCTGTTATAACACCCAGAATTTTGACTGTTGTGGAAGTAACAGTACATCTGTCTAGTTGCAGATTGTAATTCAAGAGATTCTGTGTATTGTTCTTGTCCAATAAGTAATATCTTTATCTTATCTTAATTTAACCCTCTAAGTGCCAAAGTTGCAAAATTGCAACAAGACATCATACTTACTAAAACAGACAGTAGTTCTTAATACGGTGTAATACATCATTTGTATTCCCTACCACTAGATGGCAGACATATAGTACTTTGATTCTAGACCAAAACGGCATCATGTTCCTATTCAAAGTGTTGGAGGGAACAGCAGAGCAACTGAGCACTCGTATCGATGCGGAAGCAGTTTGGTTCATAGTGTGCGAGTAAACTGTGAGAATTCTGAGAAAATCGCAAAATGGCTGATAAAAAGTTGTACTGTGAGGGTGTGTTGCAAATGTTATTTGCCAATTCTGACTCTGAAGGGGAATATTTGCCTTTTGGAAATGACCATCAGCTGCCTAATGATCGTGCTTGTCCCGGGACATCTTTGCAGTGCAATGGTGCTGCCGTGCAAGGCGAGAGTGTTCACGAAGCACAAACAATTGATCATTTCGTCCCTTTGCCCAGCAGGGATGGGGGTGGCAGGGGTGAACGTGGTCGTAGTGTCCATAGGAGAGCTGTTACTAGAGGCAGAGGCAGCAGGGTTAAGAGAAATAGGGCTAGAAGTAGCACTAGCATCTGGCAGCATTGGTGATCTAGATCTAAATAGGGCTGGATAGCGATAGCGATGACAATGGTGGCTAGGTTTATTTGAGAAATGAAGAAATGTATCAGGACTGGATCAAATGCTGGACTGGATCAAACCAACAGATATGCTCATCAGTTTCTAAAATTCCAACAGCTAAAACTAAATTCCAGATTTCATGCTTGGTTTGATGTCTCTGTCTTAGAGATGAAAGCCTTCCTAGCACTGCATTTGTTTATGGGGCTGGTAGAGAAGGCAGAAATTGAGGATTACTTCAAAGTTCAAACATCCATTCAATATCTAATATTTTCTGAATATTACTGATGAACTGATCGAAAAGTAGGCTACTGTTCACATGCGTTTTACTACTATATAGTATAGTAATATAGTAATATTTTAGTACTTTCTCCTGTCTTATTATTAGTTTCCTCTTTTCTGATCATTTGGAATGAGGATAAAAAGACAAAAACACATACAACAAATAAGTTCAATAACATCAATTCAATATCTGTTATTTCCATAATATTAAGAAATTCAAGATGGACGCCCGATAACATCATAATATGCAAATTAGATGATATTTTTACACCCCACATAAACTTTTGGTCATGCCCAACATTTTTTTTTACAGTAATTTACAGTAGATCTTTATCTTCAAGCCCTATCAAGCCACAAGCTTTTGAAACATTGATGTCAAAATCCTGGCGCCTAAAGGGTTAATAGCAAGTATTTTTCATCCAGTCCTTTACATTTTTAACACACTCTGTTAATTTAGATAATTTAGAAGTTTCATTTGGTCTTGTTGAGATATATAGTTGAGTATCATCAGCATAACAATGAAAACTACCCAGATAGCACACATACATCTGCAAAATGTCTGTTAATGATCTCTTGATCTGGAAAGCATCTGCTGTGTTCAAACATCTGGCAGACATCTGTAAGTTTTGAGTTTTACATACTGTAACTGGGTGAAGAATCACACGACAAGGAAAATGGAAAATGCAATAAAGACCCCAGAGGGTGGATTTATTGAATAAGTGGACGTGCTCAAAGTAAACAGATGTTTGAAGAGGTGCTCCATGTTTCGTTTCTTGCAGTTTCTACCAGATTCCAGATGCAAAGTACCCATGCGGTGCGTTGTGGTGGTTCTGATCAGTCACATAATGCTCTCTGCGGAAAACAAAGGGAGATAAGAGTACGAGTTAGCTCGGAGTCTTCTGGAGACATCACCATCATTTCTGCTTGATTGCTTCCAGCCGTGACCGATCAGCTCGTGATGGTGTGCTGCCGGTGTTCCTCATGTCCAGGGTGATGCTGATGAGGACTCTGGACCCTTGTCACAATTTGTTCTAAATCATAAACATCTTAAAAACATCTAATAGACATCTATTTGACATCTGATAGGAAATGTCCAATAGATGTATGGCAGATGAGCAAACTACGTCTGGCAGATGTGAATGTAGACGTCAAATAGACATCTCCAAGATGTATGTGTGCTATCAGGGTAATCCCGTATTTTCTAATAATATTGCCAAGGGGCAACATGTATATTGATAATAGCAGAGGACCTAGGACAGATCCTTGTGGCACTCACAAGGACCTAATTTACTAGTGATAGTTGAAATCAACAAAGTGGTAGTGATCAGACAGGTAGGATCTAAACCAGGGTTCTCAAACTCAAATTTTATGATCAGGATGTTAAAATAAACAGAAATTGGATATTAATTCCCAGCCAGGTTCTTCACTTAAGTTGTTGCGGTTCCCTTAAACATTTCTGATGCAGCGCGTTTGGATTTGTTTGTGTTGTGAGTATTTGCAGTGCGTTTCTGTGTTTTGTTGTGCTGTCAAACTGATGAAGATGTTCTTAATTTGCAGGTGTTTTTTTTTTTATTTCAGTTCGTTAAGCTCTCTTAGCCACCATACGTTTTAATCGTCACACAGGAAGAATGTGTGACTTTAGGAAAGCAGAACAGAACCCACACAAAAAAAAAGCAGTCCATATCTTATAAAGTGAGTGCCCCTGAAAGCAGGCCACAAATGTTTCCTGTCTGAACAAAGCTTACTTGAGTTGAATATTTACTTAATTTGTAATATTTAACTCATTCAGTTAAATAAAAACTGATTTATTAGTATAACTGTTTAAACATGTAGGCTAGTCCCAGACTAAAATAGAGTTTGAGCTGTCTTAAATGACAGGCTTTTTTATTTTATTTTTTTTTTTTTATATAAAATCAAATTAAATATCATAGTTAAACTAATATTTAGTCTTGTCTTAAAGGGTTACTCCACCCCAAAATGAAAATTTTGTCATTAATCACTTACCCCATGCTGTTCCAAACCTTTGTTCATCTTTGGAACACAATTTAAGATATTTTGGATGAAACCCAGGAGCTTTGTGGCTGTCCCGTTGCCTGCCAAGTAAATAACACTGTCAAGGCCCAGAAATGTATGAAAGACTTTGTCAAAATAGTCCATCTGCCATCAGACGTGCAATCGGGGTTATATGAAATGACGAGAACCCTTTTTGTGCAGGGAAAAAAACAAAATGTTGACTTTATTCAACAGTTTGTCTCCTCTGTCACCGTAGCACCATATCCACTGAACGTAAACAGTGTATGCTGTTCTGTGCCAGCCACAACACACAGATGTGTTTTCTAGGTGTATTCATGAATTAAAGTTCTCCGTCGCTACGACGGATTTCCGTTAATTGCAGCGAGTCTATGACGGATATCCGTCAGTTGGGTTCCCGCCTGTCCTTAATGAATTAAATTCACTTTTCATTATTTTAAGGCTGTAAATAGTGTAGTAACCTAATAAATATAATACATATAATGGCCCCGACTTATTTATGGCGCTAGGGCCGGGCTTCGGGCAAAATTTCACATCATAGCTCAGTCGCGGGCCGGGCATCGGGCTTGTTTTAGGCTTCTCCTTTTTCTATATTTTAGACATCCATAAATTAAAAAAGAAACAAGAGACAAGAAAAAAGAGAAGTTGATGACGGTAAACTAAACAAATATATTTCGTAACCCATTACACAGTCTACTCACTCACGTACACGTGTCACGAAATATCCTATTTGATGTGCCTTGAGAAATGCATCTTTACGGATTAGCTACATAATGAAAGAGTTTTTGTGTTTTATTTGTTTTATTTCGTTAAGCACAAATTTAAAGCTTTCTATATATGTATTTATCATGTCTGTAAGCCATGTATTGTTTTGATGGATAATTTTTAATTGTTTCCACTGGAAATAAAAGCATGTGATGGCGCTGGCGCCTCCATGTCCTGCGAAGTGGCTTTAGCTTCCACTTTCCGCACAAACGCAGCGCACATTGTTTAACGTTTAAACCAATATTGTTTTATACTTTAACCCTTTTATATCTATAGATTTTATCTATAATTTAAGTCGTGATGATTTGAGAAGGCAAATTTATCAAACAGACTATGAACAGTCTTCCGCTGGCGGCGGTTTGCTACTTAAAAAAACTAAATCTTATATTTAACGAACAAAAAAATCCTCCCAACAACTTCCCAAATTAACTTAATAAAAAAAAAAAGGAAACGAAATATATGCCTAATCACTTTGCCATTACATACAAAAACTGAACTATTTTAATAGCTGAAAAAATAGCTAAACGATCACTTGTCCGTGTTCTTTTCTGTCTCTGAATGCATACACAGAACAGCGCCAATTCTGTTTGGTGCTTTTAAAAACACGACACAAAATAAACATTAATAAATCAAGTACGCCTTATGCAAGTCACTGATTTGCATGTGAAATTAGGCTTTTATGGAGGAGCAAAAGCGCACCAAAGGGGGCGGAATATTTACTTTTTGTAATGTCTCTTTGATGCTTTACACAACAATGACTTTAAATTATCGTTTGGGAGTATTTTCTCACCTAAATTTGATGTGCGATTAATTAGATTAATTAATCGCCACATCATGTAATTAATTAGATTAAAAATTTTAATCCTTACCAGCCCTAGTAAATATATATATTTGTTTCATAGAGTTACAATAGCTTTTAAAATACATGAACTGCCAATATTAAAGTGGTTTAAAACAACACATCTTTAAATTCTATTGGTCTTAAATATTTAAATAAAGTGTTGGTTAAAGGAATGTGGCCTCAAAAAAAAATTCAGTCAGATGAATTTTTTTCACTTTAATCCATGTGTATTTACGCTTTGATTCGAACAAAAACAGCGTATCTGTGTGTCGCAGCTGACAGAGAAAAGCGTATGCCGTTTACGTCCAGTGGATACTTTCCGAAATGGTGCTATGGTGACAGAGGAGACGAATTGTTACAAAGTCAACATTTAGTTTGTTTTTTTCCACACAAAAATGGTTCTTATCGCTTCATATAACCCAGATTGGACGTCTGATGGCAGATGGTAAATTTTGACGACGTCTTTCATACTTTTATGGACCTTGGCAGTGTAATTTACCAGGCAATCAATGGGACAGTTAGAAAGGTCCCGGTTTTCATCAAAAATATCTTAAATTGTGTTCCGAGGACCAACAAAGCTTTTAGGGGTTTGGAACGACATGGTACCCCCATGTTTACTCAACAAATTTTCATTTTGGGGTGGAGTACACCTTTAAGCTAAACCCTGTCTGTGAAACTGGGTCGTACTTGTCTGCAGTTGGTCATATCAACTATCAGTGCACAAAAGAGCATACTGCACTGATAGTACTAATTTTTGCAAACTTTATTGACTTGAAGCAAATTGTTTACAATTGAACTATCAAACTCTTTTCAGTAAAGCTTGCACCAGGGAAAACACGATTAGAAGATTTCAAAATGCTAGTGACAGCAATGGATAAGCAAAAAAACAACAACAACAACAACAACAACAACAACAACAACAACAACAACAACGCAAGATGAATAGCCTTTCACACATTGACTTTTGAGTTTTTGGCACACACACACAAAAAAATCCTAACAAACAATTCTGGAGCGGTCACCAGACAAGAAGTTTTACTTTTGTTGTGTCAAACAAATCTGACAAGAGCAGTATGATGAGCACAGGAGCAGTGTTCAGTAGCCAGCAGGATAGCCATGATTCCTGTAGTCAGATGCAGCACAGATTTTGTCTCCCTCTCGTACAACTGCCTGGACTGATGTTATTTCAGTTTTGTTATCTATATCATGATTCTTCAGCCTTAAGCCGTCAGTTACATTCTGCATTCATAAATACAACACAGACAAAAAAAAAAATAATAATATAATCACATTTTTTTTGACTTTGTGAATATAATTAAGGATGACAAACTTTTTGTGTAGTGTAAGGATCCTACCTTATCTAATGTTATTTCAAAATTTTTTGCATTTATTGGCACCTGAATAAACAGCTTTAACAGCTTTATGCAGGTTGTAGTCAAAGAACAAGTAGTTCAGGATCACCTGAGGTCAGAGAGACAAGAGATGGAAAAGAAGAAAAAAAAAAAAAAACACACACACACACACACACGCACCTATTTGTAACGGACGAGTCAGAGCAGTGGCGATCCATATGCAAAATTATTTAGAAAAGAGTAGTCAACGGGAAAGGGGTTGATAACCACAGACAGGTACAGCAGAGACAAGGCAGAGGAGTAAACGATAGAGCCAGCAGAGATCGTGGGCAGGCGGAGAGCAATCAGAGTCCGTAAGGCAGGCGTGGGTCAAGGCTGGCAGCTAGCAGGCAGAAACAACAAACAATCCAAGTCGGGGCAAACAGAGAAGAATCGGGAACGAGGAACAGTCCAGGTCGCAATGGGGAATCAAACAATAAATCAATAAACGCTCAGAAATGACTGCTAGGCAAATCAAGACTTTGCAAAGTGTACAGGGTAAAGACCGGCTATTTATACTGTGGGGAATGAGGTGTAATGGCTGACCAGTGTGGAGGTGAAAGGTCACAGGAAGGGGCTGAAAAGGGGTTATGGGAAATGGAGTTTGTGATATGGTCCAGTGTGCAGTGATGGCTCCCTCTAGTGTTGAAGGGAGTGAGCCGCAGCAACCTGATTCGTAACACCTATTGTTTATTTATTAAAACACATAACCTTAGCCACTGGCCTATTCTGAATCAACAAATCCCTCTGAGCGAAGTTAGTCTTTGTCACACATTGAAAAGATGCCAATGAAGAGCCAGAATGAAAGTTTTTATGACATATTATTGAACCTTGTATGGAGATATCATGAACATCTATAGAAGACGCCAAAAAGACATCATATGTTCATTCTAAATTATTTTGGGTGTAACTTTTCTCAGTAGGATGTTTAATGTAAAGTTCAGAATAATAATTCAGAATAAACAACTGTAAACGTATTGATATTGCCTTCTGTGATGTGCTGTTGGCATGTTATGTAGAGTTGAGAAATGCTTTAATTGTTCAACTCTCTTCAGTGTTTCTCCTACCTGAGCAGTTGATGTGATGATATTTGTCCCACCTGCACCTCCAACCACTATTTTGACTTGTTTGCTTTTTTATCCACTATTATTGTGGGACACTTTGAAGAAAGTGGCCTTTTACCTTGTCAAGAACAAATAGAGCAGTTTTCATTTAAACATTTATGTGTATATACAGCTGGTTCATATTGTAACTCATTGAAACTTGAAATTTCATGCATTTTTTTTTTACCTGGTTTAATTAAGTTGTTTTTATTAACTTTATTTATGACTGAATTAGGATAACTGAAATCACACATCTGGTCATTAAATATAATGCCTGTTGAGGGTGACATTACCCCAGAGCCAAAACTGTCAGAACACAAAAAAGATCCAGACAATAAGAGCAACAGTGGTCATAAATATGGACACTAAAAAAAGTACACAAACCTATTATACATTAAAATGTAATCTAGATTTTGCCAGCATCTTAAAAAAAATGTATTGTTTACTCTGTTGAGAAATAAGTCTTATCAGTGTTTCATATAAATATTACTGAAGGTAATGTTCCACTAGTTTAAGTTATTTTGGTAGGAGTCAAATCAACTGACAGTTCTTGCTGTAAACTTGCCTTCCTCTGTCAGAGGACAGTTACATTCAGTTTTTTGAGTGAAAGACTTGAACACTTCCTCTGACTTCATTGTTTGTCATAAAATAAAACAGGAGCCAGAGGAGCTGATTCCAAGGGCCCAGCAAGGAAGAGTAGGCCCAAGTCAATATGATGTTCTGGGGGCCTGGAAACCATAGCAGTGCCCCTGATAGGAGCACAGATGCGAACACAGAAATGTAGAAGTTTAACTCATAAAAAAAATGGCAACTTCCAACATGTCTGATATTATTAGAGCTATTTGGTAGAAAGTTCAGTCATTGGACTTGTGGTAGTGTTTCTTAGCAGGGGAACATTAATGAGTTCCCATTAACCAGTAACTATGTAAATTAGTCTACCAAACTGGCTGCTACAAAACTAGTCTAGCAGGAAGTCTGCTTAAAGCACTTTTGTTTCGTATGTAAAGATTGTTAGAGTTGTGATGTTATCAATGCAAATAGTGAAACTAGTGTTGCTTTCTTCAACGAAAATTATGACTAAATATTGAGTCAACTAACCTTTTATTACATGATGAAAACGAGACGAGACGCAATGTAAATGCTAGTCATGTGACGATGACTATAAAATAATTTATAATGCAATATTGTTGACGAATAAAAGAGACTAAATGTGGTTTACAAAACAAAAACTATGCTAAAATGTCTCTTCATTTTCGTTGACCAAAACGAGATGAAACTAAATGTTATAACATTATTCCGTCACGTTATTATTATTTTGCATTATTTCTGTTTCCTGTGTCTCACTTCAGCGGTCTCATCAGGTCGCACTGCACAGACGCAAGCGACATCACTTCCTCTAGGCCCACTAGCGGCATCATTTAGAAGACAACAACAAACAAAGGCTGTATCCGAAATCGCCCCAATACCATCATTCATTATTCCCTACCTTAGTCCACTCATACAGTTCACTTAAAGGAGTGAATGAAAACGAGTGAGTGAGTTAAACGGCAGTTCCAGTAGTAAGATTAAATGATCTATCTTGAATTCTGTCATGGAAATTATGTAAAAACCCTAGTTACACGATTTAATAATTTGTACCCGTGTTGTATTACGCTGTATGACGCCGTGGACGAACGTGTTTTAAAATGAATGGATGGATGATTAAGCTGCGGATGCCATCTTTTGGCGAGACGCAAGAATTCATTCAGCATGTAAAAAGTGCATAGGGTTTTGTCTATACTTCTAGGTACTTATACCATATTGACTGGGTTAAATAGAATCGCATTACTAAAAAGAGACTAAAAAACTATTTTCATTGACTAAAACTAGACTAAAATTTCTGTTTTTATAGACTAAAACTAGACTAAATTGTCATCAGTTTCCGTTGACTAAAACTACACAAAAATATAGTCATGGATAATTCTAAGACTAAATGCTCAGACTTTTAGTTGACTAAAACTTGACTAGACTAAAAAGAGTATGAATGTGACTAAAACTAACAAAAACTAAAATGACAGCTTCACACAAAGACTAGGCTAAAACTAAAATTAAAACAGGCCGCCAAAAACAACACTAAGTGAAACTCTCAGTAATTGAATCTGGGTGTGTATCAAGAGCAAGGACTCAGTAACACTGGTCTGTTTTTCTCTTTATATTTCTCTTACTCATTGATGCTGCTGGTGACGGCCGCTGCACTCCCATCTTCAGCGATGACTGACAGGTGAGTTGTGCCGTGGCCATCACATACGGACTTCACGTCATATCTGTCTTGATTGACAGTGTCATCTTTAATCGTACTCCTCATGTTGTCTGCAAAGTCGCCTGAGATCATGTTTTTGACGATCTGTAAAACAAGATTAACAAAATATGTAATTAAAGGAACAGTAAAAGGCTTTGAGTAAATGATGTCTGCTTAATATTTTACCCATGTTAGATTAGATGTGGCAAAAGTTAAGACAATTCAGAAATTCTGTATTTGAGATGCGAGACATCTTAAAGTTAAAGTTCACCAAAACATCCGGGGTGTGTTTAAAGCTTGAAAGAGACACAATGAGCTGCTAAAGTATAGGTTGGGGAAGTTTCCTTATTTTGTACCTTTGGAGTCCCAGCATTTGTATAAATATCCCTTTAAAACCCAAGAAATCCATTGATTAGAGCTGGACTCACCTCAGTGATGTTTTCATAACATGGGTCTCCCAGTTCACTCTTTTTTTCATTGGCGAGGCGGAACGCTTCTATCATACGATGATAGGTCAAAGTCTTCTCTATTGTGGACACACTACATTTCAGGTTACAACCTTACAAACAGCAATGTTTAATTATTTGAAATAAACTTTACAATACTGTGAAGAATTAAAAAGCTTTCATGAAACATATTTGTCCTTAAATGAGCTAAAGATCAAACTCTTCAAATCACCCCTGTGTACATTGTTATTTGAGTCTTTTGGTCCTCAGATTACATGATATGATCTCAATTTAAATGGTGACAAGATGAAGTGTCTGGAGTAACTCATGGCTGCAAAAGAGGATGGCATCAACTGCCTGTTTTACAAAACAAACCCAATATATGAATATGAAGCTACATGTTCATATAGGTAAGGTATACTGTACACTGTAAAAAGTGATACGTTGTATTTACTCAATAAAATTGTGGCAACAGATTACAAGCAACATAATTCTAATGTGTTGAATTTAATCAATTAGACTTAATCAAATTAGATGCTTACAAATTAGCCATTCAAAATGAGTAAAACTGCAGAAAAAAAATGTATTTAAACAAAAATATTGGTTTCATTGTAGAAAAATAAACTATGCTAATGAATACTGATATGCATGGCAGGCCAGTAGTTGGCGATCAAGAAACACCCTGTAATGCACATAATATTCTAATATAATACACTTTTTTTGTTTACATGGAGATGATACAGGCATCATATTAAAAAAAAAAACTTGTATATTCAGGCCCCCAAAACAGAGTTATTCAAGAAACCTGATGTTAAGAAACAGAATCACTGAAAGAGAAAATATATTTAGGTTACCATTACAGTGGTCAGTGTTTGCTTTAGTTGTGCTCTGGCCAAATTACTTTTTAGCCTTAAATATTGTTTAGCTGCAGTAAGTGAGTTATAACAGCTAGAAAAACCAAGAGAAAGGGTAATTGGGTGGTGTTGATTGTGTTTTAACAATCACCATTTGATCTGAATTCATTAAGAGCCTAATCTCTGAGTTTGATTTGCACTGCTTACAGCAGCCCTGTGATTGTACAACGTAAGATTTTGAATGTTCTTTATAAACCAAAACATCTAACACTACGACACACTTCAGAATTGGCAACTGTTTATAATACCTATGCCATGGATTGGTCCTTAATAAACTGTTCAGATGTATTAATGTTGATGATTATGTGGCTATATTAATATGGAGAATAATGTAGAGTAATTGAAAGGTGCAGGCCTTAGCATTCCCAACCTGTAAGCAACAGTTTTTGGAATTGACAACTGAATTTACTTACAGGTGTAAATCTCAAAATGCCCTGTTCAACAGCAACTTACAGTAGAGTCTTGAATACAGTCTGTATGATAATGCAATGGAATTCAATCCTGTAATCTCTTACAAATAATCAAAGTAATAGTGATTAAAGTGATAACAAAGATGATGTCCATAAAACTGAAAAGTCTTAGCACTTTTGACATGACAAGAGTTCAATCAAACTACAAATTTAATTGACAATCATCTGTGTTGAGAGCAGAGCATTGGAGTCATGCATAGAAAACAAACCTGACGGGAGCAGCTCTGGTGGAAAATGGAGACTAGATCAAAGACCTTCAGATGTTCACAGCTCCATTGTTGTATGTTACAAAAGCATACAGGACCACCTTCAAGACATACAGATAATAGATGCACATTTGTGCAGTACAGGGCAGATCCGTCACACTGTATGATGTGACGAACAACTAGCTGTCCACTCTCAGGTCTTTAGAGAATGCAGTTGTGAGCCCTGAAAATAACTGAATTGTGTGTACAACAAACTTAATAAGGACTGAAATATAGGACTGACAACCATATTATGGTGCTGTGTGAAAGGTACACATTCACTCACCTTCGAGTATGTTGAGCATCAGAGCAAGCACAAGTCCACCAAATGGAGCATCAGGAACATAAAATATGTAATTCCCCAAGTTTAATGCATAGTCACTTGACACTGCTGTATAATTCATTAGGTCCTCACGTGTTATTCTCCCTCCTGTGTTATGAAAAACAAAGATTCAGACAGATTTTTGCATACCCCTAAACAGTGTTGGGAGTAACGCTTTGCAAGTAACTCAAGTTACAAAAGCAGATTACTTTTTTAAAGTAACTTTTTCATGTACAAAAAAATATTTTAGTTACTTTTTCAGAAAAATAAAACAAATTACCTTTTATTTTCTTTATGTTTTTAATCCCATTCTATTAACCAGTGTCTTTGCTGCTGATCCAATTCAACCATATTAATAAGCAAAACGTACTTTAGATTAACTAACATTTGAGCTTAATTTTTCTCATTGCTAAGGAGTGTTGACTTCGCCTTAACCTAAGGCTTATTCATTTCACTTTTTGGTGTGAAAGAGCTTTTACATTTGCTTTTTATATATATATAAAAAAATACAAAACAAGCAAGTGCTGCCCAGATTTAAAAAGTAACACAGTAATGTAACACATTACTTTGCACAAAACGTAATTAGTTACTTTTTAGGATGTAACGCAATGTTCATATTATATTAAGTAATGCATTACAATAGTGTCAAATTTAAGCATGAAATAACCTTTAGTCTTGATATCATACAAAAACGGTAAATTTTCTTTTAAATTAGCTTTTTTCAAAAAAAAAATGTTTTACTTTATAGCAACGGACAGTCCGTTAATAAAACGCCTTGTTTAAAAAAATGTCACTTTACTCAATTCATTGATTTTCATTTTCATTTGTTGCAAGTCCACCGATTTAAACAAGACACGTAGTGGTAAACAGTTGCAAAATCACTACTATGGGATCAGATTCCCGCCAAAAGTATTGCAGTTACAAGTAAAAAACTAACAATCAGGCATGAAAATGGGTCAGGGGTGAAAAAGGTGAGAAGGGTGCTCAAGGGGTGATGTGGCCTCTGATGGGGCGGGGGGGTGGGGGGACTCCCACAGAATAAATATTACGGCCTCATTAGTGGACATGCTGTAACTTAACTTATTTATTCTTCCATCATGATTGACAGCCAAGTTTTTTGTTTGTTTTCTTTGGGGGGCAAAGAAATCAACCTAATAAGTGTTTTCTACCATTATCGAAAAACATACCATCAACCACTATTTGCAATTGCAGACAGAGCATGCCAGAAAAAAACATGTTTGATAAAAGTTTCCCTTTGCCAATTTTACAGTAGCCAAATAAATTGAATGGAATAATAAGCCAAGCACAGGTTCAGAAAAAATACTGTATTGACATTTGTCTAAGGACATATGAATACAAATTTGAACAGTTTCTAGTAATAAACACAAACATTTTTAAGGGGTAGTGATCAGTTTTTTCTTTCTGTTTGCCTGGACCACCAGTGTCTCCATGGCCCGCTTTCGCTCAGGTCTCAGTAAAAGGGCAAGAGGTGTCCTTTTATCTAAGATAAAATACTTTAGTATTAAATGTAACTTACCCTCTTAAGGGTACGTTCACATGAAGCGTCTAAAAACGCGAGACGCGTCGCTTCCTCCACCAATTTCAAAGCGCTTGGGCGCTTGTGCTTCTGTAGCGTCTGCCGTTACTAGGCAACCATGAAGGCGCTGTCAGATACAATAACATTTCTGCTTTGGATTTTAAACCGTGCGGCTCCATTGAAAATAAAGAGCTTGCGCGAGCAAAAGGCGCTGCAGGTGAATGGCCCCTAAGCCTTTCGTGACACATAAACACCACGAAATTAAATTGTGGATCTTTCCCCTGTCGTCTTCTCCCACGCGGATTGTCCCGCAGGAAGAAATGGCACCCTGGATGTCAGTGGATGGCGCGCACGGTCTATGAACGCGGGACGCTCAGCTTTCACGATTTGAAATGGCTCAAATCCACTTTATATTAAGTTTTAATTCATCAATAAATACCGTCCAAGACTGCTATTAAGAATGTAGAACACGTCAGGGTTCATAATGTATTTTTTATTGTGTCACGAAAGGCTTCAGAGGGTGGGTTACAGTATCTAGGTGTTCTCTAGTTTAGAACGGTGACCACTTCACCTTCAGCCTCAGTCCTCTCACCTCAATATCATCCACACGTCCTGGAAATACGAGTTATAGAGATTTTAGAAAGAAGCACTATAAGAAGCGTTTCTTTTCTGTAATTCACTGTTAGCTATACAAGCTCGAAGCTAACTTCAGTAACAATATCTAGCTAACTGTACCGTTAACTAATCATTTTCCACCGTGTTCGCTAGTACCTAACAACGCCTATGTCAACAAAGCTCCTGGGTAACTTAGATATACCAGAAAATATAAAATGATTGAAACATCACTCACCAAATTCAGTCAGTTTAGTTTCCAGCTTCTAAAGGTCTGCAGATATGTCTTCGATGTGCATGCTCTGTTCAATTAGAACCAAACTGCTTGCACTCGGCGGCCATTTTGTTTTCCTTGCGCCATTTCAGACTGGGCAGCTCTGTTCACTTGAAGGAATTTCAGAGGCAGCTGGCACTCATGGCATCTGCTTCAGCAGCGTGTCATCAGGGCTTACTACACATCCGCCCACTGCAGTTTTGGCTGAAATCTCGAGTCCTTTGGAAGTTGTGGACTTCGGCCCGTTTGCGTGCCACAGTCTCCTGCAACTGCATCGAAGCTCTGAAACCTTGGCGCAACCCAGGTCTCTTCAGTTGAGGAGCTCCTCTGGGCTTGGTGACATCATGTGTCATGGTCATCATGGACATCATGGACATGTCGACCGGGGGCTGGGGGGCAGTGTACGAGGGCATGCCGGCTTCGGGGCTGTGGTCAGAACTGGTGGCACAGAAACAGATTAGAGTTGGAAGTGGTGTTCTTAGCTCTAAAGGATTTTCAGCCATAGCTGGAACAGAGGCACGTACTGATTCGCACCGACAACATGATGTGGTTTCGCACATAAATCACCAAGGAGGCGTACGATCCAGGGCTCTGTACAAACAGGCAGCGATTTTCCTGCTGTGGGCAGACTGTCACTTTCTCTCCATCAGAACAGCGCACAATTCCGGTCTCCTGAACCGCAGGGCATACATGCTTTCGAGGAAGACGATTCCTCAAGGGAGTTATGGAGCCTTCACGTGTGGCTTCTTCAGGTACATCAGAGGAGCTGAGCGCCCTGCATTCTCATGTGCTTGACCCTTGTGTAGCCTTGTGGGTGGTGTGCCGACATACAGTGCCATTGTGATACGGGCGTCCCGAGTTTGAATCCTGGCTCGAGGACCTTTCCTGACAGTGTTCCCTTCTCTCTCTCCCACTTTGCTTCCTGTCAGCTAAGATCTGTCCTAACATTATAAGACCAAAAAAAAAAAAAACAAACACCATTGAAACTCTATGTGGTCGCTATTGCCTCGTTTAGTTTCTCAGTAAGCACGCGCTGGTGGTAAGATTTCTTAGGGGGGCAAGGAGATTCGTTCACTTTCAGTCCTGCCCTGGGATCTAGAAGTGGTGCTAAGAGCTCTTTCAGCCTCTAGCGCCATTGCTATGATGAAGCTATCTCACAAAACTGTTCTTCTTCTTGCACTTGCTTCAGCTAAGTGCATAGGGGATTCATATGCTTTGTCTGTGAACAGCGAATGCATTCACTTTGTCGCTCTCTGGCCAAGACGGGCTACATGCCCAAGTCCCTGTCTACCCTTTTTAGAGCGCAAACTGTTTCGCTGTCTGCCCAGTCTTCTGAGTCATCGACCTCGCATGATGCAGACTCTCAGACTTCGGTGTGCCCCGTCAGGGCTTTGAGGGTTTTCATTGACCGTTCGACCAGCTTTGCTTGTTACGGTGGTTGTGCAAAAGGCCAGGCCGTATCAAAACAGAGGCTTTCCACTGGATTGTGGATGCTATCATGGCTGCTTATTCGAGCCAAGATATGGAATGCCCTTTTCGCATTAGGGCCCACTCAACAAGATCCATTGCCTCATTCTGGGTGTGGTCGAGAGGTATGTCTATTCAGGATATATGCCTTGCAGTCGGCTGGTCTTCTCAGAATACCTTCTCCAGGTTTTACAGGTTGGACCTTCGGTCCTTAGCTTCCCAAGTGTTGTTGGTGAGTGCTTAATTTATGTTGATTCTATCCTCTATTCATGTGTGTTGCTGCCTCACACAGTAATTAATTTGCGCAGACCCTTTGCTATTGTGATTATTGTCTGCCCTGTACTCTGTGCAGCTCATGTTATTCTATTATGTCTATTTAAGGTTACAGCAGTAACTGGAGATGTTTTCCTTTGCTGAAAACATTTGCATATTGGAGGAATACAATGCTGCCAAATTGATTTTAATGAACAAATTTAACGATTACAATACAAACAATAAAAACACAATAATAGATAAATAACAGATAAAGTTAATAGTATAAATCCTTCGGTCCGACAAACCTTTAGAGATGTACCCGAAACAGTTTAAAAACATGGTACAAGAAGCAAAGAAAGAAATATTCAAACGAAAAAAACCCAGCAACCGGAGGAGGACATTAAAAAGTCCAACATTAAAAAGAACAACAGAAATGATCATTAAAATATATGAAGATGAATTCCCAAAGGGGAGAGGACAACAGCACCATATCAAAGGGACGATGGACGGGGACATGTACATCAAATCTTGAGAACCTCCTTTCCTTAGCCAGGGAATTGAAAATGGGTAGTGGATAGGTTTTCCAGCATGACAATGCAAAAACATAAGGCCAAGGCAACAAAGGAGTGGCTCAAGAAGCACATTAAGGTCCTGGAGTGGCGTAGCCAGTCACCAGAGCTTAATCCTATGGAAAATCTGTGGAGAGAGCTGAAGGTTCAAGTTGCCATAACGTCAGCCTCGAAACCTTAATGACTTGGAAAGGATCTGCAAAGAGGAGATGCATAAAATACTTCCTGAGATGTGTGCAAACCTGGTGGCCAACTACAAGAAACGTTTGATCTCTGTGATTGAACACCCGAGGTTTTGTCACCAAGTACAAATCATGTTTTGTAAAGGGGTCAAATATTTACTTCACTCATTAAAATGCAAATCAATTTAAAACTTTTTTGTTGTTGTTGTGTTATTCTGTCCCTCACAGTTCAAATAAATCTATTAAAATTATAGACTGATCATTTCTTTATCGGTGGCCAAACATACAAAATCAGCAATTTTTCTTCACTGTAGTTGTGTTTTTGTTAATGTTTCTGTTGTTAAGTGTTCGGTTGCACAGAAAGTGATTGAGTTTTTTGCACCCTTTTTCAAGTAGCCTACTATTCTGCTTTTTTTTGGGATTCAGTACCATGTCTTTTATTTTAGTAGATTGCAAGGTAACGTTAACATTGGTCACCAGTGATGAGCAGTAGCATCGCTACAAATAGTGAAGCTAGTAGTTTAACTACACTTCTCAGTAGCGTAGTGGTAGCATTGCGGTTTTCTGAATCAAATAGATTTTCAGTGGCAAAGCTCTTTTTTGATCAAGTAGCACGGTAGTGTCAACAAAAGCTACATTTTCCAAAGCATTCTGAAGCTTATGCTTGGATCAGTAAAAGTGATGCCACCACCACTAAACCTTGTAGTAGCTAACTGTGGGATATTAGCTAATTTTTTGGAGCCTCATTAAAAAAAAAAATGTCATTATCTCTTAATTTTATCTTTTTTAAGGGCTAACAGCGATCTCTTTCCCTGTGTAATATTAGGTTCTCTCCACAGCAGTGACCACCAGGGAATACATTTGTGAGGTAAGAAATTATAGTGTCATGGATTTTGGCAAAGGTAGAGTAAATTCATCTAACCTTAACTAATGTTAAGTGGGGATTAAGGCAAGGGATTATTTGTGTGCAAATTTTGACTCAGTACAGATTATTAACAATTTTATTGTACTCTTATTCTATTGATATATTATTTGTGCTACAGCTACAGCCACTGACATTTAAGGGACTGTGATGCTACCAAGCACACCTAGCTTGGTTGATAGTTCAAGGTAATGTTGTCCTTGTTTTTATTGTATTTTCAAGTGTCAAGTCGTCCACAAATGTGTTGTAAGCAGTAAATAAGTAAAGCATTAAAGCAGTCTCTTACCATTCCCATAAAAAATATAATGAAGAAAAAACTAAATGTAAGCTTTTGCTCTAAAACTAAATAAGATGTTTAAGTAGCTTTAACAAGGATTAATCTTTAATGATGGCAATAAAGGATATGCCGTTTTATCTGAAAAACTTAAAGCATTGTTTATTTCATGTTTATTCTATTGTACTTGTGCTATTGCTTGTAATTGTTGTTTTTTTGTTTATATGTATATATAATTTGACTGTTAGGCTTATTATAGCTTTAAGAAATTATACAATGAAATATAAATAAAATAAAAATATTTTTTTTCTTGTTTTGATTACCATCTGATTGTTGTGATTAATCCAGCAGTCATTCTACATCTGTGATTTGCCATGTTCCTAACACACTGATTAAGGAAAACTGAATTCATTTGAATTTTTCAGACATTTGCAATAACTCACATATTCAGTGACGTTTCTTCTTTGTCTCTTTTGCTTGTGTGTCAACCGCAGCTACATTCACCCCAAAGACTCTTTCAAGAGCCACATCACACAGCGTCTTTGGCTTTATGGTTTGACCGCCTTTCAGACACATTCTCATTATTTGGGTTTAGATCAATTTAAGTTACATTATGCAGCAAGTTAAAGTCATTAGTGATGGCTTAATAAAGACATTAATGGGATAGGTTTGTAATAAACAATCAAGTATCCTGCATCTGTGTTTTGCACAACATACTAATTAATCAATGATCATGGATGAACAATGGGCACAATTTAATTTATACAGACACAACTCACTCATTGATGTTTCTTCTTTTCTTTGCTTGTGTGTCAACAGCAGCTACATACAGCAAAAACACTCTTTTAAGAGCCACAGCACAAAGCGTCTTTGGCTTTGTAAGTATGTTTAAGTAAGACTGTAAAAACACCATCTTAGCATCTGTGTTTAGATCAGCATCATGCAGAAAGTTAGTCATCCGTAATGTCTCAAGACATTAATTGTTGTAATAACCAATCAAGCATCCTGCATCTGTGATTATAGTCAATAATCACTGATGAACAATGGGCACATTTAAAGTGTAGAGACACATAACTTACTCATATTCAGTGATGTGTTTTGCTTGTGTGTCAACAGCAGACATACACCGCAAAGGTTCTTTTAAGAGCCACAACACAGAGCGTCTTTGGCTTGTAAGTATGTTTTGACTGACTGTCAGATACCTTCTCTGTATTTGGGTTTACAGTATATCAATTAAAGTTACATCAAATCAGAGGCATTTATTTCTTAATAAAGGCATCGAAGGGATAGTTGTACCACCAGTTCAGATATGACATGTTCATAAATTGTTCATTTGTCAATAATAAATGTTCCTGTAATGAACATTTAAAGACATTATGCATGTCAATCAATATAGAGATATGTAATATGTTGTCAAGAACACAAGATCTGAAATTGTGACCTCAAGATGTTGCGGGAACTTCCTTATCTTGTGGCTTAGGCTGATAACTGAGAATTTTTGAGCAGTTTTACCAGGCAACTTTTTTGAGCAGTTTTGCTTAGGTACTTTCCAATTGAGAATGAGTAACACATTTCTGTTTGGATTGGTTTGTTGATGGCAACATTTCCCAAAGTTGCCCAACAACATTGCTCAAAGTTGCTCAGTGTATCATCAGCCTTAGAGTTTCATGCATTTATTAATATCCATTTCTGATACTCCTCAGCAGGTTTGTTTATGAGAAAAGGATATTCTCTCAATGTAGGATCTTAAAGCCATGACTACACACTTGGTCATGACATAAAGATATGGTTACCGCCACAAAATGATCTTTTTGTCACAGTTTTTTAATCACATTCCCACAAGTTAATGGGAACTTAATGCATAATGCAACAAAACTAAGGTACTGTTCACTATTGTTATGTAAACATGCTAGATGGGCTTTGAAATTTGCACTTGTCTTGCATATTTTGCATCACATGACATACATACATATTTAGTTATTTAAATAATACTAATTTAATTTAAAATACTAATAAACTGACTAATTCAGTAGTAGTTTATTTTGCCACTACTGTTAATGTGTACTGTTAACATTTTTTCTTTGTTTTTTAGACCATGTTGCAGTTATGTCCTCTAAAAAAGTACACCCATGTAAAACACACTGCCATTGATGCTCTCCTCAACATCCTCTAAAACATAGACAGGCAGACCTCTTTGACAGATTGGTGTTAACTTCATATTTATTCAGAGATGGTGTTGACGTAACAAAACTGACTGTATCAGATCAGCTCTCAAAACATCTGAGCAAATATCCCACAGCTGTAACAGAGCATCTGCAGTCACTTGACCTATCCTTAAACATTGATGGACTGCCATTATTTAAAAACTCAAATGAATCCCTCTGGCCAGTTCTTTTTTCCATTAACTTGACACCAGCATGCATTTTCCCCCTTCTGCCTCTCCATTGCTGCATCCAACAGGGTTGCTGCAGGATTGTTAAGCTCAAATTTAAGACTTTTTAAGACCTTTTTTAAGACCTGCACAAATACATTTAATACCATATGAGCAGGGTAGGGCAACTGTAAAATGACTGTAAACTACTGTAAAAACTGCTTTACAGTTCAGATACACTTTTCACAAAACAAAAAAAGCTTTATTTAAATTATATACTTCACATTTCAGCCTTTAAAAGTACATTTTTAAGAAAATGGATCAAAATCAAAAGCAATTAATCAAATTAATTAAATGAATCAATTAAAGTCTTACTAAACAATTATTATCTATAAATTATATTAATTAAAAAACATACAAACACATTTTACTTTTTAGATTTTATAAGGAATTACCTTCCTAACGATTCACCATTTCACATTTACATCTCTGCACATTTGCAGAGTAAAAACTTTTTTACGTGATTAAATCTAATAAGTGCGCATTTAGAGTGCATTCTTTCACTGCATGCTTCAGTCTATTAAAATGCTAGAATGATCACATAAATACATACATTTTCTACCCTTATATTTTGTATTCTATCATTTTATGTAGTTAAACAATATCACATGAAGAGTGCTGTCTTTTCCTTCAAAAACCAGCATGATTACAAATGTGATATTGGCTTAATACAACAGTTCAATAAACTAGAAGTGAATATTAAAAGACTCATTTTTTAGACAGCATATTTCCTGTTTTTTGCTCAATTTCACCAACAAAAATCATTCCAAACACAGCCACAGTACTGTTTTGCATCTCTGAGCAACATGAAGGTGCTTCGTTTCTGAATGAATCAACCGTTGAAATGATTTGGTTTAATCGCAATGACTCACTTATTAACAGCGACTTACTGACACCTACTGGCGGTTTTAATATCACATTCATAGTATCTTTTTATGATTTTAAATATAATTCATGTGTAAATGCATCTAAATGCCACTTTATATGCAACTTCTGCAAAGATGAGTTTTATTGATACTAATTTAATTTGTTTAGTAACAGCCTAAATGTACTATTATTATAATTGACTGATTAAATATAAGAAGTAGACTCAAAAGATGATTTTAGAAAAAATGGCTTTATAAAGGTAAAAATGTCTATAAAAGTTAAAAATCATTTTAAACTTTTAGGGGAAAAAAATAATTATCATCACTGCTGTGAACTGGCCACACAGAATATGACAAATATCAAAAACTTTAGTCACTGTAGTCCTTAAGAACACACACAGCAAAATATCGTCTAATTATCGTAATGAATAAAATCCCAGAAAATATTGAGATAATATTTTTTGTCAATATCGCACCCCCCTTCTACATATTTCCTTAAAAAAAAATCCTGAATTGAATAGCAAGTGCTATAAATAGTATGAGCTGTTAATACATACAAAAATATAAAACAATAATAATAAAATTTAAAAAAAAAAATACTATGGGATCATAGAAATGCGGTCCTGAAACTACAGACTTCCTGTATTGCAGGGATACCCTACTCAAAACAACAGGCTTATTGAAAATGTCCACTAGAGGCCACATTCGAATCTATGGAAATAGATTCAGCAGGCAGCACCAGGCTTTGAACTTGCAGCGCTCATGTTAAATTAAATCATACCCTTTTGAAGTTTAATCATTAACTAAGCTATAATCGCAAATCTGATCTTCACTTAAACAAAATTTAAGACCCTCTTAATCATAATTAAGACTTTTTAAGTCCTTAAATTTGACTTGATTTGACCTTTTTAAGGACCCGCGGGAACCCTGATCCAAACACAAAACACCAGACTTTGCCAACGACACAGTTCAGGAACTGGCAGAACTAATGCAGAATGGTCTGACCTGAGAAGGCAAGCGTTTAAACATCCAACTATGTGTTACCTGTGATGCTCCAGCCAAAGCCATGGTCAAGTGTGAGAAGCCTGAGCTAACTGAGCCTGGTTTCTCACAAGGTTTTGTTCTCCATTTATGTCATAGATAGATGCCAGTTCCTTGCCACTGCTGCCTTTGGCTTGCTTAGTTGGGGGACACTTAATTTCCAGCAATATCGTATACCAGAGGTCTTCAACCCTGCTTCTGGGGACCCACTTGCCTGGAAAGTTTATTTGCAACCGGCTTCAGCACACCTGCCTGCAATTTTCAAGCAGTCTTGAGGAGCTTGATTACCCACTTCAGGTGTGTTTGATTAGGGTTGTAGCTAAACTCTTCAGGATAGTGGGTCCCCAGGAACAGGGTTGAAGACCTCTGTCGTATACTATTTGAAGTGAACTGAGCTGGATGATGACATCACAGAATTCAATGATGAACTGCCTTTAACTGAAAATTGAGTGTTTACTGTTGTCTTTTGCATTATTGACTCACTATTTTCCTATTTAATAATGTAAAGTTGCTTTGACACAATCTATACTGTTAAAAGCGCTATTAAATAAAGGTGACTTGACTTGAAGCTAGGGGTGTGATGAGACACTTATCCCACGAGACGAGATGAGACACGAGACTGGGTTCACGAGAACGAGACGAGACAAGATTTTTAAACTTTTTTTTAAAGAAACCCTTAATAATGAAGTATATGGGGAAAAATAGTATTTTATTCAACTGAAAAGCAAAAAAAAATATAGGTGCATTTTGATACGTACGTATTTCTATTTTAATGAATTATATGCAGTAATAAACGTAAACTTATGCTACATGATTCTGGATAAATTAATAAACACGATTTTTAAAATAATTGGAGATCACAATTCTCAGGATTCTGAAGAAAAAAGATTATAAATAACAATTTACTAGTGATTCTGACACAACATTCATTGCTTAAGTCTTTTAAAAAAATATATTTGATCAAATTAATTAATAAAGAATCTCCTCAATGAATGATTCGTTGATAAATGCCTTTTTAAATGTGCAGTTGTCGCCACCTCCTGGTGGAAGAGGATAAATATTACAATAAATCCACTTGTTAAGATACTTTTGTTTTGCTCGCTATTAGAGACATTAAGTGTTTATCCCCAAATTATAAACTTTTATTCTAGTACTTCTGTTATGTAAATGTCTGTAACAGAAATAATGATCATTATGTGATTGAAAGACAGGAATAAGATCGAACAGAGATCGCTATCTTTTTAGGATTAAGGGATTAATTGTGCAGCTCTAATGTAAACACTGCACATACATGCGAGACACATCGAATCTCGTCACATCCCTACTTGAAGCAGTTCTCTGGTTACTATGGGTGTGACAGATGCACCCAGAGGGGATCTTGGGATGGTCGGATGACCCATCCTGAAGTTGGCAATCTGACCTTGAGGACAGACCAATCATTCAGAGAGTGCTGGCAACCAGAACACCATCAAAAGGAGAAGATTTCACCTCTGTGTCCTCCCAATTGACATGATCAAATGATTCCCCATTGACTACATGCATCAGAGCTGTCTTGGGGTCATGAAGAAGATGCTGCTCTGGTGGACGAGAGGTAGGTCAGAGTACCGGATGTCATCAGGAGATGTGGCTGGTGTCACTGACGAAATCGATTCCTGATTGCTTTGCCAGAAAGCCAATGGGGAAAATTGAAAGTTGGAAAGGTGGAAAGCAACAGAGTTCAGACAGTTAACTTTGTACACAGGGAAGATTGTTCTGAAGGGAGCACAACAAAATCTGTATAAACACTTCTTGTGTTTCAGTACTGCTCTGTGCATTATAGTGAACCCAGAACTTACAAAAGAACCTTAGGGCCTTATGCCAGACAACTACTGAAATACTTTGTGGAGAACGGACGGGAGCTGTTTGGGGAGACATTTTTAGTGTACAACGTCCATTTATTGCTGCACCTTTCAGAAGATGCTCAAAACTTTGGCTGGCTTGACAACTGCAGTGCATTTAAGTTTGAAAGCTATCTTCATCAGATGAAGAAAATGGTCCACTCTGGGAAAAAATGTTTTAACTCAAGTATCAAATTGTCTGGAGGAAACATCAAAGTTGAAGTTAGCAAATAAAGAAAAACACTGTCACTGAAGGATCCGAACAATGTGTTTGTTTTAAGCTCTGAAGAATGTTGTGAGGTGGTGTCAGAAGAAGTGGACAACAGTGTTATGCCAAGTTTCTGATAACGCTGTGATTCCCGTGTTTAAAGAACATACACTGCTAACTCACAAATGCATTGACAGAAAGGCACTTGAAAGAAGGGAACACCATGGAATCAGAATTGTGGTGTCCATACTTCATACTTTATAGGCTGAGAGAAGATGTGCATAGTTATTAATTACATTCACAGACATGAAGCATTATAACCAAATAAACAATTGCAATTGAGAAGAACTTATTTTATGTACTGTAAAACTGATTTAGTGTAAATCAAATCTGAGCTGGATCCTACAGGAAGAAAACGGAGAGCATGAATAACAAATTGAAAAATGTGTGATTTAATCATGAGGTTAGAACAAGTGACCTATGGTCATCTGTAGTTACTTACTATATTTCATATAACATTTCAGCAATTCAACAGTTTTTTTTCTGTTTTTTTTAAACAGGATTATCTGCTTTATGTTGTGATCCATTTTGAGCACAATGAAGTTGAAGGTGGCACCATCTATCTAGATGAATGGAGTGGAATGGAGAGGTAAGACTGTAGTAATAATAATAAAATAATTTGAAAAATATTATAATATATGAATACATATATGAAAACAACTCTTCATACATACATACATACATGTATGTGTAGGTGTGGGCGTATTTTTAGGTTTGTCAGTTTAATGCAGTAACTAATAACACTAATTTTCTGAGGTAAATCTTCACTTCACAAGGAATATTTTTAATGACTTTCAATAAATAAATCAATTACATGACTGAGTATAAAAGAGAGGAAAATTCTGTCATGAAGTTTAAAAAGAATCTAGTCAGAAACTGCCCTCTTTCCACTCTCACAGGAAAATTAATTTTCTAAAGTAAATCTTCACTTCACAAGAATATCTAATAAATCAATCAATAACATGAAAATAAATTCTTGAAATATGAAGTCAAAAAGGACATTTTTACTTCAGAAGACACTGAGCATGTAAATATAATTATTTGTAATGTTTTGGGAAAAAAAAGAAAGAAAGTTTCTTGCGCTTTCCAAGGCTGCATTTATTTAAACAAAACAAACAAAAAAAAAAACAACAGTGATACTGTGTAATATTATTACAATTTGTAAAAAGGCAATTTACACTACAATTAAAAATCCTTTGAAACAATATACACTACTGTATAAAAAAAAGTTTAGTGTCAGTGAATTTATTCTCTCTTTTTTAAAGAAATTAATACTTTTATTCAGCCAGGATGTGTAAAACAATAATAAATTGTGTGCATTGACCTCTATTCTATTAGACTTTACCGTTTAAAGCCTCTTATTTTGAATAAATGCAGTTATTTCTAACTGTAATCTATAAATCCTGAAAAAAATATCACAGGTTCCAAAAAGTGTGTATATTAAAAAAGAAAACCATTATTAAGTTGTAATAATATTTCATAATAGTTTTTTCTGTATTTTTGATTTTTTTTTCTCAAATAAATGCAGCCTTGATTTGCATAAGAAACTTTTTACAAGAATCTTTCTCTATTCCACAGAATGGCAACTACAACTTCTCCCTCAGTATTTATAAGGTGCAAGTGTGTAGGCACTATGCTCAACCTTCGAGCACTGACCTACACAATGAAAGAAAAAAAAAAAAGATGTTGCCAAAGTGAAAACTGAAATGGTTAGTTCACTAAGTGATGGTGCAACAGTGTACCTTAATAAAAAGAAGGCCTCACCCCCAAATTTGAGGAGGGTGTGAGTTACAACCTCCAAAACTACACACATATCGACAAATGAATATTTGTTTGTCGGACTTGGAACACTGAAATTCAAGACTGTGGCACAGGACATTAGCGAAGAGGCACAAAATGCTCCAAGAACTGCCCTGTGTCCACCTTTAACAAGTGTGAAGAAATGGACATATTTTCAAGGGGAGACTACCTCAGCCTCCAAGGGCAGATCAAAGAAGTAAGTGAATTTTGTATCTATTATTTTATTTTATTTTTGCAGTATTATAAATGGATTCTTTTAAGAGCTTAACCTTAAGTAACAGGGCTCGCAAAATTTCAAAATCTCTGGTAGCCCTTCGGACAGGTACAAGATTTTGGTAACCCGATAAATTAATGTAACTAGCCCAAATAAAGAAAGACTTTTTTTTTTTTAATTTGAAAATCAGATAGGAGTCTAAATGTCAATCAAAAAATATTTTCATTACACAAATATCAACAAATATCAAAGAAGGAATTTTCTTTCACTATTTGGTATCTGCAGAATTGTTTTTTTTTTTTTTTTTTTTTTAAATCTATTTAAGGCAATTTATGACCTTTGTAACAGCTGCACAAGTGAAATGAACAGAATTATTGGGGTTGCACAATGTATGGTAATGTACTAATCCATAAAATGACATGATTTACAATTCACATATAAAAAAAATTCACAAAAAAAAAAAAACACACTTATACAACAGCATTTCAGCCTTTAGTTTAGACCATTAAAAAGGAATAAATCAAGTATATAATGTATTATGTTTATTTAAAACATAAATATTACTGTCTTAATTGTTTGAACTTTTAGAAGTCACATTAACTTCTTTCATATTTACAACTCTATGTATTTGCTGCATAAAAACATTGGTCGGTATTTGCAATAGTCTGACCATAAACTGCAGAAAAATGTATTGGAAGTGCAAAATCATTCTGAAATATTATGGCAGTACACAAAGCAGCACTGTGCGCATTAACGCTGATTAGGTAAGAATTAGGTAATTCTGAGGTAATAAGTGTGCCAGCCTAAATTACATTTTTGTATCAAGATTGATGCTTGAGAACTGTTCAAAACTCAGAATCACTCAGTCTGTAATAAAGATCAAACCAAAAACACCATTATATCATATTATTATTGCTGCTGCTTCTTATTATTATTATTATTAATTTGAATCTACTCTCATTTAATAGTGTTATGGAGTTTGTAGAAATGCACAATTTACAAATAATAATATGCTAAAGTGACTGTGAAAGACTAAGATGTAAAGACCTTAAATATTTTACATTTGACATAGTAAAGTTAATGACGGAGAAGGCAAATCTAACAATCTTCAATTTTTAATCATTCAGAATTAATGTGTCTTGATTAACACCACAAATGACCTATATATCTATGGTAACACTATAGATTATGGAACACAAATTCCATAATAAAACATAATAAACATTCCAGGAACATAACTGAGAAATGCTCCACTCACTTAAATTTTAATTTTTCAGATGCGTGGGGTGAGGATGACACACACTCAAGTTCCCATCCTAGATCTCCACCTGATGTGTGGTCAAAAAAGTTTTGACATTTCGTTGTGAGGGACAAGGTGCTAACGGACCTATATGTAGGTGACAAGGTGATCATTAGCCACCTTCATCCCTGTATCCTCAATGATGGCCGAGGAAAATTTCACTCCTCAACATAAACCACTGTGAAGGTATATAATGCACAACAAATACATCTGCAATGCCATAAAACATGCACTTTGGAGCTGTTGCTGTAAATGTCTATTAATAAATCACATCCGCAGCACAGCTGTTCTGAATATAAGCACGACTTTAAACAATAATGTAATACAGTGGTGGCCAAAATTATTAGAAAATCAAGATTTGGTGTGTGACCATCCTTTGCGTTTAAAGCAGCTTTTGCCCTAGGTGCACTTGTACATAGTTTTTCAGGTAGCTTTACAGGTAGGTTTCTTGACGTTGCCCCAGTTCTTCTGGAGTTGATTTGGCTCAGTTTGTTCTGTTTCTTCAAGTCATTCCAGACAGACTGGATGATAATCAGATCTCTGTGTGGAGCAAACAAAAATCTTACTGGATTATTACAATTAATGGCAAAATGAATGCTCGGAAACTGCAAACATTACAGCAAAATATAGAAATAACTGACTTAAAACCATTTTTAGCTAGTGAAAATAGTGTTCTAATCATTTTGGCCACCACTGTATGTAGAAAAGCAAATTTATACAAAAAGAATTATACTATACACTGACATTGCTCATTTCGCATACTATTCATCCTAAATAGTTTTCAAAAATTACACTTAGTGGGTCCCAAACCTGTAATTCTACTTTTGAGTACTATTTTGGATGGATAGTATGTGAACTGGGGAGCATTGTCAATGTATTATTCCTCTCAAAAGATGTAAATTTAGTCTGTATTCTCAGTCAAAGCTGCGAGGGAATGGAACTCCATCCCATTCGGCTAACTCTGGCACATTTACAGTAATGTTTATTAATGTGCATTGCCCCTGTAAACAAATAAACAATAATATGTTAAAATAAGTATTCCAAATATACCCAGAATGTCTACTGTTTTCAGTCAAAATTTGAAGTCCGGGTCCATACATGCTCTAACACGCTAACATTGAATGTGAACGATTTGAACTGTGACCAGATTGACTGGACAGTTTAAACAGTAACAGGGTGCAGGTTACAAAGTGGCAAAGTGGTCCATTAAAGAGGCAATTATGACAAAGTAGGATGTCTCAAACCTTGCCTTCTTTCTGCTACACACTCTAAAGCATGTACTTTTTGTTCACAAAAAGACTATAATTTTAGGGCACAGAATAAGCAGGTGAACTGGGACACAGCATGACTCTGTCTTTTACATTTTTTTTTTTTTCCTCTATTTTTTGGTAAAAATTACAGATTGCTGAGGGGCAGGTCCAAGAAACCAAAGCACAAATAATCTGTCTCGGAGATCCACTACACATACCACTTCTTGAGCTGTGACTCAGTGATCTCTGTCATTCCCCAACACATCTATGCTGCTAATGTGGAAGACCTGAGGCTGATCCTAAAACACATTAACTGCCTTGTTTTATAGATTCAATTAGCTAAACTAAAATGTAAATAGTTACCTGTCTACATCTTGCTACCCGTGTAGTTTGTGTTTTTTTCCCAACACTGTTTAACATTTCATGTTTTCTTTGTTTAAAACTTTGCTTTTTGTTTGTTCTTGTTTAGTTTGTATATAGTTTGTTCTAAAGAACGGTAACCGTTTGTTACTAACAATTAAAATATAATTCTGTGTTTCACAGTAGTTGTGTCTGGGTTGTGGACCTTATTTCTAGCCACTAGAGGTCCCCACTGTCTTTTGTTGGTTTTTAGTCTCTGTCATTATGTCTAATAGTTATCATCTGTGCCTTGTTTCCATTTGTGTATTTAAGTCACTATTTTTAGTGTGCTCTTCAAAACTGTTTGGAGTAACTCAGAGACTTTCTACGTTAATTTCTGTATGCCTTCTGGATTAGCTTTGTAGATTTTTGGGAATTACTTTTTTTGGATCTACTGTTAAACCTTTTGTGCTATGGGAAAACTTTGAGTTGCATTTTCATCAAATTAAAGATGAATATTAAAGAAAATATACCCCTAGAACTGTGACCTGGTTATCAGCAGTTGGGTTCACCTCTGGGTTGACTGTTTTCAATTGTTCACATGCAGTTCTGACAAGTTGTTGCCTTTACCATTTATCTCTCATCCATTCTTCATCTAACATCCATATCTTTAGTTGTATCACTGAAGATTAACCAATGTCTTATGGGTTTGGAAAGACATGAGGGAAAGTAAATAGTGACAATTTTCAGTTTGGGGTTAAGTATCCCTATAAGCAAAAGAGAAGCACACCCTTCACAAACACTGTACTTTACTACTGAATTTAAAACTAGAGCCAGTCTGTCTGGAGTGACAAGAAGAAACAGAACAAACTGAGACAGATTAAATCCAGAAGGACTGTGGCAACATCTTTAAGATGCTTCAAGAAACCTCCCTGCAAAGCTACAGTACTGTTGAAAGTTTTAGGCACTTGTGTAAAAATGCTGTAAAATGAGAATGCTGTCAAAAATAATGTCATCAATAGATTTTCTTGATCAATTAATTTCGATTAACTAAATGAAATCAACATTTGATGTGTGACCATCCTTTGTGTTTAAAGCAGCTTTTGCCCTCGGTGCACTTGCACATAGTTTTTCATGTAGTTTTTCTGGATTTATTTTGTTTCATTTTGTTCTGTTTCAGCATGTCATTCCAGACAGACAAAAATCACACTGGATTATTACAGTTAATGGCAAAATGAACGTTTGGAAATGTAAACTGGTATTTCCTACCAATGCACTGCAGCAAAAGATAGAAATCACTGACTTAAAACTACTTTAGCTGCTGAAAATACTAGTGTTCTAATCATTTTGTAACATGTAAATGGTTATCTATCTACGTCTTGCTTATATAAACATTGTTTTATTTACCTGTGTTACGGTGAAGTACAGATGATGATAGAGAATCAGCAAGGCAGACAGATTCTCATCTTGGATCTGATGTGTGACATTTGTGTAAATCTTCCAGTTACACAATTGTGAAAGTACACACGTAGAGATGGGCGATATGGTAAAAATATGGCAATCACAATTAAGAGTTTTTCTGCGAAAATTATTTTTTTTTTACTATTTTACAAGTTGTCTGAGCAGTACAGACAAAAACAAAGCCTTACAAGGTAACAAAATATAAAAGAACACATTGGGATACTTTTTATTTATGTGTGCACCAAACCCATCTTGAGTGTTTGCTGGTAAAAATCACATTTTTTATTTTTATCTGACCACATAATCCAAGCCTGTTTGAAATTTATTATTCAGGTCTGACAAATTAATATGCTGGCGTTTGTTTTTGGTTGAGAGCATTTCTTTTTTTCTTCTTCTTCTTCTTCTTCTTCTTCTTCTTCTTCTTCTTTTTTTTTCTGCCGAATCCCTTCAAAAAGAACTTTTGTGATTGATGTAGGTGCTGTTTAAAATATCTTTTAAGGCTTTCGGATCCCAAGGCTCAACTAATCTCTGCAATTCTCCAGCTGTGATCCTTAGTCTTTGGTCACTCAATCTCTCCTCCTCATCATGCATTAAATAGACAAACATCTACTTTCAGGCAGATTTGTAACGTCTTTAGTTGATTGGAACTTATCAATTATTGCCCTGATGCTGGAAATGTGGATTTTCAATGCTTAAAGCAAAATGCAAAGCTCTTTTCTTCTAGCCACTTTCTAATTTGTGAGGCTTAACAATCTTTTGCTGCACATCAGAGCCAGTATTCACAAAACATTTTATTTTACCACTAAGAGTTCTCTTAAATAGCACTAAAGGATTTTAGCTAAAAGTTTTCTCAAAATCTATTTCTTAATTTATTCACAAGCTGCTGAGACAGACTTTTACCAAGGAAAAGAGAGAAGTCTTAAGCTAAGAGTAAGGGCGAGGTTGACCTTGTTGCTATGGATGATGTCAGCATGCTTATTAACTATGCACACAGTGATTGGCTGATAGGGGAGGGGTCTCTGTCTATTGTGTTCCTCATATTTATAATCCTGTGAAATAGAAAAGTCATGGCTGGATAAGATTATGTTCCTAGTCACCCAGGTGTGCTAATCTCAGTATGAATGGAAATATACTTATAATATAGAGGTATTTTACAAGAATTTCTAAGGGTAATTGTGGCCAAAATGTATTAGAGAGAATTTTTTATTTACAACCTTTTTTAATCATATTTATCACGGGTACCAACAATTCTGACCACAACAGTATGTATAAAATAAAATAAAACAAAATAAAATAATTACACTTGCACAATTACATTTGTACAAAAGTACATACTTTATCAAAATGACATGCAAAATAATAAGCCTGAAAAAAAGATCCATTTCCAAAAGCAAACATGAAATGACTGTCCTCACAGTTTTTTAAATTGTTAAATACAGTTAGAAAATATTAAACATTTGCTAAATACAGTTTTCTCATATGTCCTCTTATTATTTAATTTTATTTTTTGCATACATATCTTTAATGTGTTTTATTAAAGCCACCATTTTGTTCTAATGTTGTTTTGATTGCTATTTGCAATACTCTTTTTAATAGTGTGATTTTGGTGAATTACTAGGGTAAACTTGATCCTAAAACATCACTGTAATTAATAACTAATATTTGAAACCCACAACAATTGAAAAACAAAAGCATAGGCTGCAAAAATATGTTCCCCGTTTTTGAATTCATATGTAATCACAAATTAAATTTCAGTGATATTTTGACCACTGAATTGGGAAATGTTTAGTTTAATAGCCTAATATTCAGTGACAGATGAACAAACCACTATATAAAATAATGAATAAAAATATATTTAGTTATCCTTTGAGAGTTAAATAATCTCCAATTCCAGGAAATATTAGTTAGTGTGTTAATCTGACAGAAGTGCTAAAATATACATGCATATTTGTTAAGAAAAGGAGGTTTGAGCCTCATTTATGTTTTTATACTTAATGTTTAATATATTTTTAATATAAAAATACACGTGCCACATTAGTAACTTAACTCAAACTCTTCCATTGTCAGTTATTTAAAAATGTAAATTAGTATTTTTGTGTATTTATTCATTTCTTTTGCAAATGGTGCGTTCATATGCATTTATTTGCCATGGTTTGTGTAGTTATCAAATCTTGGGTGCGGCCCCTTTAAGAGAGCGCTATGTTCGTCTCTCCTTCAGTTTGTGTGAAGCGCGGCTGAGGAGAGCTGTGCTAGCATCTCTGTTAAAAGTTAGCTTATGTTCCTCCTCAAATAACATGTGTTTTGTGCAGAAAATGATATTTAATGTTCAGTTTAACATGAACGGAGGTGGCTCGAGTAAGGTGTGTTTTCATCGTGTGTGCAGGCTTTGTTTCTAAAATAATCCGCTTAATTATTTTTGAGGGAGACTTTTACAGATTTTTTTTCTCCACACATTTCTTTATAACGTTATTCGTGTTCGTTGGTTCTTATATTCACGTTTGATTTTAAAAATTGTTTTGAATTTATAAAAACTTTTATTTTTGGGAATTACGTTAAACTTTATTTGATCAAATTGTAATCTGTTTGAATTGGTAGAGGCCAGCTGTGCTATCACTACAATTAACAGTTTAGTTCGTTGTAAAAAAAACAAAACAAAAAAAAAACGTATTTTGTGCAAAAAAACAACAAAAAACATTTTGTTTGTTAACAAACGTTCGGTCTTTTTACCTGTTGAAATGCCTTTAAATGGCCAATATTGCAGTTTTACACTTGCCGAAAAGTGATCACAGGCTCTACTACTGAGTGAACTATTCTTTCTGCCTCAAAATGACACAGTTGCATTCATGAAGGTTATTTTTAATGGATTACTGCTCATTCTGTCATTTTGTTTTGTTTTGTTTTTTGAAATTTTTTAATTTTTTTTTTTTTTACACCTGTTGAAATACCCTTTAATTCTTACAGGTGTACATATTTGGAAGTACTTATGTCATGTGTCCTACAGACTGTTCTTTCATAAATGAGACATGGGATATTTTTAACAATACCAAGCCAGAACAACAACACAATGATATAAACTATGTACAGCTATATACAATATAAAAGTTGTGGTGTTCAGTGACATGCTTCACAAATACATTTTTTCTTCCTCCTTTTTGTGCAGGGCCTCTCGATACACCTCCTGTGAAACCACCGCAGGCAGATGTCACAGCCAATCTGAATTAGACACAAATGAATCTTGCTTAGTGTGTTGATGTATTTTGATTTTAAGATTTTTGATTATCACCCTTTTTAAACCAAACCTGAGAAGGCATGTAAAACATGAGCATTGACCCAGTGAGTGTCACCCACCTGCTCCCCGCAGAAATGGCACGGGTCAGTCAAGTCAACTGCAAAAACAAGTGGGTAATAATTTTCTCTTGTCGGCGCCGATAGCCTTGTGGGCAGTGCGCCATTGTGCTACAGGCGTCCCGAGTTTGAATCCCGGCATGAGGAACTTTCCTGACCCTACCCCCTTCCATCTCTCCCACTTTGCTTCCTGTCAGCTATGATCTATCCTATCATGATAAAGCCAAAAAGGCCAAAAATAAATCTTAAAAAGAAAAAAAAAATAATAATAATTTTCTCTTAATAATAAGTAATGTTTGTCTGAGTAATAATAATAATAATAATACAATAAATCAATTATTTGTTACGTTTAAAACATATATTACATGATAATTAAAGGAAATTATTTTATTGATATTAAATTATGTGTACAAGCACAATATATTTAAGAAACACCCGTGTTCTCAAGAATTGAGACTGCAATCTGCTGCCTTATGGACATGACACTTGACTTAAGAGTTTGCAAATGCCACTGGGAAACCACCCAAGATACACTCGGCAAACTGAATAAAAGTTGCAAGCATGAATTTATTATCAGAAGGAAAATGTTGAGCCAAACATTGCCGGAAAATAAACTGTAGCATTAATATTTATTTGTGTGTAAATGGTGAATGCCTGGACATTCTTATTAAAGACTTGAGACTCGACAGCAATGACTCGATATTTGGACTTGGTGACTCGGCAAGTCTTTATGGCTATAAAAAAACCCTACAGAGTTTGATAAAGGCTGGTTACTGAAGCTATGATTGCAATGGTATGATTTGCGCAGCATTTGGCACTGAGCCAGAGAGGGACTCGCTAAGTGAGCACTTGTATTGTTTTTATCCACAAAATTAGAGTGACTATACCTCCTCTTTTTGGACTGACGCATCTGGCCGGGATTCCTAAATCGCCCAAAATGTCCGGGATTTGGCTTTTGCTTTCTACAGTCTCCATTCATTGTGTGCGTTTTTTTTTTTTGTATTAAACCCTTGCGCTGGACTGTTTTCTTAATCCCGCTCCCGCAAACATATTGAATATAATTTTCAGGCATCACGGAGTCGCTATCAATGTGCAGAGTATTTAAATCTCTTTGGATGCAGCTCATGTTGGATGTAGAGTTGCCAAATCTGAATTTTTCCACGGAATTGGGCTGATTTTAATCTGGTGTGACGGGTTGATTTTCTTCTCTGGGTTAAAAATGGGTGGGTTGAAATATTGCATAAATTCCATTTGACTGAAATGCTTATTGAAACATTTTACATTCTACCCGTGATAAAACTGGTAGTTATTAGTTTTGTGAAGGATGGCCATTGTGGTAGGAAGCTTTTTAGCTGTGTTTATGATCAGTCTGTATAGCGGTGACTAAAATATGTAGTTTCGGTATGGAAATGACATTTTGATACCAAAACTAGGACCCCAGCTGATTCAATTGATTGATTCAAATCACTGAATCATAAACAAATGAAACAGTGGAATTAAAATAAATTATTCATTCAGTTAGGCTTATATTTGTTCACAAACAATGATTAATTCCTCAATGAAACGCCACTAATTATTGTATCTTTGCAATTATTCTTACTATAGACTATTATTGACTTTAAATTTACTGTACTAACTAATAAAGAGACACTAATTTGGGCCAACAACACTAATGACTTGTTTAGGACTTGAAGCTTAAAGTTGAGGACTTGCATCTCGACTTGGACTTGCCCATCTTGACTTGGGACTTGACTCGAGACTTGAATGCAAAGACTTGAGACTTACTTGTGACTTGCAAAACAATTACTTGGTCCCACCTCTGTCTTCTACTATTTCTACTATATGATGTTGCTGCCAATGTGTAGATCATATACCCTCAGATTTCATCAAAAATATCTCAATTTGTGTTCCTGAAGATGAACAAAGGTCTTACAGGTATGGCACGACATGAGGGTGGGTAATTTAATGACAGAAATTTCATTTTAGGCAAACTACCCATTTAATTATTATTTTGTTACTTGCGTTCCCCTCTTGTCTAAGAGTTTAAGAGGGTAACACTAGTGCAATGCTGTAAACCAAGAATAAGTTGGCAGAGACAGTGTTGCCAGATCGGGTTGACGATTCCCAGCCCAAAAGCTCACCAAAACCCGCCCACTTCAACAAAAACCAGCCCAAAATTTTAACAGCCAAAATGATGTGATAGAACTTTATTGCCATGTCAATCAAGGTTGATAAAGACCATTTTTATCTCTTTTAAAAAAAAAAATAATGATGACAAAATAAAATTATAGATGATCAATTTCACACAAATATGGATTAAAACAGGGCAAATACATTAAAGGGAGTCCGAAAATATGCTTAAAATGTCCAGAAATCTTTTCAAAGTGGCAATCCAGAATTTAACCGATGACTTAACCAACAGTAAAATGTCCACAGTAAAAATAAGCAAATGTGTTAGGCCTATTCACTGATACATACTATTATAATCGAACAGCAAAAATAAAATAAGAAGAACAACAACTAACAATAATGCGCTTACCTTTGTCTTCTGCGTTATCGGACAGAAATAACAATACGTATTTCATGAAGTGCACATTTTAGAACATAATATAGAACTGTTCAAGCAGCTGTCAATGCCAAGTATACCTGGACGTTTTAAAAGATGTTCAGATGCAGCACAGCATCGTACGCTAGTCCCATATTCAGTTTTGATTTCTAATTAACTGTTCATTCAACTCTTTAATAAAATGAATGAAAGAATAGCTGCACATTAAAAATCATGCCCCTTCTAGTACCAAAACCCCATCACTCACAAATCATCACATCTCACCAACATAAAAGACTGTAAATTGATTGACAGGTCTCTGTTAAACTGAACCATGGGTTGATGACTGCACTACACATTGTACTACTGTGATACTTTGAGCTCGGACATATTAAAATGGCATGACCTGAATAACAGAAGCGAAGAAAAAGCAGCTGATTGGGCCGTTATAATGTTTTCAAAGCAGCCCAAATTTTCAAAAGAAGACTATCCAAGACTAGGTCCAAGACTATCAAAAGAAGCCCAATTGGGTGGCAACCCGCCCAATCTGGCAACACTGGGCAGAGATGGTATCTTGCTAGTTCATGCTAGTGCCCTGCGTTTTGTCTGAGGGACAGCGAGTTTAAAGCATGATTAAAGCGACATGAAGTGCCAAACCAATAAATCTTATGACATTGTCACAAAGTGGATCGTTTTGTATATCTGCCTCTTGAAGCCCTGGAGTTTTAAATTGTGAAGAGCTGTTATTGACTTAAAATGTTATTGACTTTCTTATGCTTAATTTGCCCTTTTATTGTTTCTTTTTTCATCATTCACTGTGGAGGGACCCTCTAAACAAATCATGGTTTAAAATATCTTTTAAGGTGGTAGTGCCTAATGTCCCAGTCTCAAGTTTCTCAAGAAGATTTTCTTAAAAAAAATCAGTGAGCGTTTTCAGAAGAGAGCCGATTAGTCATGTTTGTCTTTACATGTGTCAGAGCTTTATATGTTTTTCAAGCAATGTTATTTCTCACGACATTCACCACTTGAACCCCCCTTTTTTTGTCTTGAATGAGTTCAGCACTCTGAGTATGGCCCTTCCATGGTAAGGACAAACCATGTCCTTCAATTTGTGTAATAAATATTTATTGTAGTCCATTAATGATATTTGACTAAACACTGAAAATATAAGTCATCAGAGTCAGTTGTTTAAAAAGCCAACTCAACTGTTGCTGTGATGTGGAAGGCTTGGCTAAAGTCTATTAACTTTAGCTGTAGGTTCTCTGTGTTGACGAGAATGTTGCATAAATGTGTGTCAAAGTGGTGCACACTACACACAATAGTGCCATGGTGTAAACCAAGAGTAAGTTTGCGGAGAAGGTATCTTGCTAGTTCCTCAGTCATGTGCTCTGTGTTTTGTCTGAGGAACAGAGTATAACACGGGGATGGGGATTTTCCATGATTAAAGCGACATGATTTGCCAAACCAAGAATTCATAAAATGCCGGGGGGGGGGGGGGCAGTGTTAAAAGTTGTTTACAGTGTTAAAGAGTTGGATTCTCATGCTAAAGAGCGCGCCCATCAACACGCGTCATTCGGCTGCACTGCTGCAAGGGATTCACTCTGGAAGAATGTCTCTAAAGAAGTGTGGTTTTGGTTGTAAGGCAAAGATAACTTTGCTCAGTTTCCCGAAGAACCCAGCTTCACGTGAACAGTGGATGCAGTTCCTTTTTCCGGGGCAGCAATGGAGTTTAGCAAATATGTGTTTGTTGACGAACGTTTCATAAACAAGGCCCAGTTCGACGCTGGATTTGCACATTGTTTTATACTGAAAGATAGAGTGGTCCCAGCTATAAAAACCCCACTCATGATTCAGAACTGCAGATGGTAAGTGAAACGGCATCAAATGTCTGTGTTTTATTCGCATTCCGAGTGCAAGTGATTGTCGAACTTAGCTCCGCCCATGGCGTGCCTCCAGAAGCTCTGCTTTTTCCGGAGAGAATCTGAAAGCTGTATTTTTTCTTTTATATATATGATAAAACTAAACACTTTTTTTGGAGATATTAAGGATACAGTACTACTCTATAGGTACTCATGAGATTAGGTGAAACTGTGTATGTTATGTACCCTTTAAATAAATGTTTACACATTTTTCTGTATATTATAAAAATAGCCTTTAAATTATAGGCTGATAGCCCAAGACCACACAAGAACTTGGAATTGCATGTTTGCCTGCTTGAATGTAGCCCTACTACACTCAGCTGAACACAATTTTGATACATAACCCTCATACTCTGCCAAAGGTTATCATAAATATTAAGCTTTAGTTGCATTAACTGTTGTATTCTGTAGCAATGCTTTAGAATGTTGGTTGGATTAAAACCATTATTTCAATTGCATTTATGTCCAACTTCTAAACAAATTACAGCTCATCCATTCATGTCATCCTTCTCAAACACAAAAAAGCACTGGTGTCAACTAAAGTAATGTTATAATTAGTGGATGACATTCCAAAGGTAAGTGCAGGTATGATACTACAGTTTCTATAGTACCCTTTAAGTTTACCCTCTTCATTGAACTGGCATTCCTCTTCCATATCGTCGCTGTCGGGCGGAATCCTCGTATCTCCAAAACCGTCATTTTTCAGGAAATGAAAAAAACTGCATAATTTTTGAGTTATTAAATATTTTATCGTTAAAGTTGGTATTATACCATATATTGCTATCATACACTGTTGTGTACCAACATTAAGACAACATTTCCCCAAAATCATTAAACATTCCCCAAAATCAAAAACATTTCCCGCCGTCATTAATAAGAATGGTACAGACACAGACTTCGCTGCTGCCAGCAGTTCATCAAAGTCTGCGGTCGCGTTGAGCCTTTTGACAAGAGAAAAGGCTTCAATAGTTAATCAAAGCTAACGACTGTGGTTACATACATTTTCCTAAACTCTATTTTAAAGGTTAGAGCTATGAGTGATGCAATACCAAAATAAAACGATAAGCTGACTGGGCTGTCTAATAGGCGGAAATTAATCTGCGGGCAAACAAAGTCTGCGGTCGCATTGAGCCTTTTGACAAGAGAAAATGCTTCAATAGTTAACCAAAGCTAAAGACTGTGGTTACATACATCTTCCTAAACTCTATTTTAAAGGTTTAAGAGCTATAAGTGATGCAATACAAAAACCCGAGTCCGTCTTTTTTCCCCTTAATTCTTCCAGAACAGCTTATACTACTGTTTCAGCTATTAACATAGTTACGTTTTGTATGTAATGCCAAAGTGGTTATATTTCGTTTCGTTTTCTTATTAAGTTAATTTAGAAAAACTTTTGGAGCATTTTTTTGTTCGTTAAATATCAGTTTGTTTTTTTTACGAACAGCGGCCAGCGGAAGACTGTTCAGTCTGATCAATTTGCCTTTTAAATCATCACGACTTGCATAAAATAAAATCTATAGATCTAAAACAGTTAAAGTAGCTATAGAACAATGTTAGTTTAAACATTAAACCTAGATAAATGTGCGCTATTATGTGAATATCGTTTTTGAAGAGGAGAAGCTGAAATCGCTTTGCAGGACATGAGGAGTCAGCGCGATCACATTTTTTCAGCGAATAGGCTACATGCCTTACAAACATGATAAATAAATAGAAAGCTTTAAATTATTACTTAACGAAATAATACAAATCAGAAAAAAACGCTTTCATTATGTAATCCGGAAAGATGCTTTCCTTCAAAAGTTGCGTCCAAAGAAGAGATTGCGAGTCAGGGTCTTTACGACATTATCTCAGAATACACTAGTTTATTAATGGGATCATTCAAATATCTCCTTACTGTTTCCACCGACACATTCAATGCTAAATATTTTTGCCGGTGCTTTGTGACAAGAAGATGGAAGGGGACATATGCCCTGACGCTCCAGCGGAGTGAAGAAAAGGTGGAGATACGAGCTCTTCTCAGACAGTTGAAGTGTTCAGATGAGTTAAGAAATTTGCTCTCAAGCTATTTTCAACACTTTAGATTGGTTAATAATTTGTAAAAATTACAGATCCACGTGGGCACTGACCAATAGCATCGATTTGTGAAAAAATATGAAATTGACAAAATTTGGACATACGAGGTTTCCGCCCGACAGCGACGATATATTTGTGGCACTAAAGGAATCCAGGACAAATGCCCCACCTGAATAATTTCTCACAAGGCAGGTCAGGTATGCATTAATGACCTTTTAAAAAGTAATAAGTAAATAAATAATTTATAATGGATGCTTACAGAATAGATACTGAAGAAATTGAAGCACAAACCTTTCAAATCCCAGGTAAAAATATTGTACGGGCCAACTTTGCTGCAAAGTTTCTCACCCATTTTCCCTGCCCATATGTCTTGCAACACTACAGAGAGATAAACAAGAAAATCTCAAACAAATGTTATTTAAATGTAGGAGGTATAAATCATGAAGCAGAATACATACAGCAAATACTGAAGAGCACTGTATTTGGGCCAAAGTCTGTATGATTGATTGGGTGGCAGAACTGCATACATTGTCCTCCACACCTTCATTGATCAATATTAAGAAATTGGAAATTGAATTGGAAAAGGGGGGAACTGCAAATAGGTTACGTGTATTTTGATTACCTCATAATTGTCTGGCACCTCACATGGATACCTCGCCTCATGGCCAAACATTAAAAAGTAGGGTGAGAACTTTGTTGTTATTTGTCTTTTTGTTCGGAGGCTGAACATTGTAGCCTCCAAATAATCTGCCCATGTGTCTGGCCGTTTTCCCACCAGTTTGCTCAAATATCTGTAAAACAAGTCTTATGTTTATTCACCTATATATTTGAAGTTTTATCATATTTGAGTGGTTAAATTCATACCTCTGAATTGTGCCATTTAATTTGTCAACCAGTCCATTGGTCTGAGGATGGTATGGTGCACACAAACTTCTTTTAATTCCAGGTACCTGGCAGACACCCATATTGATCTGTATATACAAACAATCACAAGACATGTTCACAAATTCCCTGCTTTGATCCGTCAAAAGCCTTTTTGGGGAACCAAATACCAAATTTGTAAAATAGTTTAATGATGCAGGCTGTTACTTCCTCAGCGCTCTTGGTCTTTAGTGGGAAAGCCTCATACCACTTTGTAAAGTAGTCTACCATTTCACAAATGTATTGGTAGCCCTCTTTAGTTGGTGTGAGTCTATCAAAGAAATCACTGAATGTGATCTCATCTTTGATCGTGAAATTCTTTGCCCTTCTAGGATTTTTAGAAAGACCAAGTGGAACCTTTACAGATTTTTTTCAGTTCAAACAATGTTTTAAACTTTTCCATATTGACAGCCAAAATGACAAATTCAACAAAGATAAGTAGATTTATTTATATGAATTGTGGTCCTAAGACTCATTCTTTTAACACATCAACACAGCTTATTGGATGTTGAATGCTTAACAAATTAATTAGGATCCATGTGCAGCTTTATTAAAGTGTTGGACAGGTCGTACAGGCAAGGGGTCGTTAACAGCGACAGAATGTAGGCAAAACAATATCGTGGTCAGAGTCCAGGCGGGAGGTCGGGGCTGGCAGAAGGCAATACGCAGAGTAAATCCAAATGACAAACGCGATCAAAGAGGCAGGCAGCAAGCAATCGGTAAACGTGATAACAGTCCAAGTCAAAACCAGAAAATCAAACCAGGAATAAATGCTCAGAAATGTCCACATAGCAAAACAAGACTTTGCACAGAAGTGAGTATGAGCATGGCTTTTTTTGGAGTGGGTAATGATTGACACAGTAGTTAGAACTCTAGTGAGGGTTACCTCTGCTGGCGATCGGACGGAGCCACCGAGGCTTAATTTTTGACAGTTTCACATACTTCTGTAATGAACCAATTATTTCTTGGCCAGAGATTTGTACAACAGCAAATGCAAATTGCCAGGTAAATAAGAACTTAAATAAACAAGAACATAAATACAAAAAAATAGTGTAATTTAAGAAGAGCATAAAGCCATGTTAATAATATAAAGTGACATACCTAAAGTTATCTAACTATCATAAATACTATTTACACTGTTTAAATTTGATAACCAAAAGCATCTCCCTTCACAAATGTCTGTGTAAAATATATTGAGGAAATTGATTTTATAAAATGACACTTTTAATTCATATTTATCTGTAAAAATGAGAATGTTGGTCAAGAAAATTCATGAGATCAAGGACCAAATTTCTACAGCAAGACTAATAAATGATTTTTCTAATATTTGTTTACCTTTCCTACATTTCTAGACCAGTGTTGTTTCTGAGTTAAAATGTTTACAATATTACATACTAAATTGATAAGAGGTAGGCCTATTTTAATGATAAATGGTTAGTCATAAAGAAAGTATGAGGGTTGTGTATCAAAATTATGTTTAGTTAAGTGTAGTAGAGCTACATTCAAGCAGGCAAATATGCAATTCCATGTTCTTGTGTGGTCTTGAGCCATCAGCCTATAATTTAATGGCTATTTTTATAATACACAAAAAAAAAACAGAAAATGACAAAAGGATGTATTTGTAAATATTGTGTATTGAAATCAAAGGGATTTCAAATCAATGGATTTATTAAATACAAAATAGAAAACATTTAATTCAAGTTAATAAAGCTACATATAACAAACAATGTAAATGCACAAAAGTACCCAAAAAAAAAGAAAGAAAACAAAGCAATTTTTATCATGTGAAAGTTGATGTTTGCAAAAGTCATATCTGTAGTGCATCATTGTCCAAACACTGTCTGTAGCTGAAGTTGGCTGATAGCAAATTAATAATCCAACCTCTTGTAATGAAAACACACCACATCTCTCAAACACCAGACTCTTCCTAACCAGGAAGAATCAAAAAAAGTCCAGACTATGGTCCCATGTAGAAAAGTACTTTACATCCATATCTAAACTGGATCATGATGTGGTGACCTCACCAATAAGAGTCCTTCTAAAATGCACACAAATATACTATCTTAATATAACTATTATGTTTAGTTGAAAGTGGATTCAAATAGAAGTCAATGAATTCTGCTGCCCTGTAACTTTCACTCCCACAATCTGACACTATTGGTCGACCTGGGGGCATGTCTGAAAATAGCCAAGATGTCTTCTCCTTCTGTATTTTAGGCAATATATAGAACCTCTTTGTCTTTGGAGCATCCGGCCCTTTTATGTAATCTGCCTGTTTTTTGTAATATATCCCTGTATTTCCAGTTCCGTTTCAATTATCTCCACTGATTCTAAAAAATAGGTGCCTCCAATGGCTCATAAAATTCCCTGTCTTTAAGTTGTCCGTTTACTTCTTTAAAATATTGCCCTCCTTCCATCACCACAACGGCATTCCCCTTATCTGCAGGTTTAATTACCATTGTCTCATCCTCTTTTAACCTTTTCAAAGATTGCCATTCGCCTTTGGTCAAGTTACTTCCCTCTTCTTTTACTTCCACCACCCCCTTTACCGTTTTCCTATCCTCCTCTATAATCTTCCAAACCATTTCTGGAACTTGACAATTCTTAGGCTCCCAACCTGAATTCACAGTAAATGGTTTTCTTATTACCTCCTCCATTTCTCCTTCATCCTGAAAATATGCCGCCAATTTAAGACTCCCTTAAGACGCCCTCCCACCTCCAGTATATTCTAATCACTCCTTCCCCCAACTCCCCTTAGGAACAAAAGACAAACCTTTTTGTAGTAACTTTATTTCATTTTCATTCAGCTTTATTACTTGGGAGAGGTTCACAACTGTCCCATCCGTTTGGCTACCCGGGTGCCTCTCCCTTAACAGTTTAAATGCTGCGACCAATGTTCCAACATTGCCCTCCCCGTTTGTCCAGTCCAGTGAACCAAGAACTCTTCCGTTCGAAACTCTCCATATGACAACGCCTCTATTGCCCTTCCAGATGCTCTGATATCATTAGGTTAGGGTAGGTGTAGGGAGGGCTTATATTGCCCCAATAAGGTGGCATTTAATAATTTGAATTAAAATGAAAATTTACACTTAATGTTGTTGCATACTGTTTCATAGTAGGGCACAAAAGGAATATGAGTATATTCCAAATTAAAGAAATGCTGTCTAATCCAGGCCACAGCCTTTCAGAATTTAGTTACATCACTGCTCTAACACACTGTAGTTTTCAAATAGTATTCTGATTTATAACTGAATTTCTGTGCTGCATCCTCCCTCTTAGTCCCTCCACCCACCCAATCTCATGCCACATAGGATACCTTCTAGAGGTCGACCGATGTATAGGTTTTGCAGTCCAGCCCTGCTCCAACTGTTATGAAACAGACACAGACGAGAGAGGTTAAGTAAATCCAACAGATATATTTATTGTTAAAAACTGTGCAGATGTCTCGCAACAAAGATTGGATCTCAGTCAGTGTGGTGGCATTCTGCATTGGTGCAAATGAATGCAGAAATGAGGGTCTTTTGTTTCTTTGGTGCACTTAGCCTTGGCAATTTTAGTGCACAGCAACTTCATCATGTGGGCTGCACATAGGTACACAAAGGTCAATGTGCATGTTCTTTTCTTCCAGACATACCTCAAGACATTGTTGCAGGTAATGAAGTATATTACACATGTTGCTGGACTAGAGTGAAATGGGCAGCATAGTGCATAATACAGTACACTTTTTCATCTTTGCAGTTTTGTCACAACACTTCTTGCAACATCTAGATACAAAAAGGATACAGATCATTCTATAAATCTCTTAACAGTTGGCAGCTGTGTAAGATGTGTAATGTAAATGGAGAAATTGGCACACACTGAAGATATTGGTATTTCAGAGGTGTAAACTGTTGATCTAATTATTTTAGCTTGAAATTTTCTGTACCACTGTAATGGGTGGATCCTGATGTTAATTTCCCATTATCAGTTTGTTCTGCGGCTGCAAGTGAATTCTCTTGTCGGTGTTATAGTAAACTGATATGTTGAGATGTGTTTTTCATGTACATCACATACCATTCTTTGTTCAGTGTCTTCATTGTCAATTCTTTGTCTTTCAATTTTTTGTGTCTTCAAGTTTATCTTGTTATCCTGTTTGTTGTAAATCATAGTTCCTCCTTTGGATTAAGGAAAGCTTCTTCATCTTGATTTTTTTCCTCCTTTGAGTTATGTTTATACGTACTGTATATATTTATATTTTTCATATTTTTAAATGGTATTCAGCAAGGTAAGTTGTTTCATGGCATAACCTCTTTTTCATTTGTGTATTTGTTTTACAGGGACTAAAAGCACAATTTAAATAACAATAAATATTTAAATATGATTTGTAATGTCTGTCCAGCAGTCTTCACATCTTCTGCTGTCATTATGCTTTCATGCCAGCTCAAAGCACATCTTATTATATTTAGAGATGGATGGGACAACCACCCCCTTTAATCAGAGGGCAACATTTCTCCTAATCAGCTGTGGCAACTGGGGCAGTAGCACCATGTTGAAGGGTGTGATGAGGTAGGCATGTGGTTTATTTATTTATTTATTTATTTATTTATATATATTTTCTTAGATTCTACAGATTCCACAAATAGACTGGGAAAGCAGCGGCCTTATCCCCAGTGACACAAATTCTGCCATTGAATGTCCACTGAGTTCAGAGGAACATAATTAACTAAAGACTGCTGTGAACCCAGTGCAGCCATCAGAAGATTTTGGGGCAGATGGTTACATTGCTACACTGTAGTACATGCATAGTGGAAGTATCAGTAATTGAGATAACGAAATCACAAAAAAAACAAAGAACAATTCTGTCTTGATATTTTATTTTTCTTTAACTGAATCAGACAATATTCACTTTAAGCAGTCTTTTGTCTTATTGCAACAGTAACTGCCTTAACTGCAGCAAGATTGGTATACGCTATTGGAGCTGGAATTACCGTGGCTGCTGGCACCAGACTTGCCCTCCAATGGGTCCTCGCCCAAGGGTTTAGGATACGCTAAACCCAATTACAGGGCCTCAAAAGAGACATTTATCGTTATTTTTCGTCACTACCTCTCCGCTTTGGAAGTGGGTAATTTGCACCCCTGCTGCCTTCCTTGGATGTGGTAGCCGTTTCTCAGGCTCCCTCTCCAGAATCGAACCCTGATTCCCCATTACCCGTGGTCACCATGGTAGGCGCCGTGAGTACCATCGAAAGTTTGATAGGGCAGACATTCAAAAAGATTGTCGTGCCGCAGAGGGCCCGCGATCGGCCTGAGGTTATCCAGAGTCACCAAGGTTTGGCTGGGGGCGGACCCCCAGATGGGGTTTGGATCTGATAAATGCACGCGTCCTCTCCCGGGAGCGGGACCCTCGCCCCATGCCCCCAGGTGGGTCGGCGACCATTTGCATGTATTAGCTCTGGAATTGCCACAGGTATCCAAATACTTTGGACAGTGTGATCAAAGGGACCATAACTGATTTAAAAAAAGCTCTCTCAAGTTTAAATGTTGAACTAGTAAATGACAGAACAATTGAAAGTATCACTTTAAAGGAACACTTTTTTTGAAATTAGGAAAATTTTCCAACTCTTGAGGAGTTATACAGATGAGCTTTGCCTTTTTCAAATCCATTCAGCCAGTCTCTGGGTCTGACGGTAGCACTTTTTTGCCTTGTTGCTAGTCTGTTTGTCCGTGTGTCTGGTTATTTAATTTTGTCTGCTTTCTGCCTGCCCTGGAACATTCTAGTCTCTCTTGGATTTACCCTTTTGTTTTGCCATTTCGGACTCTGTTCGCTCCTCATTTAGAACTCTCGTCTGTCTATTTGGATTACCCGTTTGCCTCGCCATTTTGGATTACGTTCACAGTCGCTCGACCCTCGCCTGTTTATGGATTACTCGTGCCTTGCCCTCATATACCTGTTTGCTGATATGCAACCCTTTGCCTGTTACTGACTGTAGGATTACAAATGTATAAAATGTTAAATCTAGGTTCCAATGTAATAGTGTTTTGTGTTTTATATTTTGAGTTATAAAGTTAGTACATCTTCTCAGGTAGCCCAGGGGTCTTAGACATTAACCTTTTGTATTTATGTATGTCCTGACCACCAGGCAGGGTCTAAAGTTAAGATCAAAATACCATTGTGCCTTTGAAGGTATGGACAATATTGCTTGGTTGATGATATCAGCACCTCAAGAGGTTCCTGACAGTTTCTGTTCTCTTATTATGCTGATGAGATCAGGGCTGGGAACATTTTGGTATCGGGCTGAGTCTGGTACTACATTTGCATGCTTTGTTTAGAGTATCTCCTCCTATATGTAATCCCTTCCCCTTGAAATGAATATAAACTAAACGTATCACTGACTTAGTTCAGACTTGGATGAACTACAGTAAACACACAAGCGAGGTTCTTCAATAAAGTGTAACTTCTGCTTGAAAGATATCCCAACGTCTCCTGGATCTTTGCTGCAAAGAAGACAAAAAGTTTTCTACATGACCATGTCTTTGTTTAATAAAAGATGCATATGGATCGACATTTTATAAAGTCCTATGTAATAACATGTTCCTACAAATCCTTGCACATTGTTAACATGTACCTATGGCGACCGGTACACAGTAAATCCCTCGGTGTTAAATCAACACTGCTCGGTGTTCATATGGGAACCACCAGCAGGGTGTTAAAAGTAACACTGAAGCAGTGTTAGAGTTAATTAGGTATTTGAGTTCAAGGTTTTTCCTGGGTCAAAATTGGTCTTCGGTGGTGGCTGACCAGCATGGTCATCCACACACAGTAAAGAGTACCCTATACCCATGTGATTCACAAGCCCAATATTACCAATAAATTTTAAATAGCTCTCGCTGTCATCCTTTCTAGCCCTCTTTGCAAAAGAAGGTGCTATTTTTCCTTTTTTTTTAGATTTGTTTTGAAAAATAAATCTTTAGATCTGATAATTATTTTTAGTTTATCAATTAAAAAGTGGCATTAAAATGTTGCATTAAAAAGTGCTATATTATTATTATTATTATTATTATTATTATTATTATTATTATATATATATATATTTTTTTTTTTTTTTACCATATACAGTTTATTTATTTTTTTACTAGCAACAGCTTGCTTTGATCTAGTTTCATCTCACTCCAGCCTAACTTTAAATGACTTTATAGGTAATTTACACATTGTCATAGGCCTATAAATACTGTGGATTATTAAGGCTAAATTTTACTAACCACTCTTGCTAAATGGGGTAAGCACACATTCTCACTTACATTCTCATTTCAGATGTGTATGTTCTTCTGAGTAATGATTTGTTATAAAACGATTCAGGTACTGACAGGCAGACCAATTGCTTTAACAATTCACAAATGAATCAGCTCAAAGGAGTCATTAGGTTGCGAATCGGACTTTAGCGAATGCGTTGTGTGGGAATCCCGGCTGTAATGGGGCGTTCACACTAGACACGACTTGCGCGAATAAATACTCGCTTCATTTGCGCGATTCGCTCCGCAGGATGTCTTCGCCTCTTTGCAGAACTCGCGCTTGATGCTTCATTCGCGTCTGGAGCGAATGCACCATTAGGACATCGCGAAAGATTTGTCAACACAAAAAAACACGTTTATTTGCATTCACTGAAAGTGTGGTTTATGTCAGCTGCATGTGCGGGACGCTTGTCTCAAGTTGCAAGAGAAGATAAGGTGACTTTTTTAGCGCAATTCACATACAACGGTAAAAAAAATCTTTGAATGCACCACGTGAAACATGGATTCGGTCTTCCAACCTTTTACCGTCGTATCACTTGATGTTGATGCGAAGAAGAGCAGAGACAGAGCTGAAGATGGAGAATGATGCGAGGGGGAGGGAGGGGCTCTGCTCACTCTCTGTCACTTATAACATGTGCCCTGTTACAAGCGCTTCATTTACAAAACACAATTACTGATCAAATAAGGCTTTGGCGGGACAAAAAAATCGTTTTGGCGGCCGCCAAAAAAATTTCAATGTAGGAAAAACCCTGGAGTTGTTAATTAAGTGATGATTGATCATTATTGAAGACACCTGATGTTAACAAGCAGAATCACCAAAGGAGAAAATCAACCATTATAGCGGTCAGTGTTTGCATTAGTTAGTCTCTTGACCCTTACATTTTTAACATTAGAGTTGGTTTGCTGCATGTTAGTTATAACATCCATACAAACCTAGAGCAGAAGTTATATGATGATGCTTATTTGATCTGAATCATCAGATCAGTTTAATCTTTAAGTTACATTTGCTATGTTGGAAATATAATTTAGAAATTTCACTCTAAATGAGTTCAGTGCTTCAGGTCAAATAGTTATGAAAATGAATTTCTCTTTTAACTGGTTTTAAAAGAGTTTTGATATGATGTATATTAAATGTTTGTTTAAGCACACACAGACATCAACAACCAGAGTATGAATCTCAACAATGTTGACAAACAAAAGAAACTCGTAAGAATAAAATAAATTACAAAGATAATTAAGCTCATAATTTATTCATTCAGCAATGCATGATGGGAGCCACGGAGTTTGCTTGGCTACAACATGCTTATTTGATGCTCACCGTTGTTGTGATTCTCATGCTGATTCTTCATGTCTGTGTGTCATCTTTAAAGGTTTTTTTTTTTTTTTTTTTTGGATTGAAATAAATGTAAAAACATCTGTCTGATTATAGATATATTGTCCACAGGGTTGATGCAATCAGTAAATAAACCTAACTCTGCTATACAGGTCACTACATAAGGTCAAAATAAGGACAAAACAAAATCAAAGACACATGGATGCCTTTCCTTTTATTTGTCTGGCTATTACAGCAGCCAAACAAACTCTAATGTTAAAAATGTAAGGGTCAAGTGACTAACTAATGCAAACACTGACCGCTAAAATGGTTGCTTAAAAAATTTTCTCCTTTGGTGATTCTACTTGTTATCATCAGGTGTCTTCAATAATGATCAATCATCATTTAATTAACCACTCAATTACCTAATTAACTCTAACACTGCTTCGGTGTTACATTTAACACCCTGCTGGTAGTTCCCATATGAACACAGAGTGGTGTTGATTTAACACCGGGGAATTTACTGTGTAGGAAGTGTGTGTTTCCAACTTGATGTTTATGTGTGAAGACACGTTGTAACACATTTGTGTTTATTACCATAATGTGTCTTCTCAGGCTTCAGTTGTATCCTCCAACTAGTCCACATCTGCGATAGCCGATTTATACATTTATGTGCAGTATATTTTTAAAGTTAAAGCAGTAGAGGCTATTATTAATACAATTTCTCTCTCTCCCATTTGAAAGTTTAGTTTAAGTTTAACCCCCAGGGGTCGAAGGAGGCGCCGGCGACGCCGATGCCACTTGCATATTTTCTAGATGACAGCAAAAAGAACTGCTTCGTCAATTTTGAATGGAGACATAAAAGTAATACATCACCTGAATCTGTAAAGGGTCTACTTTTATTTGTGTACACTCACCATCTTCACTTCTATATTTTTTGTTTTGTTTGTGTACACTCACCATGGCTGTTCACAGAGACTCGGAAGACTGAAAGGACAGACTGAAAGGACACACTGTATATTTTCTTTATTTAAAAACAGCACAAAGTTCTGTTTTTAAATAAAGAAAATATACAGAGTGTCCTTTCAGTCTGTCCTTTCAGTCTTCCGAGTCTCTGTGAACAGCCATTTCAAACGCGTCACCTAATAATGACTCTAGCTCCGTATTTACATTACACACAGACATACGATTTATATATTTAGAAAGCTTGATATGTCTACTTTAAAATGAAGTATTACCTAAATCAAATATTCTGTGTTAAAGTAATCTGTATGAAACCAACACGATGTCCTGTTTTCCCCGTCTGCTTCATTATGTTCTAATGAGATCGACGCCCCCGTGCTGTTCATGTATTGATTATAATCAGCCACATGGAGGTGCAAGAGGTCAACGCCCACATCACTGGCAACACAAAGAAGAAACTACACATCTTCTATATTTTTTGTTTTTGGAAGAAAATGCTGACAGGATTAAGCATTGTATTCACTCAAGAACCACAGAGGACCGTGTATACAGTACAGTGTAAGTAATGTGACTTATTGGCAATAGATAATGTTTTGGTTGTGACATAAACTTGAACGCATTTACTAGTTGGACTAACACAAAATTTACGAGTCTTTGAAACGTTGTGGGGGCATTACGCATGCCGAAGGCCATGACTGAGTACTGGAGGAAGTGATCAGTAATAATAAATGCTGAAATTTCTGAAGCTTGAGAGGTGTGTGGGATTTGCCAATAACATTTAAGTAAATCTAATTTACTGATGAACTGAGCTGAACCAAGATTGTCGATACAATCTTCCATTCTTGGCAAAGGATAGCAATCTGGAACCATAACAGAATACACCTTTCTATAGTAGGTGCAGAAGCGATACATTGCGTCAGGTTTGGGAACTTGTAAACATGGACTGGTCCACGGACTACAGCTGTGCACCGCAAGACCATTTTCAAGTAAGTATTCTGCTTCATCTTGCATCATGGCCCTTTTGTTGGTATTTACTCTATAAGCATGCTGTTTAATTTGAACGGGGCAGCTTATTTTGATCTGGTCTGAGTTTGAATATCCCCAAATAACTGTGGAAAATCGAGGATTAGACATGCAACATCTTGCTGTTATTCTGTAGATAAATGCTTAAGATGTGTAAGGTATTTGTGGTATAAGATGATCAGTTGAGAGACTTGGTCAACCTCCCCCCACTAGTTTATTGCTTATGGCTCCAACGAGTCTGCTATCCAGGCAGTTTTAGACCCCAAAAGATGCTGAACATCCCCTTGTCCTTATCTGCTTCAAAGGGTGCACCAGGGAAAGGGGGGTGCAGCCCCCACTTTCCCCCATGCACACACACACACACACACACACAGACGCACATGGACTCCTCTCCTAAAAGGAAAAGGGCATTTGCATTCAAGCTAGAAAAACCATATTCAGACTGTAAATAGTGTATTCCTGAGTTTGTGTGTAGGCTCACAGCCACCGTTGTTCAAGCACAACGTCATATTATGACAATACGGCTTGATACTGTACAATACCTGGCGTGTTTAGTATCAACGTAATTCTCTTTCCATTTCTGAACTGACGGTGTATAGTACATGACTTTAATGTGCAAGGTATGCTTTCCATCACACCTTTGGGCAAAAGTTACACAATCTCACCAAACTATCAAGATGCAAATCAGGCGGTCTGGTGACACAAAGGAACTTCTCCCGCCAAAAGACCCTCGCACTGTCATTCGTCAATTCCCCAGGGATGGGTGGTGACTCTTGAATGAACTTAAAAGTTGCCAGACACACCCCCGGTCAGTTCAGTTCCTTCTTCTTGGGTCACAACTCTATGTCTCCCCTTCCGGGGAGAAATCCCTGCCATGGGGATTCCAGCATGAGGCCCTCTCTATCCTGGCATCTACACCTCAGCTCCTTTGTAACCATCCGATCAGCCGATCAATGGACCAACGAAGGCTCCATCTCCATCAAATCATCAGGACTACCTTTGAGCTGGCATCTGGACCCTTGCGTAAGCACCACACAAAGGAAACCAATGCAAGTAACCATTTAACTATTAGATGCAATAGCAGCTGTGCCCCTTGTAGGTCAAGGAGATTCAGGTTTTCTCTGATGATTTGGTTGTGCCGCTGATGTAAAAGTTTGCCAATCTACTCTCTCTCTCTCTCTCTCTCTCTCTCTCTCTCTCTCCCTCTCTCTCTCTTTGCTCGTTTTATGTTTAATGTGTTGTCTGTTTAGTGTTCGTTATTTGCTAGTTAGTGTTTATTTTCCCCTTTAATGTAATCAATAAACCCGCATTTTGTATTCATGTTTGAATCGTTGCTGTGTTCATTGCTCACAAATATCACGTCACTTAAACTGCTTTGATTTCGTTACAGAACTGATCCAGTCCTGTAACTTAGCCAATTACGGTGGGAAAGATTAATTTTCAAGGCTAGGAAATTGATTTTTCTTAGAGTTAGAATAAAGGTGGCTAAACGCTCGCTGGGCGAGAGCATTAGTTTGGTTTATTATTGACTCGGCTGTATCAGATAAGTGTATAAAGTATGTGTAATTGATAACCATTTATACATATTTTATTGTGCTTAAATTAATAACTTTCATTACAGATGTATTGACAGATTTTTTAGCATTTCAGAATTACTTAACCTGGCAGACTGATTCGATGCTCCTCACAGCATAACTCTATACTCGTCACCCCATCCCAGTTTTATACATTTTTTAAAACTAAACTTGCTCTTAAGTTGATTATCACAACTCTGCAAATGTTAAACTGTAGATGCCCTTATTATCAGCATAACAAACCACTATCAACAAGTATCCACTTTATATCTTCAAAAAATTGCTTCTCAAGTTGATTGATTAGCACCAAGTCTGCAAATGTTAAACTGTAGATGCACATATATGTATTTTTAAAGATATAAATCTAATCTATAATACCTTTCAATTTAATGAATACCTTTACAATTCCTGAATCTGTTTTAAATGAAAGACTGTCAGAAATACTGAAGCAATGAAAACTCACAGGAGACCTATTGACATAGTAAATGTAATGAGAACTAATGGAAATAAAGTTTTAACTCAATATGTCAAGAATAACACATACATTTTCAACTGTGTTTATATCCGTGTGTGTGTGTGTGTGTGTGTGTGTGTGTGTGTGTGTGTGTGTGTGTGTACATAGGTCGCATTTACACTGCATAGTTCAGGTGACCCAGTTTTGCTATTTTTTTTTCCTCCAATGTGGCACAGATCGAATATGGCCCATGACCATGTAAAAAAAACAACAACACATGTATTCTGATATTTTCAGATCTGTTTCAGGTCTCGTTCATATGTGAATGATGCCAAACAAGTCCAACTTTGTGGTTATTATTGCAGACACCTCAGGTGCTCTCTTAGATTGGATAGGTTCTGCAATCATCCACTTGGTGTACAGGTCATTCATGGTAAGGACATACTTCTTGTTGCATGCTGTTTCTGGCAGTGGTCCAATCAAATCCAATCCAAGCACCTCTTATTTTTAATAAGTAGTTACATGTCTTCAACATCTATAAGCCAGTCTCTCCAGAAGCAGATGGTCTGGTTTTCGTGTTACCGTCTACTACTTCCGTGAGAAACATACTTAGAACAAAGTTGACAAATCCTTTGCATGAAGTGGTGTTTCAGCATTAACAAACAGGTGTTCAAAGGCATTTGGATGGGTCTTGAGTTCCTGAAGACGCCCCAGGTTTTGTAACCCATCCTTAAACCTGTTAAAAACAATTAACAAACAAACAAAATAAATAAATGAGGAAAAAAGATACATGGGGGAAAATATATAGGTGATGACTAGGACTGAAATAATTCCTTGAGTAACTCTAATACAAATAAAATTGTTGAGGCTTAATTTAGTCAATTCACTGTAACTACACACAGAACTTTCCCCATGAACCACAATTACTGATATATTTAGGCAAGGCAAGTTTATTTATATAGCACATTTCATACAAAATGGTAATTCAAAGTGCTTTACATGAAAGGAAATATTCAGTTCGGATGTAGCACAGTGCTCAATCATTAAATGCACAACTGAACAGATTAGAACTAGTTTTTAGTCTAGATTTAAGTGTGGCAAATGTTTTAGATCTCTTCTGAAGGCCGATTCCAACCGTGGGCAGCATAAAAGCTAAAGGTGGATTCCCCTTGTTTTGTGTTTTAAATTTACTGACATATTTAAAGCTGCAGTCTGTAAGTTTTGCCTTTTTGTCGCCATCTGTTTGAAAACCTGGAATTGCAGTTATTTGCTGAATTATCTTCCTTGCGTGGGTTGTGCACCGGCTCGGCTCCAGCACAGATGAATCTTGTGATGTGTGGCTGTCAGTCAGCACACTGGTGTGGATCCTGTACTTAGGAATTACAGATTCTAGCCTAGTACATCTTGAAATATATCACTCAAATAAGATTTTTCACCGGATTTTGTCATCTGAACATGTAAATAACCCTCTGGCCCTCTTCGTTTGGGAGTCACACTTACCTTCTTCACGGTCAAAAATGACCGAAGTCTTGAAATGTAACTTTTTCTTTTTTTTTCTTTTTTTTCTTCAGGAAAATCAATGCAATACATTTTTGTTCAATAATATTTTTTGATTATTATTTAGAATTTTGAGGAGACTTTGATACTATACAATATTTATACAATTCTAATAAGCTATTTTTTATTGGAATTCATATATATTTTTGTATTTAATTATTTCAATATTATTTTTCAATAAATTCAACATTTCATATTAAAATAGAGTAAAAGCATTTAAAGTTCTGCAACAGAAACTCGACACTATTACACGCAGAATGATCTGTACTACTCGCCATCTTCACCGTCTGACGCGTTCGCTACTACTTTGCTGACGCGGATTAATAATATTGTCCGGAACTACATTCAAGTAACGTAAAAGCAAGTGGGGCAGTCTCAAATCTGCCCATACGGCTCTTAATTAGAGTGCACTGCAGTTCCTTTTTTCACCACAAATTTACATTGAGAAAATGTGTGGCGCTGTTGAGCTCAGGAGGGCAGAGAGACCCTCTGCCCCGCTTATCAAACCTGAAGCAATGCAATGAAATATTAACATATCCACCTCACTTTATGACTTATAACAGTCTAAAATGTTTTTGGAATAAGGATGAACATTTTTGAGTTAACAGTTAATTAGGACTGGTTCAGTTTATATAGAGTTCTATGTTTTCAAGTGGCTGAATATTTTGGTGGGGATCTGCCCCACCTGCCCATACAGATGAGCCGCGCCTGCTCATATCAAATCAAACCCTGTGAACTATTATTACTGTTACACTTTGTTCTCAAATTGTTCATTGTTAATAACATTAGCATTGCTTGACTATGTATATATAGTGTATATTAGCATGTAGCTTTTCTGTACAGTCTAATCTCTAATTGTACATCATTAAAAGTTTTAACCCAAAAAGCAATTTTTTCTTGCTTAGAACTGGTTCTCTTTCCCATGTAGGCTATCTGTAATCAGATGCACTTTTAAAACTGGAATATTATTTAATTTCAGTCACATGTTTCATAAACACAATCCGCCATTAAATTGATAAATGTAATTATTCCAGCTGCTGTGAGAAAAGGGTATAAACAATCTAGCACCTGCAGCATCCTCAAATGCAAAATAATATAGCAATATAGCCTACTAGCCGGGATGCCTTTTTCATGTTTACAGCCGTGACGTAATGACGTTGCAGCATGCTCGAGTTTCCCAAGAAAATCTTCCCACACCACTCAAATTAGAAAATATTATTATAAGCCAATCGCTGGGAGTCGAGCTGAAGTAATGCGATAGTTTTTAACATTGGCTGGTTATGTACTGATTCAAATCTCGATTTTGGATGATTTTTAACCAAAAAAAAAACCATTTATGTACTACAGCTTTAACGCTCTGGGGTCGAAGCCTGCATTGGTGCGTTTTGCGGCAGATTTTCCTGATAATGCAGAAAAGAGCTTAAATTTTTGATCATACAGCGACAGCGATCATAGATGACGAACGTTTGCATTTTGAAGAGCATCTGGATCAAAGACTCTAAGACTGATGGCAGCTGGACTCTTTTGAAAATGTCTTTCATACTTTTCTGGACCATGACAGGGTTATTTACTTGGCAGTCAGTGGAACAGCCACAAGGCTCCCGGTTTTCATCCAAAATATCTTACGTTTTACTTTTACAAGTTTGGAATGACATGGGGGTTGAAAATGGACTATTTCCATATTATTTTCATTATTTTATTTTCATACCCTTTAAGAGTATTAGTTTCAGAACAAAAATGTTCAGATAATATATTCATCCTCTTGTCATCCAAGATATTCATGTTTTTCTTTCTTCAGTCTTTAAGAAATTGTTTTTTTTTTTGATGAAAAGATTTCAGAATTTCTCTCCATATAATGAACTTCTGTAATGTGCCCAAGTTTGAACTTCCAAAATGCAGTTTAAATTCAGATTCAAAGCACTCTAAACAATCTAAGTCGATGAAAAAGGCTCTTATCTAGCGAACCGATTCATTATTTCAAAACAAATTGACCATTTATATAAATATCATTTATATATTAAATCATCTTACATCACTGCAGAAATACCAGCCCAGTGTTTACAAAGTGAACATACAAAGAAGATCAAATACCCTTTACTAAAAAAGGTAAAACAGCGTTGTAGGACAATTTTAAAGTTGAGTTCAAAGGGTTTCTCCACCCAAAAATATTTTTTTTGTCATTAATCACTTACCCTATGCTGTTCCAAACCTGTAAAAACTTTGTTCATCTTTGGAACACAATTTAAGATATTTTGGATTAAAATCGGCTTTGTGGCTGTCCACAGTAATCTTTTTTTTTTTTTTTTTTTTAAAAAGGGTACACAGAAAAACAAAACCAAATCAAGTGCATGTACATGGGTAAAAAATATAAAAAAAATATTTAAAAAATAAAAAAATTTAATTAACCAAATTAAAGTGACATATGGCATATGCCTGTGAATACAGGAAAACGTCTCAGGTTACGTATGTAACCATGGTTCCCTGTGATAGGGAACGAGACACTGCATCCTCTCGGGGGCGCTAGGGGAACGCCGTCAGCGTGACTCGTGTCTGAAGCATACATATACAAAAACTACAAGTCAAGTCAAGTTTATTTGTATAGCGCTTTTCACGAAACAAATCGTTTCAAAGCAGCTTAACAGCACATTAAAGTTTGCACAATAATTAAAGTTTGTACAATAACGTTTGTTAAATTAGAGTTTGTACAATAATTAAAGTTTGTACAATTTGTATAATGTTAACATTAATGATTATATGTTGCAATCAAATCACTGTAGTAAAATTCTGTAGTGATGTATGGTGTTTCAGGGCTGATATCATCTAAAATCCTCCAAGGGGTTGGCATCATCATCTCTTCTTCGGTGTTCCAGACTGTAGCTTGTGTTATTCCTAGTTACCACGGGATGTCAATCCCGTGGCAGACACAGAGAACAATAGCAACGTAATTAGCGTAGCTGCTGTTCAAACCAAGCAAAAGGATTTGTTCAACCAAAGCTAAGGATTAATAATGTGCAATTGATCAGATATAACAGCAGTAAAAGATTATGAGATGCATTATGTGAATGCTTGGCTAAAAAGATGTGTCTTTAATCTAGATTTAAACAGAGAGAGTGTGTCTGAACCCCGAACATTATCAGGAAGGCTATTCCAGAGTTTGGGAGCCAAATGTGAAAAACCTCTACCTCCTTTAGTGGACTTTGCTATTCTAGGTACTACCAAGAGTCCTGAGTTTTGCGACCTTAGGGAGCGTGATGGATTGTAGCGAGGTAGAAGACTAGTTAGGTACGCAGGAGCTGAACCATTTAGGGCCTTATAGGTAAGTAGTAGTATTTTATAGTTGATACGGAACCTAATAGGAAGCCAGTGCAGAGACTTTAAAATTGGGGTAATATGGTCATATTTTCTTGACCTGGTAAGGACTCTAGCAGCTGCATTTTGGACTAACTGCAGCTTGTTGTATAAAAGGATGCCGGTAGAACACAACATTCGCTTCTTCATCTGAAGCTTACATCTGAAGCATTGCAACCAGCCTAGAGGACGCAGTGTCTCGTTCCCTATCTCAGGGAACCATGGTTACATACGTAACCTGAGACGTTCCCTCTCGAGGGAACATCGAACTGCGTCCTCTAGGGGGCGCTAGGGGAACGATATACCCACGCTGCCATGCTGAGGGGAGTGCATGCTAAGTAAGGCGAGCACTAAGTACCAATTCACTTAAATTAAGAGAATTGCCCCCAGACGTTAGTGACGGCTGTCAGTGACATTATCCCCTTCGGCCAGAAGCCTGAGCTGTTACCCAACTTACCTGTAAAGGGTCAGGTGAGGACCTTGGGTAGAGCTCAGCTTTGGAATCAAGAAGACTCCTTTAAGGGGATACGGCAAGTGCCCAGAAAGTATAGGCTTGCCTGTCATGCAGGAGCTATCACTGATTCTGCAAGGGACTGTTCCCTCAGGAACCGATCTACAGAGCACGTAGCAGCATCCTGTTCAAGGAAACATAGGTGGATTAATCCTAGGAGTGTCTCAACAGGTCCTAGGTAGCAACTGCCCAAGAGGTATCAAAGAGGATACACAATCGGAGTGGGGCCCAAGGTGACCGGGGCGCAACCGACTCTAAACATGGTAACGAAGTGAGCGCGTAACCCATACCATTCAGGATTTAAGAAAAGTGCCCAGAGACTTGCGTGTGCACTTACTTGCGTGTGCACCTCGACAGATGCATGGGCCCTGCTAGACCGGGCCGAAGACTGCAAGCAGAAGCCTGGGAAGATATTGCTCCTCGGAGCTAATACTTCAGAAGGGGTGTAGGAATTATCACTCAAGGGGAAATATTAATAATTAATCATAACTCATTATAATTAATTATAATATTTAAATTAATATTAAAAATATATTAAATAGAATTAGCTTGATAAAGCAGAATTCACATTACAATCAACTGACCTGCTCGTCCAGCGAACATTCAGGGTAAATTCATATGTATTCAAAGAAAACTATTTTTCTTGGCCACAGAAAAGATCATTTTCTTTTATACTAATGCATTAGAGCATGTAGCTTGAATCGGAAACCGTAAAGTGACATTACTTTTGCAAGGCAGAATCAGAAACTCATGTAACTTGTGCACAAGAATTTTATTAACTAAGGTCCAAACACATAACTAATCTAAACAAACAAACAAACAAACATACAGTCATTCATACAGGGGGAAGGGCAAGTGAGAAGGCATTAGAGAAAATGAAGCTATGAAAAGAGTCAGTTAACCTGTGAAACCATTTTTCAATGGGTCTATAGCTTATACTAAACCTCTGTTTGTTTAGTTAAATGTACAATACTTGCATTGCCTTGGATGTGGACCTGTGTCCAAATGCATTCCCGTATGAAGGTCTTGAATGGTTTCAAGGTTTTGGATTTGCGATCACTTCCTTCCGGTTTGAAGAGTGTCCTCCAAGATGTCCTGACTCTGTGGTGATTGGGAGTTTCCTCCCAGTGACGTGAAGAAGAACAAAAGGGCTGAGAGAGAGAGAGACCCAGCCGAAATCTGATGATCCTTGGATAATGGAAAGAACAAGTCCCCTTGAGGCCTGGCACAGACTTAGAAGTTCCAGAAGAGTTTAGCTCATCATCATCTTCTCATCATCTTCTAGGTTCTGAAAAGAACCTCCGACGGATCATGCTCAAGTCCTGAAGAACAACCGAAGTGTGGCTAGTGTAAATCTTTTATCTTATAGGGTGGTCACACCTCTAGAAGTTCAGAGAGCCAATGGTGTCCTGTATCTTTGGAGGGAAGGTTAATGGTCTTTGTCTGGATCCAAAGTATTTTGCATAGGTGATTCGATTGGGTGTTGATGCAAATACTACTAAGGATTCTTAGAACACTAATATGTTGCACATCTAACAACAAATAACAAAAACCATCTTTTAGGTAATCAAACTAGGAGTTGAAAGAGACCAAACGTGGCATATAATGTATGTGGCTACACTATATAGCATTCTATCATAACACAAGCATAAAACAGTTATAAAATAAGAAATGCAAAGGACATGGACAGTCATAATATACATACACTGATATATGGGGGCATGTGTGTCAGTTCACAGGAAGGTTTGTCTAAGAATTAACAAATAAGTCACTTTCAGTGGAAGAATGTATTGCTTTAGAGACAGTCAAGGTGGGGGAGAGCATCTTCACACATTCTTTTAGATCATAAAAGCCCATTTGGTCTGCCAGACGCGTCCTGGCCGCCATGGTAACCAGGCATATCTGGGGCTTTGGTCACCCACTGTTCTGTTGGGTGAAGGGGAAGTCTGCTTCTTTGTTAATTCAATAAACTACTGATTTGGTTAAATCTAACGAACCATTGTCTGATTGGTCCATATCCTACAGGGGTATCCACAGAAAAACCCCCCTCACAGTCAGACCCACTCTGCGAAGGGGTAATATAAATCCACTAGGGTGAGAGCTAGAACGGGAAGCCCCTCAGGGCAGGTCCTAGTGATGAGCCTCTAAAGCAGGGAGATATCCAGGGGCATTCTGTGAAGAAAATGTACAGAGCGCTTACCTGGAGGAAGGACTACAAGCCCTAAGATACCATGCTGTAGGAGGGGACCTGGAAATCAGAAGGTTCCATGGGAAGTATGGCCGGCAAGAGCCTCAGAACGAGACGGGCCAGGACCCCCACACCTGGACCTTCAAGGAATGAAGGTTTTAAAGGCCGGTGAGCGCGTCTTTGCCTCCCTAAACTTCTCGACCACCGTCTCAACGGAGGCACCGAAAAGCTCGGAAGGTGAAACCGGCGCATCAAGAAGAAAGCCTCTTTCTTTCTTCCCAATGTCAGCCAGGTTTACCCACAGATGTCTCTCCGTGACCACCATGGCCCCCATAGACCTACCCATGGAGGTGGCGGCCTGCTTGGTGGCACGGAGAGTCAGATCTGTGGTGTGACGCAACCTCATCAGGGGACAGACCCTGACCTTTGTCCAGATCTTTCAGCAGGTCAGCCTGATAAGCTTGAAGCACAGCCATAGTATGCAACGCGCCCACAGCCTGGCCTGCTGCTACATATGCCTTGCCATTCAGTCGAGATGTTATTTGAAGGGGGATTGATGGCAAGGAGGGAGTCTTGAGAGAAGATGTCTCACCAGTAGAGAGATAGCTAGCTAGCGTCTCTTCTACAGGGGGCATCTTCTCATAGCCGTGGTCAGATATCCCCTCGATATTCGCATAATTAGCGTGTTGAAAATTATGGATACGAGAAGAAAACTGCTTTTTCCAAACCTTCTCGATCTCTGAATGGAGATCAGGAAGAAATGGAAGACTCACTAGGGCTGGGGGTCTGTGGTCTGAAAGGTAGCGCTCGTCTCTGACAGATGAGAGCGAAAGGGAAAGCCCCTTTTTTAACTCATCAGCCAGATCTGCCTGTGATCCCCATAAACTCACTTTCCTCCGAGCCTCAGCAGCAGAGGGTCCTGAGTCGCGGGAAGCAGCCGGCTGCTGCTCTTTCCTCAAAAAGAGAGCCAGACGAGAGCTTTTTCATTAGAAAACGCTCACAATGCACGCAAACCGCCCCCTCGAGGACGTCGCGTGCGTGCTCGCTCTTCACCCAAACAGAAGACGCAAAGATCGTGTGTGTCATCAGGTGTCAAATAACGAGGACACAGATGCACGCACCTCTTAAACGCCTGACTAGTGCTCGCCATGATTATAGGAAAGAAACAAAATCAGTCTTACCAGAAAATGCACGCTTAGACAAACAGTTGCTGAAGACGAAAAAGAGAATGTTGTGTTCTACCAGCGTCCTTTTATACTATGGCCGCTCTGGTAGTGACGCACTGGCAGCGACGAGACACGCCGTAAGTGACGTCATAGGCTGTCGCCAGCCACTGCTTGTAGTTTTTGTATGTATGCTTCAGACACGAGTCACGCTGACAGCGTTCCCCTAGCGCCCCCGAGAGGATGCAGTTCGATGTTCCCTCGAGAGGGAAACTGTGTTATAGCTGTCATAAGGAAGGCTTCTTAAATATCTGCAATCATATTTCAACCCCAGTGGCATGACAGTACCGGCCCTCTGGGAATTCTCCCGGTGCTCACTCCAGGCCTGTCCTAGACCCTCTCATCTCCCAGTAATAGACAATCTGTAGCACCTTACTACGAATGGTACACTTCATGTAGTAAAAATAAATTTAGTTTGTCAGATTCAAACTCATGTCACTTGCATCAAAGGATTAGGCCTAAGTATTATCAATAACCTGTACTCATTTCACGACTCTTTTGTGATTTGAAAAAAAAAACATTCTTTTGTTATTAATAAAATTAATCTGAATCGTTTTTATGGTCTCATTACACTGCAAAAAAATGCTTTTCTTACTTAGATTTTTTGTCTTGTTTCCAGCTAAAATATCTAAAAATTCTTAGATCAAGAAGGATTTTCTAGACAAGTAAAAAATTGTTTTCAGACTAAATATGTTAAAATTAAGTGAGTTTTTGCTTGAAACAAGCTAAATTATCTGCCAGTGGGGTAAGCAAAATAATATAGCTTTCTGCTTGAAATAAGATTATTTTTCTTACCACATTGGCAGATTATTTTGCTTGTTTTAAGCAAAAACTCACTTAATTTTTACTCCCTTTTTTCTGAAAACAAGACAATCATTTTTATCTTTCTTGATTTAAGAATTTTTAGATGTTTTGTCTTGTTTCCAGCCAAAATAGTAAGAAAAGCATTTTTTTTTTTTTTTTTTTGCAGTGTAGTTTTTCTGTGTCTGTTTCGTAGTAAATTGTGCACAAGACAAGGGGAGCATGGTAAAAAGCATGGTTTTCTTGTCATAGTTCTTATCACATTCAGCTACGTTTTAGATCGTGATTTTAGATGATCCACAACATAGCGAAGCATGATAAAAAAATACGGCTGGATGATAATACTATTAATAATGGAATCATGAATATTTTATTAGCCTTCATAAACTTCAATAGAGCTGGCAGTGATTAATGTTCTCTGCCACTTCAGTTCAGTACTTTACATGATTGCCACCTACTGATCATGTCTTTCCTGTGTTACAGCATTCCCTGTGACCCTGCTGTGAATATGCTGTGGTCACGTGGCCAGATCTATAACTCGATTTGATTTGTCTGCAAGGAAGGAAGTCATATGCACCTAGGATGCATTGAGGGTGAGTAAATAATGGGCTAATTTAAGTTTAATAACAATGGAAGAAATGTTCAGACCTTTACTGATGAGTAAATCTAGAGTGTCCACAATTGCGTGTGGGTCTCACATAACCAGATCATCAGACTGATTTGAATGTAAACACAAGTAAATTTTATGCATCTTGTGAAAATTTATTTTTGGGTCAAATAATGATTATGAATCAGTAGTAGTCTATTACAATTAACATTTCATATAAAAAAACAACATTTTTTAACGTTCTAATTGAACATAAAATATACTTTCAGTAAGAGTAACATCAGGAGGTTTTCTGCAAATACTATAAAACTAAAATAATGCTTGTGTTTAGCATGTCTCTTAAAAGTATAACTAAGCATTCATTTCCTAGTAAAGTACTTCTAGTAATTTTTTTTAGAAATGTATACAAATGCAATTAAATGCGTTTTTACTGCACTTCAGATAAGCTTGTTGGGAATACAAATGTATTATACACATACTACTATCAAGTATATTTTTAAGACAATTAATACAATGTCTTTTTTCATGTGACCTCACTATAAAAAATAAGTCTTTGTCTGCCAGTTAAGCAAATAATTCTATTTATATGAAAATTCAGCTCTTCCTCATATTTTAAAGTTGTGTTTCTTAAAATTAGTTACAACTTAGAATTTATAATAAGGTTAAGTGAAAAATGTGAGTGGATTATTGCAACAAAACAAAGTAACAAAGTAAGTCCAGATTTATTTCACATCCAAGTAAACCTCCCAGTAAAGTAAAAAAAAAAAAAAAAAAGTCCACAAAATAGCATAACTGTGTTTTGATTTTACAGTGGAAAACCTAAACACTTCAAACATTCTCCCTGCCGAAAAAAACAACTTTAGTAACGTGTTTAATAGAAATCATGTCTAACATATAATAAATTATAATAGTGATAACAATAAAATTGTATAAATCAGTGTTTTGATTTGGAACATTTATTTGGAACTCCGAAAACGAAACTGAGAAATAGTACACAATCAACATAATCAGGCAAAACCAAAAGTTGGGGACTGGAGAATTCCTGATTCCATTTTCTCTCTGAAGTTTAGGTATGATTCATGGATAGGCAAAAGAAGTGTGTTTTCATGGGTGTTTGCCTTTATGGAAGATCCTCATTCAGTAGTCCTCAGGGTGTAGAAACTTGATTGTTGGTTTGTGAGGGGAAACCCAGAGGTGGTATTTGTTAACATGTTATTTCCTCCCTACATTGTTCACTTGGAAAGAGGTCTATAATAATTTCTATCTCTATAATAAGTTGAGCACAAGACTGGTTCAAAGGTGAGCATGTGCAGTAAAAATGATGGACAGAGAGGGCGCTGTGGGGAGAGGAGGGGGATGTTCGGTGGAATGGCGTGCAGGGGAATAAATAAAGTGTGTTAACTGAGTGAACGTTGTGTTTATTTGATTTAACAGTATTTTGTCTGCTCCAGAGGTAAAAATCAGGATTTTTTTTGTAGAGTCACAGACCTGCTCCTCTCGAAGGGGAAAAAAAAGAAAAATATTTATTTACCAATAGAAATAATTGTGATAATGTCACTAACCTCAAATTTAAGACTACTCAAGAAAAACAAATTAAATTTCAAAACCAATAAAACTACATTAGAAAATGTTACATTTTAGAGATTAACTATTTCAGCAGACATTAATTAAAATGGTATGTTGTTGTTGTTGTTGTTGTTTTTTAAAACTCAAGATCGACAACCGGCTGTTTATTTAAATGTGTCCGATCTCTATTCCGGACTGGCAGACAAACTGCAATGCAATCACTTCTCAAAATGTCTTTAACTGGTCTCTTTGCACAGTCTGTCTGTAATTCTTCATGCTAATAAGTGCAAAAACTACTTTTAAATGTAGCATGATTTGATAATACAGTACCCTCTGCAGGCACCCTATCACATACATGCTGCTTGTGTGGATGCATTCACATGGAATTTCTGGAATATCATGGAAATTTAAAAGATCTATTCTAGACATTGAAAGTCAGAGAATTTTATATTTACTTTGTCCAAGTCATTCTATATCAGGGATTTTTGTTTGTTGCTTTCATTTTTTTGTTTCCATTTATCAAAATTACATTTTTCTATCGTTTTTTATGACCATACAAACCCTGGCTGCTAGCATCTTTGTTTAGATTGTGATTAAAATGCAGTGGCTGCCTCTATTTTCAAATGAGTAAATATCACTTTAAAACTAGTGCACGCTATTAAAAAGGTTATATATTTAAAATAAATTGATTTAATAGTAAGTACATTTCAAATCTGTTAACATATTTACTAACACATCACTCAGGACCTACTGATATAAAAATTATTATTAAACTTTATTTAGAGTACTACTTGTGCACAATGCACATTTTTTCTTATCAAGCCAAAAATGTGTTTTCATGTCACTATTGATGAGGATTGTATGATCTTTGAAAAATATTGGTTTTTAAATGCTAAGTATTTCAAGTGTTCCTGAAGTATACTTGCAAGAGTTTAACTGTAGCGCAATCAAGTATTCTTAAGTATATCTTTAGTAGGACTTCAGCACTACTTTTGCACAATTAAATTGCATTTAGCAAAAAATGTGACTATATGTATACCAGTTTAGTATACTGAAAGGGTATTTTTCTAAGTACATAAATATGTAAATGTATTTTTAGTGTACTTAGCATGACAAATGTATATAAATGTAAATAAATGTATTCCTTGAGTACAATTTTTAGGGGACTCGGACTTGCATTTTTACTCAGACTTGACTTGGACTCAAGCCTTTCCGAGTCCAGGGACAATTGATGGAAATGGTTCCCTGAGATGAGGGAATGAGATATACTACTGAAACCTTATTGAATCACGCCAGTAAATAGCTCTCTCACATGTCCACTCATTGTGCTGTCTCCATCATAGCCCTGCCCTCTCATATTTTTGATTTCCAGATCATACTTCTTTAACTGAGAGAGTGAGGGCTTCTGCAAAAGATACACCAAGAGGACAGAAACACAGTACTCCTGAAAATGTTCTCCATTGTCATGGTTGATGCAGAAAATGCAAATAAACCATTGTTCTGTAAAAGCCTTTGCATCCTTTCTTCTGCAATCACTGAAAACCTGGACTTTTACATGCTTAACAATGTTAAACAAACGAACCAAAAAAGTCAAATTAAATGAGAAAAAAAAACAAAAAAAACAATGTAGAAAGTGTTAAAGAAAGTGTTCAAATCTTGCAATGACATTTGCCAAAATGGCTTTGTCCATTTAGCACATTTTAGGCTTAATTGACTGCACTCTCTGAGCACCAAAAAAGCATGAAAATCTTCTGTATTATTTTTTTTTTTTTTTTTTTTTTTTTTTTTTTTTTTTTTTTGATATTCCTATCATTATTCCTTCACCACTGCATATATCAAAAGTGTTTCACTGCTTCATGAGAACAGTGGAGGTAAGTATTCACAGTCCTTTCATTTGACTCAAGCATTATGGACATGGCTACAGTCAATGACAAGAAATGTTTTGCTGCTTAACACTACTTCCTGCCAGTTCAGCACAGGAACTGAAACAACTGGACCTTGTGGAGCTGTACTGATTTAAAAAATCTCTGCCACTGCTTTCATTTCAATGTCACAGTTTATCCATAGAAGATAAACATAAAGCTTATTGTAGTAGTCAAGGATTCTCTTATTTTCAAGGAAGGAAAACAGCTGATGATATACATTTGTCGCACCTTGACAAAGATCTCTTCACAGTCTTTCTATTCTTTGATTGTGGACACTTCTGCCACGAGTAGCACTGTTCATGAACAGGCACACATCATTGTTTTCTTTGTGGTCACATCTGACTCGAGATGGCACCCCATACCTGGCTGTGGCTTGAACAAACTGTTTAAACTTCTGTCTGCTGAAGCCACAGATTCCACAATGGATTGTTATTCTACACCTTAAAATGAATACTCTTTTATATTAGAGTAAAAAAATGTCAGTTTCTACACTTCTACTTCTACATTCACAAGTTCATACTTACAGATAATGAACTGAATACAAGGTTATGCGTATTTGGCCTGCTGCCCGGGGAGAGAGATCGGAGCTTGGTATTTGGCCCAAACCTAAAGTGCCCCCCTGAGAAATGGGCTGAAGGTGAAGAAATGTGGTGGTGAAGGGATTCTGAAAGATGAGAGAAATGAAGGTGGGATTGCTTGGATATTTATAGGGATTCTCTCTTTGTGCTGATTGTTTTCTCCCGAAATTTGTTAATAAAACTTCACATAAAATTCAACATGCATCTGTGTTTGTTTATTCTGATGTCATCATAAAACTAGTTTATATTTACTTTTTGTAGTTTTGTTACAGCCTCCGTTCTCTCAATCTCCCTAAAACTAGTGCAGCCGAGAGGGAAAGCTTGAATGCAAACATTACACTGGAAGCAGTTCTCACAGCTATAAATAAATTTCCTAATGGTAAAGCAGCCGGCCCGGACGGCTTCTGTATAGAATTCTAAAAGGCCTTCTCTGAGCAAATTGCCCCCTTGATGTTTAGGATGTTTAATGATTCAATTGAAAACAAAAAATTACCAAAATCACTTTACTCTGCAAATATTGTACTGACTTTAAAGAAAGATAAAGATGGCACAGATCCCACCTCCTACAGACCAATTTCCCGTCTAGGTTGTGATCTTAACCTATTTGCTAAAATTTTAGTAAATATCTTAAATAACTGTATTAGCTCTATAATACATAAAGATCAAACTGGATTTATCCCTGGGAGATTCTCTTTTCATAATGTCCGCAGACTGATGAACGTTATTTATCAAAACAAAAATAAACACGATAAAATATCCATTCTATCTCTGGATGCCCAAAAGGCTTTCGACAGTGTGGAATGGACTTATATTTTAAATACAATAGAGGAGTTTGGTCTGGGTCAGAATTTTTCCTCCTGGATTAAAATATTATACCTCTGCCGCTCCACCTCAGTTCTCACAAATAATAATAGAGCCCGTCCTTTCCTTCATCATCGTGGTACACGCCAGGGCTGTCCACTGAGCCCTTTACTTTTTGCTATAGCTATCGAACCTTTAGCAATAAGTATAAGAAATCACCCACATATATTCCCAGTTATTATGGAAGGTGTACAACATCGGATCGTGTTATATGCCGATGATGTTCTTCAATTTGTTTCAGATCCAGAGAGTTCCCTACCTTTTTTGTTTGATCTTATTAAAGAATTTGGTGCTTTTTTCCGGATACACGGTTAACTGGCAGAAAAGTGAGTTTATACGTGCCATTATACGATAATATAGACCGGGGGTCTGTTCTTCGTACGTCGCTAACTCACTAATTAACTGGATTTGATTGTTGTCGATTTGTCCTGATCTTGGATTGTTTCGTTCTTCGATGCTCATCTCGGACTTGCTGTCATAGCAACAGGTCCGTAAGCTTGAACCTGCTCGGGAGTAGGCTTATTTCATGTAAACAGGATTTATTTGGCTCTCCCGGCGGGTTATGATTGGTTTGAATGGCGAGGTCGCAACTGATTGGCTAAAGAGTAAGGCTGACCCATGTGGGAAAAGAAAAGTTCACACACGAATAATAATTTGCACCCTGGCCTATAATATAAGAATGACTGTGTATATAGTGTATATAAAGTAAACTATATATATATATATATATATATCAGACGGAAAGGGTCATAAAAATTCTGTCGTAATGCATTATTACCCATCATTTTAATTTTCATATTTCTATAGCGTTTGATTTCATTCATATTTTAATCATGAACTTACAGGACGAGCATATGAGCTAATTTATTCATTCTTTTATTTATGAGCAGAACAAATGAACAAAGACTGTGTAAAATGATGTTTACAAGGGGGCATTGCCCCCTCAGAAAGAATTTGTGCCCCTCAGTTTTCTTAAGGAAGTTATTTATTTAAAACCGTTAATAGATTATTTGGAGCGAGGCTGGGAGTATGAGCTTTGATGATGACAGCTAATTCACGATTTGAATGATCCATTAATAAACTAGTGTATTCTGAGATAGCGTCGCAAAGACCCTGACTAACAATCTCCTCTTTGGACGCACAAGAAATACATATTTACGGATTATAATGAAAGAGGGTTTTTTTCTATTTGTTTTACTTTGTTAAGTGTAGGGTATGGACCAATCAGACAATGGTTCATTAGATTTAACCAAATCAGTAGTTTATTCAATTAACAAAGAAGCAGACTTCCCCTCACCCAACCCAACAGTGGGTGACAAAGTCTCAACCAGGACGCTTCCAGCAACCACTGATAATGTCAGTTTACGATGCAAAACTATGCAGGAGAATCTGCAACTATGCAGGCAGACTGTCTTTCTTCACTCACTTCCCCCCATAGGAAAGACACAATGCTCATAGAAATGGACTCTTCCCTATTTCATTCACAGACAAACCTTTCTGTGAACGAAGACACATAGCTCATATATCAGTGTGTGTATATTACGACTGTCCATGTGCTTTGTATTTCTTACTTTATAACCATTTTATGCTTGTGTCTTGATAGAATGCTAATGTAACCACATACAGTATATGCCATGTTTGGTCTCTTTTGACTCGTATGTAGATTTTCTGAAAGATGCTGTGTATTAGATCCGGATACCGGTGCAACATATTAACGTTCTAATAATCTTTAGTATTTCTGGCCTGAACCCCTATTGATTTAAATATGCAAACTGACATTTTTCTGAAACAAAGGGCCATAAAACGAAGACCCAGTTTCAAACCTCCCACTGAGAAAGCCAGCCTTCTCATTGGTCGGAACTACTTGGGAAGGTGTGACTCTGTCCAGACTTTAAAGGGCTCACACCCCGTTCCGGCTCTCTCTTCTCCTCTTCTTCCGAAAGATCTTCAGATAGTTATCGTGGAGGTCCTCCACAGAAAGGCTGTGGGGTAAACCCCGTGGCCCAGCCACATGCAGTTTCCCCCCAACATGAGGCCGGACTCTCTCTTTCTATCCTGGCATCTACACCTCAGCCCCTTTGTGACCATCCGATCAGCCGAGCAATGGAACAACGAAGGCTCCATCTCCATGGAATCATCAGGACTACCTTTGAGCTGGCATCTGGACCCTTTGCGTAAGCACCACACAAAAGGAAACCATTATGCAAGTAACCATTTAACTATTAGATGCAATAAGAAAGCTGTGCCCCTTGTAGGTCAAGGAGATTCAGGGTTTTCTGATGATTTGGTTGTGCTGATGTAAAAGACTGCCAGTCTACTCTCTCTCTCCTCCTCACTCACTCTCTCTCTCTTGCTTTGTTTTATGTGTTGTCTGTTTAGTGTTAGTTATTTGCTAGCTAGTGTTTATTTTCCCCTTTTACGTATTCAATAAACCCGCATTTTGTATTCACAAATGACTGTGTTCCTTGCTCACAAACATCACGTCACTTAAACGGCTTTGATTTCGTTACAAAACTGATCCAGTCCTGTAACTTAGCCAATTACAGTGGGAGAGATTAATTTTCAAGGCTAGGAAGTTGATTTTTCTTAGAGTTAGAATAAAAGCGGCTAATGCTCACTGGACGAGGGCATTAGTTTGGTTTATTTTTGACTCGGCTGTTTCAGAGAAGTGTATAAAGTATGTGTAATTAATAACCATTAATTATACATAGTTTATTGTGCTTAAATTAATAACCTTTTGTTACATAAGTAATAATTTAAAGCTTTCTGTTTCGGGCTATATCTATCATGTTTGTGAGGCATGTATGCACTTAAAAAAAATAAAAAAATAAAAAAATAAAAATCGCAAATGATCGCACTGGCGCCCTCCATGTCCTGCAAAGCGGTTTCAGCTTCCCCTCTCCAAAAACAATATGCACCTATTACCGCACATTTATCTAGGTTTAACGTTTAAACTAATATTGTAATATTGTTTTATAGTGTGACGTTTGGGTCTGAAACGTGTGGATCCATGTGCAAAGCTTTATTGTAAAAACTCGTAGTGAAACAGGCAGGGTCAATAAACAACAAACAGGGGTGGTATAGATAATCCAGAGAGAGAGGTCAGTGTCCATGCAAGGGTCGGGGCTGGCAGCAAGCAATAGAATAATCCAACAGACAATCCAGAGGTCACAAAGGCAGGCAGAAAACAATCGGGAACGAGGAAACAAACAGAGTCAGCAACAGGAAAGTAAACACGGGAAAGAATGCTCGGAATTGCCAGAAAACTAAACAAGACTTCGCGAATGGCTATGAGTGTGAATGGCTTTTATATTGTATGTAATTAGGTGTAATGATAAGCAGGTGTGCATGGGTGAAAGCAAGATGGCCGACAGGGGTGAGAGGGCACAGGAAGTTCATGGGAATGGGGTTATGGGAAATGGAGTTCGTGAACCAGTTCTGTGTGTATCAGTGAAGGCTCCCTCTAATGGTGAGAGGGAGCAGCAACGGCATGATTTGTGACATATAGCTACTTTACTGTTTTAGATATATAGATTTTATTTACGCAAATCGTAATTACTTGAGAAGACAAACTGATCAGACTAACATGTTTTCCGCTGGCCGCTGTTCGTTACTTTAAAAAACAACTTATATATAACAAACAAAAAAATGCTCAAAGTTTTTCTAAATTAACTTAAAAAAATGAAACGAAATATAATCACTTTGCCATTACATACAAAATGTAACTATTTTAATAATGAATCTGTGGTGGAGGTACAACCTGATGATGACCTCCGAATTTAATTTGTCTGCAACTTTTTGCCAGCCCTCTCTCCTGGTTTTGCAGCCTTTGATGTGTTTCCCGTGTCTTTATTAAAAGTTTAAATTCTGCATATCCCTCCAGCAAAAGCTCTTGCTCCACTCTGGAAAAAAAACTGCGCAAGCACCTTGGACATTGTGAACAGCAGTCAATCGTAGGATGTCTGATCAATGTTTCTACGCTCGATATATCCCCTTTTAAACAAACGCACAACAATCTAGACAATTCAATCCAGCTATACTAATCATCAACAACAGGTGTGCTCGAAGAACCAAATTAGCCAGGTCGTAATTAGCACGATGATCTCATCTTAGATGTGTCAATTGATCTCGGATGTATCAAGCGACGTACGAAGAACGGACCCCAGGTTTTATTAATAGTCTCCCTTTTAAAACAGTAAGTGCATTAAAATATCTTGGTATTACTGTCCCTAGACACTTCAAAAGGTTATATGAAACAAACTATAAAGTTTTGTTGGATAAACTGAAGAAAGATATTGATGCATGGCGGGTACTCTCCTTAACAATGATTGGTCGTGTTTTAGGATATGGACCAATCAGACAATGGTTCATTAGATTTAACCAAATCAGTAGTTTATTGAATTAACAAAGAAGCAGACTTCTCCTTCACCCAACAGAACAGTGGGTGACACAAAGTCCCAGATATGCCTGGTTACCATGGCGGCCAGGACGCGTCTGGCAGACCAAATGGGCTTTTATGATCTAAAAGAATGTGTAAAGATGCTCTCCCCCACCTTGACTGCCCCTAAAGCAATACTTTGTCCCACTGAAAATGACTTATTTGTTAATTCTTAGACAAACCAACTGACACACATGCCCCCATATATCAGTGTATGTATATTACGACTGTCCATGTCCTTTGCATTTCTTATTTTATAACTGTTTTATGCTTGTGTTATGATAGAATGCTATATGGTGTAGCCACATACAGTATATGCCATGTTTGGTCTCTTTCAACTCCTAGTTTGACTACCCAAAAGATGGTTTTTGTTATTTGTTGTTAGATGTGCAACATATTAGTGTTTAAGAATCCTTAGTAGTATTTGCATCAACACCCAATCGAATCACCTATGCAAAATACTTTGGATCCAGACAAAGACCATTAACCTTCCCTCCAAAAATACAGGACACCATTGGTTTTCTGAACTTATAGAGGTGGGACCACCCTATAAGATAAAAGATTCACACCAGCCACACTTCTTGTGCATTCTTCGGGTGTTCTTCAGGACTTGAGCATGATCCGTCGGAGGTTCTTTTCAGAACCTAGAAGATGATGAGAAGAAGATGATGAGCTAAACTCTTCTGGAACTCCTAAGTCTGTGCCAGGCCGTGCGGCCTTGTCTTTCCATTCTCCAAGAATCATCAGATTTCGGCTGGGTCTCTCTCTCAGCCCTTTTGTTCTTCTTCACGTCAGTGGGAGGAAACTCCCAATCACCACAGAGTCAGGACATCTCGGAGGACACTCTTCAAACCGGAAGGAAGTGATCGCAAATCCAAAACCTTGAAACCATCAAGACCTTCATACAGGACTGCATTTGGACACGGGTCCACAACCAAGGCAATGCAAGTATCGTACATTTAACTAAACAAACAGAGGTTTAGTATAAGCTATAGACCCATTGAAAAATGTCACAGATGGTTTCACAGGTTAACTGGCTCTTTTCATAGCTTCAATTTCCTTGTTTTCTCTAATGCCTTCTCACTTGCCCTTCCCCCTGTATGAATGACTGTATGTTTGTTTGTGTAGATTAGTTATGTGTTAGTTCTTAGTTAATAAAATTCTTGTGCACAGATTACATGGGTTTCTGATTCTGCCTTGCAAAATATTAATGTCCCTTTACGATTTCTGATTCGAGCTACATGCTCTATGTGCTAGTATAAAAAAAAGTTATTTTCTGTGGCCAAGAAAATATTCTTTCTTTGAATACATGTGAAATTACCCTGAATGTTCGCTGGACGAACGGGTCAATTAATTGTAATGTAAATTCAGCTTTATCAAGATAATTCTATTGAATTATCCAAATATTATAATTAATTATAATGAGTTATGATTAATTAGTAATATTTCCCTTTGAGCTAATAAATTACTACAGTGTCAACGCAAAAAAATGGTCTCTTTACCGAGATTTCTTTATTTGTTTCAAAATGTTCCTATTTTTCTAACACAGTCTTTTTTTTTTTTTTTAAAACAATTGACACTGTGATCATGCCATTTATTTGGGGGTATAGAGCTCATCGTATATCTAAATCTCACATTAGTAAAACAAAAGAGGTTGGAGGCCTAGGCCTTCCTTGTTTTCAACATTATTACTGGGCAGCTAACATAAGGCATTAATGTATTGGAGGATTGCAGGCCCTGAAAAATTAAATGACACCAATACCTGCCTGGCTGGCTATTGAGCGGAACATACAGGACTCCTCTCTCCCTGCTCTACTTTTTGCTGAAAACAAACCTATCAGAACACTAAAGAAATATAATCCCATTATTCTAAACTCCCTTAAGATTTGGTATCAGATCAGAAAGATATTTAGACTCCCCCAAACCAGCTCTCTTACCCCAATAGCTTGCAATCATGCATTTTTCCCTTCACAATCGGATAGAACTTTTCTGTCATGGAAAGAGAAAGGAATTCTATCTATAGGAGATTTATACATAGACAATGTGTTTGCTTCCTTTACCCAACTTAGGCAAAAATTTGGTTTACGTTCCTCTCACTTTTTTAGATACTAACAAGTACGAAATTATGTTAAAAGCAATATCCCCAACTTTCTTTTTTTTGCACTAGCACTAAGTTTTATGTATGAGCACCAGGGTTGAGAACCACTAGCCTAGGCTACTGTTTTATAGTGCTCCATAAGACCAAGCATCTTAAATACCCGTGGTGAAAGGCAAGACACATCAGGTGGCAGAAAGCAGCTGACTAATCGATGAGTTTGTAACAAAGCTGCAGGGTGCAGGGCCTAGGCATCATTGGAGAGAAGGATCCACCCATTCTGCCCCTGGATGGCATGCTTTAAGCTACCCTGCCTAAGTGAGGGGAGCACTGCCGTGCTCATATCTTGTCAAGAGATATATTACAAAATTACAAAGGCAGAGAAAGAGGTCCAATGACCTAGGCCAGTGGTTCCCAAACACGTTCCTGGAGGCCCCCCAACACTGCGCATTTTGCATCTCTCCCTTGTCTGACACACTCATTTCAGGTCTTGCAGTCTCTAATAATGAGCTGATGATCTGAATCTGGTGTGTTTAATTAAGGAGACATGGAAAACATGCAGTGTTTTGGGCCTCCAGGATCGTGGTTGGGAACCACTGGCCTAGGCTGCTGATTCTGTGGAGCTCAGGAGGCCAAAGGCCTTTAATAGCCAAATAGAGCAATGCAACCTCCACACACACCAACATGGGCTCTATTCTAGCCACACCCACAGATCTGACAAGAATCCCAAGGGCTCAATCATGCCTGGAGAGCTGTTGCTCCTCAGAATCAATACTCAAAAGGGGTTCAGCAGAAACATCTTTATCCAGATTTCAATAGAAAAGGTTGAAATCAAGCCTGCTCCATGGAGGAGCGATTCACCAGACCACTAGTACAAGGCTTGGGGAGAGAAGCTCTGTTCTTAAAGGGTGGTCCTCACACTGATGAATGGGTGGATACGCTGCATGTTCTTTCCTGCATGTAGTGTTTTTGTTTTTACCATTCCGTACCAACATTTTCATTATTTTTTCCAAGAAAAAAATGTCATTTGTTTTTATTTTTTCCCTTTCATTTCTCATCATGCATAACATTATTAATAACCTTGTAAGAGTGTATGGATGCTTTGTGTTTTGATGCTGGATTGAGTCAAATAGTGTGTTCGTTTGCCATTATTTCTCAGTACATTGTGAGATTTGTGTTAATAAGCTATGAAGGAGTTGGTTTAAGTCACCGCCCGTACCATTTTAAATGGCGTCATATTTTTCTGCTAAGTGTGGTTCTTAAATAAAATGAAAAAGGTGGATTATGTTCCTAAAACGTCATGCTGTAAACATTGTAAAAAGTGTGTTGTCTCTTTGTCTTAAATTGTATATTTGTAGTCATTATCTTTATGTAATTAATCAGCTGCAGTTACAGTGTTAATGGGGACAGGGGTTCACTTTTCTCTCTTCTCTCACTTGCTGAATTTGCAGTCCAAATTTCTGATTTCAATCTATACAAACATTTGGACTGCAAATACAGCAAGTATTCTATACAATAATACCTAGACTATCCAGATTTTATAAAGGTCTTTCAGAAAAAAAAAACATTTTTTGTTTTTTTGCATTTTTTGTTCGTTAAATATAAGTTTTTGTTTTTTAAAGTAACAAACAGTGGTCGGTGGAAGACTTGAGAAGGCAAATTGATCAAACAGCCTGCCAACAATTATCATGACTTGACTAAAATAAAACATATAAATATAGAACAGTTCAAGTATAAAACAATTTAAACTTTAAACCTAGATTAATGTACGCTATTGGACGTTTATCCAGTCGTTTGTGTGGAGAGTTGAAGCTAAAGCCGCTTTGCAGGACATGGAGGCGCCAGCACGATCACTTGCATTTTTTTCAGTGGAAACAATTTTAAATTATCTGTCATTTTTGCTCACAAAGGTAAGAGTAAAATATCATTTGGAACTGTTAAGGTTCTACTTTTATTTGTGTGCAAAATCAACAAAACGTTACAAACAGCGATTTTATAAAATAATGAAAACCTACATAATGCGCAGACATGATATGCATATTTAGAAAGCTTTAAATTGTTACCTAACGAAATAAAACAAATCGAAAACAAAAACTCTTTTATTATGTAATAGTCCGTAAAGATGTATTTTCTTTAAAGGCGCATAAAGAGAAGATTTTAAGTTAGGATAGGCTATTTGCGACACTGACTCAGAATACGCTAAGTAATTCAAATATCTCCTTACTATTTCCCCCAACATGTTCATTGTTATTTATTTTTGCTGGTGCTTTGTGGCAAGTTTCAGTCTATTGTGTGCAATACCTTAAAAAAATAAAAGAAGCAGGTTTTTACAATCAGAATTTAAGCGTATTCTGCTTCTCCTGTCACCATACATCACTGCTTGGCTGTATGTGTCACCAAACTTTCAGTTTATTTTTGGGCAGTTTGTGCGTCTGCCTTTTGTAGAGAGGTTCGTCCACGGCGGGTCATATCTGTGGAGATGCGTGTTGCAGTAGCACTGTGGTAAAATCAATATTTTGTTCAACAACCAGATGCATCTACACTTGTCCAATTGGCACTTGTCCAATGTGTGCAGACCGCCTCCTGTCCGACCTTCCCTGTCCTGAAGTGTTTCGCAAGATCTGATTGTAATCGAAAGCATTTGTTCGGACCAGTTTTTTTTCTTTCTTTCTTTCTTTCTTTCTTTATAATCAGGCCCACCCACTCTTTCAGAGGCCCACCCACCAACCAAAGAAAGCAATCTCCTCCTCTGACTCCGTTTTTTTGCGCGGAACTTCATGCAATTGCTGGAAATCGGCAGGTCGCAAAATCTTGTTGTATATCACGGCGTCCGTACGATTTTTTAGATGAACTCACTCGTGCTGTGTTCATGGACATATGATCTTACGGCCGTCAGAATTCTCATCGTGTACGCTGGCTTAACCATACAAAAACCCTCACCTGCCTGTAGCCCTAGTAATCCTGAAGACGCTGATTAACTAGTTCAGGTGTGCTTGATTAGAGCTGAAACTAAACTCAGCAGGTCATCGGCACTCCAAGATCGACATTGCCTTCCCCTGGTCTAAAGTCATGTTAAAATGGCTTTAACTACTCATTGCTGCAGTTGCTCTGATGTTCACTGCCTTGCTTGCCTCTGAAGTGCTTGGCCCATGATAACAGCTACATTTAAATGGTTCTGTAGTTGGCCATTTTCATTTTAGCCTCTCCTTTAATCCATAGAAGCTGCTAAATGAACCAAGCTTATTCAGGCAGGGATGCGTCTTCCCTAAATTTTTTTCAGCCTCACAGAAGTCTGCCTGTGATGGATATGCTATAAATTTGTAAATTATGTTTGTTTTTGCAGTTTGTCACCTTTTTATTTTTGACCCAACAGCCATCAGATTCTTGTTGGCCCTGTATTCTTAATTTCCCCTCTGCCATCCTCCTGCAGTATTTGAGCAAAGTGACATTGCATATGCCAAGCAACTTCGCAGCTGCCCTGAGACTGATGTATCTAACAGATGTGTCGCACTCTCTTAGGGCTTTTCTCTTCATCTTCAGCTGCTTTCCTCTTGAGGCTCTGTGTGGTAGACACTGTCTTCTTCTGTTCTTGTTCCAGGTGAATCCTGTACTTTAACCTTGCAGAGGCTACAGAAGCCAGAAGCTCTACGGTCAGAGGTACCTTTAGGACGCCCCCACAAACACTGACCTTCTCGCAAATCAACCTCAGAGCCTCCATCGAAGTTTTAGGTTTCAACCTGCTTGTTGACTGAGAATCCTCTCTCTACTGTGGCTTGTCCATGAGAAAGAAGTAGAAGGCTTAGACAGAACTTTAAAAACTCAGGGTAAGACCTGCTGAGTTCCTAGTGCAAGAACGCATCAATCTACTGTTGCAGTGGCTAAAAGGAGAGGAAACACTCATCTCTAGCCTCAGTGAGAAAGCTCTCAAACTGCTGGACAATCACATGATCTGCAATGAGAGAATTAACTAAGTATTACTAATGTGTAGGGATGCAACAATATCATTTTTTCAGAACCAATCCGATACATCAGTTTTTTTTAGATATCAGTATAGAATTTCTATACTTCTCTGTGTTGACATTACTGTCACTCTTTATTGTGTTAAACACAATCTACTTCATATAGACAACTTCATTTTTATGAAAAATAACAAATAAAAAAAATATGTAATCATAATCTATAACAAAAATACAATTATAAACTAGGTTAGTGGATAATTCAGCAGCAAAAGATACTCTAGAAAAATCACACATGCACAATCATTTTAGTAACACAAGGTCGCTAATGCAATAATCAGGAAAGTCCCACAGGAACGATGGAAAATGCCAATGAGAGACATCCATTCCAATGTAATCCTTCAACCAGAACTGAATGTACAACCTCTATAAATTGCTCAGCTCCATCCCAGGCTAAAACTAAAAACTATTTTTAAAATGACCAAAGTACTAGGAGCGACAGACGGCATGCCAAACACAACAATGCCATCTTGTCGTGAGGACTGCATGCATAAACTAACTAATGAACTAACTAACTAACTGACTGGTTATCACACCTCATCTATACTATGTGTCTTTTTAGGGTAATCATTCGGACATCTCCAACCATAATCAGCAAGAGTGTATGGGTTTGTGGAGGTTATATCCAACCATCATTCGATGTTACTTGCCAAAGTTAGTGTTATGTTCTTGAAGAAATTTGTGTGCCTAACTACTTGTTTGAAGTAGCTATGTTCAGCTTTAAAATGCAATGTCCAAGAAATACTAAAGGACCAAAGCTGTGAATCATTTCTGGATAGTGCTCAAAGTAATGATGCTTTGGAAGCAGTTGTTTATGTGGAAAGAGCTCCTGATTTTTCGGATAGTGTTCAGAGATCTTGCATTTCAAATATGCAATGGTCTTATATTAACCAAAACCACTGCCAGTTACATGATCTTTTGAGATTTATCTGCATGCACCAAATGCCCAATAATCCTTAACTGACACCAGTATTCATGTGCATTGCCACCAACTGAATTTTTTTGCTTGCAAATGTCTGTGGCACCAATTGAGATCGAGCGTCATCGATGAGTCATCAAGCACAGTCTTCTTTAAAATAAGAACAGCAAAGCACTGTGCCAGCTATGCCTACAAAAATATTGTGAGCCAAATCAGGAGAATAGCCTGTTGTAAGAGAGCTAAGGCTTTCACTGAAAACACACCCCACTCATGGCATTTACTGTAGCAAGTTTATTGACCACACATTGTACTGTTCTTTAATGTTTCTAGCTGTTGGACATACATGCCTTGCTGTTCCTAAATCTGCATTTCTGGATTTTTACCATTTTGCACAAAACTTGATATTGAGATTGCACATAACTTGTTTTCTTGATGTCCCGAGCAAAGTGACATTGCATATGCCAAGCAACTTCGCAGCTGCCCTGAGACTGATGTATCTAACAGATGTGTCGCACTCTCTTAGGGCTTTTCTCTTCATCTTCAGCTGCTTTCCTCTTGAGGCTCTGTGTGGTAGACACTGTCTTCTTCTGTTCTTGTTCCAGGTGAATCCTGTACTTTAACCTTGCAGAGGCTACAGAAGCCAGAAGCTCTACGGTCAGAGGTACCTTTAGGACGCCCCCACAAACACTGACCTTCTCGCAAATCAACCTCAGAGCCTCCATCGAAGTTTTAGGTTTCAACCTGCTTGTTGACTGAGAATCCTCTCTCTACTGTGGCTTGTCCATGAGAAAGAAGTAGAAGGCTTAGACAGAACTTTAAAAACTCAGGGTAAGACCTGCTGAGTTCCTAGTGCAAGAACGCATCAATCTACTGTTGCAGTGGCTAAAAGGAGAGGAAACACTCATCTCTAGCCTCAGTGAGAAAGCTCTCAAACTGCTGGACAATCACATGATCTGCAATGAGAGAATTAACTAAGTATTACTAATGTGTAGGGATGCAACAATATCATTTTTTCAGAACCAATCCGATACATCAGTTTTTTTTAGATATCAGTATAGAATTTCTATACTTCTCTGTGTTGACATTACTGTCACTCTTTATTGTGTTAAACACAATCTACTTCATATAGACAACTTCATTTTTATGAAAAATAACAAATAAAAAAAATATGTAATCATAATCTATAACAAAAATACAATTATAAACTAGGTTAGTGGATAATTCAGCAGCAAAAGATACTCTAGAAAAATCACACATGCACAATCATTTTAGTAACACAAGGTCGCTAATGCAATAATCAGGAAAGTCCCACAGGAACGATGGAAAATGCCAATGAGAGACATCCATTCCAATGTAATCCTTCAACCAGAACTGAATGTACAACCTCTATAAATTGCTCAGCTCCATCCCAGGCTAAAACTAAAAACTATTTTTAAAATGACCAAAGTACTAGGAGCGACAGACGGCATGCCAAACACAACAATGCCATCTTGTCGTGAGGACTGCATGCATAAACTAACTAATGAACTAACTAACTAACTGACTGGTTATCACACCTCATCTATACTATGTGTCTTTTTAGGGTAATCATTCGGACATCTCCAACCATAATCAGCAAGAGTGTATGGGTTTGTGGAGGTTATATCCAACCATCATTCGATGTTACTTGCCAAAGTTAGTGTTATGTTCTTGAAGAAATTTGTGTGCCTAACTACTTGTTTGAAGTAGCTATGTTCAGCTTTAAAATGCAATGTCCAAGAAATACTAAAGGACCAAAGCTGTGAATCATTTCTGGATAGTGCTCAAAGTAATGATGCTTTGGAAGCAGTTGTTTATGTGGAAAGAGCTCCTGATTTTTCGGATAGTGTTCAGAGATCTTGCATTTCAAATATGCAATGGTCTTATATTAACCAAAACCACTGCCAGTTACATGATCTTTTGAGATTTATCTGCATGCACCAAATGCCCAATAATCCTTAACTGACACCAGTATTCATGTGCATTGCCACCAACTGAATTTTTTTGCTTGCAAATGTCTGTGGCACCAATTGAGATCGAGCGTCATCGATGAGTCATCAAGCACAGTCTTCTTTAAAATAAGAACAGCAAAGCACTGTGCCAGCTATGCCTACAAAAATATTGTGAGCCAAATCAGGAGAATAGCCTGTTGTAAGAGAGCTAAGGCTTTCACTGAAAACACACCCCACTCATGGCATTTACTGTAGCAAGTTTATTGACCACACATTGTACTGTTCTTTAATGTTTCTAGCTGTTGGACATACATGCCTTGCTGTTCCTAAATCTGCATTTCTGGATTTTTACCATTTTGCACAAAACTTGATATTGAGATTGCACATAACTTGTTTTCTTGATGTCCCGAGAAGGTTGCAGATTTCAAAGTCATCAACATATAAGCACATAGATACCCTCAACTCCTCTGAGAAGAAATGATTTGCTTTAAAATACAGACTATCCTGAATCAACCTATACTAACAGACATGTCAAACTTTTAACTGTCTTAGCTGACTTTAAACCATTTTGTTGAGTAGGTCATTCTGATGAAATAAATTCTGTAAAGACTAGCATATTGGAACATACAGAACACACTGAAAAGTTATGTTTCCCTTGACCTCAAGAACATACTCTACAGCAGAGTGCCCAAACTCAGTCCTGGAAGGCCAGTGTTCTTCAGAGTTTGGCTTTAACCCCAATTAGACACATCTGAATCAGCTAATCAAGCTCCTATTCTTACTAGGCTTACTCGAAACTTCCTGGCCATTCTAATATAATGACAGCCTCAACAAAGATGCATACCTGAATGTCCACATAAAGAAAAAAATACACTTGCATTCCTCTTTTGCGTCATGAAATTCTTTTGATTCAATTCCCATAAAATGGGACTGATCTAAAAGAGATCTGATGCAGGATCATTGGATGTCCTTTCCATCTGTGCATGTGCAGATATTACGCCACCTGCTGACCACAGAGTGACACTGGAATAGTTGTGGATAATGTTCCAAGAAGTGGTGCTTAGGCAAAACTGTTTATTTGTTATTTATTATATTCATAATTTAGAAATATGTAATGCATTGTATCAGCTGAAACGTGTACTCGAGATTTATATTTATACATCATGTAAAATTAGAACAATGACATCTTGCAGACGTACATATATCTCGGAAAGATATGAATCAAGAGAGACTCCTTTAAGGGGATATGGCAGGTGCCCAGGGTAAACTAGGCTTGCCTGTCATGCAGGAGATGCCACTGGCTCTGCATGTGTTTGTTACCTCAGGAACCGACTTACAGAACACAGGTACCAGCACCCTGCTCAATATTCAATCATTTAAGCGAATGTTTAAACAATAGTCATCCTGTGCAGTGAAAACTAAAATAATTGAATTATAACCAAAAAAGCACAACTTTGTTATAAGACAGACGCTGTGTATGACGTCACTCAGGCATGACACATAACAAGCGAGAGAGCACACACACGAGTGTCACCAAAAGGGATTAAAAGGCAAATATAATGATATCCTTTTTAATTTTGCATATTTCACTTTTTTCCTTTTTGGATAAAAAAAAATGCTGCTTCTTATTTGGTTATATTTGAACCATTAACCCACCATGAAACAATTGTAACAATCAAGTTATTTTCAACAAATAACACTTAAACTGAATTGCTGTTGAATTTTCTGTGTTATTTCTGTGTATATGAACAGTTTTTAGTCCATGAAGCAAGTGTGCATGTAAGTGTGTAAGAAAGTTCCTCAAAATCAAACTGATGAATCTAATGAATGCAACAGTCTTTTGGTGCAATAGTAGTGCAGTTGTCTGTAGTGCAATGTTCAATAAGGCAACAAACAGTTCTGTTCAGTACTCAGTGTTGAGGTAATTGATGAGAAATACCACAAGAAATAGATGAGTTCTGCTGGTGAGGGCAATTAAGACACAGATGACATGATGAATAGCAGAATTTCATTTTCTTGTTTCTTCTTAGGGTTCTCTAGCTGGGTGGCTCACCATCTCCAACTCCAAAGCTTTCCAGACTCAAAAAAAAAACAAACAGGATCACAAACCTCACAGACAATTTATATGACTATATTACTCATCAAAACTTGGACAATATCTTCCAAACTGGTTGTAAAGTACACTTGGAGTGCTTTTGTCACTCAATGTGTAAACATGACATTCACATGTGTGATAATGCTGTGCTAGAGGCATTTTTAGTACATAACATTACTTATTTTTAGTACATAGTACATAAACACACACCCTCTGACCATAAATGCATATAAAACTTGCATAAAAACACTCGGGTTCTGCGAAGCGTGTGTTCTCTCCCTCGTTATACGTCATGTCTGAGTAACACATAGCGTCCATGTTGTTGTGCTTTTTTTTTTTTGGTTATAATTCAATTATTTTAGTTTTCACTGCACAGCATGACTTTTGTTTAAACCAGGCCCGGCTTCAAGGGGGGGCTTGGGGACTTTCATTTCAAATGAGGGTAAATGTAAACAGAAAGCATTGATGTTTAATAGGCATATTCGTCGAAATAAACACAAGCTTAATACAAGCGCAGTTTGAAGATTTCGCGATCAAGCGCATGCAATAGGCTGTAGCGCCTTTAGAGAGAATTGCATATTTAATGGACTACATGGCCTAATAAAAGAGTTTTTGATTTATATTATTTCGTTTTAAAGCAGTAATTCAAAACTTTCTATGGCTATGTTTATCTTGTCTGTAAAGCAAAGTAGGCTGTTCGAGTTTTGTTCATCATTGTGAAGCGCATCCTCTGTGTTTACGATACGTCGTTGATAAAACTCTCCAGGCACCAATACACCACTGTGTGTGTATGTATATATATATATATATATATATATATATATATAAGTCAAAATGGCTTTTAGGGTGGTTTGCACCTGAACTCTTCATACATTATATATATAGAGAGAGAGAGAGAGAGAGAGAGAGAGAGAGAGAGAGAGAGAGAGATAGATAGATAGATTGCATATTTTTCAAAAAAAAAAAAAAATAAAAATAAAAATATATATATATATATATATATATATAGATATAGATATAGATATATAGATTTATTGTATATTATATTCACACATACACAGACAAATGTAGATTTGTTAAAGTTTCTCCTTGTTTTATTGTGTTTTAAAAATATTTTTGAGTTTTATTTCAATCCATTAAACACTTAATAATCTAAAATTTAATTTGAGTTATAATTTGTATTTTGTAGTATTTGAATGTTTATTTTATTTAGTTTTTTTTTTGTATTATTTGGTTTATTATATATGCTGCTTGGATTTACTGTTAATGTGTTTTAACAGTGGAAAGATGGCAATGCCTGGTTGTTATTTGAAGCTTTAATTAAGTCTTTTTAAAAAGCGTGTATATAGTGAGTAAATCACGTAACAGAGCGCACACCACCACAACTGACTCACACGCACAGGATGTTTACTACTATGAAGGTATTTTTTGTGCAAAAACAACTTAGCACATGTGACAGTGGAATTTGTAGTTGTAGAGAATAGCCACACGAGTGTATCAGTAAATAGTACAAAGGTTGAAACTTGTAGATTTTTTTTCTCTCCCACAAACACAACACAATAGTTAAACTTTCACAAACATTTCAGTGTGTTTCATAATAAGTAACACATGTACTAATGATTCTTTATGTTTTAATTATACAGTTTTAGTAAAATAAAATGTCATCTTAACTAACCCATGGCAACTGCACAAAATGCTCAGACTACAAAAGATAGCAACAGCCACACAGCAAATCCAAAATCTGAATAGTGTCAGCTAACTCTAAAACAGAACTCCAGAAGTTCTGTCATAAAACACATGAAGAGAACTTGTTCCAATTTACAGTCAAATGTATCTAACCAGACTGTCAATAGCATCTTGTTTTGAAAAGTTTCTCCATTTATCTGGGATTTTACCCTGTCCCTCAAATGTTTTATTGTAGTATTTTTCCAAATCTTTCTGGAATCTGCACACAAACCACTTCCAGTAGGGAAATTTAGAAGATCAGGGTTTATGCTCCAGTCTTTATATTCCCCTCCTGCTGATCTGTATTCTCTAAATGGGATTTTATCATATGAGTCAACGGGGAAAACATATAGATTACTGTTTGCCACTGCTGATGTGCAGATATACGTAGACAAGTTAGATGTATTTCTGTAATGTATCCCTGTCAGCCCAATAGTACGATGGAAAGGAACACTGTGATCTCCATCATGGTTTTCGATGGTGTTGATGCAGGTGGCTCCACAGAACGGACACTGAACCCAACAGCACTGACTGAAGTCATCAATCAGAAGCTCATCTGGTCTGCATTTATAATTTTTTAGCTTTGATAAAAACATATCTGTGTTGAATCTACAGCTGATGTCAAACATTATAGTAGGAAGTTCTTGTCTTATCACATCTTCTAAGAGCATAAATTGATCAACACCATCATGTTTGACTCCACTGAGGTCTTTTTCAGAGAAGATCAGCTCATTTGAGAGCTGCTGTGTGAAACTCTTTAACCACAAATCAGCATCTCCACTGTTCACTTGAACATGTTCAGTAGATTCATGTGCTGCTTTAAAGATCTTCTGCTGCAAGAGTTTAATGTTCTCCTTCATCTTGGGCAAAACACTGACACTGAACTTATCAGTGATGTACTGTCTGACTACATCTCTGATCAAACTCTTGAAGTGATCTCTGGGATTATCAATGTAGTTCATGTATTTTTTGAAATCATCCTTATCTGCCAGGCTCTTCAGGATGTGTTTCTCCAGATTTGATCTGTTTCTATTCAGTGATTCACAGTTTGATCTCATTTCATCTGTCAGACCTTTGGCGGTGTTCTTGTAGACACTCTGTTCAATGGGCTCTTTAAGCTTCTGACAGATGATCTCACCAAAAATAGCAGCTGATGTTGCACTATTACAGTATTTCTGAAAAATACTGTAGTACTCTTGTCTTTTCTTCTTAGCATATATTACAGGATCATTGGCATCACTGAATTTTTTGTGTTGTTCAGTGATGGTCTTATTTGATCTCTTGCATATGGAATAAACCAAATCAATCAAGAACTCATGCTTGAACACACATTTTACTTGTCCTTCCTCATGTTCTGTTATTCTTGCCTTGATGTAATCTGTCAGCCGGTGAATGTAGCTGATATTATAGCCCATCTTTGAAATATTAAATGACTGAATCATTATGTCTGTTTGCTGAACAACATCCATGACTAATGATCTTATTTGGGCTTCATCCTCTTGAGTAGAGTTTTGAATAGTAAATGAGTCATATACAGCCTTTTTAAATCCTTTTTCTGTGGTGATAACATATTCAGAATAACTTTTCAAAGTTAAAATATTGTTGTATTCTCTGTTCTCCTGGCCTACAGGAGCACTTCCATAGATGTCACTTAATATCTCTTTCACGTCTCTCATTATGTCAATGTTATTGAATGAAGTTTCAGTGTCTGTGATGATCATCTTCATAATCTGTTCCCAAAACAAATCAAACTCTTTCTTCAGTCTTTCTTCACTATTTCCCTCGTCTTTGAGTTTTAAGGCAAGTTCTTTACTCTTTTCATAGAGAGTGTTTTCATGTTGTGTCCTCTGATCATCAATCTTTTTCTTCAGGTCTCGCTGCTGAAGAATCTCATTTAATTTTCTCTTTGTTTCTCTCACAATGCTTTCCTGAAGCTCCTTAATTCTGGTTTCAAATAATGTTTTCCATTGACTCAATAAAGCAACATCAGTGTCTTTCTCAAAGAATTCAGACATTGATTTTTCCACTTCTTCTCTTGTCTTTTTCAGTTAATTTTGAAGATCAGTTTCCTCAACCTCATGAATAGTTTTATTTTCTATGTTGTTGTGTAGTTTGTTCTCAGTTTCCATCATGGCACTGCGGAGACTCCAGGACCACTTTCTGTATTCAGTCTCCAGTTTCTTGTAGGCTGAAATCTCCAGAGAATTTTTAAAGCTGAAGACAAATCGTTCATTCAGTAAAGCCTCCCAGAGACCTTTAATATGGTGTTTTATGTCTAACAACATCATCCCATGTGATTTTGTGGCCAGCAATACAAGTGTATTCTTCAGCTCTTGAATATTCTCACAGTAGTTTGGGTTTGGTGGTGCCATTGGTGGGTCCCCTTCCATTTGCTGCAGTCGTCTCCGTCCCTCCATGTTCTTCAGTCCAGCTGTGACGTCTGAAACATTCTGATGCACAAACATACAACTGGGATTCAGTCTGGCCTTTTTCATCTTCATAAAGGCCTGAACAATAACAAGAAGAATGTCCTGCATCTCAGCAGGGTTTTCTCCAAAGATATTGATCAATGTCAGATTTGCAAGACCAACAATAAATGTGGCCAGTTCATTGTCATGATGTCTTGTAGATCTTCCAGCCAACTCTAGGGCATTTAGACCCTCAGTATCAACAGCCAGAATATAGTCAATGTTCATCTTTGCTTTTATCTCATCTGACACTCTTATTAGCTGCATGAAAGCTCCTCTGGTGCACCTTCCAGCACTGACGGCAAACTGGAGTCCAAACATGGCATTCAGCATTGTAGATTTCCCAGAGCTCTGAAGTCCTAAAATTGACACCACAAAGACTCTGGCCTGGTCTCCCAGTTTCTGGACGAGTTCATCTATAACAGCAGAGATCCAGATCACAGGAACATGAGCAGCATCTCCATCCATCAGCTCCAGTGGAAATCCAGAGATCATCATCTCTGCTGCTATACTTGGAAGAGAAGAGAAGTCAATCTGCAGGTCTTTCTTGTTCTTCTTCACAGATGAACATGATTCATAGGTGTGACCGATCTCCTTCATGATGTGCTCCAAACCAAAGGCTGCAGCTTGAAGATCCTCCGATATTCTTTCAAGATTGGTTTGCTCAGCTTTGAATCTCTCAGATTTATCATGATTGTCTTTCAGTTTTTTAACCACAGACCATTTTTCATCATACTTGTGATGAAAAAAAGTAATATCCTGTGATGTATATTCATCTAGGAAGATTTGGAGCCAAATAAGAAAAAACTTCATAACATATTTATCATATGAGACCATTTCCTTAAGATAATCAAAATACAATTTCAACGAGACCAAACACGATTATACTACATAGAAATCTACCATAAAACATGTGTAAAACAGTTAATAAAACAAAAGACAAAGTATCTGAACAGTCATAACATACATAGTGATATATGGGCTATGTGTGTTCGTTCACAGAAAGGTTTGTCTGTGAATGAAATAGGGAAGAGTCCATTTCTATGAGCATTATGTCTTTCCTATGGGGAGAAGTGAGTGAAGAAAGACAGTCTGCCTGCATAGTTGCAGATTCTCCTGCATAGTTTTGCATCGTAAACTGACGTTATCAGTGGTTGCTATGGTGACTGTGTGTTAGTTGCTGTGGGGGGTTTACAAACCAGATTTGTTCAATATAACAAATAATTGTGTGTCTGATTGGTCCAGATGCTACTCTACAGTTATTTTGTTTGGCCCTCCACACCTTTTACGTAATTTGAGAACTATGTTGTGCCTTTTTAAAGAAAATCAAGCCCTTTTTTTGGAACATGCTTCACAACTCCTTGCTCAAGTTCTCTGTCCAGGCTGGACTATTGCAATGCTCTCTGTTCAGGTCTTCCAGCCAGTTCTATCAAACCTTTACAATTGATCCAGAATGTGGCTGCAAGATTAATTTTCAACGAGCCGAAAAGAACATACGCCACACCTCTCTTCATTAATCTGCATTGGCTACCAATAGCTTTAGGCATAAAATTCAAGGCATTAATGTTTGCCAACAAAACCACCACTGGCTCTGCACCCCTTTACCTAAATTCATTACTTCAGACTTATGCGCCCTCTAGAAGCTTACATTCTGCAAGTCAACGGTGCATTATTGTGCCGTCCCAAAGAGGCAGAAATTCACTTTCACTGACTTTTACCTAAAATGTTCACTCCTGGTGGAATGACCTGCCCAACTCACTTCGAACAGCTGAGTCCTTCCAAGAATCGGCTAAAAACAGATCTTTTCTGTGTTTATTTGACCCTTTAAATCTGACACTCTATTCTATTTCTATTCTTCAAAAAAATAGAGTAGATAATTTATTTTTAATGATCTTTCTACATTTTCTTTTCTAAAACAACTATTCTTTGTTGTAATCTATCTTTTCTAAGTTCTTTTTGTCAAAAACCTAGCTTGCTCTATTCTTTTTCTATTCTATCTGTTTACTTTTTATTTACTCTATAATTAGAAAAACTTGCTATGTATACTGCAGTAGGCTAATCTGAGACTTATCATAGCACTTGTCAAACCATTGCTGTTTTGTTGATTTGGATTGCTTCCTTTGTGTCCTCATTTGTAAGTCACTTTGGATAAAAGCGTCTGCTAAATAACTAAATGTAAATGTAAAACATCCTTGAAAAGGTTAAAAATCTGGGATACATTTTTGATCCTGAACTCAAATTTGACAAAAAATTTAAAACTCACTAGTCTGAACCAGTTTTTTTGCAGCTTAGGGGCCTTTGAAAGCTTATAGGTTTTCTCAGTTTTAATGACTTAGAGTTTGTCATTCACACTTTCATCTCAACCAGGCTGGATCATTGCAGTGCCCTTCATGTTGGAATTAACCAGTTTTCATTATCACGCCTAGAACGGGTACAGAACTCTGCTGCTTGTTTTCTCACAGGGGAGCAAAAAAAGGAGCACCCCTGTGTTAGTGTCACTTCACTGGTTACCTGTTAAATTTAGAGTTGATTTTAAGGTTTTAGTATTTGTATTTAAAGAACTTCAAGATCTTGCCCTGGCTTACATTTCAGATCTCCTCCAGTTATACTCCCCTGTGAGAACACTTAAATCATCTTCTCAGGTATTTCTGACTATAGAGGGAATAGGTCTCCTTGGTCCTACGCTCTAGAACTCTGCTGTCCATTAGATCATCCCCTTCATTATTTTCTTTTAAAACATTAACTTAAATATACTCTTTCATTTGTTTCCATTGTGTTTCTTGTGTTTTGTGATGTTCACGTTATTTATTGAATTTTCAAAGTTTTTATATTGTATATGTCCGTATGTTTTTTGGTTGTGCAGCACCTTGCTTTTAAGCTGCTGTATATAAATAAACTTGACCTTGACCTTTAGTTTATGAAGTGAATTTAAAAACATGTTTGGAACATTTTTTAGTTTGTTAAAGTTTTTTTTTTTTTTTTTTAAATAATGACCAAACCAGCAGCAGATCAATTTAGTCTTCGCAAGTCATTAAAATCTATAGATAGGCACTTCAAGCACATTACAGATAAACTTTTAACCCAGAAAAATGTGTGCTATTAGGTGCATTTCCAATTGTTTGTGCAGAGTGAAAGCGTAGAGGTGCGATGTGAAAACGACTTAAAATATATGCAGTCATTTTTCATAAAATAAAGGAAACAAACAGGATGTGAATTGTGCATGATGTCTTGGTATTGTCCGCTGTCTTTGATTTAGCTAGAGAGTGTGTGCATAGATGCTTCCGGTTTTGCTATAAGGCCAGTACAGAGAGCTGGAGAAATCGTACTCGGTTACTAACATAACCTTGGTTCACCTGAGATACGGGAACAAGTACTGCGGCGTAAGCCGCTATGGGGAAAACCTGTTTTTCCTCGAAGACTGAAGCACTTTTCAATAACGCAGTTTATCTGCGAGTCAGTGATAACTGAGCGAACCAATAGCTGAGCAGCGGTGCTGCGCACACCTATGGCAAGGCAGCCGGCTGAATTCCAGCACGATCCCGCCAGAATGGGCAGAGTAATATATATATATATATATATATATATATATATGAGCTCTAAAAAAAGTTGTAGGTACCTTAGGTACATAACCCTGTCTTGGCTTCAGGATGACTTTGAAGTTGTTAGGCCCAAACTCTAGACAAGATGGACTTACTGAGAGCGCTTGTAAATCACCTATACGTTTTACTGATGCCAAAGCTAACAGCAGGGCGGTTTTAAACGTCAAGGGGCAGAGGTCTGCAGACCGAAGCGGTTCAAATGGGGGCACCTTTAAGGGCCCTCAGCACTGTGGGCAGATCCCAAGAAGGAACCGTGAGGGGTCGAGGGGGGTTTAACCTCCTGGAACCCTTCAAAAATCGAACAACTAAGTTGTTCTTGCCCACAGACTGTCCTGCTATAGGAGCATGAAATGCTGCTATGGCTGCTACATAGACCTTGAGAGTGGAGGGTGAGCGACCCTTCTCTAACATCTCCTGCAGGAAGGACAATATCGTAGATATGTCACAGGAGGTTGGATCTGCATTGCGGGCTGTGCACCAGGCCACGAAAACTGACCATTTAAGACCATAGAGACGTCTCGTAGATGGTGCTCTGGCCTGAAAAATAGTGTTTAGGATATTCTCGGGGAGGTCGACAGTCTCCTATCGAGAGGCCATAGATGCAGGGCCCATAGGTCCGGTCTGGGGTGCCAAATAGTTCTGTTCACCTGAGAGAGGAGGTCTCGTCTCAGGGGAATGGGCCACGGGGCTGCTGATAGTAACTGTGTTAGGTCCGCTAGCCAGTGCTGGTTCATCCAAAACGGGGCCACTAACAGAACTCTGTGTTTCTGTTCCCTGATTCGTCTGATGACCTGCGAGATCAGAGCGATCAGGGGAAAAGCATAAAGAAGGAGGTTGGGCCAGCTGTGGGCCAACGCATCCTGTTCCTTTGAAAAATAAGTTTGGCAGTGAGAGTTGCTTTCTGAGGCGAAAAGGTCAACTCTTGCCTCGCCGAAGATCTCCCATATTCTCTGAACCATCAGGGGGTGGAGCATCCACTCGTCCGAGGGGACATTGTTCCGAGACAGCATATCTGTTCCCAAGTTCAGCCTGCCTGGCACATGAGACGCTCTCAGAGAGCATAAATGGACCTGAGCTCACTCCAGAAGGTCCTTCACCAGCGTGAAGAGACGTCTGGAAGATAAGCCTCCCTGGTCATTTATGTATGACACCACAGTCATGCTGTCCGATCGGACTAAGACATGGTGGCCCCTCAGCTCCGACAGGAAGGTCTGAAGGCCTAAACATACTGCTAGCATTTCTAGGCAGTTGATGTGAAGGCCCTTTTGCGCTTCTGACCATAGGCCGAAGGCTGGTCAGCCATTGCACAGCGCTCCCCATCCGGAGATGGAGGCGTCTGTCGTGACAACCTTCCATCTGACTACCAGACCCAGGGGGACACCCTCCTTTAGCCACTAAGCATCCTTCCAAGGGGCGAGAGCTGCAATGCAGTGCAAGAAGAGGACCAGGGAAGCTTCTCTGGAAGGCGAGGGCGAGGCACGCGGGGGCTGACCCGGCGTGAGCTCGCTCGCAGCCAGGCGCCGAGTCTCTCTGCCCCGCTGCTTTTTCCTCACAGGCTCCTGGGAGGAAGAAAGCGGGAGGGCACGAGAGGTGGGGTCGTGCTCTGAAAAGCAGTGGGGACATTCCGTCTCTTTAAGTGCTGCTTCAGTGTGGGCGGCGCCCAAGCACAAAGCGCACTCACCGTGATGTCAGACGCATGCAGCGGATGCCGTGAAATATGCTCTTTTAGAAAATATGCTCTAATAGAAGAGCTTGATTGAAGAGCTTGATAGAAGGCTTCATTTACCTGGCGAGTCGCTCGCTTATATAGCCAATTACTCTGCCCATTCTGGCGGGATCGTGCTGGAATTCAGCAGGGCTGCCTCGCCATAGGTGTGAAATTCAGCAATGAAAGTTGACTTGAACTCACGGTGCATACACATGTGCAATGTATTTTCCCCTTATCAATAATGTAAATGTATAAGTGACTTATTTCTCGAAAAATGTGTTTTACATTTACCTTTTTTAAACTGAAATACATTTGTCTTGTGAGACAAATTGATTGTCATGAATATCTGTTTTTCAATTCTGCACAAACATGATTTGTTCCATCGACATTTTCACATCATATTTTTAAATCAGGGCTCCGAGCCGGTTCAAGGAACAAAAACGTGTATTTGAAATGATTAATAATGTTATTTTATCATTCTCTTTACTATTTTAATCAGACAGTGACATATCACAATTGAGTAGTAGAGCATGTGACCCTGACGCATCAAGCACAAGTAATGCCCGCGCAGCAGTCATAGGCAGTCCATTTCTCCAGCCCGATTAGATTTGTCTTTATCCACAAAGTTGGCTACCCATCAAATTTTCAGAGGTATGTTAAAGTATGTGTTTAAGTAACATGCTTAGAAATGTTAAGATTAGCCTTATGTAGTAATGTAATTATATTTTTCCAGAAAAATTATCAAGCCAATACAAGCGGCTATATAAAACAGTTTCAGATCTGATGTTATTGAGTAATCTTGCTGTAATTCAACTTTATATTCTTCCAATACATCCCTCACAATGGATGAAATGTATTCAGCTGTGTGTAGTTCAGTTAGCTCTCTTACGACCAAATTGCACAACTATTTTTCTCCGTCAGTGTACTGTACATTTACCCCAAGAACAGATCGGTCTCTACATGTATAAACATAAACATTAGTAGCCTTCCCTTTAACTCATTCTTGAGCTTTTCCCTTCCCACCTGAGCAACATTTGACACCATATCATGGATATGTGAGGAGTTGATGGCAAAATCATTTCCTATAGCCTCTTGTATTGGCTCGATAATAATGGATAACGGACTGTGCCTCTTAATGCATTAAATCAGGGTTCCTCAAATCTTGCCCCTGGAGGGCCAATGTGCTTTAGAGTTTAGCTCCAACCCTAATCAAACTCACCTACCTGTGATTTTCTAATGATCCTGAAGACACTGATTAACATGCTCATGTGTGTTTGACATGCTCATGTGTGTTAGATCTAAACTTTAAGTGGATGTCGTGGGCCAGATTTGAGGATCCCTGCATTAAATGATCAAGCTTAATTAGCTAACTTAATTTGATTCTGTGATGCAAGGATGTGTTGCATAGGGTGTTTGCGTTATAGCCTACTTTGAAATTAGCAGTTGGCCGTGCTGTAAAAGAGCAATGGTTATCCAGTTTATTTTATTTTTTTATTCATGTGATTTCTAAAACAAGTAGTGTTGCAAGAAAATTATGCACACAGGACATTATCACTCTTCTGAAAAGAAGACTTTCGACTGTTCAGTACGTAAAAACGGGTCAATATTTTTCCAGCTTATGATTTGTAATTAATGGAGGTATTTCTGTTGTGGTTTTAACCATGTTATGTATTAAATGTTCAAGTTTTACGCTTTTTTGAGTACAAATGTTTCAGTGTCTGTTTATACATTTGTTTTAAGTATATGCAAAATGAAAAATAACATTATTAACCGGTTTCGGAGTGGTAATGTTTAATTAGGAACACAGGAAAGGAAACTTTGTTCGGAGTGAACTGATTTCTTTTTCTTTCCGTTTTTAAGCCCTGATTTTAAAAGGCTATTTTACATTTACACGTTAACTTTGCATCAAATAAGATGAAAACATGGGCTTCCTAAATATACAATATGACTAATTTAAAGGTTTTCACAAAACAGACTTGAAAGCACAAGTGGATAAGGACAAACCAATCTTTTAATATATGCAAATACTATAACTAAATTACATTAAAATGAACAGATGCGGTTACAAGTAAGGTTTCCAAATTAATTTCACGTGAAACTCAAGAGTATTTCTGTGAGCAAATCTCTTTTTACATGTATCACATGCGAACGGCTTCTCTCCTGTGTGAGTTCTCGTGTACATTAAGGTTTGCTGATTGTGTGAAACTCTTCCCACAGTGATCACATGAAAACAGCTTCTCTCCAATGTGGATATTCATGTGTTTTCGAAGGTATCCTCTTCCTTTGAATTGATTTGAATTGATGAAATGACGTATGAGTTTTTACACCACTCTCACGGTAATTCAAACATATTTTACTAGGTGTAATTCATATGGATGACTACACCTAACCTTACCCTAAATCTACCCCTTACAGAAATCATTATTTATAGTGCATATTCCCAAAAAAAAAACAACAAAAAAAAACAAACGTGCATTCTCCAGTATCGAACCCCTGTTTGTATGACTACACCACTTTGCAGTGCAATGCTCTACCGACTGAGCTACTCACAATCCTAAAAGTGCTTTGGATACCTGTTGCTGATATGGGAGCAATTGTTGAATACGCTCTATGGAGACGTATTTTGGGATTTGTAAAAACGACTTACGTCGGGCATATAAATTGGAGGACATGTTGGTCTGAGTCCATGGGTGGAATAAAAACATAGCAGGACTTTTACTTACTGACCCCTGGACTACCCACCTCTGCATATTAGTACCTTAGAGTAGTAAGGTACATATTAGTACCTTAAAGTAGTTAGGTACATATTAGTACCTTAAGGTACTAATATGTACCTAAAAAAAAGTACAAAGATGTCCTTTTAGGGGTACTGCTCCAGCGACAAGCTCTTGTACCCCAAAAGGTACAATTCTGGCACCTTATTTTTCTGTGTGTGTAATTATTCAAGAAACTGGCTTATGAATAATTTCTTGACACTTAGCAAAGGGAAAACTGAAGTGATTTTGTTTGCCCATGTGTAAATAATCTTTATTTGACTCCAGTCTAAAATTTGATAAACATAAACAGTGTGGTTAAAGGGTACATAACATACAGTTTCACCTAATCTCATGTTAATCCTGAGTACCTACAGAGTACTAACGTATCCTTAATATTGCTAAAAAGTCTTTAGTTTTATTATATTTATAAAAGAAAAATACAGCTTTCCGATTTTCCCTGGAAAAAGCTGAACTGTGAAAGATGATCACTTGCGTTAGGATTGCCAATAAAACAGACATTTAATGTTGTTTCACTTACCATCTGCAGTTCTGAATCATGAGCAAGATCTTTTATAGCTGGGACTGCTCCGTCTTTCAGTATCAAACAATGTGCAAATCCAGCGTCAAACTGGTCCTCGTATATGAAACATTCATCAACAAACACACACTTGCAAAACTCCATTGCTGCTCAGGAAAAAGGAACTGCTCAGCTTCCTGAAAAACGCAGCGTTAACAGCGTGAACAGTGGATGCAAAGTTATCTTTGCCTTACAACCATAACCACACTCATAACCACATTGTCTCTCCTGCAGACAGTCGACACATTATAGAAATGTTCTCAGGTAATGAATATGGCTCAGTCAGCAGCTCCTGGTCAGAACTTTGCTGAGAAGCTTGATATCTGTTTGTAGTAGGGGTTGAACTACTTCATGTTTTCTTAAATCAACATTTATGTGATAAAAGTCGAGTCGACGTTGACTAGTCATTAATGAACAAAAATGATGAGCTGAGACTCGAACACCTTGTGCACAGCTATGGCATATGACAGCACTGCCTGTGTGGCAGGAGGGGTTACCCCACCTCTTGCGTCATCTTTTTGCTAGCCTATTGGCAGGTCCCTTGGCTATAAAAATGCAAATGTGTGTGTCCGCTTCCCCTCGCCACACCTGCAAGACTATTGCTCCTATAATAGCTTGCTTTTATCAGTTCTTTTTCCTTGTGTCGTTATGCATACTATGCATTAATTTACCGTTTCAGCTGTTATTTATTTATCATAAAGCATGGACTTCAAAAACTTCTTAGTTGGAGTTCATCTACAACCCTAAATAAAACAGCCTGTAGCTTCTAGTAAACTGTAAAAAAAAAAAGTAGTTTGAGTTGAATTTGTTGAAAATGTAAAGTTCAGTCAACCCAAAAAATTTTACTTAGTTTTACTAAGTAACCACTTCAATATTCGAGTTGATTCAACTTAAAATTTTATAATAGTTGAGAAACTAGAAATTAGTCAACTCAAATATCTAAGATGTCACTTAGTACAAGTAACACTGCAAGTTGACTGAACTGAAAATTTTATGGCAGCTGGGTAACAAATTATTTTAAGTTCACTCAACAAATATTTTTTTGTTTTTTTACAGTGTAACTCTTCAGATATTCGTTAGCTTGTTCAGGTGCATTTAATTAGGGACGAAGCAAAACTCTGCAGGGCTGCAGCTGCTGCAATGAGAAATTATATGAGTTTACTTACTAATTTTCCAAATGTGACCCTGGATCACAAAACCAGTCTTAAGTCACTGAGGTATATTTGTAGTAATAGCCAAAGGTGATTTTCTCAATATTTTTATTTTTTTACTTCCTCAGATTGCAGATTTCAAATAGTTGTATCTCGGCCAAATATTGTTAGGTATTTTTAGGTATATTTAGGGTTCATAAACATGACTGGTACAGTAAAATGCTCAGTCATTGCATACAGCAACAATCTTTCAGTCAAGCTAGACTGTGGTTTGACGTGGCCATGAACTTAGTATATAAGGATTATTCTAAGCAAAAAAGTAATTTAATTAAAAAAAAAAAAAAAGATACAGTTGTGACATTTCATTTGTGTATTTAAGCTTTTTACAGTAAATGGTCTACATAAAAATGATGCAGTGATTATTCTTACACAAAATGTCTAGGATTCAACCCAGATTATTTTCCTAATTTGTTTAAGATAAACTTACATTACGTATTAATACATTTTATTTGTTTTACTTTTCAAATGTGAGAACTGCCTATTCCAGGGGTGGCGAACTTCGGTCCTGAAAAGCTTAGCTCCAACCCTAATAAAACCTTAGCTTCCTGTAGTGATCCTTTAAACTTAACTAAATTTAACTTTTTCATTATTTAGGCTTATCTTACTCTGTTTCTGTTCAGTTTCCTCATTTTCTCAGTTTTTTTAATTCCTGTTAAGTTTAGTTCAATGTCTGGTCTCAATGTTTAGTGGTTGCAACTGAAAGTCTTGTATTAAGTGCCATGTTGTCACCTACTCATCTTTCATGCTCTTATTCAACCACTGAGTGTCAAGTGACAGTCACCAAATAAATGGGTCCTTTTCCCATGCAGAATGAAAAGTATTTTATTTATGTACACAAATCTATGCTCTTTTCTGCCAAAATGTTAAATTCTAACAGGAAGTGAGATTTCTTTAGGGTAGTCTGTCTCAACTTAACATTCTCATTTTCTCTCTATAAGTAGCAGTTTATGTAATGAAAATATGCTGAAATGTTTTTAATTAAATAGTAACATTTCACAATATTTGTCTTTTTACTCTTGTTTTGGATCAAATAAATGCAGCTTTGATGAGCAGAAAAGACATTTAAAAAATATTACTACTTACAATGTAATAAACACCAATGATGATAATAATAATATTAAACACAAACATCTTCTTCATGTCAAGTTGAAACCGCATCTCCACAACAATGAGAAGGTTTTACCTTTTAGCACTATATAGTGGCATTATTATGTAGACTCTATTACGATTCTGAAAATTAATTTCAACATAATATAATAATTACATATGCCATTTTAATAAATGTATACTGCCTGAAAGTTTTGATTAATTTAAATTCAGTTAGCATTCATATTAGGTTACAGTCTGTGTTTGGATGAGGTCAAAGCTCAGTGATTATAAGAAACTATGGGTTTCCTCTCACCACTGTTAGATCGCTGTCCCCATGCCTAGACAATTAAGATCCAACCCCGGACGCCGGATCCCGTCAGAGAATATCACGTTTTTCCGGTAACAGAACAACTCGTCAGCAGAGTCCTCTAATACCCAAACCCCGTTAACAGGAGCTCTTGCCTTGTACCCAAAATACCCAAAACACTATTAACAGTCTCCTGTCAATCAAGAAGTTGACTGAGGAAAAAACAGTGAAGAGCAGAAGCAGGAGACGAAGTAATGATGATAAAAAGGAGCAGAGTTTATTGAATAGTCTTAGTTGCGTATGTCTCAGACTTTGTCTGAAGAACACAAATCCAACAAGTGTTGTTATACTAAACGTCTTCACAACAACATCCCATAAACCTTGAGGTTCATAAACATTCCCTTGTATCTCTTATTCATGAAAGCCAACAGCCCTTGAAACCACACAGTCATAAGAATGGAAAATATATATGTAAAAAACTACAATAATATAACATTATATAAATGACCAATCAATTAATGAATTAATGTAATGGCTATATAAACGACTATAAATAATTATAATAAATGATTATAAGATTAAATGGAATAATAAAAATGATTAAATGATTATAAATGAATGAAGAATAAATGAAGAAAATAAAAAGAAAGTAAAACACAACACAAATGTATGGTTGCTCTCTTGAAGCAAAACACACACAGTTTGCATTTGAGAATTCTCAGATGCATCACCACTAAGAAACACACATATTTTGCTGTTTGTACAAGCATAAGACAATAATGTAAGAGAATCAATGTGAGCAAAACTTAAATGAAAAGCTGTCTAAAATGTGATTCTTGATTACCATTCATTAAATGTTTGATTATAAAATTTGATTACCTTTCATTAAATGATTGATTATGAAATTGTCATTACATGAAGTAGAACACATAAACATATGCCAGGTTACCAAGCAAACACTGAGGTTTTGGCCCAGGAATGCAGTGACAATCACCTCAAAACACACATAATTTTCAATGTTGTCTGTTTTTTTTGTTTTGTTTTGTGTGTGTGTGTGTATATATATATATATATATATATATATATATATATATATATACTTTGTGTCATCCAATAATTGTGTGATCTCACCCATCTCAGTTTCAGCTGGATGAGTCAGTTTGGAAATCATAGATCCTGTCTGGATTGATGTCTTGTTGATGCTGGGGGTCTTTGGTCAGGTGCAGGTTGGTGCCTTTGGTGTCTGAATGTAGCCAGAGGTTTCAGGTGGAATTTGTGTTGTTTGAATTGGGTCTATGGTGCCGTCCTGATAAACAGTTTTCACAAGTAAACTTATGAGTGAGTTGGTTCTCATCCTTGTCCTGGAGGAGGTGAGGATTTCTATTTGGTGTAGTCTGTCTACCCCGTTTATTGTCTTTTGATTGCAAGTGTTTTTGGCCTTGTCGTGTCTCGTCGTTTAGGTGCAGATGGTCGTAATGGTCTTTTGCTGTGATGTTAGAGTGGTGGGTCTTCTGGAGATGTCAGCTTTGAAAACTGTCAAAACTGAGTATTTACCATTTGTTTTAGTAAATTAAAGGTCTCATTTTCAAAGGTTGTGAGCACTGGACGGGTTCCCTGCACCATTACAGTTCCAGTATGGTAAAGGTTAACTGTTAGGTGTCTTGTTTTAGGTTTCTCGGAGTCCTGTATGCACAATTGCAAGGCATCTTGAATTTGCCCTTCTTGAACCCGAATTCGTCCATAATGTCTGTAAAAAGCATCTTTCCATGCATTTCCGCGACGTGTTTTGAAGCAAAGGTTACAGATTTCTGCATTCCAGGTACCTCTAACAAGCATCTCACTGTCTGCCATTTTTTGTTGTTGTTTACCAAATGTTTTCCTCAAGAAAAGCTTGAAAGGGGGTTTGAATTCTGGTCTTTTTCCAGTTTTTGTTGTCTTCTTCGCTCTAATGTCTTGTCTCTGCTCCAGTGGGAAAAAAGGTTTTCAGTGCAGTTTAATCAATTTCTTTAGAGTGAATTGTCTCTAAGACTTTTCAGTATTTATATACCCATCAGGCTGTGTACTGTCCCTAAGAACACAGCCAGTTGCAGAGCTGGTTCCACCCTCCAAGGTGGAGGCCTGTAACTATCTTCTAATGGTATCTAATAATAACTACCTTCACTTAGGCATCACAATTTCACTTTCTGTTTTTGACTTGACAGAAATGCTTGACACTTACCCTTTTGTTTTCATGTGCTCATTCATGATGATATTTGTGGCATTCAATAAAGCCCGTCTGAGGTAAATTAAAATAAAACATGCAGGTGTTGTCTGGGCTGTTTAGGTGTGACGGTGGATTCTTTGCTGATCTGTGTTGCGGTGACTGGGTGATAGATAGGAGAAAAGGCGTATAGGTGTGTAGGTGTAGAAAAACTTAAGTTTAAATTCATGCATTTCTAGAGCACATTTAAGAACAGCTGACTTTTAAGATGGGATGACTAAAGTGCTGTACAATAGTTAAAAAAAAAAACAGATCCAAGGATGGAACTTTTCTTTAAATTTCAGGTTGGCCTAGACCAGCATGCTCTTTCAACCCTCTGCCGTGGCTCTCTGTAGTTTGGGTAACCCCGACTTTTAATAAAGCCTAAACTTTTCCCCTGCACTTCTTCACGGGCAAGTGTTTTCACGTAGTGATTTTCAAGGGCCAATGTGAATAAATCTAGATTCATATTAAAAGAGACAATATAGTCAACGTTGTTTGGAATATGTTTTATTCTTATCCAAAATGATCTCGGAGTGCTGAACACTCTCATGCAGCTGTATGTTTCATACTCAAAGCCGAAGGGCGCTCTCGCACAAAAAGTCCAAAACACACTTATATGATAGTAGTAATAGTGATGCAGTGATAACTGACAGCATTAATTACAGTAGGCTACAGAAGCTATAGTATATATTTTCTGCCTTATTCTGTGATATAAATGGAAAAAGTGTTTTAGTATAAACTGTTATACTGATTATTATACAATCATATATATTATATATATATATTATACACCATAAAATTGTCATTAGTAATATATACAATATATAAACACATATTATATATTGTGTATCATTAAACAGAATATTCATTGAGTCATACATCAACAGGAGAGAAAAACAAGTTTTCAAGAAAATTCTTTAATCACGTTGTCGTATATTAATCAAACTGACCCCTGTACACTGCTGACCCCTTACCCAAACCTACCCATACCACCAAATGAAGTTGTAATTTACGGGCTCAAAAACCCTTGCTCACAAAAACCCGGGCTCTCTTTGAATGATTTGAATGATCTTTTCATTATGTGCAAGCTTAATTCCGGTTGCATAGAACTGTGAAGGAAGATGTGAAGATTCGCGGCTTGTTTAAAATAAAAAAGAATAAAGTAGTTTATCAGCGACAGGAGAGAACATCTTCACTACATTGCTGCGTACCTCAGTGCACTAATTTGTCTCGATACAATGGCACGATAAGCTTTCATTCTTTCCCTGTTGATGCTGAAGTACGTGCTCAGTGGTTAACCAAAATCCGTAGGGATCATTTCAGTCCTACAAAAAATAGTAGAGTGTGCAGTGTACATTTCCCGAAAGATACGTTTGTTTTGACGCCTGGGGGACTGAAAAAACTTAAAAAGGGATTTGTTCCCTCTCTTTTTGCGTGGAACCACTATACTCTTCCCACACCAAGAGTGAATGTTTGGGATCGTCGACCAAGATGTTCTGTCCCAGAGACATCTCTGTCTGACTCCAAGATGAGTGAATCACAAACGGCACCTGATCATGACTACCCTGTCACTCCAGCAACATCAGTTATGGCAAGTGAAATGGCAATGAGGTATGACCAATTGAAGAAGAAAGTGGAAGAGCTACAACAACAGTTGGAAACTGTACAGTTACAGTCCCGTTTTGGTTTACAAGGCATCGCTGGATCAGACGACAGTATTCGTTTTTACACTAGGTTGGTTCATTATAATGTTGTTAGAATAGCATAACACTCACATGTTTTTTCTATATTGCCCTATTAGGGTCTATCTCTATTTCACACACACACACACACACACACACACACACACACACACACACACACACACACACTCTCTCCCCGTCATGCACACGAACCTCTCATACACACGCGCACATGCACACCCTGTCGTGTACAATGCACTCATACACATACTCACACTCTTTCTTTACACACACACACACACACACTATGTCAGGGCATACACATGCACTCTCTGCACACACACAGTCTGTCAGCACACAACCCTCTCATACACACACTCATATTTTTTATTATAACCCTGTTTTGTAATTATTTCTAGGTTTGCCTCTTACAAGCATTTCTTGGCCTTTTGGCAACTGGTGGAGCCTGCTGCAAAAAGTAGGATGGTGCGAATCACCAGGGCAAAGGCTGCCTCTGACAGCTTCGATGAGCTGACTCAAAGAAAAACACCGGTATGCAAGTAAATAGTACTAAAATAGTGGATTATGATTTACAATAGGATTTCATAATACAGTAGTGTGTAATCACAAATAAATCTGTATCTAAACTCTAATTTTTACAGAAACTTGCACCGATAGATGAGCTGCTGCTGTTTCTGATGCACTTGTCTGTGGGTCTGCCTCTGAGGGATCTAGCTGAGCGCTTTGGTATTCATCGCACCACAGCTAGCCGAATCATTGTGACATGGACACACTTTCTGTACAATCTGCTTGGCTCTATTCGCTTGTGGATACCAAAAGAAGTCGTCAGAGCTCTACTACCACCAGAGTTTGCAGCCTTCCCCGACACTCAAGTGGTGCTGGACTGCACTGAATTGTACTGCCAAACACCCTCCTCTCTACTACTTCAGAGTAAGGTTTTTTCTAATTACAAATCACACAGTACATTGAAGGCCATGATTGGCATTGCACCACATGGTGCCATTACCTTTGTTTCAGCGCTGTATGCTGGCTCTATGAGTGATCGGGAGATTTTCAAACTTTCTGGTATTATCAAATGCCTCACACCAGACATGGCCATCATGGTTGACAAGGGCTTTTTGGTAGATGATCTCATCCCTTGCAAGGTTCACCGACCTGCTTATCGGTCAAAGAACTCCCAGATGTCCAGGCAGGATGTCCAGAAGACACAATCAATTGCTCGACTGAGGGTACATGTTGAGAGGTGTATTCGGAGAGTGTAGGAGAACAAACTTTTTGACAAACCCATACCATTGTCAGTGTGTGGCAGCATTGACCAGCTGTTTAGTGTTGCCTGCTTTCTGGTCAACTACCAGAATGGACCACTGGTGAAGTCATGGTCAGTTAAATGCTGAATGTAACAAGAAAAGGTAATGCTATGATGAAAGATAAATAATACAGGGCTCTCAAGTTTTGAAGACAGGCAAGAGTGACATCTCACTCAGTGTACAAGTGCTGAGGCAAATTTCAGTTAGATAAACACGATAAGTCTTGCAAGGTATATAGAAAAACTGAAAAGAGTAGGAAAGTGCTAGTGTCAATTGGTCAAGTTCTGGCGAAAAAGATGGGTTTTCAGATGTTTTTTGAAGATGGCCAATGACTCAGCAGATCGAATTGAGATGGGTAGGTCATTCCACCAGCTGGGAACAGTCCACAAAAAGGTCCGTGAAAGTGATTTTGAGCCTGGCACCACAAGGCGTCGTTCATTTGCAGAACGCAAGCTTCTGGAGGGGACATAAGGTTGGATTAGACAGTTTAGGTATTCTGGTGCAGTGCCAGTGGTTGTCTTGTAGGCAAGCACCAGTACCTTGAATTTGATGCGAGCAGCTACTGGCAGCCAGTGCAGTCTGATGAGGAGAGGTGTGACATGGGCTTTCTTCGGCTCATTAAAGACCACTCTTGCTGCTGCATTCTGAATCATCTGCAAAGGCTTGGAAGTGCATGCAGGAAGGCCCGCCAAGAGTGCATTACAATAGTCCAGTCTGGATAGGACAAGAGCTTGGACAAGAAGTTGTGTAGCCTGCTCTGATAGGAAGGATCTGATCTTCCTAATGTTGTACAAGGCAAATCTGCAGGATCGAGCTATAGCAGCAATATGGTCTGTGAAGTTTAACTGGTCATCCATCACAACACCAAGATTCCTAGCTGTCCTAGAGGAAGTTATGGTTGATGAATTTAGCTGTATAGAGAAGTTGTGATGAAGTGCAGGGTTGGCTGAGATCACAATCAGTTCAGTCTTAGCAAGGTTGAGCTGAAGATGGTGTTCTTTCATCCAGCCAGAGATGTCGGTCAGACAAGCTGCGATGCGAGCAGGAACCGTGGGGTCATCTGGATGGAAGGAGAAGTAGAGTTGCGTGTCATCAGCATAGCAGTGATAGGAAAAAGCATGCTTCCGAATGACAGAACCTAACGACGACATGTAGATGGAGAAGAGCAGTGGTCCAAGCACTGAGCCCTGAGGAACTCCAGTAGTAAGAAGTTGTGACTCAGAGACTTCACTTCTCCAAGCCACCTTGAAGGACCTACCTGAGAGGTAAGACTTGAACCATTGGAGTGCGGTTCCTGAGACGCCCATCTTCATGAGGGTGGACAGGAGGATCTGGTGGTTGACTGTGTCAAAAGCAGCAGACAGATCCAGCAAAATGAGTACTGAGGATTTGGATGCCGCTCTTGCCAATCTTAGGGCTTCAGTGACTGAGAGCAGGGCAGTCTCAGTTGAGTGGCCACTTTTGAAGCCAGACTGGTTTATGTCCAGGAGATGGTTCTGTGCAAGAAAGACAGAGAGTTGGTTGAATACAACTCGTTCAAGTGTCTTAGCGATGAATGGGAGAAGGGATACTGGTCTGTAGTTTTCTAAAAGAGCTGGATTTAGAGCGGGTTTCTTGAGCAGAGGTATGACCCGAGCCTGCTTAAATGCTGTAGGAAATGTGCCAGTGTGGAGCGAGGTGTTGATGACGTGAGTAAGTGCTGGTATAATGGAGGCAGAAATGGCTTGGAGAATGTGAGTGGGGATAGGATCAAGCGGACAGGTAGTAGGATGATTGGAAAGAATAAGTTTGGAGACGTCGGTCTCCATGAGTGGAGAGAAAGTGGAGAGAGAGTGAGTAGTTGTTGTGAAATTTGCATCAGTACGTGGTGTGGAAAATTGGTCGCTAATTGTTCTTGTCTTATTAATGAAAAATGTTGCAAAGTCATCAGCTGTAAGAGTTGATGTAGGAGGGGGAGGAGGAGGACAAAGGAGAGAAGAGAATGTTTTAAAAAGTGTGCGAGAATCGGGACAATTATTAATTTTGTTGTGGTAGTATGTTGATTTAGCAGTGGAGACATTTGCAGAGAATGAAGAGAGGAGTGACTGATACGCACTAAGGTCAATAGGGTTGTGTGATTTGCGCCATTTCCGTTCTGCAGCCCTGAGTCTAGAACGATGTTCACGGAGAACATCGGACAGCCAGGGAGCAGCGGGTGTGGTGCGTGCTGGTCTGGATAAGAGGGGACAGAAGCTGTCTAGACAGGCTGATAAAGTGGAGCAAAGAGTGTCAGTAGCAGTGTTAGTGTCCAGTGCTGAGAAGTGAGAGGGTGGAGGAAGTGTAGATGAAACCATAGACGATAGACAGGAGGTAGAAAGTGTGCGTAGATTACGCCTAAAGGTGACTTGCGGTGGAGTGTGTGTTGTGCCTGTAGCCAATGTGAGGTCAGAGGTGATAAGGAAGTGGTCTGAAGTGTGCAACGGAGTAACTAGAGTGTTGGCAGTTGAACAGTAGCGAGTGTAGATAAGGTCCAATTGGTTACCTGATTTGTGAGTAGCTGCGGTAGATACTCGCTTGAGGTCGAATGAAGTAAGAGTATTGAAGTCCGTAGCTTGGAGTTTTTCTAGATGGATGTTGAAGTCTCCAAGTAGTACCAGAGGAGTACCATCCTCCGGAAAGTGTGAGAGTAGCATGTCCAACTCCTCCAAGAAATTACCAAGTTGACCTGGTGGACGATAAACAACTACAAGGTGGATTGTAACAGGGTGGGTAACAGTAATTGCATGGGATTCAAATGATGTGCTGTTGGTGAAAGATGATAGAGGACTGAATTTCCAATCATTTGAAATGAGTAGACCAGTACCTCCACCCCTTCCAGTTTGGCGAGGGGTGTGTGAAAAAGTGTACATACTGGAGAGGGCAGCCGGAGTGGCCGTGTCCTCAGGTTTAATTCAAGTCTCAGTTAGGGCCAAAAGGTTGAGACCTCAATTGATGATTAGCAATTGAGGAAATAAAATCAGCTTTATTTACTGCAGACTGGCAGTTCCAGAGCCCAATTGAAACAGAGATTGAATTAGATGTAGAGGATATAGATACAGATACAGATTCACCATTCTCTAAATTTGGGCCAGCCAGAGTCAACAACCGTCCCAAGGTAATAACTCCAGATTTTTGAAGTGCAGAACTGAGTCCAAATAGATGGCAACTATCAGAGACATCCATACGGGCTCCAAGTATCAAGGGTTCTTCGAGCAACCAATACAGAGAACAAGAGTTTTCAACCTTTTGAAGGTGAAACATACTCCACAGTTTAAAAAGATTCCTGTAAAAATATGGCACCTTAGACAAGTTTATTTTCAAAGGGTCCAGCAAAAAAAGATGTTTATCAAATCCAAATTCCCCGTAATTTCGCAGTATGGAACAAGCTACTGCTCTCCAGCCCAAATACGGCACATCATCGAAAAGTCTTTGTAAAAAATGTAGTCGAAAAGCAGCAGTTCTACTTTGTAGATGTATAAGTCCTTGTCCTCCTTCATCCTTCAGCAGGAATAAAATGCTTTGTTGCACCCAGTGCAGATTGTCCCAGAAGAAATCCACAAGGATAGCTTGAATCTGTGCTAACAAGCGAGCTGGAGGGTCCACACAGGCCAACCTGTGCCATAAAGAGGATGCCACCAAATTATTAATAATAAGAGCTCGTCCCCTGTAAGACATGTTTGGGACCAAACATTTCCACTTTCCAAGACGACCCTTGATTTTTTTCAAGAACACCTTCCCAATTTTTCTGTTGGGTCATAACATCACCTAAGAAAACTCCTAAATATTTAATACCACCTTGTCCCCAAAGCAACCCATCAGGAAGATTTGGTTTACCACCAACCCACTGACCTACTAACAATGTTTCACATTTTGTCCAGTTAATTCTGGCAGAGGACACAAACATAAAATCTTCAATTAATTTAAGCAAAACCTGTATATCCCTTTGTCCACTGATAACAACCATGACATCATCAGCATAAGCTGATAGACAAATATTACTTTTACAATTAGGCAAAGACAAACCATGTATATTCAATCTTAATTGATGTAACAAAGGCTCAATGGCCAAAGAGTATAACATTCCAGATAAGGAGCACCCCTGTCTTATGCCCCTATGAACCTGAAAAGGAGCACATAAGCCGCCATTTATCTTCAGTACACTCTCAACTTCACTATAGAGCACTTTGATCATATCTATGAATTTTTGGCAAAAACCAAAAGCTGACAGTGTTGACCATAAATAAGGGTGTTCAACTCGATCAAAGGCCTTTTCCTGATCCAGAGAGATCAACCCAGCATTCAAATTGTACAAATTTGACACTTCTAAAATATCCCGAATTAAAGAAATATTATCAAAGATAGATCTACCTGGAACACAGTAGGTCTGGTCCGGATGGATGACAAGGTCCATTACTCCAGCCAACCTGTTGGCCAACGTTTTAGAGAACAACTTATAATCACTGCAAAGAAGTGAGATGGGACGCCAGTATTTGATGTCAGTAAGATCTCCCTTTTTTGGTATGAGAGTGATTATTGCTCTACGGCAACTCAACGGCAACCTGCCCTTTGACAAGCTGCTATTCAGTACCTGTAGCAAATCTGCTCCCAACTCAGTCCAAAACGATTTAAAAAAATCAACCGGGAGACCATCGACTCCAGGAGCTCTCCCAGACTCCATGCCTAGGAGGGCCTTATGCAACTCACCCAAACTCAGGGGTCTAGAGAGAGCAGCATTACCCTCCTCAGACATCTGGGGCAAGGCATCAAAGAAGAAGTCTTCCTTCTTACTCTCGAAGTCCAGTTCACTTCTATAAAGATGCTGATAAAAATGAACAGCCCTTCTTCGGATGTCCGCAGGGTCCACTAAAAGCCCACCATCCTCAGAACGCAGTGCCTGAATAATGCGTCTTTGACCATTCTTTTTTTCAAGGTTAAAAAAATATTTAGGCCGACATACAGCGCCGTTGCGCAACGGGCGTCCCGAGTTCGATTCCCGGCTCGAGGACCTTTCCCGACCCTACCCTCATCTCTCTCTCCACTTCGCTTCCTGTCCTTCCTGATCTGTCCTATAATAATAAAAGCCAAAAAAATAAATCTTTAAAAAAATATTTAGATGGTGCATCCATTTGATCAAGACTTTGAAATCTTGACCGGACCAGTGCCCCCTGTGTTTTATGTGCAAGTAGATCAGCTAACTCTGCTTTTTTCTTCAAATAGGCATCTAGGAAATGATGGTCTCTGGAAGAATCAGCCAGCTGCTGACAGTTGTTCATTTCAACTTCCATACTCTTTACAGATCGTCCTAACTCTCTAGTGATGTTGTGAGTGTACTGCTGACAGAATTGTCTAATTTGAATTTTGCCAAAATCCCACCACTGTTGTACTGATTGAAAAGTAGACTTTGTTTTTCTGTAATTATCCCAAAAAAACTTGAAGGAATCTTTAAACAAATTATGACTCAATAGGGAGGTGTTAAAATGCCAATAGGCACTTTTGGGTTTAATAAAGTTCAAAAGGAAACTACATTGTACCATAGCATGATCTGTAAAATCCATGGGAACAATAGAGCAACTATTAAAAATATTAAGATGATGCCCAAAGGCATACAATCTATCTAATCTGGCAAAAGAAATCACATTATCTCTTGTGTGAACCCAGGTGTATTGTCTAACATTACCATTTAATTGTCTCCAAATATCACACAAATCATACTTCTTAATTACATGAATGAGACTTTTCCTAGAAGGCATGTGAGGTTTAATGTGATTTCTGTCCAGAGCACATTCAGTACAGTTAAAATCACCTGCTAAGAATAAAAACTCCTCAGAAGAAACATTCTGCAAAGTACAACATAGTGTGTCTAGAAACATCATCCTATCAAGTGTAGCTGTAGGAGCATATACGCACACAAAAACAAAAGTATAATTCTCAAACACAGCTCTCACTTTTAAAAGCCTACCTTTAACAATTTCATCACAATCATAAGAAATTGGACTGAAGTTTTTTTTAAATAGAATGGCAGCCCCTGCACTTATTGAAGTGTTATGACTTAACACAGAGATGCCTTCAAACTCCCTTGCCCAATCAGAAGCATTTTGCCCATCACTGTGTGTTTCTTGTAGGAAAATTACATCAAGATTTTTCTGTTTAATAATCTCTTTTAACAAGGCTCTTTTTTTAACATCTCTGGCACCATTCACATTCAGGGTAGCCAAGTGGATTTCATTCATAAGTAAAGAAAAAAACAAAAACAAATAAAAGACCCTGAACATGCTTGTTAGGGAAAAAAACAAACATTTACTGACCATCATTTATAACTTTATCTAAATTCCTAACAATTTTCTTCAGACAATACACCTCTTTATTAGTAAAGGAACCCTCAGCCATAAAGCTTCTTGTCTTGTCAACAAACTGTTTAACATCAGGGAAATACTCCCGAACAATGACACCGCTCTGAGGAACAGCTTTATGTCATCAACACCATAAGTTCGAGCCGAAAAATCGCTCTGGGAGAGCGTGACACTAGAGTCAGAGTCACTATCACTTTCTGTTTCGTGATCCTCACTGAGTTGTGAATCGGATTTTAGAGAAAAATTTGTCTCAGTCTTTTTCCTTTTCTGAGGCACTTTGAACAAATTCCGTCCTGCTTCCTCATCGACGCAATCCATCTCACAACCACTCCGTGATACAGGCAAAACAGTATTTTCTGAATCACCACATAACTGTGTTTCATGCTTTTTCCTTAAGGACTGCCCTCCGTTAACTAAGGTGCCGTTTATACCATTAAGAGTCTGCCCTGCATCTGACTGACCTTGAACTGTCACTTGTGAGCTTGCTTCAATCTCCGTGACCAGCTCTCTCTCAGCCCGGTGCTCACCTGACGGCCTCAAAAGCTGGTCCGTCTCGGCTACACCAGTAATAAAATGAGCATCACCCGCTGCAGCACCTTCCACTTCTTTCGATTTATCGGGACAATTTTTAATTAAATGTCCCACGTTTCCGCAGCTGAAACACTTTGTTTTAGCGGTTGTAACAAAGATAGCATACTCAAAGCCATCAGCACGGAACTTAAGCGACAAGTCTAACTCAGCATCATCTTTAATCACCATGTAAACAAAATGTCTGAAAGAGACTACATGTTTCAGAAGAGGTGATTCAGTACTGATCGGAATTTTTTTAATTGGTGACACTAGTTTCCCGTAGCGGGACAGGGCTTGAGTTAAAATATCATCGCTCATAAATGGAGGGACATTCGATAACGTAACTCTCTTAGACAGTAACGAGAGGGGAAGGACAGGGATAAACTCGCCGCTAATAGTAATACCGTGCTCAACAACAGCGTTTGCCTTATCAATGCTGTCAAGAAAAATAACAGCTGCATTATTCACTCTAGAGGCAGATAAAATACACTCAAACCCCACAACTTCTCCTATTGCTAAGCAACATTGTTCAACACCTGCCGCGGACGAGAGAGAGAGAGAGATTATGACTGGTGTTGTTTGTTGTAAGTGTTTGTTGCCTTTTTGGACTCCTTTATCATTTGTGGTGTTGGCTCCCATTTGAAACAGTTCGGCTCAAGCCCAGCCATTTTCAGGGTCATGATTGAGGACAATGTCCCGTCCAGAGACAAGCTGTTTCATGTTGAGGTTTTGTTCAAACCAACCATCGAAAATACCCTCTCAGCATCAGCATTAGAATGTGGAAGCACTAAAACCAAGGCTGCGATCTTTGATAGCCTCCCAAATTGGTTCAAGCCAGTCACCTTTGAAAAAAGGAACCAGGGGCCTCTATTTCTCAAATATTTTCCCTTCATCGTAATTACTAATGAGCAAGTCATGTTGTGTGCAAAATATTTCTTACCTTGTTCTTTATTGTGGACATTCTTCCCCAAAACTCCTCAACATCAAAGACTGTTGGGTCCTGGGGCAAGGCTATGTCCATGAGTTGGTACTCCATAAACTCCTCACTTACTTGGTCTTGTTCCTTTGGGTCTTGAAAAGGAAGGAGTTCCTGAAATCTTAAAAAGAGCACATGTGTACAAGACTGATTAGAATACAGTGAGAGACAGATTTATTTTGTGATCATGACCATTAAACTTAAAATATATAATCAGTATGTGAAAACCCTTGCCTGTCTACAAAGTATAGGGCATCTTCAACCCCACACTCAGCTCTTAGCTGCACATCAATAAATCTTGCATGCTTCAGGAGAGCATCTTTCAACGGGAGTTTATCCATGGCATACTCCACAGCTCCGACCAAAAAGGCCAGTGCTGCCTGCTGGAATTGTTGAGCCTTCTGTAATGTGACCTCTCCAGCCTCAAGGAGCCTGTTTAGCGTAGCTCTGGTGGTGAAACCCACATTGAGTTTTTCTCCTATCAGTGAGACAGAAGACATAGAGAAAGCTAGTCAAATACAGGCATCTTATAGGATATCTCTGGGTTATACAAGTTTCAAGTTTATTGTCATATACACATAAATAACATTTATCAGTCATGAAATTTGTTGTGCTCAAAGTAATCTCAACTTTACAAATTTTTTTTTAAAGTAGAAAGTAGATAAATAGGGGTGAATATATTGTTATTGTGATACCATACTTTTTAAAATTTTGTATCCATATTCCATCATCAGAAAGACCACTCAATCCATAGAAAAGGTGTATTTGTTGTGAATAAGCATACAGGTTTATCTCCCTATGTGACTTCAAAGCATTACCTGGCAGTCGGTGCAGTGGGTCCTTGTAGGGGATGTCATGGACTTCTCCTCCTCGTAGTGCTGCTGGTGTCATGAACCTCGAACAGAGTTTCTTGATGAATTTCGTCATCTGCAAAATGTAGTGTCAAAAAAGATTAAAATGCATTATTAATGCAATTGCTACTCAGTTCAATGACTATGAGTAGATTTAAGTTTAGATAATTAAGTTATTTTTTCACTCTGTACAAGTAATTTATCAAGGGACACATGTAGTGCACAGAATCAAAAAAATGTCAGCTGTTTTGAAATTAGATAGCTTAATTGTCTTTCTTGACAAAGTAACACAACCTATATTTCACAGGGGTGTTGCACTTAAGAAAGGAGACATCAATATAGCCAAAAATAGCCCAACCCTCCCATTTACCTCTTCATACAGCTGGAAAATGGATGCCTTTTCTCTCTGGAGAAGGAGGTTCAGTGCAGAGAACACTGGGAATGTGGCCTGAAGGAAAAGGAGGTAGACTTCCGTCAGGGGATTGGAAAACGCCTCCACCAGCCTCCTGAACCTTGGTTGTTTCTCATCTGCAAATAGACAGGTTGTTAATATTGTCTCACATAACCATCTTGAACTAGTGCCAAAATATAATGTTGCCTTTGGCTTGCTCATTTGGGGATATTTTGGGGATATTTAATTTTATTTTATCAATCAATAAATTCCACTAGAAACAAACCTTGTTGTATTATTAATTTAATACTGTGAAGCTGCTTTGATACAATCTATATTGTGAAAAGCGTTATACAAATATACTTGACTTGACTTGACTGGACTTGACTTGACTTACTTAAAGATTTGAAGTAGCTGGTGAGTGGGCCATACCGCTGCAGAATGCGGGTGATGCACATCTCCAAACTCAGCCACCTCACAGAAATGTACAGCAGCATTTCCATATAATCACTGCCATGGAGTTCACAAAATTCTGGTAAAATATGTAAGAAAAACAAACAAAATTAACCCAATTTTTCCTCAGTTTGGGTGTATAACAACTGGAGCTAATTGAATTACAAACCTTTCAAGTAACCTTTACGGTTTGTGCTGCCCTTAAACCAGTATCCAACGTCAACCACAAGGTCCTCAGTGTCAAATCCAGATATCTGCAGAACATGATATGAGCGCAAACATATATTATGTCATTATACAGCAAATTATTTACTTCACCTTAGCTTAACAGATATTTAATGGAAAGCAAACATGTTGAAACTTACTTCCAAAAACCTTTTCCCAGCATGTTTAGCAGTGTTATGGATTATATGGCAGGGGCATCCATGAATGTAAATGCTGGGATTTTCCTTAAGCATTTTTGCCGCAATTGAATTTTTGGCTCCAGTGTTAACTGGGGCATTGTCAACTGACAGGCCGACACAATTTTTCCATGGTATGTTATGCTCTATCAGGACATTGTTGATTTTTTTATATATGACATCAGCTGTGCCACAGTTTCTTCCACTTGTGGTGCACATGTCGAGGAATCTGTGCACAACTTTGGTGGTATCAAATACCCTTACAGTTAGGGGGTTCATCTTCTCTAGTCCTGTAACAATATGGTACATAACTAACTCTGCATGCATGTATTATTTCAGTGTGTGTGACATGAACATGAGGAAATGGAAACAGGCAATTTAGCTGTCAAAGGTATACCTGTGTCATTTGAGCCATCCGTGACCAATGTAAAGGGATTTTCCCTCATCTTCAACACCAGCTCGTTTCTATAATGTGGTGCAACTGCTTGATTAATGATGCACATAGTTTTTGTGCTGGCACTCTTGAAATTTTGAGCTGTGGGAGAGTCTTTGAAGCATTCCCTGTACAAGAGGCTGAAATGGTCTGCCACAGCAAATGAAACATTGTGTTGAACCATTGCTACGGCAACTTTCACCTCAGCTCTCCTTGTCTGCAACAGAAACAAATGAAAAAAATATATAGCTATGCTGAATACAAATTTGAATGTTAACCCTGATTTAACCCATATCTGCATGTCCATTAAAATTCTGAATTTCAGTAACAATAAAAATACATTACAGAGCAGTATTCTGTCCATGTCATGGATGAATGTCTCATATATGCCATAAACATATAATTGGTTGTATTATTTAGGAAAAATGGTATTCATGAACAATGTAATCAACCTTTTGGATTTAATGTGCTATGTACCTTGACCTCTTGCACACTCATTTCTGCAGTCACTGGCAAGTAAAATTTTTGACTGTGCTGGTTGACTTTAGTGCCTGCTGTTTGGCCTGATGCCCCTTACTTTCTATGTGCCTTGTCACATCCCGCACACCTTGATGGGCACAGGAGTTCTCTTGGCGGCAGATAGAACACCAGTAATAGGAGCTGGTGCTTCCTACAGTAATAAATGGCCATTTAGAGGTCCATTCATTATTAAAAGAGCTCTTGTAGGTGGCTGCTCCTGGTACTTTTCCCCCTTTTGTTTTGATGGCCTCTTCTGACACCTTAGCCATCTCCTCCACCGTCTCTTCCTCTTCCACCTGCACCGTCTCTTCCACCTGCACTGTCTCATCGTCTTCCACCTGCACTGTCTCATCATCTTCCACCTGCACTGTCTCTTCATCTTCCACCTGCACCGTCTCTTCCACCTGCACTGTCTCTTCATCTTCCACCTGCACCGTCTCTTCATCTTCCACCTGCACCGTCTCATCATCTTCCACCTGCACCGTCTCTTCATCTTCCACCTGCACCGTCTCATCATCTTCCACCTGCACCGTCTCATCATCTTCCACCTGCACCGTCTCTTCATCTTCCACCTGCACCGTCTCTTCCACCTGCACTGTCTCTTCATCTTCCACCTGCACTGTCTCTTCATCTTCCACCTGCACTGTCTCTTCATCTTCCACCTGCACCGTCTCATCATCTTCCACCTGCACTGTCTCATCATCTTCCACCTGCACCGTCTCTTCATCTTCCACCTGCACTGTCTCTTCATCTTCCACCTGCACTGTCTCACCATCTTCCACCTGCACTGTCTCTTCATCTTCCACCTGCACTGTCTCATCATCTTCCACCTGCACTGTCTCATCATCTTCCACCTGCACCGTCTCTTCCACCTGCACCGTCTCTTCATCTTCCACCTGCACCGTCTCATCATCTTCCACCTGCACCGTCTCATCATCTTCCACCTGCACCGTCTCTTCATCTTCCACCTGCACCGTCTCTTCATCTTCCACCTGCACCGTCTCTTCATCTTCCACCTGCACCGTCTCTTCATCTTCCACCTGCACCGTCTCTTCATCTTCCACCTGCACCGTCTCTTCATCTTCCACCTGCACCGTCTCATCATCTTCCACCTGCACCGTCTCTTCCACCTGCACTGTCTCTTCATCTTCTACCTGCACCGTCTCATCATCTTCCACCTGCACCATCTCTTCATCTTCCACCTGCACCGTCTCTTCATCTTCCACCTGCACCGTCTCTTCATCTTCCACCTGCACCGTCTCATCATCTTCCACCTGCACCGTCTCTTCCACCTGCACTGTCTCTTCATCTTCCACCTGCACCGTCTCATCATCTTCCACCTGCACCGTCTCTTCATCTTCCACCTGCACCATCTCTTCATCTTCCACCTGCACCGTCTCATCATCTTCCACCTGCACCGTCTCATCATCTTCCACCTGCACCGTCTCTTCCACCTGCACCGTCTCATCATCTTCCACCTGCACCGTCTCTTCCACCTGCACCGTCTCTTCATCTTCCACCTGCACCAACTCTTCATCTTCCACCTGCACCGTCTCTTCATCTTCCACCTGCACCGTCTCTTCATCTTCCACCTGCACCGTCTCATCATCTTCCACCTGCACCGTCTCTTCCACCTGCACTGTCTCATCATCTTCTACCTGCACCGTCTCATCATCTTCCACCTGCACCGTCTCTTCATCTTCCACCTGCACCGTCTCATCATCTTCCACCTGCACCGTCTCATCATCTTCCACCTGCACCGTCTCTTCCACCTGCACTGTCTCTTCATCTTCTACCTGCACTGTCTCATCATATTCCACCTGCACCGTCTCTTCCACCTGCACTGTCTCTTCATCTTCCACCTGCACTGTCTCATCATCTTCCACCTGCACTGTCTCTTCATCTTCCACCTGCACCGTCTCCTCCTCTGTCTCCTCCTCTAATGTGCCTACCATTTTCACCACCTTCTCTGGGCCAGCATCATGTAACCTGCCCTTTTTGGGGGGCTTTCCTCTCAGGGTGAATGAAAGGATGCTTAGTTGCCTTTTACCTGACATCTTAAGACAGATGCAATGATTAATGCATCCATGGCCAGGATATTATAATTATAAAATATGACATGATTTTAAAAGTGACCTATAACATCAACTATGCAATACACTTGAATTAATTTAGTGCTAATAAAATTATTAAGCCTATTGGAGAGAGATATATTTATAATGTGACAATATGTCAGTCATCGTGTGATAACGAAAATATGACTAGGCCTAGACTACTTGTTCTGAGCAGATGTTGTCAGTGAACAGGCTGTAAAACTGTTGGCTAAGTAACAGACAATCATGAAAAACTGATGTTAATTATCTGGGAAACATTCTCTAACAGCTGTCAAGTGGTCATAATATTGTTTGTGTCAAACAAGTTGTGAATTTGCTGTAACAGGAGATCATTACTTACTTTGTGCTCAAAGTGATGCTCGGGGCTCCAGTGGTTTCCTCTGTGGGTGAACGAGGAAGATGGTGAACAATTTCAGGATGCTTTTTTTCATTGGTTGTTGCTTTAAATCTTACCCAGATACAATAGTGCTATTTTCTGATTGGCTATTGTGTAGCCTATTTCTTTTTTTTGATTGGCTGATAAGTGGCAGGCTCGACTAAGAACTCCAGGGGAGACGCGCTTGAATCCTGTCGGTTCCATAGCGAGAGCGGCGCGGCCAGAGAAATGTTGGGCGCTGCGGTATATTAAATATATTATAAATAGTTTTTTTTGCGTGAGAAATACAATGTGTGGCGGGAGTGCGTGACAATAGACCGAAATGAGTGACTGTCACACTCAATGCGTGACACTTGAGAGCCCTGATAATATAAGGTTAATGGTTAATTTTCATAAGGGTACACATACTACCAACAACTTTCTTCTAGTAAGCTGTACCAAGATGCCCCCCTTTTTTTTTGCCAGCCAATCTGTCAGATGATGCAGTCATTTTAAGTCCATTTGATTTTGCTGACAAATAAATGGGGGCATCTTTTCCAGATAAGATTCAACTAGATGAGATTAAACACTGAAATGAACATTCAAACTAAATATAACTGCTTAAATTGTTTAATTGTTCTCTAAACTTTAGCATTTTCTTTTTTTACTTTCAGCTTACTTTAACTGAAGGAGTGTTTTCTGCATATTTCAGCTCCAAATCTAATCAAAAACACTGCCTTGTAAATTTGATGTAACGGTGAACACCTTAATTAGCTGCTTGAGTTGTGTTTGATTGGAGTTGGAGCTGAAATATGCAGTAGTTCTACAAATTGTAGATATTAACATCCCTGAATGAATTTTACCTTTAAATCAACCTGTAAAATAGATTCATGTGTATTAAAAAAAAACTGCACTGCCCCCCTAAAATGGAACACTTCAAAACTTTGTAATATAATTTATCAATGTTTTTATTCACAAATTTCAAAAGTATTTACATAGTTTGATTACTCAAAAGTGGCTGTACACATACTACTGTACAATGATGTAATGTAAAATAAATGTACAGTGATGTAATGTACAAGTACATATGTGATGCTCACATATAAAAATAAAAAAAGAAATAATCTGTTTTCTCTCTAGTTATTCTGGCTACATCATTGTCTTTGTATATTCTCAGAACTACCATGTCATCCTCTGCCAAAACAACGAAGTCACACCATTCCATTCCAGTAATCATGAGCTGGCCTTGGACCTGCCAGTAGTAGTAGACGAGGATACGTCACTTCCTGCTCGTTGTTGCCGTATGCTTTGAGTTTGGGCTCCGTCAAGTCAATTTAATATTGTCTAATTTACAAACGAAAATCTAATTTTTACACCATCATTTACGTTTCTTATAACGTGTGAATATATCCCTTGTAGTGTTTTAAAACTAAAACAACCGGAATACCTTGTTAACACTAGTTTTGTTTTAAATTCCCGATCCCGCTAGCTTATAGCCCATTAGCATCACCAGCGTGGTTGCCGCTACTCTTGCTTGCGTTGTTTATACACACACACACACAACCATTGTTTACTAACTGTTACTTGCTTTAATGGCAAATTTGTGTCTACCTTTGAATACAGGTGATGACACGTTCGAGCTGCACTCGGTGCAGGTGGAGCTGGAGGCCGTGGAGAAGCAGATCCGCCAGCTCCTGGAGAGGCAGGCCGAGCTGAGGGCAGCTTTGGAATCCTCTCGGGTAAGTATACTGCGCGATACTAACACTCCTACCACTTCCACTCCTTGTGCTTCTCTGTGCAGGCCCTCTGCACCCAGGACGCGCTCTTCCCAGATGTCCTTCACTCCGGCGCCGGGACACCACGGACCCTGGGTGCAGCAGCAGCGGAAGACGCGAGCCAGGCCACGGACGATGACCTCTCCCCCTCCGCCGCCCCCGGTCTTCGAGATCTCCACCCGGAACCGCTTTGCTCCCCTCCGCGAGACGGAACGCGACGCTGTGATCGTCGGAGATTCCATCGTCAGGTACGTTCGTGCTACTTTAGTTAAAGGTAATGTGCAAACTCATTGTTTCCCTGGTGCTCGTGTTCTCGATGTTTCTGCGCAGATACCCGCAATCCTGAAGGACGAGAGCGTCGGCGCGATCGTCCTGCACGCGGGGGTGAACGACATCAGGCTGCGGCAGACGGAGGTCTTGAAGCGGGACTTCGGCAGCCTGATCGAGACGGTTCGCAGCACGGCGCCCGAGACGAGGATCATCGTGTCAGGACCGCTTCCCACGTATCGACGTGGGCACGAAAGGTTCAGTAGACTTTTTGCTCTAAATGAATGGTTATTGACATGGTGTAAAGAACAGAAACTGCTCTTTGTTAATAATTGGAATCTTTTCTGGGAGCGTCCTAGGCTTTTCCGTGCTGATGGCCTGCACCCCAGCAGAGTCGGAGCAGAACTGCTGTCGGACAACATCTCCAGGACGCTGCGCTCCATTTGACTATTAAGCCGATTCCCAAATAACTGCTATGATGGTTTTTGCTCTGAACACTTAAATGATAGCACTATTGCTGTCCAATCTATAAATACTGTGTCTGTTCCTCGAATAGTGAGGTCAAAACATACAGTTAATGCAGGATCTAGAAAAAATCTGATCGTGATTAACCCGGAAAAATGCAAAATAAACGAACAAAAAACATTTTTAAAGTTTGGGCTTCTAAACATTAGATCACTCGCACCCAAAGCAGTTATTGTAAATGAAATGATCACAGATAATAGTTTTGATGTACTCTGCTTGACTGAAACCTGGCTAAAACCAAATGATTATATTGGTCTAAATGAGTCTACTCCACCAAGCTACTGTTATAAGCATGAGCCCCGTCAGATTGGTCGTGGCGGTGGTGTCGCAACAATATATAGTGATATTCTCAATGTAACTCAGAAAAAAGGATACAAGTTTAACTCCTTTGAAATACTTTTGCTTAAAGTTACTCTGTCAGATTTGCAAAAGTAATCTGTCTTATCTCTTATTTTAGCTACTGTGTATAGACCACCCGGGCTGTATGCAGACTTTCTAAAAGAATTTTCAGATTTCCTTTCCGACCTGTTGGTTAATTTTGATAAAGCACTAATTGTCGGAGACTTTAACATTCACGTCGATAATACAAGTGATGCCTTAGGGCTTGTGTTTACTGACCTATTAAATTCTTTTGGAGTCAAGCAAAATGTCACCGGGCCCACTCATCGTTTCAATCATACGCTAGATTTAATTATATCGCATGGAATTGATCTTACTGATATAGATATCGTACCTCAAAGCGATGATGTTACTGACCATTTTCTTGTATCATGCACGCTGCGTATGACTGATATTAACTATATCGCTCCGCGCTATCGTTTGGGCAGAACCATTGTTCCAGCCACCAAACATTTATTTACAAGTAACCTGCCTGATTTATCTCAACTGCTCTGTGCACCCAGTAATACACAGGATCTAGACAAATTAACTAGCAACATGGACACTATCTTCTCTAATACGTTAGAAGCTGTTGCCCCCATCAAATTGAAAAAAGTTAGAGAAAAATGTACTGCGCCATGGTACAACAGTACTACCCATTCTCTCAAGAAAGAAACTCGTAATCTTGAGCGCAAATGGAGAAAAACTAATTTGGAAGTTTTTAGAATTGCGTGGAAAAACAGTATGTCCAGCTATAGACAGGCTCTAAAAGCTGCCAGGGTCGAGCACATACGCAAACTCATAGAAAATAACCAAAACAATCCAAGGTTTTTATTTAGCACAGTGGCCAGATTAACAAATAATCAGATGCCGCCCGACCGAAATATTCCTTTACAGTTTAATAGTAATGACTTTATGAATTTTTTCACTGATAAAATAGATAACATCAGAAATACAATAACCAGCGTAGATTCTACAGCGTCTAATACGTCAATTTCCTTTGTCACACCCAAAGAAAACCTGCAGTGCTTTACCACTATAGGACAGGAAGAGCTAAATAAATTTATCAGTACGTCTAAACCAACAACATGCCTATTAGATCCTGTACCCACTAAATTACTGAAAGAGTTGTTACCTGTAGCAGAAGAACCGCTCCTCAATATTATTAACTCATCGTTATCTTTAGGTCATGTCCCAAAATCATTCAAGTTAGCGGTTATTAAGCCTCTTATTAAGAAACCACAACTAGACCCTAATGAACTAGGAAATTACAGACCCATTTCTAATCTTCCGTTTATGTCTAAAATTTTAGAAAAAGTTGTATCTGCTCAATTATGCTGCTTTTTGCAAAAAAATGATATCTACGAAGAATTTCAATCAGGTTTCAGGCCCCATCATAGCACAGAAACTGCACTTGTTAAAATCACTAATGACTTGCTTCTTGCATCAGACCAAGGCTGCATCTCATTGCTAGTTTTACTTGACCTTAGTGCTGCGTTTGACACTATAGACCATGACATACTAATAGATCGACTACAAAACTATGCAGGTATTCAAGGGCAGGCTTTAAGATGGTTTAGATCCTACCTGTCTGATCGCTACCACTTTGTTTACTTAAACGGGGAGTCATCTCAATTATCACCAGTAAAGTATGGAGTGCCACAAGGATCTGTCCTAGGTCCTCTGCTTTTCTCAATATACATGTTGCCCCTTGGCAATATTATTAGGAATTATGGAATTAGTTTCCATTGTTATGCTGATGATACTCAACTATATATCTCAACAAGACCAGATGAAACTTCTAAATTGTCAAAGTTAACAGAGTGTGTTAAAAATGTAAAAGACTGGATGACCAATAATTTTCTCCTATTAAATTCAGATAAGACAGAGATATTACTTATCGGACCAAAAATTAATACACAAAATCTCTTGGATTACAATTTGCAACTAGATGGATGTACTGCTGCTTCCTCTACAGTCAAAAGTCTGGGTGTTATATTAGACAGCAACTTGTCTTTTGAAAATCATATTTCCCATGTTTCAAAAACAGCATTCTTCCATCTTAGAAACATTGCCAAGCTGCGAAACATGTTACCTGTTTCTGATGCAGAAAAGTTAGTTCATGCATTTATGACCTCTAGGCTGGACTATTGTAATGCTTTGCTAGGTGGCTGTCCTGCATCTTCAATAAACAAGCTGCAGTTAGTCCAAAATGCAGCTGCTAGAGTCCTTACCAGGTCAAGAAAATATGACCATATTACCCCAATTTTAAAGTCTCTGCACTGGCTTCCTATTAGGTTCCGTATCAACTATAAAATACTACTTCTTACCTATAAGGCCCTAAATGGTTCAGCTCCTGCGTACCTAACTAGTCTTCTACCTCGCTACAATCCATCACGCTCCCTAAGGTCGCAAAACTCAGGACTCTTGGTAGTACCTAGAATAGCAAAGTCCACTAAAGGAGGTAGAGTTTTTTTTCACATTTGGCTCCCAAACTCTGGAATAGCCTTCCTGATAATGTTCGGGGTTCAGACACACTCTCTCTGTTTAAATCTAGATTAAAGACACATCTTTTTAGCCAAGCATTCACATAACGCATCTCAGAATCTTCTACTGCTGTTATATCTGATCAAGTGCACATTATGAATCCTTAGCTTTGGTTGAACAAATCCTGTTGCTTGGTTTGAACAGCAGCTACGCTAATCATGTTCCTATTGTTCTCTGTTTCTGCCACGGGATTGACATCCCGTGGTAACTAGGAGTAACACAAGCTACAGTCTGGATCAGGAGCACCGAAGAAGAGATGATGATGCCAACCCCTTGGAGGACTTTAGATGATATCAGCCCTGAAACACCATACATTACTACCGAATTTTACTACAGTGATTTGATTGCAACATATAATCATTAATGTTAACATTATACAAATTGTACAAACTCTAATTTAACAAACGTTATTGTACAAACTTTAATTATTGTAGAAACTTTTAATTTGCTGTTAAGCTGCTTTGAAACGATTTGTTTCGTGAAAAGCGCTATACAAATAAACTTGACTTGACTTGACTTGACTAGTAGCTGTGCTGTGATTTTAGTTGCATGGTACCACTTTGTAACTTTAAATAGCTGCAATCAACATAGCTTTTTGCATTTGGGCACTTTATTTCAAGCAGTCCAAATGGGGGTCTTTCGGTGGGGTCAAGAACCACACCATAAGGTGATGACCCTAACCAGGGGGCATCTGGGTGGATGACAAAGCCACAGGGCCAAAAATTTGTGTTTTTTGCTCTACAATATTCCTGAATGGCTACAGGCTACAGTGCTAGCCCTTTTTTCATTGCTGCTGTTTGTGCTGTTCCTCTCCTAATTCGTTCAGCAAGGTGTTCTGAGGAGCTCTGGCCATGAACATGGCATACCTCCCTGAAGCGCGAAGAGGTGATGCGTGGCTTTCTTACTCTGTACCACTCGACAGAGTCACTCTGTTCCCTTGTGGCAGCTTCTGTTCTCCTGGCCATGTCCAATGTTGTCTCCAGTGACTGCAGATGTAATTGTTGTCGGTGACTGCAAACAAATGGGCAGCTGGTGGGCTCGAGCCTGTAGCCGTCTAAAGGTAGGAGTGGTGGAGGAGGAGAATCTGGGTGGAAAATTATTGTCCGGCTCACTGGCAGTGGATGGTGAAAGGGGATAGGACTGCTTTCTTGGACGTTTCCAAGAGCAGAATTGACTAATGGGACGTCTGCATTTATAGACATTGTTGTGATGAGTGGTGCAATGTCTGATGTAAAGTCTCTGTACATTTCTGCAACTTTAAGCACGTCTTTATCAGGCAAATCTCCTTGCACTGCTTTGTAAAGTGTGCTCCTGTGAAGAAACCATAACAAAAAAAGAGCAATTCAGCTTATCTGTCAACATATAAGAGGTCACTGTACTATAAAGTTTAAAATTTTCCAAAAATGCTAAATATAACTGGTTGAAACCACATTTTAAAATTCCTTCAAACTGTACACCCCACCCCTGATAAATATGGCATAACTGAAATAAACAATTTTGTGCAAATACATCAAACATTACCTTACACCATCAGCAACAGTCCTCTGCTTTGGCTTGGCTGAGAGAACCACCATGTCACTGACCCGGCCTGGTTTCACACCCTGAGAATTGTTAAATGAAATGAAATTAATTTTAAAACAAATTATAAAATATAATGAAAAGTTACAAAGATCAGAGACTTACCATAGTTCTTGGCTTGTGCCAGCGTTGTTCCGTCTCTGTGCAACTAAGAACGGGGGGGACTGCAGTAAGCTTCAGGTGGGAATAGTGTGCAGTTTGGAAAAGAAGCGCAACATTATGATTGCATAGTTCTTTTCCAGCCACACATGAACACTCACCATCACGCATCTCCTCGGGATGAATCCACAAAGACGATCTTCAAAAAACAAGTGTTTACTGGCATGTTAGTTATACAATGACAAGATATCAGCTCAAATTATTTGCAGAATAAAAACAGGGGTGAACAAGTTGAGAGGTGGTTCATCACATTGTGTTAAATTGTCATGAATGCAGGCCTTGTCCAAGTAGTTAATATTGTCTCCTCTTGCTCCAATAAAAAAACTATCTAGTTTCACAGAAAGCACTTATAGATTAAGCCAGGAGTAAACCTTAGTTAAATCAAAACCTTTAAGTAGCTTTTATAAATGTGCCTTAAAAAATACTTGTGTGGATCTTGAGACAAAACAATGGCACTGACATATTTTAAGGTTTGTCTGCAATCTGCTTTTACTTAAGACAGCTAAAACATGTGTAGTCTGTGATTTAGGCCTTTTCTGTGAAACCAGGCAAATATTTTAAAATGTTTGTAAAAACAAATGAACACTGAACAGGTTCAGGTTGAACAAACTTCTCTGAACAGAGAACATTAGCTGCCACAACCACATTCGGGTTTTCCATGAGATCTAAATAAATCTCTGAATTCTTCTGACAAAGTTGCACTGTCAGAGATTTCAGAGAGGTTTAGATTTCCAGTGTATGAACGGATTCCTTAATAAAAATATAGGGATGGGCGATATATATCGATCGATAAATTCATGTGCATCTCGCCACTAAAGCCGGTTCTTTGATTAGCGGTAAATCTCCATCACCTGTTTTCAAATGGAGCGCTGGTTTATTCACAGAGCCGTAGGTCACGGAAAAGCTACCCCAATGAATCACCCGCAAAACTGAACCTGATATTGTGTAGCTTGTCAGTGATCTACGGCTCTGTGAATAAACTGGTGCTCCTTTTGAAAGCAGGTGATGGAGATTTACTGCTAATCAAAGAACCGGCTTTACTGATGAGATGCGCATAATATCGATCGATATATATCGCCCATCCCTAAAATATATTACTATACAGAATATAGGATAAGCCTCATAAAAACCCCAGAACACGGCCGTGACATTTAACTGACTCTAAGGTTGTGAGGTTTCTCGTTTTTCTTCATGGATCTGTAGCAATTAGCCCTGATGCTCACTCTGCCTGTGTGATCTTTGTTTGACACTAAAAACAATGTTGACATCGTTAGCACATTCAGACTACACTGTGTAATTAGTCAGAATACATAGCGTTAGCTATTTAGACTAATATCTATATAACTGGCTGCTTCAGTTAGCTAGGCTACAAATATTTATCAGTTTTATCTGCGGTAACGTTAATCACTTAGCTTCATAGTTATCGATGTAACTAGATATAAATCTTAAAACCCTTTTCACGTTTACTTCTTGGTGCAGAAGAGGAGGCTTGGATGATGCGATGAACATCGTTAATGGTAATCTTTGGTAGATCTTGTAAAGATCTTGTGTAAAAAGCCATTTTCCGACACGACACGCAAACCAGAAATATCTATGCACACACTTGCTAGACCGGAAATCCAAGATGGCGGAGATATGCAACTAGCCCATTGCAGATGGATCGGAGATGAAAGAAGCTTCCTTTGGCAACAGAATTTATCTGCTTGTCAAATAAAAAATCTAATTCAAAGACAACATCTAGGTTCTTGACTCTGTTGTGCAATGTTAATGACCACTCCTAACTGACTTATTAGTGTTCAGTTAGTTGTTCTGTGAAAGGAACAATGATACCTGCTTGAAAACAACTCATTCAAGGGTTTTTGCTATGAATGTAAGGAGAGAGACACATCTGTATCTATAAGTGAAGTGTGTAAGTTATAAGTGAAGTGTAAGTTTTTAGAGCTGTGGGGTTACCTAAGCCTGCTTGAAAGTGCCTGTGAGGAGAGATGTGTTGATAATGTGAGTGAGTGCTGGTAAAAGTGTGGGAGAGATTGCTTGGAGAAAGTGTGAGGGGATTGGGTCAAGGCAGCATGTTTCTATAGTTCTGCCTCAGTGAGGGGACAGAAGGAGAAAATGGAAGATTTAGCAGTGGGGGATACAGGTTTTTGCAGTATTTACATGTTCACTGCTGATAGTCCAATATGTTGTGTTAAAATAGATGTCTGCAGCAAAAAGTAATGTCTTATACACAAATAAATAGATTTTAAAACTTACATTCTCTCCTGTTGCTTTTTTTTTTTTTTAAATGTACTAATGTTGCCAGTTGATCTGCACATCCTTTCAAGGAAGACACAAGAATGTCGTGCATTTATCTTGTCAATCAAAAATGTTTTTATCAGAGAATATGAAAGTATTTAAACATGTCTGACCAGTTCTGCTAGTTTACACACACATGTTGGATCAGGCTGTTTGGTGTGACTTACCTGGAATGCTACAAAGTCGTGAGTCGTGGTTTGAAGTTGTAACTTACGGGCTCAAAACCCTCGCTCACATAAACCAGTTCAGTTCCCTGCGTTCATAATGAATCATCTAAAGCATGAATCATTTCTCATTCTTAACATTTAATTGTAAGAGCACAGAGAACAGAAAGATCTATAGTCAACTGAAGCAAAATCTGCTTATTCTACTTTTGGCCTGCGATGAGAAACTTTATTAGTTGTATTTATTAGTTGACCCGTATATGGTGAATTACAGTAATCAAGCCCCATTTAATAAGTGCATGGATCGCTACTTCTAAGTCCTTCTGTTAAGATAATTCGTTTTACTTTGCAGATGGATCGGAGATGAAAGAAGCTTCCTTTGACAACAGAATTTATCTGCTTGTCAAATAAAAAATCTAATTCAAAGACAACATCTAGGTTCTTGACTCTGTTCAATGCTAATGACCACTCCTAACTGACTTGTTAGTGTTCAGTTAGTTGTTCTGTGAAAGGAACAATGATACCTGCTTGAAAACAACTCATTCAAGGGCTTTTGCTATGAATGTAAGGAGAGAGACACATCTGTATCTATAAGTGAAGTGTGTAAGTTTTTAGAGCTGTGGGGTTACCTAAGCCTGCTTGAAAGTGCCTGTGAGGAGAGATGTGTTGATAATGTGAGTGAGTGCTGGTAAAAGTGTGGGAGAGATTGCTTGGAGAAAGTGTGAGGGGATTGGGTCAAGGCAGCATGTTTCTATAGTTCTGCCTCAGTGAGGGGACAGAAGGAGAAAATGGAAGATTTAGCAGTGGGGGATACAGGTTTTTGCAGTATTTACATGTTCACTGCTGATAGTCCAATATGTTGTGTTAAAATAGATGTCTGCAGCAAAAAGTAATGTCTTATACACAAATAAATAGATTTTAAAACTTACATTCTCTCCTGTTGCTTTTTTTTTTTTTTAAATGTACTAATGTTGCCAGTTGATCTGCACATCCTTTCAAGGAAGACACAAGAATGTCGTGCATTTATCTTGTCAATCAAAAATGTTTTTATCAGAGAATATGAAAGTATTTAAACATGTCTGACCAGTTCTGCTAGTTTACACACACATGTTGGATCAGGCTGTTTGGTGTGACTTACCTGGAATGCTACAAAGTCGTGAGTCGTGGTTTGAAGTTGTAACTTACGGGCTCAAAACCCTCGCTCACATAAACCAGTTCAGTTCCCTGCGTTCATAATGAATCATCTAAAGCATGAATCATTTCTCATTCTTAACATTTAATTGTAAGAGCACAGAGAACAGAAAGATCTATAGTCAACTGAAGCAAAATCTGCTTATTCTACTTTTGGCCTGCGATGAGAAACTTTATTAGTTGTATTTATTAGTTGACCCGTATATGGTGAATTACAGTAATCAAGCCCCATTTAATAAGTGCATGGATCGCTACTTCTAAGTCCTTCTGTTAAGATAATTCGTTTTACTTTGCAGATGGATCGGAGATGAAAGAAGCTTCCTTTGACAACAGAATTTATCTGCTTGTCAAATAAAAAATCTAATTCAAAGACAACATCTAGGTTCTTGACTCTGTTCAATGCTAATGACCACTCCTAACTGACTTGTTAGTGTTCAGTTAGTTGTTCTGTGAAAGGAACAATGATACCTGCTTGAAAACAACTCATTCAAGGGCTTTTGCTATGAATGTAAGGAGAGAGACACATCTGTATCTATAAGTGAAGTGTGTAAGTTTTTAGAGCTGTGGGGTTACCTAAGCCTGCTTGAAAGTGCCTGTGAGGAGAGATGTGTTGATAATGTGAGTGAGTGCTGGTAAAAGTGTGGGAGAGATTGCTTGGAGAAAGTGTGAGGGGATTGGGTCAAGGCAGCATGTTTCTATAGTTCTGCCTCAGTGAGGGGACAGAAGGAGAAAATGGAAGATTTAGCAGTGGGGGATACAGGTTTTTGCAGTATTTACATGTTCACTGCTGATAGTCCAATATGTTGTGTTAAAATAGATGTCTGCAGCAAAAAGTAATGTCTTATACACAAATAAATAGATTTTAAAACTTACATTCTCTCCTGTTGCTTTTTTTTTTTTTTAAATGTACTAATGTTGCCAGTTGATCTGCACATCCTTTCAAGGAAGACACAAGAATGTCGTGCATTTATCTTGTCAATCAAAAATGTTTTTATCAGAGAATATGAAAGTATTTAAACATGTCTGACCAGTTCTGCTAGTTTACACACACATGTTGGATCAGGCTGTTTGGTGTGACTTACCTGGAATGCTACAAAGTCGTGAGTCGTGGTTTGAAGTTGTAACTTACGGGCTCAAAACCCTCGCTCACATAAACCAGTTCAGTTCCCTGCGTTCATAATGAATCATCTAAAGCATGAATCATTTCTCATTCTTAACATTTAATTGTAAGAGCACAGAGAACAGAAAGATCTATAGTCAACTGAAGCAAAATCTGCTTATTCTACTTTTGGCCTGCGATGAGAAACTTTATTAGTTGTATTTATTAGTTGACCCGTATATGGTGAATTACAGTAATCAAGCCCCATTTAATAAGTGCATGGATCGCTACTTCTAAGTCCTTCTGTTAAGATAATTCGTTTTACTTTGCAGATGGATCGGAGATGAAAGAAGCTTCCTTTGACAACAGAATTTATCTGCTTGTCAAATAAAAAATCTAATTCAAAGACAACATCTAGGTTCTTGACTCTGTTCAATGCTAATGACCACTCCTAACTGACTTGTTAGTGTTCAGTTAGTTGTTCTGTGAAAGGAACAATGATACCTGCTTGAAAACAACTCATTCAAGGGCTTTTGCTATGAATGTAAGGAGAGAGACACATCTGTATCTATAAGTGAAGTGTGTAAGTTATAAGTGAAGTGTAAGTTTTTAGAGCTGTGGGGTTACCTAAGCCTGCTTGAAAGTGCCTGTGAGGAGAGATGTGTTGATAATGTGAGTGAGTGCTGGTAAAAGTGTGGGAGAGATTGCTTGGAGAAAGTGTGAGGGGATTGGGTCAAGGCAGCATGTTTCTATAGTTCTGCCTCAGTGAGGGGACAGAAGGAGAAAATGGAAGATTTAGCAGTGGGGGATACAGGTTTTTGCAGTATTTACATGTTCACTGCTGATAGTCCAATATGTTGTGTTAAAATAGATGTCTGGAGCAAAAAGTAATGTCTTATAACACAAATAAATAGATTTTAAAACTTACATTCTCTCCTGTTGCTTTTTATTATTTTTTTTTTTTTAAATGTACTAATGTTGCCAGTTGATCTGCACATCCTTTCAAGGAAGACACAAGAATGTTGTGCATCTATCTTGTCAATCAAAAATGTTTTTATCAGAGAATATGAAAGTATTTAAACATGTCTGACCAGTTCTGCTAGTTTACACACATGTTGGATCAGGCTGTTTGGTGTGGAATGCTACAAAGTCATGAGTCGTGGTTTGAACTTACCCTCGCTTACAAAAACCAGGGCTCACTTTGAATGATTTGTTCAGTTCCCTGCATTCATAATGAATCGTCTAAAGCATGAATTATTTATCATTCTTACCAGTTAATTGTAAGAGCACAGAGAACAGAAAGATGTATAGTCAATTTGAATACATTTGAATTAGAATTTATTTATGAAGGGAAAGCCCCTTGAGAGGCTCCATCTCATTTTCAAGGGGGACCCTATAACGCATACTTAAAGCAATACAAAATACAACACAAGTAATATACAAAGCAGAACAAAAAAAAAAAAAAAACACTTAAACAGATAACTGCTCATTCCCATGATCACCCCCATAGTCTACAACCATATTAAATAAACAAAAACATGTACATGTACAAAAGTACATACATACACATACAAACAATAATAATGTTAATAACAGATATAACTCAAAGATATTTCTCAACCCAAAATTAGAAACATAAACAAATTGTCTTCAAATAAGAAAATAAATGAATCCTAAAAAGATGTAACTGATCTAAAGGTAGAAGGGAGATTGCTCCAATCATATGGAGCTTTATGTTGGAAAGACCTTCAACCAACTACAGTGAAAACTCTGGGAATAAGAAAATGTGGATACTGCATATGGCGAAGGGAGTAAGTAGATGTAGATGGAACTAAAAACTGTTTTAAATAAGAAGGACAGTTGAAATAAATACATTTGAAGAGAAACTGAAACCAATGATATTGCCTTCGAGATTTAGGTTGAAGCCAGTCAAGAGCTTCATACAACATACAGTGATGAGTTCTATAAGGACATCTCAGAACAAACCTACATAAAGAATTGTGAATAATATTAAGAGGTTTTAAATTAGTATCTGAAGTATTTTGATAAATAATGTCTACATAATCAATAATAGGAAGAAATAACTGAGATATTAATCTTTTCCTGACTTGAAATAAAAAGCAATTCATTGAACGATAAAGAGAACTGAGACACCCATATTTTTAGTAATTAAATCAATGTGATGCTTAAAACACAATCCAGGATCGAGCCAAAGACCAAGATATTTGAATAGACTAACTTTAGATAGGAGTGACCCATCTTTAAACTAATATCTAAATCAAAAAAGTAAGAAAGATGGCATCTTTTAGAAAACACCATACAACAGGACTTCTTTTTGTTAAGGTTAAGTTTATTTTTGTAAAAACCAATCCTCTAAGGAATTAAAATCTGACTGTAAAGAAGACTGAATATGTGATTTATCAGAATGAGAAAAATTAATAACAAAATTGTCTGCATAAAGCTGAATGTAAGCAGCTTTTGGGAAGGTCATTAATAAATAAACAAAAAAGCGAAGGACCGAGTATTGATCCTTGAGGAACACCCTTATCAACAAACAAATAATCTGAATTTAAACCTTGAAATGAAACATATTGTCATCTGTTATGAAGATCAGAATTAAACCAAAGAAGAGAATTTTGGTCGAAACCTACAGAATGTAACTTATCAAGCAGAAGATAATGGTCCACCGTATCAAATACTTTAGAAAGATTGATAAAGATAGCACCAGTCGGTTGACCTTTATCAAAAGAAGTGAACAAATCATTGGTGAATTTCATTAAAGCTGTAGTAGTAGAGAAGTTAGGTCTCAAACCTGACTGAAATGGAGACAATATTGCAGTAAAAGTGTCAGAAGGAGAAATTGTGCTAAAAGAAAATTATTGATTCAAACAGCTACTAAAATAAAAAGTGTCTGAGAATTTTATAGTAGAATGAGTACCTATAGAAGTGAAATACTTATTAAATGCATAAGATGTCTGTAAAGGATCAGAAATACATTCCTTATTAATTGTTAACTATTTTATGGAGGTTTTGTTTCTCTTATTTAAAACTTTATTTAAACGGTTCAAAAAATGTCTGGGATTACGAAAATCTTGAGAAAAAAAATAAAAAAAATCATTATATAATAATTAGAATTTGCATTCCTTGTCTTGGTTTTGCACATATTCCTAAGATGTCTATAAGTTTCCCAGTCCTCTGATAATTTAGTTTTATGATATATACTCCAAGCCTTACCTCTTGGCTTGAAAAGATTAATCAGATCTGAGTTAATCCAGGGAAGATGACTGCCTTTAACTCTTATTGTTTTAAAGGAGCATGTGTACTGATCACATCAGTGACTTCACAATAAAAAAAGTTCCAAGCATCATCAACTGAAGGAATTAACTCACAAAATCATGAATAAAATAATCTAAGTTAATATTTTTATATTGCCTAATTGAAATATATTTTGGTGGAAGGCGGGAATTTAAATTTTCCAAACATGGAATACAGCAGAATGATCGCTTAAACAATCTGACATTACACCTAACTTAATTCTTTCTGGATTTGTAACCAATACCCAGTCCAACAGAGATGATAAATTATGACTAACTCTGGTAGGTTCATTAATTAACTGAATAAGATTAATACTACTAAACAAATATTTATCATTAGAGGAAGAACGATCCAACCAGTTACAATTAAAGTCACCCAAAATAATAAGTTCAGTATGCTTTCCTAAAGAATTAATAGTTGACAAAATACATTTTGTAGAATCAACAGGAGCAGATGGTGGTCTATAAACACAACCAACAGGTTTTTGTTATCATGAACAAAGATATTAACAAATAAACATTCAAAATTAACTGGGGATATTAACGGAGATACACAAATAGAATTCAAATGAACAGCGACATATATAGAAAACAAACAAAAAACAACAACAACAAAAAAAGTTCAATATCATCATCACTGATTTGATCACGTAACCATGTTTCAGAGATAGTAACAATATGGGGTTTGTAAAGAGAAACCCAGATGCTTAAAAGATCAGTTTTAGGAAGAAGACTTCTGATATTCATATGGACAATTTTCAAACCTTTGGATGAATCTATAATTCAAACACAAAATAAATTTATAAATAAAAATAAGTTATAGAATTGTTTAGGGTAACATATGGGTAAGAGCTACACATCACAATCAAAGACACACATTAAACATAAAAAAACGAAAAAACAAAATAGAAAATAATGACCAAAGAAAAAGTACCACAGGTTCAGTCTGAATAAAGAATAATGTTAACATAGAAAGGACCATTCAACTCAATAACGTAAACAAATACAAAATAAATTAAAGCTGCAAGCAGCGATGAACGGGCCCTCGCACCCAGGCTCACTGCTGACCGGTGGCTTTAGAAACACAGCAAACAACAGCAAACGTTGACAAATTCATGCTTTTAAAGTGGTAAATATAAATGAATGACATATTCCTTCTATATGTACCCAACTTCCTGCTGCCAGATGGTGGCACTATCACTATAACTGGACATTGGCATGTAGATGCCTTTAGGTCTGCACTTTCATCAGACATATGAAGTTTGGTGCAGATTGAACATGGTATGGTTGAGTTATTGAGTGATTTTGATGTTGCCAACAGGTGGCGCTATGATTGTAACTGTATATTGGCACATATATGTGTTCAGGTCAGGACTCTTATCAAACCTGTGAAGTTTGGTGCAGATCGAACATTGCATGTTTGAGTTAGTGTAAAGCAGGACTTTTCCTGCTGTCAACAGGTGGCGCTATAACTATAACCGCATATTGTCATGTAGATGTGTTCAGGCTAGGACTCTTAGCAAACGTGAAGTTTGGTGCAGATAGGACATTGTAGGTTAAGGTAGTTTAAAAGAAGCTATTTCCTGTTGCCAGGTGGCGCTATGATTATAATGGAATATTGCCCTTTAGATGTGTTCAGGCCAGGACTGTTATCGAACTTGAAGTTTGGGACAGATCGGACATTGTATGGCTGAGTTCTAACAGCTTGTATTCCCATGGCAAAACATCAAAGTTTGTCACGCCGCCAAGGACACGCCCTTCAACGAAAACTCTAGATCTTCGCAATTTAACATCACAAGGACCTTCAAATTAGACTGATTAGAAATTTGCTTAAATTATTCAAAATAACTGACTTCCTGGAGTGGTAAATATGTATGCCAATTTTCGTGCATGTACATGAAACGTAGCGGTCGGGGCACATGTACATGCTACGTTGCATGTACATGAAACGTAGCGGTCGGGGCCAATTTGCCACACCTATTTCTGAAACTTATATCAGACGCAAATTTTCACCAGTTCTGGGGTGTGTGCAAAGCTTCATGACTTTTTGAGCATGTTTAGGCCCTCAAAAATGCAACGAATCTTAGAGAAGAAGAAGAAGAAGAAGAAGAAACGGAGCAATTCCAATAGAGTCCTCACACCATCAGTGCTCGGGCCCTAATAACTATTACACAACAAAATATCATCACAATATAGAATTATAGAGGAGGAAAGAAAAAAAATCTAAATCTATTCTTACAATCCTCTAAACACACATAAAAAAATAATAATAAAAAATAAAATAATAATAATAATAATAACAATAATACTAATAATATATATATATATATATATATATATATATTAGTCATCAAATAATAATAATAACAATAATTAAAAAAACCTGCTACAAAACATGGTCTACTCACAATGCATAACGTCTCTGCCTTCACTCTTCTCCCGAATATTGACAAAACGAAGATTTGACAAAACGGCTTCTGTTTTCAGCCTCTTCCACTTTCTGACTGAGGTAAGCATTTTCTTTTTCAAGATCTTGGACACGCTTTGTCAAATTATTCAGAAACATTTTCGGAAAGTGAAGAGAGAGCCTTGAATTGTGCACAAACCAGTTTGTAGATTGTCAATTTTTGCGTCGAAAATGGACAATCATATCAGATTTAATCTGTTATAGAGACTTCGGCCTTGTCCATTATAACATGTAGACGGCGACAACAAAGAGAAATGAGCTCGGATCAAACACGAAAAACGGTGACAGTGAAAAGTCCATTCAACTTACTTAATTTACAGGCCCATTTATGCAGAATGAAGCCAAAAACCTGGTGTAGACTATTAAGTACTCAGACAATAGCGGCCATCTTGTTGTTAGTTCAGGCAAAATTAAAGCAAAATCTGCAAATTCTGCTTTTGGCCTGTGATGAGGATCTTTATTAGTTGAACACAATGTATGCTGTCTGTGAACGATTTCACAGGTATACATTCGATTTCATTTAAGTAATATTGTAGTAGAGCAGTGGTTCTCAAACTTTTTATACCAAATACCGCCTCAGAAAATATTTGGCTCTCCAAGTATCACTATAATGACAGCATTAAAATACAGTAGCAGTGTAGTAGGCCTAACAATTCAGATACAGCTCTGTACAATTCAAAAACAAGGCAGTTTTATTCTTATTGAGAATATTTATTGTTGTCAGCCAGAGGTTGAAAATTAACACTGCACAGTGCTTACAAACAGGTAAATAAAAAATGTAAATAATGGTTAAATTAAAATGTGTTTTGCCTAAATGTTAAATAAAACTGTACCGTACGACTTTAATAAAGATTAAATTTGTGTTTTAATGTTAATTTATATTTAATTTAGGGATTCCCCTGCATACCACTAGAGGGAGCATACCACTGAGTATCACTAGTAGTACTGGTAACACTACTGCAGTGGTTCTGAAAATGAGGTAAGCTAGATTGACTGTCATGTGAAAGTAAAGTTGTCACAAATCAGACCTCTGTGTCTTCATTACGATCGCCACCAGAGGGAACCGTCTCCTGAGTATTAGTTTCATTTCAGACTCCATTTCCCAGAATGCCGTACCTGGGGCTGATCACCGACCAGGTGTCAGGCATTACCTCAGACTACTTAAGCCATGCTAAGTCTTGTCTTGTCTTGCCATGCATGCATTTCTGAGCATTTTCCTCTGGACTGCTTCTCTGGTTGATTGAATGTTCTCTGCTGACCTCTTGGATTCTAGCTACTGTTTGGATTACCTCTGTGTACTGCTTTTTGCCTGCCTTGACCCCACACCTGTCTAACGATTACGGTACTGTCTTCCCTACGTTAACCCAGTCACTGTTGATGACCCATTGTCTGACCTGTCTAATATTTCAACAAAGCTGCAATTGGATCTCACTGCCTCAGACTCTTCGCTACAAAAGTGAAATGAATGAAGTGTTGATCTCGGCATTTCATTTATAGATTTGCTTTATTACACTGAATCAAATCCTTTTTTTTGAGCGCAGTCTGCAGCATTGAGCATTATAACTAATCATCTCCAAAATAATAGTACTTTTACTTTAGTAAAGTTTTTGGCTACTCTATCCACCTCTGGGTTAATATTAGATCTTGACACAATATATTTTATGGAGATCAACAATATACTGAGGTGTTACACCATGCAGAGCTTTATAAATTACACAGAACTGATTTGAAGGTTTTACTGTTAAAGTGCTATCTCAGACAAAAAGCACCATGGAGAAAATCAACAGCAGCACAGAGTATGAAAAGACAATGCAGAAAGCTGAGCGGATGTGGCAGAAGACGAAACTTGAAATTCACTATAGCACCTATAAAGACAGCCTTCATGCTTTCAATGTTGAATTAGGCGAAGCTAGACAAACATTCTTCTAAAACCTTATAAACAGCAACTTAAACAAAACACTCTTTTTGCTACCATTGAGAGACTGACAAATTCCCTGATGGAGGGAACGGAGACGTTGTGTCGAAGTGACGACACTAGGGGTCACTCTAGGGAGCCCGAACACCTCTGACAGCTTTGAGAAAAGGCCAATGAGAATTGGTGTGCAGTATTTGCATAGCCAGCTCTGCCCCGGACATCCGGGTATAAGAGGAGGGGGCTAAGCAACACTCATTGTTCTGATCTGAGGAGCCGAATGCCACTCGGTTACACCCAGAGGCAGTCCGAGGTTGTGGCAAGGGGGACACAATGTCTCCGTTCCCTCCATCAGGGAACGAGGGTTACCATACGTAACCAAGACGTTCCCCGTCTGTCGTTCACGTTCGACGTTGTGTACGGAGACCACACCCTGCCCGGAGGGAGGTCGTTGTGTGGAAAATACACCTGAGGGCTTGCACTAGGGGATCGCTACAAAGGGAAGATCCTGAGACAGGCTCCGCGTAAGGAGAGACTGCTGAACTCAGGATCCGAGACAAAATTGTCTTTGAGGGAAACACCGCATCTCTGGGAATATAGGTGGAAATACACACATGGGGCCGCATTAGGAGCCACTACATGTGGAGCACCAACCTAATATGAGAGTTCAAAAGAGGCAACCTATCCTCATATTAGATTACGATAGCTAGTTCCTCCGCCGAACATAGCTACGTTGCGGGTGCAACATGATGGAAGTGTCGTTCAGGGTTCACGCCAGGAAACTTACTGAACTGGGGAAGCGTCATCACCCGTAGGGAACAACGCTACGGCAAGCTTCTACACCGTGTCAGCTTCAGGAGTCGCCAGGCTTGCGTTCAGGACTCCCGAAAAGACTGGTTCTACACGCAGATTGTAGAACCTGGCAAATGTGTTTGCAGCTCTGCAAATGTCTATTAAAGAGGTCCCGTTCGCTAGCGCTACCGGCACACCCCTGGCCTGGTAGGCCAAATGAATCACATCCACAATCCAATGGGAAATTCTTTGTTTGGAGACAGCCTTCCCCTTCTGCTGTCCTCCAAAACAGACGAAGAGCTGACTCAACCATCTGAAGCTTTCAGTATGTTCCAAGTAAATGCTCAGGGCACGGACTGGGCATAACAAGGAGAGGTCAGGGTCGCCTTCCTGAGAAGGGATAGCTTGCAAAGTGACCACCTGGTCCCTGAAGAGAGTGGTGGGCACTTTGTGCACGTAATCGGGCCGGGGTCTCAGGGTAACGTGAGAGTTAGCCGGCCTGAATTCGAGGCACGAGTCACTGACGGAGAGGGCTTGGAGGTCTCCCACTCTTTTGATAGAGGTGAGCACAGTCAGGAGAGCAGTCTTTTGGGAGAGAGCACTGAGTTCGACTGACTGAAGAGGCTCAAAGGGATCTGACTGCAGGCCCCGGAGGACCACAGACAGATCCCAAGAGGGGACAAGGTGCGGTCTGACGGGGTTCAGCCTTCGTGCACCTTTAAGGAATTGTATAACCAAGTCATGCTTTCCAACCGATCTGCCTTCCACCAGGTCGTGGTTAGCGGCAATAGCGGCTACCTGAACCTTAAGTGTTGAACCAGAAAGGTGTCTATCCAGTCCTCCTTGGAGGAAGCCATCTGAGGTCGTACAGCCGCCTCGTAGAGGGAGCTCTTGACTGCAACTGAGTGTTTACCACTGCCAGTGGGAGATATCTTAAGTCCTCCTGGTCGCGTCCAGGGACCATACATGGAGGTTCCAGAGATCTGGGCGCAGGTGCCATATTGTGCCCTTCCCCTGTGAAAGGAGGTCCTTCCTCAGGGGAATGCGCCAGGGAGGAACGGGGAAGAGGAGCACCAGCTCCGAGAACCAAACCCTGTTGGGCCAGTAAGGGGCCACCAACAGGATCCACTCTCTGTCCTTCCTGACTTTGCACAGGATCTGTGCAATTAGGCTCATTGGTGGAAACGCATACTTGAGAAGGCCCTGGGGCCAGCTGTGTGCCAGTGCATCTGTATCGAGGGGCGCCTCGGACAGACCGTACCACAACTGGCAGTGAGTGGTTTCTATCAAGGCAACAGGTCGATCTGAGCCTGACCGAAAAGACTCCAAATCAACTGAACCGTCTGAGGGTGAAGTCTCCACTCGCCCCGGAGCGAAGTCTGTCCGGAGAGCGCATCCGCTAACTGATTAAGTTCACCCGGTATGTGGGTGGCTCGTAGAGTCTTGACATTGTTTCAACACCAAAGGAGGAGATGGCGGGCTAGCTGTGACATGCAAAATGAGCGTACACCACCCTGGTGATTGATGTAGGCTACAGTCACAGTGCTGTCTGACCGGACCAGCACGTGTTTGCCCTGAACCAAAGGTTGGAACCTCTTCAGGGCCAAAAACACTGTCAACAGCTCGAGGCAATTGATATGCCAATGTAGCCGAGGGCCCGTCCAGACCCCTGCGGCTGCTTGCCCATTGCATACAGCGCCCCAGCCATCTGGACACTTGTTCTAGGGGGACTCCTGCCCGTAGAAATGAAATGTCTTTGAAGGGCCGAAAGTTTTTAGACATATGGGTGTGACGTGCACCCGGTATGAACCTTGGCGCCATGCCCATCTCGGGACTCGGGTATGCAGCCAGTGCTGTAACGGTTTCATGTGCATTAGGCCCAGCGGCATTACAGCGGCTGAGGATGCCATGTGACCCAGGAGCCTCTGAAATTGTTTGAGGGGGACCGTCGGGCTGCGTGAGAGCTTCTGGATGCAGCTCAGCACTGACTGTGCACGCTCCGGGGAGAGCCGTGCGTATATAGCGACCGAGTCCAGTTGTACACAGAGAAAAGAGATGCTCCGTACCGGGGCGAGCTTGCTCTTTTCCCAGTTGACCCGAAACCCCAGATGGGCCAGATGGTTGAGGACCATGTCCCTGTGTTTGCATACCAACTCCTGAGAGTGTGCTATGACCAGCCAGTCGTCGAGGTAATTGAGAATGTGTATGCCCAACTCCCGGAGAGGGGCAAGGGCTGCTTTTGCGACTTTCGTAAAGACGCGGGGAGACAGGGAGAGCCCAAAGGAAAGGACTTTGTACTGAAATGCTCGACCTTCGAAGGCAAACCGTAGGAATGGCCTGTGCTTTGGAAGAATCAAGACATGAAAGTACACGTCTTTCAGGTCTATCGCCACAAATCAATCCTGGAACCTGATGCATGTGATAATGTGCTTGAGGGTTAGCATTCTGAAGGGGAGCTTGTGAAGGGCCCGATTCAGAATCCTCAGGTCCAGGATTGGCCTTAAACCGCCACCTTTCTTGGGTACAATGAAGTAGGGGCTGTAAAACCCTTTCCTCATGTCGGCTGAGGGGACCGGCTCTATTTACGCCTGAAGAACAGCAGCACTCTCGTTCCGATCCGTGGTAGAGAGGACACCACTGAACTTGGGCGGGTTCCATGTGAATTGGATAGCATAGCCGAGTCGGATGGTTCTGAGAAGCCAGCGAGAGAGGTTGGGTAACTCGAGCCAAGCTGTAAGATTCTCTGCTAACGGTCTCAGGGGAACCACCGACGTACCTTGGGTGGGCACGGTGTGACTGAGTTGTGAGGAAAGCCCTTCGTTCGGGGGAGCGCTGTCCCAGAGGACAAAAGGTGCTTTGATCGCCATAACCAACATACAAGGATCCATCAGAGGATTGCCTGAGCTCAGGGGACCGACCGAAGGATGCGCTAGATTTGTCAAAGCATGCAGAAGTGCTGGAGTTGTGGTTGAGCATACTTTGGTGTGTTTCAGCAAGCAGGACATCCCCCTTCAGCATGCTCACGACCCAAACACTGAAGACAGCTCGTGCCGATCACTTTGGGAGAGATAGAAGCCGCAACCAGAAGGACACAGAAGGAAAGGCATTGTAAACACACAAACCAACTGCGTCTGACTCTTTTAGAGAAATTTGCTCTTTTAGTTTTAATCAGAGGAAATCTGGTCTTCAAGATTCGCCGTCGAAGCACCCAGGGGACTCTCACTGCTGCCGCGTCCGAGAAGGAAGAGACCTCTGCCCGTGCCGTAGATCCAACGATGAAGAGGTGAGTAACACTGCTTCTCAACAAAGAGATGCTGCATTCGGCTCCGAAGAAATAGAACAATGAGTGTTGCTTAGCCCCCTCCTCTTATACCCGGATGTCCGGGGCGGAGCTGGCTATGCAAATACTGCACACCAATTCTCATTGGCCTTTTCTCAAAGCTGTCAGAGGTGTTCGGGCTCCCTAGAGCGACCCCTAGTGTCATCACTTCGACACAACGTCGAACGTGAACAACAGACGGGGAACACCTCACTTCTTTCTGGGACTTTTCCAAACTCCCTGTAACCTGCAGTTGTTAAGCCCCTTCTGAAAAAGAGCAATCTTGATAACACAATATTGAACAATTATAGACCAATATCAAATCTTGCTTCATAGGCAAGATTATTGAAAAGATAGCTGATCAGCTGAACTACTACATTTACTTAAATGGTTACCTAGACAATTTTCAATCTGGGGCTGTATGTATAAAACCACTCAGAGTAAAAATTTAGTCTTAAGTGTGTCAAAATTCTAAGAATGACATTTTACTCTTATTCCTAGACTTAAAAATAAGAGGGATTCATAAAGGTTCCTAACTGTCAAGACTTGGTCTCAGCTCCTAAATTATTTAAGAAAGCTGGAGAGGTCTCCTAACCTAGTTAGGAGTAACAAGATGGCAGCAAAGAGGGAGGGACAAACACTTTACAATTAAGATATTATGTATTAGAGTTATATGATGATACTGTATGATAGCTGATAAAATGCTACAAACTTTTTTTTTTTTTAAAGAAATGTAATAACTTCTTCCACTCTACAAATCAATTCTCTAACTGCAATAACTGCAACTACAATAGTGTCCAAAGGTAATGTAATGTAAAGGGTTTTTATGACCTCAAAATTCACTTAAACCATCAAAACATGAGGAAAAAAAAGACTTACCAGTATTGCCAACTGCTTTCAACTGAAAGTAGCTAATGTTGCTAGATGACATCATAATGGTCTAAATAAAAATATAGATCAGTGGGAGAGGCTCTGAATCTATGATTTTTCTATGAAAAAGAAGAAAATATCACTAAATTCACAACACTGTCACGTTGAGTATGACAAAAGCAGTTATTAATATTTTTTATCCTGTCTTGTTTGTACACGTTTATAATTTTATAATTTATAAAAAAAAAAAAACATTTTTATAATTAAGTTTGAAGATGTCAAATTTCCCACTACTATAGGCACTATTTAGCCACTACTATACATACACTACTGAATGGCAGTTCATTGGGGGGGCAGCCATGGCCTAATGGTTAGGGAGTTGGACTTGTGACTGAAAGGTTGCAGGTTCGAGTCCCAGGTCCGGCAGGGATTGTCGGTGGGGTGAGTGATTAATCAGCGCTCTCTCCACCCTCAATACCATGACTGAGGTGAGACCCTTGAGCATGGCACCGAACCCCCAAACTGCTCCCCGGGCGCCGCAGCGATAACAATATGGCTGCCCACTGCTCCGGGTGTATGTTCACGGTGTGTGTGCGCGTGCGTGCGTGCGCGTGCACTTGGATGGGTTAAATGCAGAGCACAAATTCCGAGTATGGGTCAACATACTTGGCCACACGTCACGTCACTTTCACTTTTCACTTTCATTTACTTTCCAACTGACCGTCAAACCATGCAAGCCACCAAAATCAAGCAACTGTTATGAGGATTGTAGGCTTTCCTGGAGTTGGAGCTGTTTATGGAACTCAAGTTCACATCATTGCTCCAACTGTAAACAAGTAGACATACCAATAGAAAAGGATTTCAAAGCATCAATACTGGGTCGGGCTTTCTGGGATGGTCCTTAAATGGTTCAGGTCATACTTAGAAGGGAGAGGCTATTATGTGAGTATAGTCTAAGTATAGTCTATGTAAGTCTAAGTGGACATCTATGACATGTGAGACAGTGTGCATAAATAGGGTTTCGCACGTTCGTTGAGAGAATTAACATTTTCTAAATAAAACACAAGATAACACACAAATCTATTACAATCAGGTCTTGTAATATAAACTCATCATAACTCGACATTGAGCAACACACTTGACGGCAAACATAACTCAACAGAGTCCCAACATGCTCATCGAGAGATAAAGCAAATATTTGTGTGCTTTGAACAATTATAAATGGTAATTCTCAGACCACAACAAACGTTCAACTTACCCACAGCAATGCTTTGTTATGCAATAATTTAACATTAACACATTTTCACTCCATTACATGCACCCCTCTAAAATTATGCTAAACTGGGGAAGTGCCTGTACAGTAGCTTAACAACAAAAGAACCAGAGAAAGGTAACGAAAGCAAAACAAGAACATAGTTGTGTGAATGTCCTTGAAACAATTCAGTTTGAATGTCAATTACAAAATTCCTAAATAGGAAGTGTGCAAGTATTGACTGGTACCAATATCCACACTAAACACAGACTGAAGAGATGCTCTAAACACCTCTCTTTATGTACACAATTCAAGGATTGAGAAGTCAGAAATATCTCAGATCAAAATGACAAAAAAAATCTAACTTGTAACCATACATATTTACCAATGAAAAAGGTTTTTCACCACATCAAAAAGAGAAATTACTGAAGGTGACGAATCATGCACAAACTGATTATTCATCCCACAGATCAATCTTTGTGGAGGTTTAATAGTCCTACCAGCCCTAGTTCTAACTGTGTCTGTTTGAGTGTATTCTGGTTCAAATTACAGTGTCAACTGTATCCGGAACAGGGTTATTGCCTACCTGTGAAGGTGGAAAAACTGGCACAGTCAAAGAGTGTTGTGAGGAACTCCTGTTCAGTGGATACTGAGCTGTTTCAGGTATCAGAGTCTGCTTTTGAATTGGAATTCTGAACATCCAAAGAACACTGAACTCCAGACAAAGCACTTGAGTTATTGCCATTTTGAGATCTGAGGTCAAATCAGTTGAATGAGATGGTAAATCGACTTCATCTTTGTACAGAAAGTGAACAGGGAGTAACAGATTTCTGTGCACAATCTTTTCTCAAGGTCTCATGAACAACTTTCCATGCCTGTCCAAAAAAGCCTTTGTCTGGCCAACAAGTTTTCTGGAGCGACCTTGATGACCAGCCGCATCATGCAGACCATGAAGCACTTGTTGTTTCAGAGTATTTGGATTCCACGCCCATCATCTGTTCTACACTGCCAGAACAACATGTGTCCAATACTGCAGCTACACCCTGTGAATTCAAAGCACCTGTGGTTGTCTGACATTGACCACTAACTCCAGCTGCATCAGAAGGATCATCAGCAGGACCTAATGCTTGACAGTTCATGGTAAGTTGGAAAGAATCTTGGACAGTTTGATCTACAACTCCATTAACCTTATTGAGCAAAGAGTGGTAAGGTACTGTTACAAGTCGATGGCTTACACTTGATTGGACGAAAGGCTCCCTGCTCAGCACATCAACAACAATGTTCTTAGAGCTGGGTACGTATTTTAGGTCAAAGCTGAAGGAGGTTAATTTAGCAACCCAGCGTTGCTCGCAGGCATCAAGTCGTGGCTTGGTGAGTATGTAGGTGAGGGGATTATTGTCTGTCCAAGCTGTAAAATGACAGCCCTTCAACCAATAATGGAAATTGTTGCATATCGCCCACTTGACCACAGGGAATTCTAGACTGTGAGCCAGGTAATTCATCTGGGAATGAGACAATGTCTTGCTAGCAAATGCCATGGGAATAGCTATAGTACCACCCTCGGAATCTGAGAAACAACAGCTCCCAAGCCGTCAAATGAGGCATCTGTAGATAATATGAATTCACTCAATTTTCTTACAATTTTCTCAAGAAATGGCACTTTTTAGGAGAAAGCTTGAGATTGTGGGCCTTGATTCTTGAGAACACCATCTCCAGCCTTTCAAGAGCAACCTGCTTTGCTGTGTGGTGTCCCTGGATGTGTTCACAGCTCAGCAGAACAGTGTGGCCTTTAAAGTTTATCATCAATAAAACTGTCCACGATACCCAGAAATCTGTGGCCCCCGTCAACTTGTCCAAATATCAGTGGCCACTGAGCAGTGTCATCATTGATATGTTGCTCTGAATAATTTTTACCTTTTTGTTTGGTTGAAAATGGACTATTTCCATATTATTTTCATTATTTTATTTTCATACTATTTAAAGGATTAGTTCACTTTCAGAACAAACATTTTCAGATAATGTACTCACCTCCTTGTCATCCAAGATATTCATGTTTTTCTTTCTTCAGTCATAAAGAAAATATGTTTTTTGAGGAAAACATTTCAGGATTTCTCTCCATATAATGAACTTCTATGGTGCCCCCAAGTTTAAACTTCCAAAATGCAGTTTAAATTCAGATTCAAAGGGCTCTAAACAATCCAAGCCGATGAAAAAGGGTCTTATCTTACGAACTGATCATTATTTTCAAAACAAATTGACAATTTATATGAATATCATTTCTATATTAAATCATCCTACATCGCTGCAGAAATACCAATCTACTGTTTACAAAGTGAACATACAAAGAAGATCAAACACCCTTTACAAAAAAAGGTAAAACAGTTTTGTAGGATGATTTAAAAGTTGAAGACGAAAACAAGATGGGAGTTTTATGACATACCCTAACTTTATTAACCCAGATCACACAGACTATGCATCATGGAGACGAGACAAGACGAGCATTTGAGGTTAAAAATAAATCATTTGTAATTTTTTTTAGAAAATGACAGGTCGTTTCGCTAGATAAGACCCTTCTTCCTCAGCTGGGATCGTTTAGAGCCCTTTGAAGCTGGATTTAAACTGCATTTTGGAAGTTAAAACTTGGGGGCACCATACATATCCATTATATGAAGAGAAATCCTGAAATGTTTTCCTCAAAAAGCATAATTTCTTTATGACTGAAGAAAGAAAGACATGAACATCTTGGATGACAAGGGGGTAAGTACATTATCTGTAAATTTTCATTCTGAACGCTAAAAAATAAAGATTATTATTATTATTGAATTATTAAATTGGCTAGCTGTAGTTTTCTTATTAAAATCACTCAAATACATGTCAATGTCATTAAAATCTGTACCAGTCAGCAAGAACACAGCCTCACTGTGCTGTAATATGTCAATGATGTTTTAGGATGAAAATGTGAGTGAAGTATCCAATATATGATAAGTATTAAAACATTTGGCTTAATGCCGAATGAGAGAGGGCTTTTTCACTTTCATTTGTTTTGGCTTGACATTTATATAGCCTGAATACTGTTAACGTTAGATAATTTGAGTGGTGAGGGGAGAAATATAGCCTATAGCTGTTAGTGTTAAAAATCTAAAAGCAAAATGCGATGTTTATGTGACTTATCTTTTTTTTTTTTTTTTAAGAAAAAAGACTGACATTTTTAGCATTATTTTGACCTTTTCAGTACCGCCTAATTTGCGCTTTCTATTATGCATTTTTAAATTGACTATCTGATCACACCACGCACCACAAATCGCATATCTTCAACAAGATATGTGTACTGTACCATGTCTGCCTGCAGTTAAAAAGTTCCCAAAAATAAACACATTTGTTTTGCATATTTATTACAACGGCGTTTTAGTGCCATGTAAAAAAAAAAAAAAAAAAATCTAAGATTCCGAGATTAAAGTCGAAACTCCGAGATTAAAGTCGAAACTCCGAGATTAAAGTCGAAATGTCCCGAGATTAAAGTCGAAATATTCCGAGAATAAAGTCGAAATGTTCCGAGATTAAAGTCGAAATGTTCCGAGAATAAAGTCGAAATGTTCCGAGAATAAAGTCGAAATGTTCCGAGATTAAAGTCGAAATGTTCCGAGAATAAAGTCGAAATGTTCCGAGAATAAAGTCGAAATGTTCCGAAATACTTCCGTGCGGAAACAAAGGCCGTTGTGACCTGCTTGATTTATTAGCCTAATGTTTATTTGATGTCTGTTTTTAAAAGCATGGAAGAAAATTTGTGCTGTTCTGTTTATGCATTTAGAAACGGAACATAACAAAACATAACGTTTAGATATTGTTTCAGCTATTAAAACAGTTCCGTTTTGTATGTATGGCATTTTGTTTCTGTTTTAAGTTACCGCAGTAAAGATAGTTTGCGGTTTGATGGGATATTCAGATTTCGTTTGTCTATAATTACACAGTGCGCTGTCATAGACATGAAAATAAAACTGAATGCCATTCTCCATGATTTATGAATTCAGGTGACGGCATCCTCCTGGCCGAAATAATGTTTTAATCATTGATACTTTTAATTGTATAATGCCTATCGCTCAGAAAGTTGGACACTTAGAAGATTGAAACTGTCATTTTCATCAGCTTGATTTGTGAATTTTTTTGCAGCAAAGCTCTTGTCCGTAAACCCCTTGGTAAGTCCGCCAGGAAGGAATGTGAAAGACAGGTGTTCTATATCAATAAACACGCATGATTCTCGAATACAAAAACCTTGTTTTTAGGTCAAACCTGAATTGTGAAAAGTTTTTATCGCTTGTCTTTGCACTGCTCCCATTTTCTTGTATCATAATGTTTGCCATTCCAGTGAATAACGGTTTCCAAGCCATTGATGTATCATATCCAGCTCTGATAGACTTATAGACTATTGTGACTATCGCGATTTGTATTTTGATTGTGAACTTCCACAGTTTGATTGTTAGGCTTTCCTTAAGTCCTTGGGTTCTATTTTCTGATAAAGGTTTTAAAGTGTAATTTTGTCCGTAAACCCTTTCCTGTGTCACTAACATCACTATTTTGATCTGTAAAAACTTAACTCACAGTTAAATGTTTAAGATAGCGGAATTTTCGTATTTATTTGATTCCACAGTGTTTGCTGATTTGTATTTGTTAAAATGATATACGTTATTTCAAATTATATTAGTCTACATCAAGGTGTATTCCTTGTAAATAACAAATGTGTCGGAGGGTAAGGGGATATTTGAATTATTTATGAATAAACTAGTGTATTCTGAATCAGTATCGCAAATATCCTGACTAGAAATCTCTACTTTGAAATGCATCTTTACAGATTAGCTACATTATGAAAGTGTTTTTGGTTTTGATTTGTTTTTATTCGTTAAGTAATAATTTAAAGCTCTCCATATATGTTTTTATCATGCCTGTAAGGCATGTATTGTTTTGATGGATAATTTTAAATTGTTTCCACTGGAAAAAAGTGCAAGTGATGGCGCTGGCGCCTGCATGCCTTTAGCTTCCACTCTCCGCACAAACGAATGGATATGCGCCAAGAACACGATATTTAACGTTTAAACCAACATTTTTTGTTGTTTTATACTTTAACTGTTTTATATCTATAGACTTTATTTTAGTCATTAGTCATTAGTTCGTGATGATTTGAGAAGGCAAAATGATCAAACAAAGAGTCTTCTGCTGGCAGCTGTTCGTTACTTAAAAAAAATGTAATTATATTTGACAAATAAAAAATCCTCCCAACAACATTCCAACTTAACTTAATAAAAACAGAAACGAAATCACTTTGCCATACATACACAACGGAATAGTTTTAATAGCTGAAACAATATCTAAACATTATGTTTTGTTATGTTCTGTCTCTAAATGCATACAGAACAGCACAAATTATCTTCCGTGCTTTTAAAAACAGACATCAAATAAACATTAGGCTAATAAATCAAAGGTCACCGTCACAACGGCCTTTGTTTCCGCACGGAAGTATTTTGGAACATTTCGACTTTATTCTCGGAATATTTCGACTTTATTCTCTGAACATTTCGACTTTAATCTCGAAACATTTCGACTTTATTCTCGGAATATTTCGACTTTATTCTCGGAGTTTCGACTTTAATCTCGGAGTTTCGACTTTAATCTCGGAATCTTAGAATTTTTTTTTTTTTTTTTTTTTTACATGGCACTAAAACGCTGTCGTAATTTATGTACAATTCTTCTAAAAAGAAGTTTAATCTCATACAAAAAAATGTCATCTGTCTGAGTAAACAAGTATGTACCATTACAAGATTGTGACTGCACAAGTAGCCTAGTGTAGTAATTTAGGAGGTGAAAATCCAGTGAAATTACATACTGTACATACAAATGGCAAGAAATTTTAAAGTTTAACTCCTGAACTGTAAGGTTCCACTCACTGGCCCAAAATGCGGTGTCCAGCGGCCTGGGTGAAGGCGTCTTGCGTGTATGTCTTTTCTGACGCTTCTGTAAAAAATCACTTGATTTATTAAAACTTTGTTATTTAATTTTAAGGCTGACTCCTTCCTCGTTTGAATCTGACTCCAATTTCAAGTGTTTAGACGCGAATTGCGGGTATAGTTTGAAAAGCTGATCGTGTTATTGGTTGTGCTATAATTTGGGTATTTGATTCTTTCCGACTTACCGTACTTTCAATTATCCGTTCATTGGGGACCTAATGTCTCATTTATGTCTAACGTCGGCCTGCGCAGAGCATACGGGCACAAACTCGCCAGCCTGATCCTAGTCAGAGGTTGTAGGTGACTAATACCTTTTGTCAGCCGCCTACTGCTTGCTTTATTACAAAAGTGTAGTTTACATAGTCTCTCCCCTTACAACGTGCTAATATCAGCGGTGGGCAAATCAGGGGGTCTCAGAAGAAGTGCCTACTGCTCCCTCGTTCTCGAGCCTGCTGCCTGCCCACCCTGGCCGTACATTTGCGGTAACAAAAGCCTCCTCTCAATATAATAATCATAATGATTTCAAGTGAGTCTGAAATAAATCAAAAAATGTTTATTTTGCCAGGCATAAAAACTTTCAATCAACAGGGTAAATTCACTCAATTAATAAAAGAAACATATACACTAACATTTAGTTACACAACTGATCAGCAGAAAACATAATAAAATAGTGTTACATAGAGTCAGCATACCTGGCAAATAGAGAGACACACGACAACCGTGTGGGAAGTTCTGCTTACAGATGCTTCCCTGAATGTTTCGCCAATCCTCTTTAAATACCCAAATTCAAACAAAGCTATCATAAATTTGGCATAACAAAAGCTTCACTGGGCTTTTGCCGGCACAGGAGACGATCTGGGGGTCATCTCCCTCCTAGGGTCGTAGAAGCAACACCTGGCAGAGACCTTATCAGGGACACATCCCACACCAGTGGAGCAGAGTCTTCTTCAGATTTGAGATCTTTATCTTTGGTCTGTTCCACCGATGTGAGACTGAGATAATATTTCCAACCGCAATGAGACCATAAAAATGATACCAAACGTGAAAAGATTATAGCCATAAATACTGAAAATAAAGTAAATACATTATACCAGCATCTCCCGACATTTCTAAGTCGCCTTTTGATGCCCTAGCTCTGTCCTGGAGAGAAGGAGGGGGCCTAAGGATGGGTGAAGGGACAGAGGTGCAAATGGTCTGTCTTCCAGATCTTCTCGTCAGATTAAAAAGTTTTATTGTTTTGTGGCACAGTATGTGTGCTGCGAGAGTTCCTGTGTCTTTGGTTTCCTGGGGGGGAAAAGGCAACCTTACAGAACCTTTATGAAACATCAGTCAATGATATCTGTAATGAGGTCCAGGTTCAAAGGGTTACTACACCCCAAAATAAAAATAATTTTGTCATTAATCACTTACCCAATGTTGTTCCAAACTTGTAAAAGCTTTGTTCGTCTTCTGAACACTATTTAAGATATATTGGAAGAAAAACTGTTATAGCTGTCATAAGGGATGCTACTTTAATGCCTTAAATACCTGCATTCATATTTCAACCCCAGCGGCATGACAGTACTGGCCCTCTATCTCCCAATAATAGACAATCTGTAGCAAGAACTTAATACAAATGGTACACATCATGTAGCAAAAATAAATTTAGTTTGTCTGTCAGATTCAAACTCATGTCACTTGCATCAAAGGATAGGCCTAAGCATGATCAAAAATCTGTACTTACTCATGTAAAAAAAAAAAAAAAAGTTATTTTGTTAATTTTGTTAAATCTTTATTCTCTTAGTAACAGTAACACAGGATATTAACACTTACAAAATTAATCTGAATTGTTTTTATGGTCTCATTACACTGCAAAAAAAAATGCTTTTCTTACTTATATTTTCCAGCTAAAATATCTAAAAAACTTATATCAAGAAGGATTTTCTAGACAAGTAAAAAATTATTGTATTGTTTTCAGACAAAATATGTTAAAATTGAGTGAGTTTTTGCTTTTTTTCTGAAAACAAGACAATCATTTTTATCCTTCTTGATTTAAGAATTTTAAGATATTTTGGCTGGAAACAAGAGAAAACATTGCAGTAAGAAAAGCATTTTTTTGCAGTGTAGTTTTTCTGTCTGTTATGTAGTAAATTGTGCATAAGACAAGGGGAGCATGGTAAAAATACTGTATGTTGGTTTTATGGTCATAGTTCTTACCACATTCAGCTACATTTTAGATCGTGATTTTAGATGATCCACAATCTATAGTGAAGCATGATAAAAAATAAGGCTGGAGAGTATTACTTTTTAAATTGTTTTTCTGTGATCAAACTGTCATCATAAACACATGATAATACTATTAATAGTGGAATCATGAATATTTTATTAGCCTTCATAAACTTCAATAGACTACAGCTGGCAGTTATTCATGTTCTCTGTCACTTCAGTTCAGTACTTTACAAGACTGCCCCCTACTGATCATGTCTTTCCTGTGTTACAGCATTCCCTTTGAACCTGCATAATATGCCATAGTCACATGGCCAGATCTGTAACTCCGTTTGGATTCGTCTGCAAGAACTAAGTCATATGCACCTAGGATGCCTTGAGGGGGAGTAAATAATGGGCTAATTTTTAATAACAGTGGAAGAAATGTTCAGACCTTTACTGATGAGTAAATCTAGAGTGTGTCCACAATTGCGTGTGGGTTTCACATAATCAGACCATCAGACTGATTTGAATGTAAACACAAGTAAAAATGTAGTCTTTTTATGCATCTTGTGAAAATTAATTTTTATATTCAAATAATGATTAGGAAATCCTTGTATAAATTTCAGTAGCGATCAAATGTTAATACAATTAACATTTCATATTACAAACAATTTTTTTTAATGTTCTAATTGAACATAAAATATACTTTCAGTAAGAGTAACATCATGAGGTTTTCTGCAATACTGTGAAACTAAAAGTATGCATGTGTTTAGCATACTTTTTAGAAATATATAAACATGCAATTAAATATGTTTTAATGCACTTCAAATAAGCATGTTGGGAATACAAGTGTTTTATACACATACTACTTTCAAGTATATTTTTAAGACAATTAATACAATGCCTTTTTATGTGACCTCACTGTCAAAATAAGTCTTTATCTGCCAGTTAAGCAAATAATTCTATTTATATAAAAATGCAGCTCTTCCTCATATCTTAAAGTTGTGTTTCTTAACCTTATAAGTAACTCATTTTAAGTTAAATGCGAATGGATTATTGCAATAAAACAAAGTAACTTGAACAAGTTCAGATTTATTTCACATCCAAGTAAACCTCCCAGTAAAGTAAAAAAAAAAAAAAAATGTCCACAAAAAAGCATAACTGTGTTTTGATTTTATAGTGGGAAAAGTTTACCAGCCTAAACACTTCAAACATTCTGCCAGTCGCAACCTGCCAAGAAAAACAGCTTTAGTAATGTGTCTAAAAAAAATCATGTCTAACATAAAAAAATAATAATGATAACAATAAAATTTATGTGGAACTCAGAAAGAAGGAAAAAAAAAAACAACGGAAACTGAGAAATAGTATAACACAATCAACATAATCAAGCAAAACCAAAAGTTGGGGACTGGAGAATTCCTGATGCCATTTTCTCAAGTTCAAGTTCAAGTTCAAGTTGAGCTTTATTGTCATTCCGCTACATGTGTGGACATACAGTGGAACGAAATGTCGTGTCTCGCAGGACCACAGTGCTACATAAATAAACAAATATAAACATACAACACTAGACATAGGAACAATTTTTAAACCTATACATAGCTAACCTACTGAAAGCGGTAATCTAACTACACATATACTATAAATAATTGACTATATACACAAAACATAAGACAGACTACATAAGTACTTTACATAATAACTGTGCATGGTATTGTGCAAAAGAGGTATTTAGGGTTAGGAACCAAATAGTGCAATTTTATTTGTGGTGCAAGTAAACATTCAGGTCCTTATAACATGAATTGTTAATAAGGAAGTGTCTGGTGCATGTAGAAAGAAAAGAGTGTTTCTACAGGTGGTTTGTTCAGTCCGTCCACATGTGTGTAGCACACTCTGAGTTGCAGTGTTTTGAGTTTTTCAACAGTCTACTTTGTGGATAAGAGGGGGTGAGGTGGTTGGAATTGAGGGCTCTCACAGCCTGGGGGAAGAAGCTGTTGAGTAGCCTAACAGAGCGGGCTCTGATGCTCCTGTACCGTCTTCCTGATGGCAGGAGCTGGAAGAGACTGTGAGAGGGATGGGTGGGGTCCTTCACGATACTGGCGGCTTTACCGGAGCATCGTTCAAGGAAAATGTCCAGAATGGAGGGGAGAGGGGCACCAATGATCTTTGCAGCTGTGTTTACTGTCCGTTGGAGGGTCTTGCGGTCACCAGCACTGCAGTTCCCATACCAGACAGTGATGCAGCTGGTCAGTATGCTCTCAATGGTGCCCCTATAGAAGTTTCTCTCTGAAGTTTAGGTATGATTCATGGATCACAGGTGTTTGCCTTAGGGAAGATCCTCATTCAGTAGTCCTCAGGGTGTAGAAACTTGATTGGGGAAACCCAGAGGTGGTATTTTGTCTGTTCCAGAGGTGAAATCAGGGTTTGCTGGAGAGTCAGAGACCTGCTCCTCTCGAATTAAAAAAGAAAAATATTGATCGGACAATAGAAATAATTGCGATAAAATCACTAACCTAAAATTTAAGACTACTCAGAAAGAACAAATTTCAATTTCAAAATCAAGAAAACTACATTAGAAAAATTTACTTAGAGTGCATTTATTTACATTTATTTAATAGTAAGTACATTTCAAATCAATTAATATATTTGCTAACACATCACTCAGGACCTACTAATATAAAAAATATAATTACATTTTAGGCTTAATAATAAGAAATGTGCACTGTTCACAAGTAGTACTCTAAATAAAGTTTGTTTTCATGTCACTGTTGATGAGGATTGTATGATCTTTAAAAAATATTGGTGTTTAAATGCTAAATATTTCAAGTGTTCCTGAAGTATACTTGCTATAGTTCTACTGTAGCACAATCAAATACACTAAAGTATATCTTTAGTAGGACTTCAGCACTACTTCTGCACAATTAAATTGCATTTAGCAAAAAATGTGTAATTCAACAGACTTTAAGTATACCAGTTTAGTATACTGAAAATATAAGTGCAAGGTATTTTTATAAGTACATAAATATGTACATGTATTTTTTTAGTATTCTTAGCATGAAATAAATGTATTTCAAGTACATTTGAGTATATATTTATTTTTCACTAGGGCAGCCTGTTATAGAGCTAATAAACAACAAATAAATATGTTATTAAAAAACAAAACAAAAAGGCAACCGGTATTGGAATCAGCCAAATTTGCTTATTAAAAACAATAATTAGCCATGGAAAAGCATAACTGTGCATCCCTAAATGGAAAATACTATTTTTAAAAATAACACAAGGATGACATTATCATTATAATATATTGTTAAAATACATATCCCCATGTTCTAAGCGCCAATCCCTCCAAAACTTCATCTGGTTTTCCACTCTCTGCCTATTGCTGCTGAGGTGACTGAAATTAACCCTGAAGAGTTTTAAAATGTCGTCCATCTCACATGGCTTCAAACCACTGATAAACAGTGGGTTTAGCATTTTTGGATGTGCCCTTATTGCATCAGCTAGTCCCTAGGGTCTTCAACCCCTCAGCAGAATTGGGGTACTCGGACACGAGTCCGGTCTTGAGTACAATTTTTAGGGGACTTGGACTTGTCACAAAATCAGATGCATTTTTACCCAAACTTGATTTGGACTCGAGCCTTTCCAAGTCCAGGGACAATTGACGGAAATGGTTCCCTGAGATGAGGGATAGAGACATACCACTGAAGCCTTATTGAATCACGCCAGTGAAAGTGTCAAATAGCGCTCTAATGTGTTTTTGTAGTCCATTCACATGTCCACTCATTGTGCTGTCTCCATCATAGCCCTGCCCTCTCATTTTTTTAATTTCCAGACCATACTTATTTAACTGAGAGAGCACGGCTTCTGAAAAAGATACACCAAGAGGACAGAAACACAAGTACTCCTAAATATGTACTCTATTGTCATGGTTGATGTAGAAAATGCAGATGATCAGTTGTTCTGTCCAACTCATTTCCATCTTTTCTTCTGCAAAGACTGTGACAACACTGTTAAGTAAGTCAAAGCCCAGGTTAAACAAACAAACAAACAAAAAAACAAAGTAAAATAAATAAATAAATACAATTTGAGAGTTTTGTTGGAGTGCTTTTGCTCACTACAGTGATTGCACAAGCAGAAACTGGTGAGTAGCAACTGTAGTGGAACTGGTCAAATTTGGTCTGAAATGTTGGTTAAATTCATTCACAAAAGTCATTGTATTATTAAAAAAATAAAATGACTGTATGAAGTATATAAATGCAATATTACACTATTAGCAATATTACTACATTTTTTCCCCCGCTCTGTTTGTAAACAGCCTCCATTTAGCTGTACATTCAATACAATTGACTCTTCTTTATTTTCTTCTTAATCTGTATTTTTTTCAAAAGTATACTTGAGTTCTTTTTTTTATATTTCTTACATTATTCCTTCACCACTGCACATATCAAAAGTGGTTTGTTGGTTCTTGAGAACAGTGGAGTTCAGAGTCCTTTTATTTGACTCCAGCATTATGGACATGGCTACAGTCAATGACAAAAAATGCTTGTATCTTTCAGGGGACAATTATTTTGTGCTACTGCCATAGTTCTGTGGCCTTCCACCTGTCAAATTCACGTAAACCCTGGGGTTGGCAGATTCATCTGGCATCTTTCCTATCAGTGCATTTAGTTTTTGCAATATCTCATCCCTTTGCCTTACAGATACATAAACAAGTGTTTTGGAATGCAAGTCAAGAACATCAAGAGGCATCTAAGTACTCTTGAGATGATCATATGTGATCCACATTTTTTTTAATCTTTTTATTTCATAAAATGATACTTTTTTCAGAATTCTTTGATAAAGTGAAGTGGGATAGAGAGAGGGGGACTGGGAAAGGTCCACAAACCAGGATTCGAACTCGGGATGCCTGAAGCACAATGGTGCTATCTACCTTATTTTTCCTGTAAGTGTGGGCGCAGCAATTTGTAAATTTAATGTGTCTGGCTTCAGGGCTCATTTGCGTCCAGCTATTTTTAGCTGTACAAAACAGTGTGCAATATCAAGCAGCAAAACAAGCTGTTGTGCGTCTTACTACTATCTGCACAGGAACTGAAACAACTGGACCTTGTGGAGCTGTATTAGTTTCAAAAATCTCAGCTATTGCAGTGAGTGGTTGTGCTTGTCTTTGTAGACATCCTTGGACAGATCTCTGGTATGGTGTGTGGTGGCCAACAGTTTGCAAACCATGGTTGTTCCATTGATCTGTGAAAACTTCAATATCACGGTTTATCCATGGAATATGACTATAATGCAGTGCCCATATGTGAAGCTCATTGTAGTAGTCAATGATTCTCTCATTTTCAAGGAAGGAAAACAGCTGGTAATGTACATTAGTCACACCTCAACAAAGATCTCCCCACAGCCTTTCTATTCTTTGGTTGTGGACACTTCTGCCACGAGTACCACTGTTCATGAACAGGCACACATTGTTTTCTCCTCCGTGGTCACATCTGACTCGGGATGGCACCCCCATGGTAGTGCCTTGAACAAATGGTTTAAACTGCTGTCTGCTGAAGCCACAGATTACGCAACGGATTGCTATTCTCCACCTAAAAATGAAACAAAATGTTTTAGTCTTTTATATTAGAGAATAAAAGAAATGTCAGTTTCTACACTTGACAGAAATGTACAATAAAATTCAACATGCATCTGTGCTTGGTTATTCTGATGTCATCATAAAACTAGTTTCCATTTAGTTTCTGTTCTATTTTGTTACAGGCATAGAGAAAATATATTCCTTGCGTAACTTTGGCATTCCTTCTTTACTTCTTTCACAAGGGTTGTGCATAGTTTTAAGTACCAGCACTAGAATTTACCTGTAAGGTCAGGACTAACAGAAAAGCCTGACCCTAGGGCAGAGCTCAGACTTGAAATCAGAAAGCAAGAGATTTCTTTAAGGGATATAACCAATTGTCTAGGACAATAATCTAGACTTTGACTCATCAACTTGGGGTTTACCTACAGCTCTGCATGACCTCACTCAAGGAGCTGGCTGGGCAGGTCATTGATACCCCATTCAGAAGTATCGAATAAGATAAACAAGTCGAGTGTGGCCCAAGGAACTGGGGCCTAACATCTCAAGAAAGGGTACGAAGCAGAACATAAAAAGAACATAAGAAGCTAGTGTGCGTTCTTATCACCACATGGATTTTTGAATGTGCCTGGCTAGCCTGGACACTAAAATACTGTTCATACAAAGAGGCTTTGGGAAGCAGAGAACACAAATGCCAATTAGAGGGAGGTTCTAAGCTCTCAGGGTTCAGGATTGTGCTGAAAGTGACCCTTCGATATGAGGGAAGCACTGCAATTCTCAATACTGAGCGGACTTGGTGGAATGCCCCGGAGTAGAGGAATTCAAATCAAGGAATTCATTCAAGCAAGCTCCCAAGAGACTCTCTGTGAGGGGAGGGAAATAGGCTGATTTTTCATAATCCCACCAGGGGCAACAACCTGGCCAAAGCCATAGGGAGCGAAGGTCCTTTTCTTGACATCAGAAGACCAAGAGTGTGTGTTTGTTGGTGTAGCTCAGTCTGAGAAGCAAGGGAGCAAGCTAGGAGACGTCTTTACTTTTTGGCAAATATGATGCACAAAAAAACTTTAGATTGTATCCTGCTAGTCTGAACCATGGTGACAAGCTAAAAGAGAGAAAATACATGACATTCACAAAAGCAAAGTTTCTGTTAAATGAGAAATTCCACATCTATAATTGCCAAACTATGTATGTATCTGTGATGAAGTTGAGTCAACAGAGTTGGGATCCATATGCAAAACCGTTTAATTAAACAATCGGGGGTCGTACAAGCAAGATCTACAGGGGCAAACAACAGTAACATAGATGATCCAAACCATAACCAAAGTCCGTGCAATAATCCAGTAATCAAACAAGGGTCAGGGAATCCAGAGAAACGTTCATAGAAAATAAACAGTCCAAAGTCAGCAACAAGAAAACAATCCAGGAAATAAACGCTCAGAAATGCAGCCGTGGCAAACAAAACCTTGCGAAATGGCAGCTTTTTTCAAACCGGAACTTGCGCCATAAGATTGCCGTGGGTCGGAGATCGTCCCAGGTGTGGGCTGATGGGAGTTGTAGTGAAAACGTTAGAACGTTAGATTTATTTATTTATTTATTTTTTTTGGCTGTGGTCTATCAATACCAGGTGGTATTTTGTACAAATGTAGAATAACTTCACACCTCAGATTTGAAAAAGACTCAAGAAATGGATGTGAAAAGCTGTGGAAAAGTGGGAGTGAAGTGAAGAGAAAACAACCAGTAAAACAGACTCATTTAATGTTAAAATATGAACAGAGAAAGAATAATAATAAAAAAAAACAATGGAGATATGGGCCACCTTGATATATTTAAAAAATATAATAATAATGATAATGAACTCAAGAAATGTTATCATTAGAGACTAACAGCTATCATGAACAAAACAAATTATTTGAAATAAATAAGCAGAGATATTGGTCTATGTGGAAAAATGAAGAAGAACATTAAAAAGTTCTATTAATATTTTTTCAATGTCAATGCATTTAAAAAAACAAAAAAACAAATTAAAACAGTAAATAAATGAGCATACTATAAATTCTCAACATAATGTAAGAGTAGTTGTGTTTCTGTCTAGTTGTTTGTATGTGTAAACTTTAAATGTGCATAAATCATCTGGATGCAAACTAATACAATTTGTAGTTGATTCAGGTTGAGTGATGCCCAGATGCCCTCTTAATATAAGCCTGCAGCTTCCTTTTCTTTGTCCACAGAGAAGACTTCATAATGCACTGTACTCTGGTGGTCTAGTCTTCCTCATACTGGTCTCTGCCATCCTCCTGCAGTATCTGAGCAAGGTGACATTGCATGTCACGTGGCTTAGCTGTTTCTGACAGATATGTGTCGCACACCTCTCTTAGGACTTTTCAGGGTAATCATTCTGACATCTCCAACCATATAGTCAGCAAGAGTATATGGGTATGTGGAGATTATATCCAACCATCATTCGATGTTTACTTGCCAAAGTTAGTGTTATCTTGACGCAATCTGTGAGCCTAACTACTTGTTTGAAGTAGCTATGTGCAGCTTCAAAATGCAATGTCCAAGAAATACTAAAGGACCAAAGCAATGAATCATTTCTGGATAGTGCTCAAAGTACTGATGCTTTGGAAGCAGTTGTTAATGTGGAAAGAGCTCCTGATTTTTCTGACTGTGTTCAGAGATCTTGCATTCCAAATATGCAATGGTCTCATCTGTGTGAACCAAAAACACTACCGGTTACATGATCCTAGTCTAAAATTAAAAAGTAAATCTTAACAGACACCAGTTTTCATGTGCATTGCCACCAACTGTTTTTTTGCTTGCAAATGTCTGTGGCAGCAATTGAGGTCGACTTATCTTATCACTAAGCCTATCAACAGACAAAATCTTCTTTGAAATGAGTAAAGTACAGTACTCTGCTGGCTTTATGCCTGCAAAAATATCATGAGCCATATCAGGAGAATTGCCTGTTGTAACACTGAAGAAGCTAAGGCTTTCATTGAAAACACGTGGTTTTTCTCCACCCATGACATTTACTTTCTGTAACAAGTTCAACATGTCCTTGTTGTTCTTTTGCACTCCAAAGTGTATGTTATTACATTGGATGTCTTTTCCATCTGTGCATGTGCAGATACTGCTCCACCTGCTGATCAAAGAGCGACACTGGAATAGCAACAGTTGGGGATAATGTTCTAAGAAGTGGTGCTTAGGCAAAACTGCTAAATGCTCTCGACATAAGTGGCACCGTTTCGCCAAGGTCCCATGACCATCGTGCTATTTTCAGATTTTTATTTTAAACTGCATTTTTATTCTAAGTTTGACTTGATCACAACCCAATTAGAGGATGACATGAAACATATCATATATCATGGAGGTGGAGAGTCATGTTTCCCAGACTGAGGACAAAGTGGCACAACTTTACAACAAGATAGAGGCGTTTGAAAAAAAAAACTGTACGGTTCCTCTCCTCTCAGGGAGGTGAGACGGGCATACGACAATGATGTCTGCGGTCTGGGTATAGTTACAGTTATATAGTTTTTCCCATTCTCCATACTTTTGCATTTAAGTTTGGTTGGGGGGAGGAAGTTGTTTATCAAACTATGTTTCTGATAACAGGGTGTGTGGTTATGGTTTTGTTAGTTTTTTGTTCATTATTCGGTATTATCAAGACTAATTCAATACTACTTTTTTTTTTTTTTTGGACTATTTCAATATTATGGCACAATCTAATTATAATTGAAGTTTTTATTTTCATCTGTTACATGACAATATCATACAAAAAAAAAACAGATTACAGATATATACAAACACTACATATAAGGCACCAGCACCCCATAGAGCTCTGCTTGGCATAAAAGGGCCAATGTTTTGGCGCTTTTCAGAGGTTCCTGACAAAGAAATTCATACTGGTAAAGGTTTGCCGAGTCAATTCTTTCTGGTGGGGGATGGGGAAAATCCAATAAAGCCACAAGATTTACCTAACTGACAGAAAAAGCGAGTAGGGTTTAACGTTACGGGTTTATTATTTGAACACTACATCCTGATGCTCTCACTGGTCAATAAGACCATGAAGAGGCCATCAGGTGCAGGACAGATTAATTTTTGTCATCAATGATGTACAGACTGGGGCCATGGATCTGCAAGATTCATTTATTTTCAACATAAACAAGTTATTCATCAGACCACTTGAATTAATCGTATAACAGATTAGAATTCAACTGTTTTCAAAGTCAGAGACAGTGGGCCTCCCCTGTGACAGAACATCCAAAATGGTGTATGCTGAACAAAAATATGAAAGAGCGTAGTGGGGTTTTTTTTTATGGAAATGCGAAGAGGTATATTAGGCTGCTGTCACTTTAAGACCTAGTGTAAGGGTGCAATACAATTATACACATTAGATTTTCTCATTAAAAAATGGCAGAATTTTGACACATAAAGGACGGAGTGCAGCACGGATCAGTCTTAGGCCCCTGCCATTTTTCAATATACATGTTGCCCCATGGTAAAATTATTAGAAAATACAGAATTAATTATTAGTGTTACGCTGATGATTCTTAACTATATATTTCAACATGACTAGGTGAAACTGTCACAGCAGTGCTGCCAAGTACAAAAACACTGTCTCTCGCTTCAGTTCCCCTTCTTCCCTCTCTGAAAAGCAACATTTAGCACCCTGGATGTGATAATTACCACCCCAAAATGAAAATGTTATTCCCTGGAAAGTTTTACTGAAGGACCTCCTGGAATTCAGTTTGGGCCATTATAGGGCTAGTTTTGATCAGCACTTGGGCAGGTTTTGTTATGCACACTTGGCAATCCTGTTTCATAGCTGGGTCATTCTATAATTAGGGGTACATGTCACGTCCATGGACTCTACTATAATTTGTACTAATTTTCACTAACTTTTCACTTCAAACAAGGATCACTTTTATATCAGGGGGCGTTTCTAATTTATTAAATATAAAAATCCAATAGATCCCATCTTTTATTTTGTAAAAATGGCATATTCTATACTGGAATTAGCTGTTTTTGTGCTGTCCGAATTAATACATGTGAGGTTTTGCTCTTCAGATTAGGTCTAAAATACATGTTTATGTATACATTTCTTATAAATATTTGTCCAAAATATTAATTAAGTCAAAGTCAAAGTCAAAGTCTGCTTTATTGTCAATTCTGCTATATATACAGTACATACATACAGAGAATTGAAATTGCGTTACTCTCAAACCCTAGATACATACAGGTAACATAAACAATAACAAGAAGTAAAATACAATTACGTACAAAAATAAATAATATATAAAAATACACATTTCCAGTAAGAGTCAAGTAACAAAATAAAGTGGCATTAATTATAAAGATGTATGAAAGATAAAGTGACTTATGAAGATAAAGATAAAGTGACAATGGCAGATAACAGTGCAATCCAGACAAATAGTGCAATTAATGTGTAGTGCAAGAGCTTAATAGTCTGTGTATGTAGAGACCAGTGCTCAGAGAGTCAGACGTGTTATGAGGTAGATGGATGAGGTAGTGAATCGTGGGGGGGTGATGTGATGTCTCAGAGGTCAGGTACATGGGGCAGAAAGAGGAGAGAGGGGGGCGGGGGGGCAGAGTCGGAGGGAGTTCAGCGTCCTGACAACCTGATGGATGAAGCTGTCTTTCAATCTGCTGGTCCTGGCCTGAAGACTGCGCAGTCTCCTCCCTGATGGCAGCAGACTGAAGAGGCTGTGTGACGGGTGGGTGGGGTCACCAGCAATGCTGAGGGCTTTTCGGGTGAGACGGGTGTTGTAAATGTCCTGGAGGGAGGGGAGAGAGACACCAACGATCTTCTCAGCTGCTCTCACTATGCGCTGAAGTTTCATCCGGCAGGATGCACTGCAGGTGCCATACCACACAGTGATGCAGCTGGTCAGGATGCTCTCGATGGTGCCTCTGTAGAAGGTGCACATGATGGGGGCTGGGGCTCTGGCTCTTCTCAGTTTGCGAAGAAAGTAGAGTCGCTGCTGTGCTTTCATGGTCAGTGCTGTGGTGTTGGCAGTCCAGGAGAGGTCTTCTGTGATGTGCACACCCAGGAACTTAGTGCTACTCACTCTTTCCACAGTCGCACCGTTGATGGTCAGAGCAGCATGCTGAGTGTGCACTCTCCTGAAGTCAACAACAATCTCCTTCGTCTTCTCTACATTCAGAGAGAGATTGTTGTCACCGCACCATCCGGCCAGGCGGCTCACTTCACTTCTGTAGTTTGTCTCATCACGGTTGCTAATGAGACCAACCACAGTCGTGTCATCCGCAAACTTGATGAAGAGGTTGCTGTTGTGTGTCGGTGTGCAGTCATGGGTCAGCAGAGTGAAGAGGAGGGGGCTAAGCACACATCCTTGAGGGGCCCCAGTGTTCAGAATGATGGTGCTGGATGTGTTGCTGCCGACCCGTACTGCCTGAGGTCTCCCGGTCAGGAAGTCCAACAGCCAGTTGCACAGCGATGTGTTGAGTCCCAGCTGAGACAGTTTATGAGTGAGCTGTTGAGGGATGATTGTGTTGAATGCTGAACTGAAGTCTATGAACAGCATTCTGACATAAGAGTCTTTTTTGTCCAGATGTGTGAGTGCTGAGTGGAGGGCAGTGGAGACGGCGTCATCGATCGAGCGGTTTGACCGATATGCAAACTGGTAGGGGTCCAGGGAGGGGGAGAGGACAGACTTGATGTGCTGCATGACTAGTCGCTCGAAGCACTTCATGAGGATGGGAGTAAGTGCGACTGGGCGATAGTCGTTGAAGCAGGAAATTATGTTTAAATTATGTTTTTAAAAATATTTTGCTTATCTACATTAAATCATCCATTTTTTGTATGTCCGAGAATTTACTGTCAACTGTGTTACTCCCTATAAATCTCCCTATAAATCAGAAACGGTTTGTTCCAAAGTCACATTTCCAACATCACGGATGTATATTCCTTTTTTGGGATCGAAACTTGAAGACAGTGTGATAATTCATAACTTCTCCTCTTCAGTATTTTATTTATATTGCTGTCTACACAGAGAGTAGATTAATTCACTGTCAACTGTGTTATCAACTATTTCCGGTGAACTTGCGTCACATGTTATACTTATGAACATGTAGAGAAAGAACATAAAAACATAAGTTAATCAGGGTCATATGCTAACTATTCCAATGTCTGCAGTTTGCACAAGGCCGAAATGTCAACTGTGTTACCCATCAGCTGTAACAGAGTTGACAAGGACTAACATGGTTGAAATTGTTGGCAATCTGTTGTCAGTTTATGCTCACGCTGAGTGTTGTTGATTAAAAAAAAAAACACAAATTATTGTAATTGAACAGAAAACCATGATTTGCATTAGAATGGATAAACTGATTGAATTACTGCAACACTTTATATGAACTCAGTATTATATACATTTTATATTCACATTTGTCAAGGACATAATAATAATAATAATAATAATAATATAAAGCATTCACAATTCCTCATGATTGACCTATAAAATATAATAGATTTGACATATATTTATTTCTGCCTTCATATCTAGTCATGACTGATATTATTGTTATTGTATTGTATTGTAAGTCCCTACAACTTGAAGTGTCATGATGCATTATAAAACTTAATTTACCTTTAGAATGATACATGAATTATTATTATTATTGTATTATATTATATTATGTGTGCATTTAAAATGCTGTGTAGATTCTATGTACGTTACTGTATACTATATTTTACAATGATTTTGATCTTTTTATACATTAACTCTGATTAATTGCTTTTACTTGCATTTGTTGAATGAAGTTTTTATCCTAAAAAATGTTTTCTATTGTTCTTCTAATCTGTGTCCCGTCAACTGTGTTATTTTTCTGTCAACTGTGTTATGTGTGGTTTTTATGGCATATTTTTATTTAAATATGAACTAAACCATCAGAAAAAAAGATGGGGATATGTCTGAACATTGATGTCTTTGGTAAGGATGGTGAATAACAATAAATTCAGCATACTGTGGATTTATGTTGAAAAACTTGTCATCACTCATGATAGCATTCCACAGAATGCCCATTATGAAACACCAAATTTATATTTTCAATATGACCCAGCTACTTCTGGGTCATGCCAAGTTTAGATATCAAAATCAGATTCATGATCAGATTCATTTCCCATTTTCAATTTGAGTATGAAATTGAAAATATGAAAAACAAGTCACATTTAAGGACATAAATGAAAAAACTTCTGTGCCAAACGTGCCCATCAACACGCTTCATTTGGCTGCACTGCTGCGCAGAACTCACTTGAAAAGAATGTCTCTAAAGAAGTTTGGTTTTGGTTGTAAGGCAAAGATGACCTTGCTCAGCTTCCCAAATAACCCAGCGTCACATGAACAGTGGAAGCAGTTTGTTTTTCTGGGGCAGAAATAGTTTTGCAAGTGTGTTTGTTGACGAACGAGGCCCATTTCGATGCTGGATTTACACATTGTTTGATACTGAAGATGGAGCGGTCCCAGCTATAAAAGATCCTGCTCATGATTCAGAACTGCAGATGGAAAGTGAAACGGCATCAAATGTATGTGTTTTTTTTTTATTTATTTCAAATGTATGTGTTTTTAGTGGCAATCCTGTGCCAGTGCTTGTCATTCTTTAGCTCCGCCCACGGCATGCCTCCAGGAGCTCGGCTGTTTCCGGAGAGAATCGTAAAGCTGTATCTTTCTTTTGTAAATATTAGTGCTGTCAAACGATTAATCGCGTCCAAAATAAAAGTTTATCTTTACATACTATATATTTGTGTAATGTGTATATTTATTATGTATATATAAATACACACACATGCATGTAAATATTAAGGAAAAATAAAATATTTATTTTACTTAGAATCTAAATTGTATACAGGTATAAATATATACATATAAATACACACACATACATGTATATATTGAAACTAAATATTTATATGTACATAATAAATATACTAAGTAAACACATGTAGTATGTAAACATAAACTTTTATTTTGGATGTGATTAATCGCGATTAATTGTTTGACAGCCCTAGTAAATATGATCAAACTAAAGACTTTTTGGATATTTGAAGGATGCAGTACTACTCTATAGGTACTCAAGGTTAACATGAGATTGTGTATATTATGCCCCCTTTAAATAAAGTTTATTCGAGTGCTGTTATCGAGTGAATAGCGAGCTGCGTGAAATGGCGGCGCAGTGTGCATCACGTGCGAAATGTGTTAGCGGCTAAGTGATATACATGTAAATAATGAGATATATTCCCTTTTATAAAGACAATAGATATTATATTGAAGAAGTGAAATGTTATGTGTTCAATAATTAACTACCTAGTGCATATATTTTGTGGTTAACAGGCAATGCAGAGCAAGCATCGCTGAGTCACAGGTATGTTAATTGGTATCTGAGATACCAATCCTGACATGAATGTAAAAATACTTACAATTTCACTTATTAGTATTATCATTGTTAAATATTATTGTTATTATTGTTTATACTACTAATATTATTACATGTAATGTAACTGTGTTGTGAATTGTGCTCTTAAAGGAGAGGCAATGCATCGCTGAGAGTGCCTGAATGTTTTTATGTTTTGCTACCCAGGCACTAAGATTACGTCACCTGTGATGAAAACCAGCTTTGTGTGGAAAGTTATAGTTATAGTCAACAAATATGGTAGTCATTTGATCTCATATGACACAATGTAAAGAGCCTGCAATAATGCGGTTTGATCAGTGTGGCGCTGTAGTGCAAGACTGTAATTCAGACCTCCTGGATGCAATTCAAGAGAAAAAGAGAGCAATCGCTGCACTGTGCCGTCTTTTGCCATAACAGAGTGCAGTCAATAGAAATGCTTCTCTATTGCTGCAAGTCCTGCTCCTCACAGCACAGATTGTGAAAGCAAACTGTAGTTTGTCATTCATTAAAACAAACAAAATGTAGAGACAATGTAAATAAAAGTGTGTAGAGAGCTTTATGAATTAAACTGCAAGTTTGTCAGATCGCGATGAACTAAGACTTTTTAGACTTTTTAATGATAATAAAGGAAGTTTGCAAATGTGAAATTGAATTTATACAACTGTCTTATACATTTTTGAATATATACAAAAGTTTATATTAAGTCAATTACATTTTAGAAACACTGTTGTCTGATTGTGCTCTATTTCATCAACAAAAATAGTTCCAAACAAACCCTGATTTTGAACAAATCAATTTAATTAATTATTCAGTCAAAAAGACTTTGACTTACTACCACCTACTGGTGGTTTTAGTTTATTTTTTAAGTATAAATTGAGTCATTTATATGATTTAAATTTCTATATTCAAAACTATATATTTAAAACAATCTAATTATTATAACATTATTATGAAATGCATTAATTGCATCTCTGAGTCAAAAATTCTGTAAATATGTTCCATAATGCCACATTTGAGCTCTTCTGTACCATGCAAAGATGAATTGATGCTGATTTCATTTGATTGGTATCTTATTTTTTTAAATTGAATTTAAGTTAAGAACACTAAATGTAAGTACCTTAAGAATGTAATGTTACCTTTTAAAAACTAAGTGCAAACGTTTTTGTGTAAGCTATTAAATATAATCTACAAATCACGCAATACTGTACCAGTAAATACAAAGTGTTTTGAGGGATTAGCTAAAGATGCCAATTAGAGACATTTTTAGAGACCTTTTTTATTATTATTAAACACAGGGTCATTAATGATGCTCAAATGCAAATTCACACACAACTCATGTTTAATTTGGCTAGGCTGGGTTGGTCTTAGACCGACGGACGCAATATAGACATAATCTGACCGACGTGCAGATTATGTCTATATTGTGTCCATCTGTCCAAGACCAATTCTGCATGTCTAAATGCCATGCAAACTAGGTCCGCTATTTGGCCATCTAACCAAGACCCCATCTGAATGTCAATATGCAGTTGAACATTTGAACGTCGGACTAGGTAACTTTTTTGGACGTCTAAGACGTGCAGGAAATTGACATTATTAATGAATGCAATATTTATTTTATTTAAGACAAATATCAACATGGTTAATGAATATCAATATAGGTCATTTGTGATAAATTATTTGTTATTTAATTATTTATTGAGTACGTTTTACATTTTACAGTTTTTTCTCTTGTTTATTTTAATCGTCTCTGGACCAGTTTGTGTTATATCATCTCTAATTGTGTTTAACATGTTATCAAGGCAAATATAACAATGTAGGTTAGAAAATTAAGCATTCTAACTTTTGATTTAGCCGAAAGCTAACATTGCAGTGGTGAAACTTGCGTTTGATAGGCAGCACGTCATCATAACCCAACCAGAAATGCCACTCTGATTGGTCGAAGCAACAAGCATACACCGTTTTGTTGTCTGTCAACTGCCAATAAATTTCAAGAAGAAGAGGCAATATTTGTGGATTTTGGTATAATATTTCTTATTGTTTAAAACATTATAATTATATCATATGAAAGGCAGCAATGCTAAGGCCCAACAAAGGTTGTACTTCCTTTGCCAGCTGAGGAAGTTGAGCCTACCACAGGAGTTGCTGAAACAGTTCTACTCAGCCGTCATCGAGTCTGTTTTGTGCACATCAATAACTGTCTGGTTTGGCTCAGCTATAAAACCAGAAATCAGGAAATTACAGAGAACGATTCGGACTGCCGAGAGGATCATTGGTGCTCCCCTGCCCTTCAAGAACTGTATACATCCAGAGTGAGGAAAAGAGCTCAGAAAATCACTCTGGATACCTCACATCCAAGCCATCATCTCTTTGAATTTTTGCCATCTGGCCAGTGCTACAGAGCCCCAAATACTAGGACATCCAGGCACAAGAACAGTTTTTCCCCCCAGGCGATCCACCTTAAAATAACTGAATCTAATATTTGCCATATTCTGCAATTCCGTCTGTGTTTTCCGCATCACAGAAACCACAGGGCCCTAATTCAGTTTGTTAACAGCAGGTGTTAATTCATCACTTCTATATCTCAATTGACTTGAACACTGAAGAAAAGTGTTAAACAAGTAACACTAATCAGTGTATATAATCCACACCATCTCAATACTATTGAGTATTGTAAAGCTTTAGTTGGGTGTTTCTTTTGTCTTTCTGTCAGGTGGTGCGCTGTGTCTCCTTCATTTTGGATATGGAGTGAGGTGTCCTGCCCTTTAGGAGCACCTAAACAAGATGTTATGACCTTATCCTCCTTTTCTTTGCACTTGCCCCAGTCAAATAAACAGTACAAGTAAACTTAAGATAGTTTTGACTTTGACGCTGATGTGGATTATTGGACTACTGACTCAGAAAAGGAACCAAATAATGAAGCTGAGGTGACCAGCAGCTTTGGAGATGACCTAAGACAGTGGGCCTTAGAGCACAAATTGACACAGAGCACTTAATGGATTATTGTCCATGTTAAGAAAGCAAGGGCACCTATTGCTTGTGGATTGCCAGACATTCATTGCTGCACCACAGTGTAACACAACAGAGGCTAAATGTGGCGGGCAGTACAGATTATATGGCTTAGAAAAGGGGATCTGTCATTATTTAAGTCAGATGGAGAGTAATGATGTTCACCTCAGTGTAAACATTGATGGCATCCCACTTTTTAAAAGTAGTGGTGTCCAATTCTGACCGACACTGGTGAAGTGTGGCCATTTTGATCCATTTATTGTAGCTGTGTTTAGTGGACAACATAAGCCAAGTCCACTTGAGGAGTATGTTAAAGACTTTGTGACCGAGTACAAACATCTCAAAGAAAACAGTATGGTTTATAAAGGCCAGACTTACACTGTCAATATTGATGCTCTGATCTGTGATGCACTAGCAAGGGCATATCTTAAATGTATTGAGGGTCTATACTTCATATAACACAATACTGTGTATTCATACACGGTTCCTCTGGGGAGTATCATAGATTTATTCCAACAGGTGCTACAGATTGCAGAAATTGGAGGGAAGAACACCAAGGACTGTGTCAACAAATCCTTGACAGGCATGTTTCTACATACAGTATATATGTAAGTTTTGTTGAGATTTGTTGTAGAGGGATAAAAGGAGGGGATGTTATGTAAAGGGTTTATGAAATGCCTAATGTTAGTCCTACATATCATTTACGTTGACTTATAAATTTAATTTATTTTTCTTTAGACTGATGGCAGAATGCCCTGATGGCACAATTCAATATGAAGGGGAAGGGGAAAAAGGGCAAGAAATATTTGGAGATTATTATAGATTATTATATTATTATAGAGCAATAAAAGGTAAGCCCATATTTCATGTTGAGCAAGGAAAGATAATTAGCTCCTCCCAGTCTATGAATAGTGACTTGATTGGACAAAACATTTCCTTCCCGTTTGACATTTAAAATTCACTGATAACTGTCTACCATGGCAATTTTAACATTTGGTGAGGTGGTTTTGTAATAATGCAAATATGGGGACTTGGTGCATGACTGCAGATTGCCTATGCATATTTCTAATAATTTGTCTTTTTCTACTTGTACAGATGCAGTCATGAAATTTAATGACACAGAGGACTTCATAAGGATGACTGCTTCAGAGAATCTTAAGCATGCACCGCAAAGAATTGGAGGTGGAGGACATGCAATAGTCACTCAGGACTGACTATCCATTGTGGAGAATCTTTTGTGCATTGTCTTTCCTGTTTTTAGTATAGTTGCTTAGCGCATTCGGTTAAGCACTTTAATTTTTATTGTTGTACATTTGTTGTTGTGGTACAGACCCCCGCAAGGTGGCCTGTGTAGCTTTATTTATTTTATTTTATTTTAGTTGTATTTTATTTATTTATTTTTTTTGTACTTTACCACCAGTGTTAATTTTAGAAAGCTTTTAGGTTACGAAAGTTTTTAGGTTACAATGCACAACACTGAAATGATGTATGCAAGCCATTAATTTTGTGTTCCTTGAATTTAATGATAGCTTTCAAGAAATTTAAATAGTCCAAGCTTATTAATGACATTTGTGCCAGTTAAAAACAATAAAGATGGAATTAAAGGGATAGTTCACCCAAAAATTAAAATTTTGTCATTAATCATTTACCCCCATGTCATTCCAAATCCGTAAAAGGTTTGATCGTCTTCGGAACACAATTTAAGATATTTTGGATGAAATCCAGTAGCTTTTTGACTGTCCCATTGACTGTCAAGTACATTACACTGTCACTGTACATTTGATTGTTTTTGATTATTGAGCTGCAGGTTTAGGCTCACTTAAGTGACTGCACTTAATTTAATTAAGAAGAATTTAATTGTTCATTTTAATTATTTATCCTGTTTACTGCTCCAAAATATTCCATGTGAAATATAAAATATATTGTGTTCAGCGGAAGAAAAGTTGTTGTTTTTCATCCAGACATTTAAAAATAACATATTTTAGAGTTGTAATCTAAATACAGTGATACGTAAAACCGTGATATTTTTATCTAAGGTTATCATACCGGCCCATGTCTAGTTAGCATACACAAAAAATATTTTTTGTCCAGTCTCGTCTTGCTAACAAAGACATGGCAATTTCATCATATTTTTATCGTCAGATATTAGTCGGATCTTAGTCACAGAAAAAAAGGTAATTTTGTAATATTTTTTTGTTTTCATCTTTGTTAACAAAATGAAACACCGGTTTCTTTTCATCAGGTCAGTATAATGCCCCTGTGCATGTTTTGTAACCTGATGCATGATGTCACCTTTTCCAGCCCTTTTTATTTCCATGAAGCCTCTGTGTCGAGCCACAGCAGGAGCATGGGCTTATGTTTTTGTTTTTTCACAAAACTGTCCCAAGTCTCTCCACCTTTGCTGAATCTTTTCTCCTTGACATCAGTGTTAAAGTGGCAACAGGACTGGTAAAAAAAACAGCATCTATTGTGTGCAAGTGAACCGGTCATACCACTTAGCAGAAAAATTCCTCCTCTTTCCACTAACTGTTTGTGTGACTGGAAAAGCATGCAGTTTTGGCTTCATTTACTGTGGAAAGATTAAGCACTGAGGTGGAGGCCATTTCAGTGTCCTCTTATTCAGTAGTTTTTTTCCACAGCCAGTTGTGCCAGAGGTGCCAAGTGTACAAGCAATCAACTTCCAGATTAAACACCAGGCTAACTGCCCAACCTAATGACACTGAGACAGAAAAAAATAAATTGGACAGAGAATTTTAAAATAAAATAAAAAACTGCTTTATTTTTTTAAGATACATTATAGGTATCCTTAAAAGCAACATTTAAGTAAGAAATGTAATAATCAATTGAAAAAAAATAGCATGCATATTATTCATTGTATAAATAACAGATTCTACTAATTCTCATATTAGGCTGCTGTACTAAAACTACAATAATGCACTGATTAGTATTGTAACTGAGTCCATGGAGTGGAGATCCAAACGCAACTTTATTAAACAGTTCATGGTACAACAGGCAGGGTCAAAACACAGCAATCAGGGATAATGTAGGCACAGCAAAGAGTGGTCAGAGTCCAAGCAATAGGTTGAGGCAGGCTGCTAGTAAACAAGAGTAATCCGATAGACAGGCGGGGGTCGATAGGCAGGCAGATAACAATCAAGTAGAAGTAGAAAGAGGGAAAGTAGAAGAAGCAAACCAGGTCAGCAAAAAGGAAAAGAAACACAGGGTAACACATTCATAATTGTAGCCATGGCAATACAAGACTTTCGCAAATGACTGAGTGTGAGCATGGCTTTTGTAGTGTGTGGGTAATGGCTGGCACCTGTGGAGGTGATCAGTCCTTATTTATTAACCCTTGTTCGACCTTATGGACATTTTTGTCCATTTCAGTTTTGTTTTTTGTTATAAGTGTGCCTGTGTTAATGCCAACTGCATAAATTTTGGCTCAGGTGTTGATTTTTATTGGAATTTTAATATTTCACCCTAATTTTCTTCAAAAAATCTATTTTACCCTCCGTACAAATGTCCACATTGAAAACCAATAAAACTGCAATTTTTTTTAACCCAAGGCCATTTGACTATAAAATGATGCAATATTTGTCAATAGGCATTCATTCTATCTGCAAGGCTTCAAATTTTACATTGTTATAAATTTTTACTAGATTGTGCCATGTTTTTTCAAATTTGGCATATAAAAGAAATACTCGCTTATTTGTGTTTTCTGCTTATGCATATTATAGTCTATTATAGAGTAAATTGGATAAATAATGAAGCTATAATTGTGTGGGTATGTTGGTAAGGATGTCAGAGTGTGGTTTGCATGTGTTTACTGAAAATTTAATGTGTGTAATTAATTTGAAAGAAATTATATTGCACTGGCAATCAAAAATCCCGCTCCATGTATATGAGTCACACCCTTGGCAGGGTCATAGGGCCACGTGAAAACTATGAATAAGGTCAAAGAAGGTTAATGAGGTTTGAGGATTTTTCTTTTTCACCCAAACACACATCTTAATCCTTGATTTCACTTTTTCATTTGTTATTATTTTTGTATAGAGATAAAAGGTGAGCTTGAATTTGATGTAGAAGTTCAAAAGCCCCTAAACACACATTGTTTTTGTTTTCACCACAAGAAAATGCTGATTGTTTAGTCTGGTAGATTTTATAAAAAGTTTGAGTTGACACAGGTGTTCTCACAGACAAACCTATAAATATGTGGTGCTTGAGGGCTTGGTCATTTCATTGCTTGCAAGATGAAGAGACGCTATTCAGCAGAGAAAGCTCTGGAGCTAGTGTTGCCCACTGACAATGAGCACACAGGTGCATTAGAAGCTGAGGATGAAGAGTTGAGTTCAGAGGATGAAGAGTTGATTTCAGAAGATGACGTTGAGTCTGACCCCTCTGATAGCTATTGTTCTTCTGATGACAGCACTGAGAGTGAGCACATGGAGGAGTCTGCACATTCTTAGTGGAATTCTAAAAATTGACAGATTCTTTGGTCTTCTTCTCATGCTGAGATGCTGCGCTACTGTCCTGCCAAGGGTATGACTCCGGGTCTCACCTGCTATGCCACTGCCCGCATCGCAACTGTCCAGTCCTGCTTGGACCTCTTCATCACCGAAGACATCATTCAGCTGCTTCTGGAAAATACCAATTTACAAGGGAGGCGTTCTGTGAAAAACTGGACTGACTTCGATTCCACTGACATCAAGGCATACATCGGGCTGCAAATTCTGGCTGGAGTATACAGGTCCAGAAATTAATCATCAAGCAGCCTGTGGGATGTGGAAAGTGGTAGGGCCATTTTCCGAGCCATCATGTCCCACCATAAATTCAGGTTCCTAAGCTCCACCCTGAGGTTCGATGACAAGCTGACACAACCTGCACGTCACAGGCACGACAAGCTGGCTGCATTTCGGACTATCCGGGAGAAGTGGACACATTGCCTTCCTATGCTTTTCAACCCAGTCCAGGATGTCTGTGTGGATGAGCAGCTGGTCCCTTTCAGAGGCCGATGTGGATTTCGCCAGTACATCCCTAGCAAGCCTGCCAAGTATGGTATAAAGGTTTGGGTCACCTGTGATGTCAAAACATCCTATGCATGGAAGATGCAAATCTACACAGGGAAGTCTCCTGGGGAAAAAGGGTTCGGAGGGGCTCCAGGGGAACACCAGTGAACACCATACACTGGCTGAAGAACTTCTAAAGTTCTTCTAAGTTGGTACAATTCAGAAGAACAAGCCAGAGCTTCCCCCACAGCTGCTGCAGACAAGGCAAAGAGCACTCCTGTCATCCCTCTTTGCTTTCACGAAGACACACACAGGGGTTTCCTATGTACCCAAACGTGGGAAGAATGTGCTGCTCCTTAGCACCAAGCACCAAGAGCTGTATCTTGTTCTTGTGATCTTGTATTTAATTTCTGGAGCAAAGAAAGGGGTACTATTCTATTATTATATTTATTATCTTATTTATTATATTTTTAAAGAAACCGCTTTTAAATCGTTAAAATTCTGAAAATTTTATTTTTGTTTATTATTTTTTTTTGACATGGACATTTTTGTCCATTATGGACCTAAGTGTTAGTTTTTTTGTTTTGTTTTTTGTCTGACACTACATAAAAAATATAAATGCCTCAAAAATAATGTTGTTGTTCTTCACTGACACACCCAAGAATCTAATAAGCAAAGAAAAAAAAATCTGCTTAGCATTTAGTATATGGAAAATAATTGTAATAATTATCATTTTATACATACTTTGTACATATTGGCGTTGTTTGTATGAAAAAACATTGGATATTTTAATAAATATGATTGATTTTTCATTTCATTGACTTCTATCAAATTTAATTTATGAATGTTTAATTTATAAATAAGTGCATTGACAAGTATTTGTGCATATATGTGTAAAAGGCACACCACTGCATTCCTGAGACCAGCAGTTGCCCCTGTATCTGCCAATAGTATGCATGGCTCTTTTTTAGAGTGAGAAACCCATTTTCCATTTGCAAATATTTGCAGTCAACAATGTTTTTGACATTAGGGCATTTAATTTCAACAAGCCCAAACTGGGGATATTCAGTGGGATCAAACACCAAGGCAGAGGGCATCAGGATGGATGATTAGGCCACAGGGTGAGTAGTTAACATTTGTCAACTTACTGTATTCCACTTTTACCTCTGACTCCATTTCAGCACCTCTACTCATTTCTGCTGTTTGCCGATTGCCCCTGATGATGCGCTCTGCAAGGGACTCAGCAGAGCTTAGACCTCTAACATGGCACACTTCCCGAAACCTGGAGGCTGTTATTCTTGGTTTGCGAAGCTGATGCCAGCTTTGGTCACGTATTGCCTCTTCAGTTTTCTGAACCATATCTAATGTTGTGTTTAAACTTTGAAGGTGTAAAAGCTCCTCCTCAGAGCAAACAAAGACACATGTAGATGGAGCCAGATTGACTCCGTCCAGAGGCAAAGGTGGGGTTGATGGCGCGTCGTGTAGTTTGATGTACCTTGATGTTAAGACAAGCTGTTGGTACGACAATATACTTCCTTCCTGAACCAACCCAAATGCACTTTGTACAAGTGGCTTTTCTGGTGACATGTTCATAGTGGTAACTTGGCTTGTCCTCAAGGGTGAATTCAGAATATGCCTCCTCAATTCTGAACAAGCATGGATCTGGTAAATCGTCCACCATCCCTCTGTAGAGCCCACTTCTGTACAGAGATGTTTAGCATGAGAAATGTTGTTGCTAATGTTAGACTGTTTTGTTGTTCCCCTAAATATACTGTTATAATTAACATCCTTGCTCACAAGATTAAATTTGATGATAGCTGAACTTGCCTTACTCCACCTCGACGCACATCATTTATGTTAATCTTCGGGGGATCCTGTAGACAGCGGGTGTAAACCGGAAATAACTGAGCCAAAACAAGTAGAATGCAGCAGTAGTTGTGCAAGTAGTCCATTGCCAATGGTTCCAACATGTGTGCCAGTTTTCAAGAGATTTTGAGCATGTTAAGAACCCCAAATGAATCTATGAGAGAAAAAGGAACCCAAGAGATGAAACTATTGCGATTCTGAAAACTGATAAACATCCAAGAGTTGGTGAAGAAAGACAGTTTTATCAGAGAACTGATATATAAAAATGAAGAAATTAATTCTGATGAATAATGATTAATCCACATTAACCATTACCTGTTCTATCTGCTTTGCTTTATTAAAAGCTACTTGCTAAATTGCATACATGGCAAAACTGCATAAAAATACATTAGCTCACCAGTAGAGATCGCATAGTGGCAAACAATCTTGAAATATTTGAATTTTAAAAACCTTAGATGCAAATCCAAAATAACAGGTTGTCATCTCCAGATCAGAGAAATCTGTGTATGCTGTAAGTTACACTGTTAAAACAGACTGTTAAAGATGAAACTTTAATATAAATATATCACTGTCATTAGGTTTTTGTGATCATGGCAAAGCATTTGAGAATTAATACAACAATGCACTTTCAGCAATGAATAACAGTAGTGTTTCTCACTGAATAAAAATAAACAGAGTCATTATTTGCAGATACTGAGTGGAAAAGAAAGAGAAGAATTGATGAAGGAGCAGGGCAAAATGAAGATGTTATCTACAGTAGATTACAGTGTGTAAAGTCCCTGATAGCACACGTACATCTCGGAGACGTCTATTTGACGTCTGCATTTACATCTGCAAGACGTAGTTTGCTCATCTCCAATACGTCTATTGGACGTTTCCTATTTGATGTCTTTAAGATGTTTGTGATTTAGAATGTATGTAAAACTGCCATCTTACAGATGTCTGCCAGACATTTGTACACAGCAGATGCTTTCCAGATCAAGAGATCTTTAACAGACATCTTACAGACATACGTGTGCTATCTGGGTCAGATGTTTGATGGTATTGCAGTATATATTTAGCAAATTCAAATGTTTATTGGACCTTACCACTTTAACCCAGGCACATAAATGAATAACTCTGTAAAAGCACAATATCTGGATTTTCTGGAATGATGTTAAAAAGACGAGGGAAATTGGGTCAGGTTTCTTTTAAAGCGGTATTTTTGTTTTTTTTACATTTTCAAAATACTTCTTAATCTTGGTTAATGTTAATTTCAGCATTTACTAATGCATTACAAATGATAAAACCACAAGATGTGTTGGTTGACATTAGTTAATGCACTGTGAACTAGCAGGACTATTTGATTTTAGTGGAAGTTGTCTTCAGTTATGTTGCTAAAGTCCCATGAAATCAAAATTAAACTTTTTTGGCTTTTACGTCCCCAGATACAATAACGTGTGCCTCACATGTCCTGAAAAGTGAAGCTGCAGGCTCTTTGATTGCCCCCTGGTGGCTGGCTGCAATATAGGTCATAAACCCCACGCTCTCCATATAATCTAATGGGACGTGACGCAAACTAAATAATCAAATGACACTTTGAATAATTTTTTCCGAAGATGGTTTCCATCATTTGAGGTAGTTCTTATAATGCTTTTCTAATATGTTTGCTTTTAGGATGCTATAAAAACGTGTGTGATGATTGTGATCTTGTGATTGGGTCTGCGGGAATTTGGGCGGGACTTTGATACTGTGGCTACGCCTCACGACACTACTGCGCAGACTTGGGCTCCAAACCAGTGTTAATTTTTACAGCACATTTTCATTTAGTTTTAGTCATATTTTAGTCATCTTAATTATTTTTAGTTTTAGTTGACTAAAGATTTTAGTCATCTAAATCTACAGTAAATTTAGTCGGCTAAAATGTAATGGGTTTAATCATGATAAACACAATTTAACTGCAGTGATACACAACATGCCTTAATATTAAAATTAAATAAAACCACTTCTCATAAAGAACATGGTCTTCTTTTTAATGAAATACCAATGGTTATATCGGCTAATTACGCATACTTTATAGTAACTTGTTTACCATATTCTTCATTCTTTCAAACAGACATGTTTATTTCTATAAATGAATTTAGATTAATCTTTAGTAATTCAGTCAAAAGCATTGTGTGATTTTCTGTCTTTCTTTTGTTGCTTGATTAACATCAGTGACTCGGACAATAGCAACTAAATGTGGCTGCTATCCCTTCAAAACCAAATGCACGAATGCAGTGGATGTGATGTACTGATACACTTTTTCCCTACTGTTTATGTTCTTTTAAGCCGTATTCGGCTGTGTTTATGTGAATACTTGTCAAAACAGACAATTCAAGATCATTTTGTGTATTTCTCAGTTAATGCTACGCGAAAGAGTGTGAGACGTGTTTTCTGTGTGTATGCTTTGGTGTCTGCGCTCAGAAAACAAGACCCAATTGAGTTCTGTCTTGCGTTATCAAATTTATCCATATGTCTGCACTTCTCCCACATATTGACATTTATGAACGTTTTATAAGACGTGCAGTAAGTGTATTTAAGCTTGTGTCCTGCCGGTTTGAATGCATCTAACCTCCTACTGCGCAAGAGATTATTCTGAATGAATCTCTTTCCAAATCGTCGCTCCCTAACATTTTCGTCTCGTTTTATTCATTGACGAAAATGCCAGTAGATTTTTGTCATGGTTTTAGTCATTCAAGAAGAATTTTAGTTCGTTATTGTTTCGTTTTCGTCAACGAAATTAACACTGCTCCAAACGAAACTCTACTGCGCAGACTCTGGCTCCAAATGACGTAATTTCTCACAATATGGCCGCTGCCATGAGATGCTTTGGCTTCATTTTTCTATAGTGGAATGAATGGGAGATGCGTCGTCCATCTTTTTTTAGTCTATGGTTTCAAGGCACTTCAGTGGACCTTTAAATAGGGCAAAAAACAACTTAACTTTAAATGTCAAGATTTTTTTTAGATGTATGCATGAAATTCCCCCTTCCTGTTGTGAATTTCACTGCTGCGACCACTACTGCTGTAATAACTCACATTTAAGTGTTAAAACGCTTAATATTCTTAGAGCAAACATTTAGGATCCCTAAATTTAGGACTGACACGCTCATTATTTTAAAGATTTTCTCCTAAATCGGCAAGTTATAAGCTACTTTTAGCCTTAAGATGTTTTGTGAATACGGGCCCTGATCTGTTAAATAAGAAAAACTGCTAAATTTGCAGAAAAGTGAGACCAGAATTGAGATCCACTGATATATAGGAAGTTGTGGCCTCACAGGAAGTGTGATAACGTTTTAAAAAAGCCACATATAACATGTTAAATGGCACACACTTTTTGTGAAACACTTTCATCTGTTCCCATAACACATCAACCTTTTTTTACTAAACCTGTTTTGAAGAGTTTGTCTTTTCATATATGTGGACTGAAACGGTCCAACAATTGTTTTTCCAATGGTTTGGTTCTGTTTGTGCTTGTGGTGTCTGGTTGGTGAGTTTTAACTATTTTTATGATTTTAGTTCTTTCTGGAGCAGATTATATAACAACATTAAATCTCAAATACTACTAACAGCACTAATTCTCATGAGACATTACTGACATCTGAAGTAAAAGTGTTTTCTGTCTATGATGTTTGGAGCTCAAATGTGAGCTCAAACTTCAAACCATTGACATTAGTAAACCATTAGTATGTTATTATTTAATCATTTTTATTCTGTTTGTTCTTCAGGTATGTTTGGTGATACTTATGAGATGAAGGCAGTGTCAGTCGTGGAGGGAGACTCTGTGACTTTGCACACTGATAGAGAAATGAGAAATAATGATCGAATTATCTGGAGGTTTGGACCTGAAAACACTTCAATAGCTGAAATCAATGTAGTTGACAGCGGTGTGACTGTAAATGGTGATTATGATGAATCGTTCAAAGGCAGAATAAAGATGAATCGTCAAACTGGATGTTTGACCATCACAGACATCGGAATCGAACATTCTGGACGTTATGAACTACAGACCAACTCCATGAAGAAGGTTTTCATTCTCACTGTCTATGGCGAGTTAAATATCAGTTTCATCGGTTGTGTCCATGTGTTTGTGTTCAGTTTTATTTGAAACTGCTTACTTTTTAGTATTTGAAAGTCTTAATCTGTGGCAAATATCTGTTTGTTCTACAGGTGTGGTTGGTGATAAAGATGAGATGAAGTCAGTGATGGAGGGAGACTCGGTCACTTTACACACTGATACTGAAATGAGGAACAATGATCTGATTCGGTGGAGGTTCGGAAATTATTTAATAGCTGAAATCAACAAAACGGCCAACTCCACCACCGTATATGATGGTGTTCTTGGAGGAAGATTCAGAGACACACTGCAGGTTGATAATGAAACCGGATCTTTGACCTTTACAAATGCCAGAATTGAACACATTGGATTTTATCTAGCACAGACCAATCTCAAAGAGAAGGGTTTCACTCTCTACGTCTATGGTGAGTTTAATAATAAGCTGGTTATACCTTTCAATTTATTCCAGTTTTAAACTGTATAGTAGTATGTATTGTATCATTTAGGCTACATCTAAATTAATCTGGATACATTTTTGTTTTTAAACGCTCTCCATCCACAATAGCGTTTAAGCATTTTCCAAAAGTTTCTCATCCACACCGAAACGTAAGAAACGTTAAATTCGCCTTACTGCGCATGTGTAAAGCCTCCAAAAACTCACTGAGATTACACAGACGGAACTGACATAAGTTTTCACGCAATTCTTCTGGCAGGATCATTTTTATTTATGGAAATATCTCATTGTTCACTGACGCGTCCATGTCGCGCTCACTCATATTTGATCTAAAAAGCAGCTGCTGTCATGTTTTGCAGCAGGAGTCAGGACAGCAACTGTAAGTAAATTTTCCCTATTTTAGGACTGTAATATGAAGAGTGTGCAAGGTAAATCTCTTTAGCAGCAGTGACAGTGAATAGCACATAACAAGCTCAATTACCGGTATAAACATGGATATCTATAGGTATAATATGTGACCATGGACCACAAAAACAGTCATAATGGTCAATTTATTAAAATTGAGATGTATACATCACCTAAAGGCTGAATAAATAGGCTTTTCATTGATGTATGGTTTTTTATGATAGGATATTTTTTGGCCGATATACAACTATTACAATATCTGGAATCTGCAGGGTGCAGAGAAAATCGCCTTTAAAGTTGTCCAAATGAAGTCCTTAGCAATGAATATTACTTTTAATATCAAAAATTAAGTTTTGATATATTTGCAGTAGGAAATTTACTAAATATCTTCATGGAACATGATCTTTACTTAATATCCTAATGATTTTTGGCATAAAAGAAAAATCTATAATTTTGACACATACAATGTATTTTTGGCTATTGCTACAAATATACCCCACCGACTTATGACTGGTTTTGTGGTCCAGGGTCACATATGCATCACTTGACTAAATATACAGTTGAAGACAAAATTATTAGCCCCTTTTTCAAATAACTCCCAAGTGTTGTTTAACAGAAAGATGATTTTATCAACACAGCATTTTTAAACATAATACTTTATTCAGGAAGCTTTTAGGGTTTGTAATACAAATAGAAATAAATGTATAACATAGAATTTTAAAAAGTTAGTCGTTTGCTGTAGTTCTCATCAAGTTTCAAGCATGTCTCCTGAGAAATTAAAGCCCATTCTTCCTTAGCAAATCTCTCAAGCTCCTCCAGATTTGTTGGTCTTCTGACACAAACTCTGGACTTTAGTGTACCCCACAGATTTTTTATTGGATTTATTCTATTGGATTCAAGTCTGGGCTTTGTGCAGGCCAGTCAAGTACACTCACTTTGCTCATTTGGAGGTATTTCTTCACCAGAAGTGAGGTATGCTTTGGGTCGTTATCATGCTGGAAGACAAAATGTCGACCCAAACCAAGTTTTCTTGCAGACTGAGGTTGTCTTTCAAAATCTTCTTCTAGTCTTCCTTTTTCATGTTTCCTTCAACCCTGACGAGATTCCCAGTTCCAAATGCACTGAAACATCCCCACAGCATTATACTCCCACCACCATGTTTCACTGTGGGAACGCTGTTCTTGGGGTTGAATGCCTCTCCCTTCTTTCTCCAAACATAGGCAACATCTCTATGACCAAAAAGCTCTAGTTTTGTCTCATCTGACCAAAGGACACGTTTCCAGTATGCATCACATTCCCCCAGGTTGTCCTTAGCAAACTTCATTCTAGCTTGGAGGTGTTTCTTCAGAAGTGGAGTCTTTCTTGGTCGGTAACCTCGCAGTTCATTCCTGTGCAGGGCTCTAGTGACTGAAGTCTTCGTTGAGACATCAATTCCAGACTTGGCTAGGTCATTCACTAGTGTCTTGGCAGTTGTTCTTGGGTCTTTAGAAACCTCTCTCACTAGTTTTCTTTCCAAAGTTTTTGAAATCTTTTGATTTAAAGGTTTAATTAGGTTAATCAGGCAAATTAGTTTAATTTGGCAAGTCATTGGACAACAGTGGTTTGAAAAAAATAATAGGAAATAACGTGAAAACATTCTCTTGCTCTGTTAAACATCACTTGGGAAATATTCTAAAAAGAATGTAAAATTTCACAGGGGGGCTAATAATTTTGTCTTCAACTGTACGTCATCATTTACAAAAGCCTCAGTTTTTACAGTCCACACTACAACCAGGGTTACCAAGTTTTCACAACAAACCCGCCCAATCGCTACTCAAAACTAGCACAAAAGTAGCCCAATCGCGTTTTGAGGGGGTCCCCCTGGGGAAAAGACCCCCCATCGTATTCCAGGGGGTAAAATACAGCATATGTTGGTTAGGAAGGTTTTGATGCTGGTTTAAGCTGGTCCTTTGCTGGTTTATTCTGGACCAGCATAAACCAGCAAAGGACCATCGTTAACCAGCTAAGGACCAGCATAAATCAGCTAAAACTAATATCCCAGGCATCAAAACCTACCTAACGAGCATATGCTGGTTTTTTTCAGCAGGTCAGGGGTGCCCAACCCTGTTCCTGGAGATCCTACCTACCTGCAGACTGCTCATACACAGCTGTCTTATCAAGTGCTAACTAAGAGATTAATTAGCTGGTTCAGGTGTTGTTTGATCAGGGTTGGAGCTGAACTTTATAGGATGGTAGGTCTCCAGGAACAGATGTTGGGCACCCCTGATTTAGATGTTAAATAAGGTAACATCTAAATGATAAAATACTTATTTAGATCCCTAAAATTCATCTGCAGGTTTATATTTACCAGTAGCTTTCTAAATCAGATGTTTTGTTTTTATGCTCTCCTTTTGATCAGTCTTGGTTCCTCTGGATGTTTCTTCCTCATCTACGCAAGTATCTTCATTCTTCATAATTTTGCTATTTTCTCTCATTTTCTAGCTCCTCTGCCTGTTCCTGTCTTCTTCAGCTACTGTCCTCCTCCATCATTGCCATCAGCATCCAAATGTGTGCTGCTGTGCTCAGTGGTGAATGTGAGTCATGTGACTCTCTCTTGGTACAAAGGAAACCGTTTGTTGTCCAGCATCAGTGTGTCTGATCTCAGCATCAGTCTCTCTCTGCCTCTGGAGGTGGAAAATCAGGATCAGAACACCTACAGATGTGTGCTGAACAATTCATTCACTGAGCAGACTCAACATCTGGACATCAGTGAAAGCTGTCGCACGTGTTCAGGTAGGGTAGCACTGATATTAGGTGATGTCAGCTGTGATTTTAGCATATATTCATGTATTTAGCATGTATTTCATGTTTTTATAACTCAGGCGGTTGTGATACTGTTGAAGCTGTGATCCGATTGGTCATCAGTGGTCTGATGGGCGTGGCTGCTGCGGCTGCTGTTGTTGTTCTGTATTATGACATCAGATCCAGAAGAGCTGAACAGAATCAAGCATATCATCATTCTCACATATCAGCCATCTAAGCAATGTCATTTTATTTTTAATGGCTTTGTATATTCATCTGCTGGTGTCAATGTTGATTTATCATCAGCTCATTTTCACCCTAGAAGATCTGATTTAAGAAACAAAACCAAAAGTTCTCGTTCCTGAGCTTCAGAAGAATCTTGAGTTTTCTTCAGCATTGTGGCACAGGCTGGTGTACGAGGCAGGTGCTTTCTCATTTCCATGTGAGGAGACACCAGAGATTTCCTAAGTTGTTCAAGAAAAAGCCTTCTTTGGAAATTCTATAGCTTGCAAACATCTGCAACATTACAAACACACACAAAACTTGTATATCTGCCGGCAAAAGAAATGCGTCACAATCCAACTCACTCTATCACCAACTTTGAGTAAAAATGAGCAAATAATGCATTAAAACATGTATATGCATTGACATGCCTTGTCAATGTTGTCAACTCTGTCTTTGCATTGATTGTAATCCAAGATCACATCAGGCTTCTTTTCTTCCTGTTACTCACTTTGACTTCCTTGTGGCATGTGCTCATCAGCTATGCATTTTTACCCCTTTTGCCACAATAAGACACAAAGACTGTCTTGGTGAATGCAAACAGAGAGAAAAAGTGAGCTCGGCCTCTTGTTGACAGAAGAGCAGGTGGGAGTTTAGCTGGTTTTCCTGTATTGTACCAACCATTGTCAAATATATTTTTTTGAGGAGCTCCTGGCCAAGGGCATATGATATGAAGAAGTTGTCACTAGAAATTGTGTGTTCCTGGAGACTAGTGGTTAAAATCAAGGACCGCACACATTCCCTGATTTTTTTCTGGCTGTCCATGTTTACACTTTGACTCTTCCATCTCTGTATTTATGTAGTCCTCTGACTTTGAGTCTTCTGGTTCAGATAATCCAGCATCTGCAGAACCCAGAAGACCATATTTCATTCCTTTATTCATTCCTTTGTGGGAAAAATGTCTTTGTTTTTAAAACTCTTACATCTCAGTGTAAACTGTCCTGTAGTATATAGTATAAAGGACTCCTAAATGTTTGCTCTAAGAAGATTTCACAAAGCATTTTAGTGTTAAAACTAGCTCCTAAATCTGTGAAATATTAGAAGCAGAGGTTAAAGCAAAAAAAAACCTGAGCCTGAACCTTTTTTTTTTTTTTGATATCTTTTGATATCAAGTTTTGCTAGATAGATTTGTCCTTGACAGGGTACAGGATGACCTACAATCTAAAGCATGACATTTCTGCAAAAATAAATACAAGGGAATTAATATAAAAATTAATATAAAAAAGAAAACCGAACCACCAATAGGTGGCAGTAAGTGACTGTCTTAATGAATAAGTCATATATTCAATCAGTTCGTTCAAACACGTATTCATTCATTCACTAAATAAAGCAACTGATTGTTTTTATGAATGGCTGGGAGTCACCGTTTACACTGTAATGCGGTCAGAGTCATTTCAAGTTTCGTTGCTGTGCTAGTTATCGTTTATTGATTTTTTTTTATCGGGTTACTGTCCGGTCGGGCAGCATTCAGCACACAGAAGGCACATACTGTGAAAGTTTTTAGAGAGATGAAAACAGGTCGCACGACAACAATTATATCCACTCGCACAAATGCTCCCAAATATATTTTGAGGTCGCATAGGTAAAATTTCGAGAGCAAATGCGACCAAAATGGTTGCAATTTCGAGCCCTGACCAGTTACCAAAAGGCTTGCCGTCTCTTCCTATTTCTTCTATCCATGCCCAGTGCCATTTATTTTTAAGCCCTTTATCAACCAGGATTTGTTCACCGGGCTTCATAAACTTGCTCTCCATCCAGCCGACTATGTTACTACTCTCCAACGTAACGTCTCCGCTCTGACATCTATGCTTGTATCTAACTCACGCGTATCCAAACCCCGCCCCATTCTACTTCTGATTGGCTAGTAATGTTAGTTTGGCAGAGTAAAGGCTGTGTTGCCCTAATAACATTGGTAGGCGAACACATGAACTCGAACGTGATATCAAATGTTTTTTTAAAACGCATTTTAATTTTTTTTTCCGCAGCCAATTGCCGCACGCCGGAGATCCGGCACAGTGCCGGAAAACTTTAAGCCCTGTAGAAGTAGTGAAGAGGACTCCTAACCCTGATAGCACACGTACATCTCAGAGATGTCTATTTGACATCTGCATTTACATCTGCAAGATGTAGTTTGCTCATCTGCAATGCATCTATTGTACGTTTACTATCAGATGTCAAATAGACGTCGATAAGATGTCTTCAAGATGTCTTCAAGATGTTAATGATTTTGAACCCTGATTGCACACGTACGTCCGCAAGATGTCTGTTAAAGATCTCTTGATCTGGAAAGCATCTGCTGTGTACAAACGTCTGGCAGACATCTGTAAGATGTTTTACATACATTCTAATTCATAAACATAAAGACATTTAATAGATGTCTATTTGACATCTGATAGGAAATGTCCAATAGACGTATTGCAGATGAGCAAATTACGTCGCGCAGATGTAAATGCAGACATCAAATAGACGTTTCTGAGATGTATGTGTGCTATCAGGGAATGTATGTAAAATTGACATCTTACAAAGCAGATGCTTTCCAGATCAAGAGATCTTTAACAGACATCTTGCAGACGTACGTGTGCTATCTGGGAAATCACTAAAACCTGTACAAAGTAAAATACTATACAATGTAAAACAGCTCCCACCTGGCTTTTTTTTCACTGTTTGAAACCCAGACTTTTGGGAGGTTTAGACTGCACACAAGATTTTTTTTTACCATGTTGTCTGAAGACATATTGTGTGAACAGCTGAAAACAGGTATAAATACATAGATATTACAGATGTAGGGATCATTTGTCACCTTATAATTACAATGACAGTTGAGTAGATTCTGAACTTGTTTTACTAGCTTTAATCCAACTCAAATACAGGCATCTTTATAAGAAAACAGAAGTTGCTAACTGTGTGTAAAAAGCATTTGATCGGTAATTCATTTGGTTTGCATATTATTTCATTTTATTTTTGTGGCAACCTGTGAGGTTCACTTATATCTCATAAACTCATCTTCACTTATATATGTGGCCAGCGGTTTAGACATTAATGGCTGTGTGTTGTTATTTTGAGGGGACAGCACATTTACACTGTTATACAAGTTGTACACTCACTACTTTACATTGTAGCAAAGTGTAATTTCTTCAGTGTTGTCAAATGAAAAGATAATAATATAATAAAATATCTGTGTACTCACTTCTGTGAGATACTGTATTTAAAATTATATTGCACAAACACGTTTTCAAAGTTATCAGAATCGTAAACAAAATCGTTTTCTGCTTATATTTTTCTATAAAATATCCAAGTTTCCAAACATTGCTGTTAAAGTTTGATGTAAATCAGGGTGGGCTTTTGCATGACCATTCATTCACTAGTTCTAGATTGACAGCTGCTCCTCTAGCCAATCACTCCAGTACGACTCATGGCAAGTGTGAAGTGTGAAGTGGAATAACCACTGTCAGCTGGCACTTAGCGGAGAGTCTAATTGAACTTAATTGTTTTGTTAGTGAATGAATGGTGATATGTGATATTATGCCAGTTGTGTGTATTTTGGTTTAGGTGCAAAGAATTAATTGATCAGTTTAATTTTGATTTGGATATGTTCAATTAATATTTCATGTATATTCACAGGCAGTGTCATGGCTGATTTTAGAGAGACTCTTGTCACGACTACAAGAGTCCATGCAGTGCTTCCCTCTGGACCTGGATTATTTATACTATATATGTACTGTGCTTTTTTAAATTACAATCATCAAAGTTCCCTTTGAAAACATGTAATTTATAAATGATACGCAACATCAGTACCTTAAAACATAACAGTAGTTAACAACAAGAATTAAACATTTAGTCCAACACATGCACCAAAACCCTTCATGAAAATAATAGAAAATAGCAAGTAATTAAATGGAATTAATCATTTGAAGACATTGAATCGTGTGACTTATAAACCTGAATGTGGAAGCCAGTACCTGCAGGGGCATGCTATTGTTGCACATTTGGCAAGTAACCATTGGCTTTTTCTTTTAGTTCTCTGGCATCAGTAAGGAGATAATAAGGTCTAGTTCCTCTTGTAGAGAAATTCATACATTGTATCACATTTTGGAGGCATTTCTTGAACAATTCTATTTTACACCAACACCAGATTAGCTTGCTTGTTGTTAAACTTAATTTATAGGGCTTTACCAATAAAATCAATGTAGAGGCAGGATTAAGTACTTGGGAAATATGACAAGAAAACTTCAAAAACAAATGGCATTGACTAGAGTAAGTGCATTTAGTGGAAGGTAAGTGCATTTACTATTCTGTAAGTTTTGTTAAAATTCTAAATTAAGGTCACTTCAAACAAGTACACTGCAAAAAAAGCTAATCTTACTTAGTATTTTTGTCTTTTTTTTTTTGTCAAAATATCTAAATAAAATTAAGGTATTAATTCTTAATTACATTAAGATGCATTACTACGTAAGCAAAAGGATATAAAATATTTAGTCTTGTTTTAAGCAAAATACACTTGATTTAGCCCCCTAAATTCTTAAAACAAGAGTATTTTACTTACCCACTAGCAGATAATTTTACTTATTTTAAGCAAACTGCATTTAATTTAGTTTTTCCCCCTGGAAACAAGACTAAATATCATGTCATTTTGCTCATCTAGTAAATACATATTAATGTAAGAAAGTAAGTATTTTTGTCTTGTTTCTAGTGAAAATACTACAAAGAAAATACTTTTTTAGAGTTTCCTTTTGACTCCAAGGCAAACAAAGTGCATATAATCATGGGGAAACATGGAAACCATTCCAATATCTGTCTCAGTAACTGGGGAGATGTCTCTGTGATTGGATTCTGCTATCAGAAGACTGAAACTCTCATCTGTTCTAGCAGGGCAGTTGCTAGAAAAGTCATTTGACCATCTAAACAAACCCTTGATAACATTACTGATGTTATTTTTAGTACAAATATTTAATCTGTAAATGCAAATCCAGCTGCTAGGATTTCTCTCTCTTTCCTTAGATGCTGTGTCTTAAATAGTCTTCCAGAGGATGTGGTTTTGAACAAGGCAGTCAAGAATGTTTTTTCTCTCCATAAACAAATCCTAGGACTAACCTCAAAACTGGCCATAACTGGACACCTGAAACCCATCTAAATTTAGCTGTAATTTGAATGTATGCCTGTCTGGGATTTTCAACCAAGCATTGTTCAAGAAATGTGGCAGTGTTTACAATTAGTATGCACTACCTGCAACTTGCTTAATGTCATTTGTTTGTATCATTAAATGTCATCTGAGTCTCTTGTCATCTTTAGCCAGTAATGGGTGGTGAAACCTTAATACTGACAACTAGGCAGTCAATGCAACAAGTGATACCATACTCCATGGCTCAGTTCATCAAGCTGGAAGTCAGAGATGGCTGTTCAGTTGGCTTTCAACCTGATTTCCAAAGTCACCCGCTTATCCAGAAAACAAGCCTCTGCAATGCATTTAGTTTCCTTTAGTATCAGCAACTCCATCAGTAGAGTCAGCAACTTTATCACCACACTCAGCGTTTTGTTCAACGCACTCATAAAGTTGATGCACTTTCAGCAGGATCTGCATCTTTATCATTTATAGTACCTTGACTGTAGCTGTCGCCTTACTTTGCAGATTTGAGGTCTTAAATGTACTCAGAGTAACACTTAGTCATTATGCCCAAGAGGTTGAAAATACAAAAAAAAAAAAAAAATTATTCAGCTTCACTGAGTCTAAAAGCAAGCGAAAAGCCAAATTTTTACAGCGTGCAGTTTGCTTGCAGTGCAGACACAATGTGTTGACATGAAGCTATTTGCACTAGGGATGGGCAATACCACTTATTTTATTTTCAATCCAAAACCAGTCCTTTCAAATCCAGTATCAACGATATCAATACCGATGCAGATACCTCTTTTTAGAATAGATACCTCTATCTTTTCAACTATTTTTAGAATAAAATCAGTAATTACGTTGTTATATAATATATTATATATCTTATAACACCAGTCTAAATGTGACCCTGGACCACAAAATCAGTCATGTCACTGGGGTATATTTGTAGCAATAGCCAAAAATACATTGCATTTGTCAAAATGATTGATTTTCCTTTTATGAAAAAAAAATCATTATATATATATTATATATTAAGTAAAGGTCATGTTCCATGAAGATATTTTGCAAATTTCCTACTGTAAATATATCAAAAGTAATATGCATTGGTAAGAACTTAATTTGGACAACTTTAAAGGCGATTTTCTCAGTATTTTAATTTTTTTGCACCCTCAGATATTCTAATAGTTGTATCTCGGCCACATATATTCCTATCCTAACAAACCATACATCAATGAAAAGCTTATCTATTCAGATTTCTATGAGCTATAAATCTCAATTTCAAAAAACCCTTATGATTGGTTTTGTGCTCCAGGGTCACAAATGAGCTCACAATTCTGTAAGCAGATGAGCCAATAGCAGTTGAGTATCAGCTAAGCAGGGACCGGAACTTAGACATCTTTAGGTTTCAGCGCCATAGAAAAACATTGGAAGATCAGAAGCTCTGATTGATTTTATAGTGTTTGTGCCGCAAAAATGGTAAAACTATGTGCCTGGGGCACTTGTAACACTGATTCGAAATATCCTGGATGGCCAATGGATGGCCTGCAACTTCTGCTGATGCTAAAGTTAGCTGACGTTAATCACCACTTGCGAAGTGAGTTTGCCATTGAAAATGTAGCTTCTGAAATATCTACTACTAAGTTAGCCATCTAACACCTTGGGTCTAGTGCTAGATAGCTAGCACTAAAATAGCTTAAGATCGTTTCTAGCTCACTAGCACTATATCTGAAGTTACAACTAACTACATAGCAGGACCCAGGTGGGAAAAGTGCAATAAAATGCATTATTTCAGTACATTTCCCTACCTGGTCTTATGACAAAAACGTACCTGTCGGCACTTTTTTGCGGGATGCCAAAAAAATTACCGATAAGTACATATCACTGCAATTTCCAAAAAAATGAACACTAGAGGCAGTAAAACTCCTTTTATTCCTTTTCACACAAAGTATGATTTACAAAGGTTGATAAAGCATAATTTTCACACAATTACTTGAAGAATATTATATTATGACTTTAAAACAATATTAATATGCTGGGAGATTTGAAAACGGATGCTTTTGAAAGTTAGCAGGATATGTCTAGCTTCATATCTATGGGTTTTCATAAACAATAGGTTTGTTTGGTAGCTCACGCAGTACGAAGATGTACTTCAGAGTTGAAGAGCTCCGGTTTGAATCCTGTGTAACTATGGTTTGACAAAAGAGTTCGAATCTACTCACAAGGAAGATTCAAATGGCGTCAACAAATGTGTTTTTATAATGTGTTTTGCATTTGTTAACACTATCGGGTAGGTTTAGGGTTGGGTTTGGTGTAGGGCATACACAACAGAGCATTTATTTTAGCAACAGTCCCCGGATATTTGAACTTTGAACTGCTGCAATACGTACCCGAAGCAACGTAATACAAACACAGCAATATGTACCTATATCAACATAATAAATATGTGCCAGTGTTCACGTATTGAACCTATTTTAGCGCCAGATTTTTTGAATGCTAGAAATAATAGAAATAATTTGATGAAGATCACTTTAAATGTAATTCATGTAAATGTAAACACCCACAGGGTTTTACTTGTTTTGTTTTTATTTTTGTGTGCATTCAAGTATACTTTATTTCTACCTGGGCAGATTGAGTAATACTTTCTTATGGCCTATATATTTGGTTTAAGAATTTTGCTAATGGGGGACTGACCAAAGAGTTTCCCCATTCAGACCAAGCTACAAGGTCTGTCTCTTGTAAAATGAAATGACCTGGTAAAATATGATTTCACAGATGTAAAATAAAATATATTTTAGTGTCATGACATTTTTTTTTTATCTATATAAGAAAACAGTATACAGTATTTGGTATGAATTCACCCTTTACCTGCTAATCTGACTGTTCAGAGATCATTTTACCTGGTAGCTTAAACCACATCCGATGGGATATTCCTTTCTTTAAACAACAACCATAACAGAAGTCAAGTTCACCAAGTAGCTTATAGGTGTCATAGGTTTCTGCTTTCACATCTGACACTCTCCTGGAAGAGAAAACACAAACCTAATTACTCTTACACGAGGCTTCTCCTGCTTGCAGTGAGACCTTTAAACCCTTGCTTCCAAATTAATCTTGTTATCCAGTAAATTTATTATAAAAGTCTAGGTAAGAAACAGTAACTAAGGGGGCTTACCTATAGATCAATTATCTTGCTTACACCACCATTGATTTACCTGCTTAGGTTTCGGAAAAGGAGTCTTGAGTAACCACAACCAGAATAAGGACAATACATAAAAACAAAATCATACAAAAACACTGCCTTTAAGTCGTGCAACTTAACTTTTGAAACTACATCTCAGGCATAACATGAGCCTTTACTGTCTTCTTCTCCATGCATGGTTTCACACTGAGGGCTTTAAGCCAATATATTCATGAGAATATAAATGTCTCTCTACCTTTAAATCTCCTTCTTGGATGGGGGATGTTTTCTGAAATACATCAAGATTTGTGGAGTTGTTGTGACAACAAAAGAATAAAAAATTTGTTTTGTTTTTTGTTATTTATCTTTTACGATACTTCTGCAAAACTGTAATTTTCTGTTTTTCTATTAAAGTTTTTCTATTATGTGTACTGCCTTATTGTGGAAATTGTTAAAGTCAAGTCAAGTTTATTTATACAGCACTTTCAACAATACAAGTTGTGCCAAAGCAACTTTACAGTATTAAATAGGACAATAATGTGTCAATAATGCAAAAGTTCCATGTAAATTCAGATTTCAGAGGACTCATCTGGTTCCCGTGGTCTTGCGCAGACTGCTGTCAAGGTCTGACATTCAGGGCTGTAGAGGTCGTCTCTAGGTCCTGATCCACCATCTGGGCTAGGTATAGACTGGATCTGGGGGACTGCAGTGAACATCTGATCTGGATACAGACTGGATCTGCCTACAGCGGCCTCAGAATAAGAAAGAAACAGACTAATTAGTGTTGATGCAAATGTTCCAGATTGGAGAGGACTCATCTGGTTTCTGTGGTCTTGCGCCGACGGCCGTCAAGGTGACGAGGTCTTCACTGATGATCCGTCTCTGGCAGCGGACTTGAGGGACTATGATGTGAGTAAGAGCTCACTCAAGTAATGGGGAGCTAAACCATTGTGGGCTTTATAAGTAATTAGCAAGATTTTAAAATCTATACAATGTTTAATAGGGAGCCAGTGCAGTGTTGACAGAACCGGGCTAATATGGTCATAACAGTAGAACAATTAAAAAACACAGCTTGGTTTAATTGCTGCTCCTCATCTTCTTCATCACTAGTGCTGGAGTCTGATCCCAGTATGTTGAGGAATGACATGTCTTGGCATGCACTTCTGGGGAGTCGTGTGCTGAGCCGGATGCTCCATTTTCACTTGCAGGGGGTTGCCTCACCTGCTTTTTGGCAGCAACAGCAAGTGCCATGGTTTGTATTGTGCTTTGGACCTTGAATCCTTGTGCAGCAGGCAAGAACTTCAGGTTTCGAAATCTGGGATCCAAAGCAGCAGCAAGCAGGGTGATGTTTGGAGATTCAGGTGTAAACTCCATCAGTTCTTGCCATCTGTTGCATGAGTCTGGAATGACCTCACTGGTGCAGTCTTAAGATCTGGACTCTACAAGTTTGTGCACTAGTGTGAAAGTGCAGAGAGTGTAACATATTGATGTGCGCTCAGAAACACTGTAGCTGTTTCAAAGCACTTATGGACCTGACTCAGCTCCTCAATCAAGTTCCACTGTTCAGTCTTGAGATCAAGGTAGTGTTTCCCTTTCTAAGTTACTGCTCGGTCAGAAAGTGTAGCAGTCACCGGCCATCTTTTTTCTAGCAGCCTGGACAACATCTGATAGGTGCTGTTCTAGCATGTACATATATCTTGCACCAGCATGTTTGTCTCTGTGCCCATTTGCTTCTGCTTCTCCTTCAACTTGGTGCATGCCAGTTCACTTTTCTTAAAGGGATAGTTCAACCCAAAATTAAAATTTGCTGTTAATTTACTCAGCCTCAGGTCTTCCAAGATGTGGGTTACCTTTTTTACCTTGATACATGGTGGTGTTCTTGTGCGAAGTGTCATCCAATGACAACAGAGAGCCTCTGTAGAGAGCCTCTGTTGTTACGAGTGGGGAATTGCAATGTCACAACTTGAACAAACTTGTGAGCCAACTGCCAAAAATGAACAAACTTGTGAGCCAGCTGAAGAATATGCTTCAATACCCATCTGCATCACTGCAGATACTGGCTTTGCTCCATTGCTGAGCTCCAGTTTTTTGCAAGTCATCTATAGTTTGCCACGCATCAACTGGAGGCAACATCCAAAACCAGAGGGACCCGGTGGCACTGTAAGTAGAGTATCTGTAGAGTAAGGTGCAATCGATTCATATGGCTACAACTTAATTTGTCTAGACCACCATGTTTTATTTATTAAAATTATACTGCACGTTTCCATTAATTGTAAAATTAGACATCGAAAACAGCAGATCAAGCGCAGGTGGCTGTGTGTTTGCAGAGATTGCCTTTCCCTGTTGATTGTGAGCTTGATTTTCAGTGGCGATTGAGCTGTTTCCTGAGAGGATCAGGCTCCATTGTTTTCTTTCTTTTGCCGAAGGTGTCCAGTAACTTCCCAGGCTTGTGACAGACATTATTTGTCGGCTCTCCAACCCTGCTTCTGACAGAATTTGAACTGCGGTACTTCTCAGTGAATGGTTGGTGTATCTTTTAGATAACCTGACTGCCTCACAGATGCGAGGAAGCATGTTTCCAAGGTAGTTCACACCCATCGGGTCGTGAGAATGCCAGAACTTTCGTCCGTCAAGCTTCTCCTGTGGGGCTTTCAGTGGATGAAGTTAGAAGGATGTGGCATCAGGTGGGCATTTAGTGATGTACTTTTTGAAACTTTTAACTGGGGAAAGGGGGGTCACTTGAATTGGCAAACATGAATCCTCTGTAGCAGTCTTTGTTGGGATCAGTGAGCTTTTTGTGTTTTTTGTTTATGCATTGTAAGACATACTCAAGTCGTTTTTTAATAACAAATGAAGTCTTTCTTAACTCTTGATTTCCTTCATGCCCTCTACTCACCAGGTTCAACTGAACATCAAACCAGACGTTGCAAACCAGTCCGGCTGTTGTGTCTGGTGACAGATATGCAGAGTTACAAATGCACTGTATTTCAGCGGTGGAGATGGGAGGATGATGAGAACTGGTGTCTTTTCCAGCCTTGCAAAACTTTTTGAAGACTGCCCTAATTATGTGCATGTCTTTATATTTCCAGTCAGTGCAGGTTGGTGGCATAGCGTTTTAGAATAAATGCTTAAGGGAGAAAAACTTGACAGAGGAAACAGAAAGGTTTTACCTTCCTGTGTGGTTACAGTCATACATGAGTGATACCCATCTCCATCTGGTTGCTATGTTGGCTTCAAGGAAGCAGAAGATGCATATGCACTTTTATAGATTTTAAAAGCTTGTTTGTAATAGTGCGTGCATGTGTGTGTGTGTGTGTGTGTGTGTGTGTGTGTGTGTGTTTGCGTGCGTGCGTGTTTGTGTAAGTATTGGAAACTTATTTTTGCTTGATTCAGTCAATTTATTGCAGTTCACTTCTTTATATGTCTATTTTTTTGTTTTTGAATTAAAATGAATGCTCAAAATCTACATGGAATCTGCATCTTTTCTTTTTAAAAAAAGATCTATTATGAACATCTTATATTATTACCACTTTTCTACAAACTATTTAAAGTATTTCTGTGAATAACAAATAGAGTCAATTAACAATAGAGTCAATTAACAATTCATCTTTTTAATGCAAAAAAGTATCAAAAATATTTATTGACAACGTTTCGGTCGCATGACCTTCATCAGGTATCTTCCAACATATCAATTGCAAACCACATTTAAAAAGACATCTGAGAAAGACAACATAACCAATTATTGATTAGTAACAACACTCAATGGGTACATCATCTGATCCAAAAAAAAAAAAAAAAGTTTAAGTGCATACATATACACACATATTCGAGTGCATTACAGCATCACATTGAATAATGCTTCGTCATTCATACCAAAAGGTGACAACGTTTGTAGGATAAAAATCCAAAATAACTCCCGTCAATGCAAGAGCAATTCCATATTGCCCCCTCTAGATGGCACATTAACCCTTTCAGTACCACTAAAAATAGAACTCTTGAGTTTTTGATGTACAGGTTCTTCTCAAAAAATTAGCATATTGTGATAAAGTTCATTATTTTCTGTAATGTACTGATAAACATTAGACTTTCATATATTTTAGATTCATTACACACAACTCGAAGTAGTTCAAGCCTTTTATTGTTTTAATATTGATGATTTTGGCATACAGCTCATGAAAACCCAAAATTCCTATCTCAAAAAATTAGCATATTTCATCCGACCAATAAAAGAAAAGTGTTTTTAATACAAAAAAGTCAACCTTCAAATAATTATGTTCAGTTATCCACTCAATACTTGGTCGGGAATCCTTTTGCAGAAATGACTGCTTCAATGCGGCGTGGCATGGAGGCAATCAGCCTGTGGCACTGCTGAGGTGTTATGGAGGCCCAGGATGCTTCGATAGCAGCCTTAAGCTCATCCAGAGTGTTGGGTCTTGCGTCTCTCAACTTTCTCTTCACAATATCCCACAGATTCTCTATGGGGTTCAGGTCAGGAGAGTTGGCAGGCCAATTGAGCACAGTAATACCATGGTCAGTAAACCATTTACCAGTGGTTTTGGCACTGTGAGCAGGTGCCAGGTCGTGCTGAAAAATGAAATCTTCATCTCTATAAAGCTTTTCAGCAGATGGAAGCATGAAGTGCTCCAAAATCTCCTGATAGCTAGCTGCATTGACCCTGCCCTTGATAAAACACAGTGGACCAACACCAGCAGCTGACATGGCACCCCAGACCATCACTGACTGTGGGTACTTGACACTGGACTTCAGGCATTTTGGCATTTCCCTCTCCCCAGTCTTCCTCCAGACTCTGGCACCTTGATTTCCGAATGACATGCAAAATTTGCTTTCATCTGAAAAAAGTACTTTGGACCACTGAGCAACAGTCCAGTGCTGCTTCTCTGTAGCCCAGGTCAGGCGCTTCTGCCGCTGTTTCTGGTTCAAAAGTGGCTTGACCTGGGGAATGCGGCACCTGTAGCCCATTTCCTGCACACGCCTGTACACGGTGGCTCTGGATGTTTCTACTCCAGACTCAGTCCACTGCTTCCGCAGGTCCCCCAAGGTCTGGAATCGGTCCTTCTCCACAATCTTCCTCAGGGTCCGGTCACCTCTTCTCGTTGTGCAGCGTTTTCTGCCACACTTTTTCCTTCCCACAGACCTCTTGCTTGAGGGTGTCAATGATGGCCTTCTGGACAGCAGTCAGGTCGGCAGTCTTACCCATGATTGTGGTTTTGAGTAATGAACCAGGCTGGGAGTTTTTAAAAGCCTCAGGAATCTTTTGCAGGTGTTTAGAGTTAATTAGTTGATTCAGATGATTAGGTTAATAGCTCGTTTAGAGAACCTTTTCATGATATGCTAATTTTTTGAGATAGGAATTTTGGGTTTTCATGAGCTGTATGCCAAAATCATCAATATTAAAACAATAAAAGGCTTGAACTACTTCGAGTTGTGTGTAATGAATCTAAAATATATGAAAGTCTAATGTTTATCAGTACATTACAGAAAATAATGAACTTTATCACAATATGCTAATTTTTTGAGAAGGACCTGTATATTTGCACTGAGCATAGTTACCACACCGATAGTTACCATTAGGTATAGGACTAAGTAATCTCTGAGAAGGAGAGGGAATATCGTTTTGAAAGTGGGCATGTACCAAATAATCTTTTAAATTCTTAGAACGTTTAAACACAATCAAAGGAGGATGATGAAAAATGTTAGTCAATTCTGGATCTGAAGACAACAAATACCAATATTTGGAAAAAAATGGATCTCATTAAAAAGGACTTATATGAATGAGTTGAGACACAAGTTAAATATTTTTTTTTTTTTTTTATTTTTTCCACAACTTGACTTTTGGAGAGCTATATAAAAACGCTTCATCAATCAATTTGGATGGATAATCCCTATCTAAAAAATTCCTTTTCATCATTTTCGATTTTTCAATAAAATCTTCTTCAGAATAACAAATCCTCCTCAATCTATAAAATTGACTCTTCGGAAGTCCCTTCTTTAGAAAAGTCAGAATAAAGCTGGTTGCAAGCAACAAAGTGTTGCGATCCGTATATTTTGTGTACAAGGTAGTTATCAACTTATCGTCATTTTTAGGCACCCTAGACAAGTTAACCTCCATGGAAAAATTTAAAAACTCCTCAAAGTTAATAAGCATAGACACAAATTTATGAACCTCATTTCATCTCCCAAAAAAATTCTAATTATATCATCAATGTACTATTTGATAATACGTGACCAAAAAAAAAAAAATGTAATTCATCATTAAAAACATAACAATATTTAAAAAAGCCCATAAACAAATTGGCATAATTCGGGGCAAAGATCAAACCCATAGCTGTGCCATTGATCTGAAGAAAGAAATCTTTATCAAAATTAAAGTAATTATACTTCAAAACATACAAAGCCATCTCAATCAAGAGCTCCAAAGGTGGAATGGCATCACCACGTGACGAAAAATAGTGTTGAAGGGTGAGATGTTAGTATAAAGACTTGTTTTGTCCAAAATTAATAATAAAGAAGTTTCTGGTAAACCATTTACTTAATAAATCTTATTAATGAAATCAGTAGAATCCCTAATATAATATGGTAACAATTAAACATATGGTTTAAAAAAGAAAGTGTCACGCCTTGATTGTGGTGCACTTCTTTTCTGCACAGTGGCTGATTTGTAGTTTGTACCATAAAGATTCTCTGAGTTTTCATATTTTTTTTGTATTTCCCATTCATTTCCTATGTCGGTCATTTTTGACTGCGAAGAAGTCAAGTGTGACTTTTTTTTTTTTGGACCCTTTAAAATATCTGTATCATGACCATGATTTTTTGTGTGTTCACATTGCTAATGTGACAAAAGTCACCAAGTGTCATCTCATTCCGATTCTGATTTTTTACATTTTTAAATATTAAAATGTTTGTCAATTTAAGATATTTTTGATGAAATCCGAGAGCTTTCTAACCCTCCATAGACAGCAAGGGAACAGACATGTTCAAGGCCCAGAAAGGTAGTAAAGACATAACTAAAATAATCCATCAGTGGTTCAACTGTAGTTTTATGAAGCTAAAAGAAGGCGCAGAGGCGGAGAATGACCTGGGAAAGAAGAATTCTGAATATCTTGAACAAAGTTTTTAATTTATTTGTGCATAAGATGTATTCTTGTAACTTCATAAAATTAAGGTTGAACCACTGATATCACATGGGATATTTTAACTATGTCCTTCCTATGTTTCTGTGCCTTGACTATGGCAATTACATCGCTGTCTTTTCAGGGTCAGGAAGCTATCAGATTTCATCAAAATTAAATTAATTTGTTTTCTAAAGATGAACAGGTCTTAGATTTGGAATGACATGAGGGTGAGTAAATACACAGCAAAAACCCTCTGAGTGTGGACACATATAGACACTTAAAAATAACACTGAGCAGTGTTGAAGTTAATAAGATAATTAGGTAATTAACAGCTGATGATTAAACATTAGTATAGACACCTGATGATAACAAGCAGAATCACCAAAGGAGAAAATCAACATTTTAAAGCTACCATTACAGTGGTTAGTGTCTGCATTAGTTGGGATCTTGACCATTATATCTTTAATATTAGATTTTGTTTGGCTGCTCTGTCTATGTTAAAACAGACATACAAGTCAAGAGCAGCAGTCATCAGGTGCTCATTATGTTTTAACATCATCATTATTTCACCTAGAGTCTTGATGTCTGTGTGTGCCTAAAAAAAAAACTTTTCGAATTTTGAATAAGAACTGCTTAAATGAAATTTCTCCAAAATGTATAAAAAATACAGGATCTATTGTTGGTTTACAGTCAGTACAGGAATAATAACTAGGTGAATAGGTGAAATAATGATGATGTTAAAATATCCATGATCACCTGATGACTGCTGCTCTTGGCTTGTCTGTCTGTTTTAACAGATACAGCAGCCAAACAAAATCTAATACTAAAGATATAAGGGTCAAGATCACAACTAATACAAACACTGACCACTATAATGGTTGCTTAAAAACGTTGATTTCCACTTCTTTATTCGATTCTGCTTGTTATCATCAGGTGTCTATACTAATGTTTAACCCTCTGAGGTCTGAGGGTGTTTTTGGGCCCTGAAGAAGTTTTAACATGCCCTGACATTTGTGCATTTTTCAGTATCTTAAAAACATATTCATGGGTAAAGTCAGATTACATTGTAATCAGCACAAACTGGGCTACAATAATATGCAAGCAACATGAATGTACATGTTTGTGTTTTTGAGAAAACAACGTTTATGCGTGGTTAGTGAAAAACTAAAAAATAAAAGTCACTTAAAAACAGCAATGAAACACGGACAGAATATTTGTTCACAAGGCTTTTGAGATCTGGATGTGGTAGGCTAGAGTTTTTTTTACACAATGATGTGAAAATCATCTCATTCACTCGTTCAAAGAAAACAATATATTGATGTAAATTTACCAAAACATGTTTTGTGATGGAAAGACAATATGCAAGAGATTGACAATGGTCATGAATATTTAGTGATTCACACCTGAGAGACACACAAAGCCCTCCCTAATGGCCCATCAATGACACTGTGACTGTCAGGTAAGAAACAATGTGAGAAGATTCAGAGAATGGAGTTTTAGATTAGTTGTATTTTATTTAACACAGTATGAACAAAACATAATGAAGGTAAAGACACATATTGAGTACTCTGATCTACAGATATGAACAGACTTTGTGTCATTTGCGTTTTTTTCCTGAATTCTGTTCAACAAGTGAAACAAGTAAATCATACCTGACATTTAAGTGCTTGCAAAACTCATCATCAGTGGTCAAGAAACTTGTTTTGCACTAGAATATCAGTGTAGTTGAACATCTGAAGCTGCATCTGAGTTTTACATCTGAGAAACTAATTTATTGTTTAGCAGATCGCGATCAGAGTATTACTAATAAACATGGTCTAAACATACACTCAGTATAAACACTCATAGGCTATTTTTTATTTTATTTAATTCATTTTGTGATAAATAAAATACATATACAAATATGATCTTATAGTCATAAACACAAGCATGTTTTGCATGCAAAACATGCTGTCTAAACATTCTTAGACTCTATCATTCAGTGTTACAGTGTAAACACTATTACTTTTATATCGCATCTTTTTCTAGAACGTTAAAAACATCCTTGCGTCGTGAGACATTTAGATGCAATGAAATGAAACCTACATCATAACGTTTCACTTGATGAGGTCAGTAATTATAGTTTGAAAAAAGTCTAACTAGTAAAAGCTATACAACTTAGTCTGTCACAGTAACACAATAACAGCGAATGCAAGCAAGCTAATAAAAGAAAGTCTTACATGTAAATGTAGAATTTATTTTCTGTTGAATCTGCTGGCGCCACATCGCGTTCTTCTTCTGATGAGGTAAATATAAGATTTATTCCTCTCAGCACGTCTTCTTTCAGAAATGAACAGTAATCCAGATAAACTTGAAGTCTTGCCGTTTTGTTGACGATGATATGGGCGGGGGGGATCCAAGGGGGAGATTGGACACACTGAAAAAATTGGACATAACAGGTCTTTGAAATTACAAAAATGAATCATGTTTATTCAACACAATTCATTTATGTTTCTGTTGTGAACATAATTTAATTAAGTAGATTTCAATTGTTCATTTAGAGTGGGGCACTCCGGAACAGATGGTGGCGCTATTTACACATAGCCATCTTGTTCAAAAGATCAAACAGAATCACTGAAGAAGACAACTACATTTTTAGGTTATCATGACAGTGGTCAGTGTTTGCTTTAGTTGGGCTCTGGACACTTGACTGTTTAACATTACATTTTGTTTGGCTCTTGTAACTCAGTTATATCAGCTAGACAATCCAAGAGATAAGAAGCTCAGGTGATGTTGATTATGTTTTATCATCTGACCTGAATTTCTAAGTTATCTTTTTGATTCTAGACATCCTGTGCTTGGACAGTATAAGATCGGGAATTATCAGCATATTCAGTAAAAAAATATTTTATATTTTATATATTTATATTTATATTTATATTTATTCATTTATTTATATATATATATATATATGTATATATATATATATATATAGTTGAGGCACACACAGACATCAAGAACCAGCGTATGAATCTCAACAGTGGTGACAAATAGCATATTCAGAAAAACAGATTCATGTGGCGATGCATGATGGGAACCATGGATGAGTTTTGATTGGCTACAACATGCTGATTTGATGATCACCATTGTTGAGATTCATACACTGGTTCTTGATGTCTGTGCGTGCCTAAACAATATGTTTTTTGTTTTTTTTTTAACATCGGAACTGCCTGAAAGAAATCTTTTCAAAATATATATACATTTCAGAATCTATTGCCATTGGTTTACAAGGCTGTTATATAGTCAGTAAAGGAAATTTACCTCATACATGTCTGACTCTCTGAGCACTGGTCCTACATACACAGACTATTAAGCTCTTGCACTACACCATAATTGCACTGACTATTTGTCTGGTTTGCACTGTTATCTGCCATTGTCACTTTATCTTCATAAGTCACTTTATCTCTATAATTAATGCCACTTTATTTTTTATTTATTTTTAATTTTTTTACTTCACTCTTACTGAAAAATTTGTATTTTTATATATATTATTATTTATTTATTTTGTACGTAATTGTATTTTACTTCTTATGTTATTGTTAGTTACCTGTATGTATCTAGGGTTTGAGAGTAACGCAGTTTCAATTCTCTGTATGTATGTACTGTATATATAGCAGAATTGACAATAAAGCAGACTTTGACTTTGACTTTGACTTGAAATTAACTAGATTAGACTCTAGGTGAAATAACGATAATGTTAAAACATAATCATGAACGCCTGATGACTGCTGTTCTTGGTATGTCTGGCTGTTTTAACATAGATACAACAGCCAAACAAAATCTAATATTAAAGATATAAGTGTTAAGATCCCAACTAATGCAGACACTGACTACTGTAACGGTTGCTTAAAAATGTTGATTTTCTCCTTTGGTGATTCTGCTTGTTATTATCAGGTGTCTATACTAATGTTTAATCATCAGCTGTAAATTACCTAATTATCTCATTAACTTCAACACTGCTTCAGTATGTGTCCACACTCAGAGTGTTATATTAACACTGGGGATTTTGCTGTGTAGGGTTTTTCTTTTTTTTGGTTAGTTTTTTGTCCAGTGAAACCAATATTTTTTGTTTACATTTTACTTATTTTTAGTGCAATTTTATTCATTTTGAATGGTTAATTTGTAAGATTCTCATTTGATTCATTTTAATTAATTATTATGTGTTGACTTTAATTAATAATATTGCTTGGAACCTGTTGACACAATTTTATTGAGTTAATGTGGTGTATCACTTTCTGCAGTGTACAGCAGTTCTCATTCTTCTTCATTGATGCATTAGCGCCACCATCTGCTCCGGAGTGCCCCATTCTAAATGAACAATTGAAATCTACTTAATTAAATTATGTTCACATCAGAAACATAAATGAATTGTGTTGAATAAACATGATTCTATATGTGTCCACACTTTTACCCAATTAACACTGGGTATTTTGCTGTGTAATTTCAAAACTTCCATTTTTGGATGAACTGTCCCTTTAAACAGACTTCAAAACAGGTAAGTAATGGGAGATCTGTGAAAGTTAGGTAAGAGAAATTACTTGGAGAATCAAGTGCATTGAGCCACAAAAGCTTGGGTGGCTTCATCTGTTGTGGGATGTTTTGAGGGATTTGCTGTGTTTCCAAATACCTCTCAAAAACATGATGAACCAGATCATCCCTGAAGTTTTGAGTTGTGGGTTCAAACAGCTTTCTAGCTACCCACCGTTTGGAGTGTTTGAGGAACACCACATTGTACCGAGCCATACCTACCTACCATAAAAAGATTTGGTAGAGTGTTATACACATTTTTTTAAAATTATTATTTATTTATTTATTTTTTTTACTTACCAGTGCTGGTAACGGCCTGTCAGCTGAGTATGAGCAAGCATGGAGGGGTAGTGAAAGTGGAGGCTTTTGGGACAATGCTTTAGCAGCACTGAACGGAAAACTTCAAACTTACCTGAACAAAAAAAATATAGATTCACTGTAGTGTTCAGCACTATGTACATGCTATATATGTATTATAATAAGCATTATTGTAGTGTATGCTTATTATAATATAAGCATTAAGAGTGCCATTTGCCTTAGGTCCTTCAGGAAACTCTTGTCCAAGACCTGGGTTTGTAATGTCCTGAAGGCTCTGGAATCTTTTTCAAGCTATTTTTTCCTTCTCTGTTGGTCTGGACTGAGCACATTATGCAGACATCTTTGTTGCATTCCATCCTCAGTCCATGTACGATCCCCACAAATGTGATGAAGAAGTGACTTCCACCTTATGATTAACTCCAGGAAAAAAATATTTGATGTAACTTTGCAACAATTAGAAACACTAGAATCACAGGTACTAGAACAGAATCACACAACTTACATCAGGGTCACCTCCACAAGTCGCACAGCAAAACCAAATACTCTTAATCCATGGATGTAGTTCTCTGTTATTTCTGCATCTTGATATGGATAGCAATTTCTTGAGCATTCCTATGAAAAGAACAGGAGCAATACAATACAATTCTAGCAAGACAATCTGTTTTTTATATATCAATGGCTGGGATTAGGTACGATGACTGGATAGCACAGAAAGATGTTTTCTTTGAAAGCTGAAGGTTTACCACAGCAGCCCAACCTGAGATGTCTGCATAGGTTGACCCAGTGATCACAGTACTCATTCCTCGCAAATCAGCACAAGTTCCAGTTCCAGTGCCCTCTATGGCTTTGTTCAAATTCCCAGTGAATGGTGATGAGGCTCCCAGAAGTCACTTGTTTTTTTTTTAAGTGATCAATGCACCACATTCTTGACATCTTCTAAATAGGTTAATTAATGTTGACTCAATTACAATCCATTTTTTTTCTTTCCACATCAGTTGTTCTTCTTCCGTTAGTTGTACTCGAGGCAGATGTGGAAGTAGGGGGATCAAAACTAACATCCTTTTTTTCTGATGGTGGATCTAATATAAGTATGCTGACATCTAGGTCAATGATTTCATCAGGGTCCTCTTGACACTGAGTTTTTTTCCTAGGTGAGAGTAGGAAGCAGTTTATTCACAAAATATAAATTAATGTAATGTAAATTGTATATTTAGAATACTAATATGAGTTGGCAACAGTGTTCTGTGTAAGATTTCTGATACAAATTGAACAATTAGCCAAAATGTTCAACTAGTATGAAAACATATGTTATGTGCACTTACCAAAGAAGACTGTACAGGTGGAAAAGCACAATATGTCCAATACTGGAGAAAAAAAAGTTATAACATCTTGGATGACCTGAGGGAGTGAGTAAATTAACAGCAGTTTTACATTTTGGGGTGAACTATCGCTTTAAAATGTCCAACAAGGCCTCTCACAGCAGCTACACACTTGGGGATAACTTGGTGGATCTTTAGAGAGCTTTGTACAACCGTTGAGGGTGTGCCCTGCAGGTCACACGGATGCCCACCCATGCCTTTCTTGCAAAATCTTAGCTGCTGCTACAACATTAGCACTGTTGTCGTGAACAACAGCCTTGATTTTCTCTGGTGGAATGTCGATATTGGCAGTTACATCCTCAATCCACTCTGCAATATTTGCAGCTGTGTGTCTTTCTTCAAGGGGCATCGTTGTCAGGTAGTGGGAAACATTTCCCAGTCCTCCCCAAGATTGTGACACGTCACCCCCAGATAAGCCTCTGTTGCAACGCTCGTCCAAATATCAGTTGTGAACGCAATGCTGTCGGTCTCCTGCAGTGCTTTCTTCAACTTGCCTTTGATGCATTCGTACTTTTTTCTCCATTTTTTCATGAAGAAGGGTCTTGAAGGAAGCTTGTACTTGGGATTGAAAGTGGCAATCATCGCTTTAAAGCCATTATCCTCCACCTTGGATGCAAGTCTGTGACAATCATGTCATTTTAAATGCTGTCTGAAAACTCAGCTGCTTGCTCAGTGGAACATGAAGTCCATACGAAGTTGTGGTGTTTTACTGAAAAAGAGGTGGAAAAATAATTATGGATGATGTAAACTAAGATGATTACTAAGGCAATATTTTATTATCATACAGTAAGTTGGATGTGGATGTGATGTGAATTTATACACCCTATTCATTGCAATCAAACTAAAATGACCACACCTGCTGTATTGGAGCACATTATTACAACAATGTATTCAACGTTCAGTAGTCAAACTAAAATATCAACCACACTCTTAAAACAGATGTGTTAAAAATAACACAACCTGTGTTATATTTAACACATCTGTGTGTCTAGTTAAAGGGATAGTTCACTTTGAAATTAATTTTTGATATGTTTTAGCTTACCCCAAGGGCATCAGAGATGTAGGTGTCTTTGTTTCCGCAGTAGTTTCAATTTTGATATTTGTATGTCCAACCGTTCTTGTCTGTCAGTCATATAATGCATGCCTATGGTCACCTCATAAAAGAAAATGCACAGATTCAAATTAAACAGTCCAAATTAAACAATTCCACATCGTAAGTAAACATTGATGGCCTAAGACACTAAACGAGCGGTTTGTGTGAGAAAACGAACAGTATTTATATAGTTTTTTACCTCTTGTAAACAACTATGTCCAGGTTGAAGTGCACGAGCGTCCTGGTGTGTGAACGAGTAACTCTCCTTCAGGGAACGTGGGTTACCTACGAAACCTAGACGAAACCTAAACTCTGCTCTTCAAGATTCGCCGTCGAAGCACCCAGGGGGCTCTCACTGCTACTGCGTTTGAGAAGGAAGAGACCGCTGCCCGTGCCGTAGATCCAACGACGAGAGAGGTGAGTAACGCTGCTTCTCAATGAAGAGACGCTGCATTCGGCTCCGAAGAAACAGAACAATGAGTATTGCCTAGACCCCCCTCTTATGTCCGGATCTCTGGGGCGGAGCGGGCTATGCAAATACTGCATACCAATTCTCATTGGCCTTTTCTCAAAGCTGTCAGAGGTATTCAAGCTCTCAAGAGCGACCCCTAGTCGTCACTTCGACACAACGCCGAACGTGAACGACAGACGGGGAACTAAAGTTATCTAAAGTTTGGGGCAGCTTTAGTCATGTTAACTTACATGCAGATATACAAATGACTCACATAATAGCATTTTTACAGTTATTTAACATTTATGTATAGTAAAGTTCATTTTAATTTCTTAAAAAATAGAAAAATAAAAGGTTTTTTTTTTTTTTTACAATATACAAATGTGTATTTATCTGTATACTAACTCATTAATTAAATGATTAAAAAATATGCATATTGCTTCTAGACAGAGTGTTTCACTGCTTTTTGAGAAATAAGACAATGCATGTTCCACAGATTTACCAGACATGTTTATTAATTGACAACATTGTGTCTGTAAAATGTCTGATGATCAAAATAACAATGTACCATTGCCCTATTAAAATAGACTTTATTGCTAAAACCAAAACACTGAAGCCCTGCCAGAAGAAGCAGTCATTCATTCAAAAAAAGATATACAACTTTTAGAATTTCTATCTGTCACTACTTTTTGTTAATATAACATATATTTCTGGAAAAAAAAATAATAAAAAAATAATAATAATAACAATCAGGAAATATTAAAGTCAGCCTTCATTCTAAAGGTCTTTTTTAGTATTTTACCAGCTGTGGTCACTTTATTTCACACAGTCTTTTATCTTTGCATCTAGGGTTTCTGATCTGTTTTCGACTATGAGTGATGCAGAACTTGACAGCACCATTGTGGAAATACAGACAGTGGATCCAAACTCAGGGTACAGAATAATTCATGGCCATCTTAAAGCAAGAGGTCTCCATATTCAAAGTAAATACAGCACACTAATCTTAACATGTTTTAATATCCACAGTTATAAGAATATGTAGTATAGGAATAGTGTTGCAATTGTAATTTTCAGCTGCAGGGCCGTTTCTAGGCATAGGCAAACTAGGCAGTCGCCTAGGGCGCCACCCAGCAGGGGGCGCCGGCGAGGCAACTTACTTATAATACAAACTTGTGTTAATCATCATGAAACGGTCTAAGCCTTCAGGTGTACCGTAAAAAGAAAAAAGAAGATGAAAAACAGAAAGCAAAATATAGAGGTATGCTAATACCTTAGTATTACTACTATTACTATTTGCCCTGTAAGCTGGTCGCTGGTCTATCACTGTTATAGGATACTGCATATTACAGTGTTTTTCAACCGCTGTGCCGCAGTACACTAGTGTGCCGTGAGAGATCGTCAGGTGTGCCGTAGGAAATTATTCAGTTTCACCTAATTGGTCTAAAAAGCATTTTTTGAGAACGAATAAGTTATTGTCTGCAAATAATATTCCATTGTCGATTGTTGTCTAGTGATCGGCAGAGTAATCATGTCAAAACTTCAAAAGGCAATGATGTCACTGAATACATTTGCACGCTGCACCATAGACATCATATAGGTAGACGCCCTATCGAACGCTACTGCCTATTGGCACGGGCGAGCCGTGGAGCCGCCATCTTGGACCGGTCGCCAGCTCCACTCAGTGTAACTTGTTTGCCAGGTGCAATGAGCTGTCAGCGCATTTAATTAATCATATCTCACTGAATACCTAACTGATTTTGACGCGGGATTTTTTGCTGCAAAGGTCATTCATGTAGCCATGATACAGGACACATGGTTTAGCGTATTTTAATATTCATAGTAGGCTTAACAGTTATATAATATTCTGATATAAGATATAAAGTGATCAGACGTCCAAAATCAAAATATGTGATGTAGGATATAAGATAATTTATAAATCACACACTATAAATATGATAAAGAAGCAGAAACAGATAGTTGCAGTAAAATAAGATATTTTAATAAGTTGAAAAAAAATTTATAATGATTTGTGACATACTCTCTCTCTCTCTCTCTCTCTCTCTCTCTCCCTCTCACTCATACACACACACTTACATCTTCTATCAAAGTACTGATGTATCACTTGCATGGAATCCTTTTCTCCTCAAAGCCACTTCCCACTTCTTCCTCACATCTTTGTCCTTGGGAAACCTTCAAAATGAAAACTGAAGATTTGGGAAAGTCTACACAAAAACATTTCACAAAGAAGGTCAAGCTTATTTTCTTTCTTCACATTTCTTAGAAACTTTCTTCAACAAAACTCCTATTCTGAAATAGGAGTACTGAAAACTTACTTGATTCAGTAAATAGTGAAGCTAACAACAAAATACTAAGTTCGCTCGCCAATGTTATAACGTTACCAATAATAACTAAATAGCATTCTTGTGTCAACTGTAATCTAAAGCCCTATTCGGGCGGGATTAACTTTACATGGGTAGATGGAGTGATAATGTAATAATGTAATTTATACACAGACGTCTGTAATATTAATGTCCAATTCGCACGGGATAAGATATCCCAGTAACGTTACCTAACGCTAAAAGTAAGTTTCGTGCATCTAACAAGTGCTTTCGAACTTCTTTCTGATCTGAATAGTAGGCTAAGTTATGTGAAAAACACTTGAGTTGAGGGAGGGAGATACATAGTCTAGCTAACGTTAGCTATCTACGATTTCAGTACAGTACTATCAAAGATCCTTGCTCCTTCTCAATTCTCTGGATTTAAAATACCACCAATAGTACGATAGTAATGTTAAATCTTACTTGTGAAAAGTAATCCCCCGAGCCCTACTTGCGATGGTCCGCTGATTACAACAGGAAATTGCTGCACAGTGCTCTGGCATCTTAACTGCTGCTACGCAACAAAACTAGGAGTACGACCGGTTTAAGATGGCGGCCGCAAATCTCGGCGCCCAGCGGCCAATAGGGCGTCTACCTATATGATGTCTATGCGCTGCACGTTGCAAAGTCAAAACGCGGCACGGATGTCTTTATATGAATGTAGTCTATCTGAAGGGAACCGACTGTCCACCGTTATCATTTTCTTCCTATAATGCATGACAAAACAGCGTTAATAATCGCAGTGCTGATTTGTGTACAACCGTTACTAAGGAGACCACAATATTTCAGCTCATAAAGCGCCACCTTGTGGCAGAGAATGATTTTGAATTCCCAATACATTTTTCTCCACCCATGTTTTTATGCAGCAAATGGGTAGAGTTGTAAATGTGAAAGAAGTTAATATGCCTTCTAAAAGTCCAAACAATTAAGACAATAATAATTATGTTTTAAATAAATTAAATACTTGATTTTCCCCTTTTAATGGTCTAAGGCTGAAATGCCATTGTTTTTTGTGAAAACCTGCATCTGAAATGTAAATCATGTCATTGTATGGCTTAATACATTAGTGTACATTGTCCAACCCCACATATACTGTTCTTTTCACTTGTGAAGCTGTTAAAAAGATTCATAAATTAACATAATTCTGAAGATTCCTTGTAAATAGTAAAATACAATTCCTTCCTTGATATATGTGTTTTGAAAATATTTTTGAATGACATTTAGACTCCTATCCATTTTATTTGTTTGTTTTTTAAATGGTCTTTTATTTGGGCTAGGTAAATTTTGCGGGCTACCAAAATCTGTGAGTACCTGCACGAAGGGCTACCAGAGATTATGAAATTTTGCGAGCCCTGCTACAGAGTTTCATTTTTTTACAGATTCGGTTGGTGGTGTGCCTTGTTATTTTTTTTCAATGAAAAAGTGTACCTTGGCTCAAAAAAGGTTGAAAAACACTGCCATATTAGCACTGTAGCACCAGCATAAATTTCAGCAACAAGATATATAGCATAATATAGTAGAATACAAAAATGTAATCAGATTCTCAATTAGTGTTAATATGGTTACAAACAACTACTGCAGAAGAAGCATCAGAGGCAAGCCCCAGTCCTAACTGTAAGTGTTTACTTTTCTTCTTGTTTATAGATTTGGTTAAAAAGAATAGTTATCATGGTGTTTAAAATGTACTAATGTCATGTCTAATTGTTGCACCTGTAGCTGAAGAAGACACATTAACAGTGGAGTTTGACCATACTAGGCCATCAGCAGGTGTGTGTTTTTTTCTCATATTAAATATAGCTGTACAGTATTTATTTACATGCATTAAATATGGTTAAATTATAGAAGACAAATGTGTTTTTTTTCCATTTAACACATGCATTTTAATCTAAAATATATACTTAATATATTAAATATATACTTAATATATACTTAATTTTGCAATAAATAATAATTGTGTTTTCCCAAATGTTTCTTTTTCTTTCTTATGGAAGGTTGCAAATGATTTGTATGGCTAGAAACGGCCCTGTTCAGCTGGCTATGCAATTTTATTTAGTATTCTGAGGCATAATTGCTGTTGAGATAAAAATTTTATGATAATTATTTTAACTATTCCAGCTCATCTATCCACCTTACTTTTCATGTAAAAGTGAGCATGGTTATTTGTTAATTTTATGGGTCTGGCTTCCAGTCTCCTCCATGTCCAACTATATTTCCCTGTACAAAACAGCTTGTTTTGCTGCTTGATATTGCAAATTGGCATGTATCACCATATTACTTTAATGTATTATCTTAATTATGAGCCCACTGGTTTGTAGTGCAAACAGTTTTACTGTTTACGGCATGTTGTTATTTTTCTGGTTATTTTCCGATAAGCGGCTAAAAAAAAAAAATCGGAAGTCTGACTCATAGGCTTACTTCTGCATTTTGGAAAAAAGGCAGATACAATCATCTTATTGTCTTTGCAAAGATGATTCTAAATGAAAATAATGTAATACAGACCTATATAGAAAATGTATACATTTATAACCAGTAGTTTGCTTTTTTAATGATGTGTTATGATACTCACTTTCATGTCTTCTGTTTTTTTCTCCTACAAGCTTCAAGAGTATGAGAATCTGTTAGAAGAGTAGACCTCATAGTACACTCATGCGAACAATGTCAATGCAAACCATAAGGCGGCGTCAGTACTTTGTTCCTTGTCCCAATGCCATGTGGCATATTGATGGCAATCATAAGCTCATAAGGTACTTACATGTAGGTAAAGATGTTTACAATTAGTGTTAATATAATTCTATATAACTTGTTTAATCCCATATTTTTCAGAGAAATGAAAATATCCAAACCGTGTCATTAGTAATGGTTGGTCACAATTGTGACCTGTGGGATATTATGTATACTAAATTCTAATATTTCTGCAGTCAAAAAATTTTTATATATTAGGGGTGTGACGAGACACTTATCCCACGAAATGAGAAGAGGCACAAGATTGTGTTCACAAAAACGAGACAAGATTTTTAAACTTAAAAAAAAAAAAAAAACTCAATGATGAAATATATAGGGGAAAATAGCATTTTATTCAACTGAAAAACAACATGCAAAAAATGTTGGTGCATTTTGTTATCAACTTGTAAATTTAATTTCTATTTTAATTAATTACATGCAGTAATAAACGTAAACTAAAGATGCATGATTCTGGATAAATTGACAATCATTTCAAAAATCTTTTTTTTTTTTTTTATAAATTGGAGATCACGATTCTTTAGAAAAAAATTAGATGAGAAATCTAGATAAGATATTCATTTTGCAGTGTAGGGAGTTGGGTGGCACGATATACTGGTACGACGGTAGTATCGCGATACTAAACCTTAATTCCTGCGGTACCACTGCGTGTTTTAAACGGTAAGAAATATTACAAGCTGATTGCTAAAATGTTGTTTTGCTGTGGTCTGTGTAGTACAGGCTGTATATACGCTTTATTTGGTATTCAGTGTTTCCTGAGGACTGAAATGAGAAGTTGCACTTGCACATCGTCGTTCATACTGCAGCTTATCTGAAGAGAGAGTCTGATTCAGACAGTCTGATGTTATTTTAAAAAAATAATAGCAGCTCAAGAATCACTTATTCAACATCATAAAACTGCAAGAATACTTTCTTGTAAGATATTATTAATTTGCCCACATATAGAACAGGTGTAATAATCAGTCTCTGGAAGCGTATTTACGATGACGAATGCAATTGCATTCATCAACATAGCAGCTTTGCACTTGGTTCTTATCAATCATTTATATATATATATATATATATATATATATATATATATATATATATATATATAATTTATATTACAATATATATTAAATAATATAATTATATTATAAATTAATGTTTTAATAATGTTTTAATATACAATGCTGATAACTTGGAAATTTCAAGATATGCGAGTAAAAATGCCCCCGACAGTTCAGCAATACGACATGAGCAAGAGTTAAGAGTGCTGTTTTTGTTTCATTTCTGTTAGAATCAAAACTTGTTTGCTTGAGCGAATCATTCACTAAGCCATTCATTAAAACAGTCATTATATTCACTTCTAAAGAATTCAGCCATTTTCAAAGAGTCGTTTGAATGACTCTGTGATTCAATCTAATTTTTAAGGAAGTTTGTAAAAGAGATATTGATTTAATACAACAGTTAAATAAACATGAAGTTAATATTAAGTGACTAAGATTGTCTGATATAACACTATTGCCTACTTTTGCTCCATTTCATCCTCAAAAACAGTCTAAAACAAGTCACAACTAAACCGCTGTGCATCTCTATTCAAACAATTTTTAAACCATTTAAATTTTAAACAAATCTAGTGAGTCGATGATTCAATTCCCCATTCATAGAAACAGCCACTTGCTTTAATCCTGTATAAATCAACTGTTCTAATTAGGGCTGTCACGATAACGCAATATCACAATACCGCGCTATTGACGAGCATAACTGCAGAGGAATGCAACAACCGCAGCAACTGCGTTATTTGCATGTTTTCTTTTTTTTCGTAAGGCTATGTCCTTCTCATTTTATACTTCATGCATGTATACTGTACACTATTAAATACATTAGTAATGACAACATAATGTGTACCATGCTGATTTGCGCAGAGGCTCAGTAGATTTGCACTTAACAAGCCTAAACAGCAAATGAGAGAGAGATCGACTGCGTGCGTGCGATTACCTGCGTCTGTCCTTCAGGCCGAGTCATGTATATTTGTGAAAAAGTTGCTAATGTCCAAGGAAAGCAAAATCTCTGTCTTAGCATCAACACTCTGGTCGTCAGCTGAGACTTCAAAAGTGGTGCTTAAAGTTAAAATGATTTTAACAGCGTTTCATTACTTCTCTCTTTGAATGAATCAGCGTTTTTGAACGTGTAGTCATTGAATGAGCGGTTTAAAGACTCACTCAAAGACAGTCCCTTGCCGCCATCTCGTGATTCGAGCCAGATTCGAGGATCAGCATGAACAGTTTTATATATAGGCTAACAATAGCCTAACCAACATGGCAAACAACTGATTTATTTAATGAATATTTCATTTATATGATATTAATTACGAAAGCTGAATAGACAATGAATTCTCACGTTTTACCAAAAGATGGCGCCAGCAGCTTAATCATCCATCCCTTCATTTACAATGCTCTCATCCACGGCGTCATACACCATAATACAACACAGTACAAATTATTTGTTTCATTCACTCCTTCAAGCGAACTGTATGAGTGGACTAATGTAGGGAATAGTGAATGAGGGTTTAGGGGGCAATTTTTACTGGTGGTGGCCATCTTGACTGACTTGGTTGACTGGGCAGACTGGATGCTTGTGAGTGCTGACTTGGCTGAGAGGATTGAAGGATCTTCCAGACAAGATATGAATCTATTGTAACTTGTAGGGCTGGGGAAATGTGCTGGGGAGTCCATGCATTCTAAAACGCCCCTCGGTACGGCCGCCATTTTGAGACTGTGCGTTGCCACGGCTGCCATCTTGTGATCGCGCTGGTGCGGCCGCTTCTTTGTGAACGCATTCCTCCTCCGTGTTAACCACAGGAAATGACGAGTCCCCGCATCATAATGCATAATCCAAATAGTCTGAAAAACATGAGTGTGGGCCCTCATGACGAAGCCTGGTTTTGAGAGGCTCGTCAAGACCATAGTGAAAAATGTCCATAAAGTAGTTCTCGTCATAGAACAGGACCTGATACATGAGTCCACAGAACCTCCAAACATAATCCTCAATGGACAAACCTCCTTGTTTGAGAAGTAGAAGCTGGTCAAAAGGGTCCATGGTCGAGCTGGGTGGTGAAACAAAGCTGCTGGATCCGGAGTAGGCGATGTATTCTGTGACGAACGGAATGGAGACAGTTGGATCCATATGCAAAGCTTTATTTAAAATAGTAATTGTAGTCAGACAGGCAGAGTCAGGCAGAAACAAACGGGAACAACGCAGGACGAACAAAAGGGGGGTCAAAGTCCGAGCGAGGGGGTCTTGGGCCGGCAGCGAGCAAACAGAGTAATCCTAGGGCAGGCAAGGGGTCAATAGGCGGGTGGAGGAGACTCAGGAAACCAGGGAACAGACGGGAACGGTAACAGGAAAACAAACACGGGAAAATGCTCGGAATTGATAGTAAACGCTAACTCAATACTTTGCGATCTGAACAGGGAAATGACAGGCTATTTATAGTGTGAATAATGACGAGTAATGGCTGGCAGGTGTGTGGGTGAAAGGTGACAGGAAGTCCAAGAGAACAGGGTTATGGGAAATGTAGTGAATAATGGTCCATAGTCCAATGAAGGCTCCCTCTAAAGGTGAAGGGAGGGAGCCACAACGGCACAGTTCATGACAATATGTCCCTCTTTTCATGAGAAATTAGCAACGAGCGATCTGATTAAAATGGTAATGTTACTTCATTAAGCATCATTCTATTGATATATATAGAAATTGACAGCCAAATATATATAGTCCCTCCCTTTCCTTGGGCTATTAGCAACTAGCCATTGATTAAAATAGTACTTCATTAAGCATCATTCTGTTGATATGGGTAGTAAAATGACACTAAACTAAATTAAATCAAATGCATAGTCAAATAATATAAACCTACCTGTTGCTCGAATTAAAGTTTTTATTTAGTTGATACAGAGTCAAAACACCTGAAATTATATATTTTTAAAAAGCAACTAACAACGTCCGTGACAGAAACAAGTGTGTATCTGCGGCAATGCCACACTTCAGATAAAGAGGTGATAAAATGCAGTAACTATACTTTGTTACCTTGTGGGGCAAGTGAAAAAAGAAAAAAACATGCAACATATCAGAAGAGGCTTCTGGGGGCGTTTAAATAGTTGAAAGAGCATAGTGGTGCCCAAAATAGTGGGCCTCACATCGATTTCAAAGTAAGATATACAAGTACACACTAAACAGGTGTGTATGTGTATGTGTGTGTGTGTGTGTGTGTGTGTGTGTGTGTGTATATGAATAAATATTTTATTCCAGTCCAGTTTAATGTGCAAACAATAACAGCATATAGTCATGCAGGGCATGTTATCACAATGGTAACCTGCTGATTATTAAAAAGGATTTAAAAAAACTAAAGAATTAAACTCAAAAGATGATGCACACTTTTAGAAAAAAATGCTTTATAAAAGGTAAAATCAATTAAAGGGTTAGTTCACCCAAAAATGAAAATTATGTCATTAATGACTCACCCTGATGTTGTTCCAAACCCGTAAGACCTCCGTTCATCTTCGGAACACAGTTTAAGATATTTTAGATTTAGTCCGAGAGCTTTCAGACCCTCTATTGAAAATTTATGTACGGTATACTTTCCATGTCCAGAAAGGTAATAAAAACATCACCAAAGCAGTCCATGTGACATCAGTTAGAATTTTTTGAAACATCGAGAATACTTTTTGTACTTTTTGTACATTCTGCGTGTATTTACGCTATTATTCGAACGAAAACAGCGCATCCTTGTGTTGTGGCTTAACCTTTGTTTGATATCTTCTTGAGCTCCTTTTTGCAGAAATCTTCTAGTTTGTCTTTCAGCTGATGAACAGAATTTTTTAGGACATCAAAAGAGAAGAGAGAAACAAAGGGATTGCCATTTACATCTGTAGATTCAGGAGGTGCTGAGAGAGACTGGAAACCCTATAGAAAACCTATAGTAAATTAAAACAGAAAACAGTAGACTAACATAAATAGACAAGCAGACTGACCATCATTTATAACTTTTGATTGTGTGACTGTATTAAATATTCACAAGGACCTTTAGGATATGGTGCCCTGATCAGATTTTACTACCATTTGCACATTAATAAAAACTGCAAACAGGATGTGAAGAAGTGAAGATTTAGGTAACACTTTATTTTAAGGTGTCGATAATACAGAGTAATTACCTAATTAAGTACTTAGTAGTAGCGTTGTACTTACATGAAACATAATGTACTTACTATGTAACTAAGTTATGGAACAGACTGTAATTACAGTTTGTAATTATGTACATGTAATAGGCAGCTACTGTTACACATATGTTACAGACTACTACTATTACATAGCTAGCTACCTATCTATATTGTACACCTTATCCAGCTGCACCTTAGTTTGATTTAACCCACCAGTACACAGCTAAATACATGTAATACCTTTCTAATTACATTAAAATAACAGAATATTACACAGGCATAAGCTACTTAAAATAAAGTGTATCAAGATTGTACTTAAGTGTACAAGTATCTGTGTAACAGACTCAGTCTGTTACATATGTGGAACAATAGCTGCCTATTACATCTACATAATTACAATCTGTAGGTACAGGCTGATCCATAACTTAGTTACACAGTAAGTACATTATGTTTCATGTAAGTACAGTGGTTACTACTAAGTACTTAATTAGGTAATTACTCTGTATTATAGACACCTTAAAATGAAGTGTTACCAAGATTTATATATGCGATGCTTCAGCGCATTAAAACTAAACTAAACTTGGTTGCATCTAATGTTGTTTTACACCTAAATACATCTTCCAGAAGAAACTGGGCAGTGAAATATTTCCCAAGAAATTTCCAGTACTGATATTTATTAATAAGTGACGTCTCTTTTAAACAAGGATGAGAGTCTGACTAATTCCTGAAAGCATTTCAGTCAATAGCTCATTCTGTTATGAAATGTTTCTCTGCGTGTCTCCTGTCACAGCAGAATCCCACTCAATCTACTATGCTCTGTTACCTGCAGGAACTGGATGTGATCCTGTGTGTGTGAAAGCTGCTCCAGCTCAGCATCTCTCCTCCTCAGATCACTGATCTCCTGCTTCAGTCGCTCCAGTCTATCATCAGCTCGACTCACTGCAGTCTTTTCCTGATCTCTGATCAGCCATATCAGCTCAGAGCGGCTTCTCTCAATAGAGCGGATGAGTTCAGTGAAGATCCTCTCACTGTCCTGCACTGCTGTCTGTGCAGAGTACTGTTAGACACACATCACAATCACACAGTGAGCTTCTGTGGGACTACAAGACGAGAGTCCAAACTCTTCTCCAGACTCACCTTATAAGACATTCATAGCCTCTCTCAGCTGCTAAAGGTCTTTCTTTCTCTGCTGAATTCTCTGCTGAAACAACCTCAGTGTCTCATTCAGCTGTTTATAGAGATCAAATGTCACATAAAACGTCTAGGTTACGTAGGTAACCCATGTTCCCTGAAGGAGGGAATGGAGACATTGCATGGGAGCACTGCGACCAATCCTCTCTGAGCTACAGAGAAAATTAGGTATTTATACAATAAACTATATAAAATTATTTGACATTTAAAGATAAGGGACCCTTGCACAATGATAATCATATTTGGGGGTCTGTAGCATCTAAAATATTGAAAACCCCTGTTCTAGAGTGTTTTGCAGTACTAGAAATGTCAAGTAAAACAATGTTTCCTAGTACAGACTCAGTAGTGTAGCTAATTAAATATTTAATGTGCCTGGGTGAGTATAAGCAGTTTTTACAATATATTGACTTTATCCATGCACATTTTGGTTTGTAAAGCAAATGTTTGGTGAAACAGACTCTGACAGTGAGCCAGAAGGTGGTGTCAAGGAGGTACAACAATGTCTTCGTCCAGCACCTACTATTCCTCCACCTACACCTAATGTACCATCTAAGGAAGTAAGACAGACTTCTGTGAGACCTCTGCTAGACCTGAAGCAGGCTGGATCATCTTCCTTTAATGGTATATTCCTGTTCTTCCATAGAAACATTTTGCTTTTTTTTTTTTTGCTTTTGTTAATATCTAACTGTTTAGTTGTGACATTAACATAACCGTATTGAGTCAAGTTACTTCTATGAGTCTGATGCAGCTAAGCAAACCTACAAGGTCTCAGCTGGGCATATATTTCAGTGCTTGAAATATTTATTAGTATGACACTGAATTATGTTATGTTATGTATTGTTCACTTAAAAATTTTGTAATTTTCTTGTTTCGCAGCACCACCTGTCCCCTTTAATATATATATATATATATGCTTTCCAGTCCTCTGCGCCACTCCTCTGGTGGACATGTTCCAGATCTGACATATCCTGAAGATGGTTACACGGGTACTTAATAATTGTTTGCTTACAAGCTTCAAAGTGATCAACTATGGACAAAAACAATGAGTTCATTTTGCCTCTCTCTGGTCACAGAGCCTCCAGCTGCTACGTCGTCTTCTCACATCCCATCAAACTCTATGGACCAGATATCTGCCATGCCTCTGTCAAATCAGCATTCCTTTAGGCCCACATTTAGACTGCGGAAAACAGGCACTGGACCTATTCCTTGCTCTGGTAACATTCAGTGTAAAACTTTTTTTGTGATTATACAATTTTAACATTATACACATTGAGAGAACTTTGTATTTTCAGTCTTTAAATGCTTTCTTACATTATATTATACTTTATATTTTCTAGCTGTTCAGAATCCTAACATTGGAAAATGTGAAGGAATACCAAATGCAGATTGCTGCTGCTGTCAATAATCTTGCTGCACGACTGGGGACAGAGACTCCTGTGGCTGAAATGCCTCATCAATTCAATATCCCACTGGCCACTATGCCTGAAGTTGAGGAGTTTGAGGAGTGGCTTAAAGATTTAAGAAACACCCAAGCTAAACAAAACATGGCATATATTTTATTTTTAAAGCTACGTCATGATTGCTGTAGAACTGTGGCTATATAGCATTCACTCCTGTCATATATTTTGAGATGTTTAATCTAAACAGAAAATAGGATAATGTATTTTGTCTTGTCAGATATCTGCACTGGGTGGCATTGGGGGAAAAACACCAAAAAAGTCACATTGAACATACTCTCAAGTCTTCTTCCGTTGTAGTAGCTATAAACTGGAAGGGAGTCAATGGGAAAAAGTGCTTTAAGGAAATGCAACCAAGAAGTTTGCTGATCAGTAAGTATGGCATAATAGCAAGGCATTGAATTGAAGACACCTTCCTTAAACCATCTCTACAACTAAATGATATATATGGCCAAAATACTATTATTTGGTTTTATTTATTTCTTACATATATTATCCAATCCCATCAAGCAAAAATACATAAACACCATAAACCATAAACTTATTTTGTGATGTATGATTTTGATAGTAGTAATTAGTCCAGGGACGTTGGAGATGCGTATTGCACATTTTTTCTCAACAGGAGCTGTAAGGAATAACCAGTGTTTTACCAGTGCAACAGATTCTCACACCATCCGTTGGTTCAATCTTGCCTCTGACCGTGGCAGAGAACGTGCAAGGGCCAAAGAGGCATTAACTGAGGTAAGTTTCAGAAGATGCACAGTGGTAGGTTGTGTTTGACTGTTTTTCCATCAGTGTAACATTGCAGTGAGCAACAGTGACTGACCTCATAAATTGAAAGATGCAGTACACCTAAAAGTCTCCACCAGATCAGGGATCACTATCTGCAGCAATAGTATAGAGACTTGTATGACTGCTGTGAGGCTTTGGTGTTAAAACTTAAAAGGAGCAGTAGCATAAGACAACAAAATGTATATGGTTAAAATTCTAGATAAATATAGTAATGCCTATGTGTTCATGAGCATGTTTCCAAAAAATGAGCTGGTCTCCAGAAAACAACATAGTGTTGGCCCATATCCGGCCTGCATCTGGCCCGTGTGAAATCCAAGTGGGCCAGATGTGGGCCAGCTGACACTGGTTGCTGTCTGTGTCTGAATCCAGCACAGTACTGGACCAGATCCAGAACAAAGTCGGACCAGATCTGGCACACGTATGGGCCAAATCAGCATAAAGGAACCAACATAGGGTACGGAGCTGGCCCAGTGCTGGTCCAGATGAGGGAAAACCTGATGTGTGCCGGTATTGGCCCGTTGTGCCAAAAGACGCCGGCCCAAATCCGTTATGCGGGTTTGGCCCAAAACTTTCGAGAGGTATGGGCTGGATCTGGACAAGATGATTTTTGCTGTCTGGGCACCCTCCCTGCCAACCAGGACAACGGGTCTGGCTCTCCACGAGGGACATCAAGTTGCGGCTGCCCAGCAGGAAGCTCAGCCCAAGGTATGTAGGTATGTGAGGTGACTTACCAGCTAGAGCTTCCTGCTAACTATCGGATCTCTCCTTCTATTCATGTTTCCCTCCTCAAACCGGTCCACCCGGACGCTGACCCTGGAACTGAGATCCTAGAGCAACCACCACCCTTAGAAATAGACGGTAACCCCACTTACAGGGTAAACTTGTTGCTGGATTCGTGGAGGAGAGGGGGTCAGCTCCAATATCTGGTGGACTGGGAGGGCTACGGGCCCGAGGAGAGGTCCTGGGTGGCCGCCCGGGACATTTTGGATCCCTCTCTCATCGAGGAGTTTCACAGAGCCAGACCTGACCGCCCAGCATTAACATTAACACTGAAAGTTAATCATAACCCTTTCATTGTACAGAAAGAGATCAAAGAACATTTACATTAAAAAAGAACTTTCTTATTTAGCCTATTTGGTTATATAGCCTATATTTAATCTTTGTGTAGCTAAGTTATTCGTTATTTACGGAGAGAAAAATATGCGTTTTCAATCAAAAACTCATTAGTGTGGACATGGCCTAAAATCACTGAAGCTGTTTACACTGTGAAATCTTATTAACGGATTCATATTCACATCTGCACTTTTTTTGTTTCTGATGAGAGAATTCGCCAGAAAGAAGTATTCGTTCAACAATGAGTGAAGAAGTCACTGGCATTTTAGCAATTACTGATCTGAACACCTCTGATTGGTCATTGCATTCAACAGAATAAAGCTCAACAGAATCGTGTGTGATTGGTTATAATGCAGAGCTGTAAAAACGCATCTGGCTCAGCGCCAGTCAGCAAAATCAGATTTGAATTTATCAGCTGATTATGGTGCACTGAATGTTCTAATCATTCCAGTGTGAGTGTATATCAGATATAGAAAATATTAATTGGCTATTTTTTTACTTTTGCAAGCTGCATTCAAAATCCACTTGGCTCAAAAATCTGAGGCGACATGTGTGACATGATTTTTAACCCCACCCCAGACCTCACTAATTTTCAAACCTTGGTTACAGGCATGGACACAAGTAGACAAGTATTCACACAAACTGAACTTCTTAACATTAAACATTAAATAACAATGTCATCAAAACTTCTGAAATCATTATGAGAAACAATTTTGACATTTCAAAAGAGTATATGTAATTTTATTATATTTAAATACATTCATTGGCAGGCATGTTTTACACTACAACAAAACAATCAGGTTTCTATAAATAATGAGAACATTCTGTTCGCAATATATTAGTATGCACTGGATTTATAAACATTAAGAATTAAAAACGAAACTTTCTATTAAAGTTGCAAGTAGCGATGAAAGGGCCCTTGCACCCGGGCACACCGCCGACTAGTGGCTTTAGGAAAACAGCGAATGCTGGGCAGTATTCTTTTAATTTTGTAAATATAGGAGGAATATGTAAAAGTCATTTATATTTTCCAAACTTCCTGCTGCCAGTTGGTGGTGCTATGCCTATAAATTGGCATGTAGATGTGCTCAGGCCAGCACTGTCATCAGACATATAAAGTTTGGTCCAGACTGAACATTGTATTGAGTTAGTCTAAAACATAACATATCCGGCTGGCAACAGGTGGCGCTATGATTATATCTGAATATTGGCCTTTCTGTGTCTTCAGGCCAGAACTTTTACCAAATATGTGAAGTTTGGGGCATATCAGACATTATGTGTTTAAGTTAGTGTAAAAAAAGTCATTTCCTGTTGCCAACAGGTGGCGCTATGATTGTAACGGAGTATTGGGCTTTAGATGTGTTCAGGTCAGGACTCTTATTGAACAAGTGAAGTTTGGGGCAGATTGGATAAGGTCTGCATGAATTACAACAGCTTCCTGTTTCATGGCTTTTATGGCTTCCATCACAGTGTTCAACGTCACTTCCTGTTGCCAACAGGTGGTACTATGACTATTACCAAATATGGGCATGTAAATGTCTTCAGGTCAGGAATCTTATCAAACGTTAAGTTTGGGGCAGATTGGACATTGTTTGCATGAATTACAACAACTTCCTGTTTAATGGCTTTAACAACATGCTTTAGCACTTACAGGAACTTCCTGTTTCATGGCGAAATGACAAAATTTGTCAGGCTGCCAAGGATACGCCCTTCAACATAAACTCAAGATCTTCGCAATTTAGCATTGCAAAGGCTTTATGATCACACTAACCAAATTTGAAGATGATCCAATTAAAACTGTAGAAGGAGTTTGTTAAAGTACTAGGCCTGTAAATGGTAAAAACTATAAAAACTGCACAAAAATCGTACAAGAAATTCAAAATAACGGACTTCCTGTTGGTTTTCGGATGTTATGCCAGTTTTTACAGTACATGAAACATAGCTCAAGGCACACTCCATTAAAAGTTTATAGGTGGCACTATAAAGCCATTTTGCCACACCCACTTCTGGAACCCATATCAGATGTAAATTTTCACCAGTTCTGATGCATGTGCAAACTTTCATGAGTTTTCGAAAAATGTTTAGGCACTCAAAAATGCAATTCACTTTGGAGAAGAAGAAGAAGAAGAAACGGAGCAAACGGACAAAGCAATTCCAATAGGGTTCTCACACCATCAGTGCTCGGGTCCTAATTAGTTTATAGGCTACTATACAGCCGGGTTCTCTATGTCTGGCTGTGTCTCAAGTTGTTGGTTTGAGTGTGGGATCTGTACAACCTATTAAAACATGGACATGGTTAATTAAAAAAACAACAAAAGAAACATTAAAATGGCATAATTTTGTGTGTGACCTATTGGCTCACCTGATGTGACTTTTTTCTATAATATTTCATTTCTGTGTCAGAATATGCCACGAAATGGATTAATGTGTAGATTCTGAAAAAAAAAACACAATACATTATTTTATCTGTCTTTTTATTGTTCATTTATCTGTCTATTTATCAGTCATCATGATTTAATAATTGTGTGCATGTTTAGTTACCTGTGGTAAAGCATTGCAACAAACTGCATTACGAGCAATAATGCGAAGCCCAGTAGAAACATCAGTGCGATTGGATCTATAAAAAACATTTCTGTTGTGGCAAGAGTCCCATTGGGATAGATTTTTGGGATCTGTATGGAGACTGTATTACCAATTGCCTGAAGGAAAAAAGTTGCCACCAGCCAAAGTGCATTGCAGAAAAAAAAGACTAATGTGACCTGTAAAGAAAAGCAAAACACAATCAAATCTTTACTCAGTGTTTCCCCTACCATTATATTAGGGGGGCGCCCCGCCCCCCCAACGGCACCCCCCGCCGCCCTTGAAGGTCAAGTTAATTTTATTTTATTTTCGTCGAATAACGACAGAAGTAATTTAAGATCATCTTTCTTTTTTTTCCTTTTATTAAACTAAATAGCCTTATGTTATTTATACGATGGCATGTAATTTCTGTCTCCACGTTGAGTATGACGTGCGCGTTTACAATTGTCCTCCGTATCGCGCACGGCGGAGTTCCGCCCCAATGTGCACACAGACACGTGTGCGCACACACCCACCAGCGGACAGAGACCGCGCGACGGAGAATATGTCGCATCAGGCTGAAAAGCAGGCAAAAATATCCACGTTTTTTAAATGCTCCCAGGATGGTGAAGATGACAAAACTTGTTCTGCTGCGAGTAGCAGCCGGTGTAGCTTTCCTACTCCGAGTCAAAGTAGAGAAAAGAGCCCAAGTGCTGCATGTCCTGCCCCTGACAAGCAGCAAAAGTCTAGCCACCACCGAATGACAGGTTTTGACCCAGCTTGGCTGTCAGAGGGGAAATACTCCCCCTGGCTGTACAAGACTGATCTTGGTAAGTAAGTATTGTACAGTAATTGTTCAGACGTTATAATATATTGTTATACTGTAATTAAAAGTACCCCCCCCCCCAAAAGCCATGACCCTAGGGGAAACACTGTTACTGTTCCAGAGTACAGCAGGGGCATGTGTAGGATTTCATCTGAGGGTACGCACAGATGTTTATTTATTTATTTATTTCCAAAAACAGCACTTAAACGTTTGATACAATATGTGATGTGATACAAATGATCGGTGAGAGCAACGCTAAGCAGAATGAAGTTGTCAGTTTAAACTTTTTAAGTTTGAAAATTACAAAAATCAACAAGGTGGTCAAATTAAATACATCCATCAAGGGCATGCTTACAGAGGAAAACAACTACAGAGAACAAAAACAGCACTAGATGTCAGAGCGAATGACTGCATTTTAGAAACACCTCTAGGTTATACAGGATTTACACTGACAGGTTACAGCCTATGATCACAACCTGAAGGACAATATCACCACCTGTAGATATTCTTCATCATACAGGAATTACACCACATGATTGCAACAATGCTTTCTTGGACCAGCAGCAATCTTTGCAATAAGTGTAAATAGTAATTTTTAAAATAAAAATGTATACTTTATATTGTCAGCTACTATTTGCACCTCAGTATTTTTGTACATTAATAACACAGGGTCTCATTCATGAAATTTGTTTAAATACGTGAAAATTCTTAGTAATCTCTCCTCCAGATTCCCAAATGCTTCATAAATATTTGATAGTGAAATGTCAATTTGGCTCCTCCACGTGAAACCCCTGCAGACCACTTGCTTCACGGTCTCTCTGTCAAGCTTCCAGATAAGTTTGATGTGCATCAATGGAGAGCAATAGGAAGCGAGTGAGGTTCCGCCAGGTGAAACCCCATAGACCATTTGCTTCTCAGGTCCCTCGGTTGAGTTTCAGAATGAGTTTGACAGTCAGTCTCAGCATTGTATTTCCTATTCAGAGCTCTTAAAAGGGGAAGATCAGGCAGTGGCAGCATCGGAAGGAGGGCATGAGCTGAGCAGGCCTCTGCGGGGGCCAATTCTCACTTGGAGGCAGATGCTGAAATGGCATACAGAGGTTCCCCAAGTGGCACCACCACTTGACGGGATCGCCCTAGACTCCTGTGATGGTTGGGCTCTGCAAAAACTGCTGAGGCCCCACACTAGATGGGCCTGTGGCCAGACTCGCCCAGCGGTCAAGTTCTTGCAGGAAGGTGGCAATGCCAGCAAGCTACCAAGAACCCTTGAAAGGGTTCGAAGCGTGCCTGACACAAGCAACCCAGGAAAGACGAGCCAAATGACCTACCCGGATATGCTCTAGACAGGGGGATGAGCGGTGGATCTGGCTCCATTCCAGGTATCTTACAGTGCTAGGGCCCTCCACGAGACAGCCACATGCTGAGACTGCAGACCAGTATATGTTGGGTACTCGCCTGTTGTCTCCACATATTGGCAAGGCACTCCGTGTTCCTCTGGGCTTCTTATCTCCAGGCATGGTGCCTTTCGCTTCATTCAGCCACAACATTCCCACATTTCAGGTACACTGGGTGTAGTTCCACTGAGACTGTTATTGGAGTCCTGGGACAATTGGGTAGCCTCCCCAATCCCTCCTGTTGGCTTCTCATGACCACCTGGCTCGGCTACGCGATTCAGTTCACAAGGCATCTGCCCAAGTTCAGTGGCATTCTTTTACAAAGTTGGTTCAGTGTGTGAATGCTGCAGTCCTTCAAGCGGAAGTTGCAACCTCCTCTGGAACCTCCAAGATCCCTGGATGTGACCAAGAGGATTTCAGAGACCTTCCACCCCTGTGATAAACACCCTTTTTGCCACAGGCCAGAGCTCCCTTCTCTAGATGGTGCATTTTTGTAAACTGGTGTTCTTCCCAGGAGATGGACCCATGAAGATGTGGCATTGAATCTGTAATATCCTTCCTCCAAGGAGGCCTGGTTAGGCACCTTTCTGTTTCAACACTCAAGGTCTATGTGGCTACGATATCAGCCAACCGTGACACGGTAGAATGCGGACCAGTGGGGAAGCTCGATTTGGTTATCAGATTCCTCAGAGGTGCCTGGAGGTTAAACTCTCAAGGCTGCATCTCATCCCTCTTTGGGATCTGTCTGTGGTCTTTCAGGCCCTATAGCAAGATCTGTTGAGCCTCTTCAGTCAGTTGATCTCAATGCCCTCTCCACGAAGATGGCCCTCCTGACTGTGCTCACCTCTGTTAAAAGTGGGAGATATTCAAGCCCTCTCCATCAATGTTTCATGCCTGGAATTTGGGCCGGCAGACTCTCACATTGTCCTGAGACCCTGGCCTGGATACGTACCCAAGATATCCACCACTCCTTTATAGATCAGGTGATGACCTTGCAAGCTATCTCTTCCCTGGAAGGGGACCCCGAATTGTCTTGTTATGCCCAGTCCATACCTTACCCATGATACTAAATGTACCCAGAGATCAGATGTTCTGAACAGCACTGGATTGTGGCTGCGATCCGAACAGCCTACCAGGCTAGAGGTCTACCCTGTCCACTAGGAGTGACATCCCACTTGACCAGGGGATTCGCTGCTTCAATGGGTTTGGTGAATGGGCACATAAAACGGAACTAAATTTGGCGGAGGAACTTGCTATTAAACACCGCATTTAGGGAATATAAGGTGGAAAATGCAGACATGGGGCTGTATGACGAACCACTACTTGTGGAGCACCAACCCAATACAAGAGTTCACATGAGACAACCTACCTTGTATTGGGTTGGTGCTCCACAAATAGTGGCTCCTCATACGGCCACGTATGCATTTTTCAGCTTGTGTTCCCTAGATGTGATGTTCAGCCTCAGAATCCTTCCTATGTAGCACTTCCTCTGCGAGTCCTTAGGTGGCTGTTCACATGTTAACTCCCCTTCGGGTAGGATGTGATCTCCGTAGTGTCTCTCCCCCTCCGAAGGGGGAGAAGCCACTGTCCCAACGTTGTTACTAAGACTCTAACTTTAAGTGTTTTATTACTGTTTTTGAGGAAAGGCTCTGGCTGGACCGATGCCTTTATGGCGACTCTCCAGTTGAGAGAGCAGGTCAAGACCTTGGGATTTAAAATGTTCGTTGATGTCGTGGAACTGCCAAATTCAAACTGTGCAGTTTTGGGTAGGTTGTTAGGCCCTCTGAGGGACCCATGTTCTCTGTTGAGACACAGAACATAGGACAGTGTTCAGCCATAACAGCTGACAGTATCTTAATGGGCCCTGTTAAGACAGCCCCTTCTAGTCTAACACTGCCTTGTGGTTGAGCTTGAAAGTGCGCCCCTCCGTTAGGCCCATCTCTGTCTCCTCCTTGGTCAGTTGCCTCTATGGTGGGTGCCTGTTTCTCCCTGCTGGAATGTGTGATTCCCTTCACAGATGGGAAATCAGGAACGGGATTCAGCTTAGGTCAATCTGCTTTTCTGAGCATGGCAGTGCTCCCCTCACTGTGGGAGGGTCCTTTATGAGCTTGCTGCTCCTAAGCAATTCTCATAAGTCCTCCTTTCTACCTGAGAGTTAGGAACTCTGCCCTGGTCTATTGACTGCTCATTCTGGTGGAGCTGGGTTCTTATCTCACTACTCTATCTCACTACATTATGTAGACGTTATGCTGTGTTGACATAAGGGCATTTACTTGAGAGCCCAAGTCCTCACCGATTAAGAGAAAAGCCAATGAAAATTGGTTAGTGAATTTTGCACAGTGCATGCACAAGGGTATAAAGAGGTGACGGGTGCATCCACTCATCAGATTGGTGACATAATGTTTCCATTCCCTACATCAGGGAATGAGAGTTATGTATGTAACCAAGACATTCCCTATCTGTCAGTCACTATGAGTTGTGTTAACAAAGGGGTCCATGGAAAGCAGCACAACGTGAACCCCATCACAACCCTGTGGTGCTGCAAATTTTAAAAAAGTAGCCACGTGTCAGACAAATGTTGTAACCTTTCCAGCGCCCCCTGCACAAATTGGCTGACCTTGCCACCCAGGGGGCACGGCTCGCCTTGGGACTGGTAAGTCAAAGCGATGACATCCCTTATTCAGTAGGCCTACCTCTGCTGATCTCTGTAATAGACAAAGAGCTGCTCAGAGCTTCTGAAGCTCCAGACTCATTGAGAAGAACACCAGTTAATGAACAGACTTTACTTCAGTGCATAGGCTTGCCTTGTAGAAGGGGCTCTAGCCTTCTGCCATGTCCCATCTAGGAACCACACATGGAGGTCCCAGAGATATGGACGAAGGTGCCATATGGTGCACAGTCCCTGAGAATGGAGGGATGCACCAGGTAGGGGTTGTCGCGAGGAGCATGAGTTCCGAAAACCAGGTCCGGGTGGGCCAGTAAGGTGCAACCAGCAAGACCTGTTCCTCGTCCTCCCTGACCTTGCACAGTGTGTATGTGAAAAGGCTTACTGGGGGAAATGCAGTAGAGCCCAAGGCCATGCGTTGTGATCGTAGACCTCCCAACCAGTTGATGCACAAAACAGCTGTTGTCCATGCTGACCAACAGATGGTTGAGAAGTTCACACAAAGTGTACCGCAATGCCATGTCCATCTCAGGACTTGAGAGTGTAACCAGTGCTGAAGTGGTCTCATAAGAAGCATTCCAAGTGGCATGTCTGCGGATGTCATATATACCAGGAGCCTCTGAAAGCGTTTCGGAGATACCATGTTCCTGCCTCTGAAGGAACGCAGTTCAGCACTGACTGGGCATGTTCATTGGTGAAACATGCCATCATAAACACAGAGTCTGACTCCATACAGAGAAAAGAGATTTTCTGCACGAGGGAGTTTGCTCTTTTCCTGGTTGACCTGAAGCCCCAGCTGGCTGAGGTGCCAGATCACCAGGTCTCTGTGATCGCATAACTGTTCTCGTGACTGGGCAATGTTGTCAGGGAGTTGAGGGTGCCCTCTGCAACCTTCATAAAGACATGGGGGGACAGGGACAGCCCGAAAATGAGGACTCCCTGTGTCCCCGGAGGGACTAGCCGGAGATGCTGGCAATAGGGGGCACCATGGGTGAGAGTGAGGAGGCAGCATGTCACTCACTGTCAGCCCACAAGCCTGATGGCCTGGTGGAAAAGGAAACTGCTCTTTCTTTGAGAATGTGGGTACCTTGAGTCCTTCTGCCAGCAGCAGAACAGAAACCAAAGATTCTGGAGGTTCACACCGGGGCAGGATAAGCTCAGGGATACATTCAGTCCGCCTTTGTTCTGCTGATACCTTTTCTGGAAATTCCTCAGCAGTGTCACTGAATAGCCCAGTCAAAGTGCCCTTTGTTGATGTGTCTCATTTCGGCTAGGTTGAGCCATAGATGAGGCTCTGGGCCACACGCGCAATGAATTTTTGCCCAGATAGAGGATGTACCTGTCAACTCTTTATACCAGTGTGGATGGGGAGTGGCGCATTATGCAAAATCCACTAGCCAATTTTCTAGCCATGTACAGTTGCAGGTGGCACTGCCAGAGCAAATGCTTTAGACAACACTACATAAAAAGCACTTTATGCATACTGACATATTGGTTTACCTTATTTCGAAGTTCTCTCAGATCATTGGCAATTTTTTCCTGTTGTTCTTTATTTTCTTTGAGAGGTTCCAGATATTTCTTCTGCAATTCGTCCCAGAAATCTATTTCATCCTGCAACATGTGAAAAGAAAAACATATCAGTGGAAACTTAATACTAATATCTAATCAGCCAAATATCTAATTAGTGTGGTCAAACAGCAAATTTAATGTAAGAATATGTAATATTAACCATGCACAATGTAATATATAGCAGGTAAAATAAGTATTGAACACGTCAACATTTTTCTCAGTAAATGTATTTCTAAAGGTGCTGTTGAAATGTTCTCCAGATGTCTGTAACAACCCAAGTAATCTATACATACAAAGAATACAAAACAAATAAGTTCATAAGTTAAGTTACGTGTAATAAAATATAATGACACAGGGAAAAGTACTGAACACATGAAGAAAGGGAGGTGCAAAAGTGCATAAGTAATCACAAAACCACCATGGTCTGTATGCCTGCTCACCATGCAAGACTTCTTTGCTGAAGAAAATCATGTTGAAGTTTGTTTAAAGTTTGCTGCACAACATTTAGACAAACCTGTGAAATACTGTGAGATACTAAAATAAGTGAAATAAAATAAATACATTTCAGTGAGCGTGTTAAATACTTTCCCCCGTGGCATTCCATTTTATTACACATAACTTAATTTCTAAACTTATTAGTTTTGTTTTCTTTGTATATATGGATTACGAGGGTTGTTTCATGTCAACAGCACCTTTAGAAATCTATTTACTGAGAAAAATGGTGATGTGTTCAATACTTACGTTGCACATTCTAATATTTAATTGGAGTGCCATTAGCTTTGTTAATATTGTGCTTTCATTATGGCATTGTTTTTACAACATTATGCAACATCACAATATTTATTTCCATCAAGATTTGTATTCATTTTTGTCTGGGGTCTTGTATTGACAATGGGAGATTCAAGCTCTGTAAAGTCAATTCCAGCCCATCCTATAGATGTTCAGTAGGGTTATGGTCAGGACTCTGTGGTGTCCGATTCATTAATGCATAATTAACATTTTAATTACAGCAATCATCATCCAATACTAGACTTTTCAGTATTTGCTTATTAAAATCCAAATGGTGATTTTTTTTTTTTTTTTTTAATGCAGTGTAATATTTCAACTAGTTAGTCTTACCGAAGGGAGTGTAGATTCATCCCAGAGAAATTTCATCTGCAGATGTTTAATCCAAGCATCTGGAAATAAACATATTAGTTTTATTGGTAGTCAAATTCAATAAGTCTACCTAGAATATTATGATATAAAAGGGAAGGTTCACCCAAAAATCAAAATTTTGTCATTACGTCTTTACCCTTAAGTTGTTCCAAACCTTTATGAAATCAGCTGAACACAAAATAAGATATTTTGAATAATGTGGGTAACCAAATAGATTCTGGTCCCCCATTGACTTCCATAGTATTTGAAACTTTTATTCTATTTATTATTATTATTTTATAAAATAATGTGACAGTCAATTAGGTCATTTTTGGTTGAACTATCCCTTAAGTTTGGCAGTCATACTTACCTTCATTTAAACTATGCTGCTCTTCATGTTCCCTACATTGTAGGAATACAGTATTACTTTTAGTAGTAGTATTAAAAACAATCCTGTATTTAAAATAGTTAAACTATAAAATACTACATAGATATATGGAAGTGTCAGTGTGAAATTGTCATATTGGGTGGACATTTTTACCTTTGTGGTATGGTTTCTGCTGGTAATATCTCCTCATTCTGCTCTTTATATCCCAAGCATGGACATTTGCAGCATGTGGCATTCATTATCTTCTTCTTTATGGTATCGACTGCCGTAGTTTTAGCCTGGCCACCGGATTCACGAGTGCCCCACGAGACATTGTTCATGTTGACTATGGAGTAAATGACTAAGAGTAGATATCCACTGGGAATGCAGATGAAATATAATAATCCATAGATGACCAGTGAGAACTCCTGAGGGTGTAAAGCTGCTGTGATGATGTACAAAACCACCATTGCGATGAGGAACAGACCACTGGGGGTCAGAAAAGTCTGTTGCCTCACTAAATCACCTGTGAGATTTGACATGAGAAACGTAAGTATTTTTCACTCATCAAGTCATTCAGCTAAGTATTTATGATATTTAGAAACCTCATGAAATCTAAATGACAGTTTTGTGGGTTTTAACCAATAACTATTACCTTGGAATCCAGCATTAGATGGTACTGCCATCTTTAAGTGGTCTAAAATTATTGATGCTCTAAAAGGCTACATTTATTTGATCAAAATACAAAAAAAAAAAAAAAAAACAGCAATATTTTGAAATATCATTATGATTAAAAAAAAGTAATCTATTTTAATGTTTTAAAATATTATTTAATTTTTTGATCATTTAGAATTTATTCTAATATGCAGATTTAATGCTGTTTTAATAAAAAATACTTCTTTTAATCAAACATTTGTGCTGCATTATATTAAAGCAGACACTGTAAGTTCAAAATAACATACAGATATCAGAAAATGTATTTTTAGCACATACAGTGGGTATAGAAAATCATCACACCCTTTAAAATGTATTGGAAAGCACTTTAGCCAACCTAAGTTGTTTTTAAGTGTGCTGTACAAAGAAACAAACAAAATAATCACATTTAGTTGCTTTGCAGCCGGAAATGAAGACAGTTTTTGTTTTCTCCAGCTGTATTTACTCAAATTACTTTTGAGTACTTTTTTTGTATTTTTGTCTTGTTTCCATTCAAAATATCTAAAAATTCTTAAATTAAGATGCGTTTACTAGGTAAGCAAGATGACATAAGATACTTATATATAACTAAATTTAAGTGCAGTTTGCTTAAAATAAGTCAAATGATCTGCCAGTGGGGTAAGTAAAATACTTGTTTTAAGAAATAACACCAACATGTCAGAAAAATAGAATCACTTTTGCTTTAATTACAACCTTCAGTCTATTTGGATGTCTCTACTAACTTCAATATTTGCTCACTCTTCTTTGCAGACCTTGCTGTGCTGCGCAAACCAATCGGTGTATGACAAAGTACCCATTCACTGTTTGGTCTGCTCAGCGCCGCTTTAAAAGAGACCTATTATGCTTCTTTTTACAATATGTAATATAACTCTCAGGTGTCCCCAGAATGTGTCTCTGAAGTTTTAGCTGAAAATAGAGTGGAACTCTGAGAAGAAGCAGAAACATGCTGTTTTCATGCATGTCTCTTTAAATACAAATGATGCTGCTCCCCGCCCCCTTTTCCAGAAATGATCTGTGCCATTACAGCTTGAAACTCAGATACTCTGGCAAAAAAACATCTGGTTTGATTATCATGTCTATCACTCTGGTTTGAAGTACCGGTGAGTCATAGGGTCAAACAGAACCCACGTTCATTTCTGTCACACTTTCTGTGTATCCTGCATTTATAAAATAGAATAAGAGTATTCTTAAGGCATTATAATGAATACATAATGCATTATAATATGTTATATCATGTCATGAATAATCATCACAACAATTATAATTAGTGGTGTCAAAATTATCGCGTTAACGCAGGCGATTAATTTTTTCATTTTAACGTGTTCAAAATAATTCAACGCAATTAACGCATGGGCGGGGCCACCCCACTCACAACTGCTTCTGAAATGCTTTTATTTAAATGCGCAGAGCGTCTTTACGAACACATCAAACAGGAGGCTTTTCAGATGCGCGCTCCAACTTTACTTCAGCACCAGACGTGAGTCAAACGACCGCGGAAGCGGTACCGGTGACGAGGAGCTTAAGTAAAACGTCAGTGAACTGCGGTCAGATGAGATGCTGTCAGGCCATATGTCGGTAAAAACGAATTTAATTGTCCTGTCAGCCTATATACTCTGCTTGTAGCGCACGCTCTTGAAGTGCCGACGCGCGCTGTATTAGGCTATATTAAACCCAAATGAAACTGCGAGCATGCAAAGTCGTAGTTATATCGTCAGGTAAAACATGAAAAACGATTAAAGCTGCCTTCAAACTGTGCGTGTAAGAATTTTTTTTATTTATAGGTCAAAGCAGTGTCAGATCAAGTTCAGCAGCGACAACTTTTATAGTAACAGCAGCCAAAATATCCTTATAACCAGTTGCTGTGATGTCTGTTAATTAAGGAACAAAATTAAAAAGAGAAAATTTATAACTCAGTTTTATCTTTATGTAATTTAGAATTTGATATAATTTAGGCTAGATTTTCTTGCTGAAGGGCACAGGTAGCTACTAGCCCTATATGACATTTATTATAATGGGTTTGTTTCAAGTTCACTTAAATTATTATTATTAATTTTTTTTTTTTAAAGTCTAATAAATGTTAAAGTGATAGCTCTCAATGATACTGTAATGTTGAATGATTATACTATATATATATATATATATTCAATGGTTAAGTATTAGGGGGGAAAAATCAATCAGTGATACTTGCCTTCAGTCCTAAAACAAGATGGCGTTAAACAAATATTAAAAATATATGTTCTTTATGTTGTTTATACATTAATTTGAAGCATTAAAGTGAAATTATGGCAATATAAAAGTATAATTAAAAACTTTAATGTGAGGTAGGATTAATCACGATTAATTTCAGGTAAAATGTGTGATTAATTAGTTAATTTTTTTTAATCGATTGACACCACTAATTATAATACATTATAATACTGACGTATTTGTGGTTTTAATTTTTAAAAGTATGATTATTTATAACATGCAATGAACACCATATTAATCTGTTTCATTTATAATGGACTATATCATATCTTGACATTATTTATTTAAGATCTGTAAAGTATCTTAATGCATCTTGTGAGTGGTTAGGTTGAGTATTATTTGAGTGTTGAGTGTTGTATTTGAGTGTGATTTTTGTTTTTTTGTTTTTTTGGTGCAAACAGCCCACCACTTCAGAATCAGAATCGTCTGGATTCTAATACTGATTGCTGATTTTTTTTTTCTTTCTTTAAGCAAGAGACAAGAACAAATTGCCCTATTACAGGCTGAGCAGCATTTTTTTTTTTCATTAGATTGTACAATTATTTTGATTATTATTTAGATTAAGATTTAAATCAAACAGAGTGGTTTTAGCTTTATGAAATTATGCTAAAAAATGAAACCTTGATTATGAAACCTTGGTTACAGCATATAGACACAGCTGTAAAATGTATTATAGGGTGGTAAGATGAAAATAAAACTTTCCTGAAGTCTGTTTCCTGTTCCATATATTCTTAAACCTCCACCCCAAAATCAGTATTTAGATTTTTTTTTTCCCATTTTTTTTTATACATCATTTTAAGTTAATTTTGTTATTTTATTTCAAGTAACAAAAATATTTTTTGTGGTTTTAATTTTAGAATCATTTTTAGTTTTATTTAACAGTAATTACCCTAATTCTTGCTAAAATATAAATTCTTTCAAAAATAATTCATATTGTGTGACTAGGAAATATGTTGACATTGGGAAGAGAAAAAAAATCTCAATTGCGTTTTAGATGTAAAACAACCATTACCTATAATTGAGAGAATTGTTCCGGCCATGAGAAATGCGTAGAGTATACTCATGATTGCTGCAATTGTAATCTGTGTGTCAGATTTCAATTTGAAGCATAAGATGAGGTAAACAGTAGGGGGCACTATGGCCAAACCAAGGGCTAAATTTGCATCCATATTCAAGATGAACACAAAGCTTCCTGCAAGAAAAACAAAACACTATTAGAAATTTTGGACAAATGATAGTCTCCTTTTTGGCATATTGCAAAGACAGGACAATAAATCTAGTGAAAGCTATTCTTTAAACATTATTTCTTGTGCAAAACTGTACCCGATATCATGAGACAGACAGTGGCAGGGCCCAGGATGGAAGCTGCCATGCTGATAATCTGGTACAATATGTAAGGTTTTGAGATAGAGCTGTTCCTCTGAGAGGTCAGTGCTCCTGAGCCCAAAAGGTCAATGGTGTTGGCCATGGTGGACGGTCCCCAGCGTCTGCGCTGATTGTAGAATTCTTTAAAATCCTGTGGAGCATTGGTGTAGGCATCAGATGCTGCGTTGTACTCCACCCTCCACCCCTGCTGCAGCATCAGAGTGCACAACCAGCGGTCCTCACCTGACATTACACCAAACGGAGAGTGAATTACTTTAGTCTAGGTTGAATTGATATTATTTATCAGTGGTTAGCTTCAAGCAGACCTTGATCATACTGGACATAGTGGCTGGCTTCACTGGCTTTGGTTGTGTATCTCTTCATGACGTTGTCGTCCAGGAGTGCAGCTCCTCTGAAAAGACTGAAACATCCAGGGCTGCACAGTACGCAGCCGAACACGTGCTCTGCAGTCTTTTGTAGCCAGTGGCCTACCGCATATTCAAACTTCTGATACCACACCATGGGCCCTGCAAGCATAGTGAAGGAATGATCTCATTAGTACATTCTTCACCTTCATAATAAGTAAGCACTTGTTATTTAAAATAGATATTTTATCTACTTTAGAAAAGTGGTTCTCTGATTTTACAATGTTAGTTCAGCAAAATAGTTATATAGTGTACCATATTTAATGTAGTCTAGACTGTATGTTCTTTACCTTCCATTTTTTGCATGGTTTTCAAAGATGAGTGCATGTCTTTGTTGGCATTTATCTAATTGGGATCATTTCTAATCAAGTCAAGTCACCTTAATTTATATAGCTTTGAACACTACAGATTGTGTCAAAGCAGCTTTACAGTATTAAATAGGACAAATAGTGCGTAATAATGCAAAAAGACAACAGTAAACATTACATTTTCAGTTAAAGTCAGTTCATCATTGATTCAGTAATGTCATCATTCAACAGTTTATTTCAAATAGTATCTGTGCTTTTTTTTTTGGACGATGTTGCTGGAAATGAAGTGTTCTACCAAAATTCCACCAAATGCCAGTTGACAGATTCCACAGTTTGCTTAACGTACTTACTATTTATTTTGTCTGTAATAATATCTTGTATTGTATTATTTATAAATCAGGGGCATTTCCTCCGAGGAGGCACTGTTTCCTCTCCTCAAAACTGAATAATTGGAAAATAATCGATATATTTTTTTTTATAAAGTAAGTGACACACACAGGTAAATTTACAGCGGAGGCGTGCCTCCCCTCCTTCCATTGACTTTCTACAGAGACCCCTAAGTGTGCGCTCAATTTTCTGAAGGCTCATCGGCCTTTTTCACGGTCCATGTTCGAAAACCTGAAGTTGTCAAGTAGTTGTGTAAAATAACTTACGCCATAGCCTGTATGAATGGCAATGCTCATAGCACGGGATGGTTGTGATTTATTAATGAACACTTCATCATAGATGTTTCCTCAAAATATATTAACCACAGTTTCCAAATATAGCTGCAAGCAGCAATTACGGGGCCAAGCACAAGGCAAGGGAAGCATGAGACCAACTGCAGCAATGAGTAATTAAAGCCATTTTAGGATGATTTTAGACAAAATGGTGGAAAAATCATAAATACAACCTGTAGTAATATGATTTAATGGCTTATCACTTTCGACCAATAGGTGGCGCTGTTATCATATTGATGTAGTGAGTTCTTTCCTCTATCAGTATGCCAAATTGCACAACTTTCCCGCAATCGGTTCTATGGGCTGCCATCCAAGCAGCAAAATGAGGAGCTAAGCATGGCACATCAGACCAAATGCAACAATGAATAATAAATGCCATGACAGGATGGTTGGAAGTGAAATGGCTGAAATATCATTAATACAGCCTTCAGTAATAGGATTAAATGGCTTATCGCTTTTGGCCAGAAGGTGGCATTGTAATCAGATCACTTTGTTGTGTTCTGTGTGAGGTGACAATGGCACACACAAAGTTTGGTATAATTATGTCAAAGCTTTAAAGAGATATAGCCTCAAACTCAATTTGGCACCACGTCTAAAATTTGTAGCGGCGCTGTACGAAAACAGTTTTGTCTATCCACACGAAATCCGTAACTTTTTATAAGCATGGTCTGAAGATGATATGATTCAATTTTGGTGAAAATCGAACCAGAGGTTGAGGAGGAGTTCGAAAAAGTAGTTTTTCAACATGAATCAAAATGGCGGACAGGAAGTTCAACTTACTATGGCATAATTGGTATTTATGTTGTCGGCATGACCCAAGGAACATTTTGAGACCAGTTTTATGACAATAGGCTAATGCAATCAAAAGTTATTAGCATTTTTGAAAGTTGCATAATTGATGGTTTATGAATGGTTCATTACTCTTGACCAATAGGTGGCGCTGTTACCAAATTGATGTTGCGCGGTCATTGTGAGGTGACAACAGCACATACAAAGTTTGGTGTAAATATCTCAAACCATTGCAGAGATACAGCCTCCGATGCAGTTTGGCATCGTTCCAACAAATTCGATGATGTGTTAAACGAAAACGGTTTCATGTATCGACACAAATTCCATAACTTTTTGTCAGCTTGGTCTATAGATGATCTGAGCCAAATTTGGTGAAAATCGGACAAACGGTCTAGGAGGAGTTCGAAAAAGTAGGTTTTCAACATGAATCAAAATGGCGGACAGGAAGTTCAGCCAATACTGGCATAATTGGTATCGGTGTTCTCGACATGATCCAAGGAATATATCAAAATCAGTTTTATTACAATAGGCTAATGTGAGCAAAAGTTATTAGCATTTTTCAAAATTTCGTTATAACTTTTGACCACAAGGTGGCGCTGCTCCCAACTTTTTTGTGTACATTCAGGGCATGGTGCCGAACATTTTTGTAATTATTGTCGAAATGATCCGGTAATGCGTTCTTAAGATACAGCAATTTACAACTAAATTCAAAATGGCCGACGCACTAAATGGCCGAATTGGGAAAATTGGATATCATTCCACTCGGCATGATGCGCCGAATCTAAAGACACCAGTTTTGTGATTTTTGAACAAACCATTCAGAAGTTATTAGCTAAACTAGCCATTTTTCATATCTCCTGACCACTAGGTGGCACTGTGCCGAAACACTGCAGGTAGTCTCAGGTCATGGTTGTTATAACACACACCAAGTTTGGTCTCAATACGCCAAACCGTTGCGGAGATATAGCCTCACATCCATTTTTGCGCGCTTTTTGTAGAATTCGTTCGTGTTATTCGAAAACGGTTGGTCGAATCAACTTGAATTCCATAACTTTTTGCCAGCATGGTCTGAAGATGATCTGAGCCAATTTTGGTGAAAATCAGACAAACCGTCTAGGAGGAGTTTGAAAAAGTAGGTTTTATGAACTATTAAAAATAGAAAAAAAACTAAACCTTACGATTTTTAAATTTTGGTGTTACCATTACAGTGCATTGCAATCACATTTCAAACCACCTCCAAAGCTGTTCAGACTTTCAAAAACTCATCTAGATAAAATCTGCATATGCAATAAAGTTGATTTTTGCTGGCAAATCATAAACGGCCTTACTGACCCAGAACATTGTGGAATGACCACATAATCTAAAACAATAAAATTATCAAATAACAATCTTTTATACTTAATATCTATCCCAACCTGTGCCTGTTGGATGAATCCTGCCACAGGCAGCCCCAACCTCTGGGTAGAGTTTAAGTCTGTCAATTAACAGCATGACTGCAGATGGCTGGAAATCAGTATCCCCATCCAGGGCCAAGATATATGTATTCTCACTGTCTTTCTAAGGAGCATTGAAAACATAGTAAAACTTTAAGAGCCTGACTGATACTATATTACTTTCTAGAAAACAAACAAACAATAATGAAGTCTAAAGTTAAGCTACCAACCTTCAGTTTCTTCTTGAGGGAATCCAGTTCGTTACCTTTCTCAGACTCTTTGAAGTACTGTCTGTTAAGTCTCCAGCCAAGAATGTAATACATGTACATTATCTGCAAACACAGATGATTAGTGAATTTTTAGGTACAAAACATTTGTAGCAATGTTTTAACTGGATTTTTTATGAATACCTGAGACCATCTTTTTTTGTGACGAATTAGTGTCTTGTCTTTGAGGTGAACCATCATCAAATTGCCTTTAGGGAGGGTGTATTCCAGCCGACCCCCATAAGGGGTGGTTATGATCTTCTGGGGTGGCATTACTGCCTTCTGCTTGAATATACATGGATCCTCTTCACTGAAGGTGCTAATGTATGTGAAGTGTTGGTCAATTAGTTTTTGCACATAAGAGCTCAGTAAAAACAGATATAATTAAGGAAGATTCTTACTTGTATACTTCTTTAATTACATCCACAAGAATTTCAGCATACTCATTTGCATGTCTTTTATTATCAACAGGCTTGAAAGCGTCATCAAAATAAATGTGGAATTCAAACTCGACGTCACCCTGTTCCATGGTCTTGGGCCTGTATTTATCAAGCCTGATAGTAAAAGAAATAGTATTGCATTTACAATTCACTTGATATTTTAACAAGTTGAGTAAGTGTAGTCTATATTTACCTGAACATAGAGATGATTATCTTCATCATTTCATCATAGGTCTCGTGCCACATTGTGGCACAAAGAAACACTTTGATGGTTTCTTTTGCACTGAGGAGTAAATTAAATATTTATGAAGTCATTTCATAATAGGAAATCCAATCCAATTCTCAGTTACTGGTTTTGGAAGAATCAGCTGAGAGATAATTGAGTTCACATAGAAATACTTTTGAAGTCAGGGTTTTATTGCAGACCTATTTTACTGCAGGAATGTGTGCGCAGTTTGAGATGATGAAACACTTTTAAAACTTTTATTCCGGAGAGGATACATTTGAAATTAGAGGGGTCTGTTTCTCAGACAAAACATCAAATAGACAAACAGAACATACACTTATTATATTATATTTAATTATTAGTGTTTTTAAAGATGACAACAAAGATGGTTATTCCTGCATTTATATTTTTATATTTTAAATATAAATTGAACAAAAATTACAACTCAACATTAAATATTCAGTACTGATTCAGATAATAATAAAAAAATCTCTAATATTGGCTGGTATATTAACTGATATATGCAGCCATACTTAGAAAGTTAAAGCACTTACTTCAGATTCTTCTTGATTTTCTTTCCGATTTCAAAACGGGTGTTCAGCAACATGGACTGTTCCATAAACGCTCCTTCATACATGCGTCGCACAAACAGATCTTGTGTTCTTTCTATTCGATGGATCTTCAGGTGCCAGATGTAAACTGTACTGAGCACGAGTCCCAGCCACCAGCTCAGAGCAGAGCAGCCCAAACAGGCCAGTCCTCCTGTCTTCACGTGCGCCACAATGTCCCTGGCGTTCAGAGTTTTTATAGCATCATTCAACAACAAACTGAACCATTCGGCAGTGGATTCTGGTTTAAAGTTCTCAAGACAGGTAAAGGTTTGATTAGACTCTGGAAGCCTGACCATAACTGGAACCAAAAATATAGCCAAAACTGTGATTGAGGCCAGGTACATGGGCAGGACGAAGCTGCGGCGCAGGGCATGCATCTTACAAGCCACAACTGCAAACCAGTGGCACAAGGCAGAGGAAGTAATCTGGACTGCCACCAATAAAACAACAACTGTTTCAAAGACAAGTTTGACTGATTTCCATTCGTGACCTGACAGAGGAACATAAGCTCCAACCACAGCTGATGTAACCAGGATTCTTATCAAGCTGGAAACGATGCAGGCCACATTACGGGACTTAGCGATGTCTCTGGAAATGTCCTCTAGAAATGACACAGCGAAAAGTGTGCTGTAGTTCTCCCACCAGTTCACAGAAACACAGATGGCCCCCACAATGGCAAGGCCAACTGATATTTTTATCTCCAGGGAACTTTCAAATACCAAGTAATTGATCACAAAGAGCACAAAACCTATGATGATTAAGAAAATGGAGCATAGAGGGAGAATTATATGACACTTCCTCTCTTTGGCAAGAGCGACCACCTGGAACACTGCAGACAGGATGCTCACACTGTTTAGGATCATCACATTAGTGACAATGTCAAAGTGTGGCATGGCTACTATTGTAAGAACTGCTGCACCCAATGCTACCAGGAACTCAACACACACAACCTATAGGAAAGTAAAGAAAGTAAGAAAGGTTAAGGTTCTATGCTGCTACACTGAACAAATGGATGTTAAAACAATTTTCACTTAGAAATCGCTAGTACTTATCACTATTCATTACAGAGAAGTGGCAAGTAACACATTGAATTAAACATCAAATTTTATATACAACTTTAAAAAAAAAGGTCTGTTCGCATCTGTTCGTTAATACTTATGTTTGCTTACCAAAAGAAGGGATTTTCTCGAGGGCATGGTAGCACTCTTAAAAATGAACTTCCATGTGCTCTTTAGCAGAAGGAGAACACTCGGCCCAACCAGAACGAAACCAATGCAAAGTAGGGCAGTCGGTTTTTGTTCTGAACACACAATCTCAGTTTGATTGTTCCCAAATGTTATCAAAAGCAGAAATGATGTCTGTAAAGACAAAAAAGAGAAACTTCAGTCTAACAGTCTTTTTTGTAATATTCAACAGCTAAGTGGACAATGAAAAGTGGAAAATTAAAATTTACTGTTAATTTACTCACCCTCAGGACACCTAAGATATAGATTACTTTTATTCAGTAGAACGGTAAAGGCGATTTTAAGGTAAATACGGTCCTTGGTGATTCATAAAAATGTCAAGTCAATGGTTTTTGAGAATTACAAAAAAAAGCATATCAAGGAACAAAATTAAATATAGCCGCAAGCAGCGATGACCAGGCCCAAGCCGTCAGCGCAATCGCCATCCCGTTAACATCAGGAAAACGATGCCCAGCAGGCACATGCATTTACAGTAACCTGCTGACAGTTTGAAAAACAAACTAACAAAAAAAACCTGTTCAGTCTGTTAAAGCTTATTTCCACTTTCAAGCAAAATGTCAATTTCCATATTTGCACCTGTAAGCTAAATCACCACATTAGACAAGCAAAACTGTCCAAGTAAACTGGGACCGATTTGACACGCTGCACTCAGACGGGTCCCATACACAACTGGTTCTTGAAGAAGCCAATATAGTGAGTTGTGATGTTCTGTCCTCTCCTGTTTAAACAAATTCCAGTCTATAAACAGTCCACAATAAAAAAAAATTGGTAGTCCTGAAGTGTTGAGTTGTGTTGAATTCATCAGAAACAAAGTTCTGTCTAATCCAAGTTTGTTTAAAATAGTACATGCCAGCAGTCTCTACACCAAGTCTGTGGGACCACACAGAAACCTCTGCACAAACTGAAAACGATACTCAAATGAATTAGACCTTGTCCTCCTTCATCTTTCAGCAGAAATAATACACTTTGAGGTGTCCAATGGAGATGGTCCAAAATCGGTACAAAGCTGAGAAACCAGTCTCCAGCTTTTTATAAGCTGCAGGTCACCTTTTTTGGCAGCAGTGTGTGTAAAGCCCTTCTACAACTTAAAGGCAAGCGTTCATTTACTAGACTATCATTCAGCACAGCTAAAAGATCCTCTCCGATTACAGGCCATTTGTTAAAATCAACAGAGTTTTTCTGCTCTGCATACTTTGCAAAGATGCATTAAGTTCACCCGGAGAAATATCAGCTTCCAACACTGCATTACCTTCTTTTTTGACCTAGGGAAGTCCTGTATAAAAAACTCTGAGCTATCACTTGCTCATCTAGGTTACATTTATGTAAATTACTGTAAAAACTAACAGCATGTTTAGGAATAGCAGCATGATCAGACAACACATGCACAGTCAGAGTTGAAACTATGAATAAATCTTTTTTTGATCATTTTTACGCTCCAATCCAAAGAAAAAGTGTGATGGAACCTCCATTTCCATTATATTCTTAAACAAGACCTAATCAGAGCTCCTCGTGCTGATACCTCTAGCAGGTTAGTTAGCACAGACTTTTAAAGCTCAAGAGCTTCAAAAAGACGTTGATCTTTAGTAGCCTCGGCTAAACCCTGGAGTTCTTCCACTTCAGATTCCAAAGTTTTCACTGACTTCTTCAAAGCTTTGGTAACATTACAATTATATTGTTGACACTATTTTATTTTATTTATGCTGTTTTATTTTAAAATGCCAATAGGCACTATTGGGTTTCAAATATTTTTAAAAGACACAAATTAGTGAAGGATCAGAAAACCCAACATTAAAATGATCAGTTGAGTGCGAGAGGCAGAACGAGGTTCCACATGATTTCTATCAAATCTATTTTCTGTATAATTATAATCCCCACCTATAAATAAACAAATCTTCATCATTATGGTCTTTGATAACATCACTTACATTGTTCAAGAAAACCAATCTCTCCAAACCCACAACTGAAGCATATACAGTGACAAATTTTCACATATTGCTCAGATTTTTAGCAATTGACCTTTAATAACCCACATTCGACAGACTAAGGATTGAAACTTTTGGAGAAAAGAATCCCCACTCCACAACTATTACTCGCTTTATGATTAAAAAAAAAACATTACCCTTCCATTCTCTCTTCCAATCAACTTCGTTATCAGCAGTACTATGAGTCTCTTGTACAAAGATAATGTCCATTTTTAAGGGAGCACAGTCTGGAGCTCCGTTTACATTCAGACTACCTATTTTTAACTCACTCATAAAACAAAAGGAAAAAGAAAGACGAAACAAATTAAATGTACTACACATATTCACCCTCCGCTAGTTGTCTTTTAGCTTTCAAAACAAGTTTCTTTAACCGATAATTCTCTTGATCGGTGATAACTTTCTCTCCTGAAAATTCTTAACAGAATCAATGAAGAGTTGTAAATCAGGAAACACTCTCAATTTTCTGATTTCTATCTCTTTTAGAATTATTAAGAAAATTCTTAAAGAATTTATTAATCTTAGTTTATTAGTGTAACGATGGGCATGTAAGGTTGAGGATCCATGCGCAACTTTATTAATATCAATAACCATAGTACAACAGGCAGGGTCAGTGGGGAGCAAACAGGAACAACGTAGAAATCACAGAGAATAGTAATGTCCATGCAAGGGGTCGAGGTGGGCAGCTAGCAAACAAGGATAATCCAAAGACGAGCAAGACAGGCAGTCGAGTGTTCATTGTCCCAATATTTCATCATTCAAAGGCAAATCGATTCTATCTTCTTTTATTCAGTTACAGCGATAGCTTGATGCTTTTGCCCATATTAGGATTTCCTGCAGTGTTACGCAAATGTTCTGAGTGAGGGCGCCCTCTTGCTTCCAGTATGAATGAAACGTGGTTGTAGTACTAAATAATGGCCAATCCATGAAAGTAATACTCCCACACACCTCTGAATAGCTCACTTCCTGTTGGATGGAGCCTATGACATGAGTGTGAAAGTTGTTTAGCTCAATGAGATCTATATGTGTACCAAGGTTATTATAGTTTTGCATTTTTAAATTAGTTTTTATTATAATTTCGTTTTAAAATTTGCAATAAATTTTAGTTTAGTTTTAGTTAGTTTCATTAATGGTTTTGTTAGTTTTAGTTTAGTTTTTATTTTGTGAAAACATTTCTATTTCGTTTTTATATATTTAGTTTCAGTTTTAGTAATTATAGTTTAGCATAGTTAACAGAACACTTCCAGAGCACACACAAAAATATATTTCAGCAACATTTATTGTTTGCACAGTTGGCATTTATCTATGTGCTTAACTCTGAATAACAAAAATAACATAAGGGTTTGAGATACAAATAGGGCTGTGACGGTCGCAATGACAACCGCGGTAGTCGGTTGCCACCGCCGGTAATGTACGTGACGTCACACAAACTCTAACAAGCAAAGTACAGTGATTCTGCAATATTCATTTTGCAGTGCCGGCGTTTCGTGTCCCCGCCGGCGGCAGTAGCCGCAGCAGCGAGCGCAAGTGCCTTCGCAGCTGCTGGAAGAGATCTGCAAACACACGCAATAGACTAAGCTGGCAAAGTTCCGGGAAAAGTAATTACTATGAATGTGTCGGAGGGAAATAAGGAGATACTTAAACCAATAGTTAATAAACTAGTGTTTTCTGAGCCAGTGTGACAAAGATTAAGTTGACCATACTGACTCGCCATCTGCTCTCTGGACGCGCCTTTGGAGAGAAATGTATTTCTACGGCTTTTATAAAATATCTCAATAAAGTCAAAACTTTTTGTTTTCGATTTTGATTTTTTTTTTTTTTTTTTCGTTTTAAAGTGGTAAAGTAATATTTTCAAGCTTTTTTAGATAGGCTATATTTGTCTTGACTGTAAGGTATTTTGTTTGTTTTCTTTATTTTTACAAAAGCACTACATTTTTTTGAAATCCTGAGTGCACATATGCCTAAATAAAATTAGACACTTTACAGTTCCGGATGATGTACTATGCTTAACTTTATGAGCAAAGATTACAGCGTAGGCCTATTTTAATTTGTTTGCAAGTGATCGCGCAACTCACTGACTGCCGCTGGCCGCTTGGTTGTTACTTTAACAAAAGCTTTAATTTAACAAACAAAAAATGTTCCAAACATATTTCTAAATTAACTTTATGAAGAACCAAAACGAAAAATAACCATGTTATATTAAAAACAAAAATGAGCAACTGTAATGGATGCAACAGTGTAATGAGGACGAGGGGGAAAAGACACGGACTCCAGTCAGAAGAATAAAGAAGAATAATTAAATTAAATTTGAAATAGTCCCAAACTTGGCTCTGTCGTTTCCTGCCGGCAGCAATCATTTATGTCCGTCTTCTTTATCACTTAACTGATGCTTGTTTCGCGCTGTCAGCCTCAGCTGCATCATTCGCCACAGTTGATGCACGATTAAACACCCACGTCAAATTTTCAGCAGTTGGATGAATGCTTATTAATTACGAAAACGATAATTTATTTTTGTCAATTATTATTTTATTTTAGTTCGTTTTTCAATAGTTGTTGCTAGTTTCGTTTAGTTTTAGTTTTTCATTTATTATGATTTTTTATTTTTATTTCAGTTTACGAAAATGTTTTTTAACCAATCGTTTTCGTCTTAGTTTCAGTTTTCGTTTACGATAATAACCTTGATGTGTACCGAGTTTCATATGAATATGTGGAATATGTGTGCTATACATCAAGTTTTGTAAGTGAGTTCCAGGGGGCACCGTAGAGCCCCAGTGCCACGCCCGGACCCCAGTCTCTGCGGGATCATGATGACTGCAGATTACAATGTGTGTGCCAATTTTCATTTTTTTAGCACGTTAAGGCTCCCAAAATGCCATGGAGAGTCAAAAAAAAAATTTAAAACTTTCACTTTTGACCGAACATTTTCATATTTTAAATTGTAAAAAATACTAACTTCATCGGAACGAGATGACACTTAGCAATGAGATGACACAATTAGCAATGTGAACAGACCAAAAAAATCATGGACGTGATTTGGATATTTTAAAGGGTAAAAAAAAAGTCGCACTCGACTTCTTCGTGGTCAAAAATGACCAACATAGGCAATTAATGGGTAATACAAAATAAATATGAAAACAGAGAATCTTTTGGTGGTACAAACTACAAATCAGCCACTGTGCAGAAAAAAAATGCACAGCAATCAAGGGGTGACACTCTAAATCACTGGTATTAATTTTGTGTTCCTTGACATGCTTTTTATCCTTTTATTTTATTTATTTTTAATGCTTTTCTAATGAAGGAAAAACGTTACCTATATGTTGGATGACCTGAGGGTGAGAAATTAAGCTAAAAAAAAATGTGAACTATCCCTTTAATTGTTATCCCGTCATCCATAAAATGATTAGCCAATAATAAATAAAGCAGCTTACTTTACTGAGCAGCACAAGGATGAAGACAAGTAGTCCAACAATGGCAGACGAGAACCATTTAAAACACTGCACAATTTTCTTTGGCTTCTGCTCATCTTGAATGATCGGCACTTCTCTGCACACATCCCAAGATTCCCTGTTTTGGAAGAAAAAAGGCAATAGATTACTGGAGAAGTGAAAATTCACTTGACTTAATATTAATATATTAAGATATAATATTAAAGATATAATACAAGAGAGGCTGTAGGAAAATATTTTTTATATTTATGAATGCTTTGCATTGCTCAATAAACCTGTAATTGTGATATTTTTACTTGTAAATAAAGGTAAAAAAATAAAAATTTAATAAATCATTGTTAATGTTACAGTAACAAGCTAATAAAGCGTTAAACATTTATATGATTAATAATTCAATATTAAATATAATGTCACAGTGTGACCACTGTTACGATGAAATATTACAGTGAGGACACTGCTTGAAATGTGCTTACATTACTGTACTGTATCAGTAGCCAGTATTTTAGATTAGATTGCCGTAAAAGAAAACATAAAAACACAAATTAATAAAAAGGTGAATTATTGTTAATAGAAAGTTTATGACTGATGCAGGCCTAGCTGTAACGCATAGTTTGGCACCATTATTACAATGTCACAAATGAAAGCAAACCTATAATAATTTGCTGATGCATTTCAGCAGGTCATGCATACTTATTCATTATTCCCATATAAAGAGCCCTGCAAAAAAAAAAAAATTAATAATAGATTCATTTTTACGAAATAGTTTTTTGTATTAATAGGGCATCATTTAGGACTGAACCAGCTAATATTAATGTCCACTGACAATGGGCATGATTGCTTTCCAATTACTGATAGATTTTAGCTGGTGTCTTGGCTTTCCATGGCTATTTGCACCACCCTTTCTTCATTTGTTCAATACTTTTTTCCTGTGTCATTCCATTTTATTACACATATCCTAATTTCTTATTTGTTTTGTATTCTTAGTATGTATGGATTACTTGGGTTGTTAGCAGCCATGTCAACAGCACCTTTAGAAATATATTTACTGAGAAAAATGTTACTGTGTTCAAAACGTATTTTACCCACTAATTATATATATTGATTGTGGTTACATACGTCTTCCTAAACTCTATTTTAAACATTAGAGCTATGAGTGATGCAATACAAAAATAAAACAATAAACTGACTAAGCTGTCTACTTGGCGGAAATTAATCTGCACGCAAACGAAGTTGGCGGTCTCAGCCTTTTGACAGGAGAAAAGGCTTCAATAGTTAACCAAAGCTAACGACTTTTATCCTAAACTCTATTTTAAAGGTTTAAGAGCTATAAGTGATGCAATCCAAAAAACAATGAGCCGATTAGGCTGTCTACTAGGCGGAAATTAGCCTTATCTGGCCTTATAACCAGTGTTTTGAGAACATTTACCCAGGCACGCAGCTATGGGTATCAGTCGGGCCCACCCAGTCAGGTCGAATCCTCAGTTTCAGCTATTAAAATAGTTACATTTTGTATGTAATGCCAAAGTGTTTATATTTCGTTTATTTTTTTTTTTAAGTTAATTTAGAAAAACTTTTGAAGCATTTTTTTTGTTCGTTAAATATAAGTTTTTGTTTTTTTAAAGTAACGAATAGCGGCCAGCGGAAGACTGTTCATAGCCTGTTCAATTTGCCTTTTCAAATCATCATGACTTGCATGAAATAAAATCTATAGATCTAAAACAGTTAAAGTAGCTATAGAACAATGTTAGTTTAAACATTAAACCTAGATAAATGTGCGCTATTAGGTGCATATCGTTTTTGGAGAGGGGAAGCTGAAACCGGTTTGCAGGACACTGATGCGCCAGCGTAATCATTTACATTTTTTCAGCGAATACATGCCTCACAAACATGATAGATAAATAAATAGAAAGCTTTAAATTATTACTTAACGAAATAAAACAAATAGGGAAAAAATTTTTCATTATGAAATCCGCAAAGATGCGTTTCTTTCTAAAGTTGCATCCAAAGAGGAGAACTATCTCAGAATACACTATTAATGGATCATTCAATATCTCCTTACTGTTTGCCCCGACACATTCGTGGCTAATTATTTTTGCCGGTGCTTTGTGGCAAGATGATGGAAGGAGACATATGCCGCAAAGCTCCAGCGGAGTGAAGAAGAGAGAGTTACGAGCTCTTCTTAGACAGTTGAAGTGTTCAATGGGGTTAAGAGATTTGCTCTCAAGCTATTTTCAAAACTTTAGATTGGTTAATAATTTGTCAAAATAACAGACCCACATGGGGACTGACCAATAGCATCGATTTGTGAAAAACATGAAATTGACAAAATTTAAACTCTATTATTGGTCAAATTAAAGAAACTCTCTTTTATTTGAACCCCATGACTTTATGTTTACCTCCACTGTTAACTGAAGGCTGTGAATTTAGAGGTCAGTTTTCAAACAAATGTATTAGAAATATGTTTAACAATATTTCCTATCCTATCATAGTTTACAGAAATTCAATTTCTTATAATTTCCAAAAAGATACCATTCATATTCTCAGAACTAAATCATTAAAATTTAAAGAAAGTTAAAGAAATTCATTTCAAAATTTTAAATGAGATATATCCATCCAGTGAGACTTAGATTTGGATTTGATTCTAACAAATGTATATTCTGTGATGATACTGAAACCACATATCATTTGTTTTTTCATTGTATGTATGTGGATGCATTGTGGTTGGATATCCATGACTGGCTTTATCCAAAGGTACGTTACCTTGATACTTTCACCCGAAAGGACATTAGCTATGGACTATATAGAATATGATTTACAAGAAAAACCCTAGCTCCCCTTCCAGTTTTATTTATTTATTTTATCTTCCTTTTCTCTCTCTCTCTCTCTCTCTCTGTGCGTGTGCATGCTGGGAGTGAGTGGGCGGAGTTGACGTGTGAGTTGGTGTGCGGCAGCGCTGCTGAGTGAGTGAGTTTGTTCATTCTAGCTTCAAATTGCTTTTTTTTGTTGGGAATTTGGTTTGGTATATAGTTTTTTTTTTCTCTTAGTTGCTTTAATCCCTGATTAAAACACAAAGCTGGTTTTAGAGCGCCGTCCACCAGCATTTGCTGGTCGGCAATGGCGGCTCCGGAACGGATGAGCTTAGAGCAGCTTTTTCGCAGGCACGGTATTAAAATCACACCTGTAATGAGATGCTCAGTGGAGGAATGCAGTTTAGCGGTCGGAAAAGTGGCTGGATGTGACAGCATGATGTAGGCGTCTCGTATGAAAAGCGCATTTGTCATCTTCTTAAACAGCATAGAGAAAGTAAATGGTATCGTTATACAGGATACGTTTACGCCAGTAATGCCCTTAGTTCAGCTGTCAAGACAAATCTTACTGTCAAATGTTCCCCCCTTTTATTGCGGATGAGTTACTTACCACAGAACTGTCAAGGCATGGTAAAGTAGTGTCACAGATGAAAAATATTTCACTGAATGGCAAATCCTCTTTACTCAAGCATGTTTAGAATTGATGGCTTTGATTATGTGGTTTTTGCTCCTTTAAAATGCGTTGCGTGTGTACACGAAGGCCACATTCGACGCTCATGTCCTGAGCGGGTTGATTTCTGATTCTGAACCTGTGCAAGAGTTGAAGTAACTGCTAGGTCTACTGTTGATAATGCAAGAACTGATGTGACTAGCAATGTGGTGACTAATGATGCTGAGGATAGGATAGATGCACAGGAGCAGGCTGCAGAAAGTGAAACTGTGGATGAAGTTGTTGGTGCTTTAGGGCCTCACAATATGGAAAGTGAGAAGAATAGGAAGGATGTTAATTCTGGTGAAGTTGGAAGGGATGGATACTGAGCAAGTGAGTGATGAGGCGCTCTTTAAAACACCTTCAACCAAAAGTAAAAGGCCCAAATCATGTGGCGTAAAAAATGCAACTGAGCAGGTGGCAAATATACAGCCTGATGACACTGAATGTAGCACAGTTGAGGATTCGGATAGTGATGCAGCTGACATCAAAAGTAGGCGAAATCGACAGCTTTGATAAAATAAGGTCTTTCTTGCAAGATAAAGAACATGAATGTTAGGATTGTGGATTATTCCCTGAACGCAGGATGTTTCTTGAGTCCGCTGTGGCATGAGAGGGTAAGGTAAAGAACATTTCACAGCGCACGATATCTATAGACTTAAGAAATTTGTTTCAAAATTGAGACTTGAACTACAAGCTGATGATGGTTTTGAAACAACATGATTTCTCTTGTCTAGTGCTTTTTTCTTTTCATTTTTCCTTTACATTATCTCTCCAATGAGTGCAGTTAATGTGGGCACTCTTCATTTAAATGGAGCCCAGGACATAGAAAAAAGAGCTTTATTGTTTGAATGAATTAAGCGTAAGAATTTACAAGTAATTTTTGTTCGAGAAACGCATAGTGATGGTTTTAATGAAATTGAGTGGACGAAGGAATGGGAGGGTGAGGTGTTTACACACACACACACACACACACACACACACACACACACACAAGCTCTACAAGAGGAGGAGCAGATATTATTTTTCCAAAGAATTCTTTGCCTGTCTCTTGTGAAATTAAGCATGCTATTTCTGGAAGGCTTATTGTTGTACGGGCACGATTTGAAAACTTTACACTTGTTTTTTTTTTTATGCTCCAACTAATGGTGCTGAAAGAGTTTGTTTCTTTCTCTGTATGTACAGTTATTCAGTTCTGATGAATATCTGTTTTTGGGTGGTGATTTTAACTGTACTGAAAATGATCTTATGGATAGGAACCGTTTGGAACCTCATGTTGCATCTAGTCGTGTTATACGAGAATCAGAAACTAATGGTCTTTGTGATATTTGGAGAGCACTGCATAGCAATACAAGACAGTACACATGGGCACACACTAGAGAATATTTTATTTCTCTGGCAAGACTTCACAGGTTTTATTGTTTTAAACATCAGTTTAATGTTGTAAAAAATTTTGTTATTTCTCCTGTTGGCTTTACTGAACATTGTCTAGTAACATGTCAATTTTTATAGCAAATTGAAAGGTTAAGAGTGCATACTGGCATTTTAACACTTCTTTGTTGAATTATGTTAATTTTAAGGATGCCTTTAGTTATTTTTGGAATAATTTGAAGTTGAAAAAGCAATGTTTTGAAAATCTGCGACAATGGTGGGACTATGGAAAAATTGAGATAAAGTTACTTTGCCAGCAATACACTTTCAATGTCTCCCGGAGTACCACTCAATCTATGAGAAGCTTGAATTGGAAATTTTAAAGTTACAAGAATTAATGAATTCTACTGGAGAGCAGCATGATGAACTTATTTCCTCTAAGAAGTCTCGCCTTGTTGACTTGTTAGGCATCAAGGCACAAGGTGCCCTGGTACGATCGTGTTTTCAAAACTTAACGCAAATGGATGCTTCATCCAAGTTTTTCTTTAGCCTAGAAAGGGAAAATGGTCAGAGTCGTTGCATTCACTCCTTGCGCTCTGAAAATGGGCAGGAGTTGACAGAGCCCTCTGATATTAGACAGAGGGCTGTGCAGTTCTACGCTGGGTTGTATACTACTCAATACAGGGATGAGGAGGAATTTTGTGCCAGTTTTTTCGAAGACCTTGGTAGTATCCCTGAGGACTCCAAGGCAGAGCTGGAAGTGCCACTGTCCGGACAGGAGCTTTATGCTGCTCTTCAGGAGATGGAGAGTGGCAGGGCACCTGGTATCGATGGGCTCCCAGTTGAATTTTACAAAGCCTTTTGGGCAGTAGTGGGTGAAGACCTGCTAGCTGTTCTAAACGAGAGCTTGGCTGAAGGTCTTTTACCTTTGAGTTGCAGGAGAGCTGTGAGCACCCTTTTGCCAAAGAAGGAATGACTTACAGGAAATTAAGAACTGGTGACCGGTAAGCTTGTTATGCTCAGACCTCAAAGTTTTCTCCAAGACTCTGGCCAATAGGCTAAGGAAAGTGATGGACCAGATCATTCATGTTGACTAGACTTAATGTGTGCCTGGCAGGGCAATAATGGATAATATTTGTTTAATACAAGATGTCTTTGAGGTTTCTGATTTTTTAGGTTTGGATTTAGGTCTTATTTCTGTTGACCAATAAATAATTAGCATAATTATCTTTGGAAGGCTCTTGAGGCCTTTGGTTTTGGCACAAAATTTGTCTCTATGATTACAGTGTTATATCGGGACATTCAGAGTCTATTAAAGATCAATGGTGGTTTAAGCACCCCTTTTAGTGTGTGTAGGGAAATTAGACAAGGCTGTGCTCTATCTGGAATACTATATCCATTGGCCATTGAACCTATGCTGAACAAGCTAAGATCTAAAATTAATGGTTTTTCATTGTTCGTTGTTCATTATCAAGTGTATGCTTATGCTGATGATGTCATGATTATGGTTAATGGGCAACAGGATATTAACATCTTAAAATCTGTTGTTAAAGAATTCAGAGTAAAATTAGCTTCTAAAGTCAATTGGGAAAAAAAGTGATGTTGTGGCTCTTGGGAATGGGAACATGGTCTTCCAAGTCTACCGGGTGGGATGATTTGGAAAAAGGGTGGAACTAAATACCTAGGAGTTTATCTTGGAGATGCGACCTCATAAAAGAAAAACAGGGATGGCCTAGTGGAAAAAATGGAGGGGAGACTTGCCAAATGGAAGTGGATCCACTCACAACTATCCTTCAGAGGAAGAGTGCTCATAGCCAACAATCTGGTTGCATCTACACTTTAGCAGAAGTTGGCATGTGTGGATCCACCTGTTGGTTTGCTGCCTCGTTTACAAGCAACTCTTGTGAACTTTTTTTTTGGGACAGACTGCATTGGGTTCCTCAGAGTGTGCTTTTCCTGCCTAAAGTGGAGTGAGGGCAAGGCTTGATCCATCTTACGAGTAGGATGGCAACTTTTCAATTACAATTCGTACAAAAGTTTTTAACATGGTCTACAGACTTAGTTTGGAGAAACTTGGCTAAAATTATTCTACAAAAAATGGATGGATTTGGACTGGACAGTGCTCTTTTTCTTGTGGATCCTAAGAAACTGTGCTTTAAAGGATTACCTTCTTTTTACAGGGGATCTGAGGATAACAAACTCTCTCTTTTAAAAGGGGCTCACCTAGATATAACAGATGGTGTGTCAGGACTTACACAAATGTTGTCTGTCAATAAAACTTTCCAACTGAAGAACCTAGTCAACGTTGCTGGACCTGAACTGAACAACAGCAGTGGCAGCCTTGCTGGGATTGAGATCAGCTCGCCATACTAAGACAATTGTGGACTTGCGGAAGCAAAAGCTTGCTCAAGAGGAATTTGATTTGTTATCAGAATACAGGACAGGCCTTCTAGTTCCTGATGAAACAGATCCTTTTCAAATACGTGGGTTTGCTCCAGAATTTGTTGAACATTGATGAATTGCATATTCTAGACTGTTGGGGGGAAAACAATGTATAAATGTTTTGTTAAAATTTTTAATAAAGCTACTTTGAATGAGAGGGTTGATACAGTGTGGAGGGTTGGGTGAAGAGATAAAGCCAATTTGGAGAGTGCTCTATAAACCACCATTGAATAAAGGCATTCGCAGCGACAGCACTGTGTAGTATTCTCCATTGCAGATCACCTGAATGCTTGTGTCTGTGATAAGGCCCGATGTTGTTGATAAATGTATTTTTTGTGGTTTAAGGGAAACTATTTTTCACTGTTTTATGGAATGTGTAAGACTTACCCCACTTTTTTCTTCATTGAGTCAAGTGTTTTTAGATTTTGGGGGAAAATTTACACCCAATGCTTTTGTTTTGGGTGCAGGTTACACCCAAAAAAATAAAATGAAATGGCAGTTGATAAATTTTCTGATTAGGGAAGCTAAACTGGCTGTTTATATAACAAGGAAAAATAGAATAGAAAACCGAAATGGTCAAGATATCATACTGCTTTTTAAAGCTTACGTTAAGTCAAGAATTGTTGCTGAATTTAATTATTATAAAGCAATGAAAGATTTGGAGACATTTAAGTTACAATGGTGTTTTAATAACATTGTGTGTGCGGTGATGGAAGGGGAACTAATCTTTACTTTCTTGTGGTGTTCTTGAGTTGTATGCTCTTTAATCTACTAAGATGTTAATAATGTTTTTGTAAATAAAAGTTCTTGTTAAAAATCAAATCTCTCTCTCTCTCTTTCTCTCTCATTTATTCTGTTTTTCCACTTTTTGCTGTCCTGAAAAAAATTATTTTGAATTTGGGTTTTTCTTTTTCAAATACTCTCTTCATTTTTGGTTGCAAGTATACGCAGTCTTGACGAGAACAATGTGTTCTTGTGAATTTTTTTAGTGGGTCAAGCCAAATTGGGTCAAGCCAAAAAACACATCAGTGTAAAAATACGGGACAAAATGTGGACTTGTCTCTCTTTAAATCTTTAGTAGAATTTAGGGTTACTATTGAGTTTGCATATTATAAACACAGGGTTCCCACTCTAAGCCAAATGTCAAATTCCCTGACTTTTTCCTGACTTTCACTGACTAAAAAGCTGAATTTCCATGATCTATAATGAACAGATGAATCAATTTACAAGCTTTGTTTACTTGATCACAGATGTTTTTCAGTGCAAAACACACATATACACTACTTTTTTTGTTTGTCTTTTACCCGTTTAATGCACTTTGACATTTTTCTGTACTATTTCCACAGAAATTAATGTATTTAAAATTAATTTTTAGGCTTTCATAACAATAACAAAAGGCAAAATGCGTGAAACAACACAATAATACAAAATACACTGTAGAAAAATTACGTTTTGGAAGCAAAAATTTAGCAACAATCAAAAATCCCTGATATTCCATGACTTGGACAAAATAAATGTCCAATTCCCTGACTTTTAATGTCTGGAATAGACCTTTTAAAATTCCATGATATTCCAGAAATTCCATGACCTGTGGGAACCCTGTAAACAAGTGGATAATATACTCTTTGACTCTTTGAAAATGAAGTGGGGCATGAGGGATGCATTATTGACTGTGAATGAGTTTGGGAATATGGTTTTTAATTGGTAAAATTGTGTCCGTTGTATAAGGTGTTTGTAATGGTTTAGTGTAATTTAAAAGAGGTTTGAAAAGTCAAAAAGTCTCCCTTTCTTTCTCTCTCTCTCTCTCTCTGTAATATACAGATGTTTTGGTATTGCCAAGTTGTTTTTACATGCATAATTTTATTTTTTTTTTAATTATGTAAGACGTAAAAAGAAAACAGAATAGAAAAAGTAACGATTAATAAGTAACATTTCATTCACACACACACACACACACACACACACACACACACACACACACACACACACACACTAGGGTTGGGAAGGTTACTTTTAAAACATATTTCATTACAGATTACAAAATGCTTTAAAAAGTGTTTTGTAATGTATTTTGTAACAATCAAAATAATTTGAAATATTTAAGGTAAGGGGCATATTAACTTTGATGTCTTATTTTTATGATAACCACCTCTAAATAAAAATGGGTGGCATTAATGTGTTTAAAACAATTATATATGCATAAATAATACTGTTTTCAATATAAAATGTTGAACAGAAATATAAAATTATGGGGAAAAATTTTTTTTTTTTAAATATGAAACTAAAACCGCTAGTAGGTGGTGGTATAATCAGCGTCTTAATGAAAGAGTTATGGAATCATTTGGAATCATTCAATTTGTTCAAAAGGACTCATTAAGGAATGAAGCAAGTGATTTTATGAATGCAATTGAATCATTCTCTCGTTCAAAACACGGCTTCATTCGGGAATCAAACGTTGTTTGCAGACACGCAACTTATAATGTGGATTTTAAAGTATTTTAAATAAAAATTTATTTTAAAGGTTAGTGGTTATTTGTATTATGTGCAAATAGCAATAGATGCTATTACAACTTTAAGATGCCCTGCAAAATTTACAGCAAAAACAGTAACATTTTGAATATACAGATAGGAAATTTTATATACATAGATATAAGAAAATACTTTTATTAAATGTTAGCAGTAAATCATTTTTCAACAATAAATAACATTTTGGGAGATGGAATATGAAAAATGATTTATCAAATAATATATTTAGCAGTTTGATAAATATATTTTAATATTTTTAATATTTAAAATTAAACATTTAATCTTTACATTAGGGCATTCTTTAAAAAAAAGTTTTAAGTACCTGAATTCAGGTTTCCGTTGCTGTTCCATAGTGATGCTTGCAGAGCGGCAAAAAGAGTTGATTAGACATCTGTAAAACAGAAGAGCCTTATATCAGATGGGAGGGACCGCTGTGCTATTCTTAAACACATTTTTTTGTGATGCGATTCAATTTTATATTTTCACTTCCTGCTTTGTTTCTGGATAATAAGTGATAAAGAAGAAACATGGTCAAAAAATGTGGGTGTTCCCCACATTTAATTTTATTTTTGCTATTTTAGAGGAAGTAATTTCTTAATGCTATATTGGGAGCAGGATCGGTTCTAGAATTTCATCCACAGGGTGGCTTAGCCCTCAGAAAGAAGATTTAAATGACCTAAATAAACAATATTTTACAGTGGTTATGAAAACTGTATTAAGTAAATATACTCAATTACCTATTAAAGTTACTTAAGAGCAGTGAGAGATTCTCATTTTTTTTTGTATGATTAACATTATTTGCCTAATATAATAAATGCATGCTAAAAACAACAGGTTATTTTCAACACATGCTCTAAATGTGCAGGGACAACACATGTTGAGTTAAACATAAAAAAAAAAAAACAGTATTTTACAGTGGTTATGAAAACTGTATTAAGTACACAAAATATGTGTTAAAAAATATGACGCATTGTGTCACTTTAGTAAGCAAATTAAAGTTTTGTTTTTGGTGCATGTCTTACACGATTGTGTTACTAAGCAATTGTAAGTTTTAAAATAAAAGATAACAGTTTGCAACAACAATGTAAATACTTTCATTGTGAAATCACATAAAGAACCATTGTATGTTAACATGGAATTAATTATAATGTGTTAATATTAAATGAATAATATTTCAAACTTGTTAAACAAGCACTTCGATACATTCCTCTTATAAATAGCATTTGTCAAATACCATAAAACCCATTAAGCCAGTGGTTCTCACACTTTTTAGGTCACACCTCACTTTAAACTTAGAAAAATAAACAGGTGCCCCAGCTCTACACTGGATGCGACAAAGTGACCGTTGCAAATCATTTCAACTTAGTATGTCATAATTAGAACAAGGCATCAGATTAACCGCTGTTGCGGTGCGATGTGACCACTGTAGACCAGCACCCAAGTTATTAGATTAGTTTATTCTTTGCCACAGTTACATATCTTGGCTCCATGTCCAAGTGTGCCAGTGCAATTTTTTATGGACTCAGTGCAGTAAGTAGGTCATGTTGGTACTAGTCTATAGAAATGAAAAACATCAGAAAATGTTTCTGCTTGACCAGCATTGTTTACAAACAAACACATTAACAATGAATACCGGCTCCAACAGGTATTAGACAATGGAATTACTGTCGTCATTTACTTTCGGAAAAAACAATTTCCCTAGAAGATGTTGGGCGGAAGATGAATGTGAATCTCCAACATAATGTAGCACAGCTCATCTTGACTACGTAAAAATGTAGGACAATTTAAAGCAAAATCCTATTTGAAATGACCAATTTTATATCATGAAATAATGTTTAGTAATCTAAATTTACAAATGTAGACATTACGTTGTATGCTCTTGTCTCAAATTTTACCTCTTAGCTTTTCTGTTTTGTCTGTTTTCTGTCTTATATGTTATATTGTCTTATGTGGCCGCTCAGATCGTGCTCAAATTTACTGGCGGGTAGTTTTATTTCAACTACTGTCCTATATATGTGTGATTCTTAGACTATGGGCACTTTTATGTTCTTTGATCATAATTTTGGACAAAGTCTTCTTTCTTTGTCAAACTAACAATAAAACCACCTTAAAAAAAGTACTACCTTTCTATTATAATTTTTTAAAATACTTTTTAACCTCCTTATAGGTGTCGAAATCACTGTTTTCTCCTTGTCGCACACCCAGACTTTTAAACTTCAACAATGAAAATACAGTTTAAAAATATGACTTATCTGGTAACTATTAATGTACCTGAATTAAGCACTAGTAAAAGAATTAAAATGCATTATAGTATTTAATGTGAGACCACTATCAATATTACTTTTTATACAAAATATAGCTGTCGCACAGCATTGGTGTCATTTCCACCACAACACTGAAATGTCCCTTTAAAAAGTTTGTGTGAAAGATTGTTTAGGTGCTTTCTATGGAAATGTTTAGTGGCATCAGAGCACCTGTTGGACATAGAGGGAATTTACATTTCCATTAACGACAAATGAAGAAAAATCAAGATAAATATCGCTTGATCAGTTCATATATTTATTCTACGTCATTTACAAACATGCTATACCTTCAAGGGTGTTTTTAAAAATTAAAAAAATGTAAGTTAAAAAAGAGAATTTTGCATACATGAAAAGCTAGTATTCAGGCATGAAAATCCCTCACCTTTCGGCGAAATCAGCCGTTTTGAGGCCAAACCAGGTGAAAACGGACAAATACACCCACCCTTATGAATGTTATATTGTTTTATTATTAATTTATGATATTTACGCGCTCCCGCGTGGTGCATGCAAATCATTCACTGTCATCATCAGTCATGTGACTAGCTTTTCAGCGGACACAGAAACGTGTATGAACGCACATCATTTCCGATACGGTTTCCGATTAGTGAAAACGGGGCCTGAGTGATGTTTCAATCATTTTTTATATTTTCTGGTACATCTAAGTTACCCAGGAGCTTTGTTGACATAGGCGTTGTTAGGTACAGCTTGATGAATTGAGTCATTGAACACAGCTAGAGAACACGGTGGAAAATGATTAGTTAACGGTACAGTTAGCTAGATATTGTTACTGAAGTTAGCTTCAAGCTTGTATAGCTAACGGTAAATTACAGAAAAGAAACGCTTCTTATAGTGCTTCTTTCTAAAATCTCTATAACTCGTATTTCCAGGACGTGTGGATGATATTGAGGTGAGAGGACTGAGGCTGAAGGTGAAGTGGTCACCGTTCTAAACTAGAGAACACCTAGATACTGTAACCCACCCTCTGAAGCCTTTCGTGACACAATAAAAAATACATTATGAACCCTGACGTGTTCTATATTCTTAATAGCAGTCTTGGATGGTATTTATTTATTAATTAAAACTTAATATAAAGTGGATTTGAGCCATTTCAAATCGTGAAAGCTGAGTGTCCCGCGTTCGTAGACCGTGCGCGCCATCCACTGACATCCAGGGCGCCAGTTCTTCCTGCGGGACAATCCGCGTGGGAGAAGACGAAAGGGGAGAGATGCACAATTAAATTTCGTGGTGTTTATATGTCATGAAAGGCTTAGGGGCCGTTCACATCAGCGCCTTTTGCTCGCGCAAGCTCTTTATTTTCAATGGAGCCACGCGGTTTAAAATCCAAAGCAGAAATGTTATTGTATCTGACAGCGCCTTCATGGTTGCCTAGTAACGGCAGACGCTACAGAAGCGCGAGCGCCCAAGCGCTTTGAAATTGGTGGAGGAAGTGACGCGCCTCACGTTTTCCATGCGTTTTCAGACGCTTCATGTGAACGTACCCTTAAGAGGGTAAGTTACATTTAATACTAAAGTATCGTTTTTCTGGCACACTCTGTCTGTTGTTATAAAGTAAAAAATGCAAATAGCATTTGTGGTTGATGGTATGTTTTTCGATAATGGTAGAAAACACTTATTAGGTTGATTTCTTTGCCCAAAAAAAAAAAAAAACAAACTTGGCTGTCAATTATGATGGAAGAATAAACAAGTTAAGTTACAGCATGTCCCCTAATGAGGCCGTAATATTTATTCTGTGGGAGTCCCCCCACCTCCCGGCCCCATCAGAGGCCACATCACCCCTTGAGCACCCTTCTCACCTTTTTCACCCCTGACCCATTTTCATGCCTGAGTATTAATTCAAAGCTAATCAGTGAAGCTATCTTCCATTTTTTTCACAAAAAACTACAGAAATGTCATTTCTGTAGTAGAAATGACATGTATGGTTACAAAGTACATTGAAATTTTAAAAGTTCACTCTCATTTCCTGTAATAAATCAATTTTACACTAGGTACAAAAAAATAGTTCCTCTCAGCACCTTTTTGACAAAAAATGTCCTCATTGAAACCCATTCAAACTGCGATTTTTAATCCTAGGGCCATTTAACCATAAAATTAAGCAATATTTGTTCATAGGCTTTTATACTGTTGACAAGGCTTCACAATTACATTTGGACTACTTTTTACACTTTAGTTTGGCATATAAAGCAAACTACTTGCTTTATTCCTGTTTTCTGCCAAACAAAATCTTACTGAAAGCTAATTTTTTGAGATATCAATCTCAAATTTGGAACACAACTTGTTTAGATTCATGACTTTGATTTTCTTTCAATTTCTGAGTTGTTTCAAAATGTTTTATAAAATATATATTTTATATTTTAAAAAGTGCTTTAAAAACTTAAACCTCTATACCTTTTTTGGTTTCAATTTTCTTTTTTAACTTCAACTATAATCTGCCAAGGGTCTTCTTTAAAATGAGACCACACTTAAGTCTGTACTCCCAATATTTTGACATGGACATTTCTGTCCTCTATGAACCTCTGTGTAACTTTTTTTAAATTGATGCACATAGGAATAAAGCGTTTGTGAATTGAGTTTAATGAGTGTGATGAATTTAATAAATATCTCTACTGTTTCCCTACAGTCAAGTTAATTTATTGTTATTTCCACAACACCCTGTCATTTCCATCACCACACACATTTTTTTTTAAATATTAAGAAAGTTCTGATCACACATTCAAAACGTATTCACAATTGATTAGATCTTGCGCTACTTAGTATTAAAAAATCAAGTTATTTATTATCTAATAAGCTCTTTCCCAAACCAATATTTAATTTTAGAGTGAGACTGGTGTATAGTTCAGCATTTGGTTCTTAGGGCAGTTAATTTATCTTACTGACAAACGTATAATTATTGCACATTGTGGAAAAACTGGTAAAGTTACAAAAACAACCTTAGCTGTTTTAAATAACAGCTGTATATTGCGATGTGGTGGAAATGACATTTGTTCATTATAGGTCAGAATTTTTTTTTTTTTTTAAATATTAACTATTTCTCTAATTTGTCCTCTTACAGACCTTAAAACTACACAAATTATTTAAACTTATGAGACTGTGTTAAGTGACTTTTGAACAAGTTTTTTTATTCAACTTCACAAGGCAAAAAGTACACCTAGTTGAAGAAACACCCATATAGGGTCATTCAACAATTCCCCTGCTCATTTTAATTTTAATATATAATAAGCGTTTATTTATATACGTAATTTATGTAAAAAGTAAACTCCAAGTACATATGCACAGGAACAAATATATAAATTCAACGTGTCAGAATTAGTTATGCTTGAATGTGGGACAAAATGTTGCGTGAATACATCTTGGCTATGTTTTAAAAACGTAGGACTGACTTTTAAAAAACACAACATTGATTATTTCAACCTAACAAAACGCTGAAACCGTTGAGCATGTATTAATGACATTCAAGCATTATAACTAATCCTGACGGAACAGAATAATCAAACTAAGACATTTATTTCCAAGGGTTCGTTAATACTGTATATATTACAAACTATGGGTTTACTACGAATCAAACCAAAACTGCAGTTAGTCCATGGTTTTGTTACAAAATCAATAGTTTTACTGATTTGTGTGTTTATGCAAAGAGTCATAAAACAAACTGCTTTTACTATATTAAAGCCATGGTTAATTTGTGTAAGGGAAGATAATAACGAGAGTGAACGAGATGAAATACCATTCACAGATGACAGAAGTGTTGTTTATGATCGATATATCCAGAAAGAAATGCAAAAACGTGTCCAGGGTGCGAGTGGTCCTGTTTTGCAAATCGGAGGAACAGAGCTGTAAGTCGATTTCTCCAGCACACCGAATATATACACTTATATTCAATATAACCGAATATTAGCGCTGCCACTTCTAATTAGTTCTTAAAATTAGCTCTTAAATAAAACTTAGTCTCACCAATAAATGACCGTTTAAACATTTACATGAGATTTAATTCTTGCAAAGACATTGATGCCTGAGCGGGTGCTGATTAGAGACTGCTATCACTGTTACCGGAAGAACTTTTACCCTGCGTGCAGCCACACCAGAAATGTGAAAAAGGTTAACTGATGTTGAAAACACATCAAACTGACATCAACATTGACATAACCTGTAAAGTAAGATTATTAAATAGCAGTCCCAACCTAGTTTATGTTAATAAAATTAAGTTTAAACGTATACAAAATGACACAAAGCAAAAATAACACAAAATAATTTTTGGGTTACAGTTACCATGGTGAATATACAATACTAACATGAACTGTTAATGCAACATGGAAACTGCTCCTGAATAGAATAAATATCATTCCTTCATGCAAGCTAACACATGAAGTAGCAGTTATGTGATTATTTGGTAATTTCATTTAATTTTACATATCGCAGGCTCATAGTTTCTTATGCACTTTAGTGAAGTGATATACAGTGCATGATGCCGCATTTGCGTCTACAATTGAAGAGTGCACACTAAATGTTTGACAGGACAGGGTATTTCCCCTGATTGCACACGTACATCCCGGAGACGTCCAGTGGCGGAGCCAGGGGGTGGCCGTGGCCACCATGGACATAATCACGGCCACCCCATTAGCCACCCCGCTCGTAATTGCATTTTTAAGAGACGAAAATAATTTTTCAAATATTGATCTAGGAGAACCTCTCTCATGTCTATACCAACTATACGATAATGTTTTGACCGCAAAACACTCGCGACACTCACTGGAACTGAAAAATAGCGCGGTTTTCCAGCTTTCGTTAAAAGTGGGAGACGAGGAATACAGCGCTGCAGTTCAAATCTTGCTGCCTGTATATCAACTCCGAGCGTTTGAGCACAACATCCTATCAGGTGATCTATTCAGCCCAGTTTTATCAGTAAAACTGAGCTTATCTAGAGCTTTATGAAATGTTTAGGATAATTTTTTATCATAAACTGTTTAATATGATGCAGACATTCATGCTAGGATCCAGACTGGTTTTATATAACAGAAGGAAACATTTAACCTCTAAACATTGTTTTTTAACATGGTAATGTTTAAATGTTTTTTTGCTTGTGTATTATTCATGTCAGTCAGTAAAATGTGAGAAACATGAAGAGAAAGACAGCATATATAGCATCCTTCTTAAGGAAGAGTAGCAAAAAGCAGTCAAATGAATTATGACTAAAGACTAAGAATTATGACTAAACATTTTATGTGAATTTAAATTAATTGTAATTAAAATTAAAGTATTGTACCAATTGCACATTATACATCATTGTGATTTAGGCACCTATAATATTTTTAAAGTATTTTATGGTGCCATGTTTGCTTGTATAACGAAATTAAATGTGCCACCCCAGAGTAACTGCTGGCTCCTGCCTGGCCACCCCTATGAAAAATCTCTGGCTCCGCCACTGGAGACGTCTATTTGACATCTGCATTTACATCTGCAAGACATAGTTTGCTCATCTGCAATACATCTATCAGATGTCAAATAGACGTCTATTAGTAGGTATGATGACATAGCAGCCACTCGCGGCGAACATTCTGCCTCAATTCTGTGTTTCAGGCTGCGCGGTAATGTTAGTGTGCGTGCCATTCAATATCTACTCCTGGCCGCCTGACGGGAGTATGTTTTTCCTAAATACTACGGCAACTACGTCGAGTGCAAACCCCTCTAACTTTGGACACTTCGGGATTTCAGCCCTGAGGTATTTTCAGGTCACCGCGACTTTCGGAAGATTTGCATGGCTTTCAAACGGTCGGCGGGCTTCATCTAACCTTTGGACACTAATGAAAGATAGTTGGACATAAATACATAGCTTTTATCTTGGTACTAATGAAATTTCATCGAAATCCATAGAGGAGAACGTACTTTACTAAATCGCGGAAATTGGGTAGTCACATTTGTGGCAGGTAGATTAGCGAACGCACTGTCAGATGTACTGCAGGAGTCGTTATAAAAAAAAAAGTCTGTTAGTTGTAGGAATGACAATTAATATTTGTTTTGTACTTGTATGAATATGAATTAACAATTAATAGTGATGTTTTGTATATGCATTGTTGTTGTTTTCTCTTGTATTCTGAAAATAAATGCTTACGAATATAAATGAACGCTTATTAATTATAATTGTTTTCAGTGAATTACCATGGGTCTGATGCCCATTCCAAATAAAACAATACATTTTCATGATTTCATTTGAAAGAACTAACAAAATTCTACATTCCATTCAAATTTCATGCAAATATCTGATAAAATGAGGAAGTTATAAGCAAAAATGTGTGAATAATAAGCATTTTCGGTCACAGGACTTCTATTGTAATCAATGTATAGTTTTTTAATACATTTCCCATTATTATAAATATCATAACTTTCGCAAACCTTAACTGATTTTCACAATCCAGGTGTCATTGTAAAGGGAATTTTCATCTCTGTCTAGTCATGTGATCCATTTTAAGCTTAGGGGTGTTTGAAAATTTTGTCATCATACCTACTATTAGATGTCTTTAAAACATTTATGATTTAGAATGGATGTAAAACTGACATCTTACAGATGTCTGCCAGATGTCTGCTGTTAATTTAATCTCAACCAGTGTGATATTCGTCTTAAAACAGGTTGCTATTTTTAAAATATTTAACACACTACTGTGTCATAATTCACAATTTGATACATTTAGTGTATTAAAAAAACTAAATGTGTTAAAAAAAAACCAATCTGTGTTATATTTAACACATCTGTGTTTATTTAAAGACAACACATTTTGTGTTAATTGCATTTTAACACAACCAGTGTGTTATTCTTCTTAACACAGGCAGTGTGTTAAAATATTTAACACATTAATGTGTAAAAAATCATGCAATATGTGCCATAGATGCACAAAATCCTCAGTGTTAAATTAACCCTGCTCAGTGTTTATATAATCCACATTACATAGAGTGTTAAAATTAACACTGAAGCAGTGTTAAAGTAATTGAGGTAATTAAGAGATTCATTGAGTGATTATTGACCATTATTGAAGACACCTGATCTGATGTTAACAAAGAAGAAAAATGTATTTTAAGTCACATTATAGCGATCAGTGTTTACTTTAGTTGGTCTCTTGTGACTTTGTTGACTTTAGTTGGGCTCTGATGACTTTTGCAAAGAACAAAAGTCATCAGGAGGTCTTGATTATGTTTTAACAAAATCATTGTTTGTCCAGTGTCTTGTGATTCCACAGAGAAAAATATCTATTATTTTTGGAAGGATTTTTTACAAACTGTTCTAAGACCCAAAAAAAAGCATTTATTTTAGGCACACATAGACATCAAGAATCAGCACATGAATCTCAACAACAGTGACAAATAGCACAATTTTTCATGCTGCAATGCATGATGGGAGCCATGGATGAGTTTTGATTTGCTACAACATGCTTTTTTGATGGTTACCATTGTTGTGAATATCACGCTGGTCCTGTGTGATGTCTAAATGACAGACTTTTTTAAATTTTAGATTAGTTTTAAGTTTTAAAAACATCTGTCTGATTATACTGGAAATTTCAGATCTTATGTGGTCCACAGTGTTTATTTAATCAAATAAGAAAACCAAACTCTGTTTTCCAGGTCAATACATAATTATCACCACTGAATGACTTTTGCTCTTTGCAAAAGTGTAGCTGTTACAATTCTGTTACAACAGCCAAATGAAAACACATTAAAAATCAGGACAAGAGCCCAACTAACGTAAACACTGAATGCTATAATGGGGACTTAAAATTGTGATTTTCTCCTTTGATGTTTCTGCTCGTTAACATCAGGTGTATTCAATAATGATGACTCAGTGAATCTCTTAATTACCTCATTAACCCTTTAAAGAACTCCACATCATCACGAGAAATGTTTCCCTGTTAACTTTTTTAACAGGGAAATCCATATTCCTGACATGAGTGATCCACATCATCCACCAATGAAAAAAGAGGCATAAACAGCTTGTGCAGTGACATAGACAGCAATATGATTGGATGATATTTAACACATTGTGTTGGACACATTGTGTTGTTTCTCTCTCTCGCTCTTTCATTTTACACATGATCAACTTAAAATGACACAAAATGTGTTAAAATGGCCATAACACAAAAAAATGTGTTAATAATTAACATCCTTTTTGAGAGTGTATGATGACAAACTACCGTGCATATGGAGCCGTCTGTCCTCTCACTGCATTTTGACACACACCGTTCGGTCTGTGTGCCGTCAGTGCTGCTTCAAGTCAAAAACACACCTCATATATAGTGTCCGTTTCATCATCGAGTCATGATTTAAACCTGCCCAAAGAATCCTGAACATGAAAATGGTGAAAAACTGTTTAACGTTCTAACTTCACAATTAAGTACGACATAGTTCACAGTGTTTACAAACAATTCTCAACATTGACTTTACACAGACTTTAACCCACTGGTTGTGTTCGGATTCTCGTCACACCTTTGTTGTCCCGGTCAAAAATGATCAGACTCCAAACAATGTCTTATAAATCTCCCATTTTGCTATCTTATTACCAAATATTGGATTCATTCTTTTTGTCAACTTAGTTTCTTTCATTTAGGACTGGTTTTGTGTTTCCATTTCCATCTGATTAATCGTAAGTCTCCTTTATCTGAAAGTAGGCACCTCCTGTTTTGAGTGAAAACATATTTTTTACATGAGTAATTTTCACAATATTAAACAAAAAATGTTTAAAACTTTGCACTGTTGATCACACTACTGTGCTTTAATCTTTAATCAGGAAGTTTGCTATTAAATGCTTTTATTTTGTACAAAATTGCAAAAATTCACACTTGTGGTGTTCCCGGTCAAAAATGACCAAACTCCAAACAATTGCTTATAAATATCTCATTATGCTATCTTATCACCAACTATTGGATTCATTCTTTTTGTCAACTTGGTTTCTTTCATTCAGGACTGGTTTTGTGTTTCCATTTGCATTTGATTAATCATAAGCCTCATTTATCCGAAAGTAGGCATCTCATTTTTGAGTGAAAACATATTTTATTTATTAATAATTTTCACAACATTAAACAAAAATCATTCTAAAAAATAGCACTGTTTATCACACTAGTGTACTTTAATGTTTAATCAGATAGTTTGCTTTTAAATTATTTTATTTTGTACAAATTGATAACAGTTGTACAAATTTTGATCTCCTCTTAAACCACCTGATTCACATGATTTTGAATGCTTCATCTATAGACACTAATGACAAAAATTATCAAAATAATTTTACTTAGTCAAACTCTTTTGAAGATATATGCCAATACATTTTGTAGTCATTGCTCCATGCATTTATTTAAACTATATCTTGTAAACCAGAGATCCCCAACCACCGGGTCGTGACCCATTACTGGGACATGGAAAAATTCCTACCAGGTCGTGAGAACGTTCTGGGGAAAATGTGTCTAGATATGACGCTCTGTTATTTATTGTGCATAAATGTTTGTTCTAATAATTCAGTATTTATGTTGTATGCAATTGATATGGAGTAGCAATTTGATGATTTCATGTTAAATTAGTAAATAAAAGATTGCTCTGATCTGTCATAGTCTATATTGGGGTTAAATAGACCAGTTGAACCATGATATGTAAGGACCAGGTCCAGACCCCACCATTTGGAATGTGATTCACAGATTAATTGGTCAATTTACACATTCAAGCTATTTAAAACCAAAAACAAAACAGAATCACATCTTCCTGCATTTAAGATACATGTATACGCATGGGGGTTTGCAGTTATATTGTGGCAATATTGGAAACATTTCTGATTTAAACCAAACTTTGCGCAATAGTTATGTCGGTGAACATCTTAACTTTAGTCAGTTCACTTTTACTATACAGAAAGTCAAAGGAAAAAAACTGACATGGGTTTCTAATACTGCATTAATGGCACATATTCTCACAGAGACAAGAGACGAATCTACTTGAACATGTCCTGATTGCAGTATTGAATTGTGGAGCTATGAGAAAAAATGTAAAAGTACTTATTATTGTACCACCTATGGGCTGATCTGGATGTGTGTGTGTGTGTGTGTGTGTGTGTGTGTGTGTGTGTGTGTGTGTGTGCACCTGAGCAATGGGAGAGATTTGGGGACCATCCCGCAAATTTGGTGTTTCTACGACTTATGGTTTTGGTTGAGCAGACACTTTTAAGGCAGAAATAAAACAATAATAATAAATATAGCTGCAAGCAGCAGTTATCAGGGTTCAAGCACTTTAAGGCCTTTATCACATCTAAGCTGTTATGGTCTAGGGCTAGGCCAACCAGAAGTTTTGGACAGACATTGCAACACATCCATTAAGAAGAATATTGCAACACACACATACTCAACCTGAAATTAAAGAGCTTAAGTATAATACTTCATACAAAGTAAACATATGTATACACACTGTTTATGTTAATTTGAGACATAACTGGTGATGGATTACACAAACAATCACCAAACGCCGCATTTTGATGGCTTAGGTAACATCTTAACCCAGATAGCACACGTACGTCTGCAAGATGTCTGTTAAAGATCTCTTGAGCTGGAAAGCATCTGCTGTGTACAAACGTCTGGCAGACATCTGTAAGATGTCAGTTTTACATCCATTCTGAATCATAAACATCTTAATGACATCTAATAGACGTCTATTTGACATCCAATAGATGTATTGCAGATGAGCAAATTATGTTTTGCAGATGTCTTGCAGACGTCAAATAGATGTCTCCGAGATGCTATCAGGGAGGCTAAACGTTCAACTTTGCTTTTCCGTGTTCTGTTCCGTCTCTGAGCGCATACACAGAACAGCGCAAATTTTTTTCACTCTTTTAAAAACATGACATTAAATAAACATTAATAAATCATGCGCGCCATTTTATGCAAGTCACATTACATGATTTTATTTATTTGCATGTGAAATTGGGCTTTTATGGAGGAGCAAAACCGTGCTACTGGAAAGGGGGTGGAATCTGGAGCAATGATCTTTTTGTCTTGATTATTGTATTTTCATAATCTTTTGAAGCCAAAATCGAAACTGAATTTTGATTAATTGTTAACATGCTGGTTTCCCAGTTAACTTACTACAGCCAGGCATGTTTTAAGGCAGTTTGATACAAAACAGGCTTGCTGCTTAAGGCTCACCTAGTATTGGGAATGCTGTTCCTTTTAACCTACCCGACTATTATTTCCTACACTGTACATGATATGCTGTTGCTTAAAGCTGTCTTGTACATTGGTAACATGCTTGATACTTAACCTTTAGTAGCAGATCCACATACTTTGCGTTATTTATGCTAATGTTTGTCTGGAGAGTGACAACATGTTGCCTAAAATTCAGGTATTTACCATACAGTATGCTGTACTGCATTAAGGGGCATGCTGCTCTTCTCAGCTGCTTATTAAAGAAGAGCACCCTATTGCTGCTTCTCTTTTTCTATAAAGGCTTGCTGCCCCCAGTCTATGCTATTTCAGAATGTCTTGCTTAAAGCTATGAGGGTATTGGGATTTTGCTTGTTTGTTAAGGCTTATAGTGTTCAGTATCATGTTTGTTGCTAGACAAAGCACTAATTACTTTAATCTGTTGGTTGCTACTGCAAGTGCTGTTACTCTGTTTAACTTTCAACAGCAAGAAGCTAATCTTTTAGCTGTTGTTAAGCTGTCTTGAATCTATGGCTGCAGTATGCTGTGTTCAGCTTATGGTTTGTTTTGGGGGGTTATTCATGCTCTCCCTGCTCCTGTCCATGTTAGGATGCATGGATGGTCAGGGAGTGTTTACCCAGAACAGAACCACACCCCCAACCTAAAATATATGCTAATTGTAAGTTATCGTACTATGATAGTGGTCCTGACAAAAATGGAGTGCAGCGTTAGTTCTCCCAGGTTACATTAGTCAAGCTCGCATCAGCTGACGCTCAGCTGATCCACATCTACCTAAAGGAATATGACGCCAATCATAATTCCCTTTATAAGGTCTATTCAGTCATTATTCTGCAGCTATCTATCCCCAACTCCTCCTCGAGACCTTGAACTCTAGAGATGGGTCTTTAATCTAGATTTAAACTGACAGAGTGTGTCTGCCTCCCGAACAACGTTAGGTAGATTGTTTCAGAGTTTGAGCGTACATAAGAAAATGATCTGCCCTCGCGGTTGATTTTAATATTCTAAGTATTATCAAATTGCCAGGATTTTGAGAATGCAGTGGATGTGAGGGACTGTGATGTGATAAGAGCTCACTCAAGTACTGAGGAAGTACTTGATATACAATCTATACAATGTTTAATAGGGAGCCCGTGCAGTGTTGACAGAACTGGGCTAATATGGTCATACTTTCTGGTTCTAGTAAGAACTCTAGTACGGGATCAAATTTCTGTCAAAAGTATTGTGGTAATCGATTGAAAGATAATAAACATGAATCAAAAAATGTAAAACTATAATGTAACTATAAACTATATATGTAAAATTATAATGCACAAAACTAAAAAATGAATGCAAAGTTATTTAGAAAAACAAATTATCATACATTGAAATCCATTAAAAATGACGTTGCATTTGTTCCTCTTTCTCTGTGGATGGCTTCATGGCATCTGTTTGTACATAGTTCTTTTGAACTGTGATTTGTGATATGTTTCTTCAGTGAAAATAAATCTGAATGAAATGTTGATCACAAAAAAAAATTAAATAAAAAATACTGCACAAAACAAACATGAATTCAACATTTTCGGAATCACACACAAAATCAGGTTTTCCGCTCATATTTATTTTTTTGTGTGCTTATGCTCTTTTCCCCTTTGCTCTTGTTCCCATGTTTTGCGCTTACATTTCCAGACGTTGCTGTCAGAGTGTCATGAACTGTGCCGTTATGGCTCCCTCCTTCACCCCTAGAGGGAGTCTTCATTGGACTTTGGACAATTACACTCACACTATCATGGACTCCATTTCCCATAAAACCCCCGTGTTGCCACTCTTCACCTTTCACCTTAGTCTGCCATCTTAGTTCACTCTCACAGTATAAATAGACCGGTTCACCCACAGTCAGATTGCGAAGTTTTGTATAGTTAATACTGTCAATTCCGAGCGTTTATTTTTCCTGGTTAGATTTCCCGTTGCCGATCTCCTTTGTTCCTGGTTCCCGTGACTGTTCTCCGCCCGCCTATCGACCCCTTGCCTGCCCTTGGATTACTCTTTGCTCGCTGCTGGCCCTAGACCCCCACGCTCGGATGTTGACGCCTCTTTGTTTGTCCTTCATTGTCCCTGTCTTCTCCTGTTTGACCCTGCCCGTACGACCACGATTCCTGTTAAATAAAGCTTGCATTTGGATCCACCTGTCTTCGTCCAGTTTGTTACACAGAGTTCCTTTCCAAGGGAACATTGAACTGTGCCCTCTATGGGACACTATGTGGAACGTCTCTTTCGTGCCCCGTGTCTAAAGTCTAAATGCAAAAACTACAACAGTAGTAATCATCAGTAATCATCGCAGGATCGCAGGTGGAATTCACTGATAGGTTGGATAAGGGGCTTTCCCTTTCTTACTCATCGGTCAGGGACGAGAGTGAGATGCTGGATGACAATGCAATTTCACTTACAACGTCTGATCCGGCAGCCAGTGCTCTGCTGGGCTCTACCCAGGAAGAGCAGGAGATGAGGAAGAATACATTCCAAAGAATCATCTCATTTCTCCCTGTGTATGAAGAGCTTTTGGAGGTTATGGATCATGCCAGTGCAAGGTTGGATCTGCCGTGGAAGCAAGTTAGGAAGGTGGCACATCAGGATCGTCTCAATGAGGATTACCTTCCTGATCATAGCCCTCCAGCTCAAGTGAGCCTTCAATTCCTTCCCGATCTTCATAAGGTTGGAAGGGCATGGAATAATCCATTTTCATCACACATTCATAGATTTCAGCAAACAACTTGTGCAAATATTGAGGGAAAAAATGCGCAAAAATGGCTATAAGAGGATGCCTAAAATAGAAGAGACTATGCCACTGAAAAAGGGAAAAGTAATCAACAAACAATCCCAGACAGAGAAAACATCCTTGTTCCTTGAAAAATAGTCCTTGACAACAATCAGGCAATCCTCAAGTCAATGTCCCAGGTAAAACTTTAATCCCTGGCCCAAGCCCCATTAAGAGCAAGACACCTTCCAGCTCCTTTGTTGTCAGCCTCTGAGCGCATGCTCCCCATCATGCCATATGCAATCAAAAAGGCCGCCCCCTCCATTCCCCTTCCTGAAAAGTAACCTTTTACAATAAAAGTCCTTCATATACCAATAAATATTTGAAATAAACATTATTCCTCTGTTTTGTGGCTGTGTAACAGACTTGCTGAAAGACCTGGATAAAGGCCAGGGGCTTTCCCCTAATGAGATGGCAGAACTCTGCCAGACCACAAATTTGGCTCTCTGTGCCACCAAGCAGGCCGACACTGCTATGGGCAGATCTATGGTGGCCATAGTGGTTACGGAGCACAATCTCTGGGTAATCCTGGTGGACATCGGAAAGAAAGAGAAGGGCTTTATCCTCGATGCACTGATCCCTCTCCCATGGCCTCCTGGGATTGGAAAGTATCCATCGATGAACACTTCAGAATCTGGGCTGAAGCAGTAGGACATCCGGGGATTTCTTGCCTACTTATTTAGGTTTCGAACGTACTTATTCCTTCACATACTCTTTTTTCCTACTATATAGTAGGTAAGTAGGCATATTCAGACGCACTTTAAAGATCAAGGTGCATGCTTTTATACACTGTCAGAAAAAAATTTGCAAAATTTGTACCTTTAAGGGTACAATGGCTTGTCACTGGGGCAGTACCCTCTAGGGTACCACCATTGTACCCTTTAAAGGAACACTCCACTTTTTTTGCAAATAGGCTCATTTTCCAACTCCCCCAGAGTTAAACAGATGAGTTTTACCGTTTCCGAATCCATCTAGCCGATCTCTGGTTCTCCCAGTAGCCCTTTTAGTATAGCTTAGCATAAATCATTGAATCGGATTAGACCATTAGCATCGCGCTCAAAAATGACCAAAGACTTTCTATATTTTTCCTATTTAAATATTGGCTCTTCTGTAGTTACATCGTGTACTAAGACCGGCAGAAAAATAAAAGTTGCAATTTTCTAGGCTGATATTACTGGGAACTATACTCTCATTCCGGCGTAATAATCAAGGAAATTTGCTGCGGTACTATGGGTGCACAGGCGCAATGACACTGCGCAGCGCCTGAAAATAGGCTAACTTCCGTCAACAAACCAACGTGACCACCAGCTTGCATAGGGAGCGTGCCTCGCAACCATGGAAACATTTGTGAGAGACGATTCAGAAGATATTTACTTTGGTGCAGATCCTGAACCGTATCTATTTGAACCGGAATACACTGAAAATGAACTTTTGGAACGCGAAAGGCGAGAAAGTGTGGCTGAACAGAGAGGAGGAGGAGAGCCGATTCGAACTGGTGATGGGACTTGCCAGCCCATGCCGACCGCAAGCAAGTGCTGTGTTGTAGAGAGTTACATACAATTACATTTTGGGAAAAATGCGACAGTGATTCAAGTGACCCTCCTCCTTCTAAATCAATGTCGTACACTCTCAGAAAAAAGGGTATGATTGGGGTACATTATAAGCACTTAGGGTACAACTCCATTGGTTGTACCCTCACTGGGTCATATATGTACCTTAGGGTCTTGATATGTACCATTTAAGGATGATAAAGGTACAAATATGTTTTCTAGCTGTCAAAGGGTCTTTGTACCATTTAATAGCCAACCAAAGGTACAATTACTTCTGTGACCAAAAGCATGTGATTCCAATTGCATGATAACTTTTTACTTTTTTTTTTTTTTTTTTTTTTTACCTAAGCCATGTCCAATAATCACTCAAAATGAATTTGAAACAAAAAAGTTCATAACAGTCCATATCCAGAACTGGCCTCACAGGCATAAAATATTTCCTTAAGGTTGAAGCACAGAATTCTTTAGAACAGGTGAATCAATTTAAACCATCAATGAGAGGGAGAAACTAGGTCACGGGAAGCATGTGAGGAGAAAAACACACACAGACAGTCCATGTGCATGGCACTGAATTGATATCGCAATAAGAAATAGTTTTGTTGTTAGTACATTTAGTTGGTAGAATTAAAGTCAAATGTAATAAGCTTATGATCAGAACTAGGAATAGATTGACCGCTGATGGAGATTTTATTCAAACCAGATGTACAGAGTCAAGTGTATGACCATAAGTGCGAGTTGGGAAATTAACATTCTGGGTAAGATCAAAGTAGTCCAGGACAGACTTTAATTGAGTACTATTAGAGCATACAGTATCTACGTGGACGTTAAGTCACCAAGTAAAATGGCCTGGGACAATGCAGAAAATGTTAGTAGTTCACAGAGTTCTGAGAAAAATGTAATGTGCTGCTTATAATAATAATAATAATAATAATAACTATAGCTTTACCATCTATAGAAACTTAAGAAAACCAATCATTAACAATGGAAGATTTCTTTTGGATTTGTTGAATTGGATAGAAAGGAATATGCATACAAGTAAAACTAATTCAAGACATTGCCATGACCAAAAAAAAAAAAAAAAAAGTAAAAACAGAGCCTAAACAGTAGATAGATTCAACTGGACAACCTATGGGAATTCTAAATTAATTTAAGACAGATGGTAAAATTAAAATAGGGTTGAACCAACATTTATTTGAATTACACAAAACAACTACAGAATGGATTAATTATATAAATCAACACAGATTTATGCAGATGATGCTTACTGTGTTAGAAGAACCGGCACATGAAACAACTAGAATAACTTGGCAAAATAAACAAGTTCTTAATTAATTATAGATTAAGGAAATGCATATAATTTTATATCCCAAATAAGACTGAATGAATGCAAATGCTGGAAGAGACAATCAAATAGGATTAGTTTGCTTGAAAGTTTGGAGCATAGTTTGTTAAGCTGAAAATGTTCTTAGGAGTTACTGTATTGATTAGTCATTAATGCGATATTAAAAATAATGGAAATGTTAACTATCACAGGAAGCAACCTGAGTGAATATTATCAAGAATAGTTAAATACATTCAATTTAAAGTTGCAAAATTGGATGAAAGTTCCAGTACGATTCAAGTAAGGACAATGTAGATGAGAGAAACAATACAATGAGAAACCTAACCATTCACATAATATCTAGGTCGAAGACATCTTATACTTTCTTTGTTTCAGTTTGAATCCAGGGGATGTGTTCAATATGTTGATATATATATCAATATGTTGATGGTAATGTCTTGAATTAGTTTTACTTGTATGCATATTCCTTTCTATCCAATTCAACAAATCCAAAAGAAATCTTCCATTGTTAATGACATTGTAAATTCCATTGTTACTTGGTGACTTAACGTCCACGTAGATACTGTATGCTCTAATAGTACTCAATTAAAGTCTGTCCTGGACTACTTTGATCTTACCCAGAATGTTAATTTCCCAACTCGCACTTATGGTCATACACTTGACTCTGTACATCTGGTTTGAATAATATCTCCATCAGCGGTCAATCTATTCCTAGTTCTGATCATAAGCTTATTACATTTGACTTTAATTCTACCAACTAAATGTACTAACAACAAAACTATTTCTTATTGCGATATCAATTCAGTGCCATGCCCATGGACTGTCTGTGTGTGTTTTTCTCCTCACGTGCTTCCCGTGACCTAGTTTCTCCCTCTCATTGATGGTTTAAATTGACTCACCTGTTCTAAAGAATTCTGTGCTTCAACCTTAAGGAAATATTTTATGCCTTTGAGGCCAGTTCTGGATATGGACTGTTATGAACTTTTTTGTTTCAAATTCATTTTGAGTGATTATTGGACATGGCTTAGGTAAAAAAAAAAAAAAAAAAAAAAAAAAAGTAAAAAGTTATCATGCAATTGGAAACACATGCTTTTGGTCACAGAAGTAATTGTACCTTTGTTTGGCTATTAAATGGTACAAACATGGACCCTTTGACAGCTAGAAAACGTCTCGGTTACGAAGGTAACCCTCGTTCCCCGAAGGAGGGAACGGAGACGTTACGTCAATGATGTAATAATGGGGATCGGCTACGAGACCCTATCACCTCTGAGCTAAAGAGAAAAAGCCAATGAGAATTGGCGAGTGGAATTTGCATGCCGCGCCACTCCCCCGGACATACGGGTATATAAGATGGCGGCGTGCATCCACTCATTCAGATTTGCTGAGGAGCCGAGCCGCAACCCGGCTTCAGCGCAGTCCAGGATTGTGGCAGGAGGACGTAACGTCTCCGTTCCCTCCTTCGGGGAACGAGGGTTACCTTCGTAACCGAGACGTTCCCCCTCAGTCGTTCTCTACGACGTTACGCCAATGACGTAATAATGGGGACCTCTGGAAAACGCCACAATCCTGAACTGCGTTACGCAGCCGAGACCCAATGCCGGCAGGCAAGCGTGTCGGAACAAAGGGCTCAATGCGTAACCGTCCCAACGCCCTGTAGACCACGTGGTGGCCCACCAGGGGTGCCAAGTTTTGAAGCAGCCGTTGGGGGGCGGAGCACAATGACGGTTAAGTCATGTGGAAGCTTTAGAAATAAGTCTAACTAGACTGGGGAAACACGGAAGGTTCCGTGGAGATACTGAGACATGATGCCACAACCGGAGGGGGGTGAAGGAGGCCCCGCTCCGGAGCACAGTATGGACTACTCCGTCTAGTCCAGTACTGCGGGGCATGGAGGACCCAGAGTTCAGCCATGGGAACAACTGGGAGAATAGCGCACAGATCCGAGAGGAGTGGCGCAGCAAGCCGACACCTGAGCCGTCCTCCCGCAAATTACCTGATGTTACCCAACACACGGGAGGACACTGGCTCAACGCGGAGGTTGTAGAACCGCGCAAAGGTATTGGGTGTCGCCCAGCCCGCAGCTCTACAGATGTCTGCTAGAGAGGCGCCGTGCGCCAGCGCATAGGAGGAGGCGACACTCCGGGTGGAGTGGGCTCTCACTCCCAGGGGGCACGGCTCACCTTGGGCTTCGTACGCCAAGGTGATGGCATCAGCTACCCAGTGAGCCAACCTCTGTTTGGAGACAGCATTCCCCTTCTGCTGTCCCCCGAAGCAGACAAAGAGCTGCTCGGAGCGTCTGAAGCTCCGGGTGCGGTCCACGTAGACGTGCAGGGCACGGACGGGACACAGCAACTCCAAGGCCGGGTCTGCCTCCTCCTGGGGCAGAGCTTGCAGGTTCACCACCTGATCTCGAAAGGGAGTGGTGGGAACCTTGGGCACGTAGCCGGGCCGGGGTCTCAGGATAACGTGAGAGTTACCTGGCCCGAACTCTAAGCACTCTTCGCTGACCGAAAATGCGTGTAGGTCCCCTACCCTCTTGATGGAGGCCAGCGCAGCCAGGAGCGAAGTCTTGAGCGTCAAGAACTTCAGCTCAACTGAACCGAGCGGCTCGAAGGGAGCTCCCCGAAGGCCCTGAAGGACCACGGAGAGATCCCAAGAGGGTACGAGGTGCGATCTAGGAGGGTTAATCCTTCTCGCACCTCTCAGGAACCTGACGATCAGGTGATGCTTCCCTAGGGATGAACCATCCACTGCATCGTGATATGCCGCAATAGCTGCGACATACACTTTCAAAGTGGAGGGGGACAGTCTCCGCTCCAACTTCTCTTGCAGGAAGGAAAGCACCACTCCGACCGAGCATTTCCGTGGGTCCTCTCGGCGAGAGGAACACCAGTCAACGAACAGACCCCACCTCAGGGCGTAGGCCTGCCTCGTAGAGGGGGCTCTAGCCTGAGTGATAGTGTCTATCACGGCCTGGGGGAGGCCAGTGAGGTCCTCCGTGTCCCGTCCAGAAGCCACACGTGTAGGTTCCATAGATCGGGACGCGGGTGCCAAATCGTGCCGTCCCCCTGAGAAAGAAGGTCCTTCCTCAGGGGAATCTTCCAGGGAGGGACTGTCGCGAGGAGCATGAGGTCGGCAAACCAGGTCCGGGTGGGCCAAAACGGCGCAACCAACAGGACCTGCTCCTCGTCCTCCCTGATCTTGCACAGGGTCTGTGCAAGGAGGCTCACTGGGGGAAAGGCGTACTTGCGGAGGCCCCGAGGCCAGCTGTGTGCCAGAGCGTCCCTGCCGAGGGGGGCCTGAGTCAGGGAGAAAAAGAGCTGGCAGTGGGAGGACTCTGGGGAAGCAAACAGGTCCACCTGAGCTTCCCCGAATCGATTCCAAATTAGCTGAACCGTCTGGGGGTGGAGTCGCCATTCTCCAGGAAGGGTGAGCTGTCGTGAGAGCACGTCGGCTGCACGATACAGCTCTCCTGGAACGTGAACGGCCCGCAGCGATTTGAGCCGCGTCTGACTCCAGAGGAGGAGATGGCGGGCGAGTTGCGACAGACGACGGGAGCGCAGACCACCCTGATGGTTGATGTACGCTACGGTCGCTGTGTTGTCTGTGCGGACAAGCACGTGCTTGTGGCGCAGCAGCGGAAGAAACCGCCGGAGCGCCAGAAACACGGCCAGCAACTCGAGGCAATTGATATGCCACTGCAGTCGAGGTCCTGTCCAGGAGCCCGAGGCTGTCTGCCCGTTGCACACAGCACCCCAGCCCGTCATGGAGGCATCTGTGTTGACCACAACATGCCTGGACACCTGTCCTAGGGGCACTCCTGCCCGGAGGAAAACAGGGTCCGACCACGGGCTGAACAGGCGGCGACATTCCGGAGTAACGCCCACCCAGAATGTGCCACGGTGCCATGACCATCTCGGAACTCGGTCGTGTAGCCAGCGCTGAAGCGGTCTCATATGAAGCAGCCCGAGCGGCGTAACTGCGGCTGCGGCTGTCATATGCCCCAGGAGCCTCTGAAAATCTTTGAGAGGGACCGCTGTCTTGTGCCTGAAAGACTTCAGGGAGTTCAGCACTGACTGGACGCGCTCGTTGGTGAGGCGTGCTGTCATGGTGACCGAGTCCAGCTCCATACCGAGAAAAGAGATGCTCTGCACAGGGGAGAGCTTGCTCTTCTCCCAGTTGACCCGAAGCCCCAAATGGCTGAGGTGCTGTAGCACCAGGTCCCTGTGTTCGCACAACACATCTCGCGAGTGAGCTAGAATCAGCCAGTCGTCGAGATAGTTGAGGATTCTGATGCCCTTCCGCCAAAGGGGGGACAGGGCACCCTCCGCGACTTTGGTAAAGACGCGGGGAGACAGGGACAGGCCAAATGGGAGGACTTTGTACTGATATGCCCGACCCTCGAAAGCAAACCGAAGAAACGGTCTGTGTCGAGGCAGAATCGAGACATGAAAGTACGTGTCCTTCAGGTCGATGGCTGCAAACCAATCCTGGTGTCGTACGCAAGACAGTATGCGTTTCGAGGTAAGCATCTTGAACGGTAGCCTGTGCAGGGACCGGTTCAACACTCGAAGATCCAGGATCGGTCGTAACCCACCCCCTTTCTTGGGCACGATGAAATAGGGACTGTAGAACCCTGATTTCATCTCGGCTGGAGGGACAGGCTCGATTGCGTCCTTCGCCAGGAGGACCGCAATCTCCGCCCGTAGAACAGAGGCATCCGTGTCCGAACGAACAGACGTGAAATGGACGCCTCTGAACTTGGGCGGTCGCCTCACGAACTGAATCGCGTAGCCGGGTCGTACCGTCCTGATCAACCACGGGGACGGACCGGGCAGCGCTAGCCAGGCTCCCAGTCGACGTGCCAGTGGGATCAGCGGAGCAGTAACTGACATGCCGGGGGTGGGGCAGCCGGGAGGGGGAGGGGAAGGGGGCTCATCCCAGAAAGCGGGGCGTTCTGGAGAAGAGCTGAGCTGCACGGGGCAGCGCTTACCTTCCCTGGATCCCGCGCTGGCGAATTCAGGCTCCGAGTCCGAGGAGGCAATGCGTCGCTCAGGAACGAAACTCGGGGCACTAGGCCCAGAGGTGAAGAAAATTGCTCTTTTTGTGAGGAAGTGAGTACCACTGACCCGGGAGTCAGTGGCAGCAGCGATGTTACTAAGCCCCGGCCCTCCCCCGGGGCTGGGGGGACTGATGGTGACGTCCCCCGAAGAGCAATCTCCCTCATCTCCGGGCAGCCCGTGTCAGGGCCGCTTCGCAGACTTGCGGGTGGTTTTAGCGGGCCGCTGAGTCTCGGGCTGCGCCGCCTTCCTGCGACTGGCTCTACGCCCAGGCTGAGAGGTCTTGGGCTCAGCTGGTGGTGCAGGGGGCGGAGCAGAAGCCGCAGCCGCAGGGGGGCGCCCTCGGCGACGAGCAGCCTGAGGCCTGGCAACCGGCGGCTTGTTGGCACTGCGCCGGGGCAGGATGTGGCTTATGGCCTCAGACTGCTTTTGGACCGCTGAGAACTGCTGGGCGAAGTCCTCAACGGTGTCGCTGAAGAGGCCGGCCTGGGAGACGGGTGCGTCGAGTAAGCGAGCTTTGTCGACGTCAGCCATCTGCGCCAGGTTCAGCCAGAGATGGCGCTCCTGGACTACCATCGTAGACATCACCTGACCGAGGGCCCGCGCCGTTACCTTCGTCGCCCGGAGGGCGAAGTCGGTAGCCGAGCGCAGTTCCTGCATCATCCTCCGGTCAGAACTACCCTCGTGCAGTTCTTTTAGTGCTTTGGCCTGATACACCTGCAGGGTGGCCATCGCATGCAGGGCTGAGGCAGCCTGGCCCGCCGCATTATAAGCCCTCGCAGCAAGCGCTGACGAGAGCTTACAAGCTTTGGACGGGAGACGCGGACGGTCCCGCCAGGTGGCGGCGTTTTGCGGGCATAGATGCACCGCAACCGCACGCTCCACCTGAGGGACATCCACGTACCCCCTGGCCGCCCCGCCATCGAGGGTAGTGAGAAGGGAGGAGCCCTGACGTGTACGAGCCGAGTAGGGAGCTTTCCACGTCTTAGTGAGCTCCTCATGCACCTCGGGAAAGAAAGGCACTGGGGCGGTGCGAGGTGTGGCGACGTCGCTACTCGCGCCCAGATACCAATCGTCGAGCCGCGAGCGTTCGGGAGAAGGCGCTTTAGACACCTCCAACCCGATACTCGCGGCTGCCCGACGGAGCATGGCCGCCAGTTCTGCGTCCGCCTCCGACTGAGCAGCCGCCGCAGCGGGGGGCTGCCCAGTAGAAGCTTCAGCATCAGCAGGCGTAAGCCCCTCCTCTGACGCAGTGACGGACATTCTATCATCCTCTGGAGCGCCAAAGGTAACACTGGGTCCAGCTGGTGGACGAGTGCTGAGCTTTGGCAACTCCACGGGGCCACGCTTTGAGGGACCGGACTTCCACGGGGGCTGACCCGACGGAACGTTCGGTACTGTCACCCTCAGATCACCTTCACCTCTAACCAATGCAGCCGAGGAGCCGGGACGGCCCGCCGAACTGGAAGGGGTAGAGGATGAAGGGTGCCATCTCGCGAACGAGAGGCGCGATCTTAGCGTGGCCATGGACATGCGCTCACAATGAGTGCACGATCCATCCACAAACGCCGCCTCAGCGTGTTCTCGGCCCAGGCACGAGAGGAAGCGCTCGTGGCCGTCATTAGACGACAGAAAGCCACCACATCCAGCAGCACACGGTCGGACAGACATCCCGGAAGACGCTATCGACGACCGTGTAAGAAAATTGCTCTTTTAGATCGGCGTGCCCCAGGGAAGGCAAGAGATCGCTGGAAAGGCACAGATGCCGGCAGCGCCGGTAACACGATCGAGCAGGAATTGCAGGAAACAGGAGCAGGAACAGGATTCCTTCTTCTCCGTCTTCTTCAGTTTTTTTTTTTTTTTTTTTTCTCTCAGGAACAACCCACAGGCGAGGCTCCGAAGCAGAAATCTGAATGAGTGGATGCACGCCGCCATCTTATATACCCGTATGTCCGGGGGAGTGGCGCGGCATGCAAATTCCACTCGCCAGTTCTCATTGGCTTTTTCTCTTTAGCTCAGAGGTGATAGGGTCTCGTAGCCGATCCCCATTATTACGTCATTGACGTAACGTCGTAGAGAACGACTGAGGGGGAACATATTTGTACCTTTATCATCCTTAAATGGTACATATCAAGATCCTAAGTTACATATATGACCCAGTGAGGGTACAACCAATGGAGTTGTACCCTAAGTGCTTATAATGTACCCTAATCATACCCTTTTTTCTGAGAGTGTATATATAAGGAATATCAACATATTGAACACATCCCCTGGATTCAAACTGAAACAAACAAAGTATAAGATGTCTTCGACCTAGATATTATGTGAATGGTTAGGTTTCTCATTGTATTGTTTCTCTCATCTACATTGTCCTTACTTGAATCGTACTGGAACTTTCATCCAATTTTGCAACTTTAAATTGAATGTATTTAACTATTCTTGATAATATTCACTCAGGTTGCTTCCTGTGATAGTTAACATTTCCATTATTTTTAATATCGCATTAATGACTAATCAATACAATAACTCCTAAGAACATTTTCAGCTTAACAAACTATGCTCCAAACTTTCAAGCAAACTAATCCTATTTGATTGTCTCTTCCAGCATTTGCATTCATTCAGTCTTATTTGGGATATAAAATTATATGCATTTCCTTAATCTATAATTAATTAAGAACTTGTTTATTTTGCCAAGTTATTCTAGTTCTTTCATGTGCCGGTTCTTCTAACACAGTAAGCATCATCTGCATAAATCTGTGTTGATTTATATAATTAATCCATTCTGTAGTTGTTTTGTGTAATTCAAATAAATGTTGGTTCAACCCTATTTTAATTTTACCATCTGTCTTAAATTAATTTAGAATTCTCATAGGTTGTCCAGTTGAATCTATCTACTGTTTTGGCTCTGTTTTTACTTTTTTTTTTTTTTTGGTCATGGCAATGTCTTGAATTAGTTTTACTTGTATGCATATTCCTTTCTATCCAATTCAACAAATCCAAAAGAAATCTTCCATTGTTAATGATTGGTTTTCTTAAGTTTCTATAGATGGTAAAGCTATAGTTATTATTATTATTATTATTATAAGCAGCACATTACATTTTTCTCAGAACTCTGTGAACTACTAACATTTTCTGCATTGTCCCAGGCCATTTTACTTGGTGACTTAACGTCCACGTAGATACTGTATGCTCTAATAGTACTCAATTAAAGTCTGTCCTGGACTACTTTGATCTTACCCAGAATGTTAATTTCCCAACTCGCACTTATGGTCATACACTTGACTCTGTACATCTGGTTTGAATAATATCTCCATCAGCGGTCAATCTATTCCTAGTTCTGATCATAAGCTTATTACATTTGACTTTAATTCTACCAACTAAATGTACTAACAACAAAACTATTTCTTATTGCGATATCAATTCAGTGCCATGCCCATGGACTGTCTGTGTGTGTTTTTCTCCTCACGTGCTTCCCGTGACCTAGTTTCTCCCTCTCATTGATGGTTTAATTTGACTCACCTGTTCTAAAGAATTCTGTGCTTCAACCTTAAGGAAATATTTTATGCCTGTGAGGCCAGTTCTGGATATGGACTGTTCATTTTGAGTGATTATTGGACATGGCTTAGGTAAAAAAAAAAAAAAAAACAAGTAAAAAGTTATCATGCAATTGGAATCACATGCTTTTGGTCACAGAAGTAATTGTACCTTTGTTTGGCTATTAAATGGTACAAATATGGACCCTTTGACAGCTAGAAAACATATTTGTACCTTTATCATCCTTAAATGGTACATATCAAGACCCTAAGGTACATATATGACCCAGTGAGGGTACAACCAATGGAGTTGTACCCTAAGTGCTTATAATGTACCCCAATCATACCCTTTTTTCTGAGAGTGTATATATAAGGAATATCAACATATTGAACACATCCCCTGGATTCAAACTGAAACAAACAAAGAATAACATGTCTTCGACCTAGATATTATGTGCATGGTTAGGTTTCTCATTGTATTGTTTCTCTCATCTACATTGTCCTTACTTGAATCGTACTGGAACTTTCATCCAATTTTGCAACTTTAAATTGAATGTATTTAACTATTCTTGATAATATTCACTCAGGTTGCTTCCTGTGATAGTTAACATTTCCATTATTTTTAATATCGCATTAATGACTAATCAATACAGTAACTCCTAAGAACATTTTCAGCTTAACAAACTATGCTCCAAACTTTCAAGCAAACTAATCCTATTTGATTGTCTCTTCAAGCATTTGCATTCATTCAGTCTTATTTGGGATATAAAATTATATGCATTTCCTTAATCTATAATTAATTAAGAACTTGTTTATTTTGCCAAGTTATTCTAGTTCTTTCATGTGCCGGTTCTTCTAACACAGTAAGCATCATCTGCATAAATCTGTGTTGATTTATATAATTAATCCATTCTGTAGTTGTTTTGTGTAATTCAAATAAATGTTGGTTCAGCCCTATTTTAATTTTACCATCTGTCTTAAATTAATTTAGAATTCCCATAGGTTGTCCAGTTGAATCTATCTACTGTTTAGGCTGTTTTTACTTTATTTTTTTATTTTTATTTTTATTTTTTTTTGGTCATGGTAATGTCTTGAATTAGTTTTACTTGTATGCATATTCCTTTCTATCCAATTCAACAAATCCAAAAGAAATCTTCCATTGTTAATGATTTATGGTTGATGTTAATGGTTTTCTTAAGTTTCTATAGATGGTAAAGCTATAGTTATTATTATTATTATTATTATTATTATTATTATTATTATTATAAGCAGCACATTACATTTTTCTCAGAACTCTGTGAACTACTAACATTTTCTGCATTGTCCCAGGCCATTTTACTTGGTGACTTAACGTCCATGTAGATACTGTATGCTCTAATAGTACTCAATTAAAGTCTGTCCTGGACTACTTTGATCTTACCCAGAATGTTAATTTCCCAACTCGCACTTATGGTCATACACTTGACTCTGTACATCTGGTTTGAATATCTCCATCAGCGGTCAATCTATTCCTAGTTCTGATCATAAGCTTATTACATTTGACTTTAATTCTACCAACTAAATGTACTAACAACAAAACTATTTCTTATTGCGATATCAATTCAGTGCCATGCCCATGGACTGTCTGTGTGTGTTTTTCTCCTCACGTGCTTCCCGTGACCTAGTTTCTCCCTCTCATTGATGGTTTAAATTGATTCACCTGTTCTAAAGAATTCTGTGCTTCAACCTTAAAGGAACACTCCACTTTTTTTGCAAATAGGCTCATTTTCCAACTCCCCCAGAGTTAAACAGATGTGTTTTACCGTTTTCGAATCCATTCAGCCGATCTCCGGTTCTCCCGGTAGCCCTTTTTGCATAGCTTAGCATAAATCATTGAATCGGATTAGACCATTAGCATCTCGCTCAAAAATAAAACCAAAGACTTTAGATATTTTTCCTATTTAAATCTTGGCTCTTCTGTACTTACATTGTGTACTAAGACCAGCAGAAAAATAAAAGTTGCGATTTTCTAGGCTGAAATGACTACGAACTATACTCTGGTTCCGGCGTAATAATCAAGAAAATTTGCTGCCGTACTATGGGTGCACAGGCGCAATGTTACTACGCAGCGCCTGAATGTAGTCCCCAGCTAGGTAACTTCCAACGCGATTGGCACTAGTTTCAGTCGGCAAGTTGGTGAGAGGCTAGTTCAAATAGCAGAATAGCAGAGCAAATAGCAGATCTTCTGAATCGTCTCTCACAAATGTTTCTATGGTTGCGAGGCACGCTCCCTATGCAAGCTGGTGGTCACATTGTTTATGTTGACAGAAGTTAGCCTATTTTCAGGCGCTGCGTAGTATCATTGCGCCTGTGCACCCATAGTACGGCAGCAAATTTTCTTGATTATTACGCCGGAACCAGAGTATAGTTCTTAGTCATATCAGCCTAGAAAATCGCAACTTTTATTTTTCTGCTGGTCTTAGTACACAATGTAACCCAATATTTAGCCAATATTTAAATAGGAAAAATATGAAAAGTCTTTGGTCATTTTTTAAGCGCGATGCTAATGGTCTAATCCGATTCAATGATTTATGCTAAGCTACGCTAAAAGGGCTACCGGGAGAACCGGAGATCGGCTGAATGGATTTGAAAACGGTAAAACTCATCTGTATAACTCTGGGGGAGTTGGAAAATGAGCCTATTTGCAAAAAAAGTGGAGTGTTCCTTTAAGGAAATATTTTATGCCTGTGAGGCCAGTTCTGGATATGGACTGTTATGAACTTTTTTGTTTCAAATTCATTTTGAGTGATTATTGGACATGGCTTAGGTAAAAAAAAAAAAAAAAAGTAAAAAGTTATCATGCAATTGGAATCACATGCTTTTGGTCACAGAAGTAATTGTACCTTTGGTTGGCTATTAAATGGTACAAACATGGACCCTTTGACAGCTAGAAAACATATTTGTACCTTTATCATCCTTAAATGGTACATATCAAGACCCTAAGGTACATATATGACCCAGTGAGGGTACAACCAATGGAGTTGTACCCTAAGTGCTTATAATGTACCCCAATCATACCCTTTTTTCTGAGAGTGTATATATAAGGAATATCAACAACATTTCTTAAGTTTCTATAGATGGTAAAGCTATAGTTATTATTATTATTATTATTATTATTATTATTAGGGCCCGAGCACCGCGGTGCGAGGACCCTCTTGGAATTGCTCCGTTTCTTATTCTTCTTCTTCTTCTCCGAAATGAATCACATTTTAGAGGGCCTAAACATGCTCGAAAACTCATGAAACTTTGCACACGCGTCAGGACTGGCGAAAATTTACATCTGATATGGGTTTCAGAAGTGGGTGTGGCAAAATGGCTCTGTAGCGCCACCTAGAAAACTTTAACGGAGTGCCCCTCGAGCTACGTTTCACGTACGTGTACGAAACTCGATACATATGTGTATCACACCAATCCCTACAAAAAAGTCTCCTGGCACAACATCCCAAACCCAACAGGAAGTCCGTTATTTGTAATTTCCTGTACGATTTTTGTGCAGTTTTTGCCATTTTCAGACCTCGTTTTTTAACGAACTCCTCCTACACTTTTTATCGGATCATCTTCAGATTTGGTGAGTGTGTTCATAAGGCCTTTGTGACGCTAAATTGCGAAGCTTTTGCGTTTTCGTCGAAGGGCGTGTCCCTGGCGGCCTGACAAACTTTGATGTTTCGCCATGAAACAGGAAGTTGCTGTAACTCAGGCAAGCAATGTCCAATCTGCCCCAAACTTCACACGTTTATTAACATTCATGTCCTGAACACATGTCCATGCCAATATTTAGTCATAGTCACAGCGCTACCTGCTGGCAACAGGAAGTAACATGTTTAACACTGTTATGGTCTCCTAGCAGCATATTAAAAAGCATCAGCAAGTGTAAAAAAGGCTAGCAACGTGTTATACACATTCTAAAACATGCTAGCAATACTTAGCTAAGTGCTAAAGGATGCTATTAATGCAGTGAAACAGGAAGTTACTGTAACTCAGGCAGGCAGTGTCTGATCTGTCCCAAACTTCACTTGTTTGATAAGAGTCCTGATTTGAACACATCTAAAGGCCAATACTCTGTTACAATCATAGCGCCACCTGCTGGAAACAGGAAATTGCTGTTTTTACACATGCAGTGTCTGATCTGCCCCAAACTTCACTTGTTTGATAAGAGTCCAGACTTGAACACATCTAAATGCTAATACTCTCTACTACAATCACAGCGCCTCCTCCTAAAAACAGAAATTGTTTTTTATTTTATTTTTATTTTTTTACACATGAAGTCTCTCATCTGTCCCAAACTTCACTTGTTCTCTTGTTTTGTTATAGATATAGCACCACCTGTTGACAGCAGGATATGTCATGCTCACTCTAACTCACTCATGCAATGTCCGATCTGCACCAAACTTCACAGGTTTGATAAGAGTCCTGACCTGAACACATATATCTGCCAATATACAGTTACAATCATAGCGCCACCTGCTGGTAACATGAAAATCACTCAATAACTCAACCATACAAGGTTCAATCTGCACCAAACTTCATATGTCTGATGACAGTGCCGACCTGAAGATATCTACATGCCAATATCAAGTGATAGTGATAGCACCACCATCTGGCAGCAGGAAGTTTGGTACATATAGAAGGAATATTTCAATAATTTTTTAATTTACCCTATTAAATGCATGAATTGGTCAATGTTTGCTGTGTTTCTAAAGCCACCGGTCGGCGGTGAGCCCGGGTGCGAGGGCCCTTTCATCGCTGCTTGCAGCTTTAATTATTATTATTATTATAAGCAGCACATTACATTTTTCTCAGAACACTGTGAACTACTAACATTTTCTGCATTGTCCCAGGCCATTTTACTTGGTGACTTAACGTCCATGTAGATACTGTATGCTCTAATAGTACTCAATTAAAGTCTGTCCTGGACTACTTTGATCTTACCCAGAATGTTAATTTCCCAGCTCGCACTTATGGTCATACACTTGACTCTGTACATCTGGTTTGAATAAAATCTCCATCAGCGGTCAATCTATTCCTAGTTCTGATCATAAGCTTATTACATTTGACTTTAATTCTACCAACTAAATGTACTAACAACAAAACTATTTCTTATTGCGATATCAATTCAGTGCCATGCCCATGGACTGTCTGTGTGTGTTTTTCTCCTCACGTGCTTCTCGTGACCTAGTTTCTCCCTCTCATTGATGGTTTAATTTGACTCACCTGTTCTAAAGAATTCTGTGCTTCAACCTTAAGGAAATATTTTATGCCTGTGAGGCCAGTTCTGGATATGGACTGTTATGAACTTTTTGTTTCAAATTCATTTTGAGTGATTATTGGACATGGCTTAGGTAAAAAAAAAAAAAAAAAAGTAAAAAGTTATCATGCAATTGTAATCACATGCTTTTGGTCACAGAAGTAATTGTACCTTTGTTTGGCTATTAAATGGTACAAACATGGACCCTTTGACAGCTAGAAAACATATTTGTACCTTTATCATCCTTAAATGGTACATATCAAGACCCTAAGGTACATATATGACCCAGTGAGGGTACAAACAATGGAGTTGTACCCTAAGTGCTTATAATGTACCCCAATCATACCCTTTTTTCTGAGAGTGTATATATAAGGAATATCAACATATTGAACACATCCCCTGGATTCAAACTGAAACAAACAAAGAATAAGATGTCTTCGACCTAGATATTATGTGAATGGTTAGGTTTCTCATTGTATTGTTTCTCTCATCTACATTGTCCTTACTTGAATCGTACTGGAACTTTCATCCAATTTTGCAACTTTAAATTGAATGTATTTAACTATTCTTGATAATATTCACTCAGGTTGCTTCCTGTGATAGTTAACATTTCCATTATTTTTAATATCGCATTAATGACTAATCAATACAATAACTCCTAAGAACATTTTCAGCTTAACAAACTATGCTCCAAACTTTCAAGCAAACTAATCCTATTTGATTGTCTCTTCCAGCATTTGCATTCATTCAGTCTTATTTGGGATATAAAATTATATGCATTTCCTTAATCTATAATTAATTAAGAACTTGTTTATTTTGCCAAGTTATTCTAGTTCCCTCTCGAGGGAACATCGAACTGCGTCCTCTAGGGGGCTCTAGGGGGCGCTAGGGGAACGCCGTCAGCGTGACTCGTGTCTGAAGCATACATAAAAAAACTGCAAGCAGTGGCCGGCGACAGCCTATGACGTCACTCGTGGCGCGACATGTCACGGCCGGTGCGTCACTACCGGAGCGGCTATAGTATAAAAGGACGCCGGTAGAACACAACATTCTCTTCTTCGTCTTCAGCGACTGTTTGTCTAAGCGTGCATTGTCTGGTAAGACTGATTTTGTTTCTTTCCTATAATCATGGCGAGCACTAGTCAGGCGTTTAAGAGGTGCGTGCATCCGTGTCCACGTTATTTGACACCTGATGACACACACGATCTTTGCGTCTTCTGTTTGGGTGAAGAGCACGCGCGCGACGTCCTCGAGGGGGCGGTTTGCGTGCATTGTGAGCGTTTTCCGATGAAAAAGCTCTGCTCTCGTCTGGCTCTCTTTCCGAGGAAAGAGCAGCAGCCGTCTGCTTCCCGCGACTCAGGACCCTCTGCTGCTGAGGCTCGGAGGAAAATGAGTTCGTGGGGATCACAGGCGGATCTGGCTGATGATAAAAAATGAATGGCAAGGCATATGCAGCAGCAGGCCAGGCTGTGGGCGCGTTGCACACTATGGCTGTGCTTCAAGCTTATCAGGCTGACCTGCTGAAGGATCTGGACAAAGGTCAGGGTCTGTCCCCTGATGAGGTTGCTGAGTTGCGTCGCACCACAGATCTGGCTCTCCGTGCCAGCAGGCAGGCTGCCACCTCGATGGGTAGGTCTATGGGGGCCATGGTGGTCACGGAGAGACATCTGTGGGTAAACCTGGCTGACATTGGGAAGAAAGAAAGGGGCTTTCTTCTTGATGCGCCGGTTTTGCCTTCAGAGCTTTTTTTCAGAGCCTCCGTTGAGACGGTGGTCGAGAAGTTTAGGGAGGCAAAGACGCACTCAGCGGCCTTTAAAACCTTCATTCCTCGAAGGTCCAGATCTGAGCCCGAACAGCATGGGGGTCCTGGCCCATCTCGTTCTGAGGAACAAAGACGGGCACAGAAGACTAGTGTCGCAACCCTAGGGTCTAGGGGCGAGGGGAGGTAGACCAGATCTGAGGGAAGTGATTCAGACGAGGCAACGTTCTCGTCTGGATCAGAGTAAATCTTAAAACATCTACTCCCTTCCCTCAGAGGGGTTTTTAACATCTGCCCTTACCTTCCCTCTTTTACATAACACCACTTAACTCAGGTTAGGTGAGGGTTTCTTGCGCGCTTCATCGGACCTATGATGTTTTGATAGCTCCTATGGTTTAGAGGCTACCTTTACTGATGGTCTGAAATTAGACTTCTAACTGAAGTTGTGCGTAAGAATCACCTATGTATGTATATGTATGGCTGGTGTCGTGTTTTTCCTATGTTTCAGTGATAGAACTTCGCCGGCGGCTGCGACTAACCTCGGGAGATACCTCCATGGTTGCTAGCGCCCCGATACATGACTACAGCCTCTCTTGGATGAATATATCTCTTTTTGTATATATCCAAGTGTTAATCCTATACTGTCTCTTTCAGAATAGGTCCTCTACGAGTGCCCCCCCTCTGGTCTATTGACTAAGGTTACGCCGTGCTCGTCTACTTGGATCCGCTCTTGCCGGCCATACTTCCCATGGACCTTCTGACTTCCAGGTCCCCTCCTGCAGTATGGTATCTTAGGACTTGTATCCTTCCTCCAGGTAAGCGCTCTGTATATTTTCTTCACAGAATGCCTCCCTGATATCTCCCTGCTTTAGAGGCTCATCACTAGGCTTGCCCTGAGGGGCTTCCCGTTCTAGCTATCCCCCCTTTGCGGAGTGGGTCTGACTGTGAGGGGGGTTTTTCTGCGGATACCCCTTCTGAAGTATTTGCTCCGAGGAGCAATATCTTCCCAGGTTTCTGCTTGCAGTCTTCGGCCTGGTCTAGTCAGGGCCCATGCTTCTGTCGAGACAGAAAGCATAATCCACATTGGTATGGGTTGTAGCTAATGTCCCTTGGATCTTATCCCCTACAGCCTGAGGGCAGGAGGAGCTGCCTCTATGCAGTCACATCAAGTAGGATGTTTGATCCATTTCAGGCCTCTTTGGTAGGGCATGGCTTCACGCCCCTCTCTGCGGAGAGGTTTCTCAAGAGCCATCCTTGACGGTTCAGGTGTTCCCCCTGTCTCTCAGGAGTTAGGAACCTGTTCCTAACCATCTCCTCTTTCTCTGCCCTAGTATTAGCTCCTATTGCTTTCAGGTGACTGGCAGCTCGTGGGTTGCCTGTTCTCACTGAGCAGGAGCCTTATTGAGTGTGACCTCTCTGGCACACCACTTTTGAAATCCATGTTATGGTAAGTGCTCACGTTCATCTTTGGGCACTTTCTAAAATCCACATGAGTGGTAAGTGCCCACGCAGGTCTATGGGCACTTTTCTAAAATCCACATAGTGGTAAGTGCACACGCAAGTCTTTGGGCACTTTTCTTAAATCCTGTATGGTAAGGGTTATGCGCTCTCTTCGTTCCCATGTTTAGAGTCGGTTGTGCCCCGGTCACCTTGGGCCCCGCTCCGATTATGTATCCTCTTTGATACCTATTGGGCAGTTGCTACCTAGGACCTGTTGTGACACTCCTAGAACTAATCCACCTATGTTTCCTTGAACAGGATGCTGCTACGTGCTCTGTAGATCGGTTCCTGAGGGAACAGTCCCTTACAGAACCAGTAATAGCTCCTGCATGACGGGCAAACCTAGACTTCCTGAGCACTTGCCGTATCCCCTTGAAGGAGTCTTCTTGATTCCAAAGCTGAGCTCTACCCTGGGTCCTCCCCTGACCCTTTACAGGTAAGTTGGGTAACAGCTCAGGCCTCTGGCCGAAGGGGATAATGTCACTGACAGCCGTCACTAAACGTCTGGGGAATTGGTACTTAGTGCTCGCCTTACTTAGTATGCACTCCCCTCAGCATGGCAGCGTGGGTATATCGTTCCCCTAGCGCCCCCTAGAGGACGCAGTTCGATGTTCCCTCGAGAGGGAACATCTCAGGTTACGTATGTAACCATGGTTCCCTGAGATAGGGAACGAGACACTGCGTCCTCTAGGCTGGTTGCCATGCTTCAGACGTATGCTTCAGACGAAGAAGCGAATGTTGTGTTCTACTGGCGTCCTTTTATACTATAGCCGCTCCGGTAGTGACGCACCGGCCGCAAAGAGTCGCGCCGCGAGTGACGTCATAGGCTGTCGCCGGCCACTGCTTGTAGTTTTTGTATGTATGCTTCAGACACAAGTCACGCTGACAGCGTTCCCCTAGCGCCCCCTAGAGGACGCAGTGTCTCGTTCCCTATCTCAGGGAACCATGGTTACATACGTAACCTGAGACGTTCTTTCATGTGCCGGTTCTTCTAACACAGTAAGCATCATCTGCATAAATCTGTGTTGATTTATATAATTAATCCATTCTGTAGTTGTTTTGTGTAATTCAAAAAAATGTTGGTTCAACCCTATTTTAATTTTACCATCTGTCTTAAATTAATTTAGAATTCCCATAGGTTGTCCAGTTGAATCTATCTACTGTTAATGATTGGTTTTCTTAAGTTTCTATAGATGGTAAAGCTATAGTTTTAACATTTTCGGCATTGTCCCAGGCCATTTTACTTGGTGACTCAACGTCCACGTAGATACTGTATGCTTTTATAGTACTCAATTAAAGTCTGTCCTGGACTACTTTGATCTTACCCAGAATGTTAATTTCCCAACTCGCACTTATGGTCATACATTTGACTCTGTACATCTGGTTTGAATAATATCTCCATCAGCGGTCAATCTATTCCTAGTTCTGATCATAAGCTTATTACATTTGACTTTAATTCTACCAACTAAATGTACTAACAACAAAACTATTTCTTATTGCGATATCAATTCAGTGCCATGCCCATGGATTGTCTGTGTGTGTTTTTCTCCTCACGTGCTTCCCGTGACCTAGTTTCTCCCTCTCATTGATGGTTTAAATTGACTCACCTGTTCTAAAGAATTCTGTGCTTCAACCTTAAGGAAATTTTTTTATGCCTGTGAGGCCAGTTTTGGAACTTTGACAAAACAGATGTCATGCAACAAACAAACAAAAAAAAATATATATATATATACAGGTCCTTTTCAAAAAATTAGCATATTGTGATAAAGTTCATTATTTTCTGTAATGTACTGATAAACATTAGACTTTCATATATTTTAGATTCATTACACACAACTGAAGTAGTTCAAGCCTTTTTTTTGTTTTAATATTGATGATTTTGGCATACAGCTCATGAAAACCCAAAATTCCTATCTCAAAAAATTAGCATATTTCATCCGACCAATAAAAGAAAAGTGTTTTTAATACAAAAAAAGTCAACCTTCAAATAATTATGTTCAGTTATGCACTCAATACTTGGTCGGGAATCCTTTTGCAGAAATGACTGCTTCAATGCGGCGTGGCATGGAGGCAATCAGCCTGTGGCACTGCTGAGGTGTTATGGAGGCCCAGGATGCTTCGATAGCGGCCTTAAGCTCATCCAGAGTGTTGGGTCTTGCGTCTCTCAACTTTCTCTTCACAGTATCCCACAGATTCTCTATGGGGTTCAGGTCAGGAGAGTTGGCAGGCCAATTGAGCACAGTAATACCATGGTCAGTAAACCATTTACCAGTGGTTTTGGCACTGTGAGCAGGTGCCAGGTCGTGCTGAAAAATGAAATCTTCATCTCCATAAAGCTTTTCAGCAGATGGAAGCATGAAGTGCTTCAAAATCTCCTGATAGCTAGCTGCATTGACCCTGCCCTTGATAAAACACAGTGGACCAACACCAGCAGCTGACATGGCACCCCAGACCATCACTGACTGTGGGTACTTGACACTGGACTTCAGGCATTTTGGCATTTCCCTCTCCCCAGTCTTCCTCCAGACTCTGGCACCTTGATTTCCGAATGACATGCAAAATTTGCTTTCATCCGAAAAAAGTACTTTGGACCACTGAGCAACAGTCCAGTGCTGCTTCTCTGTAGCCCAGGTCAGGCGCTTCTGCCGCTGTTTCTGGTTCAAAAGTGGCTTGACCTGGGGAATGCGGCACCTGTAGCCCATTTCCTGCACACGCCTGTACACGGTGGCTCTGGATGTTTCTACTCCAGACTCAGTCCACTGCTTCCGCAGGTCCCCCAAGGTCTGGAATCGGTCCTTCTCCACAATCTTCCTCAGGGTCCGGTCACCTCTTCTCGTTGTGCAGCGTTTTCTGCCACACTTTTTCCTTCCCACAGACCTCTTGCTTGAGGGTGTCAATGATGGCCTTCTGGACAGCAGTCAGGTCGGCAGTCTTACCCATGATTGCGGTTTCGAGTAATGAACCAGGCTGGGAGTTTTTAAAAGCCTCAGGAATCTTTTGCAGGTGTTTAGAGTTAATTAGTTGATTCAGATGAGTAGGTTAATAGCTCGTTTAGAGAACCTTTTCATGATATGCTAATTTTTTGAGATAGGAATTTTGGGTTTTCATGAGCTGTATGCCAAAATCATCAATATTAAAACAAAAAAAGGCTTGAACTACTTCAGTTGTGTGTAATGAATCTAAAATATATGAAAGTCTAATGTTTATCAGTACATTACAGAAAATAATGAACTTTATCACAATATGCTAATTTTTTGAAAAGGACCTGTATATATAGCTTTGAAATATTTTCTTTAGAATAGCATGTCAATTAGAGTTGACTCATAGTATCAGGATCTCATGCTAATATACTTGCACAATACATTTGTTATATCTCAAGAACTATTTTAATTATTTCATGTTTGCTATCATTTTATATGTCTCAGTTTCACAGCAGTCATTGTTGTAGAATTTTCCTTGTTCAAAATAAATTGCTCTAAAGAGGTTTTGAAGCCAGATAGACCCTTATTAACAAGTTAACAAAAGGCAGAGTAAAGTAAAGGCAGGTGTTCGGACACCACTCCAGAGTCTCGTCTCAGACACACATACAGTCATGACCAAAACTATCGGCACCGTTGCAAATCTGTCAGAAAATGCAACACTTCTCCCATATAATTGTTCCAATTGCAAATTTTAAAGGCTTTTGGATTTAGTTCTGATATAATTTCAGTGTTAAAAGTTATGTATTGTGGCACTGAGATTATTTTAAAGATCAAGGGTGGAGGTTTTTACTCCCTAAAATGTCTTATAAAGGATGTATTTGGATTATCAACAATCTGGTAGCCTCTGCACTTTGGCACCACTTGACCTGTATAGATCTCCCCCACATGAGGTTCTAACCAAAATCCAGTCAATCTTAATTGACTTTTTCTGGGACAGATTACATTGGACACCAAAAAGTTTTTTTTTTTTCTTTCTCTATTTGACAAAAGATGTAGGAGGACTTGGACTGAGCAGAACGGCTGCATTTCATCTGCAATATTTTCAAAAACTTCTAAGGTGTTTTGTCAATTTGGATGGGGCAGTTTGTGCAAGTAAGGGAAGTAATACTTCAATGTTTAATAGACTAATAATTCTGTGGATTATTTCGCATGTGTACGCACAGAAGCGGTCTAGTTCACAAAACTTGCGAAACTTGCGTACATTTGATCTTAAATTTGTTTTTACGGTAGTGTATTTAGAGTGTTCCGAACTAATTTGCATAAAACACACCCAAACTAGCTCTAAATGAAGGGCATTCCATATAGAAGTACTTGCTGTAAGAAACACATCAAGTGTGTCCCTGAAACAAAGGACTAAAAGATAACTACCAGAAAAGAAAGATAAGTTTTGCTGACTGAGGAGTGACAAAATATTTTTCAAAATTGTGTCCACCAGCCACGTGCCATCTATTCTTTTATACAGGTCACCATTTGTATAACTATCTCAGGTAATTTTTGTTTGGCCCCTTATGTAAATGTAAATATGATTAATGTGTAGAATATATATGTAAGAAGTAATATAGAGCGTATCCAGTTGCTAAATAAGTCACAGAAGAAAATAATTGGGGATTTACAATGGAGAGTGTTTCATGGTACCATTGCAAAATGCATTTGTCTTAATGATAAATTTGATAAATTCTGATATTACTGAAAATTGTCCTTTCTGTTTGCAAAAAGAGACAATTTTTTCATGCATTTATGTATTTTGAGAGGTTAAGGCCATTGTTTAATATTTTGGAGGAGTTTTTGACCTCTTTTGGTCGGATTTTTACAAAGAAAATATTTATTTGTGGTTTTAAATATGTGAAAAAATAATAGACAAAGATCTCAATTGTTAAATTCTTTTTTTGTGTTAGGCTAAATGGTGATGTATGCTACAAGGAAAGGAAAGGTTGAGCAAAATGTTTGTAACAATTTGAAAGTTGTTTTTTTGTCAAATTGATCACATCTAGGATTTTTATTGATTATCATTATCATTATAGATTCATGCACAACCGTTTGTCTTTTGAAGCAATTTGGTGCTTAAATGCTGTGTTTTGTGCAATTGTTGGAGAAGAGTTGTATTTTTCCTTTTTGCTAAGATGATTTTTTTTTTTTTTTTTTTTTATGACTTTTAAATATGTAATCTAAGGTTTTGTATTTTGTTGTACTGCTTTTGTGGCATAAATTGTAATAACATTTTATTCTGTTGAACATAAATGAAGGTATTTTGGTTAATGATAGGAGCCACAGAGTTGCTGGTAGCCACGGACTTCTATAGTAGGAAAAACAAATACTATGGAAGTCAATGGCTACCAGGAACTGGTTACTGTAATTTATCAAAATATCTTCCTTTTGTGTTCAACAGAATAAAGAAACTCCTACACGTGTCAATTTGATCTTTAATTTGTTTTACGGTAGTCTATTTAGAGCATTCCGAAAGAGCAGCCGCGTGCACAAGGTCATTTTCAGAAAACACTCCCAAACTAGCTCTAATTAAAGGGCTTACCATACAGAAGCACTTGCTGTAAGAAACACATCAAGTGTGTCACTGAAACAAAAGACTAAAAGATAACTTTACCAAAAAAAAAAAAAAAAAAAAAAAAACAAACACTTTTTGCTGACTAAGAAGTGACAAAACATTATTCAAAAGTGTGTCGACCAGCCACATGCCATGCATTCTTTTATACAGGTCACCATTTGTATAACTCAGGTGATTCTATCTCAGGTGATTTTTGTTTGGCCCCTTATGTAAATATGATTAATGTGTATAATATATTGTTACGTCCGCACACAGAGAAGAGAGGGTAGGTATTACTTTGTGCACTTTTATTGTGAAACAAGACACTTCAAACAGATGAAACAGGTGAGCAATGCAACTGGCATCAGAATCTTCACACTCAGTTAAACGGGTAAGTTCAAGTTCATAATAAGCACCAGCGTTAGCAAGAGTCACTTCCCTTAAATAGGCTTGTATGTTTGTCCAAAGGACCACAAAGGCAATCCGTGGAGGAACACAGGAGAATCGGAACGACAGGGAAAGGATCCACAATGGAGCGTCCATGCAACGTTGATTCCAGCCGGTGAGTGAATGACAGAGGTGAGTATTTATAGGGAGTGGTGATTGCAGGTGCAGGTGCAAGTGATTAGAACTCTGGTGATGGTTCACGGGCGTGGTGTGCAGGTGATTGGTTGGATGGTGACTGTTCACGGTGACTGGGACTGAGGGAACGTGCTGACGGTGTGACACTACCCCCCCCTCCACGGGAGACTCCTGGCACCCAAGAACGACGCCGGGGATGACCATGACCTCTGGGAGCTGGACGTTTGGGATGACGGTGATGAAAATCCTCGAGGAGAGCAGGGTCCAAGATGTCATTGCGGGGTACCCACGATCTCTCCTCGGGTCCGAATCCCTCCCAGTCTATAAGGTACTGGAGCTGGCCGTTCCGTCGTCGGGAGTCAAGGATTTCTTGGACCTGGTAGATGTGGTCTCCGAGGATTTCAGGTTGGTCTGGAGGGGGAGGCGGTTCCGGTTCTGTGGAAGGAGGAGAGAGTGGATCAATATGACGTTTCAGTAAGGACACATGGAATGAGGGGGAAATCCGGTAGTGTGGAGGTAGGTTCAGACGGTAAGTGACTGGGTTCATTTGTGAATGGATGGAGAATGGCCCTATGTAACCTGTGACGGTTTGCGGTCTCTGTGTGCCTCCGTACTGCCCGCTGGAGATGGACATGGGCTGAGTCCCACACCCTCTCGCTCTCCTGGAACCAGTGATCTACCGCAGGCACTTCTGAGGTTTCTCCGGTCCACGGGAACAGTGAAGGTTGATATCCTAGAATGCATTGAAAGGGAGTTAGACCAGTAGTAGTTTGACGGAGGGAATTTTGTGCATACTCACCCCACGGTAGATACTGGCTCCAGGTGTCCTGGTGTTGGGAACAGTATGTGCAGAGATAACGGGATATTTCCTGGATCTTGCGCTCGGTCTGTCCATTCGTTTGAGGGTGATATCCAGAAGACAAACTGACAGTGGTCCCGAGGTGGTGGAAGAAGGCCCGCCAGACCCTGGAGATGAACTGAGGTCCTCTGTCGGACACTATGTCATCCGGGAGTCCATAGTTGCGAAACACGTGGGTGAATAGTGCTTCTGCCGTCTCGAGAGCTGTGGGAAGACCTTTCAGAGGAATTAGTTTGCAGGCTTTTGAAAAATCGGTCTACCACGACCAGTATAGTGGTGTAACCTTGAGAAGGTGGTAAATCTGTGGCAAAATTCACACCCAAGTGAGTCCAGGGTTGGCGGGGAATGGGTAACGGCTGTAATTTACCTTCAGGTAAGCGGCACAGACCAAGCATCCGCGAACATACGAGAGACATCTTCGGCCATATGGGGCCACCAGTACTTCTGTTGAAGGAGCGAGAGGGTTTGCCTGCTGCCAGGGTGTCCTGAGGCAGGAAACGTGTGCGTACTATCCAACAGAGAAAGTCGTAGACTACTGGGAACATATGTGAGGCCTGGTGGGACTCCCGGTGGTGCGGGTTCCTCGAGGGTGGCGGCCTGGATCTCCTCATCCAGTTGCCACTGGATGGGTGCTAGGAAGACAGAGGGAGGTAAAACAGGTTCAGGGTTTTCTACTGCTGGTTCTGGTGAATACATGCGTGACAAGGCATCTGCTTTGGTGTTCTTGTGACCCGGTTGGTAGGTGATCTGGAAGTTGAAGGGGGCGAAGAATAATGACCAGCGAGCTTGACGGGCATTGAGTCTCTTGGCGTGTTGTAGGTATTGAAGATTTTTATGGTCCGTGATGACAGTGAAGGGAAACTGGGCTCCTTCCAACCAATGCCGCCACTCCTCGAGGGCGAGCTTGATGGCGAGTAGCTCACGGTCACCAATGCTGTAGTTCCTTTCTGCTGGAGTGAGTTTTTTGGAATGGTACGCACACGGATGGAGGGAACGGGGTTCACCAGACCATTGTGACAGTATAGCTCCGACTCCTACATCAGCCGCATCCACTTCCACGACGAAAGGTAAGTTAGGGTCAGGGTGTTTGAGGATGAGCGTGGAAGTGAACATGTTTTTGAGGTGGTCGAAGGCGTGTTGTGCTTCAGAAGTCCAGTGCAGTTGACGTTGTCCTCCTTTCAGGAGCGACGTTAAGGGTGCTGAGAGCAGGCTGTAGTTCTTGATAAAACGGTGATAAAAGTTGGCGAAGCCAAGGAAGCGTTGTAGCTCCTTCACCGTTTTGGGTGCTTCCCAGATAGCCACAGCATCCACTTTGCCAGGTTCCATACGCACGCCCTCCGCAGAGATCACGTACCCGAGGAAGGAGACAGTGGACTGGTGAAACTCACACTTCAGCTTTCAAGTAGAGTTGGTGTTCTCGGAGACGTTGGAGGACTTGACAGACATGGTTCTGGTGTTTGGTCATGTTGCGTGAGTAGATCAAGATGTCGTCAATGTAGACAATAGTGAAGCGATGGAGAAAGTCACGGAAGATTTCATTCATGAAATTTTGAAATATGGATGGACTGTTAGCAAGGCCATACGGCATAACCTGATATTCATAATGTCCAGCAGGGGTGATGAAGGCAGTCTTCCACTCGTCTCCTTCTCGGATACGGATCAGATTGTAGGCTCTGCAGAGGTCGAGTTTGGTGAATACGCAGGCTTCCCGAAGTTCCTCTAGGGCAGCTGGTACGAGTGGAAGTGGATAGGCAAACTTGACGGTTGCATCATTCAACACACGATAATCTATGCAGGGTCGGAGTCCGCCATCCTTCTTGGCGACAAAGAAGAAACTGGATGCTGCTGGTGACGTGGAGGGTCTGATGAACCCCTGATGAAGGGCCTACTTGATGCATTTCTCCATGGCTTCATGCTCAGGACGTGACAAGGGGTAGATCTTTCCGTGAGGGAGCTTGGCGTTTGGCAGCAGGTCGACACTACAATCCCAGGGCCGATGAGGGGGTAACTGAGTGGCTCGTTCCTTACTGAAAACGTCTGAGAATGACTGGTAGATGGCAGGGATGGTGACGGAAGGGTGAGTGAGAGGACTCTCGATGGTGGTGGCATGCACTCGAAGGGAGGAACGTGTAGACTTGGAATCACTGGAAGGTGGGTTGTACCCGTGGTCTTGACATTCCTTGCTCCATCCAAGGATTTCTCCTGTGCTCCAATTGATGCGGGGTTGGTGTTTGGCGAGCCACGGTCTTCCCAGAATGACATCTACATTGGCACGGTGCAGTACTAGGAAGATGAGATTTTCCTGATGATTTAGGTGAGATATGAGCGTTGCCTCAGGAGTCCTTTGTGTGATTTTGCCATCGCCCAATGGTGAGTCCTGGATGGTCGTGATAGTATACCGGGTTTCATTGCTGACAGTGGGGATACGATGCTTAGTGATGAAATGTGAAGAAATGAAATTGCCTGCCGCTCCGGAATCCACCAGCACATGTACAGGGAAAGTATGAGTATTAATCACCAGGTTGGCCTTAATATGTGGTATATGAGATACAGTTGGAGTAAAGGAGACTGTACTCACCATTGGACGAGGCGGGCGAATGGGGCAGGCCTTTATGAGATGATTGGATTCTGCACAATAGAGGCACAGTCTATTCTTAATTCGACGTCGCCGTTCTGATGCATCAAGTCGATAAGAATCTGTAATCATGGGTTCTTCCAAGTCAGGTTGGGGTGAAGACGCTCTGGATGGAAGGTAGCTGGTTGTAGATATTGTAGTCGAACAGGCAGAGAGATGTTGAGAAATACTGGTCGCTTTTCTGACGAAAAATCTCAAGTTGTACACAGTCATCATAGATAGCCATTTGCTTGCGGATAGCTAGTTTTAACCCCTTCCGGTACGCCGCCAAGAGGGCAATCTGGTTCCAACCACTGTTAGCTGCTAGTGTTCTGAATCGCAGATTATAATCATGGATGTCGGTGGAACCTTGGCGTAAACTCAGAAGTTCATCGTGTACAGACAGGGGAGTGATAGCGACTCCAAAAACTTCTTTAAAATGACTGATGAATGCGTTGAAGGTTGACAGAGCTGGACTTTTGGCATTCCAGAGTGCTTCTGCCCATTGAAGAGCCCGACCAGTGAGGAGGGATATCACAAAGGCGACTTTGGAGAATTCGTTGGGGAAGTTTTGCGTGTGAGCCTCTATGAAGAGGGAACTTTGGAGGAGGAAACCATTGCAGCCACCCGGATCACCAGAATAGCTCATGGGGCGAGAGAGAGGTGCATTAAAAGTCACCGCGGGGGAGGATCCGGTAGCCGATGGTATGGACTGTAGTGATTTACGAAGTGCGTGCACCATGTCGGCAAACGGATCCGAAGCGGCGCCAATAGCGGCGGTATTTGCATCCATAGGTGAGTGATGCACGTCTTTCTTTTCCCGGGCTGGAATCCTGTTACGTCCGCACACAGAGAAGAGAGGGTAGGTATTACTTTGTGCACTTTTATTGTGAAACAAGACACTTCAAACAGGTGAGCAATGCAACTGGCATCAGAATCTTCAAACTCAGTTAAACGGGTAAGTTCAAGTTCATAATAAGCACCAGCGTTAGCAAGAGTCACTTCCCTTAAATAGGCTTGTATGTTTGTCCAAAGGTCCACAAAGGCAATCCGTGGAGGAACACAGGAGAATCGGAATGACAGGGAAAGGATCCACAATGGAGCGTCCATGCAACGTTGATTCCAGCCGGTGAGTGAATGACAGAGGTGAGTATTTATAGGGAGTGGTGATTGCAGGTGCAGGTGCAAGTGATTAGAACTCTGGTGATGGTTCACGGGCGTGGTGTGCAGGTGATTGGTTGGATGGTGACTGTTCACGGTGACTGGGGGAACGTGCTGACGGTGTGACATAAATGTCTAGAGCATATCTGGTTGCTAAATAAATCAGATAATTAACACAGACAGAGCGGACAGGATCTGACATGAAGCGAAGGGTCTTGTATCAAACTGAAAGTTTATTTCGCTGTAACTTACCATGTATAAATTTATGCAAAATATTTTAATTAGCTAATTTCCATACAGACAAATACAGACCTTTCACAAGAAAAACATTTTTCCTTTCAGCTCTAAAACTTGGGATTGGACAAAGCCTTATTTTGGTTGGACTCTCAAAGATTAAGAATGTGTGATTCTCCAATTTTTTTAATTGTAACCTGTTTAAAGTCTAATCTTTATTTAACAAATATAGGGGAAGTAATACTTCTCTGTTTTGGTTACTACAAGAGCCATTGGTTATTGGCTCCCGATTGGATTTATCACAGGAGATGTTTTCTGCCCGGAAAGATCTCTGCGTAATGCCAATTTGACAACAAGTCGGACATTTGCATCAAATAGCAGGCTCTGCTTTTAAAAAGTGACTGCGATTGCTGAATGTTTAGGAATTAAATCATATAGAATCATGGAAAAAGCACTTGAAAGTTAGAGATGGAGCCCTGATTGGTGAAGAAAAATGTAATTGCTTGATCAGTACTCAAAGGGGTCTATTGAGTTTGACTGTAAAGATCAAACTGTTACGGTATGTTATTGGATTGTAATTCATTGATGATTGTGGGCTTAAATGTTGCACTTGTTAAAAGCTTTTACACAAATCGTATGACACAAGTATGACACACCATGGCGAAATGTACTTAATATTGACTTTAATGAAAAACCAGAGTGGAGAGCCTTGTACAAGTCACCATTGATAAAAAAAATAAAAAAATAAATAAAAAACCTGGGGATTTACAACAGAGAGTGTTACATGGTGCCATTACAGTAAATGCATTTGTCTGATGGATAAATTTGATCAATTCTGATATTACTGAAAATTATCCTTTCTGTTTGCAAAAAGAGGCAATTTTTTATGCATGTATGCATTGTGAGAGGTTAAGGCCATTGTTTAATATTTTGGAGTTTTTTAACTCTTTTGATGTGATTTTTACAAAGAAAATACTTATTTGTGGTATTAAATATGTGAAAAAATATAGACAAAGATCTCAGTTGTTGATTTTTATTTTATTTGTTTTGTTAGGTCAAGCAAAAAGGTGATTTATACTACAAGGAAAGGAAAGGAAAGGTTGAGCAAAATGTTGCAATAGGATTTTGATTGATTATCATTATTATAGATTCATGCACGACCTTTTGAAGGAATTTGGTGGTTAAATTGGGTCTTTTGTGGAATTGTTGGAGAAAAGTTGTATTTTTCTTTTTTGCTAAGATGATTTTATTTTGACTTTATGTAATCTAAGGTTTTGTATTATTTTCGTGGCATAAATTGTAATAAAAGGGGCCTAATGGTTAGAGAGTCTGGCTTGTAACCGAAAGGTTGCAAGTTTGAGTCCCAGGTCCGGCAGGGATTGTCGGTGGGGTGAGTGATTAATCAGCGCTCTCTCCGCCCTCAATACCACGACTGAGGTGAGACCTTTGAGCAAGGCACCGAACCCCCAACTGCTCCCCGGGCGCCGCAGCGATAGCAATATGGCTGCCCACTGCTCCGGGTGTATGTTCATGGTGTGTGTGTGTGCGCACTTGGATGGGTTAAATGCAGAGCACAAATTCCGAGTATGGGTCACCGTACTTGGCCACATGTCAAGTCCTCCTCCTCCTAGTCCTCCTAATAGGGGTTTGAAAAACATCTCTCTCTCTCTCTCTCTCTCTCTCTGTTTCCGGTTGCACGTGCATGGAGTGATTGCGGGAGGTGTGTGAGCGAGTGCTGACGGTATCCGTCTTGTAAGTTTGTCTTTTTCAATTTCTTACTTTTCTTAGTTTGTGTTTATTTTGAAGGCGTATTTTATTTTTTTTGTTAAGTGTGGCGAAAAATGGAGATTGATTCTGATGGTTTTTCATCTTTAACTGCAAGGCATGGTTGTAAATGCATGCCGAATGAATCGATCACAGTTGAAGATTGTTTAAATGCTATCGGAAATGAAATAGGTGCTCGTAATATCCTATCCGCATCAAGAATGAATAAAGCCGTGGTGATTTTCCTTAGAGAGGAGTCTATGGTTGAGTTGTTGGTTGAGCGAGGATTGTCTATTGGTGATGTTTTTTTACCGGTGTTACCGCTATCTAATTTAGCAAAGAGGGTAACGCTGTCCAATGTACCTCCGTTTATCTCTAATGCTTCATTAGAGCGTTTGCTCGGCCGTTACAGTAAATTGGTTGGACCAATAAAAATGATTCCGCTTGGTTTAAAAAACCCGGCTTTGAAGCATGTCATGTCGTTTAGACGGCAGACCCAAATGATGTTGAACGCAGATAGTCAGTCATTAAATGTGTCGGCAAAGATGACTCTACAAGGCAAGGATTATACAATATTCATTAGCACAGACTCGATTAAATGTTTCAATTGCGGAAAATTTGGGCATATAAAACAGGCATGTCCAGTGTTGATTCAGAATGGAAATGAGGCTGAATTGGGTGATATTGGGCAAGTTAATTTAGTCCCTGAAAATGGTAATCTGAATGATGCTCCTGTGGGAGAAACTGGAGAAACTGAACAGACTGAAATGTTATCTCAGTCTGTTGATAGGGAGCAACATAATGAATTTGAATCTGACTTGGCAACTAATGTGAGTGTAAGTGAGAATTCAGTGAGTACAGGTGTACAAATGAGTGGTAGATCAGATGGTCATGATATTGACCCTGAAGTTATCGCTGCTGGGAAAAATTAATGTGTTTCTCCTGAAGAACAGGTTAAGGCTGTGGGGGAGATGCAAATGGTGGCTGATGTTTCCTTTCACAATGCTACAGATCTGTTGAAAGAGCAAGAACAATGCGAGTCCCAATCAATTGATTATGACTCTGATAGTGTGGCATCTGATGAAACGGATATGAGTGAAATGAACTCTCAAGGGAATTCTGTAGATAAAATGTCTAGTGTTAGACTGAAATCTTCTCATTATACTGTTCAGCAGATTAGTGACTTTTTGGATGCCACATTTAATCAGAGAAGGCCTAAGTTAGAGACTTATTTTCCCGATTTACAATTGTTCATTGACTCCTGTTCATTGGTTATGAGAAAAGCTACACTTGAAGAACTTGACCAACCTAAACGTTACAGACTTAAGAAACACATGAGTGCTGTTAAGAAAAGATTGAGAATATGTCGTAAGAAACATTAATACATTTATGGTTTCTCATGCATTTATTTATTTTTATTTATTTATTTATTCATTATATGAGTTTTTTGAACATCGCAGCCTTTAATATTAATGGTTGCCGGGGAACAACAAAGAGAGCTGCTTTATTTGATTACTTAATTTTAAAAAAAGCAGACATTGTTTTGCTACAAGAAACCCATACAGATAATGAAAATCAGGCACACTGGGTTGGTGACTGGAAAGGAAATGTACTGTTAAGTCATGGAACAAGTTTGAGTGCAGGTGTTGCCATGCTTTTTTCGTCACATATTAGTGAACAACCAGTGATGATAGAAGTTATGCCTGGGAGGATTTTGCGTGTTGACATTATTCTTGATGAGACAAATTTCACTTTTTTTAATGTATATGCTCCTAGTGTTGGTCAGGAACGTGTACATTTTTTTGGTAAATTATCTGATGCTTTGTTACAATGTCCCCAAAACAATGTTGTTGTAGTGGGGGGTGATTTTAATTGTACAATAAATTCTTTTTTGGATAGAAATCATGATGAACCTCATCCATTATCGGCTGGGATTTTTAAAAATTTAGTTGATCGTCATGGTTTTGTTGATGTATGGAGGGAGGCATTTCCTGGTGTCAGGCAATATACTTGGTTAAAAAGAAATTCAAATCACTTGTCTGGAGCTAGATTGGACCGTTTTTATGTTAAGAAAATACAGAGAACTAGATTTTTCAATAGTAGTATTTCTCCTTCCTTTTTGTCTGATCATAATTATTTTTCTATGTCTGTCTCTGTTGCTTCTTCCAAAAACTATAAATCACATTGGCAATTTAGTAATAGACTTTTACATGATCAAAATTTTGTTCTTTCTTTTCATTCATTCTGGAAATTTTGGAGAGAAGAGAGAGAGAGATTTCAATCTTTAAGTCAATGGTGGGACATTGGCAAAGTTCATATAAAGACCTTTTGCCAAAATTATGTTGTACAAAGTATTAGAAGTCTTAAAGAAGAAATGAAGACATTGGAACGAAATATTCTTGAACAAAGTGTCAATGATGATTTGACTTTTATTGACCATATTACTGAGAATAAGCTTCTTCTGAAAAATCTTTTGGAGGAAAGAAGAAAACGCTTTTTTAAGAACTAGATTTGCCCAGCTAAATGAAATGGATGCACCCACTATGTATTTTTTTGGGCTTGACAACAGAAACAGTTTTATCAGTTGAAACTTCCAAGTGGACAAGTGACAACCAATCAACAAGAGATTCTGTCTTGTGCCATATCTTTTTATAAGAACTTATATTGTTCTGAGCAGTGTGACGGGATTTCAGCTGAACATTTTTTACGGGATTTGCCGAATATCACGGAGGATGAACAGTTAAAGCTTGACAGTCCTTTAACCTTCTCTGAGATGTCAAGAGCTGTTCAAGAGCTGAGTCTCGGGAAGTCGCCGGGATTGGATGGTCTTTCTGTTGAATTCTGTAAGTTCTTCTGGAATCTACTTGGCCAAGATATGTATGATGTCTTTTTAGGAGGTATTGAAGAAGGGATTCTACCTTTGAGCTGTCGGAGAGCATTACTGACATTAATCCCAAAAAAAGGAGATCTTGGATGCTTAAAGAATTGGAGGCCGGTCTCACTTTTATGTGTTGATTTTAAAATCTTGTCAAAGACATTGACTAATAGACTGAAGCAACATATGTCAACTATAATTCATGTGGATCAAACTTTTTGTATTCCCAAGAGGACAATATTTGATAATTTATTCTTGGTGAGAGACATCATTACAATTGCAAGAAGATACAATATGGACATTGGTTTGTTTTCCTTGGATCAGGAAAAAGCCTTGGACAGAGTAGACCATCATTATATGTTTAAGACTCTGGAGGCTTTTGGAATTGGTCCATATTTTGTATCATGTATTAAGTTGCTTTATAAAAATATTTACAGCTTACTTAAGATTAATGGGTCTTTGACCAGACCATTCTCTGTGACTAGAGGCATCAGACAAGGTTGTCCCCTGTCAGGTCTTCTTTATGCAATATCTATAGAACCACTTTTAATTATGTTGAGAAAAGAGCTAAGTGGTTTTTCTCTTCCTGGTTCTCTTGAAATTGCTCCTATTAAACTTACTGCATATGCTGATGATGTAACGACAGTTATAACGAATACTGAGGATGTTAATAAGTTAATTTCTTGTTTAAATAATTTTCAAAAAGCATCATCTGCATGTATTAACTGGGAAAAATGTACATCTCTCTTGTTGGGTGAATGGCAAATGTCTGAACCTCCTAAATTACCAAGACAATGTAGGTGGGGCAAGGATGGTTTCAAAATGCTTGGAGTGTTTTTTGGGAATGATCAGTATGGAAAGAAGAATTGGGAGGGACTAGCTGATCGTGTGAATGGTAGACTTCAAAGGTGGAGATGGCTACTTCCACAACTTTCATTTAGAGGAAGATGCTTAATTATTAATAATTTAGCAGCTTCCATGTTGTGGCATAAGTTTACTGTTTTAGACCCTCCTAAGGATTTGCTTAAGGACATTCAAAAAGCATTTGTTAATTTTTTCTGGAATGGTTGTCACTGGCTTCCTCCAGGGGTCCTTTACTTACCTGTGGCAGAGGGTGGTCAAGGGCTAATGCATCTAGAGTCCAAAATCTTGGCAATGAGATTACAAACATTGCAGAAAATATTATATAGCTCAGATGAGGTTCCCTGGATGTTTTTTGGGAGGACTGTACTTAAAGATATAGGGGGAATAGGTATTGACAGACAAATGTTTTTAATGCAGAAATCTTTTGTTAAAAAAATGTCTGATTTGTCTTTAAGTTTTTATTTGTCAGTACTTAATTCTTGGGAATTGTTTGAAATATCAAGAACAGTTAATGACCATTTTGGTACGGAGGAACCTCTTTTTTTAATTCTCTTATACAGTTATCATTAAATGTACCACAGTCCTTGATTAATATATTTTTAAATGCTGGTGTTACTAAAATTATAGATCTGATGGATGTAAATAGTGGTCAATGGAAAACTGTACAGTCATTGGCTAATCAGGTTGGTTTACATTCTGTTAGAACTATAGAAGGACTTATTAGGGGATTTAAGTCCTCTTTTCCATTATCAGTTGATACTATTGTAAACCATGCTTTGAGGAATGGGGCTGTATGTTTTAAGTTTGCCCAGTTGAAGGTGATTCCTAAAGATTGTGGAATTAATGATAATACTGGTACTTCTTTACTAAAGAGTTATGGAAATCTAGTTTTTGATTCAATAGAGAAAAAAGTACTTTATTGTATATGTGTTAAACATTTACATTTGAATCAACTGAAAGGAAAAACTGATACTAAATGGAGATTTAAATTTTCTGTATCTGAAGATGTTTTTCCATCTTGGAGACTTCTGTATAAACCTCCTATTTCAAAACGGTGTAGAGATCTTCAGTGGAGATTGATTCATTGCATTGTAGCCACAAATCAGTTTGTTGCAAAGATGAATGAAAATGTTATGCCAAATTGCCCTTTTTGTGATGCTTTGGATACTGTTTTTCATATGTTTTGTGATTGTACTAGACTTGATCCTATCTTTGTGATATTAAGGAAAATAATAACAAAATTAGGTTTTTTGTATACAAATAGTTTATTTATATTGGGTTGTTGTTATAGGAAATCTTTACAAGAACAATGTGTGCTTGCTAATTTTGTAATAGGTCAAGCAAAATTAGCAATTTTAAAATCTCATCAGGAGAAAAATCTGGGAAAGGATACTTGTATGATAACAATATTTAAATCTCTGGTGGAATCACGAGTGGTTATGGAATACATCTATTATAAGCATATTGATAATATTCCTCTTTTTAAATGGAGATGGTGTGTTAAGGAAGCTCTGGTCATAACAAATGAGTTTGGTGGTCTGGTTTTTAATTGGTAAAGTGATTTACTGTGCTTTTGTAATTCTGATGTTGGTATATTTTGTATAGAATAAAGGGTTTGTAAAAAGTCAAAGTCTCTCTCTCTCTCTGTTGCATGCTGGGAGCGAGTGGACACCGTTTGGTGTGGGTGAGAGTGGGTCTGAGCTTGAGTGGATTTTTCTCTCTTTATTTGTTTTCTTTTTGCTTTGTTTTGGGTGGTAGAGTCATTTAAGCTGACTTTGGTCAGCGGGTGCAGGAATGGAGACAAACGCGAGTGATTTCTCGCGTTTGACCATCAGGCATGGCTGTAAATGCATGTCTGATGCATCTGTATCAGAGGAAGATTGTTTGATGGCCGTGAGTGCTGTAGTTGGCAGCGTTAATATCAGGTCCGCCTCTCACATGAATAAGGCCATAGATATTTTTTTAAGTCAAAGTCAAATTAGTGAGTCAGATCAAGATGATTTCACTTGGTTGCAAGAATCCTGAACTTAAACATGTGATGTCTTTTCGGCGTCAAGCTTTCATGATTCTGAACGCTCAAAATGAGCCTCTAAATTTGTCAGTGTAATTAACAATTGAGATTACACCATCTTTATTAGTTCAGAATCAATTAAATGTTTTATTTGCAGAGTGTCATCAACTGTACCGTTGTGGCTCCCTTTTCTCCCCTCTAGAGGGAGCCACCTCTCCACTGTGGACTTTACATAGACTCTGTAGAGACTCCATTTCCCATAACCCCTCTCTCATGCCCCGTTCGTCACCTCTCACCTCTCATCCCACTGTCACTTCCTGTATAAATAGAACGTCATTTCAGTACCACTTTGCGAAGTCATAACTTGCCCCGGCCGTTATTTCTGAGCGTTTTTCCCTTGTCCTAGTTTTCCCGTTGTCGACCCTTCGTAGTTTCCTGGTTTCCTGATCATTCTCCGCCCACCTATTGACCCCCGCTTTGTCTTTTGAATTATCCCTTCCGATCGCTGCCAGCCCACGGACCCGTTCGCTTGGACACTTACTATTCTTTTGGATTTACTGTCTTGCTCCCGTTCGCTCCTGTTGACCCATCGCCAGTCTGACCACGAGTATGTATTCTAATAAAAGTCTGCATTTGGATCCGCACGCCTCCTGTCTCGTCTCTGGGGCTATTGTTACACGGAGAATTAGGGCACTTTAGACAGACTTGCCCAAATCTTACGCTCTCAGAAAAAAAAAAGGTATGTACACTTTTAAGGTACAGTGGTGACACTGGGGTGGTACCCGGAAGGGTACAATTTTGTACCTCTAGCCAGAGGTGGGACTTTCAATTCAGTCTCAAATCCCATAATTGACTAATTAAATGATGATTGTGCATTACTGATGCAGTTATTGCTTAATTAGTCAATTAGCTCATTAAATGGGATTTGAGACTTGCCTGTGACTTGAAAGTCCCACCTCTGGCTAGAGGTACAAAATTGTACCCTTCAGGGTACCACCCCAGCGACGCCACTGTACCTTAAAAGGTACAGTTTTGTACCTTTTTTTATGAGTTGTAATGCTGGTAATGAGGAATTGGTGGTCAAGGTGAAGGACAGGGCAAGAGATCTGAAAACTACTCAGGACGCTGTACCGCTACAAATCTCGCAGGTCGGAGTGCAATCTACACCGAGTAGCTCACATGATGAGAGACCGGTGTTGGCTAACTTGAGCAATGATTCAGCAGATATAGCTGGTGCTGCCGAAGCTATACAGCCAGGTGTGAGTGCTGAACAAGCGCAACTAGAACCTGTGCTTGAGGCCGATATCCTCGGACTGAGGATAACTGAGACTAAAACCGGCAGTGATGAATCAGTCAATCAGACTCAAGAGGATACCGCTTTGCAGGAGGTGGCTGATTTAAAGCTACAGAATGAGGATCTCGATAAGGATTACGAGGATTTTCAGGACTTACCTCACCTTGCAGAAGAGGAGAAACTTATGCTTGATCAGCCTTTGACTTTTGATGAATTGACTGAAGCTGTTCATGAACTTTCTTCAGGTAAAGCTCCAGGATTAGATGGACTAAATGCAGAATTTTATAAGCAGTTCTGGTCAGTCATCGGAATGGATTTGTTCTCAGTTTTCCTGGAGTGTTTGGAAAAAGCCGTACTTCCGTTGAGCCTTCGGAGAGCTATGATAACTTTATTACCCAAGAAGGGCGACCTTGGACACATTAGAAACTGGCATCCCACGTCTTTGCTCGGTGTTGACTACAAGATTTTCTCCAAATGTTTAACTAATAGGATTAAATGTTGTATAGTTTCAGTAATTCATGCGGATCAATCTTATGTTCTGGTCGTTAAATTTTTAATAACATCTTTTTGATTTGTGATATGATTTCTTATGCCAATGTACACAAAATTGATGTGGGTTATATCTCTTTGGATCAGGAGGAAGCCTTTGATCGGGTTGAATTTCTCTTTAAATGTTTTGATGCCTTTGGTTTCGGTCAATCATTTATTTCTTTTGTGAAGTTGTTGTTCACTGATGTGTATCATTGGCTTCCTCCCACAATTCTTTATCTACCAGTTAATGAAGGTGGCCAAGGACTTATTGACCTAAAAGCTGAAGTTAAATCAATGAGATTAAAAGTTATTCAGTGTTTACTCTTTTTTTTTTTCTAAATAACATACTCCATGGGTATCTTTTGGTCTAGCTTTGCTCAGAACGGTTAGTGTTTTTTTTTTTTCTTGACATGACTTTGCAAAATTGCTCTTTTATGCCTGATGTAAAATTCTATGCCTCTGTTTTAGATTCTTGAGCTGTTTTCAAAATGTCCAGAAATGAGTATGATCATTTTGGTTTGAATGAGCCATTGCTCTATAACTTTTTTTTAAGGTAACAGTGACCACAAGTCCAATACCATTGTGAAAAAAATTTATTGATAAAGGGTTGACCAAAGTTGGACATTTAATTGATACTACATCTAGAAAATGGATATCATCTGAAGAAATCTGTGGCCAGCTGTGGTTTAGATCAGTAAGTATAGTGGAGCAGTTTATTGATAGTTTGAAGATTTTCCCTCTCAGCTTCTCCAGTTTGTTAATTGGTCTGGTGGGCCTTTTCAACACCCCTTTCCTAAATTATTTGTGTCTACTAGAAGCTGTATAGAAGGTGATCAGGAAGGGAAGATATTGAAATTTAATGGGCAACAAGAGTTTAATTTTGAGGCAATTGGGAAAAGAGAGTGCTATCAGATATGTTTGAAATTGGATTATTATGATGATTTTAAGCATAGGTATGACACAAAATGGAAAGAATACTTTATGATTTGTGATAATCTTGCTCCTTCTTCGAGGCTTTTATTTAAGGGTCCCCTTCCAAAACACTCTGGAGACTTACAGTGGAGAATATTGCATTGTGTGTTAGTCACAAATAAGTTTGTTTGTAAGTTTAACATGAATGTTTCATCTTCTTGAAATTATTGTTCGGTACCGGAGACTGTTTTTCATGCTTTTGCTGAATGTGCTAGATTGATACCATTGTTTGCTTTATTGGAAAGAATCCTTGGAAATATGGGTTTTATTTTTAATAAGGTATTTTTTATTTATGGATGTAAGTATTCTAAAGAAGTGTACTCTAGCGAATTTTATAGTTGACCAAGCTAAATTAGCCATTTGGAAAACTCGCAGAATGGCTGTTGATGGGCAAAACATGGATGTATTGAAATTTTTACTCCATGGTTGAGTCTAGAATCAGAATGGAACACAAATTTTATCAAACCACAGGCAATTTACTTGAATTTGATTTTAAATGGGGTGTGAATGGAGTTTTATTAACTATTTGTAAAGAGGGGACTGATAATCTCTTTAAGGTTTGGAGTCTTTTTGATGTGCAGAGAAATGAGACAACACCTTCTCTCCACTGGCTTTTGGAGGAGCCTTTAATAAATGGAGCTCATTTTGATTTATTTCATAGACTTGCACTGGTGCTGAATTCACAGATCTTCACTTTTGGATATTTGATTTGTATTGCCAGGATAGACTTTGTAAAAACAGAAGAAGTGGCCTCTTGTTTAAAGGTCAGGTTTTTGTGGACTGTTGGACAGATGTTAAAAAGCTGGAACTCCCTGATCAGTGATAAATAAAAAAGTCTATGAAATTGGGGAGCTAATGTCCCCAATTTAGAAGACTGTTTCCCTTTCTTTACTTTGTTACCCAAATTAGAGGGTTGTAAGGGTTCTTTTCTAGACGCTGAAAAACCTTTGTGCTTGGACTTATCTAAAGCAACTGGCAAAGCTTTTTATAAAATGTGTGTTAAAGATTTTAATAAAAAGGTACTGAATGGAAAAACTGACACGCCTTGGCGTGAAGTATTGGGTGTGGAAGAGAGTGTGAAACCTGAATGGAGGTCACTGTATAAGCCACTGTTATCCAGAAGGTCAGGGGATATACAGTGGAGACTTCTTCACTGTGCCATTGCAGTTAATGCTTTTATTTCAGTTCTTAATCAAGATTGTCCCTTCTGTTCAAATAGAGAAACTGTTTTTCATGCTTTTATGGCATGTAAAAGACAGAAACCTTTATTTTTACATTTGGAAACAGTGTTCACCTCCTTTAATGAATTGTTTTCCATGAGAATTTTTGGTTTTGGTTTTAAATTTGCGAGACGTAATAGGCTTACATGTCAGCTTTTGAACTTTGTTTTAGGGCAGGCTAAATTATCCATTTACATGAGCAGGAAAAATAAGGTTGAAAGATTGTCTGGTGAAGATGTGGTGGTAATGTTTTTAAAACTGGTAAAATCACGAGTGTTGGTTGATTTTTGTTTTTATAAATCTACAAAGGATTTAACGACATTTGAGATGAAATGGTGTTGTAATGGTGTACTGTGCTCAGTTGTTGATGAAGAATTATTTTTTACTCAATTGATGTAACTCCTTTGGTGTCTATGTGACGCGATATAATGTTGGAACCGGTGAAACAAGCATGTTAACAAAGTGTGGCTCATAGTAATAAAAGGCATTTTAAAGTTGAGTTTAAAATGAACTGAAATTAACACTCTCTCTCTCTCTTTGTATATGAAAAAAAAAGTTTGCCACCTACATTCACTACATTGCCAAAAGTATGACCAGGTTTAGTCATTTCCATACAGAAGCACTTGCTGTAAGAAACACATCAAGTGTGTCACTGAAACAAAAGACTGAAAGATAACTTCACCAAAAAAGAAAGACAGGTTTTGGTGACTTTAGTGACAAAACATTATTCAAGTGTGTCCACCAGCCACATGCCATGTATTCTTTTAAACAGGTCACCATTTGTATAACTATGTCAGGTGAATTTTGTTTGGCTCTCATTTACATGTAAATATGATTAATGTGTATAATATATGTAAGAAGTAATATAGAGTGTATCCAGTTGCTAAATAAGTCACAGAAAAAAAAATAACTGGGGATTTACAATGGAGAGTGTTTCATGGTGCCATTGCAGTAAATGCATTTGTCTGATTGATAAATTTGATAAATTCTGGTATTACTGAAAGTTGTCCTTTCTGTTTGCAAAAAGAGACCATTTTTCATGCATTTCTGCATTGTCAGAGGTTAAGGCCATTGTTTAATTTTTTTTGAAGTTTTTGAACTCTTTTCATGTGATTTTTACAAAGAAAATATTTATTCGTGGTTTTAAATATGTGAAAAAATAATAGACAAAATTCTCAATTGTTACATTTTTTGTGTGTTAGGCTAAGCAAAAATGGTGATTTATGCTACAAGGAAAGGAAACGTTGAGCAAAAAGTTTGTAACAATTTGAAAGTTGTTTTTTTTTTTTTTGTGAAATTGATCATATCTAGGATTTTGATTGATTATCATTATATAGATTCGTGCACGACCGTCTGTCTTTTGAAGCAATTTGGTGCTTAAGTTGGGTCTTTTGTGGAATTGTTGGAGAAGAGTTGTATTTTCCTTTTTTGCTAAGATGATTTTATTTTGACTTTTAAATATGAAGAGTTCAGATGCAAAAACCTCTAAATCCATCTGACACATTTCTTCAAAAAAATGCATTTTTATCAGGCTCAGATGTATAGGTTTCTATGTAAGTACTGGTACTTCTGATTGGGCTGAGGGTGGGATTTTGGGGAGTTTGAAGTAAAAGTATATGATGGATGTGTAATATGTGTCAAGAGCATTCACTCCGTATCATTATCTCATTTTTGACCGAGATGGCTTCTAGAGGGTTTTGCATCTGAACTCTTCATATGTAATCTAAGGTTTTGTATTTTGTTGTTGTTTTTGTGGCATAAATTGTAATAAAACTGTATTCTGTCAAACATAAATTAAGATATTTTGGTTAATGATAGGAGCCACACAGTTGCTGGTAGCCATGGACTTCTATAGTAGGAAAAACAAATACTGTGGAAGTCAATGGCTGCCAGCAACTGGTTACCTGCATTTATCAAAATGTGTTCAACGGAATTAAAAAACTCCTGCAGGTTTAGTATAACATAAGGGTGTGCAACTGATCACAGGACATTCATCTGTTGGGTCAAATATCACTTTAACATCCATGCTGATGGAAATAACTAAACAAGTCTAACCTGATCATAAGGTCAGTGATTGACAATCATTGGGTCTCACTGACTAGTAATTCTGTGGATTATTTCGTATGTGTACACACAGAAGAACCTTTCACGAAAAAGCTGTCTAATTCGCAAAACTTGCGTACACGTGTCAATTTGATCTTAGATTTGTTTTTCCGGTAGTGTATTTAGAGCGTTCCGAAAGAGCAGCCGCATGCACGAGGTTGGTCATTTGCATGAAACACACCCAAACTAGCTCTAAATTAAGGACTTTCATACAGAAGCACTTGCTGTAAGAAACACATCAAGTGTGTCACCGAAACAAAAGACTTTACCAGAGATAGCTTTACCAAGATAACTTTACCAGAAAAGAAAGACAGGTTCTGATGACTAAGTGCCAAAACATTCTTCAAAAGTGTGCCCACATCACACGCCACCAGACGTGGCTGGTTTGGCACCTCTCCTCTCTCACACACGCACTCCTGTCAGGAGCCTGGCGAAGGGCAGCGATTATGGGACGGGGTGATGATGATAATTAGGTTGTTGCTTGAATCTGCGCACTCAAGGTGTCGTGATGCGTGAACACAGCACCGCGTTCGTGCATTGGTCCGAACAACGTAACGTTATTGTAAACGGACACTTTGTTAACTTTGATAGCCATACACAGTAAAATCCCCAGAGTTAAATCAACTCTGCTCAGAGTGTACTTGGTCCCACTCCAAGGAGTGTTAAAGTAACAGTGGCTACGTTTACATGCACCCAAATAATCCGTTTGTAATCGGATTGAAGGCTCAATCGGATTGAAAAACGTTCATGTAAACACCTTAATCGATCCGATTAAGCTCGATCGGAATGAAATTTCGATCGGATTGAAAGGGGTGGTTTATTCCTTTTCTAATCCGATCCAACAGCAAAAAATGACCATGTAAACACTTGAATCCGACTACTTTCTCAATCGTATCCGGAAGTCTCTGGGGCACATGCGCAGTGCAATGTTGACATGCATTACGCCAGTGGTTCTCAAACTTTTTTGGTCGCGCCCCCCTTTAAACTTATAAAAAAATCGGGCGCCCCCCTCCTTCCCGAATTTCCATCCCACCTGAGACTAACAAATAATTTTATTACCATTACAAAAAAATTAATGCTTTTTTAATTGTAAAAATCTAAAAGGGAAAAACATCTGCAACACTTGAAACTTAAAATAGCACTGATAGAATAACTGTATTATGTTTATTTTTTGCTGTTTTATGCTGTCCCCAAGGCATAGGGCACACACATACACACACACACACACACACACACACACACAGGCCTTTCCTCCTCACCTACGCAATTAACACCGTTTCTACAACAGACGCGAGCGGCAAAATAAAGTAGCACCTATTTTAATCAGTAGCCTACCCATTATAAACTTAAGTCACCGTGTCTAAACCGGACTCTACAGTTGTCGCGTCGCGTCACAGCGCAACAGCTCTTCACTGGACGCAACAAAGCGAACGTTGCAAATCATTTTAACTTTGTGTCAGTACGTCATAAACAGAAAAAGGCATCAGATTAATGTCGGGGATTTATCGCGCTCCACATTCAGTATAGACAGCATGTTTGCAACGGTAGTTTTGTTGCGTCCCGTGTAGATCTGTTGCGACGCGAAAACTGTAGCGTCCGGTGTAGACGCAGAGAAGCTGTGTTGAAGATACGTCTCCTCATATTTTCTGCATTTAGTTTTGAATGACTAGCACCAGCCTGTGTCTGTGCGCCTTCATTTATGGCTTTCACATACCGATCCGTCTCCCATTCTAAGTTACGTCCTTTGACTTTTTTTTTTATTTCTTTCATTTTTCTGCTGATGGACCGCGCCCCCCTTGCAATACTCGTGCGCGCCCCACACTTTGAGAACCACTGCATTACGCAGTGCGCAAGTTCACGTTCACGTCTTCTTTAGTTCTAATCGGAATGTATATAAAACACATATAAACTGATATTTGAATCAGATTACAATGTTAAGAGTACATGTAAATAGATCTGCAATCCGATTCAATTCATTCGGATTGACAAATATTGGTGCATGTAAACGTAGCCACTGAAGCAGTGTTGAAGTTAGTGAGATAATTTGGTGATGATTGAGCATTATTAAAAACACCTGATGTTAACAAGCAGAATCACCAAATGAGAAAATCAACATTTTTAAGTCTTTTTAACATTTTTCACAAACACTGATCACTATAATGAAGCTTAAAAATATATTTTCTCTTTTGGTGATTCTGCTTGTTAACATCAGGTGTCCTTAATAATGCTCAATCATTAATGTGCTTCAGTGTTACTTTAACACTCCTTGGAGTGGGACCAAATACGCTCTGAGCAGAGTTGATTTAATTGATTTTACTGTGTAGGTTTGCAACCACTGCATTATAATGAATGCATAATGCATTATAAAAACCCTTATAATATGTTATATCATCTTATAAATGATCATAACAACAATTATGATACACTATGAAGCTTGTGCATTTGTGGTTATAACTTTTCCAATTCTGATTATTTATAACATTCAGTGAACACGCAGTGAACACCACATTATATCTACTTTTACATTTATAGTGGACTGTATCATATCTTGACATTGTTTAAGATCTGCACAGTATCTTACTATATCTAATTGGTTAGGTGTGGAGTGTTATTTGAGTGTTCCCTGTGAGGCTAATATTCATTTTGATGTGAGCTAGATACTCACTGCATTATTATTCTGTTGAAATATTTACATGTTAGGTATTTTGATGCTCCCCTTAGTCTATTGACTTTGTTTATGTAAGCAACTACATGTCAAATAACTCTCACCAGAGTTTAGGTTAAGGTAGGAAGAATGTAGACATACTTGCAAAGCTACATAGTCAGTTTGTCTGTTAGGGAACCAACAAAATGAAGTGTTAGCATATATTTGCTATACTAATACTGCTAGTTGACGTTGTTGCAGAGAAACTTATCAACAGCTGTTTATAGGGCACCATCAAAATAATCAAACCGATATTACAATAAAAATGGTTAAAAGCAAATGTATCGTATCTCACATTCATCTGATCTGATATCTGATCTCATGGCTGTTTGAGAGAAAAATAGATATTGTTACTATACTTATAAGTGGTCAAGTAAAAGTAGACCCCTTACAGATTTTAATGGTGTATTGCTCTTATTTGTACGATCAAAAATGACAGAGAAATTTAAGCTCTTTTCTGCGTTATCAGGAAAATCTGCCGCAAAACACGTCAGCGCGGGCTTCGACCCCAGAAGAGTTAAGATATTCAAGACTGAAGTACTTCTTAGATTTGAGAACACTCAAACACAGTACCAGTTCATGAGGGACAATACCCTCAAATTAATAGTGGACTATGTTTGGGGGGTAGCCTGTGCTAACATGACTTCTCCCCACACAATTTTCAGACACTGTGAAATCATGTTTCACAAAATCTTTATCTTTGTCAGGCCGTGTCTTTCCCAGTGCGTATCTTCACACATTTTAACAGAACTTCTTGGCCGTGTTACAGACATCGCTCTTGTCTCAGGAGTGACTGGAGCATCGGAAGCCATTGTAACAATGTAGAAATGTGTGTCCCTAAATCTTATTTAAATACCAAATTCTAAATGTAGGTTGGGGGTGTGTCAGACAAGCTAGGACATAACGCCTTCAACAGTCATTAAACGTGTACAGCAAGATCTTATCTCTCAAATGAGAGCTTTTTTAGTTTTGCAAACTATGCATAGCTTGTACACTGTTTTGAAATCAATTGAATAAAAAGAAACGAATAGTTGGTAATAAACCTCTGTGAAGTTGGCACCCCATACAAAGAAAAAATCACCAAAACTATGTCATTCGTTTGTGCTACGTTTGTGCTGGTTTGCGGTTTGAGATATTAAACATTATGTATTTGACCGTGTGACGTCACTCTCCACCTCATGTTGCCCAAATTGCTCCAAACCGGTGCAGTTCGTTTGTGCTCGATTTGTACCATTAAAACAAACACTGTATCTATTTTCCTTCCTTAGATATAACAAAATATTTTCGGGACCTGTGATGTCACTCTCCACCCCATGCCGCCCAAATCTCTCCAAACGGATTCCATTCGCTTGTGCTTGATTTGTGCCCGTTCGTGGTGTTAAAAGAAATCTTGTAATTATGACCGCTGCTTAAATATAACGAAAACAAAACTTTTTAAGAAAAATGTTGCGGCCGCAGAGTTAAAAAAAAAAAAAAAGGCCATTTGTGCTGCCTTAAAATTTTAGTCAGCCTGCCTTTTTTCCCCTTCTCCCAAAAACAGCCTATAGGCTACTTTTTAGCTATCAAAAGAGTTCAGTTTTGTATGAAATGGCAAAGTGCTTATATTTCGTTTCGTTATTTTAACTAAATTTTGAAAAATGTTCATTTTTGTTCGTTAAATGTACGTTTTTTTTTAAGTAACGACCAAGCTGTCGGCGGCAGACAGTGAGTTGATGGTATAAATTGATCTCATGTTTGATCAATTTAGCCTTCTTAAATCATCATGACTTGCCTAAAATAAAATCTATAGCCTAGATATAAAGCAGCTCAAGCATATCAGAATCAGAATCAGAATCAGAAAGAGCTTTATTGCCAAGTATGCTTGCGCATACAATGAATTTGTTTTTGTGACAGTAGCTTCCAGTATACAACAACAACACGGACAATAAGAAAAATACAATAAGGTGAGAGTAAAAAATATACATATTTAAATATAAATAGACAAAAATATATAGAAAACTAAATTAAGAAATAAGTGGTATGTACAGTTGTGCTGTTGATGATAAAAAAAATAAATAAAAAAAAAATTTAGATGCAGGGGTGCATTAGGATGGAGGTGGTAACAAATAAATATAAGGTTATTGCACGATGGTGTGAACATTCATCCAGGGTGATTTTCTGAGCTCTTTTCCTCACCCTGGATGTATAAAGTTCTTGAAGGGTGGGCAGGGGAGCACCAATAATCCTCTCTGCAGTCCGAACTGTTCTCTGTAATCTTCTGATGTCTGATTTTGTAGCTGAGACAAACCAGACAGTTACTGATGTGCACAGAACAGACTCGATGACAGCTGTGTAGAACTGTTTCAGCAACTCCTGTGGTAGGTTGAACTTCTTCAACTGGTGAAGGAAGTGCAACCTTTGTTGGGCCTTTTTTACAATGGAGTTGATGTGAGTGTCCCACTTCAGGTCCTGGGAGATGAAAGATCCCAGGAACTTGAATGACTCCACTGTAGCCACAGTGCTGTCCATGATGGTGAGTGGGGAAAGTGCAGGGGGATTCCTCCTGAAGTCCACTATCATCTCTACAGTTTTGAGCGTGTTGAGCTCCAGGTTGTTATGACTGCACCAGACAGCCAGCTCTCTAACCTCCTGTCTGTAGGCAGACTCATCACCGTCCTGAATGAGGCCGATGAGAGTGGTGTCATCTGCAAACTTCAGGAGCTTGACAGAGGAGTCTTTAGAGGTGCAATCATTGGTGTAGAGGGAGAAGAGCAGAGGGGAGAGAACACAACCCTGAGGGGCGCCGGTGTTGATGGTGCGGCTGCTGGACATGAATTTCCCCGTTCTGACCTGCTGTTGCCTATCTGTCAGAAAGCTGTTGTTCCATTGACAGATAGGGCTGGGAACAGAGAGCTGGTTCAGTTTGGTTTGGAGGAGTGGAGGAATGATGGTGTTGAAGGCCGAACTGAAGTCCACAAACAGGATCCTCACGTAAGACCATGGCCTGTCCAGATGTTGCAGAATGAAGTGCAATGCCATGTTTACAGCATCATCCACGGATCTGTTTGCTCGGTAAGCACACTGCAGGGGGTCCAGTAAGGGTCCAGTGATGTCCTTCAGATAAGCTAAAACCAGTTTTTCAGATGATTTCATGACGACAGACGTTAGTGCCACAGGTCTGTAGTTGTTAAGTCCTGTTATCTTGGGTTTCTTTGGAATGGGGATGATGGTGGAGCGTTTGAAGCAGGCAGGTACTTCACACATCTCCAGAGACCTGTTGAAGATATATGAGAAGATGGGGGCCAGCTCGTCAGCGCAGGTTTTCAGACAGGCTGGAGTCACGCCGTCTGGACCTGGTGCCTTTTTTCTTTTGTTCTTCCTGAAGACCTGGCACACATCATTCTCGCTGATTTGTAAGGTGGGAGGGGGGGAGAGGGGGGTTGCTGGAGGTGTTAATAGTTCTGAAAAGAGATCGTCTGGACAGGTGTGGGGGCATTCAAATCTACAATAAAACTCATTCAGGTCTTCAGCAAGTCGTTGATTCGCCTCAGTGCTTGGGGATGGTGTCTTGTAGTTTGTGATGGCTTTCAGACCTGTCCACACTGAAGATGGGTCGTTAGATATGAACTGATCTTCTAACCTTTTTGCATAGGTCCTTTTAGCTACTCTAATCTCCTTATTCAGTGTGTTCCTGGTCTGATTGTACAAGACCCTATCCCCTTGTCTGTAGGCATCCTCTTTGGCCTGACGAAGATGTCTGAGTTTTGCTGTAAACCATGGCTTATCATTGTTGAATGTCAAATAAGTTCTGGTAGGGATGCATATATCCTCACAGAAACTGATATATGATGTTACAGTCTCTGTGAGCTCGTCCAGATCGGTGGCAGCAGCTTCAAAAACACTCCAATCAGTCAGTCCGAAACAGGCTTGCAAAGCCTGCTCTGTTTCGGTGGTCCATCTTTTTACAGTCTTTACTGCAGGTTTAGCAGATTTAAGTTTTTGCCTGTATGTTGGTATAAGATGAACCAGGCAGTGATCAGAGAGCCCCAAAGCTGCCCGCGGGACAGAGTGATATGCATCTTTAATTGTTGTGTAACAGTGATCCAATATATTACTGTCTCTGGTGGGACATGTAATATTCTGTCTGTATTTTGGCAGTTCACAGGAGAGATTTGCTTTATTAAAATCCCCAAGAATGATTAAAACGGAGTCCGGGTGTTTTTGCTCCGTGTCCGTGATCTGGTCGGCAAGTTTCTGTAACGCCACGCTCACATTTGCTTGCGGTGGAATATAAACACTCACCAGAATGAACGAGCAAAACTCTTGCGGTGAATAAAACGGCTTACAGTTAATGAAGAGCGCTTCTAGATCGGAACAGCACATCTTCTTTAACACTGATGTAAAAGCACGTCCCGCCGCCATGCGATTTCCCCGTTGATTCCACGTCTCGGTCCGCTCTGAACAGCCTATGGCCCGGCAAATGAAGCGCGCTGTCTGGGATCGCGTCATTCAGCCAGGTTTCCGTGAAACACAGAGCAGCAGAGTTTGAAAAATCCTTGTTTGTGCGGGAGAGCAGAAGGAGTTCGTCCGTTTTGTTGGGTAGAGAGCGGAGATTCGCCAAGTGTATACTAGGCAGCGAAGTACGGAATCCACGCTGACAAAGCTTCACAAGCGCGCCGCCTCGTTTTCCCCGTCTGCGCGTTCTCAAGCGCCTGATCAGCGCTGCCGCTCCGCCAACTACAATGTTCAGCAAAACGTCCGAATAATCAAAAACCGGTAGGAAATTCTGTGGTGTGTTCTGCCGAATGCTCAGCAGTTCATCCCTGGTGAAGCTGATTGAGTTTGTAAAACAAAAAACAGGAAAAACTAACAAAAACACTAAAACAACTGGAGAACTAAGCACAGAGGCTGCCATCTGCGGCGCCAATATCACATGTCAATTTAACTTATAAATGTGCAGAGAGTGGAAGCTGAAACGCACTTTACTGGACATGGAGGCGCCAGCGCTATCACTTGCATTGGAAACATTTTTACGCCATCATTTTTGCTAGGTAGGTAAAAGTAATACAGCACTCAGAACTGTAAAGGGTCTATTTTTATTTTTGGGCACTCTCACTTGTGTGACTCTCACTAATTCTATAATTATGAAAACTTAATTTTAAAGGAATAAGTTCAATGTTTAAATTTTTACAGTAATCTTCTGCTGTACAGCACTTTGTTTCTGAAAAATAAAAGGAATTGGTTTCTTTATATAAAACATATGGATACATTGTTGTGAAAATGTTAATAAAATATTGGGATGTTAAAGATTTATAAATGTAATTTATCAGACATGTTTTAATATGACTAACATTCAATTAAGCCATTAAATTGGAATCCAGGAAATGTAATAATTGAAATTCCAATGGCATACGAGTACAAATTAAACGTATAGCTATGCTTAATCACTGTTATAACTATGAAGGAATTATGAATTATATACCTAAATAATGGCATATTAAGTGCTTTTAGTTACAACCACAATTTCTTCTTTTCACGGCACAAATCGAGCACAAATAAACGCAGCATTTGGTGTGGAGAGCGTCTCCAGGCTATATAACCAAATTAACATAAATAAAAAATATATAAATATTAATAGGCCTATTAGTGAATATTCGTAGAGAATGAATGTTTAATATTCTAATGGCACAAATCAAGCACAATCGAATTAGAATGATTTAGAGACACTGTAAAAAACTGTCTGACCTGTTGCATTTATTGTAACAAATGAGATTATAGCAACAAACAAGAAAACAAACATGTGATATCAAGTTGCAATAGCCTTTTCCGAGAAAATTTCAGTCAACTTGGAGCTGACTAACTTCGCAGCACAAACATTAAGCTTTTTTTTTTAACTCTGCGGCCGCGCTAAACGCTACGTTTTTGTTATGAGATCGTGGTTACGTGGTTTCCTTTAATTACACAAACAGAGCACAAATTAATGGCACCGGTTTGGAGAGATTTGGACGGCATGGGGTGGAGAGTGGAGAGTGCCAGGATTATACAGGATACAGGATAATTACAGGATTTCTTTTAACACCACAAATCGAGCACAAAAGAATGGAAACTGGAGAGATTTGGACTGCATGGGGTGGAGAGTGACGTCACAGGTCCCGATTTGTTTTTGTTATTTCTAAGAAGGTGAAATATATTTGACGTTAATTTTAACGGCACAAACCGGCACAAACGAATGACACCAGTTTTGTGTGGTTTAGACGAAATGGGGTGGAGAGTGACGTCACAGGTCCCGAAAATATTTTGTTATGTCTAAGGAAGGAAAATAGATACAGTATTTGTTTTAACGGCGCTAACGGGCACAAATCGAGCACAAACGAACTGCACCCGTTTGGAGCAATTTGGGCAACATGGGGTGGAGAGTGAGGTCACACGGTCAAAAAAATAATGTTTAATATCTCAAACCGCAAACCAGCACAAACGTTCATTTTTGCGGCACAAATTAGCACAAACGAATGACATAGTTTTGGTGATTTTTTTTCTTTTTATGGGGTGCCAACTTCACGGAGGTTTGGAACAATGAGCAATATAAGGAATAGACTGAAATAATTATTAAGAAATGATCTTGTTAATCCAACATATCAAGATAGTTGGAAAAATATTGAAATTTCAATAATGAATGATCCTCCAATTCAAGCAGTATTGACACATACGAACTTGGGCAGAGTTATAGATAAGGTGCAAAACCCATGGATTAAAGCCCAACTAAAAATCTGGAATACAATAAAAGAAAAATATAAACTGGATTGTAAATTACAAATAATTCAATGGTGTGCTTATTGACCCTGAATTTAAGCCAAATAGAATGGATTACAGATTCAAATCTTGGGTCTCAAAAGGAATAACAACATTCTATTCTCTAACAGTAAAGGGAGATTTGAAAGAGTTTGAAAAAAGAATATTGTCTTGAGAAATCAGATTTTTGTAGATATCTCCAGTTACGTAATCATTTTGAAAACAGCATTAAAAATAAAATGACTCTGACTTTGATGACCCAGTATTGAAAATATTTATAGGTGCATACCAAGGTGATTTAAATAAGGGTGTCATTTCTAAATTTTATAAAGGTCTTAGGATAAAAAAAATAATAACAGAATACATTAAAGAAAAATGGGAAAAAGAAGGTAATTTTTTGATATCGAATAAGGAGTGGCCTGATTTATGTAAATTCGAATGGAAATGTACTAAGTCTCACTTATGGCGGGAGTTTGGGTGGAAGTGCCTTATCAGATTTTTTATTACACCGAAACAGAAGGCACATATTGAGGGAGGGGACACAAAATGTTGGAGACAGTATGGGTTTTGGGAAGCCAATCACTGGCATATATTCTGGGAGTGCCCAGTGATAAAACCTTTCTGGGTGGAGCTTCATAAAGCAGTGGAAAGCATACTTAACACCTACAATGCCTTTGCAGTTTTCCACATTGTTTTTAGGAAATGCTGATTTCCAGACGAGATCCCCTGAGAAATACCTATGTGGCATTTTAAAATCTGCTGGTAAAAAAGCACTTACAAGGCGTTGGATGCTTCCTGAACCCCCCACAATACAAGAGTGGATAGATATAGTAAATGATATTTATGTTATGGAAAAGATTACTTTTTCTCTTCGTCTTCAGAAGAATGTGTTCAGAAAAGTCTGGTCGAAAAGTGGGGAAACAGTAAGACTGCTTCGTAGACAGACCAGAGAAAAAAAAAAAGCTCTAAAGTACTTCACAATCTCAGTTTAAACACTCTCTTGTAGAAGGACTTCCATTTAATTCTCGTATACTGTACTTATTCTTGTTTTTCTGTGAACACTCGCAGCATGTTTGACCGAAGTCTGAGAATAGTCTTCATCTAGAAACTGTGCAAAACAATGACAAATGTATATAGCTAGTGGGCCAGACCATCAAAATCAACATTAAAAAACCTTCACAATAGTTTAGAAGAGAGGAATTCAGTATTAGGTATACATATTTCTGTTGTGCAGGCATATTTCCTGTATAAAAGACTATACTACATCTCTTTGAAAAGGTTATAGACGTAATGTTATGCTTCTCAATCGTCGTCACGTTACAACAAAACCCCATAGTACCTCTAGCAAATCTGCCAAAAGTGTCCAAAACAGAAAAATATTGATGGAAAGTACACATAGGCCTACTCTTTAATGTCAAGAACATTGTCATCAGCTATATGAACAAGAGGTCTAGATGTAGTGTATGTAAGTACGTGGTAGTTAAGGCCATTTAATATAAAGTGCCACCAAGTGCCAACACAAAAAATATGTTGATTGATAGTATTGATATGGAGATGGATGTGGTGCATATTTTTTTCGGCACCCATGTTAATATATCTCAGTAACTATTCAATTCAGTCATGCCTCCTGAAGAACTACTATTGAGTAACTACTAATTCAGCTTCAGGAGGATTAACTATTAAGTAACTACTAATGAACAGAGGCACCGTATCAGGTCATGGCCCTTTCTTCTTCTTTGCTACTAATGTTATCAGACAAACGTAGCCTATTACTGTTAGATATGCAGTGTAAATATTGACTAACATTCTTTCGCATATGCGCGATGCGTTTACGTCGGTGGGTGCCCACGCTATAATGTTGCACTTCTTGCATCATTAAATCCATGAGAGAAGACAATTCTAGTGACAGAGCACACAGAGTTTCATGTGCACATGCAGGTCAAAATTTGAGTGCACACATGTAATATTTGAGAGAGTGCACGTCTAGTTTCGTGCGAGAGGGAAGGGATTGGGATTCCGCCTATAAACGGAGAGATTCATTGCTTGTGCATTTGGTGTGCTTTCAAGTTATAATAACGCACTGTCAATTTTCATAAAAATAATACTGTAGATACCATATTAATGAACTAAAGTCAGAAGAAAGTTTTGTCTGCCTTTTTTTCCCTTTGCTTAAACGAATGGTGAATAGGATGGGACCCCATTTATTAACACAATACATAATGTACGGCATTTATTAACATAATAGTCCACTGATTAGCATAAATCAACTGGAAGGACATCCCAGATAGCAAGCACATTCGGGCTGATTCTGGCTGAAATGCAGCACTGTCGGATCAGCCTCGGCATCGGTGGGAGGATAATGGGCCGGAGCCGTGCCGACTCTACAAAACATTTCTGGCTGACAGACAGCGTTTTCTCGGTTAAAAGCCCTGCACTCAGTGTATCTACCTTTGGCCCGAGTTCATTTTGTCACAGGCGGGCTACTGCTAACGCTAGAAATCAGCCGCCTGAGAAAAAGTTTCGACTGTTAAATCCTGACGCAGAATCCTGAGCGTGAGACAATGTGGTGTTCTTCTGTTGTCTATAGCAGCTTTTAGTTGCATTATTGGCAGCGCCACCCTCTGGTTACATGAACGTGTAACCACCAAATCAGTACTGAAAACACTGAGAATTATTGTAAAAAAAAAAATTTTAATTTAAAAATAAAAATATTGCACAGCCTATTAGATATTCTATTATTAAATCAACTAATCGAATATTCAAAAATCGTGACCCATTCCTTACTTAGAACCCGGAACAGTATTCTAAAGTGAAAACACTGGGAACCCATATAGCATTGTTATATTGTAAATATCATATTCTACTACAGTACACTTACATTACAGTAATTAACAGTTAATGTAGTTAATGGACATTACTATTGGAATATTAAAATAACATCAGTACAAATTGATAGTATTATACTACAAATCGTATAGAATTATTTTTGTATCTGCTGTCAAGTGTAGTTTTTTAGTAGTTTACTGTAATTTAACAGGGAATTATTTTACATTACACATTAATTTTCATTTTTACATTCATTTTACACTACACTATTTTACTTTCTTTCTTTTTCAACATTGCATTTACTGTGAAATTTTCCTAGAACTGTTAAACTTAAAATTAAAAATATATCCCACCTTCATTTTATGGTGGAAGTTGCTTTCATCTATGACAATGAACTCTGCTCTTCCACCCATTCTCTGTCCAGTCTTCATTCTATATCTCTTTAAAGCATCTATACAGACCTTTTGACTCATTTTACTCAGGGTTGCTGAACTTCCAGCTATGCCATCCTGCATCATGTCCACCTGCCTTAATCTTAGTCCTTGACAGTATCTGAAAATAAAAGTGAAAATAATTTTTTGAAAATCAATCAGATGATTACTGTTATGGTGCTTTAAAAGGATAGTTCAATCTAAAAGTAAAATTAACTCATCTTTTACTAATCCTGGTGTTGTTCCAATGCCTTATGTCTTCTTTTCTTTTTCGGAAGACAAAAAGAAGAAATTTTGAAAAGAGGATTAAAAACAGAAGGACATATGGAATTGTGACAACAACAGGATGAGTAAAAGATAAGTTAATTTGAATTTTTATGTTGCACTATCCCTTTAACTAGAGCTTACAGATGCACTATATAGGGGGCTGTACCAATGGTCTAAAAACGAGCGAAGAACGCGTCCGCGCTGCTTTCTCTCCTTTGCTGAGCAAATGGGAGCACTGACCCGTTTTCTTTAAGGTTGCTAAGCTTGAGCCGCGTTCTCCCATAAATATGTATACGTCTGATGTTGAAAAAGCAGTGTCATTGTTTTGCCTCAGAAAAAAAATCATTACTGGTGTGCATTTTAAGATATTTTATAAAAGCTACCTAAATATCCAAATTTCACTAAAGGCCTAGTCCCTGTTTAAGCTAACCTCTGATCACAACATCCAACTCTAATGTTAAAAAAGTAAGGGTCAAGAGACCAACTAATGCAAACACTGACTACTATAATGCTTGCTTAAAAATTGTGATTTTCTCCTTTGGTGATTCTGCTTGTTATCATCAGGTGTCTTCAATAATGATCAATCATCACTTAATTAACCACTCAAATACCTAATTAACTCTAACACTGCTTCAGTGTTACTTTTAACACCCTGCTGGTGGTTCCCATATGAACACCGAGTGGTGTTGATTTAACACCGGGGAATTTACTGTTTATGTTGCTGTTGTTGTCATCATGTATGTCCTAATAATTATGCCATCATTGTTAAAACATTGTCCTAAATACTTTGAAAAAGCCTTAGATAGTAGTGTAAAATCTTTTCTAATGAGTGTTTTATTAAAACAGTGCCTTTTATGTTTTTATTTTCATGTAATCCCAGATTGATTCTGATGACATTTTTAGTGTGTATAGTAGAAATTATTTTAAGTACTTAAAAGATGTTTAACATATGTGTTTAACTGGGTTTGCAGCAAAAAGCAATCAATTTTTTTTAAATGCATTCAGTGAATTCAATGAATGTCAGTGAACTGACTAAAGTGACATTTTTGAAAATAAAGCATTTTAATAACTGGTCAATAACTTTCCATAACCATTACATTGAAATTACTAAACCTAATCATAAGAGACTTGTTTAGACTTGTTTCAGTCAAAGTTAGAGGCTTTTGCATATGAACTTTTCGTATATGTCATTGGCTTAATGGAGTTACATACTAAAGCATGCACCTTTGATATTTTACAGTGTTTCTACCAGAAGATGCTATACAAAGACATAAAAAGGTCCTACAATACTTGGAACAGGGAATAACCAAAACTCTGGCATACCACAAGTGTGGGGTGGACCGCAAGACAATTGTAGATACAGCAGCGATAGCAGAGCTAGAAGTGTGTGACGCTGAAGGCCACAAGACATTGCGTGAAAAGTTCCACAGAGGCCAGAAACTGTCAGAGTTTGCCAATCAGTGCACAGAAATGTGCACAATGGAGCCGCTTCGAACCATCATCGAGGTTAAAAAAGAAGAATGGCATGCTTATTGACCTTTGCCAGAAAAAAAGTAACTTGATTAACATGTGTTAGAGAAACATTGCTGCGGTTGAAGTTCAGGCATACACATTATTTACTGTCATCTGTTGTTATATTTGGTACGTTCTTAGTAATCTGATGTAAAATTTTGGTGTTGTTTTCTTGTTTCAGTGTTCACCTTGACATTGATTTGTTGTTTGGTAATAGAAACAGATTAACTGAAAATGTTATCAACACTTGCTGCAATAAATTTTAATGCTCTTATAATTTGTCGTCTTTTAAAGTAAAATTAAGGTTTTTTATTAATTACTTACAGGAGAATGATGTGGTAATTCTTTGGCAAATATCAAAGGGTTCCTAGTGTTTTCACTTTAGAATACTGTTCCGGGTTCTAAGTAATTCTTTGAGAATGACGTGGTAATTCTTTAGTAATTACTCATGGGTTCCCTGTATTATCATTTCTCCTCAGTCATTGCCATTTATTTCGTATGACTTTATCCCAATCCCTTCTCTCTCGCACGAAACTAGACGCGCACTCTCTCAAATATTACATGTGTGCGCTCAAATTTTGACCTGCATGTGCACATGAAACTCTGTGTGCTCTGTCACTAGAATTGTCTTCTCTCATGGATTTAATGGTGCAAGAAGTGCAACATTATAGCGTGGGCACCCACCGACGTAAACGCATCACGCATATGCGAAAGAATGTTGATCAATATTTACACTGCATATCTAACAGTAATAGGCTACGTTTGTCTGATAACATTAGTAGCAAAGAAGAAGAAAGGGCCATGACCTGATACGGTGCCTCTGTTCATTAGTAGTTACTTAATAGTTAATCCTCTTGAAGCTGAATTAGTAGTTACTTAATAGTAGTTCTTCAGGAGGCGTGACTGAATTGAATAGTTACTGATTAACTAATTGTTACTTAACACAGTTAAAAAGTGCTATTACATACTGGGTAGTTAACACATATTTCTCAGTAGTTAATAGTAGTGACTTGAGTGTTAATAAAGAACAACCTATTAGTTCCGCAGGAACTCCTTATTAGTTATGCAGTAAGTAAGAGACGGTATTCTAAAGTGTTACCATATATTTTTGCTTAAATCTGTTAATCAACCTTAGTCCTGATCAAAACTACTGAATGTTTTTTTTTTTTTATTAAATCCAGGATTTTGACCCTTTAATTGCTAAGTTCATAAATGATGTCACTGATTTGCGGAAAAAAAACCCCAGTCTTGGACATGTCAAAGATTAATAACAACATTGGCTTTGATGCATTGTTAGTTTTTGTGCAATATCAGATTTTAATCTTTCTCCCTTGTTTACTGTTCGTGGCTGTTTGCCCCACTGACTTCCATTGTAATGACATTTTTTGATTGCAAAGCCATGACACCATAAAATCATGCATTCTTGATTGTTGGTGGTTTTCCCTGTTAGGAAGAGGTAAAATTTGTAATTTTTACAGTTGATCACCAGGTGGCACCATTAACCCTTTAGATAGGCCTCTGCAAAAAAAACAAAAAAACAAAAAAAAACAACAACTTAACTTTTGGCTTTTAAATTGAGTTATATGGAATATAACCATATAATGGTGTGTGTGTGTGTGTGTGTGTGTGTGTGTGTGAGTGAAAGAGAGTGAGAGAGAGACCTTTGCACACTTACCCTGATGCGTCTGAGAAAATCAAAATATGCACCTCAGCTCTCAGAACTCCATGGAGTAAACAAAAACAAAAGTAAGTGTATTTATGCACCTGCTGCCTTTTAATGGTGAGAAGTACGGACGGTCTATGTTTGAAATGCTTATCTTTTCTTGATGGTAAAGCCAGTTTAAAACTTTAAAATCCTTCAATGATACATTTTTCTGTAAAAAATCTACTCTGCATCAAATTCATGAACATAATTTATTATGAACCGAAATGCAACAATAACCAACAACTTCAACTGAACAATGGTGCAAGAGTTGAGGCTCTGGAGCTAAACAATTGAACTTTTTAGTGTGTATGTGTGCACGTGTGTGTGTGTGTGTGTGTGTGTGTGTGTGTGTGTGTGTGTGTGTGTGTGTGTGTGTGTGTGTGTGTGTGTGTGTTCGTTCAGTCTTTCCGGCAGAACTTGCAGCATATCACTTTGTGCTCTTTGCAAGTGTGCCCACCACAGCAGATGCAAGTGTCAACTGTTCTTTTTTTTGTCCTGTGCATCACTTGCATGTTCCCCTCTTCACTCTTGAGCTGCTGGTGTCTGTGGATTTGTGTCTGGAGGGACAGTTTCGGGAGACTGAATCTCTTTCACCAGTGCAGCAGCAAACTGGTGAGCGAGGGAGGTGCTCTCTCCTCAATATTGTTGCAGAGACCAGAGAATTTCCCAACTCTTCTAGGAGAAGCCTTCTCCTAAACAGCTTTGCCTGGTTCCAGGAGGGATCCGCAGCTGTGAAGATGACATATGCATTACATGCTGAGATGTCCACCATGTTAAAAAATAACGTCTGTGGCCACCAATTGGTCCTCCTTCTGCAGCTGTAGGTGCCGACAACCTACAAAAATAAAAGAACAAGAAAATAATAAGTACAGATTTCATCATAAGTACTTTTAAGCTGCACATGACAATGAGAATAATCATGCACATATTGTCAAAACACAAACTGTATCTCCTAAATTTACCTCTAACAAGCACATGAATTCAGTAAAAATGAACAGGAATAGGATGCATGTAGTAACAAATGCGTAATGGCACATACCTTGTCTAGATTGTCGACACCTACCTTGCAGCGGTTGTAATCTGTGATTATCTCTGGCTTCTTTTTTGGTCCCTCTGTCACCACTGCTTTGTGGTGCCTTGTGCTGATGAGGATCACAATATTCCCCCGTTTCGGAACATAACTCACAGCCGTGGTGTTCTTTGTGAAGGCGAAGACTATGGAGAGGGCAGGTCGTCCTTTAACCAGCACCAGGTTGGATGGCAGCTCTGCTTTATTTTTCCTGATCGTCCAGACCAAGGCTACTGGTCTCTGCAGCTTGTCGTCAAAATGCAGAGCTCTGCTGATTTCATGGAATCTTGATAGGGACATGGTGGCCCTGAAAATCGCACAACCACTGTGATGGACTCCACTCTGGACCTGTAGACGCCGGCCAAAATCAGTAGCCCTAAATCTGTGGAGTCCACCCTGGTCCAGTTTCTCATCACGCTGACAATGAGGGTCAATCATCTCCTTCGTAAGAAACAGACTGAACACAGAATCCACATTCTGGACCCTTGCATAATGCGTCAGCCCTGGAGTCACACCTCTGGCAGGCTGAAGAAAGGGAGTTGTCTCCGCGTTGGTGGGAAACCACACTTCACCGTTTCTCCCAAACCACTCAGATCCAGGATCCTCTGAATCGTCCTCGCCTTCAGTGAAAGCTGAAGAGGATGATGAGGGTGCCACAACAAAATCAGGATCTGAATCTCCTGAGTCTGTGGTGTCAGAGGGAGAAGACAATACATCCTGTAGCTCGCTGGAGGGGTTATGTATGGTAACCCTCATTCCCTGATGGAGGGAATGGAGACAGTGTGTCTAAATGAAGGACACTAGGGGTCACTCTAGGGAGCCCAAACACCTCTGACAGCTTTGAGAAAAGACCAATGGGAATTGGTGTGCAGAATTTGCATAGCCAGCCCCGCCCAGGCCATCCGGGTATAAGAGGGGTGGCTAAGCTCTGCTAATTCGTTCTGTTCTGAGGTTGATTAGCAACTTGGCTACACTCAGAGGCAGTCCGTAGTTGTGGCAGGGGGGGCACAACGTCTCCGTTCCCTCCATCAGGGAACGAGGGTTACCATATGTAACCAAGACGTTCCCCTTTCGTCATTCACTTTCGACGTTGTGATGAAATGAAGGACACTAGGGGTCCCAGTTGAAAACACCATCAACTAGCGGACTGCGTCACGAGTGTATGGAGTGCAAATAATAACAGGTTTATATGTTTGTTAAGTGCAACTCACCTCTGCGTGACCTTCCAATGTCCAAGAGCCTTCAGCCAGCCTTTTCTCACCTTTGGTTGAACATTTTGGAAGACATTGGGCCAGTGACTGACCCCTGCCAGAGGGGACAGGCACTACGGAGACCACACCCTACCCAGAGGGGAGGTAGTCGTGTGAAGAATACACCTAAGGACTCACACTAGGGGAATGCTACAGAGGGAAGATTCTGAGGCAGGATTCGCATAAGGAGAGACTGCAGGACTCAAACCTGATCTCTGAAGCGAAAATGGACTTTAAAAAACAAAAACTGATATTTAACAAACAAAAAATGCTTCAAACTTTTTCTAAATGAACTTTATAAAAAAATTCAATGAAATATAATCACTTTGCCATTGCATACAAAACTGAACTATTTTTATAGGGGCTCTAGTTGGAATCTGGCTATCAGCGCTATAGGTGCAAAGAACATAGATAATAGTAAACCACTTTTTTTTTTAAGACTACACCACTGATCCCACCTGCTCCCAAAGGTGAGGCTTGTGACAACTTTACTTTTTGAAGAGAACACAAATTAAATCATTCTTATTCAGCTTATATGAAGAACATAGAGGGATAAGACATTAGGCTTTTAATAGTTGGGGACCCTGCATACCCCTCCTTGACTGAATCTTTACAATAAAACGTGCCTTAGTCACAGCGTGACTTAGTTGATGGGTAGAGTACCTATGCGTTATTATGAGGCATGTTAACACGAATTGTGGTAATATTAAGTGCACTTATGGCATTTAATTTGCAAAGCTTTCTTGAGAATCCCTCATTGGAGGTGATCGACGAATGTAGACACTTTAAGATTTCTTTAAATAGACAGATAAAAGTGGAAGTGATCAATCGGCTTTATGATTTGGACATTTTAAAATTGCCTGACGTTGACAAAGAGACTGATCCTTTTGGCAGAGGGCAGGATGTATTGGAAACAGGTAAAGGGGAGTTAGAGACGGCCGCGGTGGAGACCGAGGTTGATGTCGGGGTTGTTTTGCCACCTTTTGAACCTTTTTCACCAAGTATTCCCAGTTCGAGAGGGGAAGTACAGATGAAAGTGCGGATAGCACGACTCCGTATAGAGGCGCAAGAACGAGCGCAGGCCCGCCAAGCAGAACTGGATCTCCGTCTAGAAGTCCGCAGGCTTGAATTTCAAGCCGACAAAGAGGTTAAGTTACGCAAGTTGGAGATTGAGGTAGCGAAGGCCGCTTCAGTCCCCACTGTTCAGCGAAGCCCCTTGTCGGTGAGTGATAATTCAGCCAATTCTGGTCCTACCGCATCTGATGTAGGTAAACACATTGCTTTGGTACCAAAGTTTAGAGAATCTGAAGTGGATAGTTATTTTAATGCCTTCGAAAAAATTGCGACTTCTTTGGGTTGGCCTAAAGACATGTGGTCGTTACTGCTTCAGTGAAAATTAGCTGGTAAAGCTTTAAAAATGTACTGTACCTTATCTTTGGAAGATTGCCTGAAATATGACATAGTCAAACTAGCCATACTGAGAGCATACGAGTTAGTTCTGGAGGCATATAGACAACAGTTTCGTAATCGTAAGAAAAATGTTACTCAAACTTTTGTGGAATTTGCATGAGATAAACCAGTTCTTTTTGATAAATGGTGCACCTCTAGCAAGGCTGATGATTTTAGCTCACTTAGGGAACTTAAGTTGCTTGAGGATTTTAAACAGTGCCTTCCGGAGAGGATGGTATTGTATTTGAATGAGCAGAAAGTAACTATGCTTTCCTATTTAGGTAGACAGGTAGGACAAGGACAAGGACAAGGTAGGACAAGTGCGACCGTTAACCGCAAAGATTACAGCCATCAATGAATTTCCAGTGCCGAAGACCAGACGTAAGTTGCTGCGAATTCTGGATATGGCCGGATTCTATCGGTGATTTTGCCGTAATTTCTCTTCTGTTGTGGTTCCTTTAACTTCTCTTCTTAGTCCTTCAGAGTTTTTTGTATGGTCACCCGAATGTCAGACGGCTTTTGATAATATCAAGGCACTGTTGTGTAGCGAACCTGTGTTGTCCGCCCCAAATTTTGAGGTGCCGTTTAAGCTGGAAGTTGATGCCAGTGAAGTAGGTGCTAGTGCAGTTCTTTTACAGGAAGATAAGAATGGAATAAATCATCCCATTTGCTACTTCTCTAAAAAGTTTAATAAAAGCCAACGTAACTATTCAACAATAGAGGAGGAGGCTTTGGCCTTGTTATTTGCGCTTCAGCATTTCGAGGTGTATGTTTGTTCATCTACTCTTCCTGTGATTGTTTTCACTGATCATAACCCACTAACCTTTATTTCACGCATGTGTAACAGGAACCAAAGGTTAATGAGATGGTCCCTCTTCATTCAGGATTGCAACCTTGAAATCAGGCATAAAAGGGGTATGGATAATGTTGTGGCAGACGCTCTGTCCCGGCTTTAACTAGTATGTTTAATTTTGTCAAACATGTATGTTTGTTTTTTAAGGGGGAGGGTGTTACGTCAAGCAATAATGTTGGAAGGTGTTACTTTTCTGTTTTTGCCTTGTTTGTAGATCCTTCCATTGGCCATTGACGTACGCCAACACCTACTATTGAACCAATCAGGCTTCCCCAGTCTTCCATAAAGAGCTCGGAAGTGATGCAAGACGGCAGAGCGCATCTTCCTATGTCGATTGGCTCTCACATTTGTCACGCAGTCCACCACAAACCATGTTTGCATCAGAACAACAAAAAACTAATTATTTAAAGTGTAAAGTAACAAAACAACTCCCCGACTAAAGTAATAACTTTGGGACGAGCCCCCAATTATGTTACGACTTCCTATTTGGCTGCTAGTAGAGGTGTAATTTTAAGTCTAGGGATAAAGGAAGTCGACACCAAAAAAAAAGAAAACAGTAAAGAAATTAGAAATGTATATGTAATCAGGAAGGTTGTCTGTTACTAAATGGGTTGAAATGAAGCAAACAGAAACCAGAATAGCTTATTCAAGGATTCTTTAGTGAGTAATTATGTCCATAATTAGAAGGAACTCCGTTTTTATATTTACAATGAAAATACAAATGTACACCCAAAATACATTTACAAAAGTATATACAACACTGAAAAGGAAAACTCAAAAATGCGAGACGTGAGCGGAGCTGAAAATAATAAAACACAACACAAACTAACTTCAACCGAACCCGCTCTAATCTAAACAAAGAAATGGAAACAAAAACTATGGCATAAACGCCGGCTAACTATGCTCTCTAACAAAACATAAATACAATGCTGGCTCCCGCTCCTTCCCCTAGTGTTTTAATACAAGCAATATTCTACATGTTGCGTTGTGTAGGTCGCGTGACATACTAACCTTGTCTCAACACTTTGAGTCAAGAGGTGAGTTCGGCCAACAGCCCTTAATAAGAGAGTGGTAATCAAATCACAGCACAAACGGGCAGGTAGTCCGTGTCGAGTCACAGTTAAATCAACAACAACATGAAGAAAAAGGGAGCGCAGAAAAAGAGTGCAAACGAATCGTAATCATAATAAACTAAATCAAAGGATGGAAAGCGTGACAAACGAGTGAGAGCCAATCGACATAGGAAGACGCGCTCTGCCGTCTTGCGTCACTTCCGAGCTCTTTATGGAAGACTGGGGAAGCCTGATTGGTTCAATGGTAGGTGTCGTCGTACGTCAATGGCCAATGGAAGGATCTAAAAGTAATAAGAATCAAACAAGGCAAAAACAGAAAAGTAACACTTTCCAACATTATTGCCGGACGTAACACCTTACAAGTGAAAAACTGTGTCTTATATAACACTCTTTATAACTAGCTTAAACAGCTGTCACTACAAAACTAAAACTCTTTATGTTTTATCTTCTCTTTTAACCCAGGCCATGGAGGCTGTGGTCAGAACTGCTGGCCCCACTGCCATTTGGGACATTCCTAACATTTGGAGAATAGTGCATTGGCCTGTGGTGGTGGAGCTTGTCCCTGGAAATGAGAAGCTGCTTCATAGGGGATAGGAAGAATACTCCTGAGACCCTCAGATATTTGTCCTAACAGACATTCAGTTGAGTGAGTGCTTTCTTCCAGAAACCTTGAAAATAACATCTTGTCGCATTGTTGATTTCTCTGTTGGTGTTGTTCAATTCTATCCAAGAAGGATCTTTGTTCAGCTGACCAAATGTGCAATAGTTTGGCATAACCAGATGAAACTTTTCGTCCTAAATGAACAGGAAAAATATGCATTATTCCCAGTTAACCTAATGCAAAATCCTTAAAGAGCAAAGCTATTAGATAAAAAAATTAAACATGAAGTAGATGTTCTTATTGTATAATCACAATTAAACAAAGTTCCACAGAACCCATAATCCAAGGCAGTGAGTATGTGTTGTTCTTTAAGTATAACTGATGTGTAAAACACTAGTTTATGTCACAAATCAGGCCTCTGTGGCTCCCTCCGAACACCACCAGAGGGAACCATCATCCTAATCTGCCATTCTGACTCAATTGACCATAATCTCGTGCCTGGGGCTGATCACCTGCACAGGTGTTGGCCATCTCCTCTGACTATTTAAGCCACGCTCACCTCTTTGCAAAGTCTCGGTTTGCTATGCGGACATTTCTGAGCGCTATTTCCCTGTAGGATTCGCTATTATCGACCTGGACTGTTATTACGACCACTGCTTGTTTGCTGCCTGCTGTCCTGACCTTGTCTTTCGTTTGGATTTACTCTGTGTTTTGCTTGCCACCTACCCTGATCTTCCACCTGGACTCTTACGTATGTTGTATATCTCTCTCTGTTGATTACCATCTCCCTGTACAACTTGCTATTTATCTATATAAAGCTGCATATGGATCCCAACTCCTTATTACAGTTTACATGTAAATTTAATGGAGCATTCTAATTTTGTGGTGTTTTTCCCTTCTTTTTATGAACAAAACATGTTCCATTATATTGAGCATTTAACTACGTTCAGAAGTTCTTATATGTTCAAACTGTCTTCATAAAATATAGTAATGAGTAAACTATAGCTAAACAATAATTAATAATGCATTTAAATTATAATAAGTCATTTTTGGTAAAAGCATTTGTTGAATGCATAAATCCAATCTGTATAATCAAAGTAAATGCACTGTTGTTAAGTTATATTTACTTAGTGAATGATTTTGCTCTACCAAATGCTGCAACAACAAGTTGCATGCACAGGCATCGCCTTCTTCACCCGCCTCTTTGGTCTGTACAGAGCTGCTCGTTCCTGCTTCCTCAAAGTTGCTCTCAACATCTACATATGAAAATTATTATTATTATTATTGATAACTGCTAACCCTATGACCAACAAGTGTACATGGAGTGTGCATCTCTGCATGAGTACTGCTGCGGTGAAATGATAAACTTAACAGATGTGTCTTCCATAACGGTAGAAGCACTCTCATCAAGCGAATCCTCTTCTGGGAAGCGTCATCCACACCATGAGCTGCAGCATTTACTAATGGTCTTCTTCCATAATGTCATAATAAGTGAATGCTTTCGACACAGTATGCGTCCATCAAATTATTTTACCTCAAACTTGCTAAAATCCCTCAGCCCAATCAGAAGTACCAGTACTTACACAGAAACCTATACATATACATTTTAGAGAAAAACGTCAGATGGATTTAGAGGATTTTTTATTTTAATCTAATTAATTACATGATTTTTCAATTAATTAATCACAAAATAAATTTGACAATAAAAATATCCACAAACGATTATTTAAAGCTATTTTTGTGTTAAATGAGAAAGTATCAAGTAGACATTACAAATTTGTATATATTCAAATATTTTTTCTAATATAACATCAGCCACACTGATGCAGGGGCGTTGGCTAAAACCTGTTTTTTCAGAGTAGCTTTTCTTAAGGTCCACATATACTTCACGTTCCGCATTCCATTCCGTCTCACTCACAGCTGTGTCTGCTTAGCTTTCAAATGATACTCAACCCAGGATGAGCAAAGACGGAATCGCAAAAAAATGGGCTGCACACAGATGTCTGCAGACACTTCAAGAGGACAGTGCACAGACCGTTGTGGAACGCAAATGGCCGAAGCGAATTTACCTTATACGTGAAATAGGAATATTGCCAAAAACATTAACAAATAAGCTCCGTTTCCATCCAACAAAGCGAAGAGAACAAAATCTGCACTTCCTGATAATGTCACACCGTCACCTGCCACGCCTACCTGCTCACGCTCTCAATCACCACTGTGACAGTGCTGCAGTCACACACACTTGCAGGGGAATGTAAACAACCACCTTAATTTGAGGCAGTGAATAAAAGGCTTCATGAGGAGAGCTTCTAAGTGCAGCAAGAGCAGCATGTCTCGGTTAACACTATCACATCTGTACGCAAGCTTTCATTTATGTAAAGCAGGGGTGTCCAGTCCTGCTCCTGGTGGGACACTGTCCTACAGAGTTCAACTCCAACCCCAATTAAAGACTTACTATGCATGCTAGAAATTTCCAGGCAGGTGTGTTGGAGCAAGTTGGAGCCTCTGGGAAAGAGTTTGGAGACCCCCGATTAAATCTGTTGCTTCCATTTTCGCAGACAATTCAGTAACACAATCCGCTTTGAACAGCTAGAAGTCCATTAGATGTAACATTTTGTCTGGAATGGTTCCATTCAACCAGAAGTGATATATATGATCCAATATAGTCAGCACAGCATCATCTTTCAGTTTAAATTTTTCTGAAAATCCCACGTCGAATTATGCCTTGTTTGTAAACTAATCAATGGTAAAATGAAGTCAACAAAGAACCAAGTTCTTACTGACACGGATTGGAACTTCTAATCTACTGTTTCCTAATGCTGGGATCAGAAGAAAATCAATACAAAAACTGTTTATCCACAACTTGGCACTGCGTAGTGTCTTGTTGTCTTTGGAACACCTAAATCTGAACCTGGTGTGTTGACAGAGGTCTTCGATCTCCTAAAACTGAAGGTAGATGGATTGACAGACCTTGAAAAAGAGTGTGTGCTGTCCTTAGGTGAAATGGCAGTCACTCCAAATGTGGAGCTTCACTTGCATAATTGTAAGATGATGTCACATGCTTGTGTGTTTGTGTAGGCTGGAAACACAACATGGTGGAATCAAGTAGTGGCATATCATTACAGTGGCCGTTCTACCATTGGAGCAGAATACAAGCCAATAATTACCAAAATAATAAAGAGGGCAGCATCTATAGGGCTACATGTGTTTGATGTCACCATCAATATAGGTAGCCCAAGCCAGACCATTTGGAAATCCTTTGGGGTCGACCACAACAAAACATCTGTGCCACATCCATCAATGCATGACAGGCATCTCTATTTTATGCCTGAAGTCCCACATCTGGTTAAAAAAACAAAAAACTTACAAAGTGCCCTTGTCCTTGGACAGGTGTTTACAATTCCAGAGGATGTTGTTAAAAAAGAGATACCCACCTCCAATGAGGTTTCAGTGGACCCTATTAAGGTTTTATTGTCCTTTCAAGATTGCATTGTACAGCAAGAAAACCACCCTCTGTCCTGCCGGACTACAGCGTGGACTAGTACAGATTGATCACTGGTTTGACCTCATGCCATCTCGTCATCCAGTATCAGCCCTGAGCAAAATCAAGATATATGGAGAAGCATAATATGACCATCACCTTCCTCTAGGATATCATCCATCTATTCTGTGGGATGAAGATTGGTCAAGGGGAGGAAGTGTAGCCTGTTCAGACAGGGGTTATAATGGCAACAGCATCAATTTTGGCCAAACAGGAGGAGATGCTGGCATGAGGACAAAGGTTTGTTTTAATCTCAAGGTTCACACAAGACTGCCGTGAAAATACATTCAGCTGTATGCCCAGATAGCAAACGTACATCTGCAAGATGTCAGTTTAACATACATTCTAAATCATAAACATCTTAAAGACATCTAATAGACATCTATTTGACATCTGATAGATCCAACAGACGTATTGCAGATGAGCTAACTACGTCTTGCAGATGTAAATGCAGACATCAAATAGATGTCCCAGAGACGTACGTGTGCTATCAGGGTGAGGTCTAAAAATCCCATACCAACTCCAGTGGAATTCCATAATGCTCTGAGAATAATTTCTGTGTGGCTGTTCCTCACCACCATCAGGTCTGGGAGCTACAAGTTAAATGATTATAGCTTTTTGGCAGACTTGCAACAGCTGATGGTGGAGAACAGAACAGCACCTGACCTCACAAAAACTCATCCACAGTCATCAAATTTGCAAGCATCTGTGGAAAATGCAAAACTGCAAAAGCACAATGTGTTATGTCCGCACACAGAGAAGAGAGGGTAGGTATTACTTTGTGCACTTTTATTGTGAAACAAGACACTTCAAACAGGTGAAACAGGTGAGCAATGCAACTGGCATCAGAATCTTCAAACTCAGTTAAACGGGTAAGTTCAAGTTCATAATAAGCACCAGCGTTAGCAAGAGTCACTTCCCTTAAATAGGCTTGTATGTTTGTCCAAAGGTCCACAAAGGCAATCCGTGGAGGAACACAGGAGAATCGGAACGACAGGGAGAGGATCCACAATGGAGCGTCCATGCAACGTTGATTCCAGCCGGTGAGTGAATGACAGAGGTGAGTATTTATAGGGAGTGGTGATTGCAGGTGCAGGTGCAAGTGATTAGAACTCTGGTGATGGTTCACGGGCGTGAGGTGCAGGTGATTGGTTGGATGGTGACTGTTCACGGTGACTGGGACTGAGGGAACGAGCTGACGGTGTGACACAATGATGAAAATCTTGTTAGAGATGTGAGCATTTTAGTTAACTTAAAAGAGTTCAAAACAGTTGATCCTTTTTTATCATCTCTCCCAAGAATCTTATGACTTGACCCAACAAATTGAGGAACTGTTTAGGTCCAAGACTGCTTCCACCCTCATGGAGGTCCCCAATGCAGTGGATATCTTGGAGAAAAAAAGCTATGTCCCTCTCCACCAGGCTTTCATCATGCTGTGGAGTATAAAGAAAATGGCTGGGGTTAAGAATTGATGCTAAAAAAAAAAATGAAATGACAGAAAAAAAAAAACACTTTAATGATGGCAATCTTGGACTGTAAAAAATCCAGGATTTCTCAGTTGTCAGGTTTCTGTATGTCTGTTCCCTGTTTTCACCCCAGCCTTAGTTCTGGTTTGTCCTTGTATGGTCTTGTTTCCTGTCCTAGTTAATTCATCCCAAGTGTTTCCTGTTTGAGTATTTAAACCCCATGTTTCCCAGTGTCTGGCGTCCGCTGTTATATATGTTACGATGTCACATTGTTAGCAGTTAGCTTACTCATGTAAGTTTGAGCGTGTCAATTTTTTCTGTTGAAAGAGACAGCATATGCTAGTATGCTGGTTTTTGCTGATTTATGCTGGTCCTTTGTTGGTTTATGCTGGTACAGGACCAGCACATGACCAGCTAAGGACCATCTTAAACCAGCATACCAGCATCAAAACCTACCTAACCAACATATGCTGTTTTTTTTCAGCAGGGTAAAAAGACATTGGTTATAATAATTGTACCATATTAAGTTAATAGCGATCTCTATAGGTCTCTATAGGTCCACATCGGTGACGACTGGGGAATAAAGTTGTATGTAAATTAAGATGGCCTTATGATCGTTATTATCAACCACAGAAATTAAAGTGTCATGGATTTTGGCAAAGGTAGAGTGAATTAATCTAAAATTAGTAACGTTAATTGGGCTTCTTCATATTTTTCTTCCTGCTGTGTGTGTGATACGGAAATGCTGTTGTCTGCTTCATCAACTAAAAAAAGGAAATGCTCATAAGATAAATCAATAATAGCAAGGGATTATTTGTGTGCAACTTTTGACTCCGCGCTACCATAGGTGCAGATATTCTATTGGTACAGTTGAAATCAAACGTTTACAGGAAAGTTTACAGAAAAAAAATGCTTTAAGAGCCAGGGGGTGAAAACTTTTTGAATTTGAAGATCAGGGTAAATCTTAAGTATCTTTTGTAGCTTCTGAAGGACAGTACTAAATTATATGAAATTTAAAACAGTTAAGTGAAACATGATATTTAGACAAAATAAGATAAATGTACACATCTTCATTCTGTTCAAAAGTTTACACCCCCAGCTCTTAATGCATGTTTGTTTGTTTGTTTGTTTTTGTTTTTTTTACTTCTGAAGCATCAGTGAGCATTTGAACCTTCTGTAATAGTTGCATATGAGTCCCGCAGATCTCTTCAGTGTGAAAAGATGGATCTCAAAATCAAATATCATAAATCCAATGGCCAAAAATCTGTGCTTTTAGAACAGTATAAGCTTTTTTTTTTTACTGTAGTCACAATGTTATATTGGGTCACGTTTATCATAAAACAAGGACAAAATCATATATACCCCCACTTTATTACTATTTAAATAGTATGTGTTTATGCTGAAGTTTATTCTTGAACAAATGGTGCTGTATTAAGCAGTATATAAAAAGTGTTTCTGTTGCTCATGAAAACATTTCTGAAACATCAGTGTATTTGACAAATATTGCATTTTATTTACTTTGTCTGTGATAGAGTACGCAAACACCACGTGAGCGTCACTACCGAGAGCAGGAAGTGTCTGACTTGACTTGTACGTTTTCAACTCTGCCCCCGACTGCAACCAGCTGATCTTGTTGACTGCCGTCTGTAGCCGTGCTTCAAGTTGAACACACCTCATGCCTAAACAGAGCCTACTTTGGTCAGGTGGTACAGCGGTCATATGGTACAAGTCGTAGCTCTCAGAAGACTTCCGGTTCACAAGTTGTAATTACGAGTTCTACGAGGACGTGAACACTTTTTACAAGTTGGAATCTCATAATTACGGGAATTCTGATATGGCGTGAACGCACCTTGTTTCCCGTGTGTCCCTTGCCCCTCATGTAATCATGTCATGTGCTACCCCTGTCTGTGTTCTATGTTCTGATTGGTTCCTAGGTTGCATGTGTCTTGTTCTCATTGGTTGGTTTTGTCATGGGTTCTCCTTGTCATCTGTAAAAGCAGATGATTCAGACATTTAGATGGTTATTGAATAGCCATTTCCTAGTTCCTGTGTTTATCCTTTCCATGTTCCTTAGTTTTCCTGTGTTTTTACCATGGGCTGTTTTCTACACTATAAAAAAAATTACCGTAAATTTAACAGTAAAAACTGTAAAAATGCTACAGTTAAAAACCTGTTAAATAGTTAACGTTGAAAGACTTTATTGGATTACTCTTCTGCCTCTGCCTGGTTTGTATTGTTTGCTGGTGGTCGACCTTGCCTGTTTCGGCCTCGTTTGTTAATAAACACTTGCCTTTCTATCCCCAACTCTGCTGTCTTGTCTCACATGTTACAAGTATAAATGCAGGCCAATTCAAAGATCCACACATGACAAAGAGAAAAAAATTTCAACTTTTTAAGGACATTTTAAGGATGTTTTATTAATAAGTTCCCTTATTTGGGTATAAACCTTTTACCCGTTTCTTCAGTTTTTTTTTTTTTAGTTAAATCATGGTAACAAATAAATGCAGTGCTCTCATGTTTTAACTAATATAAAAGAACAATTTAAAAAAAAAAAAACATGATCAACAATTGAATACATGGACATTAAATTTTTCAGCTTGTCACAAGTAGGGATGTGTAGTACCAGAATAGACAGTTAAAACAAAGGACAGATAACAAGTATGTATGTGGCCTGTTAAAATACATAATTGATTTACTAAATGTAAGTTGCAGCACTGACAGCAATGGTGACAAAGTAAATATGCACAAATATGCTCTTTAACACTAGAACTACCGGAATTCTATAACTGCTAGAATGGCCATAGCGGTTATTCTGACGGTTCATATTAAACTGAACTTAATGCTATGCCATTTACATTAAAAGCTTTAGTTTAAAACGTTGATAGAAGCTTTGAATGTCTGTCATCATATTTTATTAAGTCATCACCCTGAAAATGCGCTAATTTTTGTAATATACCTTATGGTTGTATACAAGCTACTAGACCCCTCCCGAAGGTGAATGCCTTGCTTATGTCGTAATCAGATTTAAAAAATGAAGTACTTGTAATCAGAGTAAGTTACATTTTAAAATACTTGTAATCAGACTACAGTTACTTTTTTATGGATTACATGATACATATTATTCACACAATAGCAATAAATTATTCATAATTCATTGATTCCTCCTAATTTCTTAAAGGCTTTTGTGTTTCATGCAACATTATTTCTTATTTACATGCAATGTAAAGGCATTCCCAAACTTTTTGTCATCTAAACCTTATTCACCAAATATATTTACTTTACTCTGAGATTTTAAATGAAATGTATCCATAATTAAGTTTCACATTTGCATGTTCAAGGTTTCTTTAATGTTGATTAATGGTCACATGGCATGCAGGTAAATAAAAATATTTAATCTTTTTTAGTAAGTGTTTTATTTTAATTGTTATTTTAAAACAAAGACTAATGAAACACAATGACGGTTCACTCCTATACTTATAAATGGGAGAAACTGCAATGCACAATATGGAAGAATAGTCCCACCTTCTAAAATAGCCAAATTTCCTATAGAAACCTGGGGCCATATGTATAAAGCCACTCAGAGTAAAATTTTAGTTTTAAGTGTGTCAAAATTCTAAGAATGACATCATTTTACTCTTATTCCTAGACTTAACAGTATAACAGTGATTCATAAAGGTTCCTAAGTGTTAAGACTTGGTCTCAGCTCCTAAATTATTTAAGACAGCTGGAGAGGTCTCCTAAACTAGTTAGGAGTAACAAGATGGCAGCAAAGTGTGGGAGACAAACACTTTACAATTAAGATATTATGTACTGGAGTTATATGATAGTTGATAAAATAATACAAACTTGATTGGGAAGTTTTTTTTTTTAAATGTTTTTAAAGAAATGTAATTTCTTCCACTCTACAAATCAATGCTCTAACTGCAATAACTGTAACTACAATAGTGGCCAAAAGTAATGTGTGAAGGTTTTTTATGACCCCAAAATTCACTTAAACCATCAAAATATGAGGAGAAAAACACTTACCAGTGTTGCCAACTGCTTTCAATTGAAAGTAGCTAAAATAGTCCTTAAATGTTGCTAGATGATATCATAATCATAAATGGAAATATAGATCAGTGGGAGAGTCTCTGAATCTATGATTTGTCTAAGAAATGGACTTTGTTGCTCGACTTTTGAAAAACAAGTATTAAAGGTGTGAGGAAGTCTCTAAATCTACTGACAATATCACTAAATTGGCAACGCTGTCACACTGAGTACAAAATCAGTTATTAATATTTTGTTGATCCTCTCTTGTTTTTACATGTGTTTATAATTTTAGAATTTCTTTGTTTATAAAAACACATTTTTATAATTAAGTTTGAAGATGTAAAATTTCCTACTACTATAGGCACTATTTAGCCTCTACTATATGGCAGTTCATTGACTTTCCAACTGACCATCAAACAATGCAAGCCACCAAAAACAAGCAACTGTTATGAGGATTGTGGGCTTTTCTGGAGTTGGAACTGTTGATGGAACTCATGTTGACATCATTGCTCCAACTGTAAACAAGTAGACATACCAATAGAAAAGGATTTCAAAGCATCTGTAATAATTTGTGATACTTTTGCACAATGCAAAGCATTTTTTTTTTTTTTTAAATGTTTAAATAGTGTCTTAATGAAATTATTTTACTGTAGTTGCATCGAATAAAATTGGTGTTGTGCTGCAGTGACTTCACATGAGCAGACTCACTATTGGCTGTTTCAGAGGTCAAGGGTGGCCATTTTGGGTTTGCATCATTGTAGTCCTTAGTTCACAACATTTAAGTGTCCCCACAGTCAACAATTAAGAATCGGACTTAGACTTTACTGAAAGTTGCTTTTAGCTTCTTTATAAAAGTCTCCTGCTCTTAGAAAAGTCCTACTATTAACTAAGAATTTTTTGACACTTAAGTCAAAACTTAAGACTGTTATTAAGAGCATTTCTGAGAAGTTTTATATATACGGGCCCTGACTCTAACCCAGCCAATGTGCATACGCATAAGTACATTATGACTGCGCATGCACATTGGCTGGTCTAGCCTGAAAAATAAGCCTTTTAAACACTAATAAGAAACAACATTCATGGGGCAATTAATTTAAGATTTTTGTTGCTGATTTGATATAAGTAATTTAATTGTGAGTTCAGCAAGCAGTTTTTGAGATTTCAGGATTCCCCCATTCATTAAGATAGGACTTGGTCTTGTATGAGCTGCCCAGAGGCGTTGCAAATATGGCCACCAAGTAAAGAGTCTTTCTTTGAAAAGGACTTTGTATTAAAATGATTTAATTTGTTAGCTTTTCATTAAAACCACAAAACCCTCTGCAGTTCCTGCTCAAACCCTAGTTTGGGAAACCTTGATGTAATAAAATGTTTAATGCACTTCATGTTGCAAATTACAATGAATGGAACATTTTCTTACTCTTTGCATTTTTTACATCACTATGCTACAAGATAATCCCATTTAAATCAATGTGATAAACAGTTAAGTGAAAAGTAATCTAAAAGTAATCTGATTATATTACCTAAAATATGTAATGTAACTGATTACATTACTAACTACAATTTTTGTCATGTAATCTGGAATCAGTAACTGATTACAATTTGTAAGTACTCTACCCAGCTCTGCCAACCCACTGTTTTCTAATTGATCAACACAGTTTCACTGATGATCCATTTGAAACATAAAACCCAGGATAGAGCGGCTGAGTAAATGTGGTCTGGACTGTGTGGATGAGGCTCATTGTGTCAGAGACACTGTAGAAGGACAGCGATCCTGCACTGTGATCCACATACACTCCTATTCTACTGCTGGACACTTTATGGAGTTTAGTCACTATGTCATTATGTCTGAATGAGCATCTGGAGGGAGAGCAGGACAAACTCCAGGACTGATCATTATGTCCAAACCGACACTCGCCACTCCATCCCTTCCTGCTGATGCTCTTATATGACACTGATATATGCACACCATCAATCCCACTCCACTCAATCTCCCAGTAACAGCGTCCACACACACTGTCTCTACACAAAACCTGCTGATAAACATCAAATCTGTGTGGATGATCAGGATACTGCTGAACTGTGTTTATTCACTGTGTTCAGATCCAAAATGAGCTGATGGGAATCTGATGGAGATAAAACACATCAAAAACAAGGAATTATGTGCCTGATCTTTTCATGTATCTGAACTCATGTTCAATGCACTTTTCTATAATGTTTTCTTTCACCTTCTACAGGAAGTTCACAAACACACTTTTCCTGCTTGTCTTCTTAGTTACTTACATTGTAAGAAGTTGTTCCTGGTCCAAAGAACAATGTAGGCTAAAGTGACTGAAATCAACAGACATGAACAGATTCATTCTCATGTCAAGAGAAAAAGTTTCCTGTATACATTCCTAGGATATTTCTATGATTTTCTTCCATGAAATGAGATGTTGAACTCATTTCTGAGAGGAGATGAATCTCCAGACTATACCTTTGTCAGACGTCTTCTTGAGCTCCTCTTTGCAGAAATTCTCCAGTTTGTTTTTCAGCTGATGGACAGATTCTCTCAGGTCATCAATAGAGACAAGAGAAATACAGGGATCATCATTTACATCTGTAGATTCAGGAGGTGCTGAGAAAGACTGGAAACCCTATATAAAACCGTAAATTAAAACAGAAAGCAGTAGACTAACAAAACAGACAAGAAGACTCATTATTTATAACATTTGATACCTGTCTCTGGTCAGATTTAGTTTGGTTTCAATGTACTGAAGCATTGCCAATACACAGCCTCTCTTGGAGAACATTACAACATTTTTGTAGTTTTAAACAAATTATTTAAAAAACAAAACAAAAAAACAAAAAAAAACATGAAATATCTATTTGGGATCAATATACAGTAATATTAAGTTAATTGATTTTGCTATTGCGTAAGAAAAAAGTTCTCTGAACTGTTTCTTCTGGAAGATTAATGTTTCCAAAGAGTTTTTTAGAGCTGACTATAAGTGGCGTTGTTTCTGTGATTATATGTTAACACAGATTTCTTGACGTTTCAGTCATCGACTCATTTTACTCAAATGAAATGTTTCTCTGTGAGTCTCCTGTCACTGCAGGGTCTTGCTCAAGTCCATTATGATCCTGCTCTTCTAGATCTCTGTTACCTGAAGGAACTGGATGTGATCCTGTGTGTGTGAAAGCTGCTCCAGCTCAGCATCTCTCCTCCTCAGATCATTGATTTCCTGCTTCATTTGCTCCAACTGTTCTTCAGCTCGACTCACTGCAGCCTTTTCCTGATCTCTGATCATCTGTGTGACCTCAGAGCGGCTTCTCTCAATGGAGCGGATGAGTTCAGTGAAGATCCTCTCACTGTCCTGCACTGCTGTCTGTGCAGAGCGCTGTTAGACACACATCACAATCACACACTCTTCCCCAGACTCACCTTATGAGACTTCACAGCCTCTCTCAGCTGCTGAAGATCTTTATTTCTCTGCTGAATTCTCTGCTGGAAGCGTCTCTGCATCTCCTTCAAAAGCTTCTGTAGGACAACTGTACATGAAACTACTGTCACTAAATCATCATGTGAACAGATGAAGCCAATATCTGTGAAGTAGTGAGCCATAATGGTTAATCTTTAAGGTTATATAGTTTCAAACCGATGTATCAGCTTTTTCTTGTAAATTCTTAGTTTTATAAGGAGAGTTCACCCAACACTTTCAATTCTGTCATCATTTACTTCCCCCACTTATCAAGTAAATGCATCTTAATGTAAGATTGTTTTCGGTATTTTGACTAGAAACAAGATAAAAAAATACTAATATAAGCCTTTTTTTTTTTTTTGCAGTGTAATGCAGTATACATGTGGTCATCTATAATTACCATTTCTTTTCATTTCAAGGTTCATACCTGTTTTTCTGTCCTCTGTGCTGCAGCTGATACAGTGATGTGTTTTTTATGTTCATATTTCATACAGAGCACACAAATGCATCGTTGGTCAGTGATACAGTACATTTCTAGATGTTTCTGATGTTCATGGCAGATCATCTCCTGCAGTCGTCCAGTGGCTTCAGTCAAATTGTGTCTCTTTCCTTTAAACCAACTCTCATGTTGTTCAAGGTGAGTTTGACAGTAAGAGTTCAGACAGACCAGACAGGACTTGACAGCTTTGTATTTTATTCCAGTACAGACATCACACTGCACATCTCCAGCTCCAGCGTAACAGTCAGCAGGAAGCTTGGTCTTCTTCAGTTTCTCCACCACTTCAGCCAGCATGGTGTTTCTAGCTAAAGCAGGTCTTGGACTGAATGTCTGTCTGCACTGAGGGCAGCTGTAGACTCTCATCTTATCCTCCTGATCCCAGCAGCATGTAATACAGCTCTTACAGTAACTGTGTCCACACTGGATCGTCACTGGATCCTTCAGGAGATCCAGACACACTGGACAGATAAACTCATCCTGAAAAACTCTTGCTTCTGCCATTTTTCTGCATGAATGCAGAAACACACTAAACAGCTCAACTACACTTCAGTTTTTCTTTTACTGAACTCAGATGAGTCCTGTGCTCTGCTTCTGTGTTGTAATGACGTGTGCAAAACAGGGTTGTAATATGTTGTAAAATGTCCACTAGATGTCAGTCTCACATAAACACTCAGAGAAGCAAGACAACCTTTGCAACTGCAGAACTACTGCATCCTAATTGCTACACTTGTAGTGCAGGACTGAAAATTGTGTCCAAATTTACAGTTTCTCAATTAATGTCTTCACTTCGTGAAATATTATATTTATCTGTAAAGTCTGCAGCTTGACGTTTTTATAAACATCAGGAAATTATCTGACACAAAATCTCTCTTTAAAAAAAAAAAACAAAAACATAAGAAATCAACCTCGACCAGTTGCCTGAGAGATATTAAAATATTAATATTCTTGCATAAAGTTCTGCCAAACTGCTGAAAAATCCAGCATTGCTGGGATGATAGCATGGGATGCTGGTGGACCAACATTTGTTGTCTTTTGGTTGCTGGTATGATCCCAGCAAGACCACCACAAAATGTGTTAACATATTACATATATATATATATATATAGATATAGATATAGATATAGATATAGATATATATTAGGGCTGTCAAGCGATTAATCGTGATTAATCGCATCCAAAATAAAAGTTTATGTTTACATACTGTATATTTGTGCACTGTGTATATTTATTATGTATATATAAATGGAAACACATTCATGTATATATAAAGGAAAAATATTTCAGATTTACATTTAAAATATTTATATTTATTTGTAATCTAAATTGGATACAGGTATAAATATATATACATATAAATATTTTGTTTTAATATATACATGTATGTGTGCATATTTATATTTTCATAATAAATATACAAAGTAAACACACATATAGTATGCATACATAAACTTTTATTTTGGATGTGATTAATCGCGATTAATCGTTTGACAGCCCTAATATATATATATATATATATTTATTTATTTTTTTATTTTTTATTTTTTATTATTTTTTTTTTCAAAATTGGTTTGTGTTTGTAGTTAAAAATCAAGACGATTTTCCAAATTAATAAAAAAAAAGCAGAAACACATGTTGCTGGTTATGTTTACACAGTAAAATCCACAGTGTTCACAAACACAACATTATGGTGATTAGTGTTCATTTTAGTGCGTGTGACTTTTGCTGAAACAGTGATAGAGTTAATTCAACCATTGTTGAAATTGCATGCTATTTTCAACAATATTTCATGGTCCTCACTGAACCGACATACTTTTTACTATGCGCACTTTCTGAAATCAGTGACTGGCAGCTAAACTTTCAGTTTTGAACTTTCGTTATCTGTTATTAACTGTCCCATTGAAATACCTCTTCTCATAACACCTGTTATTGGACAAACTGCTTCTGATTATATTAGGCATTTTTAATCTCTCTAAATGAATTTGTTATGCAGTGTACTCAAAATCCATTAAAAAGCAACTGATTTTTGTACCGATCTAATGAAGCAGGAGACCTTTGATGCTCTGAAACATTTTTCCAGTTAACCAGTGACATTGCTTAATAATGTAATCATAACTAAAATTAAAATTTACTTCAGTTAAACAAGGAAAATCAAGTCAAGAATAAGAAAAACAGAAGAATAAGCAAAGAAAGAGAAACTAGTTCATCACCACCTTTATCACCAGCAGGGTGGACTAATGTAATGTTCTCCTCACCAGCCTTCACAAGAAGACCATTAGACAGCTGCAGCTCATCCAGAATGCTGCTGCCAGGATTCTGACTAGAACCAGAAAATCTGAGCACATCACACCAGTCCTCAGGTCCTTACACTGACTTGCAGTTATATTTGGGTTTAATTTTAAAGTATCATTACTTGTTTATAAATCACTCAATGGCCTAGGACCTAAATACATTGCAGATATGCTCACTGAATACAAACCTAACAGACCACTCAGATCATTAGGATCAAGTCAGTTAGAAATACCCACGGTTCACTCAAAACAAGGGGAATCCACATTTAGCTATTATGCCGCCCCCTTTTACTTACTGCATAACTAATAAGGAATTATTGAAGAACTAACAGGTAATTATTCATTAACACTCAAGGCTAAGGAAGATGTGTTAACTAATCAGTATGCAATACAATTTTATGACTGTGTTAAGAAACAGTTAGTTAATCAATAACTAATGTATTCAGTCATACCTCTTGAAGAACTACACAGTAAATTCCCCGGTGTTAAATCAACACCGCTCGGTGTTCATATGGGAACCACCAGCAGGGTGTTAAAAGTAACACTGAAGCAGTGTTAGAGTTAATTAGGTATTTGAGTGGTTAATTAAGTGATGATTGATCATTATTGAAGACACCTGATGATAACAAGCAGAATCACCAAAGGAGAAAATCAACATTTTTAAGCAACCATTATAGCGGTCAGTGTTTGCATTAGTTAGTCTCTTGACCCTTACATTTTTAACATTAGAGTTTGTTTGGCTGCTATAATAGCCAGACAAATCAGAGGAAAGGCATCCATGTGTCTTAGATTTTGTTTTGTCCTTATTTTGACCATATGTAGTGACCTGTATAACAGAGTTTGGTTTACTTACTGATTGCATCAACCCTGTGGACAATATATCTATAATCAGACAGATGTTTTTAAATTTATTTCAATCCAAAAGTAAAAAAAAAAAAAAAAAAAAACTTTAAAGAAGACACACAGACATGAAGAATCAGCATGAGAATCACAACAATGGTGAGCATCAAATAAGCATGTTGTAGCCAATCAAACTCCATGGCTCCCATCATGCATTGCAGAATGAATAAATTATGAGCTTAATTATCTTTGTAATTTATTTTATTCTTACGAGTTTCTTTTGTTTGTCACCATTGTTGAGATTCATACTCTGGTTGTTGATGTCTGTGTGTGCTTAAACAAACATATTTCATATATATCACATCAAAACTTTTAAAACCAGTTAAAAAAGAAATTCATTTTCATAACTATTTGACCTGAATCACTGAACTCATTTAGAGTGTAATTTCTGAATTATATTTCCAACATCACGAACGTAACTTAAAGATTAAACTGATCTGATGACTCAGATCAAACAACCATCATCATCATCATCTGATAACTTCTGCTCCAGGTTTGTCTGGATGTTATAACTAACATGCAGCAAACCAACTCTAATGTTAAAAATGTAAGGGTCAAGAGACTAACTAATGCAAACACTGACCGCTATAATGGTTGCTTAAAAATGTTGATTTTCTGCTTTGGTGATTCTACTTGTTATCATCAGGTGTCTTCAATAATGATTAATCATCACCTAATTAATCACTCAATTACCTAATTAACTCTAACACTGCTTCGGTGTTACTTTTAACACCCTGCTGGTGGTTCCCATATGAACACCGAGCGGTGTTGATTTAACACCGGGGAATTTACTGTGTACTATTAATTATCTAGTAGTTAAGGTTATCTAGTGAAACAATCTGTTATTTTCAAAACAAATTGACAGTTTATATACTTTTTAAAATCAAATGCTTGTCTTGTCTCGTCTCTGCAATGCGCATGTGTAGTCTGTGTGATCCAGGTCAATACAGTTAGGGTATGTCGAAAAACTCCCATGCTGTTTTCTTCCCTAACTTCAAAATCATCATACATTGCTGCAGAAATACCAACCCAGTGTTTACAAAGAGAACATAAAAAGATCAAACACCCTTTACAAAAAACAGTTGTAGGATGATTTTGAAGTTAAAGATGAAAACGAGATTTTTCAATATACTGACATAGGTTAAAAAGTATATAAATTGTCATTTTGTTTTGAAAAAAAAAAAACGATCGTTTTGCTAGATAAGACCTTTCTTCATCAGCTGGGATCATTTAGAACCCTTTGAAGCTGGATTTAAACTGCATTTTGAAAGTTATAACTTTGGGGCACAATTCACATTCATTATATGGAGAAAAAAAATCCTGAAATGTTTTTCTCAAAAAACATTAACATCTCGGATGACAAAGGGGGTGAATACATTATCTGTAAATTTTTGTTCTAAAAGTGAAATAACCCTTTAACAGTAGTACGTTAAGAGTTAATGAATGACCTGTTAGTTCTTCAATAATAAGTGATGTTTCAAAAAAATGTGTTTTAGCAAATCATAAAAAAACTAACACAGCAAACTAATACCTTCTAATGCTGAACTACTCTGGAAGACTTCCGCAGTGATTTATTGTTTTATCCCCTGCAAAATTGTGCTTATCGTCGGCATTCCAGGAGTATGCAAATTAAGTATCCTCAACATTATGTGACTAGCAGATAGTCATTGAGATGCTGCAGGGAAAACAATGCAGCGAGTAGTTCCCAAAATATGAACTGGATTAATGGAGTGGGGAGCCTTCACCCTTGTACTGTATCAGCACCTAGGAAGTCCCAGGAAATATGTACCAGACTATTAAAAAAAGTTGTGAGTACAATTCAGCCTGCTGTGGATGACTGTTTGGCTTGGCTTGACTGGACTGGACTGTTTTGAAAGGGGAATTTTTTCTTCTTCTCATATTTTAACTATTTGAACTGTTTGTGACATGATAACTCTCGGAAAGGTATAGCATGGCAATGGATATGAAAGTGTTAATGTATTTGGTCTTGGCAGAATAGATGTGCTACACTGCAGCTGATTTGCTGTAGTTGTAGATTATTGCTGCTGCTCCAAGCCAGTACAGGAACTTGCTACTACCAAAGCATATGGCGATATGGTGCTGTATTTGACATACTGCTGCTGGACAAATAGCATATAAAATAACCTGTAGCAGATCTACACAGGTGGAGGGTTTCAGAGGAACTCTAAAAGCGCATTGCCAAATGCCCAAGTGGATTCTTCCAGCCATTTAAATGTTAAGCTGCAAGCTCATTGGTTGCATACACAATATGAACCAGTTGGCCAAGGCTATACGCTGTGAATATCATCATTTACGCTAACAAGCCATCAGCCTGCGTCATCTAAAGTTTCATGGCAGAACTAGGTATTTTTACTGTTTGGATTACTGCTTGCCTTTTCAAACTATTTTGTAGCCTATTTTTGGCTGAACAATTTTTATGTTGTTTCCCCCTTCCCCTAATCAATAGAATGCGTGTTTTCTATTTGAGAGTGATTATTATTGGTATTTTTGCAAGACAAATTAGATTACAGAAGACCTTTGTAGGTTTTCTTTACTTGCAACTTAAACTAATGAGAGAAATCCTGTCTAGCACCCCAGGCAAAAACTAAACCTAAACAAAGATTGTTGGAAACGTTACAGGATGTCTCCTGTCTGCAAGCTGGACTGCATTACCTTTTCGTAGATTGGTCGAAGATAACCAACCATTGGCACATCCTGAATGAGCATATAGATCTCACACAATACACTGCAGAGGGGGTCAATGTTTTGAGGAAAACCGTTGGGACCGTACTTGCATTTCTGGGTGGTGGCTATTTTCTAAATAGTTTCTAAAAAGTTGCATTCCGGCCAATCCAAACCGTGCACACCCAATGTTCAGAAATGAAATAATGGCAAAGGCCATCAAGTCTAATTAATGCACTGTATAGGCATTCTTTAAATTCTTCTGAAGACTTGGAGAGGCCCACAATCCTAAAGACCAGCTTGAGCAACCCAGTGAGGATGAATGTACTTCATGGGTGATCTGGACATGGCCATCCTTTTGACTATTACTAAATTTGATCAGAAGGATGAACGCCAGTTCAATCTGAGCAGCCTGGTGGACAGCGCTGGTATAGTGAGTGTGTCATACTACACGATCACAAGACCCCAGTGTAGATCATTTTTGGTCCTGTTGTGGACTTCAAGAGGTGGTGGTTTCCCACGGAACCCTGTTTCAAGAGTACTCAATGAGGGAAACTACCAATTTCCAGACCAACATTGACCATCAGCCTTTGGATGTGGATCTAACACTTAGGCAGGTTGTGCGCTAAACTTCTTGCAACTCTATGTGGTCACCCTGCAACATCCAGGCAGCCAAGTGATAACAAAGTGCGATCTCCACATAGAGAAACACAGATGATCGCACTTAATGCAGAGAAGTATGTTCAGTATTTAGATGACCTGGCCCGGAAGGTGTACACCAGGACCTGCACCAGGTTGGAGGGGGTGTTTCTGGTACATCCTGGGTACCAAGAGGTGTTGGAGCCTAGGCATTTCTTCATACCACCCATGTCTGACCAAGTCCAGGAGAAGATTCCTTGTTCCTTTCAAGGACAATGAAAATGGTTTGGGACTTCGCCATGTAATACAGCCAGTTGCCACCTACCTTAGCACAACGCTGTATGACCAACTAGCAGTCCAAGAAAGGCCTTGGTGTCTTCCAAAATAGCTGGAGTGCATTTCAGATTCAGCTCGCTGTGGAGGAACTATTTTTTGGGCGGATCATTTGTATAGGGGTTGGACAATGAAACTGAAACACGGTTTTAGACCACAATCAGTACGGTGTTGGGCCTCCTTTTGTGGCCAATACAGCATCATTTCATTTTGGGATTGACAAATACATGTCATGCACAGTAGCCAGAAGGATTTTGAGCCATTCCTTTTATAGAACAGTGGTTAGGTCACTATGTGATTCTGGTGTAGGAAAACGTTTCCTGACTCGCTCCTCCACAACATCCCAAAGTGCCTCAATAATATTCAGATCTGGTGACTTTGCAGGCCATGGGAGATGTTCCACTTTACTTTCATGTTCATCAAACCTCTCTGTCACCAGTCTTGCTGTGTGTATTAGTGCATTATCATCCTTATACATGGCACCACCTTTAGGGTACAATGTCTGAACCACTGGGTGCACATAGTCAACTTTCACACTTTGCTCTTTCTGGTGGAATGTGCAATATGTGAAGATTGGCCACCAGGCTGTGCAAATATAGCCATGAAACCTCCAATACTATATTGGCCAGTGTTTCAGTTTCATTGTCCAACCTCTGTAGTTCCTCCCGGCAGTATTCTTCACCACTTGGCGCATGTGCTACAAATCCCAATAGCCTTACGTCCATTAGGGGCTCTCTTGGGTTAGCTCCAGTAGGTAGCGTGAGCGTGGGGGAGTCTCCTTCTTTCCTGGAGAGCTGGTTAGAAGATGACCTGCAAAAGGCCAGCAAGCAGCGCATCTTCCCATTGATTGACATCCTTCTCACCAGGTTAGGGTTAGGCAATACATGGGCTTCTTGAAATCCACCATTTGCACCAGCTGTGGGGGCCTTGGAAGGGTATTAGGTTAATGTTTCTGACTCCACTGTCAGGAATTGGGCTTTGGAATTCGCCAAAGTGCAGTACTATTTCTATACTGTGGGTGGGGCTGTGTCTGTTCGGGATTAACTTTTTGGAATCCAGATCTCTTTTTGGGGTTGCTTTTTCTTAAAGTTTCTGCCGACTCCTGTGTGTGTGTGTGTGTGTGTGTGTGTGTGTGCGCGCATGCACGCTATATATCCTCCAAAAATCAAACTGGACATTAGAGCGACATATAAAGTGTTTACACTACAGTCATCATGGGGTAGGTCACTGGGACAGTTGTGTTTTGAGCAGTAAGATTTGTTCCATGTGGTCATTACTCATTCCGTTTTGAAAATCTTTTGGTTAAAAGATTGCCTCAATGACTAAAATAACGCTCCACTGGAGCACTGGAAGGTAATGTGGTGTTGTACTTGATAAAAAGCCTCTTAACTATGGGAAATGCCTTAGAAGATTTTGATAACAGCCTGACATCTCTTAAGTACTTTCTGACTTCATCATGAGTTGTGCTGTCAGATGATGATTTGGCATTATGAAAGACAAAAAAGTTTTTCTCTGACTTGTCAGATTTCATAGAATTTTCATCTCTCATTGTAGCTGGACTGTGCAGTGGTTCTTTGTTTCATGGCTTCGTCGTTTTCAATAGCTTTGTCATGAGGCTAAGCAAAGCAGGATTAAAAATCCTAGGTAACATTTGCTTTCACCCTGGAGAATGTCAATACCAACAGTTAGAGGCTTCAGAATCTCACATAACTCTTTCCAGAATGCAGATTCTTGTGGATGAAGCCTTGGCACATCAAGCTTATCACAGAACTCCCTCAGCTTTTCTTCTGGGGGCCCTGCAAGTTTTGTTTTTATAGCCCTGAAGTCTGAGTTCCATCTTGTGACTGATGGGATAGTCAAATGGATATTGGCAATCTCCTGAATCACTTTTGTGGCTAACGAAGACCTGTATTTTAGTTTTACAATATAACTTTTTTTTTTTTTTACATTGTGCTGCATCTTCAAAGGCTTTATTAAGGTTAGGTTAGGCTAACTTTATTTGTCTCCCATGGGAGAAATTTTGTTTGGACAGAGGGCATGCTGCACAAGAAAGACATAACATATAAAGACATATTTCAAATGATTAAATTAAATGATTAAGTCATAAATTATTAATAAATGAAAGAAGAATAAATTAAGAATATGAAAATCCTACACTTCTCTGTCTTTCCCATTTCTCCTTTCACATTTGTACTTGTTCCTCAAGTATTTACATTTCTGACAGCAACTGTAAATAAAAAATAAAACGGTAGTAAAAAATAGTTTTAACTAAATGATCTTAAGATTAAAACCCATTCTTAGTTTTAAAGACGTAGAGACTGTTGTCCATGCATTTATCACCTTCTTTATGTAGGAATCCCTCAGCAACAAATATCTCGTCTGCAGATTGTACAGAATGCTGCAGTCAGGCAGTTGACAGGCATGAAAAAAGGGATTATATTACTCCAGTATTATCCTAGTCTAAAGGCGACAGAGCAGTTATGGTTGTGGCTCTTAAATTGTGAAATAGTCTTCCACTTCATATTCAGCAGGCTCCATCCTTAAAAGTTAATTCTCAGTTGAAATCTCATCTTTTTACATTAGCTTTCATTGAGGAAAGATCTTGAACAGCCTCATGTGCACTGGTCATCTGTGGGTTGGCTCATAAAGTGGTTTATTTTTATTCATTTGTTAGATTATATTAGTTTTAATTTTTGTATATGCTTTCTTTTAAATTGTGAAGCACTTTGGGCAATGAAATTGCATTAAAATGTACTATATAAATAATTAAAATTTGAAGTTAAATGGAATGGAATATTGTGGAAAAAAAATATTGTAACTTATTTTAAAATAAAACTTTCATATATTCCAGATTCATGACATGCAAAGTAAAACATTCAAAACTTTCTTTATTTTGATGATTAGAGCGTACAGCTCATGAAAGTCAAAAATCCAGTATCTCAAAATATTAGAATATTTGCATTTGAGTTTCATTAAATTACCATCCCTACAGTATACATTCCAGGTATCTCTTGTTCTTTGAAACCACACTAATGGGGAAGACTGCTGACTTGGCAATGGTCCAGGAGGCAATCATTGACACCCTCCACAAAGAGAGTAAGTCACAGAAGGTCATTACTGAATGAGGTGGCTGTTTACAGAGTGATGTATCAAAGCATATTAAATGCAAAGTTGACTGGAAGGAAGAAATTGTGTGCACAAGCAACAGGGATGGCCACAAGCTTGAGAATACTGTCAAGTAAAGCAGATTCACACACTTGGGAGAACTTCACTAGGAGTAGAATGAAGCCGGAGTCAGCACAACAAGAGTCACCACACTCAGATGTAAACAGAAACAACATCAGAAACATCTTACCTGGGTTAAGGAGGAAAAGAACTGGACTGTTCAGTGGTCCAAAGTTCTCTTTTCAGATAAAAGTAAATTTTGCATTTCGTGTTGAAATCATGGTCCCAGAGTCTGAAGGAAGATTGGAGAGACACATAATCCAAGCTGCTTGAAGTCCAGTGTGAAGTTTCTGTAATGATTTGGGGTGCTGTGATGTCTACTTGTGTTGGTCAAGCATTGTGTTTTATCAAGTGCAAAGTCAATGCAACCATCTACCAGGAAATTTTGGAGCACTTTATGCTTCTATCTGCTGAAAAGCTTTATGGAGATGCTGATTTCCTTTTCCAGCAGGACTTTAGCACCTGCCCACTTGCAAGTGGTTTGCTGACCATGATATTGCTGTGCTTTATTGGCCAGCCAACATGCCTGACCTGAACCCCATTGAGAATCTATAGGATTTTTCAAGAGAAAGATGAGAAACAGTCGATCCAACAATATACAGACGATCTGAAGGCTCAACAGTGCCTCAGCAGTGCCACAGGCTGATCACTTCCACGCCACACTTCACCGATGCTGTAATTTGTGCTAGGAGCAAGTCATTTGCTGTAATATGTGCTGCTGACCAAGTATTGAGTGCATAAATGAACATACTTTAAAGAACTTGAACTTTTCTGTTTTACTAATCAATTTTTCGATTGATCTTAGGAAATATTCTAATATTTTGAGATACTGGATTTTTGACTTTCATGAGCTGTAAGCTCTAATCATCAAAATTAAACAACAAAACATTTTTTTTTTAAATGTTTTACTTTAAATGTAATGTATGAATATGAATATATGAAAAATTCAGTTTTTGAAATGTTACAATTAAAAAAAAAACTTTCACAATATTCAAATTTTTTGAGCTGCACCTGTAGATGATACACTTGCGTACACTGATACACTTAGTTTTGTACTCATATCAAACAACTCCTGGTGCTCTGAAATTAGTATGGTAAGTCTATGGTTATGGTTGTTGTTGTTGTTGTTGTTATGGAAATTACAGGTCTTACTACTCCCTTGTTATTGGTCAGCTGTCTAAAAAGTGCTTAGCGTAGGGCATTTGTTTTCAGAAAAGTTTAACTTTTTCAACGTGAAAAGATGCTCTGAGCTGCAGAAAAAGACGCCGGTGGTAGCATTTACAAAAAGCACTCACGACATTTTTTACACAGTTTACTCCAAAGGATTATAATGTAAAACAGACACTGACAGTTTAAAAAAAGACGCCAAGTGCGAACATAGCCTTAGATGTTGATCTCAGCTGTTTCTAAAGCAAACTGCTACAGCAAGCAGTGGTCATATATTTTGTAGTACATTTATTAGCTCAAGGGGAAATATTACTAATTAATCATAATTCATTATAATTAATTATAATATTTGGATAATTCAATAGAATTATCTTGATAAAGCTGAATTTACATTACAATTAATTGACCCGTTCGTCCAGCGAACATTCAGGGTAATTTCACATGTATTCAAAGAAAGAATATTTTCTTGGCCACAGAAAATAACTTTCTTTTATACTAGCGCATAGAGCATGTAGCTCGAATCAGAAATCGTAAAGGGACATTAATATTTTGCAAGGCAGAATCAGAAACCCATGTAATCTGTGCACAAGAATTTTATTAACTAAGAACTAACACATAACTAATCTACACAAACAAACATACAGTCATTCATACAGGGGGAAGGGCAAGTGAGAAGGCATTAGAGAAAACAAGGAAAATGAAGCTATGGAAAGAGTCAGTTAACCTGTGAAACCATCTGTGCCAATTTTCAATGAGTCTATAGCTTATACTAAACCTCTGTTTGTTTAGTTAAATGTACGATACTTGCATTGCCTTGGTTGTGGACACGGGTCCCGTGGACCCGTGTCCCGTGTCCGTATGAAGGTCTTGATGGTTTCAAGGTTTTGGATTTGCGATCACTTCCTTCCGGTTTGAAGAGTGTCCTCCGAGATGTCCTGACTCTGTGGTGATTGGGAGTTTCCTCCCAGTGACGTGAAGAAGAACAAAAGGGCTGAGAGAGAGAGAGACCCAGCTGAAATCTGATGATCCTTGGAGAATGGAAAGACAAGGCCGCACGGCCTGGCACAGACTTAGAAGTTCCAGAAGAGTTTAGCTCATCATCTTCTTCTCATCATCTTCTAGGTTCTGAAAAGAACCTCCGACGGATCATGCTCGAGTCCTGAAGAACACCCGAAGAATGCACAAGAAGTGTGGCTGGTGTGAATCTTTTATCTTATAGGGTGGTCCCACCTCTATAAGTTCAGAGAGCCAATGGTGTCCTGTATTTTTGGAGGGAAGGTTAATGGTCTTTGTCTGGATCCAAAGTATTTTGCATAGGTGATTCGATTGGGTGTTGATGCAAATACTACTAAGGATTCTTAAAACACTAATATGTTGCACATCTAACAACAAATAACAAAAACCATCTTTTGGGTAATCAAACTAGGAGTTGAAAGAGACCAAACATGGCATATACTGTATGTGGCTACACCATATAGCATTCTATCATAACACAAGCAGAAAACAGTTATAAAATAAGAAATGCAAAGGACATGGACAGTCGTAATATACGTACACTGATATACGGGGGCATGTGTGTCAGTTGGTTTGTCTAAGAATTAACAAATAAGTCACTTTCAGTGGAACAAAGTATTGCTTTAGAGACAGTCAAGGTGGGGGAGAGCATCTTCACACATTCTTTTAGATCATAAAAGCCCATTTGGTCTGCCAGACGCGTCCTGGCCGCCATGGTAACCAGGCATATCTGGGACTTTGTGTCACCCACTGTTCTGTTGGGTGAAGGGGAAGTCTGCTTCTTTGTTAATTCAATAAACTACTGATTTGGTTAAATCTAATGAACCATTGTCTGATTGGTCCATATCCTACAATTTGAATGTTGAGCAGAAAGAGAACCAATCAGCTGTGACATGTGATAACGATGTCAACAGATTGAGTTAGACCTATCGGACTGCGCCATCTAGAGTTTCATCCCAGAACTTGTATTTCACATTACAACTCTGCATATTTGGTTCTTAAAAACGTGTGGATTTTCACATTGGTCTTTGACAACAGCAGACATATTGGCTGATTGAAAATGGAAAATTATTCTCTTTTGGAATGGCAGGACAAAAAGCAGGGAAGTAGATGACTTTGAAATGCTCATATTTTTCAGTAAATAGCTTTCTATAATAAATAGCATTGAAATCTATTCAATAAATAGCCACAGTTCTGGTCTTTCAGTCCCCACAAATAAAACCTCCTGAAATCATAATTAACATGCTAACAATTTATCATCTTTTCAGTCTTTAGCACTAGAAAGCGAAAACTAGACACCCAGAAGACCATAGACAAAAGCTGAGGTGAACGCCTTTATTCGACACTTCAGATCTCACATCAGTAAGGGTCACTTGGCGTCAACGAGAGAATGTGAGGTCCGCAAAAGGTGCTACAAAACAGGACAGTTCAAAACATCAAAGACTTTGTTAGAAACTGAGGGCTTACCTTTAAGCGATAACACAGAATCTCCAGTTTATTTGTCAGCAGATAGCAGCTTTGACTGTGCAGTGAAATCCATAGCACACAATGGCTTTGACTGTGCAGTGGGTCTCACAGTACATGAGGACATTACTTCTACTGAGTCTCAAAGCAGATAGGGACTTTGCCTGTGCAGTGAGTCCCAAAGTAGACGGAGACGATGCAGTGGATGTTGACTGTTTAAATTGTCTTACTAGGTGTTAAATTACTGCATGGAACTTCTGTTCTACAGGATTCATGACTGGAATGAAATCCTCTGTGCACGGTAATTGTTGATTTTTTTATTATTTTTTTTTATTTATTTATTTATTTTTTGTTAATTAGATGTGAAATATGTCCAAAATACACAACATATCACCACTGTGACTACGCTTAATCATAAACAACAAAGATTTCCCAACAGGCAAACTCCCATGGACAAACAATTTGTAGGTAGGCGATTATATAGGAAACTACCTCAGTCTATATGCAGCTGTCTGCATATAATTCAGTTGATGGATGTTGCCTCATTTTTATTATGTATGTTTTTATATACTGTTTATTTAGTGTGTTGACAAAGCTTATTTATCTTTTTTGTTTCAGGTCACCTATAAGACATGGAGAAAAGCATAAAACGGCCATGCAATTATCTCTTTTCAGTCAGCATTGTGTCTGACTGAGTGGCTGATGAGTGGTCTTTTCATCCCTTTGAGATGTTTAAATGTTGTGTATTGTATATACTGTAAATAGCTTTATACTTTTTATGCAAGGAGTAATTGACAATGGGCTGAACTGAAGTAAATTATTCCGCTTATACTACAGTTACCACACCCCAAGACATCGATCAGATGATATATTTCAAGGCCATTCCTCCAGTTTTTGCCCTTAAAACACTACTGTGAATAGGATTAATTTCTTAGGCAGCTCATCCAATGTCTTCGCTGCAAATTTCAAAACGTCATTTTAGACCTAGTAATGACACTTGAGCCGTTGATAGTAGACTATGCAGTTAATAATGTAGTTCAGACAGACATACAGGCAGACGGAAAGAGAGAGATTAAGCTTGTGAATTTCCTCTGTGAGTCTGTGCTTCTCTCAAACGTGATCAGCAGCAGCGTCTCTACTTATAGTGAAACTTTAAGTTCATTTTCTTCAGGAACAGTGCCGTTGTTACCTCGCATGTGAGAAATGTTATATGGTTTATAAGTTGTTAATTGTCAGAGCAGTGCTAACAACATTAGCGTGCATGTTAACATCTGTGCTGACTGTTATGTGTGTGCGTCTGTAAGAGAGAGTGTGTGAGAGAAAAAGAGTGTGTGCTTTTCGTACATAAAACGTAATTTTGCAGCAAAAGCATGGAAAAATCTGTCGTTTTTATCCTGTTGTTTAATGTATTTGTTTGGCCAGTATCATTGTGGGTTTAGGTTATTTTGCTGTTTTCGGCTGTAAGGACCTTTGAAATAACTGAAATAGTGTGGCAAAGTGATATAGACATGTAATGCGATCAGAAGCTGCCTGGAAGCCAAACAGATTCAAGCATTCAACAGCCCCGTAGTATAAATTTAAAATATTTATTATATCATCCTTCTATTTAGGCTTAGGGGTGTTTAAAGACTGTGTATTGAACAGAGTTTTGTATTTTTATATTTAAACTGTTCATTATATTCTCCCTCTACTTATTAGTGGCTGACGAATGTTTACATATTGTGTATACTATAAATAGTTTTATGCTTTTTATATTTAATTATTATATCATCCATCCACTTAAAGGGATAGTTCACCCAAAAATGAAAATTGCATGTTTATTTGCTTACTCCCAGGGCATCCAAGATGTAGGTGTCTTTTTTTCTTAGTAGAACACAATATATACATATAATGGCAGTCAATGGCTACCAAATCTTTGAGAGTAAAAACAACATACACAAACAAAACCAAATTAAACCCTGCGACTCGTGACGATACACTGATGTCCTAAGACATGAAACAATCGGTTTGTGTGTGAAACTGAACAGTACTTATGTAATTTTTTTACATCATTTTTTTTATCTGATTTGTCACCACGTCCATCTGTCCTGATCGCATGCATTTCATGATACAATCAAGGCATCCAGTGCCAGAAGCAAAGCAACCCCAAAACATCTTTGAACCTCCACCGTGTTTGATTGTAGGACTGTGTTCTTTTCTTTGAAGGCCTCATTTCTTTTTTCTGTAAACAGTGCCATGTCCTTTACCAAAAAGTTCTACTTTTGTCTCATCTGTCTACAGTACATTCTCCAAGAAGGATTGAGAATGTCTCAAATCCACAGACAACTCTTTACACTTCTTTCTTTTCTCCATGACACACAACACAACGGTTGGGTCAACTTTTCTCCATTTTAACTGGCTGCAAGTGTGATTACTATATTGTGACTACTTGCCACAGGTGTGCCTAAATACAAATTACAGGAGCATCACATGCTTGAAAAGCAATTATTTCTTACAATTTAGACAAGGTGCCAATAATTTTGACCAGTCAAATTTTTGTTCTGTCTGAAATTATTATTATTTTGTATTGTTCCAGTGCAAACAAAAACAATACACATGTGAATACCAAAACATTTGCAATTGGAACAATTTTCTGAGAGAAGTGTTGCATTTTCTGACAGAATTGGAAGGGTGCCGATAATTTTAGCTATGACTAATTGGACAAGACATATGAAGAGCAATCACTTTGGGTGATTGAGTGCACTATATATAGTTCTTGACCAGGTGCACACACTGCAGCAGGGATTTTGGCCCACTCCTCCATACAGGTCTTCTCTAGATCTTTGAGTTTTTGGGGCTGTCACTGGGCAACACTGAGTTTCAGCTCCCTCCATAGATTTTCTATTGGGTTCAGGTCTGGAGACTGGCTAGGCCACTTCAGGACCTTGAAATGCTTGTTATGGAGCCACTCCTTAGTTGCCCTGGCTGTGTGGGTCATTGGGGTCATTGTCATGCTGAAAGACCCAGCCACGACCCATCTTCAACACTCTTACTGAGGGAAGGAGGTTGTTGCCCAAAATCTTCTGATACATGGCCCCATCCATCCTCCCCTTAATATGATGCAGTCGTCCTGTCCCCTTTGCAGAAAAGCACCCACAAAGCATGATGTTTTCACCCCCATGCTTCACGGTTGGGATGGTGTCTTTTTGGATTGTACTCATCCTTCTTCCTCCAAAGACGACGAGTGGAGTTTATACCAGAAAGTTCTCTTTTGGTCTCATCTGACCACATGACCTTCTTCATTCTTTGTTGTGAAGCCAGAAACAACCGGGATGAATGGGATTGATTTGAATGTGATACAACATGATTGAATGACACGAAATTCGGAAAGATGATTCGTCGTTTCTGACTTTGATGCCTATGATTCGCTCTTCTGTGTGATGACGCAACGGGCGGAAAGGAGCGTAAAGGCGGAAGAGGCGAGAGCGCATGGTGAACACGAGCTGAACACACGCTGAGCAATGTTGCGTGTGAGGGATGAATGCTGCGGTCTAAAGGAGTACCAGAATCATTTTAATGCCCCGATTGCACGCATTTCTTCTCTACAACGGACTGTCTGATGACGAACGTGAGTTAGAGAAGACGGGAAAGCACATCAATGATTAATCGACATGACACGCTGATGGTAGGATTAAGAACATTTCATTTCGAATTGTAGCTGATTGTTGCCATCTTGTGTTAAGTGGAGAACCTTGAAACATTCACGTTATACTTAATAATGTTTAATTGGGTACTGATATGTGTGTGTTTTGTACAACAAAGTATTGTTTATTGCACAAGATGTGCTATATGTAAGTTAATTATTTGTTTTGTTTTACTTTATTTTGAAAGGTTATCGACCTATTTGAAGCTCACTGAACTTTCTCGAAGCTAACTGATTCATTTGGAACTCACTGAACTCACTTGAAGCTAAGTGAACTCACTTGAAGCTAATTGAACTTTCTTGAAGCTAACTGAATTCACTGGAAGCTGACTGAATGAATTGAAGCTCACTGAACTTTCTTGAAGCTAACTGAACTTTCTTGAAGCTAATTGACCTCACTTGAAGCTAACTGAATCCACTGGAAGCTGACTGAATGAATTGAAGCTCACTGAACTTTCTTGAAGCTAACTGAACTTTCTTGAAGCTAATTGACCTCACTTGAAGCTAACTGAATCCACTTAAAGCTAACTGGAATTTCCTGGAGCTAACTGAAGCAAATGGAACCCAATTGAAGTTAACTGAACTCATTTGAAGCTGACTGAAGCTAGTTGGAACTTAAACTGAGAGACCATTTGAGCTTACAACATACTGCAATCAAGAACATTTCAAGTTTATGTGAATTATATCTGTTGGCTTTTGTTGTTGATGTTTAATATCACCGCAACCAAGATTGTAGCAAACATTTTTTGAAGATTGAAGTCAGTAAAGCTTTTGGAGTTGATCTCTGTGTCTGTGATTGATTAAGCCCTTTTCGAGTTTGAGGCAGTTTGATGTGGAAACCTGAAATAACTCGACATTTGTAAGTGGGAAAACTTGAAAAATCGGCAGTGTATCAAATACTTATTTGCCCCACTGTATATTGTTGTAAAGCAGAGAGGTTAGTGCATGCGAACTGACCTGATTACATACCATTTTTTTTTTCAGTTTATATATTTAGGTTTTCCACAACTGACCCTGTGATACTATAGTATGAGAATTAGATGTTGCAGCCAAAAGTTATCGGTTATGATTTTAAATCCATTCCCACAAGAGGTTTTAAACAACTCTTATATACAGACATCAAGAATCAGCATATGAATCTCAACAAAGGTGACAATCAACACACCGCTTCACAGCGCAATGCATGCTGGGTAACACCATAGTACAAAACTCCCATCAATCTATACTGCATAGGAATTGTGGGAATGGATTTAAAATCATTCCCGATATTTATTGTCACCACTGTTGTGGATCGTATGATAAGTGTTCCCTAAACACTAAAAATTGACTTGAACTCTTCATGAGCTCACAAGTCTCAATAACCAATAAGAGAGCAACAAACCATTCTGTGTTTATTACTCAAATGGTTTATAAGCAATAACAAACAATTTTCAAGTGTTTGCAGTGGAACACCATTGCAACTGTTTAAAATCAAATTATTTAGAAGTTTTAAAAGGGTCAAGAGTCCAACTACAGCAAACACAGACCTCCATAATGATGGCATCATTTTTTGACAAATAAAACATCAACATTTGAACCTCAATAATATCTTCCGCAGATATCTGACAGAAATAGTATCAGACTGGTTAGTAATGAGTGAAGCTGGTGATGTTGTTTGTGGAGTTGTTTAATTATCCTCTGCTGAGATCTTGAGAGATTTAATGTATTAATTTATTTCAGTTGATTTCATCTAAGGCTGTGGCTAAAGTCAGTTGTAGTCCTGTATTTCTCTTTTTCTTCAGTGATTCTGCTTGTTAAAGAAGGTGTTCATCACTAATGCTCAATCAGCACTTAATAACTTAATTATCTCATTAACTTTAACTCTAGTTCAGTGTTACTTTAACACTATTACACTCTGAAGCAGTGTTGATTTAACACTGGGGATTTTACTGTGCAGATAATAGCGGTGTTTCAGCATCACCCACATGTGTGAATGAAATTGAATAGCCATAAACTGATTTTTAATCCACAAATGAAAGACAAATAAATCAAGCAGAAATCTCATTTTCAGTTTATTGAACTAAACAAAAAATTAAAACACGATTTTAAGATTCCAAGATTTCCATTTCTTGTTATTCCATTTCAGATAGGACACCAATGGGTAATAAAGTACATTGACAAAAGTGCAGAATTTGAAAAAAGACAAAAACAATGCTATTGGATGGTGTTTAAACAAATCTTTATTCAGATTCACTAACAATTTATTTACAAAAAAATAAATCTCAGTACTGTTACTCCATGCTAATAAACTGTAATAACAGTTCCTGGGGGGGGGGGAAAGAAGGTGCCTGGGACTGCCCAGGGTGCCATTGTCAAAAACATACTATGGAATGTGGGATGGTGTCTGTCTAATAAACAGCCAATGGGTGGTGTTGCATAATATTTAGAGTATGAGGCAGTTTAGTTTCTCTTTTTCAGTTCACACAGTCAGACGAAGACAGAGGGATTCTGAACAACAAAAACAAACTGCAAGAGACAAAATGGCATCAGCATATGAAGGTCAGTTGAAATAAAATAACCACATATGACAATCACAGGATACAGCTTGATTAAAATAATACTGGGAATTAAGAACAGGCACTGTAGTTTATGCTGTTAGTTTACAAGAACTTTCTGAGAGTCCAGTAGGATACAAGAGAATTCCCACTGTGAAATTATTGTGAAAGTAATGCAATTATTAACCTGGAATATACTGCAATTTCACATTAAAACGTTTAACCGTGTGCTTTTTACTTAACAGAACTAAAAGATAAAAGTAAACATTTAAAGTCATTTTCATGTATTTAGTGATCATTTTACAACGTATTTATTCCACTACATTCTACCATACAATTCATTACAATACTAGCATATAAAAAAACAAGTACAAAAATTCAATGTTTATTTAAAATTACAGCATCATATTACCAACATAAAGGTCCTTCTTTTGTTTAACTGTTCAAATTCAGTGCAATACCAAGGTTGTGGTTTTGATCCCATGCATACTGTTGAAATTTATACTACACTATAAGTTGCTTTGGATAAATCTCCAACCAAATGAATAAATGATTGTTACATTCAAGCAACCATATAAATGGAATGTGACAGAGCCTGTTAGCAGCTAAGCATACAAAATGTTAACTAACCTGCTTGGTCAGTTGACATTGTGAGATGTCAACTGAGAAAAAAAGCATACATTATGTGCTTTATGTATAATGTACTTTGAAATATACTATTTGAAACGTAAATAGTATTCAGGGGCAACTTCAATTTCCTCCAACTGAATTTTTTTTTAACAATTCAAAGCTGGTTAAAATTGGGCAGTTATCTTTTCAAATATTTTGCACACTGCAGCACTACATGTTGTTTAGTTTTGTTGCGGCATCCTTTCTTAGCCTGGGGGGTGTTCCATAAAACAAGTTTACCAATAAGCCAGGCTTATTTCAGTTAGTCTGATTTATTTTGAGCCAAATCAAGTGACAATAAGTCAGGCTAACTGAAATAAGCCTGGTTTATTTAGTAAACTTGTTTTATGGAACACCCCCCAGGTCTCACTGTTTATATGTACACTTTTAAGCCAGGCTCACACTGCGATTTTGAATAGTCCTTTACGATTGTTGCTTGTCAGACTGTACAAACATGATGATCATGTCACACTGTGGAGTGTCGGCTGTCATTAATGTCAAACTGTACAACAGTCAAAATGCGTTAAAAAAATGGGCGCGCGCAAGAAAACCTGTCCAGCGTTTTTATGAATGGCCGCAATAACAGCGTATGTAAAAAGAATAGTGTAAGCAGCACTACTGACCCAAACAGAAATAGTGGTGCAACTGGTGTTTATCATAGCAGAGGCAGCATATGCATATAAAGGCAGGTGCTTCATATTTGGAAGCCCTAAAAGGTTCTATATAGAACCCTTTAGGGGTTCCAATCATAGAATAATTTTATGGATTTAATTTTATGTTTATTTTATTTACATTTTATGGCTTAAACAGCTCATATAAATACTTCATTTACAGCAAAAAACAGTGTTAAATGAACTCTCCCAGGAGTTTATTTGACTCCATACTCAAGATGTGTTAAAATGAACACTAAAGTACCCAGATAGCACACATACGTCTGCAAGATGTCTGTTAAAGATCTCTAAAGATTTATATACATTCTGAATCAGAAACATCTTAAAGACATCTAATAGACGTCTATTTGACATCTGATAGGAAACGTCCAATAGATGAGCAAACTACAGCTTACAGATGTAAATGCAGATGTCAAATAGACACCCCCAAGATGTACGTGTGCTATCAGGGTAGTGTTAAAGTTCATGAGGTAATTAATTCCCTGATAGCACACGTACATCTCAGAGATGTCTATTTGACATCTGCAAGACGTAGTTTGCTCATCTGCAATACGTCTATTGGACGAACAAAAAAAATACTCCAAACATTTTTTTCTAAATTAACTTACAAGACTGAAACAAAATATATTCATTTTGCCATTATATACAAAACTGAACTAGGCCTATTTTAATAGCTGAAACAGTATAAGGTGGGAGAAAAAAAGACAGCCACGGGTTGAACTCAGGCCAAAAAATTCTGATACGCTCTCGGACAGGGGCCGATTTATAACCCATGCATGGCTCTAAACCAAATGGTTACTGTAATTGCAGATCAGACCTGCACAACGGTCAGGAGGAATTTTGGACCATTCCTCTTTACAAAACTGTTTCAGTCCAGCAATATTCTTGGGATGTCTGGTGTGAATCACTCTTGAGGTCATGCCACAGCATCTCAGTCGAGTTGAGGTCAGGATTCTGACTGGGCTACTCCAGGGGGCGTATTTTCTTCTGTTGAAGCCATTCTGTTGTTGATTTTACTTCTTTTCTGTAACACTTTAGCTGACACTCTAGGATTCTTTACATCTTTACAGGACGACCACACCTAGGGAGAGTAGCAATAGTGCTGAACTTTCTCCATTTGTAGACAGTCTGTCTTACCGTGGACACATGAACATCAAGGCTTTTAGAGATCTTTTGTAACTCTTTCTAGCTTCATGCAAGTCAACAATTCTTGATCATAGGTCTTCTGAGAGCTCTTTTGTGCAAGGCATGGTTCACATCGGGCAATGCTTCTTCAGAACAGCAAACTCAAAAATTGTTTTTTTTATAGGGCAGAAACTGACCATAAAAAGCAGTATTACAGACAAGTCGCACTGCATTCCAAGTCCTCCTATCTTTATGTGAAGAACAGAATAAACCATTAATCACTGAAAGTACTCCCAAACTTGTTTAGAGAGGGTTGCGTTACATGCTCATAAATGTGTAAATAGTGTAATGTAAAATGACTGGAGCTGAAAATCAGGCATGTTAGAATCAGCATTTATAAATGATCAAGATCTCCAGCTAATAGCATTAACTGTTTGACTGGTGATTTAGGTGATGATCTGAGGATCGTGCTGCTGGGAGTCTCTGGAGCTGGAAAAAGTTCATTGGGAAATGCAATACTGGGTGGAGAGGCATTTAAAGAGAGCAGAACCAGAAAGAGTGAGATACAGACAGGAAAATTAAAAGACAGAAACATCTCCATCATTGACACTCCAGGATTCTTTAACACTCAGCTGACTGATGAAGAGACGAAACAGCAGATGGTGAACAGTCTGTATCTCGCTCATCCTGGTCCTCATGTGTTTCTGCTCATCATCAACCAGGAAAACTTCAGAGAGGAGCAGAGGAACATTGTGGAGCAAATTCAGGAGAACTTTGGAGTGCAAGCTTTGAAGTTTACAATGGTGCTGTTTTTTGGAAGAGAAAAAATGTCAAGTAAAGAATGCATGAACTTTATACTTGACACAAAATTTCGTGAGTTGGTCAGTCACTGCAGCAATAATTATTATATGATCGACAGTAAAAATGAGATTAAATTAACTGGTATCACAGAGCTTCTTGTGAAGGTTGATGAAATCATTAAACAGAATAATCACCAGCATTACAATAATGATATTTACTTCAAGCATCTAACCAAAATCAGTATAGAAAAGGAAAAACAAGTGGAACAAAAGAGGAACAAAGCAAATGAGCAAGAGGAAGAGCTGAAACAAGAGGAAATACAAATAGCGTGGGACAGATTTGCTATGGACAGCCAGGAGACACAACTGACACCAATAGAACAATACTTGATCGAAGCAGGTAAGAACTTTTAATAAATTATTACATTTTTTGCTACATGATTTCTTAAAAATAATAACACAAAATTTAGTTTTCTGGGTACAAACATTATATAATGTTTAACTAATCAATACTTAATATATATATTCACATATCTAGAAATATGAGATAGGGTGCTTGTTAATGTTAAGTAATGAACTTATTAAACATTACCAAATGTTTATCATATCATTATTTAATGTAAATTGAAATGCTTACAAATGTCATTAAGCTTTCCATTCATATGACCATATGGGAACTAATTTTCAAGAAAATACTTTTATTTAAATAAAACAAAACAATGCAATATAAACAGACTGAACTGTGTTCCCTTATAGTAATCAAATTAACACTTGCAAACTTGTTGATCCCTTACCCAACCTTAAACGTACCCTTACCCTCCTATCACACCTCAACAGCAGCAAAGGTGTTGTGTATTAACAAAAGCTTTTAATAGTTGTATACCATCTGTTAAGATCATTTGTAGATCTTCAAGATGTGCAGGATCATATGAAATAGAAGTTTAATGATATTGTAAGCAGTTTAATTTACATGAAATGCTATTAGGTAATGTTTAATACATTAACATTAACATATTAACATTAGCAAAGCACATAATTTCACATTTCACAAGAAAAAGGACCTAATGGATTTTACTTTGAGAACACTTTTTAGAAAAACATTACCAAGATATTCTGACCAATTGTACTTCCACCTTGAAACGACACTTAAAGAACATGTACAGCAAGTTATTGTTGTATAAAATAGAATATAATTTTATATAGCACATAAAAACTATATTAACTAAAAAAAAGTAATATTTTTTAGCCCATGTTTATCTTCTCTAATCATGTCAGATTTCAGGATTGTGTTGGTGGGTAAAACTGGATCAGGGAAGAGCACATCAGGAAACACCATCCTGGGAAAAAAGATGTTCAAAGAAAGCATTTCTTCGCAATCTGTGACCAAGAAATGCCAAAAACATCAGCAGTTGGTAGATGGTAAAATCATCTCAGTGATCGACACTCCAGGACTGTGTGATACATCAATGAGTGAAGAACAATTGAAGAGGGAATTAGTGAAGTGTGTAGAGATGTCTGTTCCTGGTCCTCATGTGTTTCTGCTGGTCATTAGACTGGACGCGAGACTCACAAATGAAGAGAAAAATACAGTGCAATGGATTCAGAGAAACTTTGGAAAAGATGCTGCTTATTACACCATAGTTCTGTTCACTAGAGGAGACCAGTTAAATATACCTATAGAGAGGTTTCTGACAACAGATGAGGAATTTAAAAACTTAGTTGAACAATGTAAAGGCAGGTATCATGTTTTCAAAAACAGAGAAAATAGAGATCAAAATCAAGTTAATAAACTGCTGGAGAAAATACACAAAATGGTGTCAGAGAATGGAGGAAAGCATTACACCAGTGACATGTACAAGGACGCTCAGAGAAAAATCAGGGAAGAAGAGAGGAAACAGAGAGAGGAAGAGAGGAGTATAATGGAAGCAACTGTAGAAAATATAAGACAAGAAGAAAAAAACAGGCTGAAAAAGAAGGCTAAAAAAGTTGCATTAGTGGGAGCAGCTGTAGCTGGTGCAGGAGCAGCAGTAGTTGGAGGTGCAGCATTAGTTGCTACTGGAGGAGTTGCACTACCTGCAGTTTTAATCGTGGGAGGAGCAGCTGTCTCGGGAGGAACAAGTGGAAAATTATTTGTAGATAAATTTAAAGATTACAGGAAACAAACATCAGCCAGGATTGTAAACTCTGGGGAAGATGGTCGGGATGCATCCACATCCCCAGAGTCTTTATCCCTGACTGTAACAAAAACTAGCAATTAACTCTATAGTTTATCCTGCAGTCTTTCAATATATTTTATTGGACATACAGTTAATATACCACCTTTCCATAAATCATATAAAGGGATAGTTTACCCAAAAATGAAAATTGTTATTTATTACTCCTACCACAGTCAAGGTCCAGAAACATTGTAAGGACATCATTAAAGGGGTCATTGAATGAGTATTCAAGTTTTTCTTTCTCTTTGGACTGTTACAAGCTCTTGGTGCATAAAGAAGATCTGTAAAGTTGTAAAGACTAAAGTCTCAAATTCAAAGAGATATTCTTTATTAAAGTTAGGAGTCTGCCACACACCCCTAAAACGACTGGGTCTAACACACCCCCAAGTATCTACGTCAGCATGTGGTGACGATTTGCCTAACACCGCCCAAAGGAATACAGTTTGTACATTTGCACCTAAACAAAAATGGTAAGAATACAACAGTATGCTTTTAAAGTATTATATTTCTTCAGTCAATGATAAAATAAAATCAGTGTTGAGAGTTCTTATAATGTCGTATATACAGTATATTGAAGTGATTACATGTAACGTTAGTGAGCTGTTAAATGTAACAACGTGTCTACACCCGACGCGACCGGCATGACGCGACACAACAAATGTCGGACATAAAACTGCTGCTGTGTTATATTTATGACGTGTTGACACAAATTTCAAATAATTTTCAGTGGTCGCTTTGTATATGTTCACAGACTTTTGCTGTTGCGTTGCGCCGAATGTCGCGTCAGGTGTAGACATTTGTAAAGTAAAATCTTACCAACCTGCTACGTTTTGATCAAGTCGCGCTGGCCGAGTTGACTGATCAGCTTGGTCTTCTGCATTTTCTGGATCAGATTCGGGCTCGAATTGATAAAGTACAGTCAACATTATCACCTATCAATTGCTCGGGAGGATGGGATTCCACATATTGTAAGGGGCGTAACATTTCCGATACACGCTTAGAGTAATCGGCCAATCACAACGCACGATACAGCTGGCCAATCAGAGCACACCTCGATGATTTTCATCGGTGAATTGTGTCAAAATCGACCTGTTTCAGAAAGGCGGGGCTTAGAGGACATAAAATAATATAAAATATGAGCAAAATAGAGCAATTTTTTTTATTTAAACCAGGTAAACACATTGCATTAAACCAAATAAACATAAAAATGATCTTTTCTCTACCCATTCAATGACCCCTTTAAAATTGTCCATGTGATATCAGTATTTCAACCGTAATTTTATGAAACTGCAAGAATACTTTATTCAACGATTTCTGCTCTCCCTGTACAGTCCTCCGCCAGTACAGAGAGTACCATGACACCTGCGTGTGCCTTGTTCTTCTCATATAAATGGTGCAATGTATGTGTTTTTTACATCGGCACATGGACTATTTTAACGGTGTCCTTACATTGTTTTTGAACTTTGAATGTGGAAGGACCCTTGCTGTTTATGGAGAGTCAGAGAACTCTCAGATTTCATCAAAAATATCTTAACTTGATTTCGGAAGCTGAATGTAGGTAATTCAGGTTTGGAACGACATGAGGGTGAGTAATTAATGACAGAATTTTCATTTTGGGGTGAACTATCCCTTCTAATGTATAGTTCAACCAACAATGAACATTTCCTTACCATTTACCATGACCAGCAAAGATGTATGTAACTCTCATGTAATGCCATCTGAATTTTGGATTTGAAAGATGGATCTCAAGCGAACATGGCTCAAAATAGATCACACTGTAAAAAACAAACAAACAAACAAACAAAAAAAAAACCCACAACAGAACAAAAACAGCAAAATGCACAGCAGCACAGGGTGCAAAAACATTTACCATTAATAGAAATAATGGTTAAAGATAATTGAAAAATAAAAACTGCTACCAAGCCAAACTGTAAAATTACAGTAAATATATATACAGTGTGTATGTATATATATATATATATATATATATAAAATGTTCTAAAAAAAACCACTCTACAGACAGTTCCTTGATTATTATTATTATTATTATTGTAATTATTTTTGAAATATTATTTGTTTTATTACTCTCAGTAAAATGTGAATCTGTTGCAGTTAACCATTAGCTAGCAACAACACATGCATGAGCTAATGTAACTATTGCTGCATCAGCAACTACACACTGTCTTTTGTCACTGTCACATGTTACCAATTGAATATGACAAATTTTGTATTATTTCCTCACCTCCAGGTATTTTAATAAAGGGTCTAACTATATCTTTATTGCTCAGCCAACATGGTTGTTTCTCAACACCCCCACAAGGTTATTCTCCATCATTGCTTACATCAACAGTTTTCTTTTGAATCCCCATTTGCAAGAATGTGAAAAAGAGCAGTCAAGTTCTTTCTTAATGCATATACATGCAGAGTTTTGCAGCTTTACCTTTTGGTCATTTCATGACTTAACTCAAGGGTGCCCAACCCTGGTCCAGGAGATTTACCTTCCTGCAGAGTTTAGTTCCAACCCAGGTGTGTTTGATCAGGGTTGGAGCTGAACTCTGCAGGAAGGTAGATCTCCAGGAACAGGGTTGGGCACACCTGACTTAACTGATGTCAGTATTATTGCATTGTATGCTTCATAGCGATATAAAGTATGGGCTGCATATTCACATACAGTTGAAGATTGAGACTGACAGGACAGGTAAGTCTGTTTTTTTAATGTATTTTTTATTTTATTTTACTGAAGCTTAATAACATGTAATCAGACTGCAGTTCACAGTTGTTCTACTGAAGCTCATTTGGCACAGATGTAAAATCCAGGGGACAGAGAGTAGAAGTCCTGCCATATATTTACTCCACTCATGAACTCAGCTAATTTAACTAATTACTTCTATCTTTTGCAGAGATGTTTGGAGTTGATCTGTTTTTCTGAATATGCCAATTGTCACTGTTGTTGAGATTCATACTCTGCTTCTTTATGTCTGTGTCTGCCTAAACAAATTATTTTTTTCAGAAATGTTTTTAACATATATCACATCACAACAGCTTGTAAGAAATTCTTCTAAAACCTGTTTTAGAAAAAAGGATCTTTCATTGTGGATTCGCAAGGCTGATGTTAAGCCTGTAGAGTGTAATCTCTAAGGTACATTTTTATTATTTTAAATGTAACTCAGAGATTAGACTTTAAATTAATTCAATGATTCATGTTAAAACATCATCATCACCATCACCTGATGTCTTGTGTTGCTGGCTTGTCTGGCTATTATAACTGAAATACAGCAGCCAAACAATCTAAAGTTACAAATGTAAGGGTCAAGAGACCAACTAATGCGAACACTGACCACTATAACCGTTGCTTAAAAATTTTGATTTTCTCCTTTGGTGATTTCTGCTTTTTAACATCAGGTGTCTTCAATAATCAATAAGAGGATCATTGGTTATAAAGGAACTTTGTGAGATTGTGATAAATGTTATAATTAATTATAATATTTGGATAATTCAACAGAATTATCTTGAGAGAACAGAATTCACATTACAATCAATTAACCCGTTAGTCCAGTGAACATTCAGGGTAAATTCATATGTATTCACAGAAAATAACTTTGTCATGTAATAATGCATTAAAGCATGTAGCTTTGATCTGAAATCATAAAGGGACCTTGGAATTTTGCAAGGCAGAATCAGAAACTTGTGTAATTTGTGCACAAGAACTTTATTAACTAAGGACTAAACACATAACTAATCTAGACAAAACACATACATACACACACACACACACACATCAAGCATTCATGGTGGTTAAGTGGATGGATAGGACCGGAAAGAGGAAGAGGGGTGAGTCAAGAATTAACCATTTCTAAAGAACCATCAGTCTCTAGTTCAAAGCACAGTATACAACAGCTTACATCAGATCTCTGTCTGGAAAAAGGTATTACAATACTTGCATTTGACTTGGCTGTGGAGCGAGTGCACCGAGAAGCCTTTAAAGAAAGTCTAGATGGTTCCATTTGATGGCCAAAGTTGCAATTTCTTGTAACTCTGAGGTTGTCCTTGACTTTGTTGTGAGTCCTCTCTCCTGTGTGAGCTGGCTTTGTGTAAAATGGAACTTGTGGTTCTGGTAGGCCACAGTGGATGGCAGGTTCATCCAGAGATGAAGATACAGAGGAAGAAATGTCTGGTCGAGGACATTTCCATGATGAGAGCTCCAGGGATGAGTGAAAACAAACTCCAGTGTTGTAGGTTTGAGTCTTGTGGTCAAAAGCCCTCTCTCATAGGCTAGGGGGGGCCGCATGTGACTGGTCGTGGAGGACCCCGCATGTGACTTGTCGTGGAGGACCTCCATGCAACAAACAATCTGAAGATTTGGAAATCTTGGGCTTTTATGACTCTTCGTCTGGAGTGTGGCATTTTGCATATGTAAATCAATAGGGGTTCAGGGCAACAGTACTAAGGATTCTTTAGAAACACCAATATGTCGCACCGGTATCATCATCTAATACACACCATCTTTTAGATAATCAAAAGACGAATTCAACGAGACCAAACACGCTTATACTACATAGTAATCTACCATAAAACATGCATAAAACAGATACAAAAACAAAAGACAAAATACCTGAACGGTTATAGTGATATGTGGGCTATGTGTGTTCGTTCACAGAAATGTTTGTCTGTGAATAAATAGGGAAGACTCCATTTCTATGAGCATAATGTCTTTCCTATGGGGAGAAGTAAGTAAAAGTTGCAGAGCCTGCCTGCATACTTCGGCATCATAAACTGAGGTTATCAGTGGTTGGTATGGCGACTGGGTGTTATTTGCTCTGGGGGTTGAAAACCAGAACTCCACATTTCACTGACTCGCTGGTTTTAGAGATGATTTGTTAAATGTCTGATTGGTCCAGATGCTACAGTGACACCTTTTTAGTGATTATCAAGCAAGGACTACACAGCAAAATCCTCAGTGTTTATATAATCCACACTAATACAGTGTTAAAATGTATGTATTAGCATAATATCATTATTTGGCCTGAATCACTGACTAAACTTGTTTAGAGTGTAGTATCATAAGTATGTTGCTTTTAAAAAATTACAATAGCATTGTGAAAAACTATTTTTACAAAGGATTTTTTACAAGGTGTTCAGACAAAAAAAAAAAAAGAATTTATTTTGTGCACTCTCAGACATCAAGAATCCACACATGAAGTAGAGTTGATTAGAGCGCTCTCTTTCGCTGACGGCCATGTTTTAATGTTTGCAACATGTAGACATTAAAAAGAAATATGTTTGATTATTTTGTATAAGCAGAAAACTCTAAAGAAGACCAACAAAATAAATATAAACAGTAGGTTCATACTGACCCACCAATCAATGTCATCTGACATTACAGGCCAGTAAAATCTTTTGGAGATTGCCTCCCTTGTTTTTTTCTGGCCACAGTGTGGACCTCTACTTCTGGCGTGAAAGTTCACAAAGACTTCATTTGGCTTTTTTTTCACCACACAATACTTTTGCCTTAAGAGACTGAGACATCCTTTTGAACCTCACGTAGTGAAAATGAAAATAAGTGAAGACTCCAATTGAACTAATTATGTTCCAATAACTTAATTACCTCGATTTACTATTTTGTTCCCTCACTAAATCGTAGCAAAACAAGGGAACAAATTATTAGGCCTTTTATTAGTAAGCCATTTATAAATCGAGAGAACAAGTAAGAAAATTGTGCGTATGATTTATAAATCAAGGGAATGACTTAGCAAACTGTGCACATGATTTAGCCTACTACTTTTTTATTCTGTGTTATGTGAGGGGCTTTGATTGTTGACTGCTTGAAAAACTAGGTGGGATTGGTCCATCCTTTTTATATGAAAGGATCTGCTCAAACAGTGGGATCCATGTCAGAAAAAAAAAAACATAGCCTAGTGATGTTGTATAATAATAATAATAATATATCAAGAAATACCACGTGATCTATGAATGGTACTGCTTTTTTATGCGATAATAACAAATACAATAGCAAGACAAGACAGTAATGAATTAATGGTACAGCTTGAGCTTATACAAATGTACAAATGTAACTGTGTAACCAGGTGAAAGCGGAGTTAGGATCCATATGCACTTGTTTATTAAAATCCATAGCAAACAAGTCCACATCGGCAGGCAATTGTCATACACAAGTAAGTCAAGCCTATGATAGTGAAACACTTAGTAAGGCAGGTAGACTGGCAATACTTCGCATGGGCCTGTTAAATATCCCATAAACAGGAAGTAACCTGTGAAGCAAAGGTAGCAGCACAGAGTCAATACTTGGGAGAAGGCTCCCTCTGCTGGCGGTGCATTACAAATTGCAGCTTTGCAGCTCCTAGCTTATTACATATATGTGATGTGATCTGGGAAAACCCAACACATGGTGCAATTTGAGCTGTTTGACTTGTTTTGATATCATATGCTTATATTCAAACCCTTTCCAAATCTGTTTTTGTTTCTTTTATAGCTTATCTATAACCAAAGTTATGTTTTTTGATGTCAGCTGATCACTGTGATTTCCAGGAAAAGAAATTTGAGAAAAACTGTCACCATCCCACTGGTGGAACACTTGGCGCTCTTTTTATTTATTGCCTTTTTCATATCACTTTTAGTAGTCATCATAAATTAGGTATCATTGGAAAGCTTAGAAGATTACAAAATATTTAAAATTATATTAAATGTTTAATATAAAATATTTAAATATTTAAGATCTGTTCATATTCAGATCCAATTAGTGTAATGTTTTATTAACTAAACAACAGCTATTGACGTTAATTTTCAATTACACTTTAAATGTGATAAACTCTACTAATTACAACTGCAAAAGTTTGTAAACATTTAAATATTTAGACATTTTAACATTGATTATAGATCCAACTCTTGGCAATTCAAGGTTAGAATACAGTTCAACAAATATTACAATTCAGACAGCTAAAGTTCAATTCCATAACTCCATTCCACAGGTGGCTGAATTACTTCATCTTCAGATTCACAGTCGCTATTATTTACAGCCCGAGGGAGGGGACTCAAGGTCCTGTTTGTCCTCTCTCACAAATTCCTTTATTTCATTGTAAAGATAGTGTTGCCTTGTAGCATCAAGGCCCTTTAGATGTAGTTGACAAGGCAATGTATTTGGGACAAGAGCAAGTTTATGTGATTTTATGTGATGTCTTTAGAAACTTCATCACCGTTTAGGAACTTTTTCATTGTGACCAGTGTGGAACCCTTACTAAATGAGAAATGATGATAGTTTTTATTGTTGTCTACTTTTCTGAAATATTTACCCAAGAATGTACCCCATTCATACATGGGTACAAGAAAAGTTCCATCCTCTCTACCACAAAGACATGGTACATTGACACCAGATGGACTGGAGCTTTGAACTACTTGGTGATATCATCTAAGCAGTCAACCTTATTCCTCCTCAAGTTCCTTTTAAAGAGTCCAAAGCACCAATCACAGGAAAACGTTGTGTGACCAGCAAGACTTGCCACAAAAGATACCACATCACAAAAGAATTCTTATTTTGGCCCGTACAGTTATCATCATGAAAATACATGTGCATTTCACCAAGTCCATAGTTCTCAAGGTAATGGTGCAAAAGGCTAATGACACAGTTGCTACTAGGGGTGTAACGATTCATTCATTTTCTCGATGCATCGATTACAAATCCTGCCGATGCATATGCATCGATCTTGAAATATGGATTTTTGAATTATGAATCGATTGTTTCTGTCAATAATCTATATAAAAGGAAAAAATCTAATGAATTGTGATTATATAACCATGCTCAATGTTAAAAATAAATTTAAACCTTAAATTAGTTCAGTCTGTGTAGTCATGTGTGCGCTCCCTATAGTGACGCAGTAGATTACGTTACTACTAGCAATTTCATGCCTGGTTAGTGTCATTTCACATATACGCTGCACCATGGAGGGCAACGAGAGAGAAATTTTCAAGCCACCAGCCAATATGAAGTCAAAAGTTTGGGGATACTTTGGTTTTCACAAAAAAAATGGAATGATTGACAAGTCCATTGCAGTTTGCAGACACTGTAAGTGTGAGTTAAAGTACTTTTGAAATACAACAAACCTTAGCAACCATCTCCGCAGACACCACGATATTAAGGTAGAAATCTAGCATCTAGTATTTTAGGGTCAGGTTTGAGAAGTCCTAACCTATTTGGTGAAATTCAGTCTTTCTGAAAACTCCCATCGTGCTAAAGCCATAACTGCATCTATCACAAGATTTATTTGCAAAGATATGCGCCTCTATAGTGTGGTGGAAAACACTGGTTTCCGAGAAATGATAAATACTTTAGACCGAAGATACCTACCCTGACAGCAAATTTCATCCGGCCTGATTCTGGCCCACACTCCCGCAAATCCACAAAACGGACTTGGGCCAGTGTCTTTTGGCACAACGGGCCAATACCGGCACGCATCTGGTTTTCCGCTCATCTGGGCCAGCACTGGGCCAGCTCCGTACCAGACTCGGCCCGGATCCGCTCTGCGATAGCAGACCGTGCCCACTGAAACCAGACACGGGCCGGATCCGTCTAGGACTGTGATACAGCACTGAAACGGATGTGACTGTAATGCGGATCTGCCGGTTGAAAACGAATCTGGCACAGAGTCAGATGCTGTCTGGGTAGCCATCAGTTTTTCAGTGAAAAATATATCCCGGATTTGTATTGGTCTACGAAAGAGGAGCTGCAGCTCAAGCTTTCTCAGTCTGCCCATGTTGCTCTCACCACTGATTCTTGGACGTCCTGTTCGACAGAGTCTTACATGACAATCACCACACATCTTATTTCCATGAACTGGCAAATGCAGAGCTTTGTTCTTCAAACAAGGACTCTAAACAAAGCCCACACAGGCAAAAACATTGGACAATTGCTGTGTGATGCCTGCTCCGAGTGGACAATTGCAGACAAGAGTCCTGCTCTTGTTACTGATAATGCCCACAATATGATTGCTGCAGGTAAATCTGCTGGATTTACCCCCATATCATCTGCTTCGCACACACGCTTAACCTGGTGTCTCAAAAGGACATGAAAGTGAACAATGCAGAGTGACTGTTGGGCAAAGTAAGTCTCTTTTTTCCACCGAAGTTCCACTGCTGCATGCGCTTTAAAAGAGAAACAACAAATTCTCGGTTTGCCGTTACACAAACTTAAACAGGACGTTTGCACTAGGTGGAACAGCTCTGTGGAAATGCTTAAGCGTTTCTTAGAACAACAAACCGCACTCTTGGCAACGCTTATGTCAAATAATTTGCGGAGGGGAACGGAAGTCCACACTCTCAATGAAATGGACATCAGTAATGCTGAGGACATTGTGAAAGTGATGACACCCATTAAAATTGCTTCTACTATGATGTGTGAAGAAGAACAACCCACCATGTCGGTGATTGTGCCTCTCCAGGCTAAACCACTGAAACATCTCGAGCCTTGCGAGGATGACACAGACATGACTCGAGAAATGAAATCCGTGATGGCAGCGGACTTTTCGCAAGAACTCCTAAGACATTCTGCTTAAAGGTAAGATATCAATAGCAGAAGTATTGCAACTGTACTAGTCTTTTTATTCTTTATTATTAAGACTTCATTGCTGCTTATATTAAAACTTTTAGCACAACACTGTTCAAAGTTTTCGTTTACTTGGAAACAACTAAGGAATTTTTCTTTTTTTTTGCTAGCATCTGCTTTGGACACCCGCTTCAAAGGGCTACCCTTTCTAGAAAACGAGGAAAGAGAGTTGATCTTCATTAAACTTACTGTTGAGGCCTCAAACAGTGTATGTTTGCAACTTTGCAACCATTATTATCATAACCCAAATGCTGACTAATTAAGATGGTCTTAAATTGTACTTGGCTTGCTTTAGTGAAATTAGTACTGCTGTGTGAGAGTAAGACTTGACTTGTGCTAGTATTTTTTGTTTGATTTTTTAGATCAGATTAACGTGGAACAGCAGGAGGATATAGTTGAAGAGAAACCACCAGACACAACTGAAGAAGGTATTTATTTTAATTTGTTAATAAAGACTAGTCTGTTTAATTTAAATAGTAGGCATACTGTAGTATTAAGTTTTGGGATGCATTTATGTATTTCAAAATGTATTTAAGGACAAAGAATTAGATGTAAACAATTGCAAACTGTATCATAATGCATTTCCATATTTCCCGAATGAATTTACTTTTTCAGATGAGATGTGCCCTGCAAAAAAACTGAAAGCCATGGATTTGATCTTCGGCAACAGCTTTCAGCAGGTTCTAGAGTTACGGCCAGATTGTGTTGATCAGTATCTCAAGTAGATATTTTTGAGAAAAAAAATGTCATAGCTATTTGTTTATTCAGTTCTCACTCACTACTAGAAATACCATGGTTTAATTGCACTCTGTAAGGTATTACTACCAGTTGCACTTGCACTTTGTTGTACTTCTTCACTTCCTTATTTCTGCATTCCTAAATGTTGAAGAAATGTATGCAATGTTTACAATAAAAAAAAACACTTGTGGTATGTTGACCATATAGTAGTAGTAGTATTTTTCTTTAAGGCTGTAAAGTCTAAGGATGCCTAAAATATACAGAATCGAATCGTTATAATCGAATCAAATCGAATTGAATTGTGAATCAAATTGAATTGTTTCATTTGATTCAATTTGTCTAAATCGTTCTTGAATCGAATCAAAAACTATGAATCGATTCATTGTCTACCCAAAGATTACCTTTCCCAGTCTGTATGGATTCATCCAACAGAAAAGTGACGTGTCTTGGCAAGGCCTCACAGACCACTACACCAAAAACTCCAAATTTACGCTGCGTTTTAAAATACAACAGACCTGGTTGGAGGGGATCTTAGGGGTAGTGAATCTGTTGTGCAAAAGCCATGCTATAATGTATCATCCATAGCTACAAGGGATGTGTGGACCCAGTGTGTTCTTTTTCAAATTATGTTTAAATCCCAACATGATTGGACATTAAACACACTCAAAACTCCTGCTTTTCTAATCTTGCCCAAAAACACATACCTGAAAAATAATACTTGATTTTGAAAAATCGAGTATTATTTATTATTTATACGTACAAAAATAGAGTATTATTTTTTTCTTTAAGTCACACGCAAAACACAACAGAAACTGTGATGTCCTGATTGTTTGATTGTGTTTCTTTTTATGCAGAGTGCATTGCACAATAATAGCCTATATAAGGCATAGTTCAGCCCGGTGTAATGTGACTTACTGGAAACTGGTGTTATTGCAGAAAGTTGTCTGTTTTTACCTGTCATCAGTCATCTGCTTCCTAATTCCTACTAATTCATTCTTCTCATTTTCTCAATGGGTCATAACTACACAGGTACATGACACAATGTTTTGACGGCTTTGAAATCTTTAAAAAGATTTCTCACTGGCCATACTGTAGGTGACTATGTGAGCAGGTTAGAAATATGAAATGTCTTATAAACAAGGCAATTAGAAATGTGTTCATTGAGCAAATTCGCATGCACGTTCTTAAGCTGGTTATGCTTAATAAGCCCAAAACTCAAGTGGTCATGTAAACGCAGTAACTCGTTTTTTTGCCTCTTTTTTGCCCCAATTTTGTGTGGGATGTACACTGCCCTCCAAAAGTTTGGAAATGCCCTAAAAAAGTGGGTTTGGCAAAGTGTGATTTTGTACAATATATGTAACGGCAAATATATTAAAGTAACTTGACATTGTCATTGAAGTCCATCATGTCTGTCATGGAATGGCCTTCACAATCAATATATGTATAAGTCACATTATAGTGGTCAGTGTTTGCGTTAGTTGAGCTCTTGACCTGATTTTTAATATGAGTTTTCATTTGCCTGCTGCAACTGGATTGTAACAGCTAGACTTTTGCAAAGAGCAAAAGTCATCCAGTGGTGATAATTATGTTTTGACATCATGTAGTGACCTGAATAATTGGTTTAGGTTTTCTTAGTTGATTACATAAACACTGTGGACCACATAAGATCTGAAATTTCCAGTATAATCAGACAGATGTTTTTAAAACTTATTTTGATCGAAAATGTTATAAAGTCTGTCATTTAGACATCACACAGACATCAAGAACCAGTGTGATATTCACAACAATGGTAACCATCAAAAAAGCATGTTGTAGCCAATCAAAACTTGTCAGTGGCTCCCATCATGCATTGGAGCATGAACAAATTGTGTTATTTGTCACTGTTGTTGAGATTCATGTGCTGATTCTTGATGTCTATGTGTGACTAAAATAAACACTTTTTTTTTTTAAGTTTTCTTTTTTGTCTTAGAAATTCTTCCAAGCTTGTAAGAAATTCTTCCAAAAATAATAGAAAATACAGATATTTTTCACTGTGGAATCACAAGGCTATTGTAATCATTAGATAAAATATAACTACACTCTAAATGAGCTCAGTCAGTGACAAATAATAATTAGGTTAAAACATAATCATCACCAGATCACATTGAAGTGTCTTCAATAATGGTCAATCATCACTCAATGAATCTCTTAATTACCTCATTTACTTTAACACTGCTTCAGTGTTAATTTTATTAATTGGTGTTCGCGATTGTCTGAGGTGTAAATATATATATCAAGTATCTGTAAATGCCACAGAGAAGTGACCCATCAACAGGCAATTTATTTACTGCATGGCAAAATATGTGTGCCATGTGCTATGCTGTCTTTGTTTCCTCAGGTGTAAATCACAACATTATTCATGATCGTTCAAGCCCCTTCACATACAGTTGTTCTAAAACAAATGTGTCTCAGAAAATTTCAATGCATATACTGTTTTCTGAGAGTGAATAAACATGATGATTTTCACATGATTTTGTAGCCTAGAGTTTTTTTCTTCAAATAAAGTGCTCAAAGGTCTTGTGAACAGATGTTCTGTACGTGTTTTATGGCCTTATTTCAGTGACATAAATTTTTTTGTTTTTCACTAACCATACATAAATGTTGCTTTCTCAAAAACACAATCATGTACGTATATACTGATCACATATTATTGTAGCCCAGTTTATGCTGAATACAGTTTTATCAGACTTTAGCCATTTATGTTTATAAGCAGCTGAAAAAAGCACAAATGTCTTTATTTTTTGGATACATACCCCAAGAATGCCTAAAGAGATAAATATTTAATGAACATACTGCTAGTGGCTGTTAAAAAGAGTCTTACAAAAAAATGGTCACAGGGGAGTCCCACCATAATACATGGATGGAAATCATAATGTACATATATAGAATGGAAAAGATAACAGCCTTTGTAAACCACAATCTAGACAAATTTTCTCTGTGTTGGAAAAGGTGGACTGAGTATGCAACATCTCATAGACCTGATTTTGTTTTGTAATTAGAAATTGTATTGTAAAGATTATGTAAAGATCACTCCCTATATGTATATAGTTTAATTTCTTGTTGTTTTTTGTTTGTTTTTTCTTTCTTTTTGGATTGCTTCTCCATAAAGATCTACACAACATGGAGGTGATGCATGTATATATGGGCACATCCATATATGTGCATAAGTAATTGTGAATGAGACACTTATGTACAAGCCTGTTTAGAGATGTAATGGATGATTTACAGATATTGGAGATATCTAAAAAGAAAGAAAGAAAAAAGCACAAAACTTCTCCAGGGCTCCAAAACACCCTAAGACCCCAGAGGGTTAACTACAGATTTCAGACCAAAAATAAATAAAAAACACACAATAACCATGACTTCATACAATTTTCAGGCCTTTATTGATAATCATGAATATGTGATTTCATAATAACAGCATCACTTGCTATAGCCTATATTATAGAAGTGTGAACACAGTTAAGCATGATTAAGTCAGTCAAATCAAATTGTTATTTAATGTTTAACTTTGGCAGGCATACAAAAATGTGTAAAAACTAACTAAAAGTTTTGTCCAAAATGTCATCAGTTTGTGTGTAAATAAGCTTTGCACTAAACTCTGCAGAAGGTTTACCATAGAAGTGTCTGCCAGGCAGTGTTGGGAGTAACGCATTACGAGTTACTTAATAATATTACTTTTTTCAAGTAACTATTAAAGTAGCGCATTACTTTTTTAATTTACAAAAAAAAAAAAAAAAAATCTGAGTAACTTTTTTTACAAAGTAATGCCAGATACTTTTTGTTTCCTTTATGTATGTAATCCCATTTTATCAACCACTGACTTTGCTGCTGACATTTGTTGATCCAATTCAACCATACTAATAAGCAAAACTTACTTTAGATTAACTAACATTTGTGCTTCATTTTTCTCATTGCTGAAGATTGTTAAACCTCCTTCTCCTACAGTTCTACTGCACAGACGTGAATTTACTTTTCCTTCAGCCTCAGGCTTTTTGGTGCGAAAGGGCTTTTACATTTGTTAAAAAAATTTACTTTTTATATTAAAAACAAAAAAGCCCTGCCCATGTTTAAAAAGTAATGCAAAGGTAACACAAAAGTAATGTAACACATTACGTAAAAAGTAACTAAATAACGTAATTAGTTACTTTTTTAGTGAGTAACTCAACATTGTAATGCATTACTTAAGTAACTGTCCCCAACACTGCCTCCAGGGGTACGTTTCCCAAAAGCATTGTTAATATAAAGTTACCATGGCAACCGCTGGTACATCAGCTGCTGGAGAGGATGGCCTCTGACATTTTTCTGTTTCTCGTCATTGTACAGGAAACGCACCCCAGACTGTCTGTTGTTGTCAAAGTTTTTTGCAGGTTCACCACGACTAGCGATTACCACATATTAACTTTTCTGTTTTGTTGCACATGAATGCATTTCTGTATGAATGTATTTAATCTGTAAGATTAGATGATAGCAGAGTCAATGAGGAGAAAAACATAAGCGTGTTTGAAGCTGAATTAAAAGAACTACAAGAAATAATATGTAAGTATTATATTAATAGTTTATTTGTTCTAAATATATTTATCCAAACTCCCCAAAGCTTCCTCCTCTGTGCATTTCTTCCATTCATCTGGTATCTTTCCACCCCCCTTAAATGTTTTATTGTAGTATTTTTCCAGATCTTTTTGGAATTTACACACAAACCACTTCCAGTAGGGCAGTTCTGATTGATCAGGGGTTATGCTCCACTCTGCAAAAACTCCTCCTGCTTTTCTGTATTCTTTCCAGGGGACTGTAGTATCTGAGTCATTGGGATAAAAAGATCCATCACTTGCTACTGATGATGTGCAGATATTAATACACAAGTTCGTTGTTTCATTGTAATACCACCCATTCAGTCCAATATTACGATGGAAAGAAACACTGTGATCTTCATCATGATTTTCTATGGTGTTTGTGCAGATGGCTGCACAGAATGGACACTGAACCCAACAGCACTGACAGAAGTGAACAATCAGAAGCTCATCTGGTCTGAATCTATAATCCAGATTTGCTGGAAAAGTCTTTGTGTTGACTTTGCTGACCTCAGACATTATATCTGGAAGTTCTTGTTTTATCGCATCTTCCAGGAGATTGAAATCATCAACATCATCATGATTGACTCCACTGAGGTCTTTTTCAGAGAAGATCAGCTCATCCGAGAGCTGCTGAGTGAAATTATTCAACCACAAACCAACATCTCCACTGTTCATTTGAACTTGTTCAGTAGATTCATGAGCTGCTTTTATGATCTTCTGCTGCAGGAGTTTAATGTTCTCATTAATCTTTGGTAAGACACTTTCACTGAACTTATCAGTAATATACTGAGTGACTTCATCTCTGATGAAACTCTTAAAGTGATCTCTAGGTGTTTTAATGTAGTTCATGTATTTGACAAAATCCTGCTTTTTAGTCAGTGTCTTCAGGATGTGTTTCTCCATTTTTGATCTGTTTCCATTCAGTGATTCACAGTTTGATCTCATTTCACCTGCCAAATCTCTGGCGGTATTCTTGTAGACATTCTGCTCAATGGGCTCTTTGAGTTTCTGACAGATGATCTCACCAAAAATAACAGCTGATGTGGCTCCTCTGCAGTATTTCTGGAAAATACTGTAGTACTCTTCTCTTTTCTTCTTAATATATATTACAGGATCATTGGCATCTCTGTACAGTTTGTGTTGGTCAGTGATCATCTTGTTTGCTTTCTTACAGATGGAATAAACCAAATCCATGAAGAATTCATTCTTTAGCTCATATCTATCTATTCTTTCCTTATGCTCTGTAGCATTGATATAATCTGTGAGTTGTTGAATGTAGCTGATGTTGTAGCCCATCTTTGAAATGTTAAACGACTTAATCATTGCGTCTGTCTGCTGAGCAACATCTGTCACTAATGCTCGTATTTTGATTTCTTCTTCTTGAGGTAAAGTTTGAGTAGATACTGTTTTGCGACGAGTCTTAAAAGGATGTTTATTCCCACTTTTTGTGGAATTTTTGAAAAGAACATAATCTGAATAACTTGGCACAGTGAAAATATCTCTGCTGTTCTTCCAGTGACCAACAGGAGCACCTTCATAGATGTTAGTGAGGACTTTCCTCACATCCCTCATTATGTCGATGTCTTTGATAGCAGGAGTGTCTGTGATGATCTTCTTCACACACTGTTTCCAGAACAAGTCAAACTCTTTCTTCAGTGTTTTTTCATCTTTTGCTTTGACTTTGAGATTTAAAGCAAGTTCTTTGCTCTTTTCATAGAGAGTGTTTTCAAGATGCTTTCTCTGAGCATCAATGTTTTTCTTCAGGTCTCGCTGCTGAAGAATCTCATTTAGTTTTATCTTTGTTTCTCTCGCAATGTTTTCCTGAAGGTCTTTGATTTTGATTTCAAATGATATTTTCCACTGAATCAATATATCTGCATATGTGCTTGTCTCAAAGAATTCAGACATTGATTTTTCAACTTCTTCACTTGTGATTTTTAGTTCACTTTGAAGATCAGATTCATCAATCTCATTAATTGTTTCATTTTCTATTTTGTTATGTAGTTTGTTCTCAGTTTTTATCATGGAACTGCGAAGACTCCAGGACCACTTGCAGTATTCTGTCTCCAGTTTCCTGTAGGCTGAAATCTCAAGAGTATTTCTGAAGCTGAAGACAAATCCTTCATTCAGTAAAGCCTCCCAGAGAGCTATAATATGATATTTGAAGTCTGTAAGTGTCATTCCATGTGATTCTGAGGCATGTTTTTTAATAGTTTCCTTTAATTCTTGAATGTTTTCACAGTAGTTTGGGTTTGGTGGTGCCATTGGTGGGTTTCCCTCCCAGAGCTGAGCAAAATACTTCACATCTTTCTGAACATCAAATCTAATAACATCGCTGAAACATTCTGCATCATAAACTTCCTCTTTAGCAGCGAGTTTTGTCATCTCATCCAGTGTCTTCAGCAATCGTCTCCTTCCCTCCATATTTTTTTCTCCAGCTGTGACATCTGAAACGTTCTGATGCACAAACACACAGCTGGGATTCAGTCTTACCTCCTTTATCCTCAGGAAGGCCTGAACAACAATCTGAAGAATGTCCTGCATCTCAGCAGGGTTTTCTCCAAAGATGTTGATTAATGTCAAATTTGCAAGACCAACAACAAATGTGGCCAATTCATTGTCACGATTTCTTGTTGATCTTCCAGCTAGTTCCAGAGCACGAAGCCCCTCAGTATCAACAACCAGAATATAGTCAAAGTTCAACTGTGTTTTCATCTCATCTGACAGTCTGAGCAGCTGCATGAAAGCTCCTCTGGTGCACCTGCCAGCACTGACTGCAAACTGAAGTCCAAACATAGCATTCAGCATGGTTGATTTCCCAGAGCTCTGAATCCCTAAAATTGACAGCACAAAGATTCTTTTGTCTCCTAGTTTCTGGATGAGTTCATCTATAACAGCAGAGATCCAGATCAGAGGAACATGTGCTGCATCTCCATCCATCAGCTCCAGTGGAAATCCAGAGATCATCATTTCTGCTGCAAGACTTGGAAGGGAACAGAAATTAAACAGTTTGCCTTTCTTGTCCTTCTTCACAGATTCACATGATTCATAGATCTGACCAATCTCCCTCATGATGTGCTCCAAACCAAAGGTTGCAGCTTGAAGATCCTCAGATATTCTCTCAAGTTTGGTTTGTTCAGCTCTGAGTTGTTCAGAATTGTCATGTTTCAGTTCTAAAACTGTTGACCATGTTTCATTGTATTTGTGAAGTAAAGCAGACAGATCTGCTGAAATATATTCATCCAATAAGATTCTGAGCCAGTAAAGGAAAAACACATTATTTACACAATGTGAGTTCATTTCTTTAATGAAGAGCTTCATAAATTCACTCATATCAGATCCATGCTGCTGTTGACGGATACTTTTCATCTCAGTTTGTTTTTTACTGATTTCCATTTCTAGATCATCTCCTTGAGGTTGATGTAATTCTTTATTCTTCTGACACCATTGATGCCACAGTTTCCCCTGACAGGGCAGGAATTTTACTTTGATATCTGTCAAATCTTTCTTCTCCAGTAAACGTATCATCTGCTGTGCTGCTTCTCTTCCTCTCCTGCAGTCATCATCATCTTCCTCATCTACTCTGATGTCTAAGTGTTTGCACATATCTTCAAGTCTGAAAGTGGAAGATGATTCTGAGAGACAACCATTTATAGTTCTTCTGAGTTCTTCAGACACATCTGACTGATTTCTGTTTTTCAAACCAATTTTGTATTTTCCTTTCCGTATCTCAATGACTGTAGATTCATCCTCAGTAAAAAGGCAAATGAGTGGCTTTGAGCCCTTGTATAGATTTTCAAATTGTATCCTTCTGTTACTCTGGTCCAGTTGTGGTAGAAGAACAACATTGACTGAGGCCATTTCAGTGAGGATCCGCAGCTGTTTCTCATGGTCTTCTGCATCACCGTGTAGATTACAGAATGCAACACAGTCAGTGAATTTATCATCATTTGTTCCTGAGGGGCAGAACCAGGCGATCTCCACCACTCCATCCATCAGGACTCTGGTTCTGCTGCTGCCTTGGCAGTGCCTGTGGAAGAATGTGTTGTGTTTCTCATTGATCAGACTGTTCATCAACTGAGATTTTGATGAAGATACAGAACCAAGCCTAAAGAAAAACAACATTGGAGTTTCTGCCTTGTAGACTGGCTGGGTTTGACTGATGTTTTCATTATTGATGTTTTTCATCTTCCAGCTCTTGTTGATTTGTCTCAATGTCCAGAGAGGAAACTCAATCTGTCGTGTGAATGGATCAGGAACAAGCAGAGGCAGAGCGTACTGACACTGAGACAGTTTAGTGACCATCAGCTGCTTCAGGAAACCATCAGCACAATGAAACACGGCCATCTGAACATCCATCGGATCAATTCGTTCTGATTGACTTTTTTCTTTGTTTGACAAAGCAAGTTCTTTGTACATATCACTGTTGTCCTCATTATCTCTTTGTTGTGTGTCATCCTGATCACTGGTTTTATTAACAGTAATGTATCTCGCTCTATAGTTCATCATCAGTAGTTTTCTTATAAAAGTGTGCATCAGCTCTTCTTCAGCACAAGATTCATGGGATTGTAATGAATGTTTAGTTATCAGAAGAAAATCAGCTGCTCTCAGTTTATTGCTGCGCTTGTCTTCAATTTTAAGTTTGTGAAATATATTCATTTTTGTAGTCTTTTCTGTTGTTCCACACTCCTTGTTTTTTTCCTGTTGAAGAATATTTTTTTTTTTAAATATTTACTTTGATCCATGATCCATTTCTATGCCTTAGGAATATATTTAAAATACACTTATTTCATACTAAGCTCAAATTAATTAATGTTTACTGTATGGAGTACTAACTGTGTACAATGCACATTTCTTGATATTAAGTTTAAGATGTTTTGTTAATGTTACTACTGATGAAGATTTCATGATCTTTGAATAATATTGTTTTTAAATACAAGATATTTAAAGTGCACCTGAAGTATACTTGCAATTGTTCTACATTAGCACAACTAAATATACTTCAGTATATCTTTCGTTGGACTTCAGCACTACTTCAACACAATTAAAGTTCATTAAATACAAAATTAGTTGTTCCAGTTAAGCAGGCTTTAAATGTTCCAGTTTAGTATAAAAAGCACAATTGTGTGTTTTTTTTATTATATTTAACATGAAATGTGTTTCAAATACATTTAATTATATTACTTTTTCACTAGGGTGATATAAGGCAGGGGTGCCTAGACTCGGTCCAGGAGGGCCAGTGTCCTGCAGAGTTTAGCTTCAACTTTCCTGAACACACCTGTCGAGAAGTTTCCAGTACACCTAGTAAGAGCTGTATTAGCTAGTTCAGGTGTGTCCTATTGGGGTTGGAGCTAAACTCTGCAGGAGACCGGCCCTCCAGGACAGAGTCTGGGCACCCCTCAGGGTAGAGCTCAGAGTTGGAATCAGAGAGCAAGAGATTCCTTAAGGGATATAGCCAATTATCTAGGACAGTAATTCCTTAAAAATGACTTTTTTCTTTTTGTTTGACAAAGCAAGTTCTTTGTACATATCACTATTGTCCTCATTATCTCTTTGTTGTGTGTCATCCTGTTCACTGGTTTTATTAACAGTAATGTATCTCGCTCTATAGTTCATCATCAGTAGTTTTCTTATAAAAGTGTGCATCAGCTCTTTTTCAGCACAAGATTCATGGGATTGTAATGAATGTTTAGTTATCAGAAGAAAATCAGCTGCTCTCAGTTTATTGCTGTGCTTGTCTTCAATTTTAAGTTTGTGAAATATATTCATTTTTGTAGTCTTTTCTGTTGTTCCACACTCCTTGTTTTTTTCCTGTTGAAGAATATATATTTTTTTTAATATTTACTTTTAATTATTTAATTATATTACTTTTTCACTAGGGTGAGGGGGGGGGGGGTGCCTAGACTCGGTCCTGGAGGGCCAGTGTCCTGCAGAGTTTAGCTCTGTAGCCAATTATCTAGGACCGTAATTCCTTAAAAATGACTTGACTGCCCAGACTCCTAGAGTCTGGGCACCCCTCAGGGTAGAGCTCAGAGTTGGAATCAGAGAGCAAGAGATTCCTTAAGGGATATAGCCAATTATCTAGGACAGTAGTCTAGACTTCAGCTCGTCAACTAGGGGTTTACCTATCACTCTGTATGACCTTGCTTGAGGAGCTGGTCAGGCAGGTCATTGGCACACATTCAGAAGTGTTGAATAAGATACATAAGTCAAGTGTGGCTCAAGACACCAGGACCTAGCATCTCAAGAAGGGGTGCAAAGCTGAATGCATACTCCCCACCATACAGGATTTTAGAAAGAACACAAGAAGCTAGTGTGTATTTTTACCACAACATGGATTTTAGAATGTGCCCGCCTAGCCTGGACACTCAAATATTGTTCATATAAAAAGGCTCTGGGAAGCAGAGAAAGCAAATCCCAAATTAGAGGGAGGTTCCAAGCTCTCAGGGAGCAGAATCATGCTCAGCGCGAACCTTCGATATAAGGGGAGCACTGAAATGCTCAATATTTATTAATATATTTATCAGCATCCCACCAGGGTCTACAACCTGGAATAGCCAGAGCCATAGGGAGCGAAGGTCATTCTTTTAACATTAGAGAGGTACTATGCGCTCCACCTGGGAGTGGCATGCTCACAGAAGACCCTCCATGAGGGGAGCATCGCCAAGCTCATGCAGTGTCAGGAGAGAAATTACAGGGGCAGAGAGAGAGACCTAATGGCCCAGGCTGCTGATTCTAAAGAGCTCCAGAAGGCCAAGGGCCTTAGATACCCAAGTAGGGTAATGCAACCTCTGTACACGCCAATGTGATGGAAGGAAATCCCATCAGGTGGCAGCAAGCGGCCGACTAATCCAATGAGATCGTCATGGAGCATTCAGCAGCAGTAGGGTAGGTGCCTAAGCTTCAATAGAGAGGAGGACCTACCCATTCTGCCATAGGATGGCATGCTTTGAATCGTTCTTAAGGGATGAATTGAAACAACTCATGTGATATGACATGCACCAGTGCCTACAGCCTTGGGGCTGCCTGAGGTAAGCATCAGGAGGGTATATTAGAACGAGATCCAGCTTCAAGGGGGATTGAATCGTTCTTAAGAGATCAGCTGAAACAACTCATGTGATATGACGTGCACCAGTGCATACAGGGAGGGGAGCCTCAGGATAACCAACAGTGGTGCTACATCCACAGGTCCAATCTGAATAGCTACTGGTCCTCAGGGCCAGTTTTAGGGAGGGTTTCTGCAGAAACGCTTCAAACTCAAAGCTCCAGAATGACAGTGAAATTCAGCCTACTCCTCAAGAGTGATGGATTCACCAAGTGGAAATAGAAAAAGAGCCCAAAACGGGAGAGCTAAACAGGCAGCTCCTCAGAGCATCGCCATAGGGAGAGAGGGAGCAAGTCTGAAGGTTACCTGAATAGAAGGATATATATATACACAACTTTTGTTAAATTTTATGTTTTAAGACTGTATATGGTTCAGTAGTAGAAATATTGGGAGCCCAATGTGACTCCCATGTCCAAATAATGTTTACCCATTTTACCCAATTTTACCCATTTTCAGTGGTTGAAAACTCAATGTGGGTCACTTTACTTACAGCTGATTCTTACTTTATTTAAAGAATAATATATAATAGAAAAGAATATTAATATAATAATATTGTATTATATTGTTTTAATGTCATTGTACACAAACAATGAAAAATAAGAGGAAACAAAATGTCTGTTGTTTTGTTTCTCTATTAAGAGTGCCAAAAAATTTTTTTTTCAGTTTGCATGTCTGATATGTTATAAAGATATATTAAGATATTCACATTGTTTTAGCCTACAATTCTAGTTTCCACATTATTTATTGTTCAGAAATTATAGCGCACAAATTCAAAAATATAAATATGACCAATGAACCAGGCTATGTCACAACGGGTAATTACAGTTCTGTGAATAGCAGTAGCTTTGTTATTTTGCTAATACCTCTTAAAATTAACCTGTGAATGTCTGTGTGTGTGCATGTCTTCGTCATTCAAAATCAAAGCACACCTGTTCATTTTATAATGCTGTCTTATTGCTCTCTTTGTAGTAGGTGCACTTTAAAAATGTTTTCCCAAGGAATCCTGGACTCCTTCTCAAAATTATAAATTAATATAACGACAACTACAAAAATGCAACAATAAGCCTGCAAAGCTGTTGTTGTTCCGTCCTGATGGATGGAGCGGAATCCTGAGAAATAAAGCGTGGAACTTGCTCCTTTGTTTTCCACCAGTCATTAGTTGCCATGGATATTCATTTAACTATCACACTTATTAGTCTTTGAGTCCACTATCATTCTGTATAACACTGTAGTATATTATTACACACATACACAAACAAAACAATAATAATAATGTTTCTAGTGAAGTTGTGAACTCAAACCTGTGTATGGATGGCTTCCATCTCTGGATCTTCAATTCGGTCATGAGCTGCATATGAATCTTCTGTTCCAACTTTCTGCGAATATATAGTGTGTAATGCGAAAATGTTTTGCATTCTTATAATCACCTGACAAGTAAAAGAATTTTAGTAAGTTAGTTTCTTTTGTGGTGATGTCTTTCCAACTTACTTTTCTGAAGTCAACTGAAACTGAAGTTTCATTTGAGCTGTTTCTGACACTTTCACATTAACAATTCATCTAAGTTAGTTTATGGACTTTACAGCAAATAATGATTGTTTTAATTATATCTGAACAGATTAACAGAAAAGTTGGGGGAAATTTTACAAGAATGCATTACTCAGAAGAAATGTAGAGGAACTACTTTCATCAAACTGTTTTCTAGACAAGTACTTCCTGATCCATGTTTTAAAATATTCGTCTTTCTATCCTATCCAGTCAGACAGGTTTTTTTCAGGTATTATACTTTAGGGCAAAATCTGCTAAAGTCTTAATGGAAAGAAGAAACTATAAAAGGTACTTGCAGGGTACTTGTAGGTTTTCTAATACCACCCGTCGAAAATGGGGCCTTCCAGTATTTAGCTTTACTTCATGGCTCACCTCTTCCTCCTCCTGAGGTCTTAAAAATCAATATGGTCTTTGCCTGTGAAATCAACCAAATTTCAGAATGCCCAGGATTAATTTTTATCTCAAGGTTTACAATGAAACAGTGTGAAAGCTCTTAAATGTTCTAACATTTGAGATGATATCAGTGATGTTATTAAGTATGCCCCTTTGCAGTGGTAATTACTTGACCTATATATATGCTTCACATTTTATAACAAGAGGAAATTGTAATACAGTACTTAATCCAGGTAAGGCAAATCTTGGAGGTTTCTTATATAATGTTTGAACCCACTTTATGAAACAAGGCTCAACCCACCTTGTTTCATGTTGTTTCACGTTGTGAATAGAAATTCCCAGTGAACCCGATCAAATGCCTTCTCTGTGTCGAGTGAGCGGCCAACAGTTGGGTCAGTTTTTCTCTGTTTAACCAAATTAGATAAAACCTTCTCATGTTATCTGTCGATGACCTACTCATCATAAGTTCAACTTGATCAGGGTTTATAACCCTTTTCTAACTGTAACGCAAGAATTTTACTAAGGATCTTGCAGTCTACATTAATCGAATGTAGGGTCTTGGTTGAACAGATCACCAAACGAACTGCAGAAATCACCACAGTCCAGATGGATCTAAAAGAGTCATCTTCCCAGCCATCTGCCTATCGTAAAACTGATCAGGAGACCTAATGATGCCAGCCTGTCTCAACCAGTTCCTGGCTTTTATCCCTCAAGGGACCGAAACTGTTAAAACCTCAAAACTCAGTTGACAGGAGAAAATAACTCCCTTCATCTGGATTCACTTAAACAACAGTGAATGAAAAGTTGGTATTCTATACAGCAATGGTCTCAAACTCAATTCCTGGAGGGCCGCAGCTCTGCACAGTTTAGCTCCAACCAGCTCCAAATCACACCTGCTTGGAAGTTTCTAGTTACACTGAAGAGCTTGATTAGCTGAATCAGGTGTGTTTGATTAGGGTTGGAGCTAAACTGTGCAGAGCTGTAGCCCTCCAGGAATTGAGTTTGAGACCAATGCTATACAGTGTTCATAGTACGACACTTTATTGAAGTTATTAACGAAACTCGCAGAGATAATGAACTGAGCAACATGTTAATTTATGCACAATGAGGAACAACACGGGGCGAGGCTTCACACTGCTGCAATATTCAATTAGACTATAGCCTTGTGGGATGGACCAAATTGGCTTGCTTACACTTTCACCCTCGGTTTGAGTGCTCTTCACCTGTACTCACCCGCTTGCAAACTCTACATAACAAACTGAAGTGCCATGACTGCCAAACTCTTCAATGTCTTCGTGTCACACAAACTGCTTAGATAAACTTCCAGTCCATCACTCAATGCTCCCTGAATGGTACAAAATCCTTTTTAAGCAGCTAAAGCTAAATATTTGCTTTTGCGGTTTTCCCAGGATGCAAGTTAAGAACTAGTAGCAAATACTAGTATTTTGGGATTCTATTCAAACTCAATTTTTCAATTTTCTTTCCCTGAACTGTTTGAATGGATGGATGTGTGTGTGTGTGTGTGTGTGTGTGTGTATGTGTGTGTTTTAGTAGTTTAGTTAAGTTTAGTAGTTTAGTTTAGTAGTTCAATAAATTCCTGTTTCATTTAGAAAGAAACATTCTTAATAGCTGTTATTAAATTACATGTATTCTTTTGCTTCAACTGTCTAGCAAGCAGTTTACCAGTTTTCTCCCCTTCCTCATAGAAAGTAGTTCCCAATCTAAATTCCACCTATTATTTATTCCAAAGGTGGCATATTCCACATTTTATTTATACATTTCCTGGAGTTCAAATTTGAGTTTACAAATATCTTGATATAACTGGTTTGAGAAATATTGGGATAATTATTTTTCATAATTCTTAATTTTGTATCTAGTTTTTGTATTCTGAGAGAGACCTGAGCTATGATATTTCGGTATGTTGATACATTACTACAATTCCTAGACCTGTTGGTCCTTCTATGCAGGTAAGAGCTTTCTTGAAACTAGCTCTCCATGCTATCTATGTTCTCCCTAATGTGAGGCTTTATGGCACCAGTCAGTCCGTCCTTTCTTGTTGGTTAACTATGTGCTCACCCAAGGGTTTTTTGCTTCTGCTATCCCATCTTCATGTATGTATCAGAGTAGAGTCCATTTGAGGATGGAGCAGCTCTCCCTTAAATCTCTTTCCATTGGACAAAGGTGTTTTTGTGGAAACCCCATTCTGAGCGTTGACTCTGAGGAGCAACTGGGCCATTTTTTGTTCTTGTCATATCTGAGGGTCTGGCTGGGATAGGTCGATGTTTTCTATTGAGATAGAAAGCACACACTACTTTGGTTGGTAATAGCTTATAAACCCCTCTGTGGCACTAGCCACTGAGGTGAGTACTATTCTACTACAATGTTCAAGATTTATTTCTTTGTTTGGGGTTGTCTGTCCTTCCTGTATTTCAGGTTTTTTGGACCTTCTTGTCAGCGGGACCCCTAGCGGGTTTGGTCTGGACATCTTGCCATCCTGCAACCATCGCTAGGCACTACAGGGTTAGTTGATTGATTGCTGTGTCCCTGTTACACCCCTCAACCCTAGGACCTTTGCCCTACTGTTCAGGTAACCTCCAGTTGTCTTCACCTATTTCTGCATTGAAACTTCTGTTGCTAAGGCACAGAACAACTTTGCCCTCTATTTCCACTCAGTGAATCCATCTCTCTGAAGAGTGAACCGGATTTCACTGTCCTTCCAGAGGTTTAGCGAGAAGTGTTTCTGTGGAAACCCTCCCTGAGTGGCCTGAGGGCCAGTAGCTCTACAGGTTGGACTTGTGGATCTAGCGCAACCATTGGTTACCCGAAGACCCCCCTCCCCCTCCCAAAACTGTAGGTGCTAGTGAGCTTGATGCTCATCTCAGGACTTGGCAGTGCTCCTCTCGACGAGGCAGGGTTCTGTAGCACATTGTCCTAGGGCTAATTGGGTAGGTCCTCCCCTCCATTGGGAGCTCCTGATATCAGCAGCCCAGGTTGCAGACCCTCCTCAGCTTTTGCATGTTTCTCAACATTAGATGAGCTTGGTAGCACGTTGCCCCATTGGTAGTGCTTCCCTCGCCGAGGTGGGGTTAAGCACACCACCCTTGGGCAGAACGGTCAGATCCTCTTCTCTCTGTGAGAGATAGGTATCTACCCTGCAGCTGCTATCTTTTGTCTGAGCTTCATGCCACATCGGATTAGCTGGCCGCTTGCTGCAAACTGATGTGTTCACGTTCCGCCACACAGGCTGCGTGGAAGTTGCACAGACCTCTTGGTCTACTGAAGCTCCATATGACAAGCACCCTAGGCCATCAGGCCTCTCTCTGCCCTTGTGGTGTCTCTCTGGCACTGCATATGCATGGCAAAGACTCCTCCACCGGGGGTCTTTGAGAACATGCCACTCCTAGAAGGATCACATGATACCTCTCTAGCACTAGAGTAATCCTTCGTGCCCTATGGCTCTGACGTTTAACAGGTTGTTGCTCCCCTCAAGATTGTGGGTCTTCCATGAGCATGCTGTCCTCTGTCGAGCATTCTTTCTGAGGATAGAATTCTCAGTGCCCTACCACAGCATTGTAGCGTTCCCCTCTCCAGAGGGTCACTTTGAGCACAGGCCTGCTCCCTGAAGATTAAGAACCTCCCTATATATAGGGGGATTTTTTCTTTGCTCTCAGAGCCTCCTTCATTGAATGGATGAGTATCCACTACGTGTCGGCATGACTTATAAATCCACGTTGTGGTAAGAATGCACACTAGCTCTCAGTGTTATTTCTAAAATACCGTATAGTGGGGATCATGCATTCAGCTTGATACACTTTTTTTGAGACGTAGGCCCCGGGTCCTGGGCCACTCTCTACCTCTGTCGGACTTTCCGATAGCCTGCTTGACCAGCTTGACGGAAACTTTGCTACTCTTTACTTAATCCCCAGTCTAGATAGTACTTATTTGAACAAAGCCTGATACTTGGTATTATGAGCACTTCTTGTGTTTACTTGCGTCTTTAAGATGAATTGCTTGATATATTTCACAACTGTAAGTTGCTTTGGATAAAAGTGTCTTCTAAATGACTAAATGTAAATGTAGAACTAATTAAATTTTGTGGTGCTGCCCTGAGTACCAACCAGGATGCTTCTGGCACTGCCAACTGCCCTCTTCTATTAAATAATAGATTACTCTGTACATATTTGTCCAATGACATTTAATGTTTTAGCATTTATTGCTATCTATATTTTTCTTTCAACATAAAAAAGTGAAGCCTGAGCCAAAGCATGCCATTGTTTTCATATCAAGTTTAAAGGGGATTGAGGCGATCACAAATTTGTATACAGATCATTGAGCTGACTGCAAATTTTTAGGGGGGCTGAGTAATCATTTTAAGGGGGATTTAGCCACCTTAAAGTCCTAGCAACACCCATGTTGGACGGGATGGAAAAACACTTTAAAGCAAGGATAAGGAAGTATTTGTCTAGAAATAAGTTTGACAAAACAAGCTCCTCTACATTTCTTCCGAGTTATACATTCTTTAAAATTCACCCAACTTTTCTGTCATTATGTTCACATATGAGTTAAACAATCATTATGTGCTGTGAAGTCCATTAACTAACTTATATGAACTGTTCATATGTAAATAAAGAAACAACTCAAATGAAACTTTAATTTCAGTTGACTTCAGCAAAATATGTTAAATAAAATAACAAAATAAAAAAGTTAAATAAAATCACAAAATAAAATAACTCATTAAAATTCTTTCACTTGTCAGGTGATTATAAGAATGCAAAACATTTTCACATTACACACTATATATACCCAGACAGTTGGAAGAGAAGATTCATATGCAGCTCATGACTGAACTGATGATCCAGAGATGGAAGCCGTCAGTACTCAGGTTTGAGTTAATTACTTCATAACTAAATATTGGTCACACTTTATTTTAAGCTCAAATTCTTGCTATTAACAAACCTTTAGCTAAGACATTATCCTTAATAAGTGCATAATTTGCTTTGTTACTTGTTTATTAATAGTTAGTAGGGTGGTTGTTAAGTTTAAGTATTGGGTAGGCTTAACGATGTAGAATATGGTCGTTTAGAATGTGCTTTCTAAGTACTAATGAACAGCCAATATGCTAATAATAATAATAATAATAATGTTTAATGTATGTAGCGCCTTTGCCAGGGCTAAATGATGCTTTTCAAGGTACACCAATAAAACAAATACTGGACATTTGCCCAATACAGGTACACAAATAATGCTGTTGCATATAAAACAGTTTAGCAGTAAGTACTAACACAATTAGTTATAGTGTTGATTAAACAAATAAACAAATAATGTTAATAATAGGCATGCTAATAAGGAACTAGTTAAAAGTGAGAATTGGATCCTATACTAAAGTGCTACTGAAATATAATTATTGTGTTTTTGCATGCGTAATATACTACAATGTTATACACAATGATAGTGAACCCAAAGACTAACAAGTGTGATAGTTGTGTGATAGTGTGATATGCATGGTAATGAATGACTGGTGGGTTCAAAGGTGTCAAAGAAAACAGAGGACCCAAAGGCAGAGGTAAATTTAGACTCTCTCTTTATTAACTGAAGATAACAAAGTCTGCCATACATCGGCACTCTTGGTGGACACAGAACACCAAGGATGACACTTAGAAATATATTGATATTTAAATAATATAGGCTATTGGCTCCTTTGCAACAGACAGTTTTGTATCAAAATTAGAGAAAAATGTATGCGCACTTGACTTTTTTTTTGCGAAACAATGTAACCTTCATGTGCAGGAATTTTAGGAAAAAGGAAAAGAACATGTCATGTGGCCAAGTATAGTTTCTCATACTCAGAATTTGTGCTCTGATTTCACACAGTAGTGAACAAACACACACACACACACACACACACACACACACACACACACACATACACACACACACACACACACACACACACACACACACACACTCTGGGCAGTGGGCAGCCATTTTTGCAGGGGCGCAGTGGAGCAGTTAGAGGTTCTGTGCCTTGCTCAAGAGTTTTACCTTAATCGTGGTATTGAAAGTAGATAAGAACACTGTACATTCACTCCCACCACCTACAGTCCCTGCTGGATTGAAAACACAGTGACCAAAATTAGAGAACAGCAATGATTGCAGCATGAAGCAAGAATACAACTACAATTTCTGATGTCTACAGCAGTAAAAAACTAAAACAAAAAAATAGTGGCAAGTCTACAGACCATTGCTTTGAATGACTTCATCACATATGCAAAAGAGGTTCTGATCACTTTTCCATGTAGCTGTATAAGAAGCCCAAATCCTGCTGCAGAAAACATCCCCCAATCCATGACACTTCCTATTTACACACTTTGGGTTCTGTCCCAAGGTTATATACCCATACATACTCCTTTCTGAGGAAAACACAAGACCCCTCTATCACTACTCATCCCAGTTCTCTGTTCCAAGCAGAGAACCCCAGTCCAGTGCTCTGGGAGATTTTAGGGTTACAGTGAAAGTAAATTTGCCAGGCTGGTCCCCAAGTACCTCTCACTCCTCACTCCAATCTGCCAGGTGATTCTGCTGGCCTGTCTTATGGCGATCACAGCATTTCATTTGGAGCTCTGCCAAAGGATCAGACATTGATAGCAGCATTAGGGGATGGGCTTTTTTCCTCCATTTGGACCCCTATAAATGCATGATCGGTGTCATGCTTTCTTTCCTGCAAGAAAAGTTGGAGTGTAGGCTGTCACCATCCACCTTGAAAGAGTATGTTAAAAAGAAAGGGAAAAAGATCTGAAGCAAGTCTTTTTTCCTGTAAGTTGAAATTCTTTCTGTTAACCCTTTAAGCCCTGAGGGCATTTTTGCCTCAGTGAAGTTGATGTTTTTTGAGTGACATACACAAAAATAACTTGAAGACTGTAGCAAGGGTTCTGTACTTTCAGAGGTACTTTCTGTACCATATTTGTTCCATATTTCATTTGGATATTCTCCTACTGAGAAACAGCTGATAAATCTTAAGAAAGATTTGAGTGCTCAAAAGATATTTTTCATATCTGTCTTATTTGAGATTCAATATTTTAGCAAGTAAATAAGATTAAGGAAAATTCATTTTTGATGATGTTCCCATGCATGTGTATTGGTTGTCTGCTGGTAGCAGAGAGCGAGGGAACGAGGAGACGATGAGCTCTTTAGATTAATATCTTTTAATAAATCCAGAAAATGTTCACAGAAACACAGAGGTACAAACATATATAACAGCGGACGCCAGACACTGGGAAACATGGGGTTTATATACTCAAACAGGAAACATGTGGGATAAATTAACTAGGACAGGAAACAAGAAAAACCGGAACAAAGGCTGGGCCGAAAACACGGAACAGACATACAGAAACCTGACATTACTCCCCCCTCCCGAAAGGCGCATCTCACACCGTAACATCAACCGGGGAAGGGGGTGGGTGCCCTGGAGGCCAGTGACTAAGGGAGACATGGAAGGCGTCCAGGGTGGATCTGACAGTTCAGATGGCCATAGCGGATCAGACAGTTCAGGTGGCCATGGCGGGACAGACAGTTCAAGAGTCTATGGTGAAATGGCCTCCGTGGCCTTAATCCTTGGCCCAGTCACTTTGGGCTATTGGCATATGGCCCCCCAAAAAATTTTCTTTGGTGAATTTAGGGGTCTACCAGCCCAGCAGAGTTCAGAAGGAGCGGGCTCTGGAGGGTGGTCAGGAGGAGCGTGCTCTGGGTGCTGTGACGTGACATGGCTCAGGATCGACAGCTGTAATTAGGCCTGGGCGGTAATACGGTAATATGGTATACCGCGGGATCTAAAAATAGCAACGGTATCAGTTTCAATACCGTTATACGGTCATAAAAAATGCCTAAAAATGCGTATGCGTGGTTGTCATCACGTGACAGCGTGGAGGAGAAAGAGAGAGAGGGGGAAAGATGGCGAGTCGCGCACCAAGTGACCTGGTCTCGAAAAAGAACACAACTTCTGCAGTATGTCGGGTTTCGACCGAGCCAGAAGGGAGAGGCGGTAAATATGGACAAGTAGGGCTGTGACGGTCGTCGGTTGCCACCGGCGGTAATGTACTTGACGTCACACAATCTATAACAAGCATAAAATACAGTGATTCTGCAGCATTCGTTCTGCCGTGGCAGTGTTTAGTGTCCTCCCCGTCGGCAGCAGGAAGAGATCTGCGTTCAAACACGCGCAATAGTCTAAAGCTGGCAAAGCTCCGGGAAAAACTATTACTATCAGTGTGTCGGAGGGAAATAAGGAGATACTTAAATGAATTGTTCATAAACTATTGTAAACTAGTGAGCCAGTGTGGCAAAGATGAAGTTGACGATCCTGACTCGCCATCTGCTCACTGGAGAAAAATGCGGCTCTACGGTTTTTATACAATATCAATAAAATAATAAAAAAAATGTTTTCGATTTAATTTTTTTTTTTTTTTTTAGATATATTTATCCTGATTGGAAGATAAGTATTGATAAGTATTGTTTGTTTTCTTTATTCTTACGAAAGCACAAGATTTTTTTGATATTGTGAGTGCATGCAAATAAAATTAGACCCTTCACAGTTCCGGATGATATACTATATTTGCTTACCTTTATGAGCAAAGATTATGGCATATGCCTATTTTCATTTTTTTGCAAGTGATTGCGCTGGCGCCTCCATGTAATGCAAAGCACATTTAGCTTCCACTCTCCAACAAACGACTGTATTGTATAGCCTACACATAATAGCACGCATTTATGTAAGTTTAACATTTAAAATAACATTTTAATTTTCTTTAAGATTTTAGCTATTTTAGGCAAGTCGTAATAATTTGATCAAAAATAATCATCTCACCGCCTGTTGCTGGCTGCTGGTTCATTAATTTAAATAACAAATAACAAAAAAACAAACAAAAAATGTTCCAAACATATTTCTAAATTAACTTTATGAAGAACCGAAACGAAAAATAACCCTGTTCCTATTAAAAACAAAACTGAGCAATTGTAATTGATGCAACAGTATAATGAGGAAGAGACACGGACTCCAGTCGTTCTCGGTCGGTAATTTTCATGAGCCGTCGAACAAGGGCTGGGTGAAGTTGTTACGAATTTATGACACAAATGTTTGTTTAATATTTACCATTCTTATTTTGGCTACTTTCTTATATAATTTATTTTATCATTATTTTACTGTTTTGTAGGCTGTTTGTTGTTATATATATATATATATATATATATATAAACAAACAACACCGCACTACCGAGGGTAGTTGGTCCATAACCACAGCGGTAGTAAAATCTGCCACCGTCACAACCCTACGCGTCTCTGCGTGAAAACTGGATGTTTATGTTAATTTAATTCTGTTTGACTGTTGTATTTGCACTTTTCTATAAACTGCTATTTGTTGCTAATAAAAGTTGTTAATATTGTTGTGCATGTTCTTTTGTTATTGTTTCAGTATTACGGTTTAGGCACAAGCCAACAGTTTGGTGACACTGTCTGAGCCTTACGTCATAATTTTTTTTATTATTCACGGTAATACCGTATACCGTGGTAAAATATGGAGGAGGTTTCAAAATTTGGATACCGCCCAAGCCTAGCTGTAATGTAACTTCGCTTGGGAATGACAGCTGTGACGTGACTTGGCTCATGAACAATAGCTGTGACATGACTTGACTCAGGAATGACAGCATAGACATGATGATAGCAGATGTCAGTTTGGGGAGACCAGCTGCGTGTTGACAGCAGCGGTGGATCCTCCATGCTGGATATCAACCTCTGACAGTTCCAAGCAGGCATAATGTGACTGAAAGCTGTAGTAGCCATTTCAACCATTCCGCGAGCGTGATCAATCAATCCTTCAGATTGGTCAGACTACAACTTCCTATCATTTAAATGTAATTCTTATTTGTTTAACAATCTTTTATGGTTGTTCTTTATTGTTAAGGTGCAACCACTTTGCCGGTGCCCTGTAAAATAGTATGGGCAAAATTAAATATTAAGATTTAAAGGATTAGTTCACTTTCAGAACAAAAATGTACAGATAATGTACTCGCATGTTCATGTCTTTGTTTCTTCAGTCATAAAGAAATTATGTTTTTTGAGGAACACATTGCAGGATTTCTCTTCATATAATGCACTTCTACGGTGCCCCCAAGTTTGAACTTCCAAAATGCAGTCTGAATCCAGCTTCAAAGGGCTATAAAAACTGACAATTTATATACTTTTTAACCTCAAATGCTCATCTTGTCTCGTCTGTGCATTTGTTTTGTTATGTTCAGATATTCAGTAGCAATCATGATCTGACCACTCCAAGAGCCACACTCCAGCATATATATTAGGGCTGGGCGATATGGGCAAAAATTCATATCTCGGTATTTTTTGGCCAATTTGCGATATACGGTATATATCTCGGTATTTCTGTTTTTGTATTTGGATTTTTAAAAAGCTGTATTTAATACATATATTTCACTTACCACCCAAAGTTGTCCAGTAAAACAATACATATTAAAGGCTATGAAAATAAAATGAATATAACCATGTAAGCCTTTATATTATGTGCAAAAAAGGTTCAAATCAAATTTTATTCTAAAATTGTAACACTGCAATCTAAAAACAAAAATAATGCTTTTAAAGCAGAAGTTAAATTCACTACACAAAAAAATGAAAGTAAGAAAAGCATATAGGCTATTTTGATTATCCCAATGCAGTCACTTTACAGTTAGTGCTATCATAAAAATGGACTTACTTGTTGGTTGAAAGTTCTTGGATTATTGTCCAAATACAAATATTTCCGCAAATTGTATATTTTAGTCAGAATTATTGCGCCCCTATTTAATTTAGCGCCGTCTGTTTGGCGCGCTAGTTCACTGACGTCTGTTTAGCAGAGAATCACGAAGCAGAAGGCTCATGCACTCTTGACAGAAATGGAAATATTTTCCAGACTTTCTAACATTTACAGCCGGAGAATATACCTGTGAAATGTAAGTTATACATTAAGAGATACAGCACATCTCAAACATATTAAACAGCACGAGTAGTCTCTGTCAGACAGAAAGGCACACGCAGCTTTCTGTCAGAGCATCTGATGAGCCGAGCCGCTTAAACTATGCCAAACTATAAACTATGATGCATCTTACCAGTTTTTAAAGGCCTTAATGTAAAGCTTGTCACATGTTTACAACAAACTGGATTATGCACTTTCTCCGCAACAGCGCAGTCTGTGTCCTCCGCTTTATTTTCTGATGTGCTCGAAATCAAACTATTGTATATCGGTATAAACGGTATTGCCTCATACCGTATCGCTTATAATGAAAATATCGATATATCGTACAAACTCGATATACCGCCCAGCCCTAATATATATATATATATATATATATAAAATCACATTAAGTTAATCTTATAATGTAATAATACATACTGTCCTGTAAAAAAAATAAAAAGCAGCATTTAATAATCAATAATCATAACAACATAATATCAATTATAATAAAGTTGATTTCAACTCAATTATTATCACTGTTGAAAACAATTTTGCTGCATCATATTTTGTGTGGAAATGGCAAATTATTGGAAATAATTTTTCAGGATTTTTTGATAAATATAAAATTAATGAACAACAGCAGCAGACATGTAGTGCATCAGACTACATAATTACATCACATCCGTTCCGATTTTTATGACAGCACTAAGCAATCCCAAATTCTCACCGCCATTCATAAATCTTATCGGGTCGAGTAACACGTTTCAGCACTGATTCTACCCATATTTGGTGCGCTCAATCATTTGAACACTTTTAACTAACCTGCAGATGGCACCACGAACGCATACAGCGCACTCAGGACAACTCTGTCCATGATGTTTCAGAAATCTTTTCACAGTTTATGTCATTAATAGCTTAAGGCCATTTGCGTGATTTAAATTCATGCCCATAGCCCCGTACCCCCCCTCCAACATAAAAATTAAAAATTGGGATCTAAGTAAATCACATGGGTCGTCCCACAGAGGTCAGAAAAAAGGGAAACCGTATTTATATGGAAATATCATGTAACCGGTTCCTTGGATTTATCTCAGTGAAAAGGAGGAAAAATATCTACAGGGTCTGAGCTCACCAAACACACATATAAATTTATAGTATTTGGAGTCTCGGGTTCGGGGTCTCACACGAAACACAGAATTACAGATAAACTTGTGTTTATGATTTGTGTCTGCACTTGTTTCAATTCAGTCACTAACTGCTTGAATAAAACACATACACAGAAATCAGGTTTAATGAATAACTTGTAGTCAATGTTCTCTGTTTTCTTTCTTTTTCTTCTTTTCAAACTGCAACTATATTGCAGTACCTTTTCACATATTTAGAAGAAATGATTTTCAAATGATTACAATTCAACCCTTGAATTGTAAAGCTGTAAGTCAATAATTACAATTGAAGATGAAAATAACAATAAAAAAAAGGAATGTTGTTGAGGAATGTGTTTGACTCAGTTCAGTCAATATGCGTATATGAATGCCTACAGAATCCTCGCTGAAACGAACGATGCATTCCGTAGAACGAACGAGTCCTCTGATTGCGCAATCCATCCGTATTGAAATCCAACTCGTCTCTCCTCTCCTGGCACAGTCCGATCTCGTCAATCACATGCTGTATCCTCCCAGCACTAATGCAATGAAACAGTTCAGACATATATTTAAAGAAGGAAACGGCGAGGATGAATAAGATTAAGCGACAGCCGAAATGCGGCTCGCATCTCTTTCACCACGAGCTGGCGCATAAGTGACGTCAGTCAATTTATCCATTAACTTCACACATCATTGTTACCACAAACAGTCTATGGTTTACGGTCTCCTCTTCAATATTTGGGAAAGTGGGTGGCTTTGAATTCTTCATTAAGTGTGATTTCGATTTGTCTAAAGTACCTCTTAAATTATCTGCATTCCATCAACAGGTTCTCTTATGTTGGAAATTGGCATTCTCTCATAATTTTAGTCCACATAATACCTGTATCTGGAATAATCGTTTTATTTTGCACCATAACAAATCTCTATTTTATGAAAACTGGGTTCAATACAATATTTGTTCTCTTTTGGATATGTTGGACAAATATGGAAATGTACTCAATTACAAAGATTTTTGTTTAAAACATGCTTTTGTGTGTCATCCCAAGGAATTTTATACAGTTGTGAATGCCATACCAAAGAATGCGGTATTTTTGGTCAAAGGAATTCTTTCAAACTACTCTGTCACTTTCTCTCTTCCTTCTCTTTTTCTGGATGGCTTGTCTATTAAAGACTTAAACGTCATTATATTTTCAAAGATGTAAACCCAAAAGAGATGAAGGAAATGAGACTGAGTTATCTTTCCTTTCCTATCCTTCCCAAAATGAAAGAACTTCATTTCAAAATAATGAATGAGATATACCCCTCTAAAGAATTCCTTAAATCCAAGTTTGATTTTGGAGAGAATTTTTGTGAGTTTTGTAAAGTTTCTATTGAAACCACTGAACATATCTTCTTTGACTGCTGTTACTCGAAACAATTTTGGTCCCGGTTGTATAATGAAATGTCACATATTATTCCTTGTATAAACCCCATTCAATACAAACAAATCAAATTTGGTGTACTTAAAGATTTTCCACAACATTATTTGGTTAACAACCTTATGGAACATGCCAAATATTTCATTCACAAATGTAGATTTCTGAAAACTCCTCCTTCTTTCCCCTACTTTATTAATGAACTTAAAATATTCACCACGTCTCTCAATACCCTTTCACACAAAAAAGCTGTTACTGTAGCTAAATTCTTCAATGAATTATGTACTCTTTAACTTTTTGACACCCCTTGCAAAAGCTAATCCTCGAAGGAACTTTTCTTTATTTTTGTATTTTCTATTGTGTTTTTTTTTTTTTTTTTGGTATTTATTTATATGTATATATTTTTTTATATATATTTTTGTTTACTTTTATTTTATTAGAATTTTCTCTGTAATTAAGTTATTGTTTACAATTTATTGCTGATTGTGTTATAATTTGTGTCCATGTCTGCCTTTTGAGACTTGAATTCATAACATTGCTTGTTCCAAGCCTAGTTTGTATGTACAATTGCTCTTTCAATAAAAAAAAAAAAAACACATCATTGTTACCAAAAAAAAACAAAAAAAAAAACACATCATTGTTACCTTCACTTACAACATTATTTCCACAAAACGAGTGTACAAACATGTTTAACAATTCTGTTAACATATCAAAAACAATTTACATTGTCCTTTTTGTGCACTTTGTCCGATTCACGAACAGAATTAATGATCCACATTCATCTTACATTAACAAACTAACAAGACAACAAATATGCGGAAAAAATAAATATTTGCGACTCACCTAATGCAATGAAACAGTTCAGACATATATTTAAAGAAGGAAACGGCGAGGATGAACAAGATTAAGCGACAGCCGAAATACGGCTCGCATCTCTCTCACCACGAGCTGGCGCATAAGTGACATCAGCACCCATCGACGCACTTCTCTAACAGTGAATTATATTTCACAACAGAATTAAACAAACACATTTTTTTTGTTTTATAGGCCTGAACTTAATATACATCAAGTAAGAAGAAGAAAAAATACATAAAATTAATGTGAATAAAGAAGAAAAATATTTTCAGTTATTAGAAAATATTGAAAGAGGTTTTTCTATCATCTCAATAATTTGAGTGGGTTACAATCACATCCCTGAATATAATATGAATATAAATAATTCAGTGATGCAAATCAGAATTTCATTAACTGTTACTCCAGTTTTCTTAATTTCTTCAGAAATAATTATAATAAATTGATTCATTATCCATTTTGGAAACAGATTTGATGCTTAATTTTTTTTTTTTTTGGAACGTGACATTTTGTTCAGGATACTTTGATGAATAGAAAGCTAAAAAAAACAGCACTGATAATGAATCAACATATTGGAATGATTCTGAGACACTGAAGACTGGCATAAAGGCTGATGACAATTCTGATTTGCATCACTGACATAAATTACATTTAAAAAATCTAATCTTTTGAATGGCAGTTTGTGTGTATGTATACACACAAACACCAGTACATACATTTTATCTATAGCCTATCTATAGTTTAAATAGTGATAGATGCTATTTACACTAAATGCAACTAGCAATAGATGCTGTTTACACTAACTAAACTAAAATAGCATGTTTTCTTAGTGGTATACTATTAATACTGTGCAAATAAGCTGTAGATTCTATTTACACCATGTTTAAAGAGCATAATTTTTCTAATATTTATACTACTTATTGCAAATAGTGACAATTAAACATTTTACACCACTGTAGCTGTTATTTGAAAATCTTCTTTTGTAGTGTAGATCAGCCCAATCACACATTGGTCAGCGGAGTTAGTAATGGGACTGTTTGCACTTAATGTAAATAGACACCCCGTTAAAAAATTAACCTTTTATTCTAAAATCTTCACAATTTGATTCAAATAATATTGCAATATAGATTTTATTTCAATTTATCATGCAAAGCTATAGTTCAAAGTAAATAAACTTTTTTTATTCCATTACTTTATCAACAGGGAATAAGCAGTCAAGGTCAACACGACCATCAGTCAAAGACTGAAATAATGAATGTATTTCACAAACTTATTACTGAAGACAGGCTCCACAATGCACTGAGAGCTGCAGATTTTCTTCAGATAACTGAACAATCATTAAAGTTGAACGAGTCTTGTGCTGAAGAAGAGGTGATCCATACTTTCATAAGAAAACTACTAATGATGAACTACAGAGCAAGATACATTACAACAAAAGAGATCAATGCACAGGATGACACACAACAAAGAAAGAATAACTCTTCTGAAGATGAGAGTGATATTTACAATGAACTTTCTTTCTCAAACAAAGAAAAAAGTCAGTCTGAACGAATTGATCCAATGGACATTCAGATGGTTGCATTTCATTGTGCTGATGGTTTCCTGAAGCAGCTGATGGTCACTATACTGTCTCAGTGTCAGTACGCTCTGCCTCTGCTTGTTCCTGATCCATTCACACGACAGATTAAATTTCCTCTTTGGACATTCAGACAAATCAACAAGAGCTGGAAGATCAGAAATACTAATGATGAAATCATCGGTCAAACCCAGGCGATCTACAAGGCAGAAACTCCAATGTTGTTTTTCTTTAGGTTTGGTTCTGTATCTTCATCAAAATCTCAGTTGATGAACAGTCTGATCAATGAGAAACACAACACATTCTTCCACAGGCACTGCCAAGGCAGCAGCAGAACCAGAGTCCTGATGGATGGAGTGGTGGAGATCGCCTGGTTCTGCCCCTCAGGAACAAATGATGATAAATTCACTGACTGTGTTGCATTCTGTAATCTACACGGTGATGCAGGAGACCATGAGAAACAGCTGCAGATCCTCACTGAAATGGCCTCAGTCAATGTTGTTCTTCTACCACAACTGGACCAGAGGAACAGAAGGATACAATTTGAAAATCTATACAAGGGCTCAAAGCCACTCATTTGCCTTTTTACTGAGGATGAATCTACTGTCATTGAGATACGGAAAGGAAAATACAAAATTGGTTTGAAAAACAGAAATCAGTCAGATGTATCTCAAGAACTCAGAGGAGCTATAAAATCTTGTCTTTCAGAATCATCTTCCACTTTCAGACTTGAAGATATGTGCAAACACTTAGACATCAGAGTGGATGAGGAAGATGATGATGACTGCAGGAGAGGAAGACAGTCAGCACAGCAGATGATGAGTTTACTGGAGAAGAAAGATCTGATAGAAATCAAAGAATCATTTCTGCCTCATCAAGGGAAACTGTGGCATCAGTGGAGTCAGAAGAACAGAGAACTACACCGACCTACAGCAGAAGAGACTGAAATAAACATTAGTAGAAAACATTCAGAAATGAGGAACATCCGTCAACAGCAGCATGAATCTGATATCAGTAAGTTTATCAGGTTCTTTATTAAAGAAATGAGCTCACATAATGCTGAACATAAGATGCTTTTCATCAAATGGCTCAGTATCCTCCTGAATGAACACACATCAGCAGATCTTTCTACTCTACATCACAAGTACAATGAAAAATGGTCAACAGTCTTAAAATTAAAAGGGAATTATGAAAATTCTAAACAACTGTCAGCTGAACAAACAGAACTTGAGAAGATATCTGAAGAAATTGAAGCTGCCACCTTTGGTTTGGAGCACATCATGAGGGAGATCAGTCAGATCTATGAATCATACTCATTTGTGAAGAATAGGAACAAAGAGGAGAATATGATCAAGAATGAGGATAACATAAATATGAGCAAGGAGAACATGAATGATAACAAGGAGGAGAAAAAAGATGAAAAGAATGTGGAGAAAAATGAGACTAGGAATAATATGAATAAGGAGGAGAATGACAACCAGAAACAAAAGAATGAGAACCAGGAGGAGAATGAGAATGAGCAGAATGATGTCAAGAACAATGAGGAGGAAAATGAGAACAAGAAAAAGGCGGAGAATGAGAACAAGAAAAATGAGAATAAGGAGGAGAATAAAATCAAGGAGGAAAATCAGAATGAGGAGGAAAATGGGAATAAAAAGGAGGAAAATGAGAACAAGAAAAAAGAGAATGAGAACAAGGAAAATTATATTAAGAAAAAGGAGGAGAATGAGAATGAGGAGGAAAATGAGAAGAAAAAGGAGAATGAGAACAAGAAAAAAGAGAATGAGGAAGAGGAGAATAAAATCAATGAAAATGGAGAGAATGAAATAAAGACAGAGGAGAATGAGAACAAGAAAAAGGAGAACAAAATCGATGAGAATGAGGAGAATGAAATCAAGAAAAAGGAGGAGAATGAAATCAAGAAAACTGAGAATGAGGTGGAAAATGAGAAGAAAAAGGCGGAGAATGAGAACAAGAAAAAAGAAAATGAGGATGAGGAGAATAAAATCAAGGAGAATGAGGAGGGAAATGGGAAGAAAAAGGAGACAAATGAGAACAAGAAAGAGGAAAATGAGCAGATTGATATCAAGAAAAAGGAGAATGAGAACAAGGAGAATGAAATCAAGAACAATGAGGAAAACGAGAACAAGAAGAATGAGGAGGAGAAAAAAATCAAGGAGGAGAATGAGGAGGAAAATGGGAAGAAAAAAGAGGAGAATCAGAGCAAGAAAAAACAGGAGAATGAGGACGAGGAGAATAAAATTAAGGAGAATGAAGAGAATGAAATAAAGACAAAGGAGGAGAATGAGAACAAGAAAAAAGAGGAGAATGAAATCAAGAAAAATGAGGAGGAAAATGAGAACAAGAAAGAGGAGAATGAGCTTGAGGAGAATAAAATCAAAGAGAATGAGGAGAATGAAATAAAAAAAATCGAGCAGAATGATATCAAGAAAAAGGAGGAGAATGACAACAAGGAGAATGAAATCAAGAACAATGAGAAGGAAAATGAGAACAAGAGGAGAGAGGAGGAGAATAAAATCAAGGAGGAGAATGAGGACAAGAAAGAGGAGAATGAGGAGGAAAATGGGAAGAAAAAGGAGGAAAATGAGAACAAGAAAAAAGAGGAGAATGAGAAGGAGGAAAATGAGAACAAGAAAAAGGAGGAGAATGAGAATGAGGAGGAAAATAAGAAGAAAAAGGCGGAGAATGAGAACACGAAAAATGAGAATGAGGAGGAGAATAAAATCAAGGAGGAAAATGAGAATGAGGAGGAAAATGGGAAGAAAAAGGAGGAGAATGAGAACAAGAAAAAGGCGGAGAATGAGAACACGAAAAATGAGAATGAGGAGGAGAATAAAATCAAGGAGGAAAATGAGAATGAGGAGGAAAATGGGAAGAAAAAGGAGGAGAATGAGAACAAGAAAAAAGAGAATGAGAACGAGGAAAATTATATCAAGAAAAAGGAGGAGAATGAGAATGAGGAGGAAAATGAGAAGAAAAAGGAGAATGAGAACAAGAAAAAAGAGAATGAGGAAGAGGAGAATAAAATCAATGAGAATGGAGAGAATGAAATAAAGACAGAGGAGAATGAGAACAAGAAAAAGGAGGAGAACAAAATCGATGAGAATGAGGAGAATGAATTTAAGAAAAAGGAGGAGAATGAAATCAAGAAAACTGAGAATAAGGAGGAAAATGAGAAGAAAAAGGCGGAGAATGAGAACGAGGAAAATGATATCAAGAAAAAGGAGGAGCATGAGAATGAGGAGGAAAATGAGAGGAAAAAGGAGAATGAGAACAAGAAAAAAGAAAATGAGGAAGAGAAGAATAAAATCAATGAAAATGGAAAGAATGAAATAAAGACAAAAGTGGAGAATGAGAACAAGAAAAAGGAGAAGGCAATCAAGAAGAATGAGCAGGAAAATGAGAAGAAAAAGGAGGAAAATGAGAACAAGAAAGAAGAAAATGAGCAGATTGATATCAAGAAAAAGGAGAATGAGAACAAGGAGAATGAAATCAAGAACAATGAGGAAAACGAGAACAAGAAGAATGAGGAGGAGAATAAAATCAAGGAGGAGAATGAGGAGGAAAATGGGGAAAAAAAGGAGGAGAATCAGAGCAAGAAAAAACAGGAGAATGAGGATGAGGAGAATAAAATCAAGGAGAATGAAGAGAATGAAATAAAGACAAAGGAGGAGAATGAGAACAAGAAAAAAGAGGAGAATGAAATCAAGAAAAATGAGGAGGAAAATGAGAACAAGAAAGAGGAGAATGAGATCGAGGAGAATAAAATCAAGGAGAATGAGAATGAGGAGAATGAAATCAAGAAAATTGAGCAGAATGATATCAAGAAAAAGGAGGAGAATGACAACAAGGAGAATGAAATCAAGAACAATGAGAAGGAAAATGAGAACAAGAGGAGAGAGGAGGAGAATAAAATCAAGGAGGAGAATGAGGACAAGAAAAAAGAGGAGAATGAAGACAAGAATAAAATCAAGGAGAATGAAGAGAATGCAATAAAGACAAAAGAGGAGAATAAAGTCAAGGAGGAGAATGAGGACAAGAAAGAGGAGAATGAGGAGGAAAATGGGAAGAAAAAGGAGGAAAATGAGAACAAGAAAAAAGAGGAGAATGAGAACGAGGAAAATGATATCAAGAAAAAGGAGGAGAATGAGGAGGAAAATAAGAAGAAAAAGGAGGAGAATAAGAACAAGAAAAAAGAGAATGAGGAAGAGGAGAATAAAATCAATGAGAATGGAGAGAATGAAATAAAGACAAAGGAGGAGAATGAGAACAAGAAAAAGGAGGAGAACAAAATCGATGAGAATGAGGAGAATGAAATCAAGAAAAAGGAGGAGAATGAAATCAAGAAAAATGAGAATGGGGAGGAAAACGAGAAGAAAAAGGCGGAGAATGAGGACAAGAAAAAAGAGGAGAATGAAGACAAGAATAAAATCAAGGAGAATGAAGAGAATGAAATAAAGACAAAGGAGGAGAATGAGAACAAGAAAAAAGAGGAGAATGAAATCAAGAAAAATGAGGAGGAAAATGAGAACAAGAAAGAGGAGAATGAGATCGAGGAGAATAAAATCAAGGAGAATGAGAATGAGGAGAATGAAATCAAGAAAATTGTGCAGAATGATATCAAGAAAAAGGAGGAGAATGACAACAAGGAGAATGAAATCAAGAACAATGAGAAGGAAAATGAGAACAAGAGGAGAGAGGAGGAGAATAAAATCAAGGAGGAGAATGAGGACAAGAAAAAAGAGGAGAATGAAGACAAGAATAAAATCAAGGAGAATGAAGAGAATGCAATAAAGACAAAGGAGGACAATAAAGTCAAGGAGGAGAATGAGGACAAGAAAGAGGAGAATGAGGAGGAAAATGGGAAGAAAAAGGAGGAAAATGAGAACAAGAAAAAAGAGGAGAATGAGAACGAGGAAAATGATATCAAGAAAAAGCAGGAGAATGAGAATGAGGAGGAAAATAAGAAGAAAAAGGAGGAGAATAAGAACAAGAAAAAAGAGAATGAGGAAGAGGAGAATAAAATCAATGAGAATGGAGAGAATGAAATAAAGACAGAGGAGAATGAGAACAAAAAAAAGGAGGAGAACAAAATCGATGAGAATGAGGAGAATGAAATCAAGAAAAAGGAGGAGAATGAAATCAAGAAAAATGAGAATGGGGAGGAAAACGAGAAGAAAAAGGCGGAGAATGAGGACAAGAAAAAAGAGGAGAATGAAGACAAGAATAAAATCAAGGAGAATGAAGAGAATGAAATAAAGACAAAGGAGGAGAATAAAATCAAGGAGGAGAATGAGGACAAGAAAAAAGAGGATAATGAGGACGAGGAGAATAAAATCAAGGAGAATGAAGAGAATGAAATAAAGACAAAAGAGGAGAATGAGAACAGGGACGAAAGTGAGAACAAGAACAAAATCCAGGATCCAGAGTTAAATGTCTCTTCTTTCCCGAGTCTTGCAGCAGAAATGATGATCTCTGGATTTCCACTGGAGCTGATGGATGGAGATGCTGCTCATGTTCCTCTGATCTGGATCTCTGCTGTTCTAGATGAACTCATCCAGAAACTTGGAGACCAGAGAGTCTTCGTGCTGTCAATTTTAGGGATTCAGAGCTCTGGGAAATCAACCATGCTGAATGCTATGTTTGGACTTCAGTTTGCAGTCAGTGCTGGCAGGTGCACCAGAGGAGCTTTCATGCAGCTGCTCGGAGTCTCAGATGAGATGAAAAAGCAGGTGAAAGCTGACTATTTTCTAGTTGTTGATACTGAGGGACTTCATGCTCTGGAACTAGCTGGAAGATCAACAAGAAATCATGACAAAGAATTGTCCACATTTGTTGTAGGTCTTGCAAATTTGACATTGATTAACATCTTTGGAGAAAACCCTGCTGAGATGCAGGACATTCTTCAGATTGTTGTTCAGGCTTTGCAGAAGATGAAGAAGGTTAGACTGCATCCCAGCTGTGTGTTTGTGCATCAGAATATTTCAGACATCACAGCTGGACAGAAAAACATGGAGGGAAGACGACGGCTGCAGGAGAAACTGGATGAGTTGACAAAACTTGCTGCTAAAGATGAATTCTGTGATGCAGAATGTTTCAGTGATGTCATTAGATTTAATGTTCATAGTGATGTGAATTATATTGCTCAACTCTGGGAGGGCAGCCCTCCAATGGCACCACCAAACCCAAAGTACTGTGAGAACATTCTAGAATTAAAGAAAACTATTATGTCTCATGCCTCGAAATCAGATAAAATAAAGCTGGTAGACTTAAAGGACCATATTAAAGATCTCTGGGAGGCATTACTGAATGAACAATTTGTGTTCAGCTTTCAAAATTCTCTAGAGATTTCGGCCTACAAGAAACTGGAGACAGAATACAGCAAGTGGTCCTGGAGTCTTCGCAGTGCAGTAATGGAATCTGAGAACAAACTACAAAACAAAATAGAAAATGGAACAATTATTGAAGTTAAGGAAACTGATATTCAAAAAGAACTGAAGACGACAAGTGACGAAGTGAAAAAATTGATCTTGGAATTCTTTGAGAAAGACAAAGATAAAGATATACTGATTCGGTGGAAAACATCATTTGAAATAAAAATTAAAGAGCTTCAGGAAAGCATTGTGAGAGAAACAAAGAGGAAATTAAATGAGATTCTCCAGCACCAAGGCCTGAAGAAAAAGATTGTTGCTCAGAAGACACATCATGAAAACTTTCTATTTGAAAAGAGCAAAGAACTTGCCTTAAATCTCAAAGACAAAGCAAATAATGAAGAAACACTTAAGAAAGAGTTTGATTTGTTATGGAAACAGTGTAAAAAGGAGATCATCAGAGATGCTCCTGGAATCAAAGACATTGACATAATGAGTGATGTGAGAAAGATCCTATGTGATATCTATGGAGTGGTCCACTTGAAAGAGGGCAGCATGTGCAAAAAAATTTTTACAGTGCCAAGTTTTTTTGAATATGTTACTTTCAAAAGTAAGTTAAAAAAGGCTGTAAGAACAGTCAAAAGAAAGCTTGGATTTGTTCAAACTCTCTCATCTGAGGATGAATCCCAGATAAGATCATTAGTCTCAAGTGTTGTTCAGGAGACAGACAGAATGATTCTGTCTTTTAACATTTCAAAGATGGGCTACAACATCAGTTACATTCAAAGACTCACAGATTACATCAAGGGAAAAGTAACAGAACATCAGGAAGGATCAGTTAAATATGAGTTCAAGAATGAATTCTTCATGGATTTGATTCTTTCCATCTGTGAGAGATCAAACAAGATGATCACTGACCAACACAGACTGTTCAGAGAGGCCAATGATCCTGATCTCTATACTGAGAAAAAGAGAGAACAGTACTATAATATTTTTCAGAAATACTATCATGGAGCCACATCAGCTGCTATTTTTGGTGAGATCATCTGTCAGAAATTTAAAGAGTCCATTGAGCAGAGTGTCTACAAGAATACTGCCAGAGATCTGACAGATGAAATGAGATCAAACTGTGAATCACTGAAGGGAAACAGATCAAATCTGGAGAAACACATCCTGAAGAGACTGGCAGAAGAGGAAGATTTTGACAAATACATAAACTACATTCATAATCCTAGAGATCACTTCAAGAGCTTCATCAGAGATGAAGTCACTCGGTACATCACTGATAAGTTCAGTGTCAGTGTTTTACCCAAAATGAAAGAGAACATTACACTCCTGCAGCAGAAGATCATGAAAGTGGCTCATGAATCTACTGAACATGTTCAAGTTAACAGTGGAGATGTTGGTTTGTGGTTAAAGAGTTTCATGCAGCAGCTCTCAGATGTGCTGCTCATCTCTGAAAAAGACCTCAGTGGAGTCAATCATGATGATGTTGATGATTTCAATCTCCTGGAAGATGCGATAAAACAAGAACTTCCAGATATAATGTCTGAGGTCAGCAGGAGATTCAACAGGAAGACATTTCCAGTAAAGCTAGACCATAAGTTCAGGCCAGATGACCTTCTGATTGATCACTTCTGCCAGTGCTGTTGGGTTCAGTGTCCGTTCTGTAAGGCCACCTGCACCAACACCATAGAAAATCATGATGAAGATCACAGTGTATCTTTCCATCGTAATATTGGACTGAATGGGTGGTTTTACCATGGAACAACAAACTTGTGTATTAAAATCTGCACATCATCAGTAGCAAGTGATGGATGTTTTTATCCCAATGAGTCAGATGCTAAAGTCCCCTGGAAAGAATACAGAAGTGCAGGAGGAGATTATGCGAAGTGGAACATCACCCCTGATCTTTCTGAGCTGCCCTACTGGAAGTGGTTTGTGTGCAGATTCCAAAATGATCTGGAAAAATACTACAAAAAAACATTTGAGGGGAGTGGCAACATCCCAGATGAATGGAGAAAATACACAAAACAGGATGCTAATGAGAGTTTGTAAAAATACATCTAATGGAAAATGCCATTTTCATCTTAAGTGCTTAAAATTAATGAAATTTATTCCTACTTTCACACTTAAGTATAAAAGCACGTCATCAAATTTCTTAAAGCTACGAATCAGTCTTACTCTCCCAGTTATTTGAGACAGCTCAAGAGGTCTTTTAAGTAGTTAGGAGTTGCCAGTAGGGGCCTGAAATGGCACTGATGAGGCAGAGACATGCACAAATCTTTGAGAAAAAGAGTTTTTTTTTTATTTTATTTTCATAGATGGTTAGAGACCTCTGCAGCTCTCTTAAATAATTTAGGAGCTGACATCAAGTCTTAACACTTAGGAACCTTTATGAATCACTCTTATTCTTGAGTCTATGAATAAGAGTAAATTTATGTTATTTTGACACACTTAAGACATAATTTTTTACCCTGAGTAGCTTTATACGTACATTATACATTTTTATGTTTCAATTCTCCTCAGATCAGAGTCAAAAATAACTTCCTATTACATTTAAAAATGAGAACTCATCAACATCTCAGAAGAGCTGACCTTCAAATAGTACTAGAAGATCTGATGATTAAATTTCATATACAAACCATCTGAAAAAAAAAAAAATGCATTAATGATTAATCTCAACATATTTAATAGTCTTCATTAGTTGAATGACATTAAATTATTATAGAATAGAAATTTAGAAATTTAAAGATGTAGTATTTTAGACCAGCATGATATTTTGTTAATGTCTTGTCACAGTTATCCAACTCCTATGTAATACTATTTACTTTTTTAAAACCAACTGCTATGATTAACCTATTTGGGAACTAGGTAACTACCTTTACATTGTTTTAGCTGTAATATGGTTTTATAAATATGTGTTTAAGGTGTAGTGCAACCATGGTGAAGATAAAGGAGTTGTTAAAAAAGCTGAGAGGACATTTCAGTGCATCAAAAGGATAATTGATATTAAAAGATTTCCAAGATCTTGACCATTCATTGAGACACTATATCCCATGAGAGATATATCAGAAGCTTGTCAGATCTTAGAAAAATTGCTTATTAGAGGTTATCAGGCAAAGTATTCCACAGTATTCCACCACAATATTCAATATGCCTCATGCTCTATTGTCCTGTATTAACAGTGAATTATAGTGAGAATAAAACAAAACCATTTCACACATACTGATGATCGGAGTTGGATGAGTGGTGGATGCAGAATGAACAGCATGGCATATTGTATGTGAGTGCTAGATGGTTTACTGAGAGAGTGGATCATTTATTTGTGTGAAATGATCAGTAGCCTACCTTGTATGCATTGAACTAAATTATTCTTTGGTGGAGAAGCATTAAGGGAGTTTTTCCTTCTTTTAGGAAGTGTATGATGATTGTACTCATCTCTAGTTTTCTGTAATGCATTAAAGGCTACAAAATTATTCTTTTTATTGTATTTTTAATGTGAATATGGGATAGCTAGCATATTGTTCATTATAATGAATATATGGATAAGGGTTTGTATTTAAAATTGTAATGTTATGATTTGTTGTGTTCTTTTATTAATTTAGGTGTAATTTGTAAGTCTTAAAGTACCCATTGTTATGGAGTTAAAAAAAAAAAAAAAACACCTGTCATGCAGTGTGTAACACAGCGCTAACTGAAGGAAAACATCCTGCAAAATGTTAAATCTGAAAGTGCTTTGTGTATAAAGATGTCTTTCAAAAGAAAGAGTCAATTTCCGAATCATGAAAACAAGTCATTCTCAAAACAAATATAGCATATTGCCAAGTTTGAATATATGTTAGGGTATGTCAAAAAACTCATTTTCTCATTTTCTCCTCCAACTTCAAAATCATCCTATATCACTGCAGAAGTGCCAATCTAGTGTTTACAAAGTGATTGCAGATTATTGCAGAAGTGGAATTTTTTCAAAAAAAATTAACTCTTAAGTTATAGAGGTTTAAATTTACTGCAAACAAAATGCACTGTACAATTTTTATTATATTTGATAGAAAATACATATTTTAAATAACAGGTTTTACCCTAAATGTGTTATTAAATTGAAGCCCTGTGTCTAAAAAAAGTTATGTTCCAAATTTGAAGTTGATATGAAAAAAATTGAGGTTCCTGTGAAAGTTTATTTAGGGCGTCATACTGCAAACAGCCACCGGGTGCCATTCAAATGCCATATAATTTTTTGAATGCATTTTTGTGTCACTAATTTCTAAATTTCTCAAAATAACCAAATATGGAATCCTGAGACTCAGACCTTTCCAATGATATGTATTTTGTCAAGATTATAAAAATGTTTGATTATAAAAGACCGTAATGCATGATATTTGACACCGTCGCTAAGGGGGAGGAGTCCGCCAAAGGATTTTAAAGAAGCGAACGAGACACTTCATCCTCTCGGGGGCACTATAGGGAATGCGTGACTCGTCTCTGAAGCCTACATACTAAGATTACAATAGCATTGGCCAGCAACAGCCTATGACAGGGGTGTCCAATCCTGTTCCTAGAAATCTACCTACCTGCAGACTTTAGTTCCAGCCCTGCTCCAACACAGCTGTCTGTAATTATCAAGTGCTACCTAAGAGATTAATTAGCTGGTTCAAGTGTGTTTGATCAGTGTTGGAGCTGAACTTTGTAGAAAGGTAGATCTCCAGGATCAGGATTGGGCACCCCTGGCCTATGACAACACTACCAGCTTGACCAAAGTATAAAAAAGGACACAGCATTAGCTTCTTTTCTGAAGCTTTTGTCCAAAGCATGGCAACGAGACTAGAGGATGCAGTGTCTCATTCCCTTCTCAAACTGGCTCACAGAACATGGGTAGCAGCATCCTGTTCAAGGACACATAGGCAGAGTGGGGCCCAAGGTGACTGAGGCCTAAACCAACTCAGAGAATGGGAAGAACCCTAGCGCGTAATCCATATCATACAGTATTTTAGAAAAGTGCCTAGAGATTTGCATGTGCACCTGCCACTATGTGGATTTTAGAAATGGCATGCCAGAGATGTCACATTCAATGCTACGCCCAACCAGAAAAGACAGCTCGCAAGGCACTAATCATCAGCTAATGCTGCTATGTAGTTGACACACTTGAGCAGAGTAAGTTGTTAGTGCTTAGGGACAGGCTACTAACTCCTGAAAAACAGGAGGAACACCTGAACCACCAGGGGTGGCAAGCTCTTAAGAGACCCTTCCACAGAGAAGGGAGCATTGCTGGGCCGTGCAGAGGTGTGACTCACTGGTCCACCTAGTATAAGGCTTGAGGAGAGCCACTCTGTTTCTACACAAGAGGGAGGTCCTCAGCCAGATGAATGTGTAAAGATTGGGTGGATGGTCTGATTGCCGGAACCCCCTCAGGGAGAGAATAGGTAATGAAGGTAGTCTTAGTAAGTGGCCTCTATGCAAGGTGTCCTGCCAGGGATGTCCAGGGGAATAGAGCTTACCTGGAAGGGGACCCACAAATCCTGAGATACAGATCTGAAATGGGGATCTGAAGGCCAAGAGGGTCCACAGGGACCTAAGGATTGGCCATCCAGAGGCAAGCGATGGCAGATACAGAATAAATGAACAAACCATAACCATAGTCAGTAGACAAAATGGGGGTACACCTTGAAGACAAAAGACAAGTCCTAGAAACACAGCAAAGGAGGCAGGATACAAAAAGCAGGATTGTACTCACCCATCCAGATCAGGCAGCTCCTCAGAGCAATGCCAATATGAAGCTATTACCTGCATGGAAGGATCAACAGGTCCAGGGGTTGCAGTCATGTATCAGGGGCCCAGCAACCAAGGAGAAGTGCTTGGTGACATAGTTCCTGATTTCTGTGAGCCTGAGGCCAGGCAAGGCTACCATCCAGACCGGATCCAAAAATGATCAAGAGAACATAATCACCATAAGCAGTGACATGTCCCATGTTCTAGAGCAGTGGTTTTCAAACCTGTCCTGGAGGCACCCCTGCCCTGCACATTTTGCATGTCTCGCTTATCTAACACACCTGATTCAAATCATCACGTCATTAGTGGAGACTCCAAGACTTGATTTGGGTGTGTCTAATAAGGGAGACATACAAAATGTGCAGGGCAGGGGTGCCTCCAGGACAGGTTTGAAAACCACTGTTCTAGAGCATTGGTCTCAATTGGTAATCAATTAATGGTGATGGGCATTCTGTTTCTGACATTCGGTGCATGCGGTAGTCCTATCAAAATTGACCCGTCACTCACCACCAGAATATGTGAGCGGAGTGGAGCAGCAACAATTTCCCCTCCGCGCTCCGAGTATTTTACTAATCACTCCGCTCCAGCTCCGCTCCGGGTTCACCATTTCCCGCTCCTGCTCCACTCCTCGCTCACTGATATTAGAAACACTGTTCCGCCTTCACTCCGCATCTAAAGTATTTAAGTATATTAAAAATATTACAGTTCTGTTCATAACGAATATTAAAAGAAAAATAACTGGAGAGTTTTAAAGTGGCTTATTGGAACACTAGTTAGATACCACATACCAAGTTAATAACATGGTTTTAAGCATTAAAAGGTAACTGCTGCTTTGTGCAGTGCAAAGTTTGTGACAAAAATAATAGTACGTTTTCATAAGTTACTTTACCCACGGATCGCTGCATTTCTTACAGATGACTGCTCGTTAAATCAGATACAGATGAAGTTGCATGTAAGATTACATTTGTTTCAATGTCGTGGATGAGGGTATACGTTTTATCAGGCGGCTTTGCATATATACCCCTTTCTAATACGATGCTCTCTGATGCGCATCATTCAAAGGCGCCAGCTTGCTTTGAAATATATTTGATGATTGTGCCTGATGCGCCCGCGCCCGCTCTGTGACTCTGCCTGTTCATAAGAGCTTGTGAGAGGAGGCGCGTTGAGTGGAAAAAGTAATAATTATTATTGATTACTACTTTAAATCAGTTTATAATAACGAAAATGAAACACAAATAAAAAGAAGCAGTTTTTTACGATCAGAAATTTCTTAAACCGGTAAAGGATCCAGTAAATGAATGAGTTCAAATGGTAAGTTCAAAACGGCACTAACAGAGAAAACTCTACCGATTTCATTAGAGATTGCGGAGTCACATCGGGTGGTGGGGGAGTTTGAGCGACCAATCTCTATCAAGCTACAGCTAAATATGTTTAACGTGAATTCTTGCTCAGTACGCAGTTATATTGTGGGCAGTTGACAGGAATAGTACTTGTGATGGAGCGATGGGGGAGCGCGCTCGGAGCGAGTGAAAACCATTACGCTCCGACTTTTTAAAAATCCGCTCCTCCCTCCATCCAAAATCAGCCCGCTCCGCTCACATACTCTGCTCACCACCGATTAGCTTCATGCAGTGGAGGGGTTTGGACAAATGATTCCTTAAGCAAACCGTTTAGTAGTCATTGAGTAAATAAGGTAAAAAATAAATGCATATTATAAGACAATAAAAGTGTGTTTTGACTTTGCATATCATTATGCATATCAACCTGTTTTGGGGACTACCAAAACCAAAATATTAACCTTTCATGTTCCATAATAGGGGCACTTAATCGGTAGATAGAAAACAAACTATTGTGCATTCTAAAACACTTTTGATAATAAGCTAGCCTGTGTGGGATTGTTTGTAATGCCTGTAACATATAATTTTGACTCATTTTTTTCTTAAAAAATATTTAAAGGCTGAAATGTGAAGTTTATCATTCTATAAAAGTGCCTTTTCCTCTTTTTGTTTTTATTTATTTTTATGCGTTATTTTGTTTCTGTACTGTTAATTTTGCAATTAAAATAAGTTAGTAAAAAGTAACTGCCAATAAAATAGTTTGAAACTGAATTAAATGCATACAGTACATACCCAGATGGCACACGTACGTCTGCAAGATGTCTGTTAATCATCTCTTGATCTGGAAAGCATCTGCTGCGTACAAACATCTGCTAGATATCTGTAAGATGTCAGTCATACATTCTAAATCAGAAACATCTTAAAGACATCTAATAGACGTCTATTTGACATCTGATAGAAAATGACCAATAGAGGTATTGCAGATGAGCAAACTACATCTTGAAGATGTAAATGCAGACGTCAAATAGACATCTATGAGACATACGTGTGCTATCAGGGTAGTCTACATCTGTCAGTGATCGCACATATTCACAACCTCCCCAGTCACCTCAGTCACCAGCCACAACACTAACCAGATTGCACTCACCTGAATTCTAATTACTTGCACCTGCTGTCATCAATCAAGAATCCTTCATAAGCATGCTCCTCTCAGTCCCACACTTACATCACATCCATGAACTGTTCCAGAGTCCCTAAATGTTATATACCTGTGTGTACTTCCCTCTGGCTCAGCTGTTTACTCCTTCGTTCTTGGTCAATGACCACCTGCAAAGGAAACAAACAAATCATTATAGAGCTAAGAACTTTTGAACTGTCCATTGTGTTTGATATTCAGCTGCCATTGCTCCATACTACTTGCTTCTTTGCCATTGCTCCATACTACTTGCTTTCTTTATCTGCAGTAAAATCTGGGGGGGTAGCCGTGGCCTAATGGTTAGGGAGCCTGACTTGTAATCAACCGAACCCCCAAACTGCTCCCCGGGCGCCGCAGCGATAGCAATATGGCTGCCCACTGCTCTGGGTGTATGTTCACGGTGTGTGTGTGTGTGTGTGTGTGTGTGTGTGTGTGTGTGTTCACTACTGTGCATTCTACTACTTGGATGGGTTAAATGCAGAGCACAAATTCCGAGTATGGGTCACCATACTTGGCCACACGACATGTCACTTATAAACCTGCTTGATATTTCACTTGTGTCTGGCTCGATCTGTGACGTATTCTCTATACTCTATTTAGACAACAAAAATAATTCAGAACAGCCACCAAAGCTTTGTGTGTCTGAGCAATATTTAATTTCTGAATGAATCAACTGTTTAAATGATTCAGTTCAATCACAATGACTCACTTATTAATAGAGATTTGATGCCACCTACTGGTGGTTTTAATTTCACATTTAAAAAATCTTTTTAAATATAATTTCAAATATGTGTATTCAGCCAGTGGTGTAGTGGAGGGTATACGCAGGTATACGGCGTATACTCACTTCTTTATCAGGCGGCTTGGCGTATACCCACTTCTAATACCCTCCGATGCCCATTAGTCAAAACCATGAATGTCCACCACATCCAGACATAAAAGGATAAATGCAAATATTCACTAAAAACACCCAGTAAAGACAGTGATGATGCGGGCAGAACCGTGGCGCCGGCTTGCTTTGAAATATGTTTGATGATTGCGCCTGATGTGTGCGTGCTCTGTCTCCCGCTCCCCGGATGCTGCCTGTTCATACGTGAGAGCTCGTTAGGGGAGGCGCACGAGTGGAAAAGTACTAATTATTATTTATTACTGATTTGAATCAGTTTATAATAACGAAAACAATAACTTACAAATAAAAGAAGCAAGTTTTTACGATTAGAAAACTGATAAACCCCTGTAAACTTTTCTGTCAAAGCAAAGCAAATTTCCTTATAGTAACAAAAACAACTTAAATACTATGTCATTTTTGGTCATATAGATAAGAATAAGACATTATTTGGAACTGGAAACGTGGTCATGTGTTCTTATGTTTAAAGTCTGCTGTTTGAGAACGCAGATCTGGGAGCTAATTATAATGAAGCACTTCGAGGAGACTTTGCTCAAGCATTTTAGAATGACAAAACTAGCATTTCAGATGCTGTGCAAAGAGATCGGTTCATTAGTTAGTCCAGTTATGCTGTCCCATCGCAAAGTCACATGTATTTTTTAATCCGCATTAAGGTGTTCCCATTGTAGTTCATGCCACGTTTTCCTACTGGATAAGAATTTAAACTAGTTGAGTGCATACATTTTTAGAATTTATGCTCATCTTGCTTTTTTATGCAATATTCCATAATGTGCATAAAAATAGGTATGGAAACACTGCGTTATTAGCTTCATATTGTAGAGATTTTTTTGAGCTAAATGATTTGCTTAGCAATATCTAAAGCTAGATCAGAATAAATGAATGTTTTTCGTTCTCAATATTAAATTCGCTTGTGATCATGTGCACAATGCCTGTGTCAAAGGATCCAGTAAACGAATGAGTTTAAATAGTAAGTTCAAAACGTTTGTTTTTTTTCGTATACCCACTTCTCCAGGCACCACTACACCACTGTATTCAGCGTTGTTTTATGTCTTACATATCAAAACATTATTTATGCATTTGTAACTGCAGATTAAATGGAGACATGTCCTGCATTAATCAGTGTGTAAATACATCAAAATGCCACTTCAAATTAAATTTGTTTCCTCTGCATTGCAAAGATGAATTTTGTTTGTATTGTTTGTTTGTTTTATAGAGAACAACTCAGGGTTGACCAATATGCTTTACAATATTAACTAAAAATAGCAAATGAGAGCAACATCACAAGAGGAGAAAAAAAAGAGAGTAAAAAATAAAGATCAATGACAGAGTTGAGCCAAAGGCTAACTATAATAAAAACTGTCTCAAACTTTTTTTTAAAGGAGCCCAACATAGGTAAAAGTCTAAGATATAAATGATATTGATTTAATTTGCTTGGTAATCAATTTAAACTTATTAGAAAATAATAATTTCTATCACAGTTTCAATTCTTAAGATACCAGCATTATAACACTCTCAGCAAAATATTGTCTAATTATTGTTATTGATAAAATCCCAGAAAATGTCAATATCTTTTTTTATCAATGTGTGCGACAGACCCCTGCCAGGACTTATAATGTTGGTTGGCACCAGGGTCAGAAATAAACCCTGCAAAAATGTTGTATCATTTATAATAATGTCATAAATGGTTCTTAGCTTATTTTGTTGGTAGCCAGAATAAAACTTACTTTTATAGCCTACTTGGTGGGATGGTCTCCATTAAAATCTCACATAACCTCCCTAAATGTTTTAAAAGTCATGTGTCGACATGTTTTTGGTTATTACAGTTTAACATGTAAAGGTGTTCCTTTAATTAAAAACAACTACTTTGAGATTTATAGACCTGTCCCATTTTTGCCCCCCTTTCACTGTTAAAATGTAACAAAAGAAGACTCTTCTCATGACTCTTAGTTAGTGACATGTTTCCTTCTTTCTTTACAGCAAAGCATTTGCTCTGTCTAGATGCACTTAAATCTGCACAGACGGTGCATTCCTGTCACGCATCACACATGCGCACTTCAATAAGCCAACAGAAAGCAGGCATTTATGCTCTCTCTGAAAGTTTGGAAATGCCCTAAAAAAAAGTGGGGTGTGGACATAATTGCTCAACTGAGTTGAGGTCAGGTGATTGGGGAGGCCATTTCATGAGAGACATGATGGACTTCAATGATGATATCAAGTTACTTAATGTATTCGCAACAAAAAAGATAAGGGTTTATGCTGATATTGTCCAAAACCACACTTTGCCAAACCCACTTTTCTAAGGCATTTCCAAACTTTACAGTGGCCTCCAACTGTAAATCCCACACAAAATTGGGGTAAGAGGCAAAAAACAACCTGTGTTGACACATGCAATTTATGAGTTACCGCGTTTACATGGCCACTTGAGTTTTTGGCTTATTAAGTATAACCAGCTTAAGAATGTGCATGCAATTTGCTCAATGAGCAAATTTCAGTTTCACTTTATTTTGATGGTCCCTTTAACAAATTCTGTTAACTTTAAGTGACACTGCACCTACACATCTATGAACTCTCACTAGAGTGTTGGTAGTGTATTAGTAGACAGGTAGGGTTAGGGTTGGATTAAGTTGACATGTACTTGCAAAGTTACTTATAGTCAGTAGAATGTCTGTTGGGAGACCATCACAATAAAGAGTTAGCAGATATTAAGAGGAAAGTCTACTAATACTCTAATGAGAGTTAGTTGACATGTAGGTGCAATGTTAATTATTGTTAACAGAATGTTCAAAAGGGACCATCAGAAAAAGTGTTACCCAAATTTCTAATTGCCTTTTTTATGAGACATTTCATATTTCTAACCTGCTCACATAGGCACCTACATTATGGCTAGAATGTGAGAAATCCAGTACAGTCAACATTCTTCACTTTTGCATTGTTGCATTTACACAACAGTCAAGATTCTTGTGTCAATAATTTTCTGGGCCTGGGCTGTTCAGAGCCATCAAAACATTGTGTCGTGTACCTGTGTAGTTATGACCCATGGAGAAAATGAGAAGAATGAATTAGAAAGAATTAGGAAGCAGAAGACTGATGACAGGTAAAAACAGATAACTTTCTGCGATAACACCAGTTTCCAGTAAGTCACATTACACCAGGCTGAACTATGCCTTATATAGGCTATTATTGTACAATGTACTCTTCAACACAAACAAACAATCAGGACATCACAGTTTCTGTTGTGTTTTGCGTGTGACTTAATGAAAAAAAAAAATGCTCGATTTTTCTAAATCTTTCTAAAATTTTCAGGTACACAGCAAAAACGCTCAGTGTTAAATTAACACAGAGGTCTTCAACCCTGTTCCTGGGGACCCACTATCCTGAAGAGTTTAGCTACAACCCTAATCAAACACACCTCAAGCGGCCAATCAAGCTCCTCAAGACTGCTTGAAAATTGCAGGCAGGTGTGCTGCAAATAAACTTTCCAGGAGAGTGGGTCCCCAGGAGCAGGGTTGAAGACCTCTGATTTAACACTCTGAGTGTGGACACATATAGACACTTAAGTAGTGTTAAAATAACACTGAGCAGTGTTGAAGTTAATGAGATAATTGGGTAATTAACAGCTGATAAATAAACATTAGTATAGACACCTGATGATAACAAGCAGAATCACCAAAGGAGAAAATCAGCCTTTTTAAGCAACCATTACAGTGGTTAGTGTCTGCATTAGTTGGGATCTTGACCCTTATATCTTTAATATTAGATTTTGTTTGGCTGCTCTGTCTATGTTAAAACAGACAGACAAGTCAAGAGCAGCAGTCATCAGGTGCTCATGATTATGTTTTAACATCATCATCATCATCATCATTTCACCTAGAGTCTAATCTTTTCCTTCACTGATATTAACAGCCTTGTAAACCAACAATAGATCCTATATTTTCTATACATTTTGGAGAAATTTCATTTAGACAGTTCTTATTCAAAAATATTTATTTTAGACACACACAAACATCAAGAATCAGCATATGAATCTCAACAATGGTGATAAACAGCATATTCAATTCATCGCAAAACAAATAGAAAGAAAATGTGCCAATGCATGATGGGAACCATGGATGAGTTTTGATTGGCTACCACATGCTTGTTTGATGCTCACCGTTGTTGTGATTCTCATGCTGATTCTGGATGTCTGTGTGTGCCCAAACTATATGTTTTGGTTTTTTTTATTCAGAACTACTTGAAAGAAATCTTTTCAAAATGTATAGAAAATACAGGATCTATTGCTGTTGGTTTACGAGGCTGTTATATTCAATAAAGGAAAACTCTGAGATTAGATGCTAGGTGAAATAAACATGATGTTTATTTGATGTCTATTTTAACATAGATACAGCAAACAAAATCTAATATTAAAGATATAAGGGCCAAGATCCCAACTAATGCAGACACTAACCACTGTAATGGCTGCTTAAAAATGTTGATTTTCTCCTTTGGTGATTCTGCTTGTTATCATCAGGTGTCTATGCTAATGTTTATTTATCAGCTGTTAATTACCCAATTATCTCATTAACTTCAACACTGCTCAGTGTTATTTTAACACTACTTCAGTGTCTATATGTGTCCACACTCAGAGTGTTAATTTAACACTGAGCTGTGTATGTGTTTTTGGGCAAGATCAGAAAAGCAGGAGTTCCCTTTCGAGGGAACATCAAACTGCGTCCTCCAGGGGAATCGCTATGGGGAACATCCCTTTGTGACTCGTGTCTGAAGCATATATACAAAAACTATAACAGTACTAGTAATCATCAAAATTGAAACAAACAAAGGCTTGAAATATTTCACTTTGTTTGTAGTGAACCAATATAACATACAAGTTTCACTTTTTGAAACAAATTATTTATTTATTTTAATGCAAAAACCATAGTTAATCCATGGATCTTGTAGTAAAACCATGGTTAATTTTGTAGTTAGCATGTTTTTTCTCCAAATCCTATAGTAAAAACATGGTTAATTCTGGTTACTGTGGTTTTACTACAAAAGCCATAGTTAAACCATGGTTACTATAGTAAAACCATGGTTTATTTTCATAAGGGTGATTTCTCTCAACATAGGGACAGGAGAGCTGTCAATAAATGGGAAAACAGGAAGAAAGAATTAGCTGTTTTATTTACTGAATTTACTGTAAAAACTACTGTTTTACTATCTGTTTTATCCAGATACAGTCACCTCCTGCCATTTGAAAATGCCAGAGTAGGCTACAGGGCGGCCTGGGCGAAGAGTTCTTAGAGTTTCAAATGTTAGAAGACACTAGCTACATTTACATGGGATATATCAATTCTGCACATTGGCCCTTAAACAAGAAACTTTCAATGCCTACCTGAGCTCACTACAGGTGGTAGTTGAGAACACATTTGGTATCTTGAAGACTAGGTGAAGGGTGCTGCTAAAAAGACGTGATTTGCTCTTCACCTTCAGACCAACTGTGATTGAAGCCTTTCAAAAGACACAGCTGAGATTACAATGTAAGAAACTTTTAATGAAAAATGGTTTTATGCATTTCAAATATAAGGTAGCTCTTAAAGGTGCCAGCTGCAGTACTTATTGCAGTGGTTTCAATTTCAAAGACAGAGCAAAAATACCATTATTAACAAGTGCAATAACAATTGAATACAGTTTCAAATACATCTTTGTTCACTGAAATGAAACTCAAAACCAAGAAAGTCAATAAAAGCTGCAAAAAACATTACACAACCTTAAAGGGCTCATTGGATGCCCATATTCCACAAGTTGACATGATTCCTTATAATTCTTTATAAATATAATTCTTATTTTGTACCCTTGGTGATTACAGAAAATATGAAATGTTAATTAAATGAGGTGTTATGCTGCATTAACGCCATGTAATTCCGAGATGAAAACACGTGACATTCTACTCCAGGGGTGCCCAACCCTGTTCCTGGAGATCTACCTTCCTGCAGAGTTTAGTTCCAACCCTGAACAAACACACCGGTCTGTAATTGACCCTTTGCTAAGCCACGCCTAAAAACCGCCACAGGCCAATCGTGGTTTAGCAACCGTAACTGGGCGCAGGAGGTCTGTCTAGCTTTCGAGCAAGGGAAACATGCCGAAGCGTTGTGCGTATGGATTGTGTAAATCTGATACCCGGTATCCTAAAAGTTTGGATGGGGTGGTGGAATTTTTTCCCCTCCCGAAACCTAAAATCCAAGGGGAGAAATGCCAGTGTGCTTCCAGCATGATATTAATGTGGCATGAGGCATTATTAACACGTACACCTACCCCAAACCAAACCTTACAGTATGAAAAATACAGTGATGGTAGCATAATCTGATAGGTAGCATTATTTGTTAGAACACATGTTGTGGATCAAGCAGTGTGGAAGGCCTCATTCACAACTAAATGTTGACAGGATTAACAAAAACACCCACGTTTGCTCCAAGGTAAGAGCACGCTAATGTTAGCTAGCTAGCTAACTCAGCACATCATTGCTTGGAAATTATTATGGTTCTTTGTTCATAATGCATATATTTAAACATAAAATAAACTAATTAAAGGCAAGACGGAGGCTGACTGACAAAGCTGTTCCTCAATTTGTGTGTTTGCCATTTGAATGGTCAGCGTATGAGATGACTGCTGCTTGTGCTGGGACCTATAGGCTTTAGCTTCAATTTTGATTAAATTATTTTCGAATTGGCTGCATATTATGGCATGGATATATCCCTTGAATGCATACTGCAGTCCCTTTTGTCTCGCTCTCCCATTTCACCTGTTTGCCAAAAATTACTAATTATCTCCTTGGGAATGTCTGACACCGGTGCATACATACTGCAATAGACTTGCCAGGCGCGAAAGCTGACAGGCGTAGCAACAGTAACTAAGGAGGGTCAATTATCAAGTGCTCCTTCAGATTCTAGTCAGGGTTGTAGCTGAACTCTGCAGGAAGGTAGATCTCCAGGAACAGGGTTGAACACCCCTGCTGGGAAAAATGTGTTTCTCTGGCAACACTATCAACGCCAAAGCCTTCACATGCTCCTGAACTTGTAATTACAACTTGTAAAGTCAGAATGTTCTGAGAGTTATGACTTGGACCAGTGACAGCTGTACCACGTGACGGCCACCAGGCTCATTTTGGCACTATTTAGGTGCTAACTCCAAGTCTGAGTACATAGAAAGCAGTAAAATGTCACGTGTTGTCATCTCTGAATTATGGTAATTATATGATATGGTGTGAAGGCAGCTATATTTTGCAGCTATTTTTCTTGTTACTTCCTCAGTTTGAAGAACACATTCTACAACAGAGGTCTCCAACCCTGCTCCAGGAGAGTGACCATCCTGCAGATTTCAACTCCAACCCAAATGAAAGACACCTGAACCAGCTAATCAAGGTGTTCAGGATGTTACCCCATCTTTTATGTTTCTCATAAAAGATGTCTTTTCCCTTCTAGGTTGTAGCAATGCTTTTTGAGGTTTTTTTTTGTGCAGATACTGGGCTGAGGGCACTGCCACTGCTGCTATGTCTCTCGTTGTTGGAGATATAATAATGCTGTCTATTAGTTTAGCTCTTGGTTGAAGCACAAAGTCTAGGGTTTAGTTAGTTTTGTGTTGTACTGGGAAAAGGCTCTGTTTATGAGAATTATATATATATATATATTAGAAGTAGCAGTTATAGGACATATTGTAAAGTTAGCTTTAGCAGACTTAGGGGTGTTTCCAACTAGTACTTAAAGATCTGCTGTTCAAGACCCTGTAGAACAGGTTAATCCTCAAAGAAGGTTTCCTTCCTTGGCTTATGAACAACAAAGAGATTTGTTGCTGTTAGAGATGGAAAATAATAAAAGTAAGCAAGAAGTTAAACTTCGAAAATTGGATATTGAAGCACGGAGATTGCAGTTAATTAGAGAAGGTGGGCTGGAGAATTATTCTTCTGTGTAGCCATGAATAAATACTTCATTGTTTCAGGGTTTTGATGTAGCAAGGAGTCTTAGTCTTATGCCCAAATTTAATGAGGATGAGTTTGACACATTCTTTAATTTATTTGAAAGACTAGCCAATTTGAAGGGATGGAAAGATGGTGAACGAACATTATTGTTGCAGTGTGTGTTCCAAGGTAAAGCACAAAAGGCATATTCTACACTTAGTGTAGTAGGTCTTCAGATCTATGCAAAGATAAAAGTGGTGGTATTGAAAGCATTCAAACTAGTTTCTGAAACATATAGACAAAAGTTTAGAGCTTTGCGTAAAGGGGCACAACAATCTTTTTCAGTTTGCAAGAGACTTGCATATACAACTTGATCGTTGGTGTTTTTTGTCTCATGTAACTATGAGGATCTTTACGATATGTTGTTGTTAGAACAATTCAAGAATAGCTTGTCAGATGATGTTGCTGTTTTTGTAACTGAATATGAATTTAAAACAGCAGAAGATGCTTCCATTCTTGCTGATGAATATGTTCTAACACACAAAGGTGAGGTTAGGAAAAATCACTGGCGTTGTCAAGCCAGTTCCTCAGAGAACGTTGAGTCTTGTTCATTTCAGACTGGTGTTAAGCCTGAAAGAAAGTTTAAGTTGGTTAAGTAGGTGAGAAGAATAATCAATGTGCCTACTGTTTTAAAAGAGGTCATTGGAAAAAAGATTGTCCTATTGTAAAGGCCAAGTCCAGTCGTGTCAAGTCTGATCCAAAATCTACGTTGTTGGTGTCTTCAGTGGAGTGTGACCTTATTAATGTTCCTGTTACTGGGTGCGAGTGTATGTTAGAACAAAGGAAAAATGTGTAGTGAAAAGCAAATGTATGCTCCATTCATTACAGATGGTTTTGTGTCTCTTGCAGGGGGCAGAGGTAAAGTTCCTGTCAAAATTTTGAGGGGCACAGGGGCCTCGGAGACATTCATTTTGGAGTCCGTTTTGCCTTTTTCTGTTGACTCAAGTGCTGGTAAGGAGGTACTGATAAAGGGAATTGGACAACAAAGTTTGTCTGTTCCACTACACGGTACAGTAATTGTAGGTGTGTGACCTTCATTGCCTGCTGAGGGAATTTCTGTGATTTTAGGTAATAATTTGGCTGGTGGTCATGTGTGGAGAGATGTACCACCACCTCCAGTTGTAACTGTTTCTCCCTCTTAGAGGATCAAACTGCAGTTACACAATTCCCTGATGTGTTTTTGTCTTGTGCAGTTACCCAAGCTATGAGTAGGAGAAATTGTGATGTTTTGCAGGATTTGCAGTCTAAGCCTGATGATTCGGTGAAGATGACTGGTCTTTCTGTTCTTTCTTCTTTCATTTCACGTGAGGAGTTGATTAAGACACAGCAGGAGGATGATACTTTGAAAGAAATGTTTACTTCTTTAATTTCTTAAGGTGAAATGGTTACTAAGGACTTTGTAGCAACACTTAAGCGAACACTTAAATAATTAAGGCAAATACTTAATGACAGCCTTAAAGTTCCTTAAGTTGACAAGTTTTTTCTTGCAACCAAAGTTTCACTAAGGGTACCCTTAACCTTATAACTAAGGGATTTCTTAGCTTAAGAGCTTTCATGCAACTGGGCCCTGGTGATCAGGTTTTAGCTTTGCTATCTTTGCCTGACTTCCCTTTTTGCGCTAAGTCTCCTGGTCCTTATACAGTGATTTGTAAAATAGCTGATCAGAATTACTTGATTTCTACACCTGAACGTAGAAGACGGACTCAGTTTTGCCATGCTAATCTATTAAAACCATTTTACAATCATTCAGTTGTGACTAAGGAGACTCTGGTGGCTGTTGCAATAGTGGCTGTTTCCTTTCCGGTGACAGCTATGCCAGAAGATCTCGTCGCACCTGATGATTGTCTTTTTGAGCCACGTCAAAAAAACCTCAAATTTGGAGCCGTTGTTGAAACATTTACCTGAGCAACGAAAAGCTGAATTAATATCTCTCATCTCTGATTTTATGTTTTGTTTTCAGATGCTCCTACACAGACTCCTCTAATAGAACATGACATAGATGTTGGAGAAGCCAAACGTATAGGTCAGCGCTTTCATCCTGTTTCACTGGATAAGCAGCGTCATATACAATCAGAAATTAAATGCATGTTAGAAAATAAAATTGCAAAGCCATCTTCTTCCAGCTGGACATCTCCTTGTTTACTAGATAGTAAGCCTGATGGTACCTACTGTTTTTATACAGATTACCGTGAATTAAATAATATCACAAAACCTGTTTCTTTTCCTCTGCCACACATGGAGGACTGTGTAGACCAAACTGGTTCTGCTGCCTATGTCAGTAAGTTCGACCTATTGAAGCAGTGGTTCTCAACCATGTCTCCTCCCCCCCCCCCCAACACTGCATGTTTTCCATGTCTCCTTAATCAAACACCTGATTCAGATAATCATCTCATTAGTAGAGACTTCAAGACCTGAAATGGGTGTGTCAGACAAAGGAGAGATGCAAAATGTGCAGTGTTGTGGGGGCTCCAGGAACGTGGTTGAGAACCACTGTATTAAATTACTGGCAGGTACCTTTGACTACACGTGCTCAGGAGATTTCAGCTTTTATTACTTTGTTTGGCCTATATTCTTACTCTGTTATGAGCTTTGGCCTTTGAAACGCCCCTGCCACTTTCCAACGCTTAATGAACCAAGTAACATTAGGTTTGGAGGGTTGTGCTGTTTACCTGGATGATGTTGTAGTTTATAGCCAGACCTGGGAACAGCATCCTTACCACATTCAAGCTCTGTTTGACGCCTTGCTGAGGCTCATTTAACCGTTAACTTGGTGAAGTGTGAGTTCGGCTGGGCAATGGTAACGAATCTGGGTAAGGTAGTTGGGCAGGGTTTGAGCCAACTTTTCAGATCCAGGTGGATGCTAGCCAGGTTGCCGGGGCTGTATTGTTACAGGTGGACGAAAATGGTGCAGACGATCCAGTCAGTTATTTTTCCCAGAAATTTAATTCTCACCAAGTGCACTATTCAACAATTGAGAAAGAGACCTTAGCATTGATTTGGGCATTAGCATTTTGATGTTTATCTGACTATTGTGGAATATTCAGACCATAATCCATTGACTTTTTTTTACATTCTTTGCAGAATCCAAACGCCTGGTCCGATGGTCTCTATTTTTACAGCCCTACTGGAGATTACTTCAACTCTGCTCTGAATGTTATTTGAATGAATATGAACGTTATTGACATTATTTGATGTACATCACTTTCTAGTTTTAGATATTTACCAAAATAAGTGGATACACTTTACTTACCACATTTCCATTATCCTTCAAACTGCACAAATTGAAATTGCAAATTAAAAATAACTAAATGGAAAAACATCAATTTTGCAAAAATCAGGCAATTCGAAAAAAGAGTATTTCTCAAATGCAATGGAAAAGTCAGCTGATGTATGTAATTATTTGGGGAGTAATGATATGAGTATTTGCACCAAACCGTTAATGGGCAAATTCAAAATGGATGAGCCGTACTCCCTCGAAGCATAGAGCCCTTGGAATTTAGACACTGGAGTGAGCAGGGCACACGGGTGCCATTATGTAGATATTTGGAATGCACTTGGCAAAAGGAGTGAGTGGCAAACCTACTTTGGATTGTATATCCCTTGCTGCTTACTTCTTACATGTAAACAAATTAAGATTAGTTAATGAGGATGAAGATTCAGAGGTCACTGCCAGTACCAAGAATGACATGATCTGATTCACTGGGTAAGTCTCCATGTCATACCTTAAATATGTAGTGTTTCATTTTCTATGGTGGTATTGTTCCACACAGTGTATTATTGCTAGTTCAGAAAAACAAACATTTTAAACATTTGTTCTTTTATAAAAAAAAATGTTATGCTTATATTTACATTATAAAAATAATCAGGTGTAGAAACACAGAAGGATAAAATATTCATAAATAGAAACTAAATATATATATTGTTTAATGGAATTAAGTTCATAGATGCTATATCCAGGAAGATACTATTTGGCCATTGTCTTTATGTTCATTTTAATGGCAAATGTACAAGTAATTTCAAGCCATCTCCTTTAGTAATGCAACAAGTCCTCTGGTAATATACAGAAATGTAAATTCAAAGTAAATTACATTTTGTGTAATTTCTGTCCAACAACTTTTAAAATAAAGGGATAATTTTAAAGCAAATGAGTTACAAAATGAACATACTCTTCTCTTCAAATTGCAATAGTGGAAATAAAGGTGAAGGCAAAGATAAATGTCTAAGGGCAGTGTTTTTAGGCAGGTGGGTAACCTAATGAGGCCTGAGCATATGATTCACCAGAGCCTGCTTGATTTCAAGTTCTGGAGCATCAGGTTCATATCAGGTTCATCCCAGGTTCATCCAGTATCTCAAAATATTAGAAGATTTGTCCTCTGCATTTAACTCATCCATGTGCACGCACACAAACACACACACACACACACACACACACACACACACACACACACACACACAAAAACTACATACAGAAGACAAAAAATACAAACATCACAAAAATTGTTTTTAAACAAAGTTTTTTTTCAGTAACACTTTACAATATGGGTGCACCAATATGTATTAATTCATGCTTAAATAATAATCATGGGTTAATGCAAAATTCACGAAGAACTAAACCATTAATGATTACTACATCAGCAACTAATAAACATCCAATATGATGAATAGATTAAGTAATCAATAAATTGTTATTAAATGTGTCATAATGTATTAATTCCATAAATAACTTATTTTATTAACTACTGGTGTACATTCATATGTGAATTACCACAGTAGTCAAAGCTATGTACTTCAACTTCCAGTTGTCTGCTTTAATTACTCATTAGCTAATGATTTGCAAATGTATCATTATGTTATGACTTGTTGACTACTTGTTGAGGCACAGAACTATTAACTAATTGTTAAGTAATATGTCATTGTGGTTATGGATATAGAAATAGTTAGTCATGTGCCTCAATTAGTTAGTTAGTTAGTTATTAGTTAAATGCATCATAATGTATTAATTCCCTAACTTATTCCCTAACTTCCAGTTGTCTGCTTTAATTAATCACTACCCAGATAGCACATGTACATCTGCAAGATGTCTGTTAAAGAGCTCTTCATCTGGAAAGCATCTGTTGTATACAAACATCTGGCAGACATCTGTAAGATGTCAGTTTTACGTACATTTAAATCATAAACGTCTTAAAGACATCTAATAGACATCTATTTGACATCTGATAGGAAACGTTCAATAGATGTCTTGCAGATGTAAATGCAGACATCAAATAGATATCTCCAAGTTGTATGCGTGCTATCAGGGTAGCTAATATTTTGCAAAGATATCATTACCCTGATAGCACACGTACATCTCGGAGATGTCTACCTGATGTTTGCCTTTACATTTGCAAGACATCTGCAAGATGTAGTTTGCTTATCTGCAGTACGTCTGTTGGACGTTACCTATAAATGTCTAATAGACGTCTATTAAGCCGGGCATACACTGTGCGACTTTTGTTCGATTTTGAATAAACGCTCTGAACTGACAGTATTAACTATACAAAACTTCGCAAGGAAACCGTGGGAGAACCGGGCTATTTATACAGAGAGTGTGAACTAAGATGGCCGACTAAGGTGAAAGGTGAAGGGTGACAAGACGGGGGTTATGGGAAATGTAGTGAAAGATGGTCCATAATACATTGAAGACTCCCTCTAAAGGTGCTTTACTTTTTTTGCTATAAAACCATATCAGTTATACAGTATATATCCACTGAAATACCAGTGTTTTATCATGTTTTTTTTCTATTTTCAGTGAACAGCTGGAAAGAGTTTTAGGGTGCATTGATCCTTGATGGTACACAGTGCCATGCAAACTGAACATCAGAAGAAAGTTATTTGTTGATAATGGTGTTGGGGAGTTGCATGTGTGACTCAGGTGGTTAGACTCAACTTTCATAAGTGAAGTAGACTACACTGTGAATTATAAAACATGACAGAAACTCATTAACCCATTTACTTAGATTTCTAGTCTCCACTGTTCTCCATTGGCATCCTGAACAATAAAACAGGCAATGTACCTCCTGGTTAAAAAATATGTAGCCCTATATTATAATACCAACAATGTATTATTTCAAAAAGTGTATTTTTTACATTTATGCAATATACTGGAGCCAAGCCTGAGAAAGGAGTCCAGAAGATTCCACTGCATCCCTGGACATGTAACTTAGGCTGCATAATCACTGCCTAAGACAAACAGCATATTCAGAAATACAGATTAGCTCTGAACATTGCAAAACAAGTAGAGAGACAATTCAGCTCATAATTTATTTATGTGGCAATGCATGATGGGAACCATAGATGAATTTTGATTGGCTACAACATTATTTGATGATCACCGTTGTTGAGATTCATCCTCTAGTTCTTGATGTCTGTGTGCCCAAACTATATGTTTTTAGTTTTTGTTTTTACATCAGAACTGCTTGAAAGAAATCCTTTCAAATTTATAGAAAATACAGAATCTATTGCTGTTGACTTACAAAGCTACTATTATCAGGAAAGGAAAAAATAACTCCAGGTGGTCATGATTATGTTTTAACATAAGCGTTATTTCACCTAATGACTGCTGCTCTTGGCTTGCCTGGCTGTTTTAACGTAGATACAGCAGCCACACAAAATCTAATATTAAAGATATAAGGGTCACGATCAGAGCATGTGAGCAGAGAGGGGAGTGGAGCGTGCGAAAAATAGTTGGAGCGCGGAGCGGGTTTTTATCCAAAGGCCGGAGCGATCTCTCTGTCTCGCTCCAGTTCCGCTCCGATACTGCTCACACCACGAGTCTAGGGCAGTGGTTTTCAAACCCTGGGTCACGAAAAAATGGGGCACCAGGATGATTTAAGGAAGATGTGTATATATATATGTAACAAAGTTCAAGACTCAGGGAGAAGGATTCAGGAAGCTACAAATCTAACATTAATAAAAAATAAACTAAAATAAACAAAATGAAAGTAAACGGCAGCCGCCTCACGCTAGACTCCAGTGCGTATCTGTGTTTGTGTTTATCGCAAAATGCCTGACTTTTTGTTCAGTCCTGAGTTCTGCAAGCTAATCAATCCTCTCATTATAACAAAGCCTATAGACATTGCTGTAGAATGCAGTTCAGTGCCGTCAAAGGTTTCTCGCAATTGTTAAAATGAAACTGATAGTAAAATGCGCATGTGCATTCAAAAGCAATTTTAATACTCTACGTTTAGAGAGTGACTCCTGAATGCTACCAAAATAGGCTCTACTCTCAATATTAAAAGTGCATATAGAGAAAAAAATAGGGTCGCGCTCAAAAGAGTTTGAAAACCACTGGTCTAGAACATGCACAAATCCACCCAGAATTCACTCGTGCCTTCAACAATTAACAAAACTGTCAGTCTACACTTTAAAAATTGTTCGTTGTGAAGGAGAGATGGAGTTATAATAATATAATAATTCCAAAAGCAAACCGACAGGTTGCTGTAGTGTTTGTCCGAAATGAATGTATGTTACATGTTGACTGATGTTGCTGTTGCAGTGAGTTCTTAATAGGATATAGGCTGCGTGGTGGACACGTTGTGGAGTGGGTTTGCCGCTTGTTGATTTTCCTTTTCGCACCTATGTTAACACACTGGTTGCGAAATATGCGTGTATCAGGTGCGGTCCAACCACCACAACTGTGGCCCCGTGACAGAATAGAAGTGAAGTGGATTTTTTCTGCTGCAGTCACTTAGCAAACCCGCTCCACATCCGCCAAGGCTTCAGTTGAAAGCGGCATGCAGAGGAATTTTAAATTTGAGCAAGCATGGAACAATTTCACCGCAGCGGGATGAAATTGTAGGTGAGCGGGGAGCGGAATTGAGCGGTGGAGCTGGGGAAGCAAACACCCACGTGAGCGGGGAGCGGAAATTCTCACCACTCAGCTCCGCTCTGCTCACATGCTCTGGTCACGATCCCAACTAATGCAAACACTGACCAATATAATGGTTGCTTAAAATGTTGATTTTCTCCTTTGGCGATTCTGCTTGTTATCATCAGGTGTCTATATTAAATCATATATATATTAAATGTTTAATCATCAGTTTGTTAATTACCTAATTATCTCATTAACTTCAACACTGTTTCAGTGTTTATATGTGTCCACACTCAGAGTGTTAAATTAACACTGGGAATTTTGCTGTGTAGTGTTTATTTATTTATTTTTTATTATTATTATTATTATTATTTTTGTCCAGTGAAAGCAATATTTTTGTTTAAATTTTACTTTTTTAATGCTATTTTGCTCATTTTGAATGGTTAATTTGTAAGCATCTCATTTGATTAATTTTAATTCATTCTTATGTGTTGACTTTAATTAATAATATTGCTTTGAACCTGTTGACACAATTTTGAGTTAACAGTGTATCACTTTCTACTGTGTACAGCAGTTCTCATCGTTTTGCATCGATGCATTAGCGCCACCATCAGCTCTGGAGTCCCCCACTCAAAATCAAGGGTTTGCTTTTTACATTGTTTTACATTAACTTCGTTAATTCCTAACGTGAACTTCTATATTAACCGTTTTGGACTGCTGTCTTGTTGAATTGAGTGGAGTACCTGTGAGTTGTTCTAAACAAGCTGTACTTCTTGTCAGGTTTGCGACTATGTTGTATTGAATGCAAAATTTAAAAGCACGTAGTTTTCTAACATAGCCTGTTTACTTTACCTTCTTAGGTAATATATCAATGATGTGACATTCCAGATGCGTCCGAAATTACAAATACATACACATATTTAATTGTTTGATCAAAATTATTGCTAGGGACGGTTTGGCAGTCGCTGGATATTGGTAGGGACACCCCCCTAATTCTGCGCCCCTGCTCAAAATGAACAGTTAAAATCTACGTAATTAAAATGTTCACAACAGAAACATAAATGAATTGTGTTGCATAAACATTATTCATTTTTTGTAATTTCAAAGACCTGTTATGTCCATTTTTTTCAGTGAATGATTGAAATTCATTAATATAAAAAGTGAACAAATTTTGCACCAATTACATTACGCAAAAAGAAGTATGTTTGTAATTGGGTGCGTAGATTCAGTATATTGAAGAAGACTGCAAAAATGTCTAGGTGACCTATGTAAGCAACATTCCCTGATGGAGGGAACGGAGACATTACAATGGGAACATGCTTGTGACCAATCGCCTCTGAGCTAAAGAGAAAAGGCCAATGAGTATTGAGGAGTGAGTGGAATTTGCATGCAACGCCACTCCCCTGTACATATGGGTATATAAGATGGCGGCGTGCATCCACTCATTCAGGTTTTCACTGAGGCCAATGACGTCATTTTCACAGCGCGGAGCCTCACGATCAAACGGATGCGTTGAGTATAAACTAGGCTTGAGGCTGCCTACCCATTGCAGATTGCACCCAACCCTTTATGTAGACATTCGTGAGGACCACAACATACCTGGACACCTGTCCAAAAGGGGCTCAGCCCGTATGAGGCATGGTTGACCAAGGGCTGAAAAATTGTAGCGACACCATGGGAAACGCCAAACGGAATGTGCCACGGTGCCATGCCCATCTCGGGGCTTGGTCGAATAGCTAGTGCTGAAGCGGTCTCATATAGAGCAGCTGAACATGTGGCTGTCATATGCCCCAGGAGCCTCTGAGATTTGAGAGGGACTGCTGTCTTGAGCCTGAGTGGTTCCAGGCAACCCAGCACCAGCTGCATGCACTCGTTGGTGAGGCGGCTGCCATGTTGACTGAATCCAGGTCCCTGCACAAGGGAGAGCTTAGTGTTCTACATACACAAGACTCATGAGTGAGCTATTAACAGTCAGTCGGTGAGACTTGAGGATGTGGATGCCTGTCTGCCAGAGAGGGGACAGGGCGTGCCCAATGAGTTTGGTAAACCTGTGGGAAGACAGGTCAAGTGGGGGCACCGATATGTCCAACCCTTGAAGGCAAACTGAAAGGGAGGTAGTGTCAAGGAAAATCGAGACATGAGAGTTCACACCCTTCATGTCTATGGCTGCTGACCGATCCAGGTGACAACCACTTTTTTTTTTTTTTTAGACTTGAAGGACCAGGACCAGTTGTGACCCACCATTCTTTAGGACATGATGAAGCAAGGGTAGTAAAAACCCTGACTTCATCTCGGCTAGAGGGACCAGCTCGATTGCATCCTTTGCCAGGAAATGGCAATCTCCGCACGCAGGGTAGAGGTATCTGTCAGGTATGTGAACAGGATACGTCTGAATCTGGGTGGGCGCTGAGTGAACATGCAAGTCGGATCGGGAGTGTTGACCGATGTGACCATGGTGGGATAGCATGGTGGGAAGGGAACTGAACTCAAAAGGAAGAACTTTCTGAAGTAAAGTCTGGCTGCACAGGGCTGCACAGGGCTGCACTTACCTTCTACCCAGGTTCTCACATTGGCGAATTCAGACTCCGAGTCCAAGGAGGCAGTGCGTCACTCAGCAAATTGCTCTCTTTGTGAGTAAGGGGGAAGTTCTTGTGAATTTAGAGAATTTACTGTATGTTGCCTACAGTAGTTAAGTAGTATGTAAAGCAGATGCACTGTAAAAAAAAAAAAAACTGTCTCTGAAGACTGGGCTCATTAACTTGTTAAACAGGTTCTCAACCATTTTTAAGACAGCAGTATGTGGAAATATAATCCATGATTATACCATGAGTGTATAATTTTTCATCAGTTTCATTTGATTCCTGGAGCTGTAGTCCGGGGAAATGCATATGTTTGTCATGGAACTGCAATGTGCTGTCAAAACAATATTTAAATTTATTGTTATATACATATAAATGTGGGGTGAATATCAGGTGTTATTGTGTGCCCTGTTTTATTTAAAGAACATCTTTGATGGATCTATCAAAGTCCAATCATGTTTGTGGAAGTGAATCATTGCACAAACAAAGGAGATCTCTGAGGACCTCAGAAATTTTTTTTGTTGTTGCTCGGGCTGGAAAAGGTTACAAAATCATCTCTAAAGAGTTTGGACTCTTACTGTTTACACAAATACTACTTTTACTATTTGCAGAGTTGACGTTCCTGTTCAAATTCCCTGTAAAATCTTGAATGATTTCCTTTGAGCTAAATTATCCTGTTAAGCAGTAGGCAATATACAGTAAATTCTCTAAATTCACAAGAACTTCCCTGTTCTAACCCCCCCCCCCCCCCCCCCCCCCCAAAAAAAACAAAACAAAACAAAAAAAAAACCAACAGGTGACATACTTTCACCTATATGCTACTTTCGTTTTTTCCTTACACTAGCCATAAATAACTTGCCTGGGTTACATTTGACAGATTCTGTTGAGTGGACCATACAGAGATCTTCTCTCAAGCCTTAAAAGAAGGTACTAATTTTAAACAATTTCCACCATTTCTATACGCAGGGACATCTGAAGAACAATCAGGGTTACACTGATAGGGTAAGACAAAGTAAACTGTATGAATAATAATAAAAAAAAAGGAATAAAAATTTTATTTTTAATAAGAGAACATTTCTGATGTTACAAAGATTTTGGTGGCACCACTTTTTATTTGTTTGGGACATGAACTACTTACTAATTATGGCCTCTAATAAACTAAATATTTAAGAAAGCATTAGGAAACTTATGAATGATTTAGGAAACATCAGGAAACCTATATAAACCTTTGTATTTATGTTCATGAATCTTCTCACCAATGCTTTTCTCAGTCACAGAAATTTTCAGAGATGGGGAGCAATCAGTCAGTTCTAAAAGACAATGGTTACACATTAGTAAGTGAACAGGAGAATAAAATGCTGGTCAAAACTGAAGCTGGTGATCTGTTTGTAATTAAAAAGCTGAATGCTAACCAGGTAAGACAAACACTTTGTTTCTAATAATATTTAAATGGAAAGAAAAGTTCTAATATATGCATATCTGTCTGTTTTTAGGGCAATGCATACAAATTTATCCAACAGCTCAATCATCCACACATAGTCGAACATAAGGAAATCATCGAAGGTTAAAATAACTTTATATTGTTAAACCACTATGCAATGATATATGCAACTATTAATATATTATTTTTAAGTGCACTGTAATGAATGAATCTGCTTTCAGATAAGCACTGTCTGTATCTTGTAATGGAGCTCTGTGAGGGTGGAGATCTTGCTCAGATAATCCAACTCAAAAAGGAAGAAACTGAGGTATGTTTGAGATGATGAAATTTAATGCATTGCAATGACAATTAACAGTTGTTCTTATCTTCATAACAGATAAAATTATCTGATGAGAAAGAACTTAGAAGAATTTAGGCCTATCTACAAATGTAATGTTTTCTGTAAATAGGAACTGATATTGTGATTTTATTTTAAATAATACCAGTAATAGTAATAATAATACTATTTTATCTGAGCTATGAATAAAATATAAAAATGAGGAAATTCATATTTTCTTATTTTCATTTGTATTATCGTATTATTTTAGTGGATAGAATAAGAATGTTTTTGGATAAATTACTTTCAATTATATTAAAGCCCCATATCATGATTCTTAACTTGTCACAATACATGAAAAGACTGTTTTCCTTATTTTCCCTGCCTTTAGCAAGTTAACTGAAAAAATAGATATTAGTTGTTTTTTTGGATAATTTTCACCTGAAGCGATGGCCTAGAGTGTGGTGTATGATGCAGTATTCAGTTGTGACTAAAATGGCATAAATTCTGTACTAAGCATTTACGCAAGACTTAAGATTCACCCTCAGCTTATGACAACTGAAATTTAAAAACTTTTTAAACTCGGTCCCACTTTATATTAAGTGGCCTTACGATATGAGCACAATAAGTACATTGTACTTATTTTTGGTGTAAGTATTGCAAAACACTTTTGCTGCTATTGAGGTGGGATATGGGGAAGTTTATGGACAGCTTTGGTAGTATGGGTAGGGTTTAGAGGTGGGTTAAGGTGTAAGGGATGGGTCAACAGTGTAATTACAAATGTAAATACAGAAATTAATTACAGATGAAGATTACATGCAAGATTTTTTTAAATATAAGTACATGTAAAAACATGTACAGGTCCTTCTCAAAAAATTAGCATATTGTGATAAAGTTCATTATTTTCTGTAATGTACTGATAAACATTAGACTTTCATATATTTTAGATTCATTACACACAACTGAAGTAGTTCAAGCCTTTTATTGTTTTAATATTGATGATTTTGGCATACAGCTCATGAAAACCCAAAATTCCTATCTCAAAAAATTAGCATATTTCATCCGACCAATAAAAGAAAAGTGTTTTTAATACAAAAAAAGTCAACCTTCAAATAATTATGTTCAGTTATGCACTCAATACTTGGTCGGGAATCCTTTTGCAGAAATGACTGCTTCAATGTGGCGTGGCATGGAGGCAATCAGCCTGTGGCACTGCTGAGGTGTTATGGAGGCCCAGGATGCTTCGATAGCGGCCTTAAGCTCATCCAGAGTGTTGGGTCTTGCGTCTCTCAACTTTCTCTTCACAATATCCCACAGATTCTCTATGGGGTTCAGGTCAGGAGAGTTGGCAGGCCAATTGAGCACAGTAATACCATGGTCAGTAAACCATTTACCAGTGGTTTTGGCACTGTGAGCAGGTGCCAGGTCGTGCTGAAAAATGAGATCTTCATCTCCATAAAGCTTTTCAGCAGATGGAAGCATGAAGTGCTCCAAAATCTCCTGATAGCTAGCTGCATTGACCCTGCCCTTGATAAAACACAGTGGACCAACACCAGCAACTGACATGGCACCCCAGACCATCACTGACTGTGGGTACTTGACACTGGACTTCAGGCATTTTGGCATTTCCCTCTCCCCAGTCTTCCTCCAGACTCTGGCACCTTGATTTCCGAATGACATGCAAAATTTGCTTTCATCCGAAAAAAGTACTTTGGACCACTGAGCAACAGTCCAGTGCTGCTTCTCTGTAGCCCAGGTCAGGCGCTTCTGCCGCTGTTTCTGGTTCAAAAGTGGCTTGACCTGGGGAATGCGGCACCTGTAGCCCATTTCCTGCACACGCCTGTGGAGAATCGGTCCTTCTCCACAATCTTCCTCAGGGTCCGGTCACCTCTTCTCGTTGTGCAGCGTTTTCTGCCACACTTTTTCCTTCCCACAGACTTCCCACTGAGGTGCCTTGATACAGCACTCTGGGAACAGCCTATTCGTTCAGAAATTTCTTTCTGTGTCTTACCCTCTTGCTTGAGGGTGTCAATGATGGCCTTCTGGACAGCAGTCAGGTCGGCAGTCTTACCCATGATTGCGGTTTTGAGTAATGAACCAGGCTGGGAGTTTTTAAAAGCCTCAGGAATCTTTTGCAGGTGTTTAGAGTTAATTAGTTGATTCAGATGATTAGGTTAATAGCTCGTTTAGAGAACCTTTTCATGATATGCTAATTTTTTGAGATAGGAATTTTGGGTTTTCATGAGCTGTATGCCAAAATCATCAATATTAAAACAATAAAAGGCTTGAACTACTTCGAGTTGTGTGTAATGAATCTAAAATATATGAAAGTCTAATGTTTATCAGTACATTACAGAAAATAATGAACTTTATCACAATATGCAAATTTTTTGAGAAGGACCTGTATGTACACAACAAGTACATTGTAACAAATGATTGATTTACATGTACTTACATAGTTAAGGCCACTTAATATAAAGTGGGACCTGAAACTTAAAGATTAAGTACAGAAGGACAAATATCCAAACTATTTCAGACTGCAGCTTGCACTCATACTGCCCATCAAAAAACAATTTGTCAGGTATAAGGAGAATAACAAATTGCCTCCTCAATTCTCATTCTCAAAGATCGTTCTCTACTGCACATAGAGAATGATTTGACTGAAAATGTATCAAAAGAGATTGTGAAAGAAAGATAGTGCTCATCTATGCAACTCAGAAAATTATAGAAAATATATGTTACATAAGGGACAATCAATGCACGTCATAAATGCATGACGTGGAGGCTAGGGGTGTTCACTTCCAGGTTTTTTGGAATGGACTCCATTTAGCATGACTGTCCAAATTAGTCCAATTTAGCGGTGACATTACCTTTAAATTAACTATCAACATTGTTTGCTGTTGCCTACATCTATTTTCACAGAGGGAAATGTCATGAAAAACAGCTGTGGTGAAATATTATCTCAGAATTAAATAAGAAAGTCACATTGTAATGGCCAGGGGATGGCGCTAAATGCACATTCTTGTTTCTTATATGAGTTTTTAATGATCAAAATGCTTTACTGATGTTTCAGACTTTCTCTTGATATGCTTTCAAATGTTATGCCATAAATACACAGCAAAAAGCTCAGAGTTAAATTAACTCTCCTGAGAGTTTATTTGAGTCCACACTCAAGAGTGTGAAAGTGTTAAAATCTGAGTGTTAAATTAACACTGAGTCAGAGTTAAAGTTAATGAGATAATTAGTGATTAATTAAGTGATGATTGATCATTATTGAAGACACCTGATGATAACAAGCAGAATCACCAAAGGAGAAAGTCACAATTTGTAAGCAACCATTATAGTGGTCAGTGTTTGCATTAGTTGGTCTCTTGACCCTTACACTTTTTACATTAGTTTGTTTTACTGCTGTATTTCAGTTATAACAGCCAGGCAAACCAAAAGAAAGATGTCCATGTGGCCTTTGTCATATAGGCCGCAACATTAAGAACATGTCAAAACATAGACTGAGTTTAGTTTCTTTACTGATTCTATCAACCCTGTGACAATATATTTATAATCAGACGGATGTTTTTAAAATTTATTTTGATTAAAAAACCCTTTAATTAAGACAGACAGACATGAAGAATCAGCATGAGAATGACAATAACGGTGACCATCAAAAAAGCATGTTGTAACCAATCAAAACTCATCCGTGCCTCAGCCATCATGCATTGCGGCATGCATAAATTATGAGCTTAAATGTCTCTGTACCCTCCTTTATCTGTTTTTCTGAATATGCTGTTTGTCACCATTGTTGAGATTCATACTCTGGTTCTTGATGTCTGTGTGTGCCTAAACAAATGACTTTTTCAGAAAAGGTTATATACATATAACACATCATAACAGTGTGTAAGTAGTTCTTCTAAAATGTATAAAAAATTTTTGTTGTGGATTCACAAGGCTAAACACTCAAGATAATTATTTGACCTGAATCATTGAACTCATTTAGAGTGTATCCTCTGAGTTATATTTCCAATAAAGGAAACACAAATTAGAGATTAGACTCAAAATGATTTAAATGATTATGTTACAACATAATCATCATCTGATGCCTCGCTGTGCTCTTGCTTTGTCTGGCTGATAAAACAGAAATCTAGCAGCCAAACAAAATCTAACTTTAAAAACATAAGGGTCAAGTGACCAACTAATGCAAACACTGACCACTATAATGGTTGCTTAGAAATTGTGATTTTCTCCTTTGGTGATTCTGCTTGTTATCATCAGGTGTCTTAAATAATGATCAATCATCACTTAATTAATCACTAATTATCTCATTACCCTTAACTCTGACTCAGTGTTAACTTAACACTCAGATTTGAACACTTTCACACCTTCTTTTCATTTTTAAGGCATTGTTTTCATTATAATGTACTGATTCACCTTAGTAGACAATAATTCATTATTATTCAACTATTCTGCCTCCCCTGACATGCTCTCGCATCTAGGGTGACCACCTGGCAATAGATTTTGCGGGACGTGTGAGAGACATATTTTCTACTATTTTCTTATGCTATGTAAATACCAATTACGTTGTCATATGTGCTGATTTATGTTTCTGAGTGTGCACATGCAATCTAGAGAAAGCGTGTCTTTTTTTTAAGAGAGTGAAGATAATCCACCTGCGAGAAAAGGGATTTGTGCTCACGCATTTAGATATGCCCTTGCATTACAATAGTGCCGTGACGTTCCGTCCATATTAGCTTCTAATGCTCCACATACCCAGGCCATCTGAGAGAATGTGTTCATAGGTTAATTAATATAAACATGGCTATAAGTTGATCTCTTGTCATTTATGATGTAACTTAAAGCTTAAAGAGTTGGGAATAAGTACATCAAATTATTTATTTGCCTAACAATGGTAATTCACTGTAAATCTGTCAGTTACGGAAGCTTTTGGGCAAGTGGATTCTCTGCAGCTTTCCCGCGTCCGCTATATTGATATGACTCCTCAGTCACTCTTCATTTGTGAGGTAAGCTGTCCACAAAGCGCTCGCCCAAGTGAAAAATGCGCTGGTGGTCAGCCTACTCGCATCCCAGACCGGCATGACCAAATTGTCAAGATGAGAGGTGACTACTCCTGGTAGTGTCATTTATGATGTCATTTCTAATCACCCAGACACTGACGCTGACACATGTCAGAAGTGCCGGTACGTTAAAGACTATATGCATACCGGCCCACTTCAAGCACTGATTGATTGATTAAATTGTAGTTGGGTATTTAACAGCTATCAGAACAACATATCCTGGCCATATTGTCACCTTGTTGTGAACCTTTTAAGAGTGTTTTGCTGATCTTCCTCTGGTAGTTGTGGCTGCTGTGACCATAGACTGAAACATGTAGCGCGGACACAAAAATGGAGGTAATAAAGCACAGTGACATCACATGGTCCATATGAATAGAGAGTGCTAGAGTAAGAGGGTCAAATGAAGATGGAAGCCAATTCTTGAAGATGGTTGAGGACTCGCTGCCGCTCGGATTGAATTTGGTATGTCATTCCACCAAAATGGAACATGTAAGGTAAAAGTCAGTGAAAGTGATTTTGTGCCTCTTTGGGATGGCACAATAATGCGTTGTTCACTTGCAGAATGTAAGCTTCTAGTGGGCACCTACGACTGAAGTAGTGCATCAAGGTAAAGGGGTACAGAGCGAGTGGTGTTTTTGTAGGCAAACGTTATTGCCTTGAAATTTATGCAAGCAGCTATTGGTAGCTCTCAGGAGTAGAGACAGAGGCAAAACACAGAAAACAAGTCCACAATCCCGACAGGCTGTATATCGGCACGGCTGTGATGTGGTCGTTGGTAATTGATGGAAAGAGTGAGTAAATACTTAAGAAACAACAACGGAGTGTCTTTAAAAGCACTCTTGTGCAGAACTACTTCCCTACTTTCTTCCACAATGGATTCAAATCTAAGTTTGACATTTTAACAGCTGAGCCCAAGCCTTCATTACTAATTAGAAAACATCAATCTAGTAACTTGCTACTTGAGCTGCTTCATAAAAAGCTTATAAGCGGCTATATATTATTAAGCGGCTTTCACACCCGATGTGGTAAGCGCTGTGCTATGAAACCCATTAATTTCAATGGCTTGCGCGGTGCAAGGGTGGTTGGCTGCTGCGTTGACCAAAGCACACGTGCAGTTCTGTCTGAACTTTTGCCGCTGCACCCTGTGACATTTACTTGCACAGCCAATAGAAATGGAGCATCCAAATGAGCGTGGAAATCGCAGCGCAAATCGCTTTGTATCTGAAGGGCTGTGCAGCACTTGCCGCGTTTGGTGTGAAAGCCACTTTACTGTATTAAAAGCTCACTGTATTATCTACAGTATTGTGACAATATCGTAATTGTTGTATTAACGATGTGTGATTTGACATTATCGAGTATACTACAAAAAATAAACAAAACACACCTACATAGTGCACGCATAAAGCTACATTAGGTGATGAAGGCTAGTAATGCGTTCTTTCACTGCATGATTCACTGCATTTAGAATGATATGGGGGCAGAAAATGTATTTATATAATTTCATATAGTTAATAAAAATCAGCATGACTACACGTGATGTTTATTTTATACATCAGTTCAATAAACAAGAAGTTAATATTAAAAGACTTACGTTTTAGACATGATATTTCCTGTTTTTGCTCATTTTCGAAAAATCATTCCAAACACAGCCACAGCAGCTGTTTTCATTCTTGAATTAATCGTTTAAATGATACCGTTCAATTGCAATGAGTCACTTATTAACAACGACTTACTGACACCTGCTGGCAGTTTTAAATTTTGGTATCTTTGAAATAATTTCAAATATAGCTGCATTGATGTGTAAATACATCTAAATACCACTTCATATGCAACTTCGGCAAAGAATCATTTTGTTGATACTGATTTAATTTGTTTGGTAACAGCTTAAATGTATTATTATAATTGATTAAATGTTAGAATTTGGCTCAAAAGATGATGCACACTTTTAGAAAACATGACTTTATAAAGGTAAAAATGCCTGTAAAAGGTAAAAATGTTATTTAAACTTATTGAAAAAGAATAATTTCTATCACTGCTGTGAACTGACCACATAGAATATGAAGAAATATTAAAAACGTTAGGGGTCAGCACTGTAGTCCTTAAGCACAATAACACACACAGCAAAATATCGTCTAATTATTGTTATCGGTAAAATCCCAGAAAATATCGAGATATTAGTTTTTGTCAATATCGCACACCCTCTATGAGAGAGAGATGAACTTGAGCAAGTATGTTTACTTACATCTGATACAGCATTCATTCTTCAGCATATTCACAATAAAATATTAGTTTGAATGTCTGCTGAGGAAAATGTCTTTGTCATAAAGATACTATCCTTTCATCTTTTAACTCTCTGGGGTTGACGGTCGTGACCAGCTCACTTTTGTTAAGATCATTGCAAAAGACACTAAAATACATCATTTGAAACTTATGTATATTATTTTATATGTGTAAACTCACAATAACAACAGAACTTTGTTTTTTTTTTTAAATAAAGAAAACAAACAGGGTGCTTCCTCTGTCTTCACCGTCTCCACAAACTGCTTTTAAGAATGCGCCAATAAAATTAACAATCTCAGTGGATAATGGGCACATAGACAGGAGAAATTTATCTGTAGAAAGCTGGATAAATCTACTTTTAAATAAAGTAAGTCTTATTGAAAACAAATATTCTGTGATAAAGTAATCTGTATGAAACCATCGTGATGTAGGGTTTTGGAGTCAGAGTTAATTTATTTTTAATTCATCATGTCCTACTTTTGCTTTAGGTATTTCATGGATTTGTATTTCAGTCAAAAAGTTGCTATTGAATTAACATAAACATGATGAGATTTTGCTAAATTATTTGTTCTGTAACAAATAATAGATTGATAAGACAATTCACCCAAAACAAATTATATTTCATGTTTAACCACTATAGAGACATCAGAGCCAGTGGTAAATTTCAAGAAGGTCTGGCCTAGGTAAGGCTGCTCTCGGTGGGTTCATGAGTGCTGAATGGCCGCTTATCAATGTTCCCTCTAAGCAACCACCATGTCATGTGGTGCGACCATGATTTATATTGAAATTAATTAATTTCCTTAACATGCTTAATATTTTTTTAGATGTTCTCAGTAATTAAAGTGTTTAGAAACAAAGTATTAGTAGTTTTTGTAAATAATAATCTCATATTTTTGTTCTGTAATTTCAGAGTTGCCTTCTTAAGCCCTATTCACATGGGATTAGTATTATCTGGGGAATTTGTGTCATTTAAAAATTACCGCCCAGCATCTGAATTTCATGTGACGCATTTGCACGGGACAAAGAAAGTCTGTGGTTTTACTCGAATTAACAGACCTATCTCCCAGATTTGATGTCAAGGCTTTAAGTAACATTATATATCATAGACAGAAGATTGCATGCTGCTATACCATCTCTATATATTCAGCTAATAATTTGTTTTTGCTCTTCTGATGGTTTTCAGCTTTCTCTTTATGCAAAAGTATAAACTGTATGTATGATGTATAGTGTTATGACCCAGCACTCAAAATACTTTCAAAACACTTTGCAGCCTCCATTCTTTACGAAAGATGGATAAAAAGGCACACAGGAAACAAAAGTCTTGAAGAAATTATATACATCCCCGCCAAATGCTGGCCAAATCACAGAGATGGCGATTTGCATGGCACTAATATTATCACACCTCTGTGTTTGGTGAAATAAGTTAGGTCATTTCTGTGATTTGGCCAGCATTTAGCATTTCTGTTACTTTTACTTGAGTAAATATTTCTTTAAGTACTTTTACTTTTTTGGGTACTCTACCCACCTCTGGCCATCGACCATGTTATGACCAAAATGTTTGCTCTTGTTATTGTTGTTACTGTTTTTGTTTTAATTGTTGTTTTGTGTTAAAAGAGTCACAAGATAAATATTCTGAAAAGAAGCCTGACCCTGGGGCAGAGCTCAGATCTGGAATCAGAGAAGGGGATTCCTTCTGGGATATAACCATCTGTCTAGACGTTGGTACGTCACTAAGGGGTTACCAAGTCCTGAGTGACCTTGCTCAAGACCTGGCAAGGCAGGTCATTGGCACCTCAATTAGAAGTATCGAATAGATACAAAAGTTGAGTGTAGCCCAAGAAACCAGGGCTCAGCATCTCAAGAAGGGGTACGAAGCTGAACGTGTAATCCCCACAATACAGGTTTTTTTAGAAAGAACACAGAAACTAGTGTGCGTTCCTGCCACCTTGTGGATTTTAGAATGTGTCTGGAAGGCCAGGACACCACATACCGTTCGCAGAGAACTCAAACCCAATCAGAGGGAGGTTCTATCTTTCAGGGAGCAGAATCATGCTCAAAATCACCTTTTAATAAGGGGAGCACTGAAAGCTCAAACCAGCAGTTCTTGGTGGATGCTGAGAGACTCGAAACTCACACCACCTATTGATTGGTTGCTGCAAGGTGAATTCCTAGCCATTATAGGTAGGAAGGAGCCACCCATACCTCCCGTAGGTGCTTCAAGTGACCCTGCTTGAGCGAGGGGAGCACTGCCATACTCGTTCCAAGCTGGGAGAGATATCACAGGGAAGGCATAAAGGTCTAGGCCGTCGTAACCAAGGGGCTTGTAAGGCCCTTTAAAACCTCAAAAGAGGGTAGTGTGACCTCCGCCTAAGGCTTTAGCAAGGCGGGGAGAAAGCACATCGGGTGGCAGCAAGCGGCCAGCTTATCCAATGCGGTTAGTATGGGTATCCTGTGACCATAGTGCTGGTACCTTCAAACCTTCAATGAGGAGGAGGATCTACTCAGTGCTGTAACAGACGGCATGCTCCAGCTACCTCACCTTAGTGAGGGGAGCACTGCCTTGCTCACCCAGTGTCAGGGGAAATTTACAGAGAAGGCCTAGAAAGGCCTGGGCAGCTGCACCCATGGGACTCACCAGGACCCTAGGTATACCGCCGTCAAAGAATAGGAACCTAACCTTCAACGGGAAGGACCTCCACAGCCTTGTAAAAGACGGCGTGCTACAACTACACCACTTTTGTGAGGGGAGCACTGCCATGCTTGTTTCCGATGTAAAAGGAACATGCAAGGGTACGAAACAGATCTGATGACCCAAGCTGCTAGTCTAAAGACTCCAGAAGACCCCACAATAGAGTAACCTCACCGCCGTACCATACAAAGGGGCGGAGAGAGTAACCCATCGGATGACAGCAAGCGGTCGATATCTGAGGTTATGTGGAGTAACTAAGAGCTATAGGGCAGGTGCTCAACTCTCCGCAGAGAGGAGGACCAACCCTAATTGACCACAGCTAGATGGCACCAGCAGGGGGCATTGGGGCGAGACCCAGCTTCGAGGGGGATTCCAAACGCCCACATAGTCAAATACCTGAAGTGGTATGGACATGCATTAATACCCTCAGCTAGAGTTGAGGAGGTACTCAGCTAGCCTTCCTGAGAGGGAGTGCTCAGGGTAACCAATGGTAGCAGAAGCTCAAGATAGGTTTCTCAGACTTCTTGTAGAGACCAGAAGGAGCACCTGATCCATCAGGGGGGACAGCTCCTTCAAACACCCTCATGCAGAGGGGAGCGGCGCCGCACCCTGAGGCATCTAACCATAACAAACCCAAAGATCTGTGCTTTCTATCTTGATAGAAGCACGGGCCTCACTCTAGCTAGATCCGCAGATCATGGAAGAGTATAAGGCTCAATCACGGCTGGAGTGCTATTAATCCTTAGAGTCAATGCTCAGAAAGGGTTTCCACAGAAACACCTGAATCCAGTTTCCAGTGGAGAGGGTGAAATCAAGCTCAGTCCGCAGAAGAGCGATTCACCGGACCACTAGCGTGAGAGACTGGGTTGTATAGCCAGGTGTCTAGCCAGGGATCTCCAGGGGCATCCAGTGAAGTGAAAACCTCAGAGAGCTCGCCTGGAGAAGGGACTAAAGAGTCCAAAAGACCTGGAGAGAAACAGGTTACATGCATAAGGGGACCAACAGGCCCTGGGACTGCAGTAATGTACGGGAAGCCCAAGGTCAGGAAATACTCCTGTAGTGCCGATTGATCTGGTTGCAGAGACTGGTGACCGAGTCCACGAGCGGTAATCATCCAGCCGCAACTGGGGGCCTGACATGAAAAGAGGGTCCCACCTGAAACATAGGGAGAACACACAAACCAACCGTACATACTGCGGCCCAGCCAAAGGCTAGGTTAATTACAGACATCCAAATATATGTATATATAAAGGATCATACTCACCCAGAGCCTCCAGTCAGTTGAACCAATCCCACAGATCGCAGTAGCAGTCTTTGGTAGCAAGTAGAACTAAAGCCGGACCATCAGTTGGGTTGTTCTAGAATAATAGAACATAACCCATGCATCATAGGTCCAGAAGAGAGACTGCAAGTGAGAAGGCACAGGGGAATTAGAGAGGAAAGGTGGGGGTAGATGTAAAGAAGCCCCCAGAGGGAGGCGAGTAGATGTTTAATTATTACTCTGGCCCAGACGAGAGCGTTGGGAATGCCTACTGATTACTAGATAATCGCAGCATTAAACACTTATTTTTTTTAATAATACAACTTTTAAAACACATTTAAAGAGGTAAGTTTGTATCATAAATTTTCATAACATCACATGCATTACATAAATCTATATAAACAAGTATAGGAACCTATTTTATTGAATAAAATAGTGAACTCAAAGCATTTAGCTTGAAATTACAATTTTTTTCTTAGCAGACAACGGGAACACAAGGAAACCAAGCAGAGGATGTAAACACAGTCAACCAACAATGGGCTGAACAGGTGATGGAAAGAGAGTGCATTTCTTGATGAGTGTGGTTATGTGTAATTAAACTAAGTGAAGAAAGAACAGGTGTAGATGGTGACTGTGCAGATATTGAGGGAGGGTTTGGTGTAGCCATGACAGTAATCAGGAAAGAACATTAAACCTTACAAATATAAGATGATCTGTAAAGTTAAGCATCCATTGAATATTTACTAGATGATTTGTTATGGTATTATGTTACAATGTACTTCTAAATAGCCTTAACAATACAGAACTACTGCATAATTGTAATTTCACATTTTGCAGATTCTGGACTGGACTGCAAAGATCTGCATGGCATTAAAGCACCTGCATGATCAAGAGATCCTACATAGAAACCTGAAGCCTAAGGTACAAAAGCTATTCAATTTATGTACAATTAATTTCATGAAATGAAAATTCACTTTTCTAAATTTATGTTTACATATTTTATTGTGAACAATTCATTTGAGCATAAGTTTGTTTGTTTTTATTATTATTATTTGTTTTGTGTAATGTTTAATCAGAATGTCATAACTGAAGCTTCTGAACTGAAAATATAAGTCTTCTGTCAGTTACAAAATTGGCTTTACTGCACTTTTGAAAACAATGTAGTTTGTTATGAAGCTGATAAATAATTAGATATGTTTATGCATTTAACTGATATGACATGACAGACTGCTTCTGGTCTTGTTACTTCTAAAGTCTTCTTAGACACAAAATAACAAATACAACAAATATTTGGATGTCAAATGATGACAATTTACCCATACACTACATGCTAATAGACAGGAATCTAGAATATACTTAAAAGGCACACTTTTTGAAATTTCAAAACTAGATTTCTAAACAATCCCAGGTGACTAGGTTAAATAATAAAAATACTTCCTAGTGTGTGTGTGTGTGTGTGTGTGTGTGTGTTTAGGACAAAACTCTGAACACTGGCTAAAGCCAGGTTAGAAAATTGTTTCATTTTGTTGATATATATTGGAGTCAAATGTGTTGTTTGTTTGTTTGTTTTGACAAATGATCAAAAATATCATTTTGAGAAAGTGGCCATGGGTTGTATGTGTTTGAAATGTACATATGCAAATTCAAAAGTCAAAGTGACACATAAAAGTGTATTTTGGATGTTTTCTATCCACCATTCTGGGAGAGAGAGAGAAAAAAAACTGATTTCAGCCTGTAGTGTCTTGCCTTAATTATTTTAAACTAATATTGCCGCTATAGCTTACTAAATGTTTTTAATTATGGCAGAGCATATTTTTCACTGCATGTGGAACCATTCGCCTTGGAGAGATTGGAGAGATTGATGAATGGTACTGTGTGTGCTAATTTAATTCAAAACATGACTTAAATTGAACTATTAAACATGAAATACTGTTTAGTTTAAACACAGTGATCTGTAACATGCATTGATATTTCAGGTCCACTGATGCACAAACAGCAAAAACTGAAGTTCTCTCATACATTGCACCTGAGGTTTTGAGAGGCGAACCTTATGAAGATAAATCGTAATAAACACAATACATTTCTGATGTTTATAATATTATGACCAAACAGTTTTCATAGCTGAATACTTAAACTCTAACCTTTATAATCTTCACCTTTTTTTAGAGAAATTTGGAGTCTGGGCTGCATAATCTATGAGATGTGCATGCAAAAGTGTGCTGTAAGATTTTTCTTTCATTAGATATTGAGCATGTTAAGATCAATGTTAAGCTTTAATAAAATATAAATATTTAATACAAACTTATATTTTGATTGTATTTAGTTTGCAGGAAAAAACACAATTGATATTATTCCAAAAATACTAAATGGCTCCTATGAAGCTCTTCCTGAGACCTTCTCTGGGGACCTTTGTCAGCTTGTACAAGACGCACTTCAGACTGATCCAGCAAACCGGCCATCTGTCAGTGAGATCTTGATGAGGCCTTTTATCATTAATCACCTTTATGAAAAGGTAAGCTACTTTAATAAAACGTTCAATTTTTCACATATTTTGTTTTAGTCCCCTTAAGTCATAAAGTACCAATGGTTGTTTAATGAAATTAAACAAAACATTGTACCATCAAACAAAGATTTTTATTAATTAAACTTCTTTTTTTTCAGAGCACTCAAACTATTAAAGAGCTTAAAGTGCGCCTAATAAGAAAAAATCCTAACAACAGTCAAGAGACACAAAACAAGCCTGAAATTCAAGAGACAGCTGATGAGCCTGAAAGTAAAGAGACACCTAACCAGTCTAAAGTCAGTCTAAAGGTTCTGGAAGAGCTGGCCGACAGTTTGGAGACAATCCACTTCAACTCAACCGTCGGCAGTCTCACAGGAGGAGTAATAGGATTGGCTGGAGGAATCACATCTATAGTTGGACTTATTCTCACTCCTTTCACTCTCGGAGCCTCTCTGATAGTAACAGGAGTGGGAGTCGGTGTTGCAGTGGCTGGTGGAGTAACAGCTAGTGTCAGCAACATAACAAAGTTGGTTAACCAGCATTCATCCCGCAAAAAGATCAAAATGCTCATTATGGAGATAAAAGAAAAAATTATCTCCACAAGCTGCTGTGTGCAAAGCATTCAAAGAGCATTGGATATGCAACAAAATGAGTTATCAAAACACAATAAATCATGGTCCAATGCTGAATCTAGGGAAGATGTGTGGACAAGTGCTAGGGAAGATGTGTGGACAAGTGCTGGAGTTCGACTTGGGCGAGGACTGGGAGGGATTTCAGAGCTTATCCGTTTAACTGAAGTCGCAAGTATTGGGAAAGTTGCAGCTCAGACTGCAAGAGCTGTACGTGTGGCTGAAGCAGCTACAGGGGTTTTGTCTGGTCTTTTTGTAGCTGTTGACATCTTCTTTATCGCCCTCGACTCCAAAGAAATTCACAACCTCCGCAAAGATGATCATGATTCAAAAGCAACTCAACAAGAATCAACCAGTACCAAGTGTAAAAGTAGTCAAACCGTTGTCAATGTATCAGAGAGCAATGTTGCACAAAATCAGCCATCAGCAAGCAAAAAAGAGCAAGAGCTGCGGTCTGAGATCATGAAATTTGTGAAAGAAATAAGGAAAACTGTAGAGGAACTAAACAAAATTTTTGATGAATTACAAGCTGAACTGGAAAAACTAAGACCTAAGATACCAAACACAAATAACTAAGAATTATGAGAGTGGCAGTGTTTAATACTTAGTCTCTCATCATAGATAAAGTATATGTATTGATAGTATGTAACATGTATGGTAATGCTTGAGATTATATTCAGGGTGTTTATGATGTAGTTATTGCCCAGAGAAAACTTTTTAAGAAGAAAACAAATAAGCACTTATCTTACTGCACATCCAATGGTCTTGTAATTTTAATTAAGTTTGGAATGTATAATGGGCCTTTTTCTAATTTAGAATATTAAGTTCTTCTAATCTTTGGTTCTTTGATGCTTTCAAACTAGAAAAATGGAAAATGTGAGCACAAAATGCCTTCTTTATTGTGTAAGCCAGTCAATGTCACTGTGATTTTTTTCCTTCTTTTTTTCTGCAATGTAACTGCAATCTGTAATAGAAATTTTCAGGAAAATATAAATTGATTTAATTGTCATTAAAATAAATGATCAAGTAAACAATTAATGAAAATAATTTATGCTGTGTTGAGTTATTTCATAAACAGTCAATTTGCTACTGTTAATAATAACATAGGAACAATACAACCATGACTCTTTCTCCATTCAAACATAACTTTGTGAAAGTGTGAAATATTTTAGGCAATAATTCTGTCTTTGGTTGCAAGTAAAGTAATACTGAGTCCCAGCGTCTAGTTTTCAAGACGTCGTTACTGAATCTCCCAACCAAGACTACCATTAAAGAGTGTAACATGTACCACTGTAACATGTGTTCATGCTTTGTTTAAAAGAACAAAACAAACAAATTCTCGCCAAAACCGTCTGTTGATTTCCTGGTTTTAAGAAGACCCTCCTTCAGAAATGCAGAATCTAGCTGAGATTGTTGAACTTGTGATTGTCCCTGCCAGCCTTTTTTGTAATCCTTAAACAGCAATTTCTTTAAAAGAAAATATCACACTTTACATTGAACTATGAGTGTTGCAGTTATGCAGATGTTGTTTATGGGGTTCTAGGGGCCCACTAGGGGACCTCAGTGATCCCCCAGAGGAGCTGCAAGATAAAAGCTTGAAATTAATTTAAATAGTATCTTATAGTTGTTTAATTTCATTATTGTGTTAAATTAAAATGATCAAAGCGCGGCCTCTCTCGTGTTCTGTGATTGATTGCTTCGGATTCGGTGTAGCAACCCAGATAACAGTTACATCATGACAAGGTTGCTGGACCAGACCATATTTGTCGCAGCGACATACCAAATAATGTTCCAGCAATTATGACCAAACTAGCACGTTCCCTATATTTTTTTATTTATTTCTCACCTTTAGTCCAGGTTCCACGGATGTGATCATACCACCGTGAAATCGATATATAAATGACAAACTCAAACATGTTTTGCTGTAAAAAATAAAACACTAAATTCTAATGTTTTTGTAATTGTTATAGGAGATTTTTAGTGAATATATTCAATGCATACATGCAAACAGAAAATAAGCAAAAACACAATTACACATTTTTAAGTATAAAATGAGGCTCAAACTTCCTTTTCTTAACAAATGTGCATGTTTATTTGAGCACTTCTGTCAGACTAACACACTAACATCACCTGTAACATGAAACACATATCAGTAAATAATGATAACTTTAATATACATATATAAATACAAACTCATATTTTGCCTGTATTTAGTTTGCAGGAAAAAAACACAATATTATTCCAAAGATACTAAATGGCTCCTATGAAGCTCTTCCTGAGACCTTCTCTGGGGACCTTTGTCAGCTTGTAAAAGACACTCTTCAGACTGATCCAGCAAACCGGCCATCTGTCAGTGAGATCTTGATGAGACCTTTTATCATTAATCACCTTTATGAAAAAGTGAGTTTCTTTAATAAAATGTTACATTTTTCATATATTTTGCTTTAGTCCCCTAAAGTCATAAAGTACCAATGGTTCAGACACTGGCACTGACGTTGTTTAATGAAATTATACAAAACATTGAACCGTCAATCAGATTTTTATTAATTAAACTTAATTTTTTCAGAGCACACAAACTATAAAAGAGCTTAATGTGCGTAAAAAGTCTAAAGACAGTAAAGAGACACCTAATGAGCCTGAAAGTCAAGAGGATTCAAACCACAAAAAGATCAAAATTCTCATTATGGAGATACAAGAAAAAATTATCTCCACAAGCTTCTGTGTGCAAAGCATTCAAAGTGAGTTATCAAAAATCAATAAATCATGGTCCAATGCTGAATCTAGGGAAGATGTGTGGACAAGTGCTGGATCTCAGAGCTTGTCCGTTTAACTGAAGTCACAAGTGCTGGGAAAATTGCAGCTGAGACTGCAAGTGCTGTACATTTGGCTGAAGCAGCTACAGGGATTTTGTCTGCTTTTTTTTGTAGCTGTTGACATTTTCTTTATTGCCCTCGACTCCATAGAAATTCACAACCTCCGCAAAGATAAAGCTTCAATAGCGACTCAACAAGAATCAACCTACACAAGTCTGAAAGCAGTCAAACCCCTGACAGTGAATCAGAGCACAATGACGCACAAAATCAGCCATCAGCAAGCAAAAAAGAGCAAGAGCTGCGGTCTGAGATCATGAAATTTGTGAAAAAAAAAGGAAAACTGTAGAGGAGCTAAACAAAATTCTTAATGAATTAAAAGATGAACTGGAAGAACTAAGAAAAATGGAAAATGTGACCACAAAATGCCTTCTTATTGTGTATGCCACTCAATGTGGCTGTGTGATTTTTTTTTTTCCTTTTTTTTCTGGAAAATATAAATTGATTTATCATTAAAATAAATGATCAATTAAACAATTAATGAGAATAGTTTAGGCTGTGTTGAGTTATTTCATAAACAGTCAATTTGGTACTGTTAATAATAACATAGGAACAATACAACTATGACTCATAACTTTGTGAAAGTGTGACATTTTTTAGGCAATAATTCTGTATTTGGATGCAAGTAAAGTAACAACAAAATATACACTGGTTACACTGAGTACCTGCATGTAGTTTTCAAAATGTCGGTACTGATTCTCCCAACGAAGGCTACCATTAAAGAGGTGGTTGATCAGCGTTTTATGGGGTGCACTGTAACGTGTTCATGCTTTGTTTAAAAAACAAAACAAAAACATTCTCGCCAAAACCGTCTGTTGAATTCCCTCCTTCAGAAATGCAGAATCTGGCTCAGATTGTTAAGTGTGTTATTACACTTATAATATAAGTGGGGGGTTCTGTAACGCCACGCCAGCAGAGGGAGCCCTTGCTCATGAACTGACTGTTACCACTTCCTCTTTGGTGACTTCCTGTTTGGCAGCCATAAAAGAAGGGCCATGCCAAACAGGAAGTTGCGAAGTATTGTTTTGTCGTAGCGGACTCTACCAAGTGTTTTCCTTGTTTCCATTGCTTTGTTTTCATTGTTTTTGTTTCCTTGCCACCATCATAGTTCTGTTTCATTGCCATAGTTTTTGCCTTGTTTCATTGCCCTGTTTATTTTGATACTTTAGACTGCTCTCTTGGATTTTGACCCTCGCCTGTGTTTTAGATTAAGTTTTTCTATTGCCCTGGATATTGTTGTTTGCTGGTGTTCGACCCTGTCTGCCTTGACCACAATCTGTACAATAAAGCTTGAGATTGGATCTAACAACACTGTCGTTGAGTCCGGTTACATCCAACCTTTTTCGGTTCATTTCAAACCAGCAATAGTAATGTTCAAACTTTGGGTTTGTCCATATTTGACCCAGCGTTGGGTTACCAAAATAACCCAAATTGCATTTTTTAAAAGGGTAGTTAAAGAATTTATATACTGCATTTAATTGTGAAACGTCTCTGAATTTGAACTTTTTTTTTTTTTTTTAGTTCCAAAAGCACCAACTATCAAATAATTTATGAAATGCTGGAAATTCAGGGTGCTGTCATCAAGAGGCCAATATTGAGGGATATTTCTCAGTCACAAGTTATAGGCTTGGAGATTGATGCGATAGACATTCATGTGAGGTCGGTCTACTCAAAGTGTAACATTTCATTGACCAAAACAATTTCAATATACATGAAAATGTATCAAAAGTATCATATGGGCATTATTAGATTCTTGGACAATGAGGGGAAGGTCTTCTGCTAATTCCTGGATCTGATTTGCCTGACTGACAGGAAAGCAGATTTAAAAGTGGCAACACTAAATCACATCCCCACACACTTTATCTCTGGCTTTGGAACCAATGGTGCTGGTGTAATGACAAGTGTCTTGTTTTTTGTACATAGTTAGCCGGTTTTGAATATTTTGTTTCTTGTTAAGTTAATAAACAAATGCATTCATAGGAAGAAAAAATTAAGTTGGAAAACAGCTATCAAAAGAATGGCCTAGCATCTGAAAAGGTGCCTTACATGACTACCTGCAGAGACCACTTAGAACAGGTGCTCCTGTACTTCAGAAACCGCGCATAGCGCTCTGCTTCTCGGAAAGCCGCTGCAGAGATTCTCAGTGTGTGTGAGATGAAAGTGAAGGTAAATAAGTTGTAAATACATTACTTGCATTTATATTTACAGTATTATTTGAAACCAGCTGTTCTTTCTGTTGACTAGCAAGTAAAAGACCTCATAAGAAATATAACTGCTGTACTAGGTGCCTTGGCAGAGGAAGTAGAGACCTGCAAATGTCCTACTGCTAAAGGGGCTGTATTCATTCCTTGCTGCAGCAAGGCTAAATGTGCTAAAGTCAGCTAAAGTAAACAATGGCTGGTCACTCTACTGAGAGGCGGCATCTTCTGCGTGGCTTCTGCGAGGGGTTCGACCGGTTCCCGTCGGGAGCCTGGCAAAGGGCAGCGATTATGGGACGGGGTGTTGATGAAAAATAGGGGGGAGGCAACCAACTCATCACACAAGACATGGCCTTCCATGTCTCCAGGGATTTCGGGGAGCCATGGCGTGACAGGGAGTTCAGGAGGCCATGGCAGGATAGATAGTTCAGGAGGCCATGCGGTGAAAGCCTCCGTGGCCTTGTCCTCCATACTTTGCCCGGCCACTTTGTCAATGGGCACATGCCACACACACCCCATCCCCATCCCCCCAGGAGCAGGCTCTGGAAGGTGCTCCGGAGGGTGCTCAAGATGAGCGGGCTCTGGACGAGCAGCTGTGAGGTCACTTTGCTCACCACTCCTGTGGCCCGACCAGCGCCCTACTCTGACGCGGCAGAGGATTGTAATGGCTTCCTGCTTCAGTGTGCTCTCGCCCTCGAGACACAACCTCATCTGTATCCTACTGAGCAGTCTAAAATTCTCTTCACTCTCAGGTCCCGCTCTTCGATGGGCAGAAATGATCTTTTTACAGGCAGGCCCAGCCAGTCAATCGTTTGACCAGTTTATCGTTCATTTCAGAGAAGTGTTTGGAAAAACAGAAGGAGATTCCTCAATTGGTGAGCAAATTTATAATTTGAAACAAGGATCTTTAACTGTTCAACAATATACCCTGCAGTTTAGGACACTTGCGGCTGCTAGTGGATGGAACGAAGCATCTTTATTAACTGCCTATCGACAGGGTCTGGAACCCTGCTTATGACTTCATCTTGCAGCTTATGATGATACTATTGGACTAGAACGCTTCATCCAACTGGCTATCAGATGCTCCAATCGCATGCAGTCCTGTCTGATAGAACAAGCAAGTTCTTCGAATCCTCTCTGAAATTGCCGTCCAGAGTCCTCCAACCCTTCAGAACCAGAGCAGAAACCCATGCAAATCGACTCCAATAGATTGTCTTCCACTGAGTGGCAGAGGCGTCTAACCCAGGGTCTATGTTTATACTGTGGCACTCGAGGGCACGATATCAGCATGCCCTCTTCATCCTCCTCGTACACTGGTGAGTGCTATTAAACCCACTCTAATTAATATGAATCCACTCACTATTGTTGCTTTGCTCACTGCAGCCGATGTCACTGTTTCTGTTACAGTACTCCTCAACTCTGGGTCAGCGGGAAATTTCATTTCCGGCAACCTCTGCCGCTAGGTCCAGCTACAAGCTCAGTCCACAGAAACCACCTACCAAGTCCTCTCGATAACCGGACAACCATTGAATCATCACCATGTGATACACAGTGTGGGACCCGTACAACTCAAACTTGGACTACTACATCACGAATACATTCAGCTCTTAGTTCTGGAGGGCTCCACAGCGGATGTCATTCTAGGACGTCCCTGGTTAATTCTTCACAATCCCGTTCTGTCTTGGTCCACGGGGGAAGTTCTCAAGTGGGGTGAGGACTGCCATCCCAAATGTTTTCCTGATCTCCCAAAACCCAACATCCAACCTCATGAAGCTATAACGGTCAACGCCACAACTGTCAAAAGTCCCATCGAGAAGAGATCAGTTCAAATACCTCTATGCTATTCTGCGTTTCACGATGTTTTCTGTCCCAAGAAGGCTTCCCGGCTACCCCCTCACCGAACCTGGGACTGTGCTATTGATCTGATTCCTGATGCGCCAGTGCCCCAAGGTAAAATTTATCCGTTATCACTCCCAGAACAGAAGGCCATGGAGGAATATGTGGAAGAAGCTCTCAAACAAGGTTACATCGTTCCGTCTACATCACCTGTCGCTTCAAGTTTCTTTTTTGTGGCGAAGAAGGACGAAGGCTTGCGGCCTTGTATTGATTATCAGGCATTAAATGAAATCACTGTCAAATTCAGATATCCCCTTCCCCTCGTCCCAGCAGCCCTGGAACAACTACGTGGTGCTACCATCTTCACCACAGTGTCTATAACCTCATTTGCATACGTCAAGGAGATGAATGGAAGACCGCTTTTGTGACCCCTATTGGTCACTATGAGTATTGGGTAATGCCGTACAGCCTGGTCAACGCCCCGTCCATCTTTCAAGACTTCATGCATGAGGTGCTCCGGGATTTCCTTCATCGCTTTGTCATCGTGTACATTGAGGACATACTCATCTATTCCCGGAGCCTGGCTGACCATCGCCAACACGTTGTGGAGGTCCTCAAACGACAATCGATTGTTCCACCAATCTTCAGTCCAATTCCTCGGATACATCATCGACCACAGTGGCATTCGCATGGACGAGAGGAAGGTGGAAGCCATCCAGTCCTGGCCAACTCCCACAACTGTAAAAGAACTTCAATGATTCCTGGGCTTCGCAAATTTCTACTGCCGATTTATCCTAAACTAGAGTGTTATCACCAGTCCATTAACCAGTCTTCTCAAAAGAAAGGCTCAAGTCTTTGTCCTGGACCCCAGCAGCCATCAAAGCATTCACCACTTTAAAAAGGGCTTTTACCAGCGCTCCTCTCCTTGTTCATCCAAACCCTGAACTTCCGTTCGTGGTGGAGGTTGACACTTCCACTACAGTAGTAGGAGCAGTCCTATCACAGCGGCAGGGGACACCACCCAAACTTCATCCATGTGCCTTCTTTTCACAGAAGCTCAGCCCGGCAGTGATAAACTATGATATTGGCAATCGAGAAGAGTGGAGACATTGGCTAGATGGAGTGGCTCAGCCATTTCTAGTCCTCACAGACCACAAGAATTTGCAGTATCTCTGGGAAGCTAAGCGATTGAACCCTCGGCAAGCTAGATGGGCGGTATTCTTCACTAGGTTCAATTTCACCATTTCGTCCAGGATCCCGTAACTCAAAAGCGGATGCCCTGTCCCAGTTATATGCCCCAGAATAAACTCCTGAAGAACCCAAAAAGATCATTCCTACGGATCTCATCTCCAGTCCCATCCATTCCCATTAAAGGCCTACCCACAGCCCTTGAAACAGCAGAGCTATTGTTTAATTGGGTTTTAATTTATTTCCAGAGTTTGGAAGGCCTTCTTCAAGCTCCTAGGTGTGGCCATCAGTCTCTCCTCCGGCTATCACCCTCAATCGAATGGTCAAACAGAGAGGAAGATACAAGAGGTGGGGCGCTACCTACGAACCTTCTGCCATGGCCGCCAGGACTCTTGGAACCAGTTCCTGGGCTGGGCAGAGTACGCCCAAAACTCCCTACGGCAACCATTGACTGGACTCACTCCCTTCCAGTGCATACTCGGTCTCCAGCCCCCACTATTTCCATGGTCAGGAGAACCATCGGACGTTCCAGCTGTCGACTACTGGTTCTGAGAGAGCGAGAGGGTGTGGAGAAGAGACTTTTTCACCGAGAAGGAAACAACCACAGCGCACTAAGCGTAAGTGTTTGCCTAATACTTTATTTCATTTAGAGTTGTGTACTTTGCAAGTTGCTGCTAGAACTTTTCTTTTTCGTTTCGTACATTTTAGTAGCTATTATCGTGGTGTAATTTGAAATTGTAGTTTTGATAGCACTTATTAAAATTAGACTAGTAAGCCGTCGGCGAAACCAAACTGTTGTTATTGTTATTGCTGCCTTCCTGCAAGCACTTAAGTGTCTCGGTTTAGTTTCTATTTGAGCCATTTGCCTTGCTTTCGGGTGAATTAAGGCAGTAGGCGTGACAGCTTTTTCCCCCTAATTATCGTTCGATTGAGTATTTATTTGACATCTGAAAGCTGACGCGGAAGCGCCAGCGGAAGCGTTCAGCCCTCGCGTTCAGCCTCCTCGTGTGAAGACCGACGAAGGTAAAGACCTGCGACTTTTCCTGCGCAACTTTAACCGAGCAACGAAACCGACAATGCACACAGGTACTTATTTCATTTTTTCTCTCCTCTCTTTTGCCTTCCAATTCTATCATGTGTTTTCAATATATTCCGGTTGTCACTCAACCACGCACTAACTCCTCAAGCAAACGGCATCGCAATCTAGCTAACCTACGTCCTATCGCTACATCCTCTACTCCACCTCTTGCTTTTTCTGTTGGCCTCTGGAACTGTCAGTCCGCAGTTAACAAAGCAGATTTCATTTCTGCTTATTCCATGCAATCTGATCTTAGCATCTTGGGCTTGACTGAGACCTGGATTCGTCCAGAAGACTCAGCAACCCCCGCTGCTCTCTCTAAGAATTTTACTTTTTCTCACACTCTGCATCAGATTGGGCGGGGTGGGGGCACTGGTCTGCTCATTTCTGACAATTGGAAATACACAACACATTCACCCATAGCCATAGCCACCCATCATAGCTCATTTGAATGTCATGCAATAACAGTCACAGCTCCTGTAAAACTCCAGGTTGTGGTCATTTACCGCCCTCCAGGTCAAATTCTAAACACCTTTCTAGAAGAATTGGATGGACTGCTATCCTCTTTTCCAGAAGATGGCAGTCCACTTTTGGTCTTTGGTGATTTTAACATTCATCTTAACAAGCCTTATGCTACAGACTTCCATTCACTTCTTGCCTCATTTGATCTCAAACGCCTTACCACCACGAGCACTCACAAATCTGGCAACCAACTTGACTTAATTTACACTCGCAATTGTATCACTGACAACATCCTGGTCAAACCCTTACACGTCTCTGACCATTTCCTTATTACATTTAATATTCATCTTTCAACCTATGCATCACCAACCCCTCTACCGGTTACTTTTAGACGAAACCTACGCTCCCTCTCACCCTCACACTTTTCCTCTGTACTTTCCTCCTCTCTTCCCTCACCTATCCATTTCTCATCTCTGGATGTGGATGCAGCCACTGACACCTTATGCAACACCTTAAAGTCTTGTCTCGACGATATCTGTCCTCTTTCCACCAGGCCAGCACGGGCTACCCCCTCTAATCCCTGGCTGACTGATGTTCTTCGTGAACATCGGTCCAAACTCAGGCGAGCAGAAAGAAAATGGCGCAAATCTAAACACCCGTCTGACCTGAGTATGTACCAATCGTTGCTTTCAGCTTTTTCTACTCAACTCCACACTGCCAAATCCTCATATTATCATAACAAGATCAATAGTGCTTCTGACATGCGCAATCTCTTCAAAACATTTAACTCTCTCCTCTGTGTCCCTCCACCACCACCCACCACTACACTAACAGCTAATGATTTCGCACAATTCTTCACAGACAAAACTCGAACAATCAGCAAACAATTCTTAGCCACTCATACACATGACCTACAACCCACCACACCCACTTCGAACACTCTCACTCTCTCCTTCTGTCCCCTCACTGAGACAGAAGTATCAAAACTTCTCCTCTCCAGCCACCCTACAACATGCCCACTTGATCCCATCCCCTCACACATTCTTCAAGCAATCTCTCCTACTGTCTTACCAGCACTCACACACATCATAAATACATCACTCCTTACAGGCACTTTTCCAATTTCTTTTAAGCAGGCTCGGGTAACCCCACTGCTTAAGAAACCAACACTGAACACCTCACTTCTTGACAGCTACAGACTGGTCTCTCTGCTTCCATTCATAGCAAAAACCCTCGAACGAGTTGTTTTCAACCAGGTATCATTGTTCTTTTCAGAGAACAACTTACTGGATCCTAACCAGTCAGGTTTCAAGAGTGGCCATTCAACTGAGACGCTACTGTCAGTTACTGAAGCCTTGCGGACAGCAAAAGCTGATACTAAATCATCAGTTCTAATTCTGCTTGATTTATCTGCTGCTTTTGACACCGTCAACCATCAGATCCTCCTGTCCACCCTCTCATCGCTGGGCATCACAGGAACTCCGCTTCGCTGGTTTGAATCCTATCTCACCGGTAGGTCATTCACGGTAACCTGGGGAGGAGAGGTATCCAAAACACATCAACTGATCACTGGGGTTCCTCAGGGATCAGTTCTTGGTCCTCTCCTCTTCACCATATACACAACATCACTGGGTCCCATCATAGAGTCACATGGCTTCTCCTACCATTGCTATGCTGATGACACACAACTCCATCTTTCATTTCAACCAGATGATCCAACAGTACCTGCACGGATCTCAGGCTGTTTGGCGGACATCTCAACGTGGATGAAAGAACATCACCTCCAGCTCAACTTGGCAAAAACTGAGCTTCTTGTTTTTCCTTGCACTCCAAACTTACAGCATGGGTTCACCATCCAGCTGGGCTCTTCCACAATCACTTCTTCAAACTCAATCAGGAATCTGGGTGTCATCTTTGATGACCAGTTGTCTTTCAAAGATCATATTGCAAAGACTACTCGATCTTGCAGGTTTGCTTTGCACAACATCAGAAAGATCAGGCCCTTTCTAACAGTGCAGGCTACACAACTTCTTGTCCAGGCCCTTGTCATCTCCAGACTGGACTACTGCAATGCTCTTTTGACTGGTCTTCCATCATGCACAATCAAACCTCTACAATTGATTCAGAATGCAGCAGCACGGCTGGTCTTCAACGAGCCCAAAAGAGCCCATGTTACACCTCTCTTTATCTCTTTGCACTGGCTCCCAATTGCGGCTCGTATCAAGTTCAAGACTCTGATTCTTGCATATAGGACAACCACAGCTACTGCACCTGCTTATCTGCACTCGCTATTGCAAATCTACACCCCCTCCAGAACTCTGAGATCTGCTAGTGAGCAACGCCTTGTGGTACCATCACAGAGAGGTGCGAAATCACTATCCAGAACATTTTCTTTTACTGTTCCTGGCTGGTGGAACGATCTTCCTACCCCTATCCGGAATGCTGATTCCCTGACAAGCTTCAAGCGACAGCTTAAAACTCATCTCTTTCAACTCTATTTGCTGTTACCATAAAAAAAAAAATCTCTTTATTCCTTCCCTTACTAGCCTGTACTTGTTTGAAGCACCACTTGAAATCTGGTATTATAGCACTGCCTGTGTCTGTTTGTCTCCTTAAGAAGAATCGCTCTATGTTCTCCCAACTGTATGTCGCTTTGGACAAAAGCGTCTGCCAAATGCCTAAATGTAAATGTAAAAATGTAAATGTCTGGGACTCTGCTCACCACCATCTTCAGCGGGCAGTGCACAGACAGAAGATAGCAGCCGACCTTCGTAGATCCACAACACCCATCTATCAACCAAGTCAGAAGGTTTGGCTGTCCACCCGTGACATCAGGCTGTGCCTGCCCAGCAGGAAATTAAGTCCCAGATTTGTTGGTCCCTTTAACATCCTGGAACAGATCAACCCCATAATCTACAGATTGCAACTACCACCACAATATAAAATTCACCCCACGTTTCATGTATCACTTCTAAAACCATTTCACCCTCCTGTCTCCACAGAGCCTGACCGGTTTGAAGAACCCCCTCTCCCGTTAATCCTGGAGGAAGGCACGATTTACAAGGTCAAGGAAATTCTGGAATCTCAACGTCGTGGTGGTAGATTGGAATATCTTGTGGACTGGGAAGGATACAGTCCTGAGGAACGCTCATGGGTCCCCAGAGATGACATCCTTGATCCCACACTTCTGGAAGAGTTCCACGCTTCACATCCTGATCGTCCAGCTCGCCGGGGTCGTGGAAGACCACCACGGCGTCGAAGTGTTCGGCTCTCAGGAGCAGGCCGTGGAGGAGGGGGTACTGTTACAGACCGGTCAGGTTCACTTCCCAGCTAGTCACAACGCACCCCGTCACCTGAATACTAATCACCACCACCTGACTCTCATTCACTCTGCAGATCACACTCGTATATAAGCACACACCTCATTACCACTGTGTCCGATCTCGTGACTACTCCATGGAAGTATCCTCTGGGTATGTTCAAGTTCCTACCTATACTTACCTGTCTACTTACCTTCTGTTCCAGTCTCCAGCGTCGATCTCCAGTATTTATAGCAACTGTTTCTCAATGAAAACCACAAGCGTTAACCATGAGTTTTAACCACAATTTAACCATGGTTTAACCAAAAAAAAAACATGGTTTAACCACTAAACATAGTTTAACCTTGGTATTTGTAGTAAAATTGTGGTTACACAAATGGTGATCAATATAGCAAAAAAGAAAAAGTTAACGCACTTTTAACTATAATAAAACCATGATGCACCTTTTGTGACAAAATGTCTTGCTGCCCTAAAACAACGGATAATAGATTACCACACACAATTCAGATTTCTTTATCCTCTCAGGAATCTAATTCCTAAACACATTACCTAAGTATTATGACTTGATTTGGACTTCTTTCCAAGTTGTGGTGCATTAGGTTTGAAGCTAAACATAACCCTTAGATGACAGGCCCAAGTACAATGCAGCTTCAGAAAGATTTCAAACACTGTCTCATAAACATCAGATTCAGCAGATGTATCACTGGAAATTGAGCTCGTTACTTAATTTTGAAATGACTTTGTACAAGGGCAACAGTTTGCTTGACAAACTGAAAACAGACTTTCATTTTAAGACACACCAGTTCAATTGATGTGATCAACACATTATCAGCTTCTTGGGGACAACATATAGGACAGGATGCATTTTGCCTTAAAAGCAGATAAGAGAAGAAATAGGAAAACCTTTATTTGTTGAAGTTATACACATAATATACACAAAAATAATTAAAAGTTAAATAGTTTCTTTTAATGTCATCAAAACCAAAGAATCTGATATGGCAAAGCTGACTGGTGACTTAATGGACTATTGATCATTCATCAGATTGTGATGTGTTAATGTCTTTGCCATTGTTCTGAATTTGGAAGATACACAAGACATGAAAATGAGGTGGAACAACAATTTCGGACCATGTCCTGACACACACAGTGATCTTATTCATTCATTTTGAACAATTAGAAGGATTAGAAGAATTTGAGGATGTGGCTGATAGAGATGCTGCAGAAGTTGGAGGTGCCAGAGCAGTACAATTCTGCAAGGTGTTCTGAGAGCTACAGCTCTTACAGGAGCCATTGGAGGAAGAATCGCTGGCTGGAAAGATGCAGAATAAGCCAATTTAGTGTATAATGCAATGAGGAAAAAAAGCTACAAAAGTTACCTGAGAGAACAAAGGGTTATGGTTGAGAAGGTACAAGAATTTGCTAAAATCCAAGCTACTATCCGCAGCTGGGGTTATAGTTTCAACGGCAGCAGGAGGAGCAGTAGCAGCATGTGAGGCAGCGGCAAAAGAAGGAGCAGCAGGATTTGAGGCAGTTGCAGCAGGAGGAGCACTCGCAGCAGGCGGAGCACTCGCAGCAGGAGGAGCACTTGCAGCAGGAGGAACACTCGCAGCAGGGGGAACACTTGCAGCAGGAGGAGCACTTGCAGCAGGAGGAGCACTTGCAGCAGGGGGAGCACTTGCAGCATTGGGAGCACTTGCAACAGGAGGAGCACTTGCAGCAGGAGGAACACTCACAGCAGGGGGAGCAGCTGCAGCAGGGGGAACACTTGCAGCAGGGGGAGCACTTGCAGCAGGGGGAACACTTGCAGCAGGAGGAGCACTTGCAGCAGGGGGAGCAGCTGCCACAGGAGGAGCAGCTACAGATGCAGGAGGAGAAGCCGCTGATGCAGGAAGAGAAGCTGCAGAAGTTGGGGCGGCAGGAGGAGCAGCTGCAGCAGTTGGTGCAGCAGGGGGAGCAGCTGCAGCCGTTGGTGCAGCAGGGGGAGCAGCTGCAGCAATTGGTGCAGCAGGGAGAGCAGGTGCAGCAGTTGGGGCAGCAGGGAGAGTTGGTGCAGCAAGAGGAGCATTTGCAGCAGTTGGGGCAGCAGGGAGAGCAGCTGCAGCAATTGGTGCAGCAGGGAGAGCAGGTGCAGCAGTTGGGGCAGCAGGGAGAGTTGGTGCAGCAAGAGGAGCATTTGCAGCAGTTGGGGCAGAAGGGAGAGTTGGTGCAGCAAGAGGAGCACTTGCAGCAGTTGGGGCAGCAGGAGCAACAGCAGGTCCTGCGATTCTGCGAGGTGTTCTTGGAGCTGTTGCTCTTGTGAGAGCCTTTGGAGTAGGAGTCACTGAATAGAAAGATACAGAAAAATCTGGTTCAGTGTATGAAGGCAATGAAAAAATCTGCAAAAGTTATCTATGACAATGCACTCCATTTTTATCATACGGATAAAGGCACTGATCAGTTTGCATCGCTTTATGATTTCATTCACTAGTCTGTCAACACAGATTACACACTCAATTCCCACCTTGTCTATTGCTTCAATGAAACCGAATTTAAGATAACTGTCCAAATAAGTCCTTGCTTTCTTTTTAGCACATTCATTTTTATCGTCTGCCTGGCACTTTTCCATATTTTGTCTTTGCTGCATCTTTTTTATGCTACGCTTTTTTACGCTTATGCTACGTCTGTATGTACCCACTCTTGCGATACGCTGCAAAACATTCTCAAAGTTAAGGAAATTTCTTATTTTTCCATATATGATTTTTTTTAATAATCTGAATTGGATTATTTATAATTCTGTTATAAATGAAATAACTAAAAAAAAAAAATAATAAATCAAGAGTGCGCTTGGTGACCCCCAGGTTGGAATCACTGAAGCAGCGAGACTTCCTTCAAGTTTCTGCTGCTTTTTTTCTAGGCACTCATTTGGGTTGAGTCAATAACTCTTTTCAGGAAGATGACCTGCTGGCTAAGAGGCAGAGAGCTCCTTTCAGCCCAAGAAGCTACAAGTGGCTGAACAACAGCAACCTGTGAGCAAGAAGTTCCTGCTCCAATCTAGTTAACGCAAGCCAATCGTCAAGGAAATTTAAAATGCAGATTCCCATTTCTCTCAGAGGGGAAAGAGCTGCATCCACACCCTTCATAAAGGTGTGTGGAGGCAGAGACAGTCCAAATGGCAGAACTGTATATTAATAAACCAACCCCCTTAAATCTGAATCTCAAGAACAGGCTCCCCCTCTGCTGAGATCTTGAGATTTTATGTCTTTCACTTCAGTTGATTTCATCTAAGGCTGTGGCTGAAGTCAGTTCCTGAGTTTCTCTTGTTCATCTTTCCTTCAGTGATTCTGCTAGTTAACAACAGGTATAACCACTAATGGTCAGTCATTACTTAATGAATGATAATTATATTAATAACTGCAACACTGCTTCAGTGTTAGCTTTTAACACACATGGAGTGGACCCCATGAGACAATTCAGCTCACAAATAATTCATGCCCACAATGCATGATGGGAGCTATGAATATGTTTTGATTGATGGCACCCAGAATCAGTTGCAACATTATTTCTGATGGTCATAATTTTTGATATTCATATGCTGATTCTTGATATCAGTGTGTGACTAAGTGAAAAAGTTCAGTGAGTTTTTGATCAGAAAAAAAATCTCTCTGATAAGAAGCACAGGGCTGCTGAAATCAATTAAATTAATCTAGATTATGCTCTAAATCAGTGTTTGCCAACCTGGGGGTCACAAAGATATACAAGGGGACACCAAGCTCACTCCAGTTTCAGGGTTACAAATAGGAATGAAATGGTTACAGTTTGACGATAATGTAAGATGAAATTCCGAACAGTTAATATTGCAGTTTGATATTTTAAATTATCGTTAAACCCAAGATTTGAAAACCTCACTTAAATACTGTCCCGCATTAAACGAAGTTTGTAACCACTTTAATGCAAGCACAGTATGCGTCGTTGGTTTAGTTTTGTGTGAAATTATGTCAGGAGGCAGTAAAATGGAAAATCAGTAGGAATTAAGTTAATGAATATATCTCTGAAGTTAACCAACTGTCCTGAGAAAGGTTTCAGTGACACTTATTTTAAAACTTTATTTAAATACATGTTAGCAGATAACATGTTATGTCGTAGTCACTTTTGTAGTAACTTTAACTCTCCTCAGAGTTTAAGTGTTAAAAGTATAATTGAAACAGTGTTAATTTAACACTGAGGTTTTGCTGTGTGCTTATATGAAAATAACCAGAGGTGTAAAGTAAACTGTAATAACACACCTGCTTGTAATTGTCAAGACAAGTTTGATTTAGGTTGGAACTATATTCTATGCTGATCGTAAAAAAAATATCTGCAAGGTTTCAAAGCTTAAAGTCCACTCTTAAAGGAGATATTTTGTTTAATATTTAATATACCACTTTTTAAGAACCAGAGCAAATGACTTGTTTGAACTACAATGGATCTTATGAGGTCACATTTTTACTAATTTAAATAATCCCCTGCCAAAGAACAACACAAAAAAGGGGGGATGGACAGCTTGAGCTGCTTGAGAAGATGAAGAGTGTTGTCACTATATCAATACCCTTTTGGTTATACAGTTATTTTTATTTAATTTTTTTTTTCTAAACATACATATAACATTCACTGATGCGCCAGTAGGAAACACGATGCATTAAGAGCCGGGGGATGGAAACTTTTGAACATGATGAAGATGTCCAAAATTTTCTTAATGAGTTTAAATATAATTTTCTTTCCATTTCGTACTGCCCTTTGGAAGCACAATTTACTATGATCTTCAAGTTCAAAAGGTTTAATTGGTTTGTGTTTCCTTTTGAAGTATCCTTTTTTTAATAGTTGTATAATTTTGAGATTCATCTTTTCACACTGAGGACAATTGAGGGACTAAGTCACTGCTGGAAAGATGTTGGAAAACTAAAGAATCTGGAGAATTTTTCTGAAGAACAGTGCTCAGTTTATGTCATGTGGGGTTTGGGATTTGTTTTGGGATTTGTTCACATTCTTGTTTACATAATTTTTTATTTTGAAGTCTAGTTATGGTTCCTGTCTTGTCTTGCTTCCCTTGCTTCACCATGTTCTCCTGCTTGTCCAAGTGTCTAGCTCTGATTGGTTCATGTTTTTGCCATGGTGTTCTCTGTTCTATTTTCTGACTGGTTGCTATGTCATGTTCTGTGTTTCCCATTGGTTGGTTTGTCATGTTACCCTCATTTCTGACTCTAAGTAGCCCTCATTTTGCCATTGTCTCTTGTCTTGTCTTGTCTTGTATTGATGTTTTAACCCACTGTTGGGGAGTCAAGACTGTCCATGCCATGCCATGCCAAGTCAAGTCTGTTTCATTGTCAAGTCATGTCAAGTCAAGCCTGTTTCAAGTCAAAGTCATTGTTTGGATTTATGTTTGGATTACACTTTGTACAATAAACTCCACTTGGGTTTATCAAGTCAATTATTTTAATAATTTCAGCCTTTTTTTTTTGTCTTGTGGACTATATGTAAACATCTTTCATGTGAAATATCTTATGCAGGAGAATACTAAATGAAAACTTTCACATGCCACTGTACATTAAACTATAAGTTTTATGTTGCTATTATACATATATAAGGGCACAGCTTTATTGCCACATCTGACATAAAGTTGGCTGGATGATGGATGCTTTCTAACTTCAATAGGCATCTGTAAAGTCTTTATCTAGATGTCAAGTATGATGCACGCCTTTTAGATTTTTATTGAATTTCATTTCACATGTAAAAATTGCTATTTATTCACTAGTGAATGGGCCCATATACAAAATGTGTCATAATTTAAAGCTCAACAGCATTTAAAATAAAACAATAATATGTGCATCATACATCACACCTACATGAACACTTTAACAGGATTTGAAGAGAATGATTTACAATCATAAACCCAACTGTAAAGTTAGCAACATTTACAGTATACTAATGGCATATGTAACTTTAGAATCGGCCCCTGTTCATGCACATTGAAAATAACATTACTGTGCTGATTTAGTGTTTGTTTACTTGCTTTTGTAAGATGGTTTGCACAAACCCCTTGTTCATGGACACTCTGAATCAGGCTCAACTTGGTTTGAAATTGACCCAAGGGTGCATAATAGGACCCCTTTAAGTTCACACAATCTCACTAATATAATCCAGGTTTAATGAGTCAGGATAATTTGATGCTTATTTTTAGGCAGCCCTTATTAATAATAAATGCGTGTGATGGTGATTTTAGTTACATTGATCCACCTTTAGATGGCGACAAGAGGCTGTTGTTATGAATCGGCAGTAAAAACTTTTACTTTGAAAAGTTAACACTGTAATCAAAAGTTAATTTTAGTTTCAACTACAGCTTGATGCAGTGAACAAATGCACTAAGCAGCAATATCACTTTTAACAGATGAAAGGATGTTACCGTTATGACAAAGATGGCGCTTTCCTCAGCAGATATTCAAACAAATGATTATTGTGAATATGAGACCAATCACATGCAGGTAATCGCACTCGCTTAAGCCCTATTCGGACGGGACTAGTTTTCCAAACGACGTTTGAGTTACAATTCTTTTCAGCCGACGTCTGTCATTTCATGTATGGATTCGGACGGGACTAACATTTCCGTGTTTATTACGGAGGTAGGAGTGTCTGTGTTTTACATGTGGGCGTTGCTGCCATGAACGCAATTTATGAAATTTGATCAAATGTATTTTGAAATTAGGTAGTTTCACATTTAAGCACTTTGAAATGTTAAGTAAAACATCCTAACTTGTTTAGTGTTTAAACACTATAAAAAAAACAAACAATTGTAACAATTTTAACATGACGATTTTATAGAACTTCTTATAATAAACCCAGTGGAATAAATATACGTTTTAACCTATATAATTTTCACGTTATGTAATTAGCCGCAGAAATGAAAGTACTCTTACCTGAAACTGATATTACAGTAGCCAGTCTTAACAATTTACATGATTCGGCTCTTTAGCAGAAACTTGAATAACGCGCCGGCGCGTTAGAGACTGTACGGTAGTTCACGTTGACCAAAACATACAAGAAAACGCGTTTTGGAAAAAAACATTTTTGGCAATCACAGACATTCGCATTCGGACGGGATTAGACTTCTCAGAGGACCTCTAACTTTGCTGAAAAACAGTAGGTAATTTGCTCTGGAATTTTTACAGAGGTCGCATGAGAAAAAGACAGACATGGCAGATTCAGACGGGATTAAAATCTCGATTAAAAAAGTACGTCTGTGAAACATAAATTTCTCTAACGTCCCCCTGTAAAACTAGTCCCGTCCGAAAAGGCTTTAGACCATCTCTCTTTCATAATACTCTACTTAATGCAGTGAGCTTTTAATACAGTAATACAATAAGCTTTCAATGAAGCAACTCAACGTTCCTTTGATACTAGTTCTGAAATTACGTTTTTGAAATTAGTAACAAATTAGTAACAGTTCAGTTGTTAAACTGTCAACTTAAGATTTGAATTTGTGGTGGAAGTAGCTGTGCACAAAAGAGGGCTTTTAAAGACCGTTGTTATTTTGTTAATGTATTTACACACTTGTGCCATCAAACTGTTGTATAAATGCAATATCACATGAGTAGATGTGAGATATGGCTGTATATCGGCACGCTGTGATTACCTACAGCCGAATCACATTAGTGCTGATATACGGCCATATTTCACGTCTACTTGTGATATTGCTCATTTAAACTGTATACTGTAAACTGTAAACATGTAACTGTATTTTAATGATAGCAACTATTAAGGTACTATTGTAATTGATAAATCAAATGTACGCTGATACAATACTAATTAGCTCAAACTACTTAAAGTGTGTTCTTCTTACCAGTTAAAATGTTTGAATTTATATATATATATACAGGTCCTTCTCAAAAAATTAGCATATTGTGATAAAGTTCATTATGTTATGATGTCTTTAAGATGTTTATGATTTAGAATGTATGTAAAACTGACATCTTACAGATGTCTGCCAGACGTTTGTACACAGCAGATGCTTTCCAGATCAAAAGATCTGACAGACATCTTGTGCTGGGATGAGTCAGACTAACTGACTGGCTTATTTGGTAAACTTGTTTTATGAAACAGGCCTCTGCAGTAATGAATAATGTATTAGCACAAGTAAAGTCAGTGTCAGTGTTGAGCTCATTTGGTCTATGATGTCATTTTCACAGAGAGAGTAACTTACAAGTTTTCTCCGAGCGCCACCACCTGTTTGTCCACTACTTGTCTTACTTTCACAGGGTCTTTAATAACACTATGATTATTTGAGAAAAAAAAAAAAGATTATTTGTATCAGCTGGACATTTAAGAACATAAATAAAGTGTAAATTCTGACATATCAAATGAAATCAGCAAATAGAAAAGAACATAAAAATGAAAGCTGAAGACACACCTGTAGTCTTGAAGCTGAATTTGAATATCTGGAAGCCCCTGCTGCTGCAGGTCAGAGAGCAGCCCTCGGCCCTTCGGCTGAATCTCTATATGAACCCAAACATAAGCCTCTTTAACTGAAGCTTCATCACACTGCTATTAGTCTATAGATGGTTTCTGTTTAAGAGCTCTAAAAATGGCACTGAAACTTACCTATACTAATCAGAAAGTCACTGTTCAACCGCTCTGTGTCCTGAAACGACCTGTCCATCTTATAATGAAGAGAGGTAAAGAGTTAATCTACTCCATTCATGACACTGGCTAACGTGAACAACAATCCCAGTGTAGCAAAAGCGATGCTATTTCAATATATTTGATTATATATTTTAACGTTGTCTTCATGTTTGTTTTTAGTAGTTTTGTTCATATATAAAAATAGCTCATTTTGAAAATTTCTCATTGTGAGACAGTTTGCCAGCACAGGTCACATTTAAACATTGAATCCAGGTTGTTTGTGGTTATAATATCATTGACTAGAAGAGTTTCATTTTAAGGTAAGTGGAGGTTTAAAAACATTTAATAGTGTTACCTTTTGCCCCTCAGTAATCTTATTTTGACGTGTAACTTACTGAGTCCAGGGAGTGAATTTCAAGAAGGGAATGGTGTTCTAGTTCAAATTTAGAGGACTTTTTAATATTCCACCACTGGTAATAATGCAGGGAACCACTCGTTATACATAAACCTTGTAACTGTGATGAACATATTTTCTAAAATATAAGTTGCATTTTTTTAGAATCTGACTTATATTCCAAAGCAAAACATATAATGCAATTAATACGCAAACAAGGGGCAGTACCTGTAGGCTACTGAGGCAGAATGAGAGAGACACATATAACAGCACATTTCACACAGGCTGCTATAGTTTCATTTTTGCTTTAAATAATGTTGTGTATGCTTGATGTTTCAAATAAATGTTTACAGAGGAAATATATAATTAGGGGTTCCTGAAAGCTTCTTGTAATTGTAAGGATTTTGAGATGAGATCCTCTCATTCTGAACAACTTTGCCTCAACAACCATTGTTATTCACAAATATGTTAAAAACCTACAATATCGATGAAACCACTGCAGTGCAGTGGACTCTCTAGATCTATAATTATCAAAAAAAAAAAAAAAAGTGAAATTTGTCCTTTGGTTAGCTATAAAGAGGTCATTTAGAAAAGGGGCGTGGCCATGTATACCCAAAAGTCTATAAAACCTATACAAAAACTCAAAACTTAAAACTTCTTGAAAGCATGCGTCATATGACTCTTAACAAGCATGCAAAGTTTCAGGGAGATTGGACCATAGGTGGCGCTATAACAGTTAAAAAGAGAGCAAAAGATCACTCATTGGCCTATTCTATCACTTATAGTTATTTTGTCAGGTCTTACTTAAGTACTGACATTCAGTTTAAAATCATAATTATTACATTTAAAAAATCTTGCCTCACAGACATGAGATTACGGCTTACATACTGTTTATATTCATTATGTAATCTGTAAAGATGCATTTCTTTTTAAAGGCACGTCCAATTAGGAGATGGGGAGCCTGGATTGTCAACTTGTAGTTTATTAATAAATAATTTAAATATCTCCTTACTAATTCCCCACCAACACATTTATGGTAATTACTTTTGCTGGGGCTTTGCAGCAAACTTTAGCCTATTCTGTGCGCTTGAATGTGGAACTCTTCCACCTGCACTGAAGGCACTTTCGCTGCTGCTGTTGCTGCTGGGGACACTAAATGCCATGCAAATTGAACTTTTTATCACCATAATTGATGGATGTATAAAATATAAAAAATAAGGAGAAGCCTAAAACTGGCCCGATGCCCAGAATACTTTTTTGTTTGTTTGTTTTTTGGGCTGCTGTGCCAAGATTGTCTTTGCATGTAGTAGCAAATAGCCTATGGTGACATTTTAGTGCCATGTTGAAAACTATATGAATAAATAAGATTAACGTCATCATATTTTAAGAATGTCAAAACTGAGAGAGAAAAAAAAAAAAAAAAGTCTGTGGCATCATTCTTTGAAGAATGAACTCCAACTCCAAATCTCTGATTTATGAGAATAATAAAACAATGTTGGCAAAATTATATTGTTGGCTTTTCTGAGGCAGGCTAAATGTTATGTTACAACTGTTATGACAGTTCACAAGATGTTTTATTGACGCTTCAATTTCATTAGTTCCTTTTTTTTTTTTTTTTCAACATGCCTTCTAATATTTATTCATGTTTATTTTATGCTGTAAATATTAGAGGAAAAGATCACTGATCGCTTGAACACACTGAAAGGACTACTGCTGTCTGTCAGCTAGAATGTGTGTTCCGTGCTTGATATTTTGATATTTGGGTCCACATCTGTCATTCAAAAAATGACCACGAAGGCTGGAAATGCACAAACTGTTAACAAAAACAAATGTTATTTATTCCACTCCGCTGAAGTTAAAATAAAAGATAAGATAAGGTAAAATTAGAACAGCCTATACTCTCTTGACTTCTTTGCTCGCTGTTTCTCTATAATTCTTGTGCACTGACTCATTAACTAAAATTATCAGCCAATCAGGCTGTTCTCTCACAGACATGGCATGTTACATAATAAAACATAAATAACCATTAGTTATGTAAACATTTGATATAGTTACTGTTAATGTAGCGGAAGTGGGAGTGTTTCTGTGTTCACCTACAGCAGATGGAGGAGGGTGTGGGCCCTGGTGTCGTGGCAGCGGCTGAACAGTTATCACAGGAGGAGATGGAGTGCAAGCTGGGCCCACAGGCTGTGAAGGTTGTGGGGCTTGCGTTTTTTTGGTTGATTTGGTTCCAGCATGCACCATTTCCTCCATTTTGTCTGAGCTCATAATCAGGAATGCTGGAGAGAGGCTCTGGTGTTAGAGGAGGCTGTAATATGTTGTTCTGGCTTGCCTGGCTGTTTTCTAGAAAAATTGTATTTGGTGTTCACTCTTGGAGGATTTCTAACACTTCGCAGTCTGTCTGTGATGAGCTCTGTGAGCAGGGTTCAGTCGGGATTGTGTCCATGAGCAGTGGTTGTTGTGGCTGCACATTGGAAATAAATCATCATCAAAAAAAATCTTATTTCAAACAGAAAACAAGATCATTTTGCTTACCCCTTTGGCAGATTATTTTTGCTTGTTTTGAGCAAAAAATAGTTTTTGACTAGGTTTTTTTTTTTTTGAAAACAAGACAATAGTTTTTACTTGTCTAGAAAATCCTTCTTGATTTAAGAATTTTGGGCTATTTTGGCTGGAAACAAGACAAAAATCTAAGTAAGAAAAGCATTTTTGCAGTGTATGTATTTGAATATACTTAACTGCATAAGGAAGATAACTTTTTTTGTTTAACCCTCTGATGCATGAACAGTGTTGGGGGTAACGCAATGCAAGTTACGTAATAATATTACTTTTTTCAAGTTACTAGTAAAGTAATGCATTACTTTTCATTCCCAAAAAAATAGCTGAGTTACTTTTTCAAAAAAGTAATGTCAGTTACTTTTTGTTTTCTTTATGTATTTAATCCCATTTTATTAACCAATGACTTTGCTGCTGACCTTTGTTGATCCAGTTCAACCATACACTGCAAAAATACTTTTGCAGATTTTTTTTGTCTTGTTTCCAGCCAAAATATCTAACAATTCTTAAATCAAGTTTTTGCTTAGAACAAGCAAAATAATCTGCCAATGGGATAAGCAAAAAAAAAAAACAAAAAAAAAAACCACTCATTTCAAACAGAAAACAATAGTATTTTGCTTACCCCATTGATTGCTTCAAATAAGAAAAGTAATATCTTAATTTGTTTTCAGAAGAAAAAAACCAAACAAACGAGAATAATTTTTACTAGAGAAAATCTAGAAAATCTTTCTTGATTTAACAATTTTCAGATATTTTGGCTGGAAAAAAGACAAAAAAATCTAAGTAAGGAAAGCATTTTTTGCAGTGTACTAACTAACAAACAAAACTTACTTTAGATGAACTAACATTTGTGCTTAATTTTTCTCTTTGCTGAAGGAGTGTTGAACTTCCTTTTCCTGCAGTTCTACTGTACAGACATGAATTTACTTTTCCTTCAGCCTTAGGCTTCACTTCATTTCATTTTGGTGTGAGAGGGCTTTTACATTTGCTAAGAATCTAACTTGTTTATATTAAAAACAAACAAGCAAGCCCTGCCCAGATTTAAAAAGTAATGCAACTAAGTAACGTAGTTACTTTTTTAGGGAGTAACACAATATTGTAATGCATTACTTTTAAAAGTAACTTTCCCCAACACTGGTGGACAGATATGTTCTCTGTCACAGAAAAAAATATATACAAGACATATATTTTTAAAATCTGGATGAAATTGTTTCTGACATCCTATTAAGCTGAAAAATATTTTTTGTACCTGTCTGGTTTTCTGAGAAGAAAATAATTTAACTTATAATTTAACTTATTCCTGAGGCACACGGTACATCCCCTTTTCCTGCCGCCATTTTGAATATATTATGTAATATCTCAAAACAAAAAAAGATACAAAGGCAACAATTAAATGGAATCATAGACAACACTGTTTCGCCAGTTGGTGGTTGGGGCACGATGCTACATCTTAAATGGTTCAAAATGGCTTCCAAATAGCTGTCCACTGTAGTGACCATGATGGATCAGAGGATTAACTTTGTAAAAATCAAAAGATCCTCCATATTTTCTTTATGCATACAGAGACTTTGTATCGTATATATTTCTCCAATTAAAAAGAAAATTTCGCTGTGTAGCCTGTTTCCTAGTTGCAGGAAACAACATAATCACTCCCACGAAAGTAATCAGAACAATGACTCCAAGTGCGACCAAGGATATATATAAAAATATATAGGCTTATTTAGTATGTACATACCATTTATTTAGCTTATCTATTTAATAATTAACCTAATGTTATTATCACAGGAATGATGCATGCGAAATATGAATCATTTGCCCATCATTTTGCAAGCAGTTGGTGATCAATGAAAAATGTCACCATTTGAAATATTTCCATTTTAAAACACGAAGGAGCTACGTGGGCTGGTGAAGAACTCTCAAACTCCAGACTATTATTAACTGCATTGAAACTGCATTGAAAGTGAAAGTAAAAACTGATCAAGCTTTTATGCATCTGATATGTATAAAACCTCAAAAGACAAATTCACTTTAACACAGGCTTTATACTATTATCTCTGAGTTGCTTTGTTTTCTTACAATTTATCTTGTGTCCCATACATATTTAAGTGAGAAGTGTCAATGATGAATGATAATTGCAGTGTTCAAATACATTATAGACTGTTAATAATTTTAATTATAGGCCAATAATTAATTGCATAAAAGAGCTAAATGCTTTAAAAGCCTGTTCGATGAGTAAGCTAATCTCTCTAATGTTTAGTCGTAGGTCATGAGCTATGAAATATTTGTGAGGCAAATTAATTGTATTTACTGTAATTTAGTAATAAAAGTAGCATAATAATAATAATAATAAATTATTACACTAAATGGAAATGCCAAATTTTCATGATACAAAGGGTGATCCATCATACACGCTGTGCGCTCATCAGTTGCTTGCTATTTTAAAACCTCCATCAAGTAACATTTGGAGTAAATATTTGCAAAAACCGAGGAGCTCTGATCATATGGCCCTTATAGGTTGCAGCCTAGCCTATGCCCCTGCCTAATACTCAGACTGACTGACATAAATATACAGGGAATGGCAGTAAACGTCGTATCAGCAGAATCATGCGAACAACATTAAATGTTAACTCAGATACAGTGTCTTTACATTTGCTGAGAACGTTAATAATAAACAATTATCAGATTACTCACAGTGTGATGCATGCACACGCAAAATCCAGAAAATAAAAAAAAAACCTCCTCTGATTTGGACCAATACAGTATACTTTATAAACTAATCTACAATATTCAGTCGATGTCCCTTTTTCATCATTATCCGCCTGCTTTCTTTTCATCACTTTGGTGGAAAGTTTAAGATTAGTCCAGTTTGCTCTGAATGACAGGTGACTGCGAGGGGAAACATTTTATTATACACCACATATATCCCTGACACGCCCACAAAACTCGCTGTTCTCCAAAAGATTAAACATTGAAAGGAAAGAGTTTGTTTCAGCCACACTAAGATAAAGTATTTACATCCTTCCTTTTTTCTTGTACTCCTGCCACAACCCCCCTTAGTGTTGTCAAAGCCCTCCCTCTATAAAAGGGAAAGGAGTGTGGCCAAGTGACCCATACTTGAACCCACAACCTTTGACTTACAAGGCCAACTCTCTAACCATTAGGCCACGATGCTGTCAAATCACTAGCCAATTTGGCAGGTTACTTTTCCTAAGTTATGTTCACTCATTCATTTCTTGGGGAAGTTCATGCAAGCCAGATCTGCGCAGGTTTAGCACAAATACTGAACTTGTGAGACATCAAGACATCAAAACACACCAACAGAGTGCAGGCATAGGGGACAACGCGATGAAGTAGACTAACATAGACTAACATTTAGTGCGTGTAAGCATTTATGATTCAGTCTAACAATAGCCTGTTATTTAAGAATGATTACATAATTCAAGATAAGGGAACAGAAAATGTATATATATTAATTGCATTTCATAGTGTTAATCAATATCAGATGAAGAGTGATGTTTTTTTTCTTAAAAAAAATGGTTACAAATGTGGTATTGATATTTTATTCAACAGTTCACTAAATAATAAGCTAATATCAAGAGACTTACGTTTTAGACACTGTCTTGGCTGTTTTTGCTCTATTTCGCCAACAAAAATCATTCCAAACACAGCCACAGTACTGTTTTGCGTCTCTGAGCAACATGACAATGTTTGTTCCTGAATGAATCAACTGTTAAGATGATTCGGTTCAATCGTAATGACTCACTTATTAACAGTGATTTAATGCCACCTACTGGTGGTTTTAATTCCACATTTGAAGTTAAGTAGGCTATCTTTTTATTTTTGAAATAATTTCAAATATCAGTTGGCTTATTCAATGTCACGTTTAAAATATCAAAATGTTATTTATGCATTTGTAACTGCAGGTTAAACATTCCATGTTAAAGTTCAGAATTTGATTCAAATGTTTATAAAGAAAAAATGGCTTTATAAAGGTAAAAATGTCCAAAAAAGGGTAAAAATCTATTTAAACTTATTGGAAAAGATTAATTTCTATCACTGCTGTGATCTGACCACAGATAATATGAAGAATATGAAAAAGTCAGCTGTCCACAGTAGTCCTTACGATAAGATATCAGCACAATAACACACTTGGCAAAATATAATCTAATTATCCTTATCGATAAAATCAATATCAATAATAAATAACAAAAATATATATATATAGTAGGACTGCAAGAGAGGACTGCAGCTGCAACACATCATCATTTGGACTGCTTTTGGTACTGCTTTTGACATTTTTACAATAAATAAATGATTGTGATTTCACTTATGTGTCTTGTTTTTCTTTATACTGTACAGATCTTTTTTTAACGCTATATTGTTACTAAAATGGTAATTTCCCTGCATATTTTGGTCAATTAAGTTTTATATCTTTTTATATTTGCTATAAAATGAGTAAGTTTATGTTTGGGGGTAGGTTAATGGGTCTAAAAATCCAAATTGCTTATTTATAAAATGATACAAATGCATTAATAAACACTGAAATACGTCTTTGTGTGTTTTGTAAATTGTATGTTTCAGCATCAATAAAACGTGTAAATGTTACGTATTAATACCTATGTATAAATAAAGAGAACAGGCATATATAGCTTACTGTAAGTGTTCGTTTTATTGCAGACACTTGAGTCAAACGCACACAATTTGTCACTTTATTTAAAGGCAGTACCTGATGAGCTAGGCAGTGGATGCACACACATCAGACAGAGATGCAAAATGAACACACAGACCCATGAACCGTGACAGTACCCCCTCCCCAAGAGCACCCAGGAGAGCTTGACGAGAGACAAGATAAGATTAACAAACCGACAACACCCAATGCAAATGCCAGCCTATATATACACAGTATCTCACAAAAGTGAGTACACCCCTCACATTTCAGCATCCATTTTAGTATATCTTCTCAAGGGACAACACTAAAGAAATATTTACTGTCCTCTGAAAATAACTCAACATATAGCCATTATTGTCAAAATAGCTGGCAACAAAAGTGAATACACCATAAGTGATAACAACAGTATGTTGTTTAACTATGCAAAGCCACATGTCCTAATCATCACGTTTTAGTTTTGTCTGTCTGACAGGACAATACAAAGTTGTGTATCTTGTATTAGAGCAGTTAAAATTGGGTGCTTTATGTATGCTTTATGTTTTAATGTTTTATGTATGCTTTATGCTCTCATAGTGACCACTGGATGTTCAACATGGCACCTCATGCACCTCTCTGAGGATTTGAGAATTAAAATTGTTAAAAAAAAAAAAAAAAAAAGATAGCCAAGGCTATAAAATGTTCAGTAACACCTTGAAATTGAGTTACACTACAGTGGTAAGGATCAAACAGAGGTTTTCCAAGATGGGTTCCATTCACAACAGGCCTTGCAAGGGTTGAATGCTCGTTCTGTGCATCAGGTACAGAACCTGGCTTCAAAAAACAGATACTTGAGTGCTGCCAGCATTGCTTTGAAGGTTGCAGAAGTAGAAGGTCAGCTTGTCAGTGGTCAGTCCATAAGCTGCACACTGCAACAACTCGGTTTGCATGGGCGCCACCTCAGAAGGAAACCCCTTCTGAAGCTGGCTCACAAGAAAGCCCACAAACAGTTTACTGAAGACAAGTCCTGTGGTCTGATGAGACTAAGATAAACTTGTTTGGCTCAGATGGTGTCCAGTATGTGTGGCGATGGCCTGGTGAGGATTACCAAGAAAATTGTGTTTTGCCTACAGTCAAGCATGGTGCTGGTAGCATCATGGTCTGGGGCTGCAAGAGTGCTGCTGGTACTGTGGAGCTGTAGTTCATTGAGAGAAACATGGATTCCATTATGTACTGTACATTCTGAAGCTGAACACGATGCCTTCCCTCCAGAAACAAGGCAGAACGGCAGTTTTCCAACATGATAACTGCCTTGCTGAGGAAGCTGATGGTGAAGGTGATGGGGTGGCCAAGTATGTTTCCAGATCTGGGGCCGGTTGCATAAAAGTTTTAGAATAGTCTTAAAAAGTTAGTCAGCTATTTTTTTCTTCAAGACTGGTCATAATTTTTTTTTATTCAGTTACAGAAAATGTTTTGATTGGTCCAAGTTGAATCCAAAAAAAAAGACTGATTACCCCTTTGGTTAACTGATAGTTGGTCAAACTAGTACTTAAGTCACTGTCTTAACATAGACGCTAAGTTTATGCAACTGGCCCCTGAACCCTATTAAACACCTGTGGGGCATCCTCAAGCACAAGGATGGAGAGGCGAGAAGCACCATGTGTTTAACATCCAGCAGCTCTGTGATGTTATTATAGAGGAATGGAAGAAGATCCCAGCAACAACCTGTGCAGCTCTGGTCAATTCCATGCCCAGAATGATTAAGGTAGAGCTAGATAACAATGGTGCTAAGACAAAATACTGATACTTTGGACACAGTTTTGACAACTTAGGGTGTACTCACTTTTGTTGCCAGCTATTTTGACAATAACGGAGTATGTTGAGTTATTTTCAGTGGACAGTAATTATATACTGCTATACAAGCTGCACATTGACTAATGTGGGGTGTGGGTGGGTGTGTTGTGTGGGGGGGGAGTAATATTAGGTAATATTATTCATATTATAGTGTGGAGTATAGTTTAGATCGTTTTTGCTGACATTGAATGTACCTTTTGTCTGTAAAGATCGTAATGTGTTTGATACTGTAAGCAAGATATGTTAATAAGATATAACGTTAGTCGTAGTTGCATCTTTGTGTGAAAACGTAATATGATACTGTGTTTGATGGATATTACGTCCTTTGGGTTTGTATTTAACGTTAAACCCTGCATGCTGAGGTGTGTATTAATTTTGTGTATTAATTTTGACGCTTATTTTAAGCTAACGTTACAGCATCCACTATGGTCGCTTATGTGATGTACACGTTTGTATTTTGCATTCATGCATGGATGCATAGATATTACATTAAAAATGTCGACTGATGCATTAAATCGATTTAGATCAGCTCATGTCAATCAAAGACAGCGTTGAGCAGTACAACCAATCACACGAGCTAAGGAATGCATTATCCAATCGAAGACATTAAATTAGTGAAGATGAAGAAATCCGGTGAGAAGAGATTTCAGTGCAAGCTCAGTGACACAATTCTCTAATCATAAATAATAAAGTGCAGATATGATTTATGTAAGAAATTCATTTATGCAATGTAGACCGATTTATTGAATATAACAGGTGTTTTTTGCGGAACGTACTAGAGAATCGTGACATTCACGTGGTTCATGTAGCACAAATCCGCGCTGCCAGTCTGTTTGAATGGGTTAAAGTAGGATAGGCCTAGATAGAGCAAAATATTAGTAATAAAAAACGTAAGTAATATTTAGAAGATATTTAATGGTACAAAATAATATTTGTGCAATAATTATGATCCATGTATGACCTTTTTTTTTATATATATATAATTTGTATTACAATTGAATTAAAATTATTTAGACATTTATATATGCAAGAGTTTTAGAAAAGGCAATCTTAATGGAATAAGGAACAGGAGAGAGACTACATTTCACTTTAGAGCTGGTTGTCTCTAATTAGAGGTGTTTACAGATGAAAAATATTTTCAATCTTTGCAATGAAAGTTAAAGTTATGTTGTGAGAGTGGCATTGTTGAGTTTTATTACATTCTTGTTTTTTTCTGCTTCAGAATACTGTTTCATGAGCATTTAATTAGTAGCATGACCATAAATACAAAATGCTGTTTTGTTAATACCACAAATAATTAAGACCACATTCACCAATCCATTCTCCAAAACACTTGTCCTATATAGTAAACCTTCAAAAATGGCATTCCAGGTTTTAGGCCATATTTTTGACATAACTCCGCTTTAAGAAAAATACATTCTTTAGATAAATTCCTAACATTATATTCTACATATTTATTAAATGTATAATTAATATTTAACATACAAAGAAGTAATGCACAGTTGACTTGACTTTAGTAATTTTTCATTATGTTGTCATTTTATATTTTTTCAGACTGACTGATCTGAGCACTACCTGCATTCTTTGCTGCACTTTTCTCCTTGGTCAGTATTAATTTAGTTTTCTTAAACAGTATTAATTTGGTTTCTTACTGTGACATTTTCACCAAATCACCATAATTATAGTTCCTGTGTAATTTTTTTTTCTGTTTCTTTGTGTTTTGGCTTTTGGCTTTTTCTACAGAGAGCAGTTCATTTGTTCTTAGTATTTTTTGCTAAAAACTTAAAAAAAAAAAAAAAAAAAAATTTAATACAGCAGTTTATTTAGTTTATTTTAATAGATAGTTGTTTTTTTATGTTTATTTTTTTTTTAGATTTTTAATTTTTTTAGAATTAGATTTGTTGATCTAATTTATAAATATTTACTAGTTCTTTTTCTGGTTCTTTCTGTTCTACATTCTCATACATTAATAAGTTCATTTTACTTGTATTATCGCCTCTATCGCTGTTACATCATGTTACATTGCTGTGCTGCATATTCACAAAAGCTCATAGTTGGCACGTTGTTTTTAAGCACTGTGGTTTAAAAATAGGTGATTTTAATCTGTTGAAGCATAATTAGCAGCAAAAAACAAGTATATGCGTGCTCTCTCGCTGTCTGGGAGATGCACGACATGAAGTCGCTGCTCTTAGAGTGCTCGAGAACTGAACTGAGTGCTTTTTGCCTGCTAATTGGGCTTGAACAGTTAAATATGCATACATATGTCAAAGTGACATGTACAGTCAAACCAAAATTTATTCAGACAAAATTTCATTCATTAATACAGGTTATTCACTATAGTTAAAAAAAAACACAGTTAAACTGTGTCAGAAAAAAAATTCTCTTAATTATGTCAGGTAACACATAAGCAAAACATGGTCAGGTCAAAGTGTTGAAATTTTTGTTAATTTGTATTTTGTGCACACTTGAAGTGTACAAATGCCTTTTCTGTTGTCCTCCTACCCCAATTCTTATCTTAAAATTGATTAGAAAAATGCCTTTGTCCCAAGCACTATGGAGTGCAATTTAACACAGATTCTATAACACTAAACATCTGACTGATTCCATGAATGATTATTTACAGGTTGAACAGGCAAGTACCAGTGCTGCTATAGCTCAGTTTTCAGATAGGATGTATGCAGAAGGTGGTGATAGTGCACCCAGGGTTTTGTCTGTGCAGGCATCTCATTGCCAAAATGATTTTAGGTAGAATTCTCAAGAAATCATCAGTGCACATGTGTAGCATTGACATTTTTGGCCAACCACAGTGAAGGGATTAGGTTTAAAATGCCTGACCTGGACAGAGTTTTAGAGGAGGGCGATGCTTTGTATGTCGGGATTAAAATGCAGCTTATTGCTGAAGGAAGATTTGATCGGAACCATCTCACTATGGAGGAAGTACCGCTAAGTGTTTCAACATTTAACCAAACACTCAATGTGCGGAAGTCTGAAGTGATGATGGGATACCTAAGAGCCAGACGGACCCCTGACATGGAAGGGTGGTGGATTCCTCTCATGGAAAGACTGCAGTGTCTCTTAACAGATGTAAGCCATGCACTGCTCAGTGTTGCTCCAGAGTGTATTGCTGTTTTCAGAGACAGATCAGGAAGATATGGATACTTTGATTCACACTCGAGGACTGCCGAAGGCTTGCCTACTCATGGTGGAACTGCTGTTATGTTAACTTTCAACCACCTGAGTGACATGACAGACAGAATTCTCAAGATCTTCCAGAATTATTCTCCTGAGGCCAGCTATGAATTCATGCCTCTGTCTTTTGAAACGGAAACACAGTCTGGCCAACCGCCTTCATTTGTGAACACATATCACAAGTGACTTCAGCTTTACCAGAACCAGGAACAAATGCTGGAGCCAAAGTAAATCTTGTTGGCTCAGGAGCTAAAACCCAGGATAGGATAGATAAAAGAAACAAGCACCGGAAAAGAAGAAAAATGCACAAAACAACAGCTATTTTACAACAACGCAGAGGACCTAAGGACACATCTGCATCTGTCATGAGAAAACATAAAAAAGGGATTATGATAGGAATAGGTATTTGCAATTCCAGACAAATAAAAAAGAATTAGTTAAGAAAAAGTATAATCAGGATCCTCACTTCAGAAACAAAAAGAAATACTACATGGCTAGACTATATAAAACAGATGAAGTTCAGAAAAAGAAGAAAGAATACATGACAAGGAGGTACAACACAGATGCTCTTGTCCAGTCAAAGAAGAAAGAGTACATGGTTAGGAGGTACAGCACAGATACTGTCTTCCAGAGGAAGATGAAAGATTATATGGTTAGGAGGTATAGCACAGATAGTCTATTCCAGAGGAAGATGAAAGAGTACATGTTGAGGAGATATGCAGGTCTTCACGCTGACATCGTAACCATCGATGCCGAAGACTACAGGAAAGACCCAAGAACAGGAGGGATGAAGAGACAAAAGAAGCCTGTCATCGGAAAAAAGGACGACTTACTTGACTCCATACAAATTGCAGTGGGAGTTTGTGTAATGGTTACTAGGAATCTGGATGTTGAAGATGGAGTTGTTAATGGATGTTTTGGGAACATTGCACATATCATCACTAAAACAAAAGATGGAATAGACACCGTACAAATGCTAGGACTTAAGCTCGACAATCCAAACGCAAGTAAGAAACACCGCAGAAGGCTGCAAGGCCAAGAAGACAACTTGGTTTTGTAGGATATGGACCAATCAGACAATGGTTCATTAGATTTAACCAAATCAGTAGTTTATTGAATTAACAAAGAAGCAGACTTCCCCTTCGCCCAACAGAACAGTGGGTGACACAAAGTCCCAGATATGCCTGGTTACCATGGCGGCCAGGATGCGTCTGGCAGACCAAATGGGCTTTTATGATCTAAAAGAATGTGTGAAGATGCTCTCTCCCACCTTGACTGTCTCTAAAGTAATACATTTCTTCCACTGAAAGTGGCTTATTTGTTAATTCTTAGACAAACCTTCCTGTGAACTGACACACATGCCCCCATATATCAGTGTATGTATATTACGACTGTCCATGTCCTTTGCATTTCTTATTTTATAACTGTTTTATGCTTGTGTTATGATAGAATGCTATATGGTGTAGCCACATACAGTGTATGCCATGTTTGGTCTCTTTCAACTCCTAGTTTGATTACCTAAAAGATGGTTTTTGTTATTTGTTGTTAGATGTGCAACATATTAGTGTTCTAAGAATCCTTAGTAGTATTGGCATCAACACCCAATCGAATCACCTATGCAAAATACTTTGGATCCAGACAAAGACCATTAATTTCCCTCCAAAGTATACAGGACACTATTGGCTCTCTGAACTATCTAGAGGTGTGACCACCCTATAAGATAAAAGATTCACACCAGCCACACTCCAGGGTGTTCTTCAGGACTTGAGCATGATCCGTCGGAGGTTCTTTTCAGAACCTAGAAGATGATGAGCTAAACTCTTCTGGAACTTCTAAGTCTGTGTCAGGCCTCAAGGGGCCTTGTTCTTTCCATTATCCAAGGATCATCAGTTGATTGTAATGTGAATTCTGCTTTATCAAGCTAATTCTATTGAATTATCCAAATATTATAATTAATTATAATGAGTTATTATTAATTATTAATATTTCCCCCTTGAGTGATAATTCCTACAGTTTATATAGAGAGATCCGAAGAACATCTAAGGAAAGGACCAGTTTGTCGACAATTTCCTATTAAGTTAGCTTATGCCTGCACAGCTCATAAAGTTCAAGGCATGATATTGCAGAATGCCGTAGTATCACTGAAGAAGATTTTAGAGTCGGGAATGGCCTACGTTGCACTTAGCAGAACGACCTCGCATCGTGGGTTACACATTACGGACTTAGGTGAAAAGAAGATTTACGCTGATCCTGCAATCACAGCCTCTTTGCAGAATACGACAAGAGCAACCTTCACAGGAATCATGCCACTTTTGCAGCACATTAGGGAAACTGACAAAGATCAAACACTTAAAAGCATTCATCACAACACAGAAGGACTGGCAGCCCACATTGAAGATATTAGATGCCATCATGAACTGTTACTATCAGATATCCTGTGCTTAATGGAAACTCACCTGACCGGATCATCCATTACACCCCATCTCCAATTGGAAGGATATAACTTATTCATGCGTAACAGAAATGTCTCCTACTCGACACACCAAGAAATCGCAAATAAAGGTGGAGGTGGAGTCGCAATATATTGTAAAGAGCATATTTCAGCTCAGCCTAGGCAATTTATACAGAATGTAACAGATCTGTGTATAGGCCGCTACACTACGGATTTGAAGACTTCATGAAGAACTTGAAGAGTCTGTTGGATTATTTGGACATAGTGGACGAACATGTCATCATCTGTGGTGACTTCAACGAGGATCTCTTAAGTGCAGGGGAAAAAACTGTTCTGGAATTATTTCAATCTAGAAGATACATGCAACTGATCACCACAGCAACGACTAAAAAGCACACACTACTGGATCACATTTACATCTCTCATCCGGATTTGTGTCTTCAATCGGGTGTGTTACATCGCTACCATAGTTATCACAATCCTGTGTATTGTATTTTGCATAAATGATTAGTCGTGTTCTGCACTGTAGTTTTTATGGTGGATATTGTTGTGTGATGAGGTAATTGTTGTGTGTTGCGTTGTTGCCATACGGAACCGGAGGCCACTGAACCTGCTTAACGACGACAATGGGGGCTCTGACAGCCTTAGCCACCGGGTTGGCTCGTATGGTTGAGTTTTGGTGTTAGGCCATAGGAAACCGGGGGCACTGAGCATGCATTAAAGGTGCCACTGGGGCTAGCACAGCCTTAGCCAATGGGTTGGCTCGTATGGTCGTGTTGTGGTGGGGACGTATGGTTGTGTTGAAGTTTCATGGCATTGAGCTACCAGGCAAGAAGAGCAGCACCCACAGCAGCAGGAAGGACGAAGACAGGAGTAGACTGGCAGCTTCAGGGAGGACACTGGCAGCAGCGACAGACAGGATACAATGAGGATTAGTGTGGCAGCTCCAGGGAAGCAGTAAGTGAGTAAAAGCACTAACATGATGACAGCAAGGTGAAGGGAGAAGTAGTAAGAGACTTTTATAGTAGAAGTTTTAACTTGGATTAGTTTGAAAATCTGTAAATGTATATGCAGTTCACTGTTATTCTGTCATTAATATGTGTTCTTCTGTAAAGTTGCAGGAAGAGTTTGGAGACAATAGCAGTCCTGTCCAAGACTGGATGTGACTCTGCAATATACCATCCAGAGCTAAGTGTTTAAACATTTTGCTTCAATCACTGTACTACTGCACATCATATCCACATTTGTAGGAAAATGTTAATCCTAGTCTAATTTTAATGTTTTTCAGCAACTGTGCAGTTGAAGTCAGAATGCCTGAGAAGATCAAGTGTGCTAATGATGACAGCGGCTGAATACCAGCATCTGTGGTAAGCATGAGATTAGAATTGGTTTTGAAGTTTGGAAGATAATTGTTTTGTGACGGAATAAATTAGTAATATCCTTCTGTAGTTGTGAATTTGCTTTTATTTATTAGTTTATTAGTATTTGTGTATGCAGTGATCCTATTATTCATTTATTATACAGAAGTAGTAAGGAAATAAGCATACTAAAGCACTGAAGTAAGTTTATAAATGCTACTAGAAAAATCTAGTGTTTCAGTCCATTTTATTATAGTCTGAGCTTAGATTTAAAAGAGTAAATGGTTCTCAGAAGTGTGACAAAAAAATCTCTTGCAAGACATAAATCACACCCGTTTCAAACTTTGTTGTCCAGTCTTGAGGAGTCAAAACAATTCAAATACATTCACTAACGGTATCACATCTGTTATACTTCCTCCACCACAGGATATCCAGGCTGTACAACGAGTCAGATCCAGTGGCTAGATGGCTGGAGATGCTTCAGTAGCCAACTTTCATCTAATAATCGGATGACCAGTTAATCTTAATATGTTTATAAATGAATTGACCATATAACATAATTGGTTTAATTTCTAAATATATTAATATTCATATATTAGGTTAAATGAATGAGTTATTATAATGTCTGCGTCATGCCAGAAGAGGATGGGTTCCCCTTGTTGAGCAGGGTTCCTCTCAAGGTTTTTTACCTCCTAACTTATGGAGTTTTTTTCCTTGCCACCGTCGCCATTGGCTTACTCACTGGGGGTGTTGTGCTAAATCCTGTCTCTCTCTCGGGTCCTTTCCAACCAGGGATTGTTAAAACCAGGGTTTTTGATTTGCTAAAAATCGTATGATTCATTAAATTAAAATAAATAGAGTTGCACAATTATTCACAAGTAAAATTAAACTATGTTATGGCTTAGTTCGATAATCAAAACCCAAACAGCTGCAGTTCATTAACACACTTATACAGTGTATATATGTATCTAAAAATATAATGTGTATCTATTTAAACATCTTTATGTATCTATATTTATTTATATGTATATATCTTTATTAATTTATATGTAAATATCTAGCTATATCTATTTCTCTCTCTCTATATATACATATTCGTCTAAATAAGTATTGAAAAATAAAAATAATAAAATAAGTGATGTTTATTAGTAGTGTGTAAAGTAAAATGGTCATATTCATTTAAAATTGTATTTTATTATACAGTATAATTGTCTTTTTGCAACATTAATATTTCTGTTTTCATTTTTATAATTTTAATAGTGGTAATACAGTAGAGGTATAATTTTTAAAAGACGTTACTAAAATAATATTGACTGGTAACCAATAAAACACGATAGGATCTAGCTGCGTGGCTGGGATCGGGATTGATGTGCAGGATTTGGCACAACAGGTGCTTTTCTTAATCTTTTCAATAAACATTTTAGGTGAATCGGCAAATCAAGCATGTTTGTCTTTATTGAATGGTACATTAAGATGGTAAAAACTGACTTTTAAATAAGGTTTATACATTTCTCTAAATGAAGACCACACTGTGTGTAAATATTCATTTATTGTTTTATTATAATTCTGCCAATCAACTATTGTTAATCATTTGCCTGAGTTCTTCTTTATTTATGTACTAATAGCACTGTTTTTAAAAATATATATAATTTCCATTGTCTGACAAATGAACCCCATCCCACTTGAGCAGTTCAACAGTACTCCCTTTTCAAATCTCATATTATGAAAATAAAGTATCAGTTAGTGTTACGGTAGGTGTAGAGAGGGTTTATTGTCCCAATAAGGCAGCATCCTTATAATAAATTTAATTAAAAACTAGAATTTATACTCAGTACAAAATTACTGCATACTGTTTTGATGTACTACAATACTGAGGTGCAGATAATTGCGTCTATTTGCAATAAGTATTATAAATAGCAGAGAATCCTGCTATTTTAACAAAGTAAATAAGATCTATTTGCCCTTAGTGTAAATAGCCTCTATCACTGCCAAATGAAAATCACTGAAAATATAAGCAGTTTAGCTTAAAACCCTAGGAACCGCCCTATCAACCACACTGAGTTCCTATCCCTAGCAACTGCCTAGCAACACCCTTGCAACCGAGTGCAGCGATTTGCCACTGCAAGCACCATTCATATTTTCTTCAGGAAATTTAAATGCTAGTTATTATTGGGGCTTGCCAAAGGCAAAGCCTCACTATTACTATCTCACATACTTCTTTTTCTTCTTCTTCTTTTTCTTCTTCTTACTTCCGTACAAATTTCGGCGCGTAACTAGTCCCGCAGCTTTTGTCACAGACCCACGAAACAGACATCAAATCGTGCGGCCTATACGGGAATGGTGTGCTATGACTTTTATAAGCGATCAGGCGTACGATGATCATACACGGGCCGAAAAATCCCATAGACTTAACATTGCGGCCAACTTTGATGGATTGTAGTGCCAAGTGAGAATTTCGTAGAAACACGTGAATCGCCACATTTGGAGAGGCTGGCAAGCTTTGCGGGAACATACCTCGCAATGGGATATAAGTTGTACCCCTGGGGTGCTAGAGCCCCCCAAATTTGCCCCATTGAGATACTATGGTGAGGGAAGCCCCATGTAAAAGTTTTTTTTTTTCCTGCTATGGTAATTTACCTAGGAATTTTGCATTGAACATAACTCTGCATCACAATGTTATAGAGACATGGGGGCAGGTTGATTTTACACAGACAACCAATCAGACTCTCAGGATCACTGTGAAGCAGTCAAGCCACGCCCTAGCAACCATTTAGGGCACCCTAGCAACCCATAGACCCCCAGTATAAAATGCCCAGATGGATATCTTTGGATCACAGTGTGAGAGACATGCGGGTGGGGTTGTTTGAATCAGGGCAGCAAACAGCCAATCATGGCTCACCATAAAACGTCCTAGCCACGCCCTAGCAACCACTGTCAAGCACCCTAGTAACCAAAATCCACACAGGCATATCTTCAAATCTGAATGTCATAGAGACATGGGGGTTGGTTTATATCATTCATACTGACAAGCAGCCTTTGGAGCCTCATCATTGGCCACTCCCTAGCAACCAAACAGAGTACCCTAGCAACCATTCAGCAAGACCTATATCTTTACATCAGAACATCGTAGAGACATGAGAGTTGCTTCTTTTGACTCATGCTAGCAAATAGGACTCCCAACATCCTACACATGCTAGCCGTGACTAGCTACATGCTAATAGTGATTAGCTAAGTGTTTAAATTTGCAATAAAATATAGGTAAATGCTAAATTAATTAGAATAAGCCAAAAATGAGCTAGCATCATGCTATCAACATGCTATATCATGCTAGTATCACCTAGCTAACTGCTAAAAACATACTAAAAACATTGCCCAGTATCTTGAATTTTAGGAACATTCTAACTTCGTTCTCCAGGCTCCATCACGCAGTGATACGTTGCCCTGCCTCATATTTGTCATTTTTGTGTATGAAATGTCAGACGACCCACATAGGTCTGGGGTGGGGCAAGTGCGTTAAATGTGTTTTTTTTTTAATTCGTTATTTTTCTTCGTAATTAATCTAATTCACGCGTTAAATTACCAGCCCTAGTTTATACCTTTCCAGGTAGAATAGAGAGGAGATGACAATCATTCAATCACCTTTATTTATGTAGTGCTTTTAACAATACAGATTGTGTTAAAGCAGTGTACAGTATTAAATAGGAGAATAGTGTGTCAGTAATGCATAATGATAAGATTAAACATTTCAGTTAAACGCATTTTATTATTGAATGCAGAGATGTCATTGTCTAGGACAGCTCCGTTTAAATACGATCTGTGTAATCAAATCAATGAAAATTAAGCGTTCCCCATCTAAGTAAGCCACAGGAGACAGCAGCAAGGAACCAAAACTCCATTCTGTGACTGAATGGAGAAAAAAAAATCCTTGGGAAAAACCAGTCAGGGGGCCAGTTCTTCTCTGGCCAGACAATCTAGATCAGTTCATCTAGATGTTCTGGTTTCTGATGATGGTTAGGGCTGTACACATCATCCCTTGGTGCTGGTCCACCATCTGATCTGTACAGGGACTGAAACATGGAATTAAAAAAAACCGTCTCCAGTTATTTAGCCATAAGTATGCCTACAGCTATTGGTTATTTAGTTATGTTTGGAATGATTAAAGGTCCCATATTGTGCACCTTTTTGGAGTTTTATTTTTGTTGTTTATGTCCCCAAGAATATATTTGCAGTATAAGTACCAAAAAACCATCTCAATATACATTTATAGCTCCTTTCTTTGAAGCTCTGCTAAAAACAGGTCAATTTTGGCCTGTGATTTATATTCATGAGCCTCTCTTCTGATTGGCCTGTTGTTTTCTGAGTGATGCATGGCCTAGCCAACCACAGCAGACCTTTAGGGTCGACGTCATAATTAAGTCACAACGCTAGCTGGAAGCAAAACAAACTGGAGGTGGCCCGTTCAAACCTGCGCAGATCTCAAAATATCATCTTGCTGTAATGTTGGGTGCCAGAGTCAATATAATACAACCTCAAATGAGAAATCTGGTCGCATACCTGCTGCCACTGGCAGACAAAAGACCGACGACAGCTGTTTTTGAACGTGAAACGAGCGGGCTGGACAGAAACTATCATGAAAAGGCACGCACACTTATCAGAAAAGGTTCAATAAAGTATTGTCTTTTGTTGTTATGGCCATATCTAAAGATTTCTTGCATCTCACGACTGTGTCACGTATGAAATAATGTGTGTGCAAAACAACAAACTGAAGATTTTTATATTTTTAATTGTATATGATTAATTAGGAAAGGAATAATAATGTAACATTAGCTGTAAAAAATAGTTGCCTGTTGAAATCGAAATGTATACAGCATATATCTTCATCATGAATATAGATAGATACAGTGAGTTTGTCTTTAGATATGATCCACCTCATAGTAGCAATCCTGTCAGATCGTCCATCTTCTGAGGAAGCGTGTAACATTACAGGTCAGCAAAGTTTCGTCTGTAGAATTGAACCTTTTCAAACATGTTTTCCATGTTTTTGCTCAGTGATGATGTGGACACACTGTTGTCTGGGGGGTTGGCGAGAGGACGGTGGGCGGTGCTCGGGGTGATGATTGACATTAGACTGACATCAAGTTTTTTACAGAAAAACTTTTAAAATTACTTAAAAATTGTTTTAAAATGAAATTAAACAGTAAAAGAGAGAATGTGATTTACTTAAAATACAGTGCAGCCTTTTCATATGTAGCTCTAAAAGCTGGTTCCAGCTGCAGGCGGCATAAAAGCTAAAATAGGGATGTAACGGTATGAAAATTTCTTATCACGATTATAGTGACCAAAATTATCAGGATTATCAATATTATCACGGTATTGTTCAAATGTGCTGGAGATGTTCAAAAAGTACATACACATAAATCAATTCACCAAATTTTATATTTAAAAAACCAACAAACAACCAATAATTTAAATTTTTTTCTTTGCATAATCACTAACATAACATTACCAATGATGTTCAGATTTGAAAACCTGACTGAAAACAATCTAATATCCTGTTCATCTAATGTAAATATTCCAACAAAGCTTTGATAAAGTTTCATAAAAAAGTAAACCTCATATTTCAGCCTTTAAATAAAGAAAAGAGTTAAATCAAAATTGTAATTGATTAATAAATGATTATTTGTATTTTATCTGCTCCATAAATAATTCTAGATAGATTATTTTAATTTTTAAAACATGTAGAATCCACATAAACTTGTTTTTCATCAACCAGTCAAAATTTACACAAGGCATGCAAATTCTGTCCGTTATGGCCACTCTTGGACAGCAGGTGGCGCTTTCCCGTAAACTCTGTGGACAAAGCAGTATTACGATTAAGAACATGTCCTTTAGGAATAACATGCGAAGCTGAAAACATTATGCCATCAATCATTCTGAAGTCAGCCAGAACCTTTAGAGGTACATTTATATAATTCATTCATTCATATATTCATTTGCATAATTCCCTCAGCACTCTTTTGAAACAGCTCAGCTTTTGCACCCTGTTTTACTCAAAATGAAATTACTCCGTGTTCTGTGTGCACGTGAGACTATTACTTAAAGCGGTGCTTTAAGCTGGACAATATTTACTTATCGTAAGTTGTTCAAATCCTGGTAATCGAATACGGTTTTATTGATAATTAAAATATGAAACGGTATTACTAACCTTGGAGGATTTTATCATGATTTATTGTCAAACCGGTAATCGTTACATTCCTAAGCTAAAAGCAGACATCCCTTGTTTTGTTTGAACATTTGGTATTTCTAACTGACTCAATCCTAATGATCTGAGTGGTCTGCAAGGCTTATATTCTCCTAGCATATCTGTATATAGTTATTAAGACTTATAGATGAGTAAAAGTACTTTAAAATCAATCCTAATGTAACTGGTAGCCAGTGTAAGGACCTGAGGACTGGTGTGATATGATCATATTTCCTGGTTCTAGTCAGAATCCTGGCAGCAGCATTCTGGATGAAACAGCACTCATAAAGCCTAGCATAACCTATTCTAGTACACTCAGTAAACAAAATAATGCACTTTTAAAACAGCATCATTTGACCCCTTTAATTATCCAGCTCACAGTAAAATGTCTCATGATTTAATTAACTGAACTAAAAATGTTTCATCACAAATACTTTTATAGCCCATCCATCACACTAAACATGGCTGAGCCATTTTGTCTGTCTTGCTTTCAGATACATCCAACAGCTAAAGGACACAGTAAAACCCACCACAATTATACACAGATTAAGTAATATTTCACAATTCTTCAAGTGGCTGAAGGATTACCAGCCCCAAGGAATTAAATTTAAAAAAAAGCGAGCCTTTTAATTTTGAAAAAATGTTCAAGAGAGGAGGGAAGACAAATCCTGTCACAAGAGCAGGACAGGCTTATGTTAAAAACAGGTGAGTTTTTGTAATACACACACACACACCACCACCACCACAATGGTGATACTGGTGATACTGGTGTGGTCACACGTCGATTAACAGGTGGGAAAATTTCCTCACCGTCACAGCCCACACCGTCATAATATTTCACATAAAAGATGATTAGATATAGTCAACAAAAGAAAATGAAGAGTTCAGATGCAAAAGCCTCTAAATCCATCTGACCTTATTCTTTAAAAAATGCATTTTTATCTGGCTCCGATGTATAGGTAAGTACCAGTACTTCTGATTGGGCTAAGACTGGGTTTTGCATCTGAACTCTTCAAATATAGCTGAATTTATATTAAAAAAATACCCTGTTCAAAAGTTTACATACACTTGATTCTTAATACTGTGTTATTTGCTGAATGATCCACAGCTGTGTTTTTGTTTAGTGATAGTTGTTCGTGACCTGAACAGTTAAACAGGTTGCTGTTCTTCATCTCCCACGATTTTTTTTTCAGCATTTTTGTGTGTTTGAACCCTTTCCAACAATGACTGTATTATTCTCTCGTATGCAGTTTGTCTCAGACCCCTCATTACACAGTTATTACAGAAGGTTCAAATGCTCACTGATAAATATATATACACTATATTGCCAAAAGTATTCGCTCACCCCCTTCTAATGAACGGGTTAGATTACTTTAGTAATAGCCATTACTAAAATACAAATCTTAATGTTAAAGCATAGAATTATATTCTAGGGAATTGTATGCTTCTAATTTTATAGCAACAGTTAGGACAGAATGAAATGACTGACTGAGTCAATGTGGAAGAACTTGACTGGTCTGCATAAAGCCAACTACTAATCCCAGCTGAACACCTCTGGTGTGACTTTAAATTAAGACCTTGAGCCAAAAACTCATCACCAAACACCACTGACTTGTACACATGGGTACAGTCACTTTAGACAATTCCAAAACTTTTGCAACAGAGATGGAAATACAAATTTATATACATGAATTGTGTTTCTATCTTTGTTGCCACAGTTTTGGACGTGCCCTTTTCTGTTCTGCAGAAGGGGGTGTCCCAGTACTTTTGTCCATATAGTGAATGTGCATGTCAGTGGTGTTTGGTGATGAGTTTTTGACGCCTATGTGATTTATGTAAGTGTTGTAGTAATCATTGTTTTTTTCACATTTGTTTGTTTAAATTTATAGTCGTATACTTACAATTATTTTAATTTACAGGTGAAAAAACACAAAACATGCTGCTCCTTTGGCCATGCATTGGTTCCTGTCTCCAAATACAAATACCAATGCATGGCCAAATTCCAAAGCATGAGAGCTAAATTTGAAGGGAGTCATTCGGCCCACTTTTTTTTAACATCAAAGGTGGGCCCTACAAAGCCCTCCTTAAAAGCTTTCAGAAAGTTTGGCAGACCATGTCAATCACTTACTCTCTCTCTCTCACACACACACACACACACACACACACACACACTTTCTCAAACACACTCTCTCATGTTTCTGTGAATTGTGGTGACTTTCTATAGTCTTCTGTTGGTTTTATACTGCCCAAACACCATTTTTATGCCCTAACCCAATCATACTCATTACAGAAAAACTATTTGCATTGTTACACTTTTAGATAAACATCATATATTTATTTTTTCCCCTCGTGGGGACCACAGGCCAGAGTTTCAGGTTTAACTATACTTTCGGTCCCCTCAATGTGGTATAAACAAGTGCGTGCACAAACACACACACACACACACACACACACACACACTGTAACAGGCTCTCTCCCCAGCCAATCACAAAGAGCACCCTCTCCTGATTACTAATCACCCGCACCTGTTCCTCATCATCACACTCATCATCACCAGCACAAACGCACACACCTCAGTCAGCCCAGTGTCCGATCTCGTTCAAACGTCAATGGACTCAATCTCAGGTATCGTATGTCCTATATCTAACAAGATTGCTTACCCATTGTTATTCACCTGCTGTCTCGTTCCCAGTTGCTCTTCTCAGTTCCGCTTTCCGATCCACACTGTGGTGTGTGCTCCCATGTCCTCCTGGTCTCCCTCTCTGGCATCTCCTCATTCATCTGTGCATAAACAAGAAACCAGTTACTCCATTGAACCAGTTCTCCCACCAAGACTCATTGCCATAACTAACCATAACTAACCTCTCCACTCCCCGCTCCCCTGTGATCAAATAAAGTTTTTACTTACCTCTTTGTCCGACCAGTTTCGCGTAACAGAAGTTCGGACCGTAAAACAGATTAACAGGATGAGGCATACCAGATCCATTTTAAGAATTGGTCGACTCTCTCCGTAAGATTCTGCAACACCACCTTCCGTCAACACCGCTAACCCATCTTCCTCTACAGTGTTTGCCAGTCCCATGGCCAGACTGGCACCCTTCTCTGGCCTGGCGGAGGAGTGCAGTGGCTTTCTACTACAGTGTTCTCTGGTCATCGAACTTCATCCACAGTTGTTTGTTATGGAGCAATCTAAAATCACTTTCATTATTTCTTTTCTGACAGGCCTGGCTCTTCAATGGGCAAAGAAACAATATAGAATCAAGCAGGCCCAGCGATGCAATCCCTTACTAATTTCACAGCCCATTTCTGCAAGGTGTTCGGCCGAACTACGGGTGACTCGGCAATTGGTGAGCAGTTATATCAATTAAGACAAGGCTCAATGACCATTAACCAATATTCCCTAAAGTTCAGAACGCTAGCGGCCGCAAGTGGATGGAACGAGCCATCACTGATCACCATCTGTCGACAAGGGTTGGATACAAGATTGCTTTTTCAGCTGGCTGCCTACGATGACTATCTAGGACTTGAACGACTTATTCAGCTGTCTATTCGATGTGACAACCGCATGCAGTCCTGCTCATCCGACACCACCGTTGCCATTGCCACTCCTCCTTCCCGCCGGCCAGCAAGCAACAGCCCTCCAGAACCCATGCAAACTGTCAGTAATCGCCTGTCCTCGGCTGAGCGGCGGAGACAGATAACGCAAGGGCTGTGCTTGTATTGCCGAGTTAGTGGACACATGATCATGGCGTGTCCCCTTCATCCACTGAGACCAACGGTGAATGCCATTCAACCCTCTCTAACTAAGATGAATCCTCTCTCTACATGTGCTCAGCTTACTGCCTCTGGTATTACTCTTCCAATATCCGTTCTCCTCGACTCTGGCTCAGTGGGCAACTTCATTGGCGGAAATCTCTGCCGCCAGCTCCATCTCCTGACCGCAGCCGCCTAAACCATATATCAAGTACAGTCCATAACGGGCAAACCGCTCAGCTGCCGTAATTTTCGTCACAGTGTGGGCCCCATCTTTCTCCGCATAGGCCAACTCCATCAAGAAGAGTTACACCTGCTAGTTTTGGAGGGCTCAATGGTTGACATCATCCTAGGGCACCCATGGCTTGTGCAGCATAATCCCATCCTCTCCTGGAAAACCAGCGAAGTCCTAAATTGGGGTTACAGCTGCTTCTCTCACTGCTTTCCAGATCTTCCTCGACCATCACCTCCTGTTCCAGTTCCGTTGGAAATCAACTCCACTTCCATCGAAAGCCCCTTAGAGAAGCAGTCTGTACATATACTATCCTGTTATGCCCCCTTTAGCGACGTCTTCTGCCCCAAGAAAGCTGCACAACTGCCACCTCACCAGCCATGGGATTGTGCCATCGACCTGATTCTGGGTGAGCCAGTGCCCCGAGGATGCATTTACCCTCTGTCACTCCCCAAGCAGAAGGCCATGGAGGAGTACATCAAGGAAGTTCTAGCCCAGGGCTATTTTGTACCATCTTCCTCCCCTGCTGCTTCTAGCTTCTTCTTTGTGGCAAAAAAGGACGGAGGCTTGCGCCCTTGTATAGACTACTGAGCCCTTAACAATATTACAGTTAAATTCCGGTATCGCCTTCCTCTCGTCCCAGCAGCCCTGGAACATCTGCATGGTGCCACCATCTTCACGAAGTTGGACCTCCACACCGCATATAACCTCATCCGCATAAGAGAAGAAGACGAATGGAAAACTGCCTTTGTGACCCCTACTTGGTCGATCAGGCTCTCTACCAGGCCAATCACAAAGAGCACCCTCTCCCAAATACTAATCACCCGCACCTGTTCCTCGTCATCACACTCATCATCACCAGCACACACCACAGTCAGCCCAGTGTCCGATCTCGTTCACACGTCAATGGACTCAATCTCAGGTATCGTATGTGCTATATCTACCAAGATTGCTTACCCATTGTTACTCACCTGCTGTCTCGTTCCCAGTTGCTCTTCTCAGTTCCTCTTCCCTGCTCCCATGTCCTCCTTGTCTGCCTCTCTGGCATCTCCTCATTCATCTGTGGATAAACAAGAAACCAGTTACTCCGTTGAACCAGTTCTCCCACCAAGACTCATTGCCATAACACACCTGATTACTCCCCTCTCCACTCCCGGCTCCCCTGTGATCAAATAAACGATCTGTTTTTACTTTCCTCTGTGTCTGACCAGTATATCGTAACACACATGTTTTGGTGCTTTTTTGGCATGACAAATATTTGTACATTCACATTGCCAATGCAATCCAGTGTTGCTGAATACAATCAAAAACAGTGCAAAATAATATAAAGAAAAGAACAGTAATTGAAGTATAAAATATAAAAGGTACACAAGTAGAAGTAAATAAAAGTAATACAGTAAACAGTAAGTAGTATGCTAAAATAAAAAAGAGCATTAGAATATGAACACATATTCTGCTGCTAGAATACAGCGGTCTGCACATACCACTAGTCCGTGATTTCTACCAAGGGGGTAGGATAACTATGAAGTAACTACTAATAAATAGTTATACACAACTCCATTGAGTTGTGGCCTTTTCTTATAAGTCATTAGTAGTTGTAGTATAATATGAAATATTAATAAATACAATACATTTTATGGAGGCCCAAGTAAAAAAGTATTAAAATATTTAAAATGCATGTATTTCAAACTAAATATAGTTCAAATCTATTGACATATACTAACAACACTGTAGACTTAGAAGTGATGTCAGTATTGATGAGACTTGTTTAATTTTTGAATAATATCAGTCTTTAAATACAAGGTATTTTAAACTATACCTGAAGTAGTTGCAATAGCTCCACATTAGCACAATCAAATATAATTCAGTTTACTTTAATTGTTCCTCAACGCCACTTCCACACAATTAAAGTGCTTTAAGTACATAATTAGTTGTTCCAGTTTAGCAGACTTTGGGCCCTAGCATGCTGGTCTAAAAAAAAAAAAATCGGCAGCAAGTGAACATTTTGTTGATTTTGTTGATGTGTTAGAAGCAGGAACAGTGGTCAAGTGTAAGGATTTGAGTGAGTTTGACAAGGGCCAAATTGTAATGGCTTGATGATGGGGTCAGGGCATTTCCAAAACTGCAGCTCTTGTAGGGATGTTCTGGGCCATTCACTTCACCTGTCAGTGGTTATAATGTTCTGTCTCAAATCAGAAAAAGTTGGGACAGTATGGAAAACACAAATAAAAAAGGAATGTAGTGATTTCTAAATTTACTTTGACTTGTATTTCACTGCAGACAATATGAACACAAAATATTTCATGTTTTGTCTGGTCAGCTTAATTTCATTTGTAAATATACATCCTTTCCTGTCATTCAGACCTGCAACACATTCTAAAAAAGGTTGGGACAGGAGCAATTTAGGGCTAGTAATCAGGTAAATTGGTTAAATAATGATGTGATTTGAAACAGGTGATGTCAACAGGTGATTGTAATTATGATTTGGTACAAAAGCAGCATCCAAGAAAGGTCTAGTCCTTTAGGAGCAAAGATAAGCCAAGGATCGCCAGTTTGCCAACACATACGTGAGAAATTTATTGAAATGTTTAAAAACATTGTTCCTCAAAGAAAGATAGTAAGACATTTGCTTATTTCACCTTCAACAGTGCATAACATAATTAAAAGATTCAAGGAATGTGGAGGAATTTCAGTGCGTAAAAGACAAGGGCGCAAGCTTAAGCTGAACAACCCCTCAGGCGGCACTGCATCAAGGATCGTCATTCATCTATAAGCGATATCACCACATGGCTCAGGACTACTTTGGCAAACCTGTGTCAAGTACCACAATACGTAGTTACATCCACAAATGCCAGTTAATCGACTTCTCTGGGCTCGGAGGCATCTAGGATGGACCATCACACAGTGGAAACGTGTACTGTGGTCAGATGAATCAGTATTTCAGGTATTTTTTGGGAGAAATGGATGCCGTGTGCTCCGGACCAAAGAAGAAAAGGATCATCCAGACTGTTACCGGCAACAAGTCCAAAAGCCAGGGTCTGTCATGCTATGGGGTTGTGTCTGTGCACTTGGTAAAGGTAACTTGCACTTCTGTGATGGCACCATTAATGCTGAAAAGTACATAGAGATTTTGGAGCACAATATGCTGCCTTGAAGAAGACATCTTTTCCAGGGACGTCCATGCATATTTCAACAAGATAATGCAAAACCACATTCTGCACACATTACAAAGTCCTGGCTGCGGAGGAAGAGGATACAGGTACTTGACTGGCCTGCCTGCAGTCCCGACCTGTCTCCAATAGAGAATGTGTGATGCATAAGTCTTGTGAAAAGGAATGGCAACATTACAAAGTGGTAAATGCTTTACTGTTCCAACTTTTATTCAAATGTATTGCAAGAACCAAAATAGGAATTTTTTTTTTTTTTTAAAACAAACAAACAAACAAACAAACAATAAAAATCATGAAGAACACATTAAATAATGTGCTGTTGTATTGTCTGCAATGAAATACAAGTCAAAGTAAATTTCATAAATCACTACTTTCTTTTTTATCTGTGTTTTCCATACTGTCCCAACTTTTTCTGATTTGGGGTTGTATATGTGTATATATGGTTTGTAGAATGTTATTCTAACATTATAATAACACAGAATGTGTGTGTATATATATGTGTGTGTGTGTGTGTGTGTGTGTGTGTGTGTGTGTGTCCACCAACATTTACCATCCAACCTGACAGAACTGGAGAGGATCTGCAAGGAGAAATGGCAGAGGATCGCAGTGGTCCCTCTCAAAAATTTTCAGAGGCTCCTGGGGCATATGACAGCCGCAGTTACACCGCTCTGGCTTCACATGAGACTCATTTGGAGTCAATTCGGGGAAGCCCAGGAAGATCTGTTTGCTTCCCCAGAGTCCTCCCACTGCCAGCTCTTCCTCCCACAGATGCACTGGCACACAGCTGGCCTCGGGGTCTTCTCAAGTACGCCTTTCCTCCAGTGAGCCTCCTTGCACAGACCCTGTGCAAGATCAGGGAGGACGAGGAGCAGGTCCTGTTGGTTGTGCCGTTTTAACCCACCCGGACCTGGTTTGCAGACCTCATGCTCCTCGCAACAGTCCCTACCTGGAAGATTCCCCTGAGGAAGGACCTTCTTTCTCAGGGGGATGGCACGATTTGGCACCCGCGTCCCGATCTATGGAACCTATATGTGTAGCTTCTGGACGGGACACGGAAGACCTCACTGGCCTTCCCCAGGCCGTGATAGACACTATCACTCAGGCTAGAGCCCCCTCTATGAGGCAGACCTACGCCCTGAGGTGGGGTCTGTTCATTGACTGGTGTTCCTCTCGCCGAGAGGACCCATGGAAGCACTCGGTCGGAGTGGTGCTTTCCTTCTTGCAAGAGAAGTTGGAGCGGAGACTGTCCCCCTCCACTTTGAAAGTGTATATCGCAGCCATTGCAGCATATCACGATGCAGTTGATGGGTCATCCCTAGGAAAGCATCACCTGATTGTCAGGTTCCTCAGAGGTGCAAGAAGGATTAACCCTCCTAGATCGCATCTCGTACCCTCTTGGGATCTCTCCGTGGTCCTCCAGGGCCTTCGGGGAGCTCCCTTCGAGCCGCTCAGTTCAGTCGAGCTGAAGCTCTTGTCTTTCAAGACTTTGTACCTGACTGCTCTGGCCTTGGGGACCTACATGCATTTTCGGTCAAAGAAGATTGCTTAGAGTTCGGGCCAGGTAACTCTCATGTTATCTTGAGACCCCGGCCCGGTTACGTGCCCAAGGTTCCCACCACTCGCTTTCAAGATCAGGTGGTGAACCTGCAAGCTCTGCCCCAGGAGGAGGCAGACCTGGCCTTGGAGTTGCTGTGTCCTGTTCGTGCCTTGCATGTTTACGTGGACCGCACCCGGAGCTTCAGACGCTCCGAGCAGCTCTTTGTCTGCTTCGGGGGACAGCAGAAGGGGAATGCTGTCTCCAAACAGAGGTTGGCTCATTGGGAAGCAGATGCCATTTACCTTCGTAACCGAGACGATGTGCCAGGAAATCCCTAATATAGACAAATGCATTCTGCAATCACTGTAGCTAAGCTGAATAAAAAGTATAAACCTTTATTGATAAAACGTGAAGAAAATAAACCATTGTGACCATATATGATTAACATGTTTTTTTCAAGACTTCTCAAAGTAATAAATAAAGTATATGAATGATACAGTCCTGATTTTAAACTCTTGTGGCAGGTTGATTTTGTCCCGTGGGTTAGAAGTTTAAAATATTGCATAAATTTGTAATTTTGTATTGAAACATTTAGCATTCTATCTGTAATAAAACTGTGGTAGATATTTGTGAAGGATGGCCCCTGTGGTAGGAAGCTTTTTAGCTGTGTTTATGATCAGCATAACAGTGACTGCAAAATATATAGTTTTAGTATTGAAATTACATATGTTGATAACAAATGTGATCAAAAAGGTGTACACAAATGCATTAACCTCTAACCTCTTTTTTTTTGGTGAATTATTCTGTTAATATTTAAAATAAGTCACCTTTTTTCAAACCTGAGTTATAAAAAAAAAAACTTTCTGCAGCAGCACCTACAGTGTATCTGCAATAAAGTACAGTCGTGGCCAAAAGTTTTGAGAATTACATAAATATTAGAAATTGGAAAAGTTGCTGCTTAAGTTTTTATAATAGCAATTTGCATATACTCCAGAATGTTATGAAGAGTGATCAGATGAATTGCATAGTCCTTCTTTGCCATGAAAATTAACTTAATCCTGAAAAAAACTTTCCACTGCATTTCATTGCTGTCATTAAAGGACCTGCTGAGATCATTTCAGTAATCATCTTGTTAACTCAGGTGAGAATGTTGACGAGCACAAGGCTGGAGATCATTATGTCAGGCTGACTGGGTTAGATGGGCAGACTTGACATGTTAAAAGGAGGGTGATGCTTGAAATCATTGTTCTTCCATTGTTAACCATGGTGACCTGCAAAGAAACGCGTGCAGCCATCATTGCGTTGCATAAAAATGGCTTCACAGGCAAGGATATTGTGGCTACTAAGATTGCACCTAAATCAACAATTTATAGGATCATCAAGAACTTCAAGGAAAGAGGTTCAATTCTTGTTAAGAAGGCTTCAGGGCGTCCGAGAAAGTCCAGCAAGCGCCAGGATCGTCTCCTAAAGAGGATTCAGCTGCGGGATCGGAGTGCCACCAGTGCAGAGCTTGCTCAGGAATGGCAGCAGGCAGGTGTGAGCGCATCTGCACGCACAGTGAGGCCAAGACTTTTGGAAGATGGCCTGGTGTCAAGAAGGGCAGCAAAGAAGCCACTTCTCTCCAAAAAAACATCAGGGACAGATTGATCTTCTGCAAAAAGTATGGCGAATGGACTGCTGAGGACTGGGGCAAAGTCATATTCTCCGATGAAGCCTCTTTCCGATTGTTTGGGGCATCTGGAAAAAGGCTTGTCCGGAGAAGAAAAGGTGAGCGCTACCATCAGTCCTGTGTCATGCCAACAGTAAAGCATCCTGAGACCATTCATGTGTGGGGTTGCTTCTCATCCAAGGGAGTGGGCTCACTCACAATTTTGCCCAAAAACACAGCCATGAATAAAGAATGGTACCAAAACACCCTCCAACAGCAACTTCTTCCAGCAATCCAACAACAGTTTGATGAAGAACAATGCATTTTCCAGCACGATGGAGCACCGTGCCATAAGGCAAAAGTGATAACTAAGTGGCTCGGGGACCAAAACGTTGAAATTTTGGGTCCATGGCCTGGAAACTCCCCAGATCTTAATCCCATTGAGAACTTGTGGTCAATCCTCAAGAGGCGGGTGGACAAACAAAAACCCACTAATTCTGACAAACTCCAAGAAGTGATTATGAAAGAATGGGTTGCTATCAGTCAGGATTTGGCCCAGAAGTTGATTGAGAGCATGCCCAGTCGAATTGCAGAGGTCCTGAAAAAGAAGGGCCAACACTGCAAATACTGACTCTTTGCATAAATGTCATGTAATTGTCGATAAAAGCCTTTGAAACATATGAAGTGCTTGTAATTATATTTCAGTACATCACAGAAACAACTGAAACAAAGATCTAAAAGCAGTTTAGCAGCAAACTTTGTGAAAACTAATATTTGTGTCATTCTCAAAACTTTTGGCAATGACTGTAGACAGCCTGGCAGCCTCCAAGAAGGAAGTTCTTCTATTGCAGAGAAACCTGCGTCGTCAAAGGGAGGATGCCATCTTGGACCTTAAGTCAGCTCAGTGCAAGGAGGAATTGGAGGACACTGATAACCACCTTAAGGACGCTGAATTTAGAAAGAAAGTGGTTGGTGCCAACTTAATTCAGAGAGCAAAAAAAAAAGAAAAGTATCCAACATCATTATACCTTCTCTTTGCAGATTTTATATTAATACCAGTATATATATTTTTTATGATTAGGCACCCAAAGAATGAAAATTCTGTCATCATTTACCTTTAAATTGTTCAGAATGTGTACGAGTTTCTTTCTTGTGCTGAACACAAAATTGGATATTTTAAGAATGTTGGTAACCAAACCGTTTCTAGCCCACACTGGCTTCCAGCGTATTTTTTTCTACTATGGAAGACAACACAGAACAGCCACTGTTTTATTACCAACATTCTTCTTTATGTTCATCAGAAGAAGGAACTTCACGAAAGTTCAGAACAACTTGAGGGCAAGTAAATAATGATTTTCATTTTTATTTTGAATAATTTTGCAAATGGCCAAATCAGTTTTATTTAATGCAACTGGTATAACATTTTACAGCATTATGAGTATACTATTAACTTTGGTTAACTGCATTTTCTTCCAGACCCACCATCTCAGCCTTATCAATGGGGCCAAAAAAAGCAAAAAAAAAAGAAAGTGTTGAGGTATGAAAACCAGAGAATGTTCTGTAATTAAAACCAAACAGGAGCAGTATAACATTTTATATAAAAAGAAACAACAACAACAATTGACGATTACAATAGCTATAACAAGTGCATGAACATATAAAATGGTCATAAATACATTCAAGAATTTCTCCATTAAAATACACACCTGTGCACCATTACAAATGAAACTGACACCATGCACTTTTTTAAAAGCACTGAGATCTTACCACTGTAACAATTATAAACACCTAGAATTTACATATCTATCCACAACAAGACCATGTAATTTGTACCAAACATATGCACTTTGCCAATTGATGATGCTTAATAACTTTATATAATTGTATTTATTGAAATAAAATATGATCAGTAGATTATAAACTTACTGGCCGCTTGTGAGTATACATTTATAATAAAAAAAAAAATCACCACATTTAAAGACAATTTGAAATCATTAGTTAGGTTTATCATTATCAGGGTTGCATTCAGCCCAACAAAACTTTGCGAACGTTTTTTTTTTTAAATGGAAACAGTGGTGCATTGAACACCCTGTTCTGATGACACAAGAGTTGCATCTATGGCAGCTGAGAAGGCCATTCTTTGTGTTCTTTTTGAAGAATTTTTGGAGACTTAAAAATTATAAATACGTGTTTAATACTGCAAAATACTGCTTTTGCTGCGCATAATTAAAGACAACATCCTAACTGAGTGAAGGGGTTTGTGGAAACTGTGGTTCCTAATTATTGTGATCCAACATTTGCCTCACATTTCAGAATTAAAAAACAAACATTTCAGGTGAAGGATAACAAAAATCAAAAACAGCAAAAAATCAAATGAATGTGAAAAACAGCGGTTCATAATTATGGGTGAGAATGAACTTAGAAAATAAGTTTAAAGGAAAATGAATGCAGCATGGATAAAAACATTTATTTCTAAACCAGGAGCAATGCAGATTTGTACAATGCTGATCTGGATAAAAAAAAAAAAAAAAAAAACAGCAAAACATTACACATCATTTTATAAAGTCGCACCACACGGGACTTGAACCCACGATAGAGTCTTAATTTAAGTAATTGAATCCGCTTGTTTTTTTAAGCCTAGTTTGTATTTATTAAGGTAAAATAAAAATGACTGGATGGATTTGTATCATTCTAAGGTGACTGTGTACACAACTCCAAAACATTTCTGTCCAAACATCATGTAAAAGTGGATTTCGCATAATAGGTGCCTTTTAGTAGCAAACAGAATCTTTTTATATGTGGGAATATACATTATTCAGAACAGCCATACTTCAAAGTTCATGTCACAGCAAGTGTTTAGTTCAGCAGTATATCAGTTCATGCTTCCTTTAACAATTGAAATTTGTATGTACATATTTATCATTTTTGCAAAGTTAATACACTGCCTGTTAGTTATCATGGTTATGTGGCAAGGTGTTAAAAATTTAATCTCAGGTTCTGTTAAGTTTTAAGACTTGTTCTAGCATATATGATACTTTGATGCAAATGCAGCTTGCTTACATGATGGACAGAGGAAAGAATGCCGTACCACACAACAGAGCAAACAGAAAAGTGGAATGAGCCCACTTCCTCTGCCAGTGACTGAGCTTCAGTTCTAATGTTTCCATCAGTGGCCTTGTCCCTCACTTCCAAGAGAGCTTCCCTTACCTCTGAGGCCTGATAGCATAAAGCCTCTACACTTTTAATCCTACTTTTCCATCTTGTTTCTGTCTAGCTCTTTACACTGATCTCAACAAGTATTGCCCACCTTTGAGAAGCTGCTGAAAAAATGAAATTTTTTTTTGGAGGTATCCAAAATAACAAAATGGCTGCATCAGCCAGAACTAAATTGAGTGTATGTGCACCACATGGTACAAAAAAGCATGAGGATTCTTATTTAGCAGTCTTGTCTGGACACCCTTGTGCTTGCGTTTATTGGTGTCGTTGTCATAAGCTGGACCTCTGCAGTCATCAAACTGAAGATTGTGTTCTTCCAGCTTTTCAAAAATCAGCTTTGACAAGCTTTCACCAGTGGTTGCTTCAGCTACAAGGAAATCAATGAAATGTTCCTTGATCTCTGGGATGTCATTGAGACTCATTGTTCATGTGATAACAGACAATTGCTCTTGATGGCTAACATCAGGAGTGCAGTCCAGTATGATTGAGAAGTATTTGGCAGCTTTAAAGGCTGTCACAATTTTTTCTATTACTTTGCCACTCATTGCTTCAATTAGTTCATTCTGAATGGTCATTCCCAAGTAATGTGGTTGCTTGCCAGCACCACATTATACCCTTGCAATATGTTGCTGCATCACAGGATCAAACTTTGCTGAGAGTTCTACCTCTGTCTCTGCAGCTGTAGGAACACTGATTCATTTGTATATGTCATTTATATGCTTTATTATTTATGTACTAGGGGCTATGCTGAAATTTCTCAAAGGCATTTTTTTGTAAATGCATAACATACAAATATGCATAAATAACTGGAATTGCAGGAGACATTTTAGCTAGTTTTAAAGACTTTATGATTATCAACCAAACTTTGCATTAGATATTGGACAGTGGGTTAAATCTGAATTTGGAAAGAGGGGGAGACCAGTTTTTAAGTAGGGTAAATTGGTGGGACAGATTATTAATTAATTATTTAACTAAACATGCTGAATGTGGCCTCATTTTCCCTCACATATCACACAAGGATGTCTGTGATCAGGGGCATCATCGCATTTATTACATCAAATCCTAATACTACACTAATGAATAATATATTGTGTATAGCAGAACATACCTTTACTCTGAGCTTGCTTTTCTTCTTCTTTTTTTCCGGCTCCAGAAAGATACCGTTTGGATCCCATTTCATTTTTCAAATTAAACATAGCATCAATGTGCACTGCATACATTAGGAATACATCTACTAAAAATAGCAACCAGATTTGTGACGTTGTAAGAGAGTATTCTGTGAGGCAATACCTAAATCAGTTCAAACCATATTACTATAGAGATTAGAATATTGGGAACTTTATTTTTGACAGCACCTTTTCTGCCATGCAAAATGTCTAATAAGCAAATAAACATTAATAAATAGTAAGGGCATCACTAAAATGATTTTTCGAGTTTCTAATCAAACGTGAGCAATCTTGAGAGATATGTGGCTATGTGGAGTCTGTGTAGGAATACTATAATCATTATGGCACTCTAGTTCTCCCAAAATATTGTGGGCAGTGTTGTGCAAAATAGAGGGTGGTGGTGCTGCTGCATATGTTTCTAATCTTTTCTGCTTTTATTTATTATACTGTTGTGTTTTATTCACTATCATTTTCAGCAGTTGTACTAAGACATGTTTTATAGTTGAATTCTCTCACCAACATGTTGGTCATGTTGTACCATTGTCCAATGTTGAGGCAGTGTGCCCCCCTTGTTTTTTCCTTAAAAAAAAAAAGCTGTCACATTTAAGTTGGCCTAAACCTGCAGCTCAATAAACAAAGCATAAATAACTTATATAAAAATCAATCAATAAAAATGCAGTCAATAAACCTGCAGCTCAAGGAGAGGTAACTCTTGAACATGAGTCTTCCACCATGCCAATGGGTCTACATCAGAGGATATGGGAGGCTGAGACAAATAAAATTTAACCTTCATTGTCACTTTTTTTTATGAGGACATCTTCTCCTTCTTTGACCATTTGTTGTTTTGCTGATGTAATTTTTTTGAGCAAGTAAGACAGGGATTTGTCTTTCTTGTAGCAGCAGAAGGGACAGTGCCAGTGGAGGTGGAAGTGCTGCTTCCTTGCTTCCTTCCTTCCCTGACCCTGATGGTGTCATCCTTGTTTAGAGAAAAGTTGCCCTTTACATGGGGATCAACGAAGCAAGCAATGTCAATCACCTTACTGACTTTCTCAGAGGAGTAACAGTGTTGCAGATCATCCTTCATTACCTTTTTCAGTTGTTTTGTTCGGGCATCATCTCCCAATCTGGAGAGAGGAAATTGAAAGATTGTGTGTATTGTTAGTGAGATGCATTTACATTGTGACTGTGCCCCAGATGCAATCAACTGAAACTGTCTGTAGAGGTGTGAACCAAATGGTCCATACATTTAGAATAACAAAAGAACAGTAGTCCTCAGGAACTTCTTCTGGATTGTATCATCTCCAGTAGGAGGTCCTGACAGTATCTATTGTTTCTAGCCATTTGACTTTAGGTATAAGTTCTGTTGTTGTAGACAGAACTTTGGGAGAAGCTATGCAGAAGCTACAGAGAACTTAGGAAGAAGCTAGGACCCTTACATGGGTCAAGATGCTAGAAGACTGGCAATACATTCTGTACATATTGGGGATTTCATTCTTCGAAAATAATTTTCTTGACAGCACTTTGTAAAGAGGCACTGCCCATCTTCATTAGTTAAAAAAACAGGTTTCTTCACAACTTCAAAAGGCATCATGTCTTTGGCAATAAAGTAAGTAACTACACTATTCAGGTCCTTAGCATGCTTAGATGTTGGTGGACAAGCAATTTGTTTCCCAAATGTTTGGTGAATTGTGTGCTGATCTGCAGCTTTTGATGTGGATGGTCCTTTGCTGCTGGAGACACTGCTGCCCTAAAAAGAAGAAGTTAAAGAAGTTAATTTTAACCTAAATCTGTAATTACAGTTACTTACTATACAAAAATGTGTTGGTTTTCTATACTGGATTTAACAAATGTCAATTAATGGAATACATGATTTAATTTATTTATTTTATGTAAAAACATATTACTGTTAAGAATATCATCAAAATAATGCTCTAAAATGTATTATTATTTCAGTGTTGATGTACATACACATTAAGAAACCAGTTATCGTTCCATGCCTACACAGTGCCAGCAGCACTCATGCAGCCCCAGACCATGAAACTTCCACCACCATGCTTGACTGTTGGCAAGACACAGTTGTCTTTGTACTCCTCACCTGGTTGACACCATCTGAACCAAATAGGTTTATTTTGGTCTCATCAGACCACAGGACATGATTCCAGTAATCCATGTCCTTAGTCTGTTTGTCTTCAGCAAACTGTTTGCAGGATTTTTTGTGCATCATCTTTAGAAGAGGCTTCCTTCTGGGACCTCAGGAACTGGACTGTGAGGTCCGAACCAGTGTCCGACCAGTGTAAATCATCTTTGGACAATCCTTCAGGAGGCTTTAAGTAATATATCAATTCAGTGTTTGAATAAACTGACAACTCAGATGCCCAGATTATGCAGAGCTGTAATAGCTGCTAATGGTGGATATTTTGATGAATTTTGATAAAGCAATTCTGTGTATAAACTGTTTATGTAATAAAATGTTTTCATAGTTTGTGTTGTCCCTTATCAGTGCAAAAGTATCACAAATTAAAAAGGATTCATGCCAATATTGTCCAAAACCCCATTTTTCTAGGGTGTTTCCAAACTTTTGGAGGACAGTGAGTGAGTGTGTGTGTGTGTGTGTGTGTGTGTGTGTGTGTGTGTGTGTGTGTGTGTGTGTGTGTGTGTGTGTGTGTATCTAGGACAAAACTCTGAACACTGGATAAAGCCAGGTTAAAAATTGTTTAATTTTGTTGATTGCAGTATATATTGAAGTCATATAAATAAATTCAGACAAATGATCAAAAATATCATTTTGAGAAAGTGGCCATGTTTTATGTGTATTTGAAATCTACATATGCAAATAAAACATCAAAAGGCACCTTGCAGCGCGTACCCACCCCAACTCTGTCCCCAAACGAAATAATGAAGTCAATGAGTGTAATAATCATGTACAAATCCAAACTAAATTTAGAGACCACAGTAACAATTCAGTCGCCAGAGACAACGACCAAACCAAGAGATGAATAAAAACATAAGAACATGACAAAGAAAAGACAGTCCCATAGAAATAAAAAAAAAAAAGTATATTATAAGTGGGGAGCTATACTTTGAATGAATCAAACCTCAAGTAAATATCTGTAACAGTGCAGTGCTGGAGTATAGAGCAAGGGAACAAGGAGAGAAGGAGCTTCAGTCAAGATCTGATCCATGATAGCCTCTGGGGTGCCAGTTTCACATGCTGATCCTCAGTAGTGGAGCACACGATTGGTTGAGTCGTCGCTTTCTTTACAGGAAAATCTTTGTCACAAGGAAGTTTAGGCATACTTCAGATAAAAATAACTGATTAAGTGGTTTGCTTGGACAAAAAAAAAGACTTTAAGCTGTGGTTTAGCAAGGAGCAAAGTCTCAAGTGTCCATCTTGCTCTGGGTCACGTGACTAAGTAACTATGAATTTTAACAGCAATTATTTATTTGAAAAAAACTCCCAATTCCTTCTCACCAGTATTGACAGCAACTGTTTCTCAATTAATAATACTGTTTCTCAATTTAACCATGGTTTTGCTACACTAACTATAGTTTAGCATTGGTATTTGTAGTAAAACTGTGGTTAAACAAAATGGTGATTGTTGGAAAACACTCTCTTTCCATATGGTATCTATGTGCCTACCCTCCCTTTTCCTACCTTTGTTCCCCTTATCTTTTTTTCCTATTTAATCCCCCGACTGTCTCTGCGCTTCCTCTTACTCTCTTGTATTCTGTTATAATCTTTCTCTCCCATGTCCAATATACACATGTGCATATATACCATTGTATTCTGTGAGTTCAAATGTAAGGACTATGTATCTGTAAGTTAGGGGTAAAAGGGTTCAGAATGAACTATGGAAATAGGTCACCATTCGTTTTTGCCAAGTTCATTCCTAATATGTTCAGATCTTTCTGTACATTGTTCTAATTTATATAACATGTTTTTTTGGCTAAAGTCATATACGTATGTCATATTTAATATCATTGGTTAAAGGGATATAACACCCCTAGACTAATGCCTATATAATGCCATTGCATTCTTAAATAAATCTGAAGTAAGGAGAATACCAGACTCTGTGTTTTCTTGCTTCCTGGCCGTAACACTTCAAGGGACTGAGAACGTTTTTGGTGGCATCAAGAAATAGAGGGACACAAGAAAATTCTTAACCGTGATCAATACAGCAAAGAAAAAAAAGAAAAGAAAAGAAGAAAATGAAAAGTTGATTTACTTTTAGCTAGAATGAAACTATGCTGCACCTCTTGTGACAAAATGGCTTGCTGCTCTTGAACAACTGATAATAGATTAACACACACAATTTAAATTTCTTTACCTCTCAGGAATCTAAATCCTAAACACATTAGCCAAGTATTATGACTTGATTTGGACTTTCCAAGCAGTGTTGCATTAGGTTTGAAGCTAAACATAACTCCCTTAGGTGACAGGCCCAAGTACAATGCAACTTCAGGAATTTTTCAAAGACTGTCTCATAAACATCAGCTTCAGCAGATGTATCGCTGGAAATTGAGCTCATTACTCAATGTAAAATGACTTCATACAATGGGCAACAAATGGCTTGACAAACTGACAGTCTTTCATTTTAAGACTCACAACATAATATCAGTTTCTTGGGGACAACATATAGGACAGGATGCATTATGCCTTTAAAAGCAGATAAGAGTAAAAATAGGAAAACCTTTATTTGGTGTAGTTATATACAATACACAAAAGAATGTGCACTTATATTCATGAGAGTTTCAGAAGTTAAATAGTTTCTTTTAATGTCATCAAAACCAAAGAATCTGATGTGGCAAAGCTGCCTGGTGACTTATTGGACTATTGATCATTAGGGCCTGGTTTCACAGACAGGGCTTAGACCAAGCCATGATTAGGCCATAGTTCAAGAAGGACATATCAGTCATTTTTAATAGATGTGCCTAAGAAAAAAAAAACAGTGGTGTGATACAAAGCAACTTGAGACAAAACAAAGGCACTGATATAGTTTAATATGAATCAGTGCCAGTTTCTTGCAGCTAAACTGGCTTTTTGCCAACAGGATGTGCGCACTTGGACTGTTTTTTTTCTTATATTGAATTTAACAATATGTGTGGTCCCTGAGGACACCCAGAACATGTTGAAAATACGTCATGTGTTTTATGAGTGTATACGTCTTTATGTTTTTGTACATTATTTTAGAGATTAAATGTGGACAGTACATAAAATACATTAACAACTTTAATGTTAGATGTGATTAATCAGATTAATTACAGTGTGATTAGTTATAGTTATTAGTTATACTCATGGCTAGTTATAGTTATGGAATTAGTTATAGTACAGAAATTGTCAATAAATGTGGAGGTCACTGTCACATCATGGACAACAAAAACTGGCAAAACCATTGGTGGGTTTCAAGAGAAACAGCTTTCAGGTGTAAAAATTGCTGGACACTATTGATAAAATGGTGAAAGAGATCAGCTGCTGCAACATGAGCTTCAAAAAGTGGAAAAATAATTTCAAGAGGAGATGAAAAAAGTCACGACAATTTGTCTCAAGAAGTAAAGCAAGAAAGAGCAATGGAAGTTTTTTTCTTAATTTAACACCAAAAATGGTGACTGGTACTTTTCTGTACAGTAAAACCACCAGTGTTATTAAATTGTGTAGTGTAAATTAATACTCTCACCCCTGGTTTCACAGACATGGCTTAAGCCTAGTCCTAGACTAAAATGTAAGTCTGAGCTGTTTCAACAAAAATAAACTTGCATTGACTGATCTTAAGATATATCAGTGCCTTTGTTTTGTTTCAAGATGCACACCAGTAATGTTGTTTTCTTAAGCACATTTATAAAAATGACTTAAATGTCTTAATTGAACTATGGCCTAATCCTGGCTTTGGCTAAGCCCTGTCTATGAAACCGGGCCTCAGTGTCTATATAATCCTCACATAGGGTTTAAAAATTAATGCTGTTTGTGAATTTCCTTAATCAGATTTTGAGAGATTTAATGTCTTCTTTTACTTCAGTTGATTTCATGTAAGGCTGTGGCTGAAGTCAGTTGTACAGTAGCTTTTGAATTTCTATTTTTTTTCTTGTTTCTCTTTCCTTCCAGGAGGTGTTCTTGATTAATCATGAGCGACACTCAATTAATCAACTAATTATCTCATTGACTCATACTAGTTAACCCTAGTTTAGTGTTACATTTTAACACTCTGAATGAGGATTATTTAAACACTGAGCATTAATTTAACACTAAGAGTTTTACTGTGTGGGTTTATATGAAACCTTCAATTTTGAAAGTAACAGTACCCTTTCCTGATGGAGAAGTTGCATTAGTTAAGCCAGCAAAGAGAAAAAAACAGTTGCCACAGTTGAGGCTGTGAATGCAGGAGCATGTGGCTGATAGAGATGCTGTAGAAGTTGGAGGTGCCAGGGCTGATGATGGTTCCTGCAATTCTGCAAGGTGTTCTCAGAGCTATAGCTCTTACAGGAGCCATTGGAGGAGGAATCACTGGCTGGAAAGATGCAAAATAAGCCAATTTAGTGTATAATGCAATGAAAAAAGCTACAAAGGTATATGGTTGAGAGAGTACAAGAATTTGCTAAAATCCAAGCTACTATCCTCAGCTGGGGTTATAGTTTTAACGGCAACAGGAGGAGCAGTAGCAGCATGTGAGGCAGCGACAGAGGCAGGAGCAGCAACATTTTAGGCAGCTGCAGCAGGAGCAGTTCTTGCAGCAGGAGGAGCACTTGCAGCAGGAGGAGCACTTGCAGCAGGGGGAGCACTCACAGCAGGGGGTGCACTCGCAGCAGGAGGAGCACTTGCAGCAGGAGGAGCACTTGCAGCAGGAGGAGCACAGGCAGCAGTGGATGCAAGAGGACAAGCAGCTGATACAGGATGAGATGCTGCTGATACAGGCAGAGAAGCTGCAGAAGTTGGGGCAGCAGGAGGAGGAGTTGCAGCAGTCGGTGCAACAGGGAGAGCATTTGCAGCAGTCTGTGCAACAAGGAGAGCATTTGCAACAGTCTGTGCAACACGGAGAGCAGCTGCAGCAGTCTGTGCAACAGGGAGAGCAGCTGCAGCAGTCAGTGCAACAGGGAGAACATTTGCAGCAGTCTGTGCAACAGGGAGAGCAGCTGCAGCAGTCAGTGCAACAGGGAGAACATTTGCAGCAGTCTGTGCAACAGGGAGAGCAGCTGCAGCAGTCATTGCAACAGGGAGAGCATTTGCAGCAGTCTGTGCAACAGGGAGAGCATTTGCAGCAGGGGGAGCAGCTGCAGCAATTGAGGCAGCAGGAGGAGCATTTGCAGCAGTTGGGGCAGCAGGAGCAACAGTGGTTCCTGCGATTCTGTGAGGTGTTCTTGGAGCTGTTGCTCTTGTGGGAGCCTTTGGAGTCGGAGTCGCTGAATGGAAAGATACAGAAAAAGCTGGTTCAGTGTATGAATCAATGAAAAAAAACTGCAAACTTTTGTGCATTTTGTGGCAGTTTTTCTGATAATCCCTATGGAACTTCAGTTACTCCATCAATTTTATCATACATATAAGATTAATACACAAATAAAAGTAGAACCTTTACAGATTTGATTGGTTTACACACACACACACACACACACACACACACACACACACACTACAAAAAGTGTGCTTTTGTAAAATAAACGGTTTTTATGCTCTTAATTTAGAAGCATCACAAAATGGCTGAAATTTAGCATACTTTACACACACACACACACACACACACACACACACACACACACACACACATACATATGAGATATATCTATAAAAACTTGCCATTTTAAACTTAAAGTTTTATTGAAAACAAATGTTCTGTGATAAAGTAGTCCAATGGCTCCCAACATTTTTTTCAGGTTTATTTAAACAAAACAATTTTTTTTAATGATTGGGCAACAAGAAGAGCACACTTGAAGAATGCAACTGTCGCCTGTCTATTTTCATTCCCAGCTCTAGTCAAAGCCTCTCTAATGTTCTGGAGTCTATTTGACATAAGTTTTTTTTTTTCCTTAGGAAAAATTATTTGGGTTTGCCAAACATGCAGGGCTTCATGCTTTCGTTCGCTAGTCTGTCACCACAGATTACACACTCAATTCTCACCTTGTCCTTTGCTTCAGTGAAACCAAATTCAAACTGTCCAAATAACTCCTTGCTTTCTTTTTAGCACATTCATTTTTATCTTCTCCCTGGCGCTTTACCATATTTTCTCTTTCCTGCATCTTTTTTAAAGTTACACTATATCTGTATGTTTCCAATCTCACGATACGCTGCAAAACATTCTTGAAGTTGAGGAAATTTCTTATCTTTCCAAATATGTTTTTTTTTTTTAAATAATCAGATTATTTATTATGCTGTTATAAATTAAATTAACAAAAAATAAATAAATAAAATCAAGAATGCGCTTGGCAACTTCTCGAAAATCATTAGCGACCCCCAGGTTGGGAACCACTGAAGTGGACCATCTGACCTAATTATTTTTAATGCGATCATGCTATTTTAATGTGATCGTGCATGCAGTTTTGATTGATGGCACCCATTGATGACTGTTTTTGATCAGAAAAAAAGCACAGGGCTGCTGAAATCAATTAAGTTAATCTAACTCTGAGATTATGCCCTAAATCAGTGTTTGCCAACCTGGGGGTCACAAAGATTTACAAGGGGATGCTAAGCTCACTCTAGTTTCAGGGTTACAAATAAATGGTTACAGTCTGAAAGAATTTAAATTATTGTTAAACCTGAGATTTGAAAAAAAAAGTTTTTATACTTTTATACTGTCCCACATTAAGGAAAGCACAGTATGCATCATTGGAAACTTTATTTAAATACATGTTAGCAGATAACATGTAGTAAAGTTACTACAAAAGTGACTAAAACATAACAAGTGTTTTTTTTTGCTTCAAAATAAAGCTGGTGCATTTGTCGCAGTGCCCCATTATTTGGCCTTGCGAATTAACAAAGTTTTTTTATATATATTTATTTTTTCATTATAATGTCTAGGTTACATATGGTAACCCCCATTCCCCGATGGAGGGAACAGAGACATTAAGTGTCGAATGTAGACACTAGGTGTCGCTCTAGAGAGCCCGAACACTTCTGAACTTTGAGAAAAGGCTAATGAAATTGGATGAGCAAGCTGTGCGGAATTTGCATGGCTGGCCCTGCCCCGAACATCTGAGTATATGGGGGCTGCTGGCAGATGGCTCATTGTTCTATTCTGATGAGTTGAGAGCACCAGACTACACTCAGAGGCAATCCCGAGTTGTGGCGAGGGGATTTAACGTCTCCATTCCCTCCATCGGGGAACGGGAGTTACCATACGTTCCCTTCTGTCGTCCACGTTCAATGTCAATTGTTAAGAAATACACATAGAGACTAGCAATAACGGAGTACTTACAAAGGGAAGATACTGAGGTGGGCTCCGCATCAGGGGGGACTACCAGGCTCAGTACTGAAGACAGGTTCTGTCTTGAGGGAAACATCGCATCTCCAGGGAATATAGGTGGGGATACACACATGGGACCATGTTAGGAGCCACTACATGTGGAGCACTGATCCAGCATGAGAGCCAGTGAGGGGTGACCTGCCTCATGTTAGATGCTGATAGCTAGTTCCTCTGCCGAACTTGGCTATGTGTAGAGTGCTTATGTGATGGAAAGGTAGTTCAGACTTTGCTCGAGGAAACTACTGAACTGAGCAAGCATGACCATCCAAGTGGGGGGAAGACACTGTAACAAGCTTCTACACCAAACCAGTTCCCGGAGCCACACCGGACTCCGAGGATCCTGGTGCTAGGTGTAGCCCAACCTGTAGCTCTATACAAGTCTGTTAGAGGTCCCAATCGCTAGGGCCATCCACGGCTGCGATTCCCGCAGTCAGGTGGCTCTCACTTCCAATGGGGCAGGGTAAAACTCTGGTGTTTGGCCATATGTCTCATGCACAACCAGTGGGAGATCTACTTGGAGGCAGCATTCACTCTCTTCTTCTTTCCGAACAGACAAGAGCTAACCAGAACATCCTGAAAGCGTTCTATCTGTAAGAGTCGGTAAGGACTGTTTTCAGGCTGGTGTTTCCCTCCTGGGAGGGAGTAGCTTGCAGGGTGACCATCAGGTCGATGGTGGCCACCTTAGGCACTCATCTGGGTCGGGGTCTCAGCATAACATAAGATTTAGCTGGCCCAGATTCTTAGGCACAAGATAGGAAGGAGAGGGCTTGGAGGGTTTCTCCACTCAGTGAGCATAGCCAGGAGGGCTGTCCTTGTAAGGAGGGCACCATGGGCTGACTGAAGTGCTCAGAGGAACCTGTCATAGGCCACAGAAGGCCACAGATGGAACCAAGAGGGGACGAGGTGCGGTTTAGCCGTTAAACACCTCAGATGACCAACAAGCTCTGCTATCAAAACTACCTACCAGATTGAGGTGAGCCATACATAGTTCCCGAAAGCAAAACCGATTATAATCAGCACCACTAGGTACAGTTAGATAGGGGCCGGAGCCTTGGGTTTTTCCGGCTGAGGGGGGGACTGGCTTATCGTGCCCTCGCGAGCAGGGACGCAATAGCTGACTAAAGGCTGCAGCACTCTTATTCGAGCAGAGTGAATAGAGTGCTGCTAAACCTGAGCAGGTACCTTGCAATCTGGGTTGCAGCGCTGGGTCAGGTGGTTTGGAGAAGTTAACGAGAGGAAACGATCCTTTAGACTCTCTGAAGTCCTCAAAAAAAAATGCACCCAACGTACCTAAGGTGGGGACGTTCTGACTAATTGGAGCAAAAACACTGTGGTTGGAGGTAAGAAGCCCCGAAGCCACCAAGTGTTTTGCCCAACGAATTCGACAGACAGAGTGTAACCAAAGGATCACCTGCGCACAGGAGATTGTCTGGATGGTGAATTCGGTGCTGCCAATGTGTGTTGATGCGCCAGAGCGCTGACCAAGCCCCTTTTTCATCTCCCTGAAACAGGAGGATCTGGGTAGGTCGTGAGCCTCCAATTCCTGGGAGGTACATACGGAAAGTATAAAAACCCGACGTGGGCCCCTGTCGCCCAGCGGATAGAATCTTAGGTGATGAACAGCCGAAAGTGCTGTCCCGGGGAACAGGGTGGACCTGACCACAGAAGGGACACCGAATGTCTGCTCTCTCTCCGTGGGAGTACTGAACCCTCCCTGATGTCACCAGAAGACCCAGCCGCAAAGACGCGGTACGGAGAAGCTGGCTTCTTGACAGCCAAGTCCTTACGAGGCTAAGCCACTGGTGGCGCTCCTGGACCTCCTTAGTGATCATCGCTCCACTCAGAGCCTGCGTTGTGAGAAGTGATGCTCGGAAGCATAAATGAGATAAAACGCATTCATTTCTGTTTGTATAGGGGCTCGTGACCAGGAAGAAAGGCATTTTGTATACACACAATCCGATCGTGTCAGCTCTTTTAGAGAAATTGCTATTTTAGAAGGAATATACTCATCAGAGATCGCCGTCAAAGTGCCCAGGGGATCTCACAGCAGCAGTCAAGACTGACACGGAGAGACCGCTGACTGCACTATATATATCCAATGACGAAGAGGTGAGTGATACTGCTTCTAACAGGAAATACAGCATTCGGCTCTGAAGAAATAGAACAATGAGCCATCTGCTGGCAGCCCCCTTTTTACCCGGATGTCCTGGACGGGGCCAGCCATGCAAATTCCGCACATCTTGCTCATCCAATTTCATTGACCTTTTCTCAAAGTTCAGAGGTGTTCGGGCTCTCTAGAGTGACTCTTAGTGTCTAGTGTGACATTTGACACTTAACGTCGAACGTGGATGACAGAAGGGGAACCATGGCATTTACTGATGCTCCAGTAGGAAACACAATCCATTAAGAGCTGGGGATGAAAACTATTGAACAGGATGAAGATGTAAAAATTTTCTTAATTTGTTGAAATATATATATATATATATTTTTCCATTTCATACTGCCCTTTGGAAGTACAATTTACCCTGATCTTCAAGTTCAAAAGGTTTCCACTCCTGGATTTTAATGTATTGTATTTCCTTTTGGAATATCAGTGAATTTTTGAACCTTTTTTAATAGTTTTGTTTGTATGATTTTGAGATCCATCTTTTCACGTGGAGGACAGTTGAGGGACTGCTGGAAAAGTTTCAAATATGCAAAAGATGCTGGAAAACTGAAGAATCTGCAGGATCTGGAGAATTTTCTGAAGAACAGTGCTCAGTTTAACTGTTCAGCACAACAATCACAAAAAAAAAAGAAAAGTTGTAGATTATCCAGGTAACCACACACAGGATTAAGTACCAAGGTTTCCCAAACTTTTGAAGGGGTCATTTTAATAATTTCAGATATTTTTTTTGTCTTGTGGACTATATGTAAACATCTTTTATGTAAAATACATTACGTCAGACAATACTAAATAAAAAAATAAAATGCATTTTGTGCTATCTCTCTTATTTTGTTAAAATTTTCTTTATCTTTATATTTTCTTTATAGTCTTTATCTAGATGTCAAGTATAATGCACACCTTTTAGATTTTTATCGAATGTCAATTCACATGTAAAAATGTTTATTTTTTCCACTATAAAATGGGCTCATATGCAAAATGTCATACTTTAAAGCAGCAACAGCATTTAAAATAAAACTAAAATATGTGCATCATACATCACACCTACATGAACACTTTAATAGGATTTGAAGACAATGATTTACAATTATAAAACAAACTATAAAGTTAGAAATGTTTATAGTATAATAATGGCATTATTAGCCTATTAGTATTGGTTATATTTTTATTTTTTATTTATACTTTTGTATAAATGTCTATTGGACGTTTTCTATCAGATGTCAATTAGACGTCTATTATATATCTTTAAGATGTTTATTATTTAGAATGTATGTAAAACTGACATCTTACAGATGTCTGCCAGATCAGAAGCTTCCAGATCAAGAGATTTGTAACAGACATCTTGCAGACGTACGTGTGCTATATGGGTTTAGATCGAAAAGTATAACCCTTGATAGCACACATACTTTTCGGAGACATCTGTTTAATGTCTGCATTTACATCTGCAAGACATCTGCAAGACGTAGTTTGCTCATCTGCAATATGTCTATTGGATGTTTCCTATCAGATGTCTATTAGATGTCTATTAGATGTCTTTGATGTTTCTGAAGATGTTTCAGATGAAGATGTTTATGATTTAGAATGGATGTAAAACTGACATCTTACAGATGTCTGCCAGATCAGATGCTTCCAGATCAAGAGATCTTTAACAGACATCTTGTAGACGCATATGTGCTGTCTGGGACGTATAAACAAAAAGTATAAATGAAAAATAAAAATATAACCAATACCAATAGGCTAATAATTATATATAAACATTACAGAACAAAGATGGACTGTAGGATGGAAAAATGTTAGGCCTATTTTAATTGATGTATTGATTTACAATTATGAAACAAACTGTAAAGTTAGAAATGTTTATAGTATAATAATGGCATATGTAACTTTAGAATTGATCCCTGTTCATGAACATTGAACTAAACATTACAGTGCTGATTTAGCATTTGTTTACATTCTTTTGTAAGATAGTTTGCACTAACCTCAATAATAAGGAGAGGAGCTATAATAATGCAAAAAACATTTTTAACTTTTTTTTTTTTACTTTTTCACATTTTTCGGAATTTTCAGCAGTGGAAGTCATCATAGTTGGGTTAACTTCAAGAGCAGAGAATGGGAGAGCATTTTCCTCAAATAGCAAAAGTAAATCTCCATGGTGGTGTTTTCACAACTTTTCAAAAAAAAAAAAAAAAAAGAATTGAGAGAATAACTTACGAGTTTTCCCCAACCGCCACCACTTGTTTGTCCACTACCTGTCTTTCTTTCCCAGGCTCTTCAATAACACTGTGAAAAAATATTATTTGTGTCATTTACATTTAAGACCTTAAATAAAGTGTACATTTTCACAGATCAAATCAAATGAGAGAAGCAGCAAATAGAAAACAACATAAAAATGAAGGCTGAAGACACACCTGTAGTCTTGAAGCTGAATTTGAATTTGAATGTCCTCCTTCTGAATCTCTGAATGAACATAAAACAAAAACCTCTTTAACTGTAGCATCATCACACTGCTATTTTTCTGTAGATGGTTTATGTTCAAGAGCTCTAAAAATGGCACTGAAACTTACCTATATTAGTCAGAACTTGCCTGTTCGACCGCTCTGTGTTCTGAAACGACATGACCATCTTATAATGAAGAAAGGTAAAGAGTTCTATTCCAATCATGACACTGGCTACATAACATGTGAACATGTGAACCAGTAATACAGTTAGGTCAATACAGTTAGGGTACGTCAAAAAACTCCCATCTCATTTTCTCCCTGCTCTGTAAATTCATCATCATCAGTTAGGAACCTAGGTGTGTTATTTGATAGCAATCTTTCCTTTGAAAACCACATTTCTAGCATTTGCAAAACAGCATTTTTCCATCTTAAAAACATAGCAAAATTATGACCTATGCTCTCAAAGTCAAATGCAGAAATATTAATTCATGCCTTCATGACCTCCAGGACAGATTATTGTAATGCTTTATTGGGTGGTTGTTCTGCACGCTTAATAAACAAACTCCAGCTGGTCCAAAATGCAGCAGCTAGAGTTCTTACTAGAACCAAAAAGTACGAGCATATTAACCCGCTTCTGTCAACACTGCACTGGCTTCCTACTAAACATTGTATTGATTTTAAAATCTTGATAATTACTTATAAAGCCCTCAATGGTTTAGCTCCTCAGTACTTGAGGGAGCTCTTATTACATTATAGTCCCTCACGCCTGCTGCGTTCTCAAAACTCTGGCAATCTGATAATACCCAGAATATCAAAATCAACTGTGGGTGGCAGATCATTTTCTTACTTAGCACCAAACTATGTAACAATCTACCTAATTCTGTTCGGGAGGCAGACACACTCAGTCAGTTTAAATCTAGACTAAAGACCCATCTCTTTAACCTGGCATACACTTAACACATTTAAATATTTCTAATATTCAAATCCGTTAAAGGATTGTTATGCTGCATTAATTAGGTCATCCGGAACCGGGAACACTTCCCATAACACCTGATGCAAGAAAAATGGAATCTATGCTAATATTGTCTGTCTCCTGCTTATTCCGAGGTCAGATCCAGTATGAATCCTGAAGAGTTGGCCACTGCAGTTTTCCTTGATCCAGTTTGTATCCAGATGGTGGGTCAGTACATATAGACCACCTCTACAGGTCTGTATGGGAGTATAAACTACTTGTTTATTGGTCAGAGGAGAACTGACCCCCCGGCTGAGCCTGGTTTCTCCCAAGGTTTTTATTTTTCTCCATCAGTGTCACAGATGGAGTTTTGGCTCCTTGCCACTGTCGCCTATGGCTTGCTCAGTTGGGGACAACAACTAAATTGGGGAAAACTAAATTGGGGACAAACAATTTATTAATTTGGAACTATTGATTAATTTCCTCAAACTAAAATTGTTTAAAGTTTCTTTTGAATTGATACTGAATTTGAACTGATATATTACTTTCCCATTTGATACTGTAAAGTTGCTTTGACACAATTTGTATTGTAAAAAGCGCTATATAAATAAAGCTGACTTGACTTGACTTGACTTGTGTTGACCCAGATCAAAGAGACAAGACAAGACCAACATTTGCGGTTAAAAATGACATAAATTGGCGATCGTTTCATTGGTCATAAGACCCTCCTTCCTCGGCTGGGACCGTTTAAAGCCCTTTGAAGCTGGATTTAAACTACATTTTGAAAGTTCAAACTTTGGGGCACAATTCAAATCCATTATATGAAGAGAAATCCTGAAGAAAGAAAGACATGAACATCTTGGATAACAATTGGGTGAGTACATTATCTTTACATTTTTTGTTCTGAAAGTGAATTAATCCTTTAACTAAAATCAACAGCCAACCAGAATTCTCTCACAGACACAAATGCGGATCTCAAAGCAAAGCTGGAGCCAGCGGTGCGGATCTCACAAGAAAATCAAGTCTTCCAACATGCAAAAAGTCAGCGTGGCATGTTACATAATAAAGAAGAACTAACCACTTGTTATGTAAACATCTGATAGAGTTACTGTTAACATAGTGGGGAGTGGGAATGTTTTGGGGTTCACTTACAGCAGATGGAGGATGATGTGGGCCCTGGCGTCGTGGCAGCGGCTGGACAGTTATCACATAAGGAGGAGGAGTGCAAGCTGGGCCCACAGGCAGTGGTGGTTGCGGGGCCCGCTGTTTTTTGGTCAATTTTTTTCCAGCATTCACCGGTTTCTCCATTTTGTCTGAGCTCAGAATCAGGAATGCTAGAGAGAGGGGCTGTGATGTTACAGGAGGCTATAATATGTTGTCCTGGCTTGCCTGGCTGTTTCATAGAAGTTGTCTTTGGTGTTCACTCTTGGAGGATTTCTAATATGTCACCATCTGTCTGTGATGAGCTCTGTGGGCAGGGTTCAGTCAGGATTGTGTCCATGAGCAGTGGTTGTTGTGGCTGCACAGTGGAAATAAATCATCAAAAAGCCTGTTAATTAACAATCTAACCATTTGTTTTTGGTTTTTTAACAATTTAACTTTTTTTCCAGTGAGCCCTATGAAATTTGTATATATTTCCTGATTTTTTGTTTTATGGTTTAATGCAAATGTATCAAAGATTATCAGCTAAATCTGCAAAAATCTTTTAAAATCTTTTAAAATCTAAATAATATAAATTTCTGTTTTTCAAAGTGCTGCACAACTAAAGTTGTATTTTGAGCAGCAGGATAATATAAAATATATATTACAATATTACTACAGAAGCATAATTTAAAATTACAAAAAAAAAAACAATTTAATTAGACTTTCACTCGGCTATTTGATTTGTGTACTGTTACTGTTAGAAGGTAGTTTGTTAAATACCAGGTGTTTGATTTCATTTAAAAATGAAACTTACATGAATGATAATTCAATGAAACACTATTTAGTGTTTACTATTTAACCTTTAAACTGCATTCCAGTAAAAAAAAATCCAGTCCTTTAACTTAATTAAAGCTTAACAGGCATGGCACGCATTTACAGCAGCCAAGGCTATCAGGTACATTCAGAACGTTCCCTGATAGCACACGTACATCTCATAGACGTCTATAAGACATCTGCAAGATTTAGTTTTCTCATCTGCAGTATGTCTATTGGACATTTTCTATCAGATGTCAAATAGACGTCTATTATACGTCTTTAAGATGTTTATGATTTAGAATGTATGTAAAACTGACTTCTTACAGATGTCTGCCAGATCAGATGCTTTTAAGATCAAGATCTTTAACAGACATCTTGTAGACGCACATGTACTGTCTGGGACGTATAAACAAAAAGTATAAAATAAAAATAAAAATATAACCAATACTAATAGGCTAATAATTATATACAAACATTACAGAACAAAGATGGACTGTAGGATGGAAAAATGTTAGGCCTATTTTAATTGATGTACTGTTTACCTTTATTCTTGGTAAACTTCATTTGAATACTGTTTACATCTTGTGCAGACATTCAGCATTCACATAGGCAGCATGGCCTGTGGTTAATATAATAATTTAATAATATATTAATTTCTTTATTAATTAAGTTGGCTTGAGAAAGCTAACAATATGCTAATAACATGTTAATCATGCTAATAGCATGCTAGAAACTTGCAAATCATTTCAGAAACATATAAACAACTTGTTAATCATGCTACCATGATAGCACACGTATGTCTGCAAAATGTCTGTTAAAGATCTCTTGATCTGTAAAGCATCTGCTGTGTACAAATGTCTGTAAGATGTCAGTTTTACATCCATTCTAAATCAGAAGCATCTTAAAGACATCTAATAGATGTCTATTTGACATCTGATAGGAAACGTCCAATAGATGCATTGCAGATGAGCAAACTACAGCTTGCAGATATAAATGCAGACTTCAAATAGACATCTCCTTATGTACATCTGCTATCGAGTAGAATCATGCTAGTAACTTGCTAATCATGCTAACAACATGCTAATAACAAGCTAATCATGCCAGAAACATGTTAACAACTTGCTAATAATTATAGAAACATTCTAACATGCCAATCATGCTAGTAACATTTTAATCATGCTAGAATCATGTTAGCAACATGCTAATAACAAGCTAATCTTGTTAGAAACATACTAGTCATGCTAGAAGCATGCTAGTAACAAGCTAATGCTAGAAACATGCAAAAACAACTTACTAATCAGTCTAGAAACATTCTAAAATGCTAATCATGCTAGTAACATTTTAATCATGCTAACAACATGCTAAAAACAAGCTAATCATGGAAAAAACATGTTAACAACTTGTTAATCATTCTAGAAACATTTAAACCATGCTACAATCATTTTAGCAACATGCTAGAAACAAGCTAATCTATATATCTATAATCTGACTGTTGTTTTCAAAAACATTCATGCTTAGAAGTTTAAAGTAGTTTTAAAACTAAAAGTTTAATAGTTTTTCAGTCTGAAACAGTTTAAGCATTTACAACTTTACAACTTTTTTATCTAGTTAATCTAAAATTTCAGTTTTTTCAGCATTAAACTTGTGGCCACAAGAAAAATATGTTGTTCCCTCAAAATAAGAACTTGTGGCCACTAGAAATTGATGTCATTCCCTCATCATAGCATCTTGAGGCCATGACATAATGACAGTGTTGCCAAGTATGTGGTTTCCCGTGGAATTGGGCTATTTTCACTGTTGCCGCGTGTTGTCTTTCATGTCTGTGGGTTGAAGCGACCCCAATAACCCCACCACAATACATGTATTTTTACCCCTGGAAACCGGAAGACCTCTTCGCAATGCAACTGAGCTACTTTTGGGTTAGTCTGAGTAGCAATTGGGTGGGTTTTGTTGTGAACACCTGGCAACCCTGCATAAGGATGTCATTACCTCGACAAAATGATCATGTGGCCATGCCATATGTTCCCACAAACTATTATGACATTCCCACAAATTAATATCTGGCCACAACTTTACTACAAGGCAATATGTTGTGGCCACAACAAAATTAATGAACCAAACATGTCCCCTCACAGTCAATGTACAGAATAAATGCCATTAAGATGTGTTTTCTCTACTACTACTCCTGCTGCTGCTACTACTACTACTACTATTGGTTTTAAAACATCCCATTGTTTCTTCCCACATATATTTTTTATTAAATTATTTTGCCCTTTATGTGGAATTAAAAGTACATCTTTCCAAATCTAGAAATGTAAGCAGTCTTGCCTTTGTAAACTTCCACTGATAATGGCTCAATGAACTCACGAAGACACTTGTCCTAGAAAGCATACAGAGGAAGGAAATCCTGACTCAATCTGAGAGAGAGTGCCAATTCCCTGTTTTTAGAAGGTTTTTTTGTATAGTAAGAGTAAGAACACTGTATTCATGTATTTTATAAGTATACTTAATTACTGCAGAAATTACTTTATTTGTAAAACATGGAGGATCTTTTGATTTTTTGCTAAGACTTTGTCTTGTATATATTTCTTCCGTTAAAACGAAAACATTTAGCTGTGTAGCCTATTTTCTAGTTGCAGGAAACAACATCATCAGCACTGCCACAAAAGTAATCAAAACATTGACTCCAAGTCTTCAAGGCTATATTTTAACATATACAGACTAATTATTACATAGATAATACATAAGCAAAATAAGTGGTATGTACATGTTAAATTAATTTTATTATCATGTTAATGATGTGTGCAGAATATTAATAGTTTGCCCATAATTTTTGCAAGTGTTAGATCACTGTCCCAATGCCTAGACAATTAGGATCCAGCCCCAGACACCAGATCCCATCAGAAAATGTTTTTTTTTTTTTTTTACAATGGTAAAAATACTGGTAACAGAACAACTCATCAGCAGAGTCGTCTAATACCCAAACCCCGTTAACAGGAGGTCTTGTCTGGTACCCAAAATACCCAAAACACTATTAATAGACTTCTGTCAATCAAGAAGTTGACTGAGGAAAAACTAGTGAAAGTGAAGAGGAGAAGCAGGAGACAAAGTAATGATGATAAAAAGGAGCAGAGTTTATTGAATAGTCTTAGTTGCGTATGTCTCAATTCTCAGACTTCATCTGAAGAACAGAAATTCAACAAGTATTGTTATTGCAAAAGTCTTCACAGCAACATCCCATAAACCTTGAGGTTCATAAACATTCCCTTGTATCTCTTATTCATGAAGACAAACAGCCCTTGAAACCACAGTCATAAGACTAAACAACAATGGAAAATATATATCTAAAAAAGCAATAATAAAAACATAATATGAATGACTAATCAATTATTGAATCAATGAAATGGATATATACATGATTATAATGATTATTTTAAATGATTGGATGATTATATGTAGTAATAAAATGATTAAAGAATATAAATAAATGGAGGAAATAAAAAAGAAAGTAAAACAACACAAATGTATGGTTGCTCTCTCAAAGCGAAACACACACAGTTTGCATTTGAGGATCCTTCACAAGCAATTGATGATAAATGAAAAATGTCACATTTAAATATTTCCATTTTAAAACATGAAGGTGAGCTTGTAACAAAGTCTCAAACTTCTGACTATTAACTGCATAAAGTGAAAGTAAAAGCTGATCAAGCTTTTATGCATCTGATGCTGCTTTAACACCGTATATTCCCTCAAGAGAAAAATCTACTTCAACTTAGATAGTACACAGCCTGTTACTTATTTTATTTTTTAAATTGTATTTATTTTTTAATTTATTTAATTCCTCTTAAGTATTTAAATGAGAAGTGTTTAACAGTTTGTTTTTGAAACTCATGTTTGAAGCTATTTCCATTCATAAAAGACCTAAATGCTTTAACACCTTAACTGTCACTCCCATTTTTGTGAAAATACACTATCCAAACTTAAATGTATTAAATTCATGAATGAAAACATTTTGCAATATGATTTCGGTTTACCTTTCCCATGGTAATGTACTGTGATTTTAAATTATTTTTCAAATGATGAATTTTGAGATTTTAAGTTTTCAACTGACAAGCACTTTCTTTATTTCTACAGTTTCATAACTTGAGAACTTCTGCTATGAAGTAGATTTTTGAGGTGCACTCTTGTCATAAATTAGTCTATTCTCCTATATAATTTGGAACACAGAAAAGCTAAAATATCTATTTAGGAGTCTTAGACGTTTCCAATGATATATCGTTTGTCAGGGTGACAGTTAAGGGGTTAAACGCATTTTCAATGAGTAAGCTAATATCTCCAATCTTTATCCACAGGTCATGAGCTATGAAATATCTTCTGGGCAAACATTAAATGTAAACACAGATACAGCATTTGTCTTTACATTTGCCAAAAATGTTCAATAATTATCAGATTACTTACACAATCCACAGAAGAAAAAAAAACTCCACTGATTTGGACCAATGCAGTATAATTTACAAACTATCTACAATATTCAGTCGATGTCCTTTTTTCTTTATTATCCGCCTGCTTTCTTTTTTGCCACTTCGGTGGAAAGTTTAAGAATAGTCCAGTGTGCTCTTAATGATGGGTGACTGGGAGGGGAAACATTTTATTATAAACCTATTACAGCCTACACGTACATCCCTGACACACCCACAAATATCTGAACTCTAGAACAGATTCTGCAAACAATTTGCACTACAGTGATCATGTTACTGACTATGAACATGAAACACTGGTGGGAAAGAGTTTGTTTCGGCCACACTAAGATAAAGTTTTTACATCCTTCCTTTTTTCTTGTTATCCTGCCAAAAGTGTTGCCAAAGCTCTCCCAAAGTGACAAAGGATTCTAAAAATATAAACTACTGCATTGTTGTTTCCGCGCTTGTGAGAAATATCATAAATCGTAAAAGCAGCGGCAAAAACATTAGCGCGTATGCTAACGTGTGTGCTGACTGTTATGTGTGCGTCTGTAAGGGAGAGAGAGTGTGGAAGAAATTCTGTACATAATAAAATGTAATTTTTGCTGAAAAAACACGTAAATCTGTTTTTATCCTGTTGTTTATTGTATTTATTTGTGTGGCCAGTGCAGTTGTGGGTTTTGTTTATTTTGCTGTTTTAGGCTGTAAGGACCTTTGAAATAACTGAAATCGTGTGGTGAAGTGATATAGACATGTAATGCAGTCAGGAGCTGCCTGGAACTATGTTCGCCATGCGTTTCCCTGAAGATAATGCACACCTTCAGAACATTCGTCAGCCAATCAGATTCAAGCATTCAATGACCTGTAGTATAAATATATATACATATATAAAACCACAATTTTGCATAAAATGTTGATTATTATGTATGTTTTTACAGACATTAAAATGCACTAAAATGTATTTACAGCATCTAAACGTACAAATACGCATTTTCAGCATTTAAACATACAATACAAGCCTTTATTCTTCAATTTTCATCTCCAGCCATTATATACCTTACCGTAACTGAACAAGAGACAAGATTAACGAACCAACAACACCATATGCAAAATGCCTATATATAGGTAGTGCAAACAAGCTAGGCAATGGATGCACACACACCAGACAGAGATGCAAAACGAACACACAGACCCATGAACTGTGACAGTACCCCCTTCCCCTTGGAGCACCCAGAAGAACTTGACAAGAGACAAGACACGATTAACACACCGGCAACACCCAATGCAAATGCCAGTCCATATATACAGTATCTCACAAAAGTGAGTTCACCCCTTACAGTTAACCAACCATTTTAGTATATCTTCTCAAGGGAAAATACTATAGAAATAAAACTTGGATATATTTTAATTTAGTCAGTGTGCTTGTATAGCAGTATATATTTACTGTCCTCTAAAAATAACTCAGCATACAGCCATTAATGTCAAAATAGCTGGCAACAAAAAGTGAGTACACCCTAAGTGACATCAGTATGTTGTTTAACCATGCAAAGCCGCATGTCCCAATCATCATGTTTATGTATTTGTCTGCTTGACAGAACAATACAAATTCTACATCTTGTATTAGAACAGTTACTGACCACTGGATGTTCAACATGGCACCTGATGGCAAAGAACTCCCTCAGGATTTGAGAATTAGAATTGTTGCTCTCCACAAAGAAAGCCAAGGCTATTAGAGGTTTAGTAACACCCTAAACTTGAGTTATACACTACAGTGGTCAGGGTCATACAGAGATTTTCCAATAAGGGTTCCATTCAGAATAGGCCTTGCAAGCGCTGATTAACAACGTTGAGAATACTCGTTCTGTGCATCAGGTACAGAACATGGCGTTAAAAAACAGATGCATGAGTGCTTGCTGCATTGCTGTAAAGGTTGCAGAACTAGAAGGTAAGCTTGTCAGTGCTCAGACCATAAGCCGCAAACTGCCTTCAACAAGTCGGTTTGCATGGGTTCCATCCCAGAATGAAGCCTCTTCTGAAGCTGGCTCACAAGAAAGCCCACAAACAGTTTGCTGAAGACAACAAAAGCATGTATTACTGGTACCATTTCCTGTGGTCTGATGAGAATACGATAAACTTGTTTGGCTCAGATGGTGTCCAGCATGTGTGGCGATGCCCTGGTGAAGAGTACCAAGAAAATTGTCTTGTATACAGTCAAACATAGTGCTGTTAGCATCATGGTCTGGGGCTGTATGAGTGCTGCTGGTACTGTGGAGCTGCAGTTCATTGAGGGAAACATGAATTCCATTATATACTGTACATCTTGAAGCAGAACATGATGCCTTCCCACCAGAAACAAGGCAGTTTTCCAACATGATAATGACCCTAAACACACCACCAAGATAACAACTGCTTTGCAGAGGAAGCAAGATGAAGGTGATGGGGTGGCTAAGTATGTCTCCACACCTGAACACCTGTGGGGCATCCTCAAGCTGAAGGTGGAGAAGCACCATGTGTTTAACATCCAGCAGCTCTATGATGCTAATAGAGAAGAGTGAAAGAGGACCCCAGCAACAACCTGTGCCCAGAATGATTAAGGCTGTTCTAGATAACAATGGTGCTAACACAAAATACTGATACTTTGGAGACAGTTCTCACAAGTTCACTTAGGGTGTACTCACTTTTGCTGCCAGCTATTTTGACAATAATGGTTGTATGTTGGGTTATTTTCAAAGGACAGTAAATATATACTGTGTTATACAAGCTGCATTGACTAAGTTTTATTTCTAGTATTGTCCCTTGGAAAGATATACTAAAATGGTTGGTGAAATGTACTTACTTTTGTGATATACTGTAGGTATTGCAAACGAGCCACAGCTGTGAGCGCTCTGATTAGACTGCCCACTATGTCTTCTAGACCAGTGGTTTTCAATCCTGGTCCTGGGGACCCACTGCTCTGCACATTTTGTGTGTCTCCTTTATTTAACACACCTGATTCAGATCATCAGCTCGTTAGGAGAGAGATCCATGAACTGAACTGAGTGTGTCAGATAAGGGAGACATACAAAATGTGCAGAGCAGTGGGTCCCCAGGACCAGGATTGAAAACCACTGTTCTAGACAACGGACGCACACACAAGACAGATATGCAAAATGATCACACAGACCCATGAACCATGACAGTACCCACTCCCTAATCATAGATAAGAATGTGGAAATAATTTTATTATGAGAACAGAAACAAACATTGCACCTATATTTTAGGACCTGGCTTTTTTTTTCCACATTTCTGCATTTCACTGAGGGTCAGAATGAAACTCAGCCTCTTGAACCTTCCTCATAATAAAAATAAAAAATGCTAACAATACTAACACTAGCTTCTCTCTATACAACTAACAAAAAGGCAGAAAAAGGGTGGGCTCTAACACTAGCACTAACACTTTTTCGTTGTTGTTTTCGTTTATTTACTATATACTTCAAAAATCCATTGCTATGTGTAATGTGTAAATGAGACTTGTCATAGCACTTGAATATTATTGCTCTTTTGTTTAACTGCTTCCATTGTCCTCCTTTGTAAGTCGCTTTGGATAAAAGCGGCTGCTAAAGGTCTACATGCAAATGTAATAAATGAAATCACTTTAAACAGAACGATGCCAACAATGCCATTAAAACAGCACCTGCATACCCTGCAGAAGTGATGAAGAAAATGAACCTGTTCACTTCTTATTCAATGAAAGAAAAAAGAGATGTAACAGTAATAACACATTTCTAGATCATCACTGGAAAGAAAGAGAAAGAGAAGCCTTAATAAGTTCTAACATTCCTGGAAGAAAAAGTGTTGGAAAAATCTCTCAGAAGGAGAGAAATAAGAAATGAGTCAGGAATCTATCAGACAGAACAGGAACAAGACTGAGAAATGTTTTTCAAAGAAAAAAAATCTCATTGAAAATTAATCAAAGAGGAACAGAAACACAACCAGCTTCTCCATCTGTGAGGAAACGTGTCAAATTGTGAGAAAAAAAAATTGCTGGTGGGTGACGGATCCCAAACGAAACAAAAACATTTGGAAATATTCTTCAAAATATAATGATATATACTACATAATACATTTCCATATAGAGATGTTGGTACTCACTCGAACTCACGACCTTTCAGTTACAAGTCTGACTCCCCTAACCATTAGGCCATGGCTGCCCCGTTTATTGGTATAACCTTTTATTAGTTTCACTGTTAATTTTATTGTTCTTTGGTATTTCATCTTTAATTTACTGGCAAATTAAGGCCTACTGTAATCATAAATAATAAAAGAAAACATGGTTTGGTTTCCAAATACAGGCAACATACAGCGAACAGAAATCAAGATCATGCCACAGAAGTGTGCTGTCTCTGTCTCTCTTTCTCCTTACCTTAAAATCACTTTAGTAACTTGTGAGCCAGTGTTGGGGGTAACACATTACAAGCAACGCAAGTTACGTAATAATATTACTTTTTTCAAGTAACTAGAAATGTAACGCATTACTTTTTCATTTCCAAGAAAATATCTGTTACTTTTTCAAAAAAAAAAAAAAAAACCAATGCCAATTATTTCAAACAGAAAACAAGATTATTCTGCTTACCACGCTGGGAGATTATTTTGCTCGTTTCAAGCAAAAACATACTTTTTTTTTTTCAGAAAAAAACAAGATGTAAATAAGTAAATAATTATTTATTTGTCTACAAAATTCTTGATTTAAGATTTTTTTGACATTTTGGCTAGAAACAAGACACAGTAAGAAAAGCAACACAGTAAGTAAGAAAAGCATTTTCTGCAGCGTACTAATAAGCAAAATTTATTTATTTATTTATTTTTTTGTCATTGCTAAAGAGTGTTGAACATTCTTTTCCTACAGTTGTACTGTACAGACGTGAATTTAATTTTCCTTTAGCCTTAGCCTCATTCGCATAATTTTATTTTGGTGTGAAAGGGCTTTTACGTTTGTTAGGAATTAAAGTTTTTTTATATTAAAAACAAACAAGAAAGCCCTGCCCAGATTTAAAAAGTAACACAAAAGTAATGTAATGCATTTCTTTCTGTAAAAAGTAACTAAGTAACGTAATTAGTTACTTTTTTAGGGAGTAACAAATTACTGTAATGCATTACTTTTAAAAGTAACTTTTCCCAACATTGCTCTGAGCACAGCACCTTTGTGCCAGTGGTTTCACATCTGGTTCTTTCTTTTATGTTATTGCATATAAATAATGGTGATTGTCAAAGTTGTTTGCTTTGGTGTACTGGTACTATTACTTTTTTATACTAATAATGTAAAATAAACAAATTACTAAACTAAATCAGTGATTTGTTTGATTTTACCTCAGTCCATAGAAATGTTATTTCTGTTATTTGAATATTTAAGTTCATTTAAGCTTAATATATGAATTACAATTTTAAAAAATGCATTATAATGTACGGTGACCGAGAGGAGACACGTTCAGTTCACTTTATTTTGTCAGGGCCATGACATATTAACACATAGGAGCATGATAATATATCATGGCCACAAGATATTAATTTGTGGAAACATCATGTTTTTGTGGCCACGACCACTTATGTTGAGTGAACGTCATCTTGTGGCCATGAGTTTAATGCGTAAATACACCTGTGTGACCATAGTAACCCAGGATTATCTGAAATAGGATAATAGGCTAAAATATTATTAGAGACAACACTCATGCAAGTGTTTTAAATGTTAAGTTGATGACAGTTCACCCAACTAACTGTGGTAACACTTTATTTTGATGGTCCCTTTTGAACATTCTGTTGACACTAAGTAATGTTGCAACTACATGTCAGCTAACTCTCAGAGTATTAGTAGACTGTCTACTTAATATCTGCTAACTCTTTATTTGGATGGTCTCCCAACAGACATTATACTGACTATAAGTAACTTTGCAAGTACATGTCAACTTACTCCAACCCTAACCCTACCAGTCTACTAATACTTAATAATAATCTAATGAGAGTCAGTAGACATGTAGGTACAATGTTACCTGTAGTCAACATAATGTGTTAAAGGGACCATCAATATAAAGTGAAACACTAACTCTTTATCTGCTTTCTCACCAACCACTTCTGCTGTAAATTATCTAGTTGTGGTCTAATCCCACATCCTGCCAGTGATTGTGGACTGGATTTTTTTTTTTTTTGGTTTTTTTTATTGGACATGTCAAATATTACTAACACTGGCTTTCAAGCATTGTTAGTTTTTTTTTTTTTTTTTTTTTTTTTGCAGCATCAGATTTAATTTTTTTCTCCCTCATTCTCCCACATGACATTTTTTTATTTTTTTATTTTGATTGCAAAATAATTTATTACCATGTATTTTGCACATCAAACGTTTTGACGTGCGTTAAAATAATTTATTTTAAACCAGCACTTAAACAGTACAATGTAGCTGCTTCAACTATCTTACTGTATAACTTCATAATACAGATCTCCTTTTATAAATGAGGTTATTATTACTGTAGTAACAAATGGCAGACTATCTAGGACACGCACGCATTATATGCATCGTTAGCATTTCACATGGTCAGTGGCAGAATTTACTAAGTGTCACTGCAACAATTCAATACAAAAATAAGTTATTAAGTGATTTAAATCGTTAAGAATTTGTCTTTGTGCTCTAGTTCTAAGCAAAGCCATGTTGTGCCCTGTTTTTTTTACTTGTTTTTTAATCAATGATTCACTGGTTCATTCATGAAAACAGTTTCCATGAATGAGCCATTTTGAATCGATTGAATGAATGACAGTGACTCACAGTGGCTTACTGCTGCTTAGTGGCAATTTTAGTCTCACATTTAAAAGTGTCATTCTATTTTTTTAATTTATTCATATTTCTGTGTTCTATTTTTTTTTTTTTAACATGTATTTTATAATATTATTTATGCAATTTGAAAATGCAGTGTAAATGCATTCAGGAACTCATCAAAATTATGTGTAAGCTACTGAGCCCTGTGTGTTTAATTATAAATGTTCTACAATAAAATCTAATGTTTATGTGGCTGTCACGTGATGAACGAACGACTCAAACCAGGACTCGAGAAACTAACTAAGAAATTCTGTTTCTGGCTCAGGCTGCATAGAGTAAGCTTATGTGGCTGTCACGCGATGAACGAACGACTTAAACCCGAAAACTTGTCAGATAAGAGGTGATCAGCATAGTCAAACAAACAGGTAAACAATGAAATAATCTTTTCTGTTTCTTTTGGCATTATAGTTTTCTTGTTTGTAGTGTGATGAACGTTTGTGTAAGCAGTAGATGTGTTAGGGAAGTAACACATAACATTTTAATTATATTTTGCTAAAATGAACGGAATGAACGAAACGACTCGAAAAAAAGATTCGTTCATTTTGCTGAATGAGACTCCAAGGTCAGAGTCGGTAAAATGATCCGAACTGCTAGATGTAGGTTGTGACCAAAGCAAGGATGTTTGAGGATGCATTATCTGTTGTGATGCCACTCAGGTGTGTCATAATCAGTTTCCATATTTAAATTACTGTTTCTTCAAGGAGCTCTCTAATGTTCTCTCATGTGTGATCAAATGCATTGCTACACATCCAAGACACCAGGATGGCATTTCCCAAGAGTCACTAATTAAGTGAATTATAACGGCCATATACGAGTCCACTGCTTGTACAACAGACCTTTGGACAAGTTGAACAATGTAAGGCTGGCTAGACAGTTGTGATTCAAGCACAGAACTTGTTTCATTGTACAGTGGGAATCTCTGTCTCAGAGAAGTAGTTTTTTCTTTGGCATCTCATATCTTTTATCAAGTTGTTCTACAAAGTTTCTGAAACCTATTTTATCAACAACTGAAATGGGAATTTGGTCCATGCAAATAAACTCTGCAACAGCCCTTTTTTTAGAGCTACTTTCATATTTTCATTATCTTTGTGTGTGAAGGAATAATTCAATTTCAATTCAAATCCTCAGCTGTCATTCATCCACATTAGCATTAACCTTGGGTATTTTTAGTGTTAGGGTTTATATTCGTTACATTAATGTATTTATAAAGAATTATAAATTACTAATTGATCTAAAAACATGGTATTCATGTCCAATTTCCGATTAGGAATCAATCGCATTGTCAGGTGGCTGTAAACGGTGAGATATCTTGAGGCAGGCATGATGTGTACAGTCGTGGCCAAAAGTTTTGAGAATGACACAAATATTAGTTTTCACAAAGTTTGCTGCTAAACTGCTTTTAGATCTTTGTTTCAGTTGTTTCTGTGATGTACTGAAATATAATTACAAGCACTTCATATGTTTCAAAGGCTTTTATCGACAATTACATGACATTTATGCAAAGAGTCAGTATTTGCAGTGTTGGCCCTTCTTTTTCAGGACCTCTGCAATTCGACTGGGCATGCTCTCAATCAACTTCTGGGCCAAATCCTGACTGATAGCAACCCATTCTTTCATAATCACTTCTTGGAGTTTGTCAGAATTAGTGGGTTTTTGTTTGTCCACCCGCCTCTTGAGGATTGACCACAAGTTCTCAATGGGATTAAGATCTGGGGAGTTTCCAGGCCATGGACCCAAAATGTCAACGTTTTGGTCCCCGAGCCACTTAGTTGTCACTTTTGCCTTATGGCACGGTGCTCCATCTTGCTGGAAAATGCATTGTTCTTCACCAAACTGTTGTTGGATTGTTGAAAGAAGTTGCTGTTGGAGGGTGTTTTGGTACCATTCTTTATTCATGGCTGTGTTTTTGGGCAAAATTGTGAGTGAGCCCACTCCCTTGGATGAGAAGCAACCCCACACATGAATGGTCTCAGGATGCTTTACTGTTGGCATGACACAGGACTGATGGTAGCGCTCACCTTTTCTTCTCCGGACAAGCCTTTTTCCAGATGCCCCAAACAATCGGAAAGAGGCTTCATCTGAGAATATGACTTTGCCCCAGTCCTCAGCAGTCCATTCGCCATACTTTTTGCAGAAGATCAATCTGTCCCTGATGGTTTTTTTGGAGAGAAGTGGCTTCTTTGCTGCCCTTCTTGACACCAGGCCATCTTCCAAAAGTCTTGGCCTCACTGTGCGTGCAGATGCGCTCACACCTGCCTGCTGCCATTCCTGAGCAAGCTCTGCACTGGTGGCACTCCGATCCCGCAGCTGAATCCTCTTTAGGAGACGATCCTGGCGCTTGCTGGACTTTCTCTGACGCCCTGAAGCCTTCTTTCAAGCATCACCCTCCTTTTAACATGTCAAGTCTGCCATTCTAACCCAATCAGCCTGACATAATGATCTCCAGCCTTGTGCTCGTCAACATTCTCACCTGAGTTAACAAGATGATTACTGAAATGATCTCAGCAGGTCCTTTAATGACAGCAGTTTTTTTTCGGGATTAAGTTAATTTTCATGGCAAAGAAGGACTATGCAATTCATCTGATCACTCTTCATAACATTCTGGAGTATATGCAAATTGCTATTATAAAAACTTAAGCAGCAACTTTTCCAATTTCCAATATTTATGTAATTCTCAAAACTTTTGGCCACGACTGTAGGTGGGTCAATATTACTGTAGGTTGCCTTTTGGTGTACAGAAATAACTCATTTGCCATGATAACACAACATAAAAATGACAATGAAAGGTGTTTTAGACTGTGTTATATTAGTCTAAGCTTATATATTCATAACAAAAGCATTAGATACATTTTCTAGATTTTTTAATTCAGTTTTGTGTAGAAGGATGCGTGTTGTTTTGCTCATTGCAGAAACGATATTCAAATGGTTAAGAAATCTGTAAATAAATTTGTCAAGAATTTATCAGCAAAAGGCAAACAAGTGTTTGTTTTTCTCCCAATGCACCCCGTGGCCTACCCTCATAGCACACATACATCTCGGAGACATCTATTTGACATCTGCATTTACATCTGGATTCTGTGCCTCTCCAGCCTTCCCTCAGACTCTGGGACAATGATTTCAACATGAAATGCAAAATGTACTTTTATTTGAAAAGAGGACTTTGGACCACTGAGCTACAGTCCAGTTGTTTTTCTCCTCAGAAACATCTTACCTTGGCTGTTTGAGAAATGTCTTGGTAGTCCTTTTCCTGAAGACGTCTGAGTGTGGTGACTCTTGATGCGTTGACTCCGGCTTCATTCGGCTCCTTGTGAAGCTCTCCCAAGTGTTTGAACCGGCTTCACTTGACAGTATTCTCAAGCTTGTGGTCATCCCTGTTGCTTGTCTTTGCCTACCCAATTCTTCCTTCCAGTCAACTTTGCATTTAAAATGCTTTGATACATCACTCTGTAAACAGCCACCCCAGGTGCAGGACTACTCTGTTACTAACAGAAGTCTTTTTTGTAATGACTACATGAAAACATCCGTAATGTGGAAGCTTATTTAGAGCTTCTGTTATGAAAATAACTTATTTTGCACAAAGAGTCATACCCTAGGAAACAACTATGGACAAAATGTAACTGTCACTTTTTAAATCCCCAAATTTACTGATTTTCAGCTAATCTGTAGTTCAGATTGCGAGAAAAAAAATGTACAAGGCCTCCCAGAGATTTCTCAATGCCATTAGACCTCAAGGGTAAAAGATACAAGATACCAAATGTGTTTAAATGTGATAAAAAAGGTGCACATAAATGCATTTACCCTAACCCTTAGGTTAACTGATTAAATATTTTTATGATTGTTGGTAACCAAACAGTTTCTGGCTTCCACTGTTCATTAACTTCCAACTGTTTCATTACCAACATTCTTCAAATTATCTTCCTTTATGTTCATCATAAGAAAGAAATTCAAGAAGTTTAGAACAACTTGAGGGTGAGTAAATATGATTTTCATTTTTGTTATCCCTTTTCCATAATTTTGCAAATGGCCAAATAGGTTTCATATAATGCAACTGGTATAACATTTGACGGCTTATTGAGTATACTATTAAATTTGGAAGAAAATGCCATTTGTTGGCATGCATTTTAACAGCCTTATCGATGGGGCCAATCCAGGAGAGTGTGTAACGAGGGTAATGCGGGTAGTAGCCATCAATAATGTATGGAGGTACTACAGCCTGCATAGGAAGTGAAAAAAGCTGGCTCTGATTAAAACAACAATGTGCAAAGTTATCACACATGTGCCAAAATAATTAGTTTATGAACAGAGGAAAAAAAAATTGACACTGAAATAGTAAAGCTGCCATTACATCAGATTGTCTTGACTTTCTAAAAGTCCTTTCTGCATTTTCTGGCACAACTATTTATTTTTGTTCTTTATTTCTTTCTTATTTTTTAACTAAAATTAAGACATTGGAGTACTTGACATAGTATACATTGTATTTAAAACATACATATGACATTTATATTTAATTTACACACAGCCACACAACTTTCTGGTACTTACATACTGGAATGACTGTGTTAAGATGCCGTCATGAAATGTAAAGCTGGTCTTGGGGAGAAGGAGATAGAAAGTTTAATTGCAGAGATTTTAAAATATGCTCTGGCGCACAGAAAATAAAAGTGTTGAGGTATGAAAAGCGGAGAATGTTCTGTAACTAAAAGTGTACATTTACATTTAAAGACAACTTGAAATCAAACGTTCAACAGTTTTTTTTTTTTTTTGAAGGAGTAGAAAAAAAATTAATAATGTCTTCTGTCTTAATGTAAGCAATTGAATGTGATCAGCTTGTTTTTTGTGCCTGGTATGATTTTATTAAAATTAAAAAATGACTGGATGGATTTTTATCATTCTAAGGTGGCTGTGTACACAACTCCAACACTAATGTATGTCCAAACACCTTGTAAACGTGGAATTTTAGTAGCAAACATAAGCAAAAACATATATTATTATATGTGGAATTATATGTTTCATTTATTACATGAAACATAAATGTAAGATACAGCACACTAAAAACTATTTAGTTTAATTTTGAATATATTCAAAAATTCAGTAAGTTGTAGTGATCATTTAGTTTCACTCAACACAGGATTGTCAATGTGATTCTTTGAGTCAGATGGGATTCTGAATACTGTTAATTCATGGTATAATGCTATAGGCTGCTTCATAGCAAACAAAAAATGTGTAACATTTTACAGTATATTTTATATACAGGTCCTTCTCAAAAAATTAGCATATTGTGATAAAGTTCATTATTTTCTGTAATGTACTGATAGACATTAGACTTTCATATATTTTAGATTCATTACACACAACTGAAGTAGTTCAAGCCTTTTTTTTGTTTTAATATTGATGATTTTGGCATACAGCTCATGAAAACCCAAAATTCCTATCTCAAAAAATTAGCATATTTCATCCGACCAATAAAAGAAAAGTGTTTTTAATACAAAAAAAGTCAACCTTCAAATAATTATGTTCAGTTATGCACTCAATACTTGGTCGGGAATCCTTTTGCAGAAATGACTGCTTCAATGCGGCGTGGCATGGAGGCAATCAGCCTGTGGCACTGCTGAGGTGTTAGTTATGGAGGCCCAGGATGCTTCGATAGCGGCCTTAAGCTCATCCAGAGTGTTGGGTCTTGCGTCTCTCAACTTTCTCTTCACAATATCCCACAGATTCTCTATGGGGTTCAGGTCAGGAGAGTTGGCAGGCCAATTGAGCACAGTAATACCATGGTCAGTAAACCATTTACCAGTGGTTTTGGCACTGTGAGCAGGTGCCAGGTCGTGCTGAAAAATGAAATCTTCATCTCCATAAAGCTTTTCAGCAGATGGAAGCATGAAGTGCTCCAAAATCTCCTGATAGCTAGCTGCATTGACCCTGCCCTTGATAAAACACAGTGGACCAACACCAGCAGCTGACATGGCACCCCAGACCATCACTGACTGTGGGTACTTGACACTGGACTTCAGGCATTTTGGCATTTCCCTCTCCCCAGTCTTCCTCCAGACTCTGGCACCTTGATTTCCGAATGACATGCAAAATTTGCTTTCATCCGAAAAAAGAGCCCAGGTCAGGCGCTTCTGCCGCTGTTTCTGGTTCAAAAGTGGCTTGACCTGGGGAATGTGGCACCTGTAGCCCATTTCCTGCACACGCCTGCACACGGTGGCTCTGGATGTTTCTACTCCAGACTCAGTCCACTGCTTCCGCAGGTCCCCCAAGGTCTGGAATCGGTCCTTCTCCACAATCTTCCTCAGGGTCCGGTCACCTCTTCTCGTTGTGCACCGTTTTCTGCCACACTTTTTCCTTCCCACAGACCTCTTGCTTGAGGGTGTCAATGATGGCCTTCTGGACAGCAGTCAGGTCGGCAGTCTTACCCATGATTGCGGTTTTGAGTAATGAACCGGGCTGGGAGTTTTTAAAAGCCTCAGGAATCTTTTGCAGGTGTTTAGAGTTAATTAGTTGATTCAGATGATTAGGTTAATAGCTCGTTTAGAGAACCTTGTCATGATATGCTAATTTTTTGAGATAGGAATTTTGGGTTTTCATGAGCTGTATGCCAAAATCATCAATATTAAAACAATAAAAGGCTTGAACTACTTCAGTTGTGTGTAATGAATCTAAAATATATGAAAGTCTAATGTTTATCAGTACATTACAGAAAATAATGAACTTTATCACAATATGCTAATTTTTTGAGAAGGACCTGTATATGGTATCTCATTTTAATTGAAAAATGGTATGTTGCTGTAGCACAGCAATGTTTGTATTAACCTAAGATTTTGATCAAAGAAAGTCTTCAGCTCCAGTGATTGAAGAAACATAATCATTAGCATAAGTAACCATAAAATACTAACTTGACTGTTGGGGAATTGACAGTTAAAACTCAAGGACCAGATGTGATGAACAAAACCAGGAGTCAGAGATTCAATCAATCGAAGTTAGGTTTACTGAAGAAAATAGTTTGCTGTTTCATCAGCAGTAGTCAGCTTCAATAATCTCAGTGGAGTTCATAGGCCACTCAGCCTACACTCTCAATACAACTGTACTTTCTAACAGAGGTCACTAACTATATCAATACTTAGGTAAAAAGTATCTGGCTGGTTGAAGCATAGATAAACTTAGAAAATCTCCACACATGGACATAAGCATATCGTCAGTTATTATTTAGGTGACAAGCAATCAGAGGTCAGATGGTCAGTTTTACTTCATTTTACCTTGCCCCTTATCCAGTCTCAAAGATTGTCTGTTCATAATTGACTTTGAGAAAATCACTGGGATGTTTTGGTCTTACTATCATTGCTTTGTTTTGGTTAAACATGTTTAGCAGGCTGATAATAGAGTCCTTGCCTCCACTCAAGCCTTGTCTCTCTCTCTCTTACTGTGCAAATGATCATTTGACAGCCTCACCAGACTCTAACTTACACAATAATATTAAATTCATTACAATATAGAATCCTTTATCATCCAACAAAGTTATGTGTTAAATTAATAATTAATTCAACATGTATACTTAACATTTTACTCACATGGAAACAGTTTTCTGTGAGCCTGAAATAGCTGTTGCTCAATCAGTCACATCAAAGATATGCACATCTGAGAAATAACGCTGACTATATACAGTATGGACCTAAATACATGACGCTTTATTTCAAAGATATAGTAACAGTGGCCTGTATTATTTATTGTATATTTAAGTCGATTTCAGATACTAATACCAGATATATGGTCATGTTTATTACTTCCTACATGATTAGGTGCATAAAGAAATATATATTTGTGTTCGATCAGTTACCTGTGTCTGCAAGTGCACTACTGACACAACCATAGACATTACAGAAAACATCTTAAATAAAAATAATTTACATACACATATCCTAGAAAACAATCCTGTGTGGATGATACATTTCAAATAGGGTGATTTTAGGTCAGCGATTTGCATACGAGTCAATGGTGTCCTCTGCTGGTAGGGAATAGTAAGATGGTGGACTAAAAAAGAAGAACACTTCCAGTAGTTTAACTTTTCACAGTTTAGAATGCAATGAACAATCCAGTTGCTAGATCAGTGGGAACATCATGTTTTCTGTTCTGTTTTAATCAGTTTCAACGCAGAAAAGCTTCACAACAATATTAGAGTAACATAATGTTATGAAAATAAGTGATTTATAATGCATCAAACAATTCACGGATCACTTACTGATCATTTAATGATTGACAAAAATGTTTTTAGATAACGTAAAACACACATATTGCATGTTAACGTATCACTTATTAATACTCTAGTTAATCATTAACAGAACACTTCCAAATAAATTATAATTGACCATTTTTATTATACAATGTTACTAAAAAACAGCCTCTAGGCACTTTCACATCCAAACTTTAAAAACTATGACCTTTTTTTTCTTCCTCAAAACAGGTTTGGCAACATTACTGACAAAATGACAGTGAAAGTAGATCTTGCTTTGCTTATGTGGGAAGTTACATGTACATAATGGGAGGTCAAGGACATATTAAGATTTTGTCTAATAGCTGAACATTTTCTCCAGTCTTCAGGTGTGGAGCACAAAGGCACTTCCTTATTCAAGCAGAATATGCTAACTGTAACACGAAACACTCAAGAAATATGAGGAAATATGGACAAACCAGTATTATAAGATTAATAAGTTTTACTTTTCTAACTTTCATATAACAACAAAAAAGCATTTATTGATTAAAGAACATTTAAACACAATATAAATTGATCCAAAGTGCTGTAGAGTGTACAAATGAACAACTAGTAAAAGCAACAACTACACAGATACTTTAAAATGTTTAAAATGGTCTGGAACAACACCTTTGGCTAAAGAGCTGTACACTGTAGCCGTCACAGCAGGACTCATAATAGAAAAAAACATCCTTAAAAAGACATGCAGGAATAATATCTAACTTGGACCCAAAACACTTTATAGTAGAGACTATATCATCTAGCTGATGTGCTAAAATAGGTTGAAAGAAATAGAGACAACTTATGGTACAAGGCAATTGCAGATTAAGTGAATTAGTGAAATAATGATTAAAAAAAAAAAACAACTCACAAAGCTCCAAAGAGCACTCACATAATAGATTCATAGTTGGGCTTAAAAGTGAATCAGTCATGTCAAACAAAGCTTTTGGTCTATTCACATTATCAGCAATTAACTGAGAGAAATAACTAGATTTTCCATGTTTCACTCCTATCTGATAATTAGACAGACTTAAGATATCATAGTAAACATGTAGCTTATCTTTTTTTTCCAGTTTCACTCTGCTTGGGTTATGTACATATTGTACAACATTCAGTGACTCTAAAAAAAAAAAAAAAGAGTTACAAATTCCTTGACCAAGGATTTTGAAGGGCAATATAAATGGATATTAAAATCCCCAATAATTAGTAATCCCGTGTCACCAGATCAGACAGAAAATCATATAACTGATACGAGTTGTTTTCAACCAGGTATCATTGTTCTTTTCACAGAACAACTTACTGGATCCTAACCAGTCAGGTTTCAAGAGGGGCCATTCAACTGAGACTGCGCTACTGTCAGTTACTGAAGCCTTGCGGACAGCAAAGCTGATTCTAAATCATCAGTTCTAATTCTGCTTGATTTATCTGCTGCTTTTGACACTGTCAACCATCAGATCCTCCTGTCCACCCTCTCATCGCTGGGCATCACAGGAACTCCGCTTCGCTGGTTTGAATCCTATCTCACCGGTAGGTCATTCACGGTAACCTGGGGAGGAGAGGTATCCAAAACACATCAACTGATCACTGGGGTTCCTCAGGGATCAGTTCTTGGTCCTCTCCTCTTCTCCATATACACAACATCACTGGGTCCCATCATAGAGTCACATGGCTTCTCCTACCATTGCTATGCTGATGACACACAACTCCATCTTTCATTTCAACCAGATGATCCAACAGTACCTGCACGGATCTCAGGCTGCTTGGCGGACATCTCAACGTGGATGAAAGAACATCACCTCCAGCTTAACTTGGCAAAAACTGAGCTTCTTGTTTTTCCTTGCACTCCAAACTTACAGCATGGGTTCACCATCCAGTTGGGCTCTTCCACAATCACTTCTTCAAACTCAATCAGGAATCTGGGTGTCATCTTTGATGACCAGTTGTCTTTCAAAGATCATATTGCAAAGACTACTCGATCTTGCAGGTTTGCTTTGCACAACATCAGAAAGATCAGGCCCTTTCTAACAGTGCAGGCTACACAACTTCTTGTCCAGGCCCTTGTCATCTCCAGACTGGACTACTGCAATGCTCTTTTGACTGGTCTTCCATCATGCACAATCAAACCTCTACAAATGATTCAGAATGCAGCAGCACGGCTGGTCTTCAACGAGCCCAAAAGAGCCCATGTTACACCTCTCTTTATCTCCTTGCACTGGCTCCCAATTGCGGCTCGTATCAAGTTCAAGACTCTGATGCTTGCATGTAGGACAACCACTGCCACTGCACCTGCTTATCTGCACTCGCTATTGCAAATCTACACCCCCTCCAGAACTCTGAGATCTGCTAGTGAGCGACGCCTTGTGGTACCATCACAGAGAGGTGCGAAATCACTATCCAGAACATTCTCTTTTACTGTTCCTGGCTGGTGGAACGATCTTCCTACCCCTATACGGAATGCTGATTCCCTGACAAGCTTCAAGCGACAGCTTAAAACTCATCTCTTTCAACTCTATTTGCTGTTACCATAAAAAAAAAAAAAATCTCTTTATTCCTTCCCTTTCTAGCTTGTAATTGTTTGAAGCACCACTTGAAATCTGGTATTATAGCACTGTCTGTGTCTGTTTGTCTCCTTAAGAAGAATCGTTTGTAAATGTCACATTACATTTGCTAAAAATCATTTAGTATCAATGGGCCTCATTTATGAAACGAACGTACAACAGAAAATTGGGCGTACGGTCGTTTCTACGCAAAACTTGTAATTTATCAATATGGATGTGAGCGGTGGCTGCGATCAAATCTCACGTCAGGTCTAAGCTCGTGTACGCACGTTTTTGAGTTAGCCTGAATTTGCGTGCAGCCTAGAAAATTTTGGAGGATTGTATAATGACAGTATTTTGTTGATTTAGATTATTTACCTGGCCGACATACAAAAGTTTTTTTTTATTCTTATTATTAATTTAGGGTGTTAGATTTGTATGCGCAAATGACAGCATAAACCACAGACCATGAGGATTCACACGTCTTCACATCACCCAGCTGGCCACACTTCGGTGAACGGAGAAAAACAGAAATTATAAAAAGAATAAAGTAAATAAAGAGGGCTAGTCTACACGAAATGTATTTCTCTTAATTAACAGATTTTGAAAAGGAGAAAAAACAACTCTGCATTTTTGTGATACTCTTAATGCATTTTATTTGTTTTCCTTATAACTTTACTTTATTAAATGTAAATGATCGTGCTAACTTGACATTTTAGCCAATAGTCAAACTAACATGCAGTCAACCAAACTTGAAAGTTATTTAAAAGGTAAAGTCAGCGTGCAGCCCCAAAATAAAAAAAATGCGTATGTGTAGGGTGTTTTACGTGGATATTGAACCGCAAGTGAAGTAGCCTACAAAGCCGTGTTTAGCAACCAAATTTTACATGGCAAAAAAAAGGAAACATTTGGATGTCGATAGGCTTAGAGGGCAAAGCCGTTTAGTTTCACTTTGCTCATTTATTCATTTTAGCTCGATATTTGTATTCTGTATTCACTAGTCTAATTGGTGTTTTACTTTATAGTTTAACATACAATTTTATAGCTACTCATTGTTCATTTTTGTTCTTTAATACTACCTTTAAATTTAAAGTGTTTGTTGTGGATTAAGGAGAACTAAATAGGCTATAATGTTTATAAATATTTTGTTATATTTATTGATATTTAATATGTGTATAAATTAATGTCATTGTTTGCAAATATAAAGTTAAAGGGTGTTTCAGAGTAAGATCATTTTTTTTCCTTCATGAGTTTCCTTCCTCTTTTTGGCCGGGTTTTGTTTCTCCGTGTCGTAAACTCTAGGGGCAAGGCTTCTAAAGCGGGGTGTTTTTAGGGGCATGATATTTAAATGACAATGGCTTTCAGCCGCCAAATTTATCAACGTGCGATCATTCGTACGACGGGATTGGCGGCATACGATTGTTTCATGAATCACTCTGTCGAACGTTGATTTGTACACTCGAATCTGCGCTCTTTTCTACGTTAGATTGATAAATGAGGCCCACTGTCTTGTTTTAGAATAAAATATCCAAATAAGCAAAATAATTTGCCTGGGAAATACATTTGTATAACATCCCTAGAGAAGAACCATTCTCCATTCTACAGTACAGTAGTCATCAGACCTCAACCACCATGTGTCTGTCATTGTACCATCTATGTTGCTAAACCATTAACTACAGACAATCATTAACTAGTGAGCTTCAGCAGTTTAATTATTGCCATCTGAATTTGGCGTGAGACTCACTTAAGTGACAAGACGAGAATGGTATAAAAGTGATTGTAAATGTCTTGCCATTTTATACAGACAGAACTGATTCTTTACAATACAGAACATCTTAAAATGTTTACTAGAATTACTTGAGCTGTTTAATTACTGTTTTTGTGATTGTTATTCACTTCCACCTAGAGTCAGTCCTGGAGCTCAGACTAAATCCATCATGCATGACCCTCAGACATCTGGATATGAAGATTATTTTTCAGGATGCAGGTAACACAATAAAACTGCTCTTTTACAGAAATAAAACCATGTTTTTTTTGTTTTTTTATTAAAAATACTTTTTTGAAGTATATTAACATTGTTATCTTGTATTAAGATAATTCTCATAATAAATAAATTAATTTGTTCTGTTTTAGTCCAGTTCAGCAGAAGAGATCAGAACCAGAGCCCAGCTGTGTGTCTATGAAGAGTGACGGGTCTATGATTAAGCCAATACATTTTAAGAGTGGAGATTCACAGTCAGGTCTCATGTATGGCATTTATTTAATATATGTTTATAACATGATATTTTATATTATCTTATATTATCAAAGTTAGTTTACATTTTTGTACACTGTGTGAAATTATTATAAAGTGCTTTTTAAAATTAATTAGATAACAATAAATGAATATCTGATTTGTTACATACAATAATTTAAAGGCAGGGTCCATGATTTTTCAAAAATGCTTTGGAAAACTGATTTGGGCCGATTGGAAAAACAAACTTGTAGGCAATCAGCAGTTACAGGCATGCCTTCACATGATGGGGCGGAGAGAGCGCTCAGTGCACATGAGTGACATTAGCCAAGCCAACCGAGATTGAGATGACGGGCAAAAAAGAAAAGAAAAGCCCATCTGTGGAACAAAAAAGGCTTACGATAAGGCAAGAAGTAGGAGCCGTGTGAATATAGAATTAGCTTTGCAGTACTGGCGATCGGACGCCGAGGTTGAACGTCGTCTTCCACGTGAAACGAATCTAAACCTTTCACGGTTCAACACCCAGTACTACCAAAACGAACCAAGTTTATTTTTTTGCTGTGCTGCATGCGTTGAATTAAAGTGAGAGCGCATTGTTCATGTAAAAATGAGCATGGATTGACACGGAAATGTAGTGATACATCATAAATGCACATAAATAAAATCTATGGTGTTTCACAGACAACGCATGGTTTTAACTAGGTTTAAAATGAGGAAAAGTGCACTTTTAAAAAAACAAGGCCACATAATAGATGCACTTCTGATGTAGAAGAGAAAAGTTCTTTAATAAAGATTTAATGCAAAAGAAAGACACGATAGTCGACTTCTGTCTGTGGTAAGCTTTAATTTAAATTATTTGTGATAGCCCAATTTCAATAAGAAAGGGAAGCTATATGCTGTGTATAAATGTGTTGCAACTTGCTTGACCAACTTAATATACAAATCTAGCAGTCAAGTGCATTAAATAATACGTTGTTTATATTTATTGATTTTAAACGTGAATAAATCTATGAAGGATTGTTTTAGCGAGCTGTGATAAAAGAGGATCACAATGCTGAAATACTGCACGTGTGGATTTGAAATCAAAATAACGGATAAATGTTGTGTTTGTGGTAAACAGCCACAGATCAGGAGCAGACTGCAAACGCATCCTGTGTGAAAGCAAAATGAGTCCATGCTGCTTCTGCACCACATTCGTAATGCACACGAACTGCAGACAGAGTGTGTGTGAAACAGACGTGATAGTTGCCTTAGGTTGGATACGTATGTGTGGGGCGGAGCTATCAAAACAGGGGCGAGACCTGTTTGGGGTAGGGGCAAATGTCAACATTGCCTACCAGAAATCATGGACCCCACCTTTAAAATTACCTTTCTTCTCTGACTGTTCTAGTCCAGTTCAGCAGAAGAGATCAGAAGCAGAGTCCAGCTGCGTGTCTATGAAAAGTGAAACATCTGCGATTCATCCATGCGATTCTAAGAATGGAGATACACAGCCTGCTCTCAGGTATAACATTTCTGTAAGAAATATGATTTGAAGATGTGTAACAGAATAGACTAAGTATTATGCACTTTCTTTGTTTTACAGCCATAAAGCCCTCAACACATTTAGGTCAACTCTGAGGAAGAAGTTTGAGTGTCTGTATGAAAGAACAGTGATGCAAGGAAACTCAACACTGCTGAATGAGATCTACACAGAGCTCTACATCACAGAGAGTGAGAGTGGAGAGATCAATAATGAGCATGAGGTGAGACAGATTGAGACACAATCCAGGAGAACAGCAACAGAGGACACACCGATCAAATGCAGTGACATCTTTGGACCTTTACCTGGACAAGACAAACCCATCAGAACTGTGCTGACAAAGGGAGTCGCTGGCATTGGAAAAACAGTCTCTGTGCAGAAGTTCATCCTGGACTGGGCTGAAGGGAAAGAGAATCAGGACGTCCAGCTCATATTTCCACTTCCTTTCAGAGAGCTCAACTTGATGAAGGGCAAAAAACTCAGTCTGTCAGGTCTTCTTCATGTATTTTTCCCTGAAATAAAAGAAATAAAAATATCCAGTGAAGAATATAAAGTGTTGTTTATCTTGGATGGTCTGGATGAGTGGCGTCTGTCTGTAGATTTTAAAAGCAAAGTAAAACTGTGTAAATTATCTGAATCAGCCTCAGTGGATGTGCTGCTAATGAACCTCATTGTGGGGAATCTGCTTCCCTCTGCTCTCATCTGGATCACCTCCAGACCAGCAGCAGCTGATCTCATTCCCTCTGAGTGTGTTCATCGAGTGACAGAGGTACGAGGATTCAATGAGCCACAGAAGGAGGAATACTTCAGGAAGAGAATCAGTGATCAGAGTCTGGCCAAGAGGATCATCTCACACCTGAAATCATCAAGGAGTCTCTACATCATGTGCCACATCCCAGTGTTCTGCTGGATCTCAGCCGCTGTTCTAGAGAAGATGTTGAGTCAAGCAGAGAGTGGAGAGATTCCCAAGACTCTCACTCAAATGTACACACACTTCCTGATCATTCAGACCGACATCAGACATGAGAAGGACTATGAGAAGAAAGTGAAGGATAAAGACATGATCCTCAAACTGGGGAAACTGGCTTTTCAGCAGCTTGTGAAAGGCAACCTTATCTTCTATGATGAAGACCTGAGAGAGTGTGGGATTGATGAGACAGAAGCATCAGTGTACTCAGGATTGTGCACTCAGATCTTCAGAGAGGAGTTGGGCATGTATCAGGGGAAAGTCTTCTGCTTTGTTCATCTGAGCCTTCAGGAACATCTAGCAGCTCTATATGTGCATTTTACCTTTACAGTCAAGAAGAGAAATGTGCTGGACAAAACCAAACAAACAAGTTCTTTCTTAAACAGAATGAGGTCAATATCTAAGCTGCATCAAAGAGCTGTGGATGAGGCTTTACAGAGTAAGAATGGACATCTTGACCTTTTCTTACGTTTTATTCTGGGTCTCTCACTGGAGTGCAATCAGACTCTTTTACAAAAACAAATGAAACGTACAGGAAGCTGCTCCCACAAAAAAGAAGAAACAGTTGAGTACATCAAACAGAAGATCAGGGAGAATCATTCTTCAGAGAAATCCATCAATCTGTTTCACTGTCTGAATGAACTGGGTGATGATTCACTGATGAAGGAGATCCAGCGTTATCTGAAATCTGGAGAAATAAAAAAAAAAAACTCTCCTCTTCACAATGGTCAGCTCTGGTTTATGTGTTGATAACATCAAAGCAGAAGATGGATGTTTTTGATCTAAAACACTTTATTGGAAAACAACATACAACAGATAGAGTTCTTCAGTATTTGTTACCTGTGGTTAAAGAATCCAGATCAGTTTGGTAAGTAACACTGAAAACAATCACTCCACTTTAGAAACTTGACCACTTAAATTTTAGTCTTTAGTCTTTTTCACAATTCAGACATTTTAAACTTACTGCTGCTTACATTTTATTTCATAATAATCATTTATTTCTGCCTTCAACTATATTCTGTTCTATGGTAAAACAAAGACCTCTCGCATTTTTCTGATTTTTTCATTGATGAAGTTTATGCAACCTTTTCTGATCTTGCAAGGAAATTCAGTATTCCATGGTCTAACTTGTTTTTTTTTTCCAAGTATGTAATTGTTTTCGTTCCTTTTGAACCTCTCAAAAATGAAAGAAAAACACCTCCAACACGTCTAAAATGAAGACTATTTATACCTCGTAAAGCTTTTACAAAGGAGATTTAAAGGCTCAGTTATCTTCTACAGAGAAAAAGGAAAAAACAACACAAAATGAGGAAAATAAGCAAGATATTTTGGTGTAGTAGAAAGGTTTTCTTGTTTCATTTCCATGGCTGAGCGAAAAGAAAAAAAAATCTGTGGCAACTTTCAAATAAATTCTACATTTCAAACCGAAGACTCTAAATTAGCTAAAATAGAAAATCAATTACTGTATATTCAACAGATGCTAAAATATGTTTATTTCAGATTTCAGAGGCTTAGGTTCATGTTACTGCTAAATTATGTTTTTTGGATATGTACAAAAATTTTACATTTTCTATGACATTGCAGAGGTATTTTTATTTTATTTTATAAGTGTGTAGTTGTACAGTTTTAAAATCTTGAAATAAATATTTCTATGTTCTGTATCACTGTTGCTTGTTTTCTTCTGTCTAGAAGATGCTGCTTTGTAAACGTTTTTAGATCTACATCTTTAGATGACCTCACAAAAAGAGATAACTGACAACTACTAAATGTTTTATACCTACTTGAATTAATCATGAATTACAGTAAGAATGTGTGTTAATAAAGAATTTATTAACACACTGAGTAACTATTATTATATTATTATTATATTGTAGGTTAAGGGAATTGATTGGTACATAAAATAGTGGGTAAATTGTCCTGGTTTGGTATTGTCAGAATGATGTTCTGTTTCTGTTCTGGAACGCTTATTTTCTTATTTTCTATATTCTTTTCATCCTGTTGTATCTGAGTTCTAGTTTCCTGTGTCCTGTATCTCATTGGTTCCCAAGTATGTTTTTATTTGTGTTTATAATTAATGATTAGTTTGTCTCCTATGTCTAGTCAAGTTTTTCAGGTCATAGTACATGTTTGTCAGCTGTTTTATTGTGTTTCTATTTTTTTTTCATTATTGGACCCTTTTTCTGACATTTTCTTTGTTAATTTAAATAAATACAAACTCTACAGAAAGACCATTTACTTGTTTTCAGTATAGTTGTTTTGTTCTTTAAAACAGGTTATGTGGATGTAATCTCACTGCTCAGTCTTGTGCGAGCTTATCATCGGTTTTACAGTCCTCAAACTCTGTTCTGAGAGAGCTAGATCTGAGTAACAATGACCTGAAGCATTCTGGAATGAAGCTTCTGACTGTTGGACTGAAAAGTCCAAATTGTCAGCTGGAGATTTTGAGGTAAATGGTTTTCAATCACATAAATAAACAAAATATTTAGTGTTTATCAAATGGTGAAGCCTATGTTCATTTACATGCAAGCAGCTAATGATCCAATGTTTTCTGTGTCTCTCTGAATTTGAAAATGCAACATGCATCAAATATCTGTTTTATTTGATTGGCCATCCTAATCACCATCATCACTAGATGATTGTGGTGATGATGATTATCATCCTCATCATCATCTCATCACTCCGGAAAGAACAAAACAAGAAAAGAGACTACCACGAATGCAATGCCATGAGCAAATTTAGGGCTTTTGTTACATGTGTATACAAACAAGCAGCTCCTAAACATAAAAAAACCTGATAATGTACTTATAATTATGGTGCTCCAGTAATGATGTCATAGGCTGTTTTCACCTTTTTCTTTGTTCATTTATATGATCTTCCTTCCATGCATTGCTATAACAGGTGTTTTAGGAATTCAATTCCTATTAATTGAATTACTGAAACATACATTTACAGTCTAAAGGAAGGCCATGTACTTGTTTTCAATATAGTTGTATGTTTTGTTCTTTACACAGGCTATGTGGATGTAATCTCACTACTCAGTCCTGTGAAAGTTTGTCTTCAGGTCTACAGTCCTCAAACATCCTGAGAGAGCTGGAATTGAGTAACAATGACCTGCAGGATTCGGGAGTGAATCTTCTTTCTGATGGACTGAAGAGTCCAAACTGTCAGCTGGAGATTCTGAGGTAAATGGTTTTAATAAAATTAATAAGGAAAGTGTGTTTATCAAATTGTAAAGCTTGCAGTGTAATTTGATATAATTATACAGTGCAGCACTATGTTTATTTATATAAAACTGCAGCAAGCCCACTGATCTGCCACTTAACATCATATTGAGCAAAACCCAACACATCGGTAGGTCTACAATATTAGCATATTATCAGTTTATACACAGGCTTATTGCCATTTAAGTTGAAGTGAGTGACAAACTATGGTATTAAACAAGCTAAGCTTGGTAAATTTATAATCGTTCAAAGCAAAATACATCGGATATCATTATTTTTGTCATGACGAATTTATTAATGATCCAGCATCATCTGTATTAAAGAGAAAGAACCACTTCACCCGATGTTTCAAAGTGAATAAAATATTATTGACAGCCAGTGTTACTTACTTACACATAACTACTGAAGAACTTTGCTCTTTCCAACCACTGTAAGGAAAGGGAAGGTAGACTCAAAACATTTCTGAGCTTAAAATAAATGTGCAAGTAGTAAGATCGTTTAAACACAAAAAAATAAGTTTAAGTATTTGTCTTTCATATTATTTACAACACATAGAGTCTCTTGTAATGATATTTTTACGGGGATAACCCTCCATTTCCATCATATAATTTATAATGTGTACATGGCATTTCAGATTTTTTTCATAAACATTTATTTTTAATAGAATTCATGGCTGAAATGGGTTTAAAATGTGTGAAAGAGATGTCACATCGATGTCACTGTGACAGAGAAAGGCTGTCGTTATGTGTTTTCAGCTCTGAGTTCAAACCACTCACACCTGAGAGAGCTGGATCTGAGCTACAATCACCCAGATTCAGGAGTCAAACTACTCACTGAAAAACTGTTGGATTCAACCTGCTCATTGGAGAAAATTAAGTATGTCTAACAGGAAGATTTTAGATTTTTCGATTTCAACTCCTCAGTGGCTACGTGCACAATTGGCTCGATTAGTTCCGGGTTTGAGGAAGGCCCACCTTCCAAATACAAAGTGTGTTGTGATTAGTTAACTTTCCCACTGCGTGGTGATTGGCGAACAGTTTAGACGGTGTTTCAATACTGTCACAACCCTTGCCAAACATCAAGCTTAAAGGGTACATAACATACACAGTTCCACCTAATCTCATGTTAATCCTGAGTACCTATAGAGTAGTAACGTATCCTTAATATCGCCAAAAAGTCTTTAGTTTTATTATATTCATTAAAGAAAAATACAACTTTCCGATTTTCTCCGGAAAAAGCAGAACTTATGGAGGTGCGCCGTGGGTGGAGCTAAGTTCGATGATCACTTGCATTAGGATTGCCAATAAAACAGACATTTAATAGCGTTTCACTTACCATCTACAGTTTTGAATCATTATCGGGATCTTTTATAGCTGAGACCACTCCGTCTTTCAGTTTCAAACTAACAGTTTAACTTGGTTATACTTATAGATATATGATAGTATAGTTGATGCCACAGTAGTGTTGGATCCTATCAGATTGCCAATACATAATATTATCATGTTAATTTATTACATTATTTCCATACTTTCATCAACTCAAACCAGCTCCAGCATAAGGCTAAAAAGGCTGTTTTTTAATCACTTAATTTGTATTTAACATGACAACAGTTGAATAAAGACATTGTAAGTAACTAATTATAATGCTTACATTTCCTTAGTTATTCAAAAGCAGCAAAGAACATTAGCATTATCAAATAACTGATTAGCTTAGTCTAGCTAGTGCAAGTATATGCATCTTTAAAAACACTCGATCTGGATCCGATCGCGGCTACTCTAGTCAGTGCTTGTGTTTATATTATCCTCGCCTTGGCATGTGTTTCTATCAACACAATTGCAACCACCCAAGTAACCTGACAACTGCATAGCAGTTTGTTGACTGACTGAATGTGTCTCTTTGTTTTCCAGTGTGGATCATGGAGGGGAATCCAGGATTACAGCAGGACTGAAGAAATGTATGTCTACAAACACACACACACACACACACACACACACACACACACACACCACATTTTATGGGGACATTCAATAGGCGTAATGGTTTTTATACTGTACAAACCGTATTTTCTATCGCCCTAAACCTAACCCTCACAGGAAACTGTACATACTTTTACTTTCTCAAAAAAACTCATTCTGTATGATTTATAAGTCTGTTTCCTCATGGGGACCCCACAAATGTCCCCACAAGGTCAAAATTTACTAGCATTACTATCTTGTGGGGACATTTGGTACCCATAACGTGATAAACACATAGTACACACACACACACACACACACACACACACACACACACACACAGACAGCTGTAGTGATTGTTGCTGTGTTATAAATGTGTCTGTTCTTGTGTTCAGATGGCTGTTTTCTCACACTGGATCCAAACACAGCAAACACTAAACTCAGTCTGTCTGAGGACAACAGAAAGGTGACACGTGTGTTTGAGAATCAGTCATATCCTGATCATCCAGACAGATTTGATGTATGTCAGGTGTTGTGTAGAGAGAGTGTGTGTGGACGCTGTTACTGGGAGACTAAGTGCAGTGGTGAATATGTGTATATATCAGTGTCATATAAGAGCATCAGCAGGATTGGACTGGGTAATAAGTGTTTGTTTGGATCTAATGATCAGTCCTGGAGTTTACTCTGCTCTCCCTACAGTTACTCATTCAGACACAATAACATAGTGACTGATCTCCCTTTGAAGCCCATCATCAGTAGAATAGCAATGTCTGATAATATCTATAGAGTAGGAGTGTATGTGGATGAGAGTGCAGGAACTCTGTCCTTCTACAGCATCTCTGACACAGTGAGCCACATTCACACAGTCCACACCACATTCACTCAGCCGCTCTATCCTGGGTTTGGGTTGAATTATTGTGAAAACTCTGAAACTGTGTCATCAGTGAAACTGTTGATGAATCAGAAAACACTGATGAGAGATTGTACACATAATGCTTTCTGAGTTTTATGTTTTAATCAAAGTATATTTATAGACAAAAATCCAATATTTTATGTACTGTTTTTATTTACTTATGTATATCGAATTGATATGAAAAAGTATTATATTATAAACAGTGGTGGAAATGGATTGTTAAACCCTTTTTATATATAATATAATTTATTAACAACTTATTTCATATTTTCTTTAAACCTTCATGCAGGCACTTCCAATTCTGGCCAAATTCAAGAAAAGTTGTGTGAATTTGCAGGTTGAAAAAGTTACCAGTCAAATTAAATCAGCATCAACAATTCATCAAATATGAAAAAAGCTCAAATGTGGCATTAAGGATTATTTACAGAATTTTTTACATGACTCAAACAGGCATGAAAATCCCTCACCTTTCGGCGAAATTCACCGTTTTACGTGCGCGAGGAGGTGGGGGCGGGGCTAAGCAGTTTGGTTCAGAGCATGCATGCACATTGAAGACCGAATGGAGCCGCGCGGTTTAAAATCCAAAGCCTTCATGGTTGCCTAGTAACTTTACATTATTTTTGCAGTATGAGTTAGTGATGGGTCGTTCTTGAACGATTCGTTCATTTTGAACGAATCTTTTATATGACTCGGGAAGAACGAGTCGTCTCGGGGAGTGATTCGTTCAGTCGCGCATGCGCAACATCTTATTAGTTCTGATAGTTCACCTGTTTGGAGTCGTTCATTCATCTAATGGGACTGTCACATGACGAACGAACGACTCGAACTAGGACTCGATAGAAGAACTAATCAATTCTCTTTCCGGCTCATGCTGCATAGGGTAAGCTTATGGGGATGTCACGTGATGAACGAACGACTCGAACTAGAGGACTCAATGGACAAACTAATCAATTCTCTTTCCGGCTCATGCCGGAAAACATGTCAGATAAGAGGTGATCAGCATAGCCAAGCACACAGGTAAGTTAAACAATGAAATAATGTTTTCTGTTTCTTATAGCATTCTTGTTTGTAGTGTGATTAACGTGTGTGGAAGCAGTAGATGTGTTATTGAAGTAAAAAGTAACATTTTAATTATATTTTGCTAAAATGAACGGAATGAACGAAATGACTCGAAAAAAGATTCGTTCATTTTGCAGTCCGAGTCCGTAAAATGATCCGAACTTCCCATCACTAGTATGAGTGTGTTAGGGGCCGTTCACATGTCACGCCTAAAAACGTGTGGAAAACGCGAGGCGCACCGCCTCCCCCTTCTGTCTAAAGCGCTTTCTCAAAGACTATAGAATAATTAAATAAAGCATAACGCGCGGCTACATTTGGAAATAACGAACTTCGGCGCGCAAAAGACACGACATGTGAACGGCCCCTTAGGGGAGAATGCTGCAGCTCTGGTTAAACAGCTGGATGCTGAGTTGAAATGCAGCTGGAATTGGTCGTGGCTTAAACTGGAGGGCAAGGTCTCAGTAAAAGGGCAAGAGGTGTCCTTTTATCTAGGGGATGTATTCAACAAACTGTTCATTTTGTATTCATATGTCTTTAGACAAATGACAATACAGTATTTTTTCAGAACTTGTGCTTGGCTTATTATTCCATTCAACTTATTTGGCTACTGTAAAATTGGCAAAGGAAAACTTATCGAACATGTTTTTTTCTGGCATGTTCTGTCTGCAATTGCAAATAGCATTTGTGGTTGATGGTATGTTTTTCGATAATGGTGGAAAACACTTATTAGGTTGATTTCTGGTTTTGCGGCTGAGCTGTGACTTTGTTTAGAACTATTTTTGTTGACGAAATAGAGCACAATCAGTCAACAGGGTTTCTAAAATGTAAGTCACTTGATATTTAATTTTTAATAAATCAAAAATGTATAGAACTAGTTTTATATAATCATTAAAAAACTGTCTAAAAAGTCTCTAGTCAATCTCACAAACTTGCATTTTAATGAATAAAGCTCTTTATACTGCACAAATCTATTGTTTGTATAATCTTTACACTTTGTTATATTGAATGACAAAAACTGCAGTCTGCTTTCATGATCTGTGCTTTGAGAAGCAGGATGCACAGTGATAGAGAAGCATTTTAATTGTCTGCAGTCTGCTGGTATTGGCAAAAGATTGCCCAGCAAACCATAGACAAATATTCCGCTGCGTTTTTAGTTTATGTTGCGCTAGTGTGCAGAACTGGGATCGCGTTTGTAGTCTTTTAAATGGGTTAATATAGAAATCACTTTATTTTTCAAAAAAGCCTAAGCAGGTGGAAGTGAAACGCCATCCCCCTCGAAATCTCCCCCCCCCCCCATTTCCAACCCTGATTAAAAATATAACGCAAACATTACTTCAGTTGACATCTGTATACAATTTTATACAATCTTACAATTATAACATTAAATAAAAATGTTATGATTATAATAATACTTATGTACTCTTCAATTAGGGCTGAAACGATTAGTCGACATTATCGACAATGTCGACAATAAAAAATTGTCGACAAATATTTTTGTTGTCGAGTAGTCGTCTGATCTCATATGACCTAATGTAAGAGCCTGCAACAATGCGGTTTGACCAGTGTGGCGCTGTAGCGCAAGACTGTAGAATGCGATTCAAGAGAATAAGAGAGCGCTTCAGAACAAGCGTTGTTTGGATGAATATGTAAATATATTGCACGCTTTCATCTCAGTAAGAAAATAAACAACGAAAACTGACAACAGTGTGAAAGCAGCAGTTAAAAATGCATCTGATTACAATGATGTGGATGTTTGCACGAGCTCTGCAGTTCAGTAACGTTAACTTACTCCAGTAATGTCCGCTCACATCATGTTTATTTATATAGTATATTATGCAATAGATAGCTTTAAATCGAACAGCTTTATGGTATTTAACATGAAAAACCTGTAGTTTTCAGTTAGAATTACAACTTGATTTCCTGTTATAAAGCAGCTCTCTCCAGTGTAACGTAGACTAACCGTACACTTTTCGCCATTCACCGCACACAAACGACCACTGCTCTATATTTAAAAGCCAGACAAGCAAGTTTGTGTGATCATTCACTGGGAGAATTCCTATTGCACAGTCCACACTTTGATTGATGTCTTTTGGACCAATAGTTTCTAAGAAATGTAGTGCAAAGTACCTCCTCCGCACGTGTACGGAAGATGTTATGCGTTAACGGTGTTCCGTACAGAGCGTATTTTCATTTAACAGATCGACTGTGAGCTGGTTTTTTTTACTTCATCTGAAGAAAACAACATTTAAAGAAGAAAGAAAGGCGAGTACCTTTTGTTTATTTAAAATTTGAGGTAATTGCTGCTATAATAAGATAGAGCACCATGTCAGTTACCCATGATTTTGTCATGATATTAATTATGACATTAATTATGACATTTGGGTTAAGCACGAACCGTGTGAAACGTTAGTGAATAATGTTACCATATATTTCTGAGGAAAAAGATGAAAGACAAACATTGATTTACTCAAATATTTAATTATTGTGGAAAAAATTCAAAACGTAACGTAACAGTTAAATGATTTGGATGGTTTGTGTGTGTGTTTGTTTAATGTTACAACTATTTACAATTAACACAACTGGTTAACACAACTGATTAACTAACTGACTTCTATTTACTGTGTGTATGAGAGTGTGTGTGTGTGTGTGTGTGTGTGTGTGTGTGTGTGTGTGCGCGCTCCTGCATGCATGCTTGTGTGTGCATTTTTATGTGGACAGACAACATTTATGGCAAAGCCATTCAGTGTCCGGCACTTCCTCCACCTCCGCACACTCCACGTGGAACCACAGATGGCAAAGGTCACACTGGATCCATTCATCAATGGACTCATCGCTTGAGCCAGGGGGGACCACTCTACGGCATAGAGCACAATGTCCTCCATCTTCAGCTGGAGGAGGAGGAGGAGTACATGGTCTTCTTTTTTTGCCTTCCTTCGCTTGCCTTTTTTTCTCCTTCTTCTTTGCCATCTCTTCCTTCCTCTTTCTTTTTTTGTCTTCTTTCTGTTTTTCTTCAGCTTCTTTCTCTTCTAACAGTTTATAATAATCATTGCTGGTGATGACACGGGCCGGCAGCGGAAGTCGACGTCTCACCCTTTCTCTCCAGGGCTGGACTTATGAGCACATTTGCCAAGCTCTCTGGGATTACCCCTGCTGCCACCAAGAAATTTTTGGGAGCCACCCTATTGCAGGTGGGGCAAGGTGTTGGAGTGGCTGAGAGAGCGGCTGACGGTGTGGCTGAGAGAGCGGCTGACGGTGTGGCTGAGAGAGCGACTGATGGTGTGGCTGACGGTGTGGCTGAGAGAGCGAGTGACGGTGTGGCTGAGAGAGCGGCTGACGGTGTGGCTGAGAGAGCGGCTGACGGTGTGGCTGAGAGAGCGGCTGACTGTGTGGCTGAGAGAGCGGCTGACGGTGTGGCTGAGAGAGCGGCTGACTGTGTGGCTGACGGTGTGGCTGAGAGAGCGGCTGACGGTGTGGCTGAGAGAGCGGCTGACTGTGTGGCTGACGGTGTGGCTGAGAGAGCGGCTGACGGTGTGGCTGACGGTGTGGCTGAGAGAGCGGCTGACTGTGGCTGACGGTGTGGCTGAGAGAGCGGCTGACTGTGTGGCTGACGGTGTGGCTGAGAGAGCGGCTGACGGTGTGGCTGAGAGAGCGGCTGACGGTGTGGCTGAGAGAGCGGCTGACGGTGTGGCTGAGAGAGCGGCTGACGGTGTGGCTGAGAGAGCGGCTGACTGTGTGGCTGAGAGAGCGGCTGACGGTGTGGCTGAGAGAGCGGCTGACTGTGTGGCTGACGGTGTGGCTGAGAGAGCGAGTGACGGTGTGGCTGAGAGAGCGGCTGACGGTGTGGCTGAGAGAGCGGCTGACGGTGTGGCTGAGAGAGCGGCTGACGGTGTGGCTGAGAGAGCGGCTGACTGTGTGGCTGAGAGAGCGGCTGACGGTGTGGCTGAGAGAGCGGCTGACTGTGTGGCTGACGGTGTGGCTGAGAGAGCGGCTGACGGTGTGGCTGAGAGAGCGGCTGACTGTGTGGCTGACGGTGTGGCTGAGAGAGCGGCTGACGGTGTGGCTGACGGTGTGGCTGAGAGAGCGGCTGACTGTGGCTGACGGTGTGGCTGAGAGAGCGGCTGACTGTGTGGCTGACGGTGTGGCTGAGAGAGCGGCTGACGGTGTGGCTGAGAGAGCGGCTGACGGTGTGGCTGAGAGAGCGGCTGACGGTGTGGCTGAGAGAGCGGCTGACGGTGTGGCTGAGAGAGCGGCTGACTGTGTGGCTGAGAGAGCGGCTGACGGTGTGGCTGAGAGAGCGGCTGACTGTGTGGCTGACGGTGTGGCTGAGAGAGCGGCTGACTGTGTGGCTGACGGTGTGGCTGAGAGAGCGGCTGACTGTGTGGCTGAGAGAGCGGCTGACGGTGTGGCTGAGAGAGCGGCTGACTGTGTGGCTGACGGTGTGGCTGAGAGAGCGGCTGACTGTGTGGCTGACGGTGTGGCTGAGAGAGCGGCTGACTGTGTGGCTGACGGTGTGGCTGAGAGAGCGGCTGACTGTGTGGCTGAGAGAGCGGCTGACTGTGTGGCTGACGGTGTGGCTGAGAGAGCGGCTGACGGTGTGGCTGAGAGAGCGGCTGACGGTGTGGCTGAGAGAGCGGCTGACGGTGTGGCTGAGAGAGCGGCTGACGGTGTGGCTGAGAGAGCGGCTGACGGTGTGGCTGAGAGAGCGGCTGACGGTGTGGCTGAGAGAGCGGCTGACTGTGTGGCTGAGAGAGCGGCTGACGGTGTGGCTGAGAGAGCGACTGATGGTGTGGCTGACGGTGTGGCTGAGAGAGCGAGTGACGGTGTGGCTGAGAGAGCGGCTGACGGTGTGGCTGAGAGAGCGGCTGACGGTGTGGCTGAGAGAGCGGCTGACGGTGTGGCTGAGAGAGCGGCTGACGGTGTGGCTGAGAGAGCGGCTGACTGTGTGGCTGACGGTGTGGCTGAGAGAGCGGCTGACGGTGTGGCTGAGAGAGCGGCTGACTGTGTGGCTGACGGTGTGGCTGAGAGAGCGGCTGACGGTGTGGCTGACGGTGTGGCTGAGAGAGCGGCTGACTGTGGCTGACGGTGTGGCTGAGAGAGCGGCTGACTGTGTGGCTGACGGTGTGGCTGAGAGAGCGGCTGACGGTGTGGCTGAGAGAGCGGCTGACGGTGTGGCTGAGAGAGCGGCTGACGGTGTGGCTGAGAGAGCGGCTGACTGTGTGGCTGAGAGAGCGGCTGACGGTGTGGCTGAGAGAGCGGCTGACTGTGTGGCTGACGGTGTGGCTGAGAGAGCGGCTGACTGTGTGGCTGACGGTGTGGCTGAGAGAGCGGCTGACTGTGTGGCTGAGAGAGCGGCTGACGGTGTGGCTGAGAGAGCGGCTGACTGTGTGGCTGACGGTGTGGCTGAGAGAGCGGCTGACTGTGTGGCTGACGGTGTGGCTGAGAGAGCGGCTGACTGTGTGGCTGACGGTGTGGCTGAGAGAGCGGCTGACTGTGTGGCTGAGAGAGCGGCTGACTGTGTGGCTGACGGTGTGGCTGAGAGAGCGGCTGACGGTGTGGCTGAGAGAGCGGCTGACGGTGTGGCTGAGAGAGCGGCTGACGGTGTGGCTGAGAGAGCGGCTGACGGTGTGGCTGAGAGAGCGGCTGACGGTGTGGCTGAGAGAGCGGCTGACTGTGTGGCTGAGAGAGCGGCTGACGGTGTGGCTGAGAGAGCAGCTGACGGTGTGGCTGAGAGAGCGGCTGACGGTGTGGCTGAGAGAGCGGCTGACGGTGTGGCTGAGAGAGCGACTGATGGTGTGGCTGACGGTGTGGCTGAGAGAGCGAGTGACGGTGTGGCTGAGAGAGCGGCTGACGGTGTGGCTGAGAGAGCGGCTGACTGTGTGGCTGAGAGAGCGGCTGACGGTGTGGCTGAGAGAGCGGCTGACTGTGTGGCTGACGGTGTGGCTGAGAGAGCGGCTGACTGTGTGGCTGACGGTGTGGCTGAGAGAGCGGCTGACTGTGTGGCTGAGAGAGCGGCTGACGGTGTGGCTGAGAGAGCGGCTGACTGTGTGGCTGACGGTGTGGCTGAGAGAGCGGCTGACTGTGTGGCTGACGGTGTGGCTGAGAGAGCGGCTGACTGTGTGGCTGACGGTGTGGCTGAGAGAGCGGCTGACTGTGTGGCTGAGAGAGCGGCTGACTGTGTGGCTGACGGTGTGGCTGAGAGAGCGGCTGACGGTGTGGCTGAGAGAGCGGCTGACGGTGTGGCTGAGAGAGCGGCTGACGGTGTGGCTGAGAGAGCGGCTGACGGTGTGGCTGAGAGAGCGGCTGACGGTGTGGCTGAGAGAGCGGCTGACTGTGTGGCTGAGAGAGCGGCTGACGGTGTGGCTGAGAGAGCAGCTGACGGTGTGGCTGAGAGAGCGGCTGACGGTGTGGCTGAGAGAGCGGCTGACGGTGTGGCTGAGAGAGCGACTGATGGTGTGGCTGACGGTGTGGCTGAGAGAGCGAGTGACGGTGTGGCTGAGAGAGCGGCTGACGGTGTGGCTGAGAGAGCGGCTGACGGTGTGGCTGAGAGAGCGGCTGACTGTGTGGCTGAGAGAGCGGCTGACGGTGTGGCTGAGAGAGCGGCTGACTGTGTGGCTGACGGTGTGGCTGAGAGAGCGGCTGACGGTGTGGCTGAGAGAGCGGCTGACTGTGTGGCTGACGGTGTGGCTGAGAGAGCGGCTGACGGTGTGGCTGACGGTGTGGCTGAGAGAGCGGCTGACTGTGGCTGACGGTGTGGCTGAGAGAGCGGCTGACTGTGTGGCTGACGGTGTGGCTGAGAGAGCGGCTGACGGTGTGGCTGAGAGAGCGGCTGACGGTGTGGCTGAGAGAGCGGCTGACGGTGTGGCTGAGAGAGCGGCTGACTGTGTGGCTGAGAGAGCGGCTGACGGTGTGGCTGAGAGAGCGGCTGACTGTGTGGCTGACGGTGTGGCTGAGAGAGCGGCTGACTGTGTGGCTGACGGTGTGGCTGAGAGAGCGGCTGACTGTGTGGCTGAGAGAGCGGCTGACGGTGTGGCTGAGAGAGCGGCTGACTGTGTGGCTGACGGTGTGGCTGAGAGAGCGGCTGACTGTGTGGCTGACGGTGTGGCTGAGAGAGCGGCTGACTGTGTGGCTGACGGTGTGGCTGAGAGAGCGGCTGACTGTGTGGCTGAGAGAGCGGCTGACTGTGTGGCTGACGGTGTGGCTGAGAGAGCGGCTGACGGTGTGGCTGAGAGAGCGGCTGACGGTGTGGCTGAGAGAGCGGCTGACGGTGTGGCTGAGAGAGCGGCTGACGGTGTGGCTGAGAGAGCGGCTGACGGTGTGGCTGAGAGAGCGGCTGACTGTGTGGCTGAGAGAGCGGCTGACGGTGTGGCTGAGAGAGCAGCTGACGGTGTGGCTGAGAGAGCGGCTGACGGTGTGGCTGAGAGAGCGGCTGACGGTGTGGCTGAGAGAGCGGCTGACGGTGTGGCTGAGAGAGCGGCTGACGGTGTGGCTGAGAGAGCGGCTGACTGTGTGGCTGAGAGAGCGGCTGACTGTGTGGCTGACGGTGTGGCTGAGAGAGCGGCTGACGGTGTGGCTGAGAGAGCGGCTGACGGTGTGGCTGAGAGAGCGGCTGACGGTGTGGCTGAGAGAGCGGCTGACGGTGTGGCTGAGAGAGCGGCTGACTGTGTGGCTGAGAGAGCGGCTGACGGTGTGGCTGAGAGAGCAGCTGACGGTGTGGCTGAGAGAGCGGCTGACGGTGTGGCTGAGAGAGCGGCTGACGGTGTGGCTGAGAGAGCGGCTGACGGTGTGGCTGAGAGAGCGGCTGACGGTGTGGCTGAGAGAGCAGCTGACGGTGTGGCTGAGAGAGCGGCTGACGGTGTGGCTGACGGTGTGGCTGAGAGAGCGGCTGACTGTGTGGCTGACGGTGTGGCTGAGAGAGCGGCTGACTGTGTGGCTGACGGTGTGGCTGAGAGAGCGGCTGACGGTGTGGCTGAGAGAGCGGCTGACGGTGTGGCTGAGAGAGCGGCTGACTGTGTGGCTGAGAGAGCGGCTGACTGTGTGGCTGAGAGAGCGGCTGACGGTGTGGCTGAGAGAGCGGCTGACTGTGTGGCTGAGAGAGCGGCTGACGGTGTGGCTGAGAGAGCGGCTGACGGTGTGGCTGAGAGAGCGGCTGACGGTGTGGCTGAGAGAGCGGCTGACGGTGTGGCTGAGAGAGCGGCTGACGGTGTGGCTGAGAGAGCGGCTGACGGTGTGGCTGAGAGAGCGGCTGACGGTGTGGCTGAGAGAGCGGCTGACGGTGTGGCTGAGAGAGCGGCTGACGGTGTGGCTGACGGTGTGGCTGAGAGAGCGGCTGACTGTGGCTGACGGTGTGGCTGAGAGAGCTGCTGATGATGGTGTGGCGGTGGAAGGAGAGCTGAGTTGTGTGGCTGAAGGAGTGGCACTTCCATGAATGCAAGTAGCTAAGACAATAAATTATCATTGTATTAATGCCAAAATTACCTGGGTTGTGTCCACATCAGCCCTGGACAGAGGGAAGATGCCAGCCTTGCGGAACCCAGCCTTAATGTTTTCAGCTGTCACCGCAGTGGGTACACATATTTGAGGACAGCTGAAAACTGCTTTTTCCCCACGACCATATCCCCTCAGACCAGACCCATCCTGGAAGCCATGGTGGAGAAAGCAGTCTTCAGTGGATTGAAGACTGCTATGTCAAGGGGCTGGAGAATATGTGTTGTGTGGGCAGGTAAGCAGAGAATTTCAATTTTGTTTTCCCTGCAAAACATTATGACCTGTTTTGAAACATGTGTTTCATGCTGGTCCATAATTAAAACGACTGGTCTCTCCTCAGGAGCATACTTGATGAAGTGGTGCAGCCATTTTAGGAAGAGCTCTGAGTCCATGTAGCCCTTTTCCTGGATGCCATAGAGGGCGTTGGGGGGCCCATCCAGCCTATAGGCACTACTTGGGAGGCAGCCAGGGTAGATGATAAAAGGAGGGATGCTGTCCCCAGCTGCATTTACACAGCAGTGTACCATGATGTGCTCCCTAGTCGTGTGCTGCTGTTGATAAACGTGCTTTCTCCCAGTCTGGCACAGGACCTTTTCTTTGGAGCGAGGCTTGTCTCCAAATCCTGTCTCGTCACAGTTGAAAATAAGATGAGGCTTTTCTTCCAAACTGTATTGGAGATACAGGGCCTCATATAAATTAAAAAAACCACCAATGGCCTCTGGTGTGGCACCATCAGAGCATGTGAGCGAAGCGGAGCGGCGTGACACTCCGCTCAGCACTCCGCTCTGGGGGCGTGCGCTCCGCTCAGTCGCTCATGGCCAAAGCAAAACGCTCCGCTAATGTTCCGCTCACGCTCACCGGTAAACCAAATCCCGCTCAGATCCCGCTCTGACATAAAATTTCTCTAGTAGGCCTAATTGTTTACTGTTTGTACCGAAATTCTTGGATAATTGTCTAAAATTAAGCATGCATGTTTCAGAGCAAAATTCTTACATTCTTCTTAATTGTATTAATTAAAATGTAGGCTATTAAATACAAGAATAACCTTAGCAAACCTACCTAAAATGCAAAAACTTTTTTTCGTTAACTTTATTTCCGTGAATAGCTGCCGTTGTTGTGTAATAGAACATTTAAAACACAAACGGACACACATGAGATGAACTGTGCGCAGATCTTTACAAAATTCACCTGTATTATAAAGCCTGTTAAAGGAAACACACGGACACGGGGAACTGGGGACAATGGAGAGGGAAAAAATTATTATCTCCCTTTGGCCTTTTGCATTTTTTTTTGTAAAGAACAAATCTGCGTGCGTTATATTAGATTATAAATTAGTGATGCATATAGCCTATCTAGCCTACATTCTGTAGGTCTACCTGTTAGGCTATTTATTAATTTTAAGCAATAATTATTTTAATAAGTAGGCCTAATTACGAAATATAGCCTAATAATTCGTTCCAAAATTTAAGCCAAATCTAGGGAAGGAACGAATTAACGAACGAATGAATTCGTGGCAGGCTGGCAGCTAAGCCTAAACAAGAGAACGAATGCTTAATTTGTGGCCATAATTTAGACTAAACCAAAAAATGAATTTAATTCGCATAAAAAAATTTGTGGCCGTGATTTTGTCCGCATGCCTTGATGATCGGGGCTCCGTACGACCGAATATAACCTTAGCCTACACCATGTTTGCGTAGTACTTTACATTTATGTATAAGGCTTGAAACTTCGTTGAAACAATATCTGAACTCCATAACTGCTCTACTATTCTCGATCTCTACAGCATCTCGATCGCGAACAAGTAAATCACCAAAGGGTATTCTGGGTTGAGCGAGCGGCGCTGAGCGTATTGAGCGAGCGGAGCGGAATCTTCAGAAAGGCGCTCTGCGCTCTTAAGGAAATATTACCGCTCCGCTCCCCACTCCGCTCATGCTCCGCTCCGCTCACATGCTCTGGGCACCATGCACCCTAGCTCTGTCCAGGGAATCTGCCATCCTCGAAGCCAGCTCTGGATGACGCGCCTTGAATCTGGACCACCACATGCCACTTGGCCCCTTCTCCAGATTAACAGTGGTGCTGTCATGTCTGCCACTCTCTTTAATTATGCCAGTAGCAAGAACTTTCACCAGGGATCTTGTTACTGGGAAACCGTGGTGAGCCATCCAAAAAATAAAAGAGACAAGAGCCTCCTCTTCTGCAGGCATCAGGGCTGAATTGGGATGAGGCTTGTGGGCATATTTGTTTTTTTTGTAATCTTGCAGGGTGGTGTGGGGAATACCAAATTTTTTTGCTGTGGCCCTCAAGCTTGCTCCTGCCTTCACTTCCTCAACTGCCTCTCTTAACACTTCTTTTGAATATTTTTTCTTTCCTGACATCTTTCTTTTCTGACCTTTTGAATAAACATGTTATATGTTAATTGTGTGACCATTTTCTGATATTTTTATGGCTTAACTTAACATATATTCATAGTTTGACTTTTTATTTTTTTTTATATTTAATCTTGTTTTTGTTATTTTTAAAGTTTTCCAAGTTATAATATTAACTTTTCATTAAAAGTTGGCAATGAAATGCAATTTTTGAAAAATGTTTAATGTTAAAGCATGACAATTTAAAATGTTATAACATAAAATTGTTGTAAATTAACTCTAACTTAACTTAATTGACCCTTTATGAATATAATGTTAATGTTATACAACACTGTGCGCAGGACGATGGGCAAACAGCCTCAGTTGCCTGTCTCAGGCGGAGAGTGGCGTCAAGTGATCGTCGTCCACAATTGACGTTTAAATAATAAAATTTCAACACATTTCTTCAACAAAAGGTAATTTATTTAACAATTTGTGATAACATAATATTAATTTTATAAAGGCTGTAATACTGTCTGATGCATAAATTAAATCGAAAAGTGATTTTTCTGTGCTCTACTCGTCTCCCCTCCCGAGCGGCAATCTCGCGTTTAGCCTGCCCACCATCCATTTCCAAGCGCGGCTGGTGGACCTAGCAAACTTACTCGGATTTTGCTGAAATAAATTGTGGGAGGGTCTCTGTCGTGGCCGGGGGTGAAAGAGGGAGAAATGATGATGACACAGATATATATTTTATTTATGAACCGGAAGTTTTTATTCAGCAATTGGCGGGTAAAAGCAGACTGTACGGAACATTGTTGTGTACAGAACATGGTTAGTCTATGTTAGCTGGATAATGAGCAAATATTTTTATTAGTGGGGAAAATTAAAAATGATTTTATCACAGTGATAGTTTGGTTTACAGAGATCAAAGCTTGATCTAGCTCAGGACTGTTTTGGTTATTATAACCCTATAAGGTATTTTAAGACATTAAATTTGGAAGCTTACCCAAAAAATATCACATACCTTTATTATGTTTCTTATCCTTATGCCGTACAAAAGGAGATGTTAGGCAGAATGACGTGTATAAGACATTTGTCATCTGTCATCTCATTTTGTGTGCCAAATATATACATTTGTATAATGATTTGGTAACATTTTACAATAAGGTATCATTTGTTAGCATTAGCTAATGAACAATACATTTATTACATTTATGCAAGATAAAAAGCAAAATGGCTGACAAAGATGAGGGGTGAAGTGTCAGGAGTCACAGAGAGGGATTATGGGAAATGTAGTGAGTAATGGTCCATAGTCCAATGAAGGCTCCCTCTAAAGGTGAAGGGAGGGAGCCACAATGGCTCAATTCATGACAGAGGTCAGAATAGGCTGGCCTGGAACACAGAACATAGACAAACAAACACAGAGAGAGGGCTTGGAGCCCAAGCTACTGGCCTGGTCAAGCTGGACCCCCAGCTTACAGAAGACCTCAGCGGCCAAATTGGAAGCAGGCGAGGGCTCTTTGGAGTGGCGTGAGTTGCTGGGCGCTACCTCCATGCAGGGAGCAGGTGCAGCACTGCCGACAGCGAACCCCCTGGAACCCAAGAGGAGGCCGAAGAAGGCGGCGCTGCCCCTAGGGGTTCCGCAAGGATGAGCTGCCACCCCAGGGACTCAGTGGAGGTGTACGAGGCCCAAACAACCCACAGCGCAACTCCCATGAGGAGTGTGGCTTCAGAGAGAGCCAGCTCAGACACAGTGGCTCTGTTGGGACAGGTTTCAGACGGGGCTGCTGCGAAGGAGCTTGACTCAGGAGGAGCAGCTGCGTCAAGGCTTGACTCAGGAGGTGGAGCAGCTGCATCAGGGCTTGACTCAGGAGGCGGAGCAGCTGTGATGGAGCTTGGCTCTGGAGGAATGGCTGTGACTGGATTTGGCTCAGGAGTAACGGCTGTGACTTAACTTGGTATCGGAGGAACTGCTGTGACTTGACTTGGTACTTGAGCAACTGCTGTGACTTGACTTGGTATCGGAGGAACTGCTGTGACTCGACTTCGCTCAGAAGGAACAGCTGTGACTTGACTGGAGACAGGAACAATGGTAGTGACTTGGCGTGACTTAAATTTGACAGTTGAACTTGACACGGGAGGGACAGCTGGGACTGGACCTGACACTGGGACATCGGCCGGGCATGACACTGGATGGGCGGCCATGATGGGTGCTGACTCTGGAAGGGCGGCCATCTTGTCGAGGGCAGGTTTCTGGTGCGGTGGCCATCTTGTCAGGTGTAGACTGTGGATTGGCGGCCATCTTGACGTGCAAACTCTGGAATAGCGGCCATCTTGTCCCTAGACTGCTGGGCTGACTTGGCGCTAGTGAGTGTTGGTCTGGTTGGCTTAGAGGGATTAACAGCTTGTGGTGCTAGCAGTGGTGGGAGGTCATCTATGCTGGATATCAGTCCGAAGTGAGGGTGATCAAAGGAGGGAAATGCCACAGTAGCCGCCATATTGAGATCATGTTCTGACGTGACCAACATCTTGTGTATGAGCTGAAAGACCGGCCTAGTGACAGGTTCACTACAGTGAATAGCCTTCAGCATTGCAGTGGCGTAGCATTTCCTCCTTACGGCAACCACGGTAAACAGAGTCCTCGCACAATAAAGCACAGTCCATAAGTTGCACCGAAGTGTCGAGATCATGGGAGAAACGCTATTCCTCTTGCATTTTCAGCCCCACTGTTTCCACCTATCCAGCACCCCCACCCGGAGTTGTGGAAGCTGGGGGCATGGCCTCTGAGGGGGCACAGCTCATAGCTTCTGGTCTCTCAATCAAAGTTGCTGATACCATACTCCAAGACAAACTGCTTCCTTGTGGTGTGAGCTCTGGATAGAAGTGGAAACTTTTCACTTCCTGGTGCAGACAGCACCTGCAGGACCCAGTCAACTGTCCGATTTGTACAGTTCTGGAGTTTTTGCAGGATCGTTTTTCTGCGGGGTTAACTCCCTCCACTCTGAAAGTGTACGTGGCGGCCTTGGGTGCTTACCACCTCTTTCTGGGAGTCAATCTATAGGGAAACACCCTCTTGTTACTTGCTTCCTCACGTGGCACACTGAGGCCAGCACAGCGCACCAAGGTGCCAACCTGGGACTTGGCGGTGGTTCTGGAGGGCCTCTGTGGAGCTCCCTTCGAACCACTTGAGGAGGTTCCAGTCAAGTTCCTTACACTTAAGACTGTCTTCCTCCTTGCCATCTCCGCACACAAGCGGGTTGGAGATCTGCAGCCAATCTCCGTTTCCTGCCTAGAGTTCACTCCAGGCATGGTTAAGGCATTCCTTTACCCCAGACCGGGATACATACCGAAAGTGCCTACCCCAATGCCAGGCCCTGTTGTGCTCTAGGCTTTCTGTCCTCCCTCCTTCCAGGAAGAATGTCAACAGAGACTCAATCTGCTGTTTCCAGGATACTTATGTCCACAGAGCTGCACCGTGGCATAAGGCAGATCAGCTCTTTGTGTGCTTTGGTGCGCCGAAGAAGGGTGGGTGGTCGAGGCCGTCTCACTTACTCACTCCTCAGGTCTCACTTCACCTATGGGGGTCCAAGCACTCTCGACCAGGAGTGTGGCGGCCTCCAAGGCCTTTCACATGGGCTTGGCCCTTCGGGACATTTGTGATGCGGCGGGCTGGTCCTTTCCACACACATTTGTCAGATTTTACAACCTGGACCTTCCTTCCACTCCAGGTTCTCGAGTCCTCTCATCCTGATGTTCATCACATACTAGGCAGAGGGCTCACTCGTATGGCAGTGGGTATTCTCGTTCCCAAAGCGTTTCAACGCAGCTCGAAGTGTACAGAAGGGGAACGTCCCAGGTTACTTATGTAACCATGGTTCCCCTAAGGAAACGAGATGCTGCGTATTTCTGCCATACTCCCTGCACCCCCTGCAGGCGCTTACTTCACTGCAAGCTAAAGTGAGCGTATGTTGGAGCTCTCTTATGTTTCCTGGTTGCTTACATCATCTCGCTCATGAGGTTGTGCTTCTCTATTGGACTGATTCTACACACACTTCAGTACAGTGTCTCGCCAGGGGCGTTCCCAAAGCATTTCGACACAGTGTCTCATTCCCTTAGGGGGACCATTGTTACATACGTGACCTGGAACATTCTCCGACACTGTAACGCTGCCGGTGTCTTTTTTTTTTCCTTTTGTAAATAATTATTTTCTTTATTTCCACATGTTTATTTATATTTTTGTAAATAGATATCACATTCTCTGGTAATAAAACAGGTTCACTTGATTTTGGTCTCATTCACACACAAGTGTAGCACTGACAATGATCGGAATTGATCCGATGTTCCCCTTTCTAGTCCCTAGACGTGTAACAACCAGAAAGGGTCATAACATAATACAATAAAAATAATTTTGGCTATTGTTATTAATAAATACTGAATTTTATATTAAATAAATATTGCAATAATAACAGTTTTAATTAATTTTTTTATTGTTGTTGTTATCTACAAAATAAAGTTATAATTAATATATATATATATATATACATACACACACACACACGCATACATATATAAAGTTTGAGTATATGGAATAACAATTAAAAAAAAAAAAAAAATATATATATATATATATATATATATATAAAAAGAAACAAACTCTGAAAATATATATAAAGAACGAAAGTCTGAATATATGGAAAGAAACTTTGAATATAAAGCAGCATTTAATAATCATGATAACAATATAATATAATAAAGTGTAACAAAGTACAATAATATATTATGGTAAAGTATACAGAATTGTTATTTTTATTAAAGTACCTGCCAAAAGGAAACATTACAATTATAAATGATTTTATAAATAGCTGCTCATTAAGGCTGAATTTATTTGATTAAAAAAAAAAAAAACTAAACAAAAAACTAAAAAACTGAAATATTGTGAAATAGTTTTAAATTTAAAAAGTTTTCAATTTTAATATATTCTAAAATGTAGTGTTATTTCTTAGATTTTTTTTGTTTTTTTGTTTTGTTGTTGTTTTTTGTTGTTTTTTTAAACATATTGGTTTAAGCTTTGCACCAGAAAAAGTTCAATAAAAAAATATGTATAATTAACATTATTCTTTCAAATTTTTCTGTTTGTCAATTGCTAATAAGGATTCAATTGGTGAGGTACCAAAGCCACCTGGGTATTCTCTTAATTTAGCCAAAATAAAATTCTGGGCCTGCAAGTACTTAAAGTCCAAATCAGTCAACTCATATTTAGTCTTTACCTGCTGGAACGTGAAAATAGAGTCATTCTGTATAATATCTCCCACTACTAAAATGCCCTTGTTCTTCCAGTCAGCCAGGCCAGAATGGAGGCTGGGGGTAAAGTGGAAAGGGGTTAACAATGAAAATCTATTTCCATATCCCTCACGCTTCCAGATCTGTACACTCTTAAAACAGATGTGTTAAAAATAACACAACCTGTGTTATATTTAACACATCTGTGTGTCTAGTTAAGGACAACACATTTATGTGTTAATTTCAAACTCAACCAGTGTGATATTTGTCTTAACACAGGTTGACATTTTTAAAATATTTAACACACTAGTGTGTCATAATTTACAAATTATGACACATTTAGTGTGTTAAAAAATCAGATGTGTTAAAAACCATTATAGCGATACGTGTTTACTTTAGTTGGGCTCTTGATTCTTGAATTTTTAATATTACATTTTATTTGGCTGATATAACATCAGGTGGTGATGATTATGTTGTAACGTAACTCTAGAGTCACTGACTGAACTCATTTAGAGTGTAGTTATATTTTCTCTAATGATTACACTAGCCTTGTGATTCCACAGTGAAAAATGTCTGTATTTTATATTATCTTTGGAAGAATTTCTTACAAGCTGTTCTAGAACAGGACAAGACAAAAAAAAAAAAAAAACTTGTAAAAAGGCAAACATAGGCATCAAGAATAAGGACATGAATCCCAACAACGGTGACAAATATCATAATTTGTTCATGCTGCAGTGCATGATTGGAGCCATGGATGAGTTTTGATTGGCTACAACATGCTTTTTTGTTGGTTACCATTGTTGTGTATATCACACTGGTTATTGATGTCTGTGTGATGTCTAAATTACAGACTTTTTTAAAAATTTTCGAGCAAAATTAATTTTAAAAACCTTTGTGAAATTTCAGATCTTATGTTGGCCACAGTGTTTATGCAATGAACTAAAAAAGCTAACCCAGTTATTCAGGTCACTACATGATGTTAAAACATAAATGCCACCACTGGATAACTTGCTCTTTGCAGAAGTCTAGCTGTTACAATCCAGTTACAGCAGCAAACTAAAATCTCATATTAAAAATCAGACCAAGAGCCCAACTAATGCAAACACTGACCTCTTTAATGATGACTTAAAATATGAATTTCTCCTTTGGTGATTCTGCTTGTGTGTGTATTTGGTCCCACTATACAGTGTTAAATTATCATTAAGTTCAACTCTGCTTCAGTGTTACTTTAACTCAGTCCCTGAAGATTCTCCAAATAACCCTTTAAAGAACTCCACATCATCATGAGAAACGTTTCCCTGTTAACATTTTAACAGGGAAATCCATATACCTGACATGAGTGATCCACATCATCCACCAATAAAAAAAAAAAGGCGTGAACAGCTGAGCAGTGACATAGACAGCAATGTGATTGGATGATATTTAACACATATTGTGTTGGACACATTGTGTTGTTTCTCTCTCGCTTTAAAATGGCCATAACACAAAAAATGTGTTAACAATTAACACATTCGTTTCAAGAGTGTATCATTACATTCACCATGTTCCTTAAAATAATGTTGCCTCTAGTTAGGTCTTTAATTTTAGCAGTTGACATATATAACAAGTTAGATAGCGGAATCCCCTTCAATCCCGCCACCTCGCATTCCAATCCAAATGGAATCAGGATCGTTTATGAACCATTCCACAAGAAATCTAGCCAGCAAGTAAGTTGAAAACATGGGGCTGCTAGGCCTCCTGCTTTGACGGAGTAACACAACACACTATATCGTAGCCTGGGTTTTTCTTTGCCTATACAAATGAAATTATTGAGCTAGTTAAATTGGTTATTAGTGGGGCTTGCCGAAGGCAAAGCATCACTTATACTATGCTGCGTGCTGATCCGTGCAACATTTCGGCGCGTAACTAGTCCCGCAGTTTTTGTCACAGACCCACGAAACTGGCGTCAAATCGTGCGGCCTATACGGGAATGGTGTGCTATGACTTTTATAAGCGATCGGGCGTACGATGTTCGAACCCGGGCCAAAATTCGGCCGGAAAAATCCCATAGACAACGCATTGCGGCCAACTTTGAATTTCGTAGAAACACGTAATTAACCACATTTGGAGACGCTGACTAGCTGTGCAAGAACATACCTCACAATGGGGTATAAGTTGTACCCCGGGGGTGCTAGAGCCCCCCCCAAATTTTCCCATTGACTTACATTGGCCCAAAAAATCCTAGGTAACAGTATATCTATTCCATTGCGCCGACTTTGACGGCGCATAGCGCCGTCCTCCAATTTCGTAGAAACACGTAAATCACTACATTCGAAGAGGCTGACCAGCTGTGCGAGAACATACCTCGCAATGGGGTGTAAGTTGTACCCCTAGGGCGCTAGAGCCCCCCAAAATTTCGAAAATCGGCCTATGGGAGATACTATGGTGAGGGAAGCCCCATGAAATAGTTTTTTTTTTTCCTACTATTGCAATTTACATAGGGATTTTGCATTGGACATAACTCTGCATCACAATGACATAGAGACTTGGGGGTGGGTGCATTTTACTCAGACAACCAATCAGACTCTCAGGATCACTATGAGGCGGTCAAGCCACGCCCTAGCAACCATTTAGGATGCCCTAGCAACAGATCCCATAGACCCCATTATAAAATTGCCCAGATCAATATCTTTGGATCAGAATGTCATGCAGACATGGGGGTTGGTTTGTTTGAATCAGGGCAGCAGGCAGCCAATCACTGATCACCATTAACATTCCTAGCCACACCCTAGCAACCATTATTGACCACCCTAGCAACCCAAACCCACACAAGCATATCTTCAGATCTGAATGTCATAGAGACATGGGGGTTGGTTTATATCATTCATACTGACAAGCAGCCTTTGGAGTATCATCATTGGCCACTCCCTAGCAACCATTCCGCAAGACCTATATCTCTGTATCAGAATATCGTAGAGACATGGGAGTTGCTTCTTTGGACTCATGCTAACAAATAGGACTACCGACATGCTACTCATGCTAGCAGTGATTAGCTACATGCTAATAGTGATTAGCTAAGTGTTCAAATATGCAGTAACTTCATGTTAACAACGTTAATCGTGTTAACATGTTGCTAGCTCCATGCTAGTCATGCTAACTTCATGCTAATGACATGCTAATCATGTTATCATGTTACTAGCATCATGCTAGTCATGCTAACTTCATGCTAATCGTGTTAGCATGTTGCTAGCATCATACTAGTCATGTTAGCATCTTGTTAAAAACATGCTAGCATCATGCTAACATCATGCTAGTCATGCTAACTTCATGCTAGCGACATGCTAATCATGTTAGCATGTTGGTAGCATCATGCTAGTCATGCTAACTTCATGCTAACGACATGCTAATCACGTTGGCATGTTGCTAGCATCATGCTAGTCATGTTAGCATCTTGTTAAAAACATGTTAGCATCATGCTAACATCGTGCTAGTCATGCTAGCTTCATGCTAACGACATGCTAATCATGTTAACATGTTGCAACATGCTACAATTGTTAAAATATGAGCAGATAAAGGGTTTTTTGCCACTGCAAGCACCACTCACATTTTCTTCAGGAAATGTACATGTCTAGTTATTATTATCATCTCAATATTATGTTTTTCATCCTTTTTTTTATTTTTGTACTTTATTATGTATTATTTTTGGCAGGAAAAAGACAACAAAGCCAAAAAAAAGTTACACTTTGATGTACATCCAATGTGATTTATAATAATAATAATAATGATAATAATAATAAACAATAATTCTTATATCAGCCATATTGACACAAAACACAAGTTAAATCCATGGGGATTTATGTTTTTAATAGAGGAGTTGATGGCTACAGCTTCTGTATTACCTACCTGAGATGTTGCACAGACAACAGAGCATCAACTGCCTTGTAGGTTTACAAAATGCTGTGGATCTGTTTGGACTTCCACAACATGTCAGGGTACTGGTACTGATACTGGTAGTGAGAACCCTGATGTTGTAAGGTTTATGAATGAGAATTGAGGGGCAAACAGAGGAAGCTGTATGGTTGGATGTAGTGTTCACAATCAACGCATAGAAAGATTGTGGGCAGGACTCAACAGGGTGGTGTCATCTTATTTTAAAGATCTTTTCATTTTCATGGAAAATGATGAATTTTAGACAGCAACAGCCCAGTTCACATTACGGCTCTTCACCATGTTTACCTTCCAAGAATAAACAGATCTGTGGCGTTTGTAAGCCAGTGGAACCAGTTGGAATGCTCCAACTTCCTGAACATCAAGGACCACTTAATCATGTGCAAAGACCTAATGATCATCACCAGTGTTATCCTGAGTTAATTCAAATTAATCCATTGACTGATGAGAGCGTTGTAAATGAATGGATGGATGATTAAGCTGTGGGCACCATCTTTTGGCGAAACGTGAGTATTTATTGCCTATTGAGCCTTTTTAATTAATAGAAAATGATATACTCAACGTGTCTAATGTGTCTTTGAAAAATCCTTTGTGGAAAACTGTCCGAAGCGAGTGTTGCCAACAATGTGCATTTTCTGGGCATTCCAATCAACTGAAATGTCTCAACACTTTGGAACAACATCTCATTGCACATAACATACCTTTCATGAAATTAAGATTTTATCTCCTTACATTGTGCACTGTACACTCTCTTTCCTGAATTTCAGATTACAAACAGCACTGGACACAAGCAGGGGAAACAAGATGTAATACCAGACTTGCAATCTGTATAGGATGCTCTGCTGTCTGGTAAGCTGCATGAGGTCCTACTTCATTGAAATGAACTCTATGTCAACAGCATAGACCCAGTCCTTCTTGAAGACATTATCCACCTTCAGGAACCTTTCCATGAGGCTACCAGGCACCTTTCCACTGATCAGACACCTGCTCTTCACCTTGTTCTCTCAACCAAGGCAACCCTGCTGAGGGGTTTGTTGCTTCAGGAGGAGCTTCAGTGTTGCTGGAAGATTTATTGTGTTACTGTGACATAGACTAACTTGTATATGTTATTAGTTTGACTATTTCCAAACTAATTCCTGACTACATCAAGTAAAACATGAAGTGTGTTTCATTTCACTGTATCTAAATGTCTCAAGATGCCAGGATAATGTTGTAGAAAACAATGTGAGGTCCCACTTTATATTAAGTGGCCTTAACTACTATGTACTTACATCAAAATATAAGTACAATGTACTTTTTGTGTTCATATTGTATTGCAAAACACTTTAGCTTCTATTTAGGTGAGATATGGGTAAGGTTAGGGACAGGTTGGGTGGTATGGCTAGGGTTAGGGGTGGGTTAAGGTGTAAGGGGGTGGGTCAACAGTGTAATTACAAATGTAAATGCAGAAATTAATTACAGATGTAATTACATGCAAGAATTTTTAAAATATAAGTACAATGTAAAAACATGTATGTACACAATAAGTACACTGTAACAAATAATTAATTAAAATGTAATTACATAGTAGTTAAGGCCACTTAATATAAAGTGGGACCCAATGCGATATAAAAGTAAGAGTGTTTACACTGTAACGCTGAACAAATTTTTTCGCAACGGGAGAATTAATACACATCAGAGGGTGTTTTCACACTTGGTCCTTTTCAGGGGTCTGAGTGTGGTTCGCGTGATTTTTTGGCCATATGTGAACACTCCAAAAGATCTCAGACCACTCAGAAGCGAACCGAACTGAGACCATCTAGGGAGGTGGTCTGAGTAGGGTTCGCTTTCAGCTAAAGGTACGGTTCGATCAAATTGTGTAACGTGAACACAAATCACTTAAATTTTCCACTCGCGAAATGTAGTTTGGTCATCAGATGTTTCCATATAAATCAGCTGTTCATAATGACTGCTTTTTCTGGCAGATCACTACAAACAATTTGCACATGGTACTTTCATTTATTTCAATTCCAACCACTTTCAAACTGTTATGAGTGATGCGGCTGTGTGCTTTGCCCGTTTAAACTTCCCATAAACTATACTTTCTTTAGCGTCTACTGTGTTTAAACTGTCAAAAACACCCATGGTTCACATACACAATTGGTTTTAAAGAAAAAAAGGCTATGATTTCATTCAATAAATAGGATCTCTGCATGTTTCAAAAAACTGTTTTATTAATGAAAAAGCGCCATCTACTGATGAATCGGGTTACCATTTTTACTCAGCCTGAATTTGATCTGTGTAGGGTCTTACAAACTATTCATTTACATCTGAGCTTAAAAATCCTGCAGAAACTCTATGTGCTATAAAATGAACTTGATTAAAAAGGAAAAATATTACAAAGGTGTACAAAACTTTTTTTTCGTGCAAAAGATACAAATATTCAAATTTTATAGTGTCAGCAATCAAACACTGAACTGGACTAGATTCAAAAAGCAACGGTCTGAACACAAAGCGGTGTAAGACACCATTGCTGCTTAAGTGGACCAAAAAAGGATCTGAGTCCTCTTTCAGGAACAGCAACTGGGTACTTTCTCTTTCACTTAAAGGGGTCTGGGTTCGGTTCTTTTAAAGAGGACTTAAGTGTGAAAACACCCAGTTTCAGTGTGCAAGGTTTCTGTGCATGACAAAATTTTAGGGTTATGAATACGAAATAACGCATACGAAAATGTAGGACTCAGTGTGCAATGACCTTAAGATTTATTTATCGTAAAACAATAGGATGAAAAAGTCATAGCCTGTGAGTGTTATAGTTAGTAGTTTATTAGTAATACTCTGTCTAGCACATTAAACGTCTGTTCGTGAACAATAATTTTCTCAGATATAAAATGAAAGTACAAATGCTACAATTTTAATGACTACAAAGTTATATATATATATATATAGAGAGAGAGATGCTCCTGATACTAACATGCTCACAGATTTTTGCTCAACTACACTGATTTTTACACTGACTGTATTCAACTACACAGAATTCAGAAAAATGCAGTTTTCAGAAATGAAACAAAGTCTGTTCACATCTCTGTGGTTAGATTAGCTCAACAATGTGTCTTTGACCTTCATTATGCCCTATCATTATGTTTTGATTATAGTGTGTTCTAAATAAAATACAAATAATCTCCATTCTTTGTCAGGTAAGAAACAATGTGAGAAGATTCACTCACAGTGTTGTTGATGGCCCATTAGAGGAGGGCTCTTTGTGTCTCTCAGGTGTGAATCACTACATATTCATGACCGTTATCACTCTCTTGAATATTCTCTTTCAATGACAAAACATGTTTTGGTGAATTTACATCAATGTATTGACTGCTCTGAATGAGTGAACAAGATTATTTTCACATCATTTTGTAGATAAAAAAACTCTAGCCTACTACATGTAGTTCTTAAAAGCTAAAAGCAAATGTTCTGTATGTGTTTCATGGCCTTTATTTCTAATTAATTTTGCACAAACAGTAGTAGACAAACAAAGAGTGTGCAAGCAGGAACTTAAACAGTGATGAAGAACTAATAATGAACAGCTGTGATAACTGAATTAGTGTCCATGGAAAAAGATTAGTGGTGGGAAACTAAGACAAAGAAAAAAGGAAACTGACAAAGAACAAAGTAATAGTCCTTGAGACTTCAACCAAAAGAAACAAAACTAAACAAGTGTTTCAGATATCATCGGCTGTATTTTTCTACAAATATGTGACCCTAGACCACAAAACCAGTCTTGAGTCGCTGGGGTATATTTGTAGAAATAGCCAAAAATAAATTGTATGGGTCAAAATTATCAAAAAAAAAGTATGCCAAAAATCATTAGAATACTATGTAAAAATCAGATATTTTGTCAATTTTGTACCGTAAATGTATTGAAACTTAATTTCTGAAAAGTAATATGCATTGCTAAGAACTTAATTTGGACAAGTTTAAAGGTGATTTTCTCAGTATTTTAATTTTTTGCACCCTCAGTTTCCAGATTTTCAAATAGTTGTATCTCAGCCAAACAAACCATGCATCTATGGAAAGCTTTTTTATTAAACTTTAAGATGATATATAAATCTCAATTTTGAAAAATTGACACTTAAGACTGGTTTTGTGGTCCAGGGTCACGTATATCCTGTGAATGGCATTTGTAGTGAGAAAAGGGGAGTGGCTACACACATCTAGCACAGCATTGGTTGGTTCTCACAGCAAGCGGGAGGAGCCCCCCAAAGCCAACAGCAGCATAAATACTGGAGGCGAATGCTGCTCCCATACTCTTTCTGGAGAGATGGCTGAACACTGGGTGCCTCGTGTCTGGATCGTTGGCAGTTCTGACATCTGTATGCTGCAAGCTGACCTATGCCACAAAAATCTTTGTCTTCCCTGCTTTATCACCTGGGATGGCGAAGGAGGCAGGCTCTGGGAGCATCTGCTTCCAACACTGCGCTCTCTCAAGGCCACAGGCCCTGAACCAGAAATCCTGGTTGTCCATTTGGGTGGCAGCAGCCTTTGTCTTGAAGGCAGAAACAGACTGGATATCCTTCGGGAAATTAAGGCTGACCTGACCAGGGTTTTTGAGATGTTTCCAAGGACTAGGGTCCTATTTTCTGACATCCTGCCCCGTCTGAAGTGGAGAGGTCAGACCGGCAGGACCGCTTACGGCATTGAGAGGAGCCGGCGGTGGCTGAACGGAGCTGTGTCTGGTTTCTTGTCAGACAGAAACATGCGCTGCATTCGGCACGGAAACATAGGCTTGACTCATCTAATCAAAGATGGCGTCCACCTGGGGCCAGAGGGGAACCAGCTTTTCCTCAACAACCTCAGAGAAGCCCTTCAGGTGGAGCTCAAGCACCAACGGCCCTTTTAAGGGCCAGAAACCATGGCTCTTTTCAGAGCCACCAACTCATGTGAATAAAGAGCAATTTCCCATCTCTTTATCTTTTCTCTTGTACTGTTCAAAAGTGTACACAGCAAAAATGCTTTTCTTAATTAGATTTTTTTTGTCTTGTTTTCAGAAATAATAAATTCTGATCCTTTGAAACATGCAAAATAATCATGAGCTCACAAGACTGCACTGTAAAAGACTGTTAAATTATCAACTAAAGATACAATGTCTTTAAGCTGTAAAATAAATTCACATCGTAAAATGCATGGGAAAAGTGCAAAAAAAAATTAGTTTTTCCAAAAAAGTAGTCAATCCAGATTAAATAATAAGTAATTTACATCTAAATAAAGGTGTTTGAATTGTCTATGATTAATATGTCCTGCAACTTTTGTTTTTTTTTTAACTGACTTCAAGTATATTACATTACTAAAAGTTTGTTAATCTAATTTCAGTCATATGCTAAACCATCCAAACAATAATGCATTGTCAAGATGTACTAAAATCTACAAAAGTAAGTTGACTCTTGTGTGCCCTGTTTTTTTCTCTCTCAGTCCTTCACTTTTATCAAGCCTTTCCATGTTCCATGAATTTTTTATTTATTTTTTATGTGTTTTTTACAGAAATGCCCTGAAGTCATAACTTCTTCCTGTGGGATTACAAACTTAAGTATTAAACAAATTTATTGTAAGTCAAATGAGCCAGATTACTGAGACTCACACCTTTTGTTGGTAATGGCCCTCGGTGACTCTACCCCCATCTCTCTTGAGTAGTTCTGATGATTGGAATAAGACTAGTGTAAATGGGGCACATTGCTATACCTGAATGTTTCAGTTGCATGCTATGTTTAAAGGAACACACCATTTTTTTTTTGTTTGTTTTTTTGAAAATAGGTTAATTTTCCAACTCCCCTAAAGTCAAACAGATGAGTTTACTGTACCGATCTCCATTTTTGTCAGTAGCACTTTTAGCATAGCTTAGCAAAAAAAAAAAAACATTGAATTTCATTAGATCATTAGCATCTCGTTCAAAAATGACCAAATTTCTTTGTAGATTATATAAAATCAACTTGGAAAACGGACAAAAGGTAAGAGGTGAAATTTGAGACAAGAGCATACAACATAATGGCCGCAGACTGCTAGAGCAACTATCTTTACCCTGCGTCACCTTTGGTTCTATGTCCTTGATATCAAAGCTATTCCTGGCTCTGCTGTGCTCTTCCACACTAGACATGGTCTTGTAAGTCTGGTGACATGGCCATCTCATTCCCAAAGCATTTTGAAGCAGCTTGAGTTCCCGCTGGAAAACATCTCCAGGTTAAAAAAAAACAAGTCCCAGGCAGCCATGGCCACCCAATTACATGCTCAGCAGAGCACTCTCAATGACAAATTTTATGAAGAAAATTCAAAAGACAAATGGGATTTGTCTCTTAGCCCAACTTGCTGGTAAAGTGAATAGACAGGTTGTAAAGAAGGTCTTTAAATCATAAACTCACAAACTTCAATAACCCTTGTCCTTGGTTCTTTCCCAATGGGCAAGTACAGTGCTTTGAACAGCATAAATGAACTTGAGTGAACCAGTGAACTTTGGGTGACTTCCAAGAAGGACACCTGCTTCCAGTGAGAGGGGGAGATAAAAGCTATTAGGAAAATGGTTCAAATTAGAAGTATTCCAACATTAGAAATTAAAACATATGTTAGGTGAAGCAAAAATGAATTGTAGCAAACCAGATTAAAGAAATCAATGGAACTGTGATAATATTGGTCAAGAGCTGAAACAAATAAGGCATAAAAGTTGATGCCTGGACAGAATAGACTCTGCTTCTTGAGCTTCATTTACAATACTGAGAGGACTCAATAACACTCCTTTCCCTACCATCATTTATGGCACAACACTTCCCCATCAGAGGCTCTGTACTGTATTTTGATATATTGTTCAAATATAAATGGAGAAGAGTGAGTTCAGCAAATACTGAATTCGAACTCAAAATATTCTGCAGTGTTGTTATTGTGAATAAAACAGGCAGGCTATTTGGACTTACTTGAAATAGATGTTTCACCATTATTGGGAACATCAAGATCAAACCCTATTTTGTGGTCTACAGTAGAATTTGCTAAGACAAGCACTCCTGATAGCTCTTCTTAAACCTGTAAAGTGAAAATAAAAGTCTCACTTTAAACCAGTTTTCAGCCAACTTCAGATAGCTATAAATTGTTACGTTCAACTGACAAAATAAATATAGTAATGGAAAAGGCTTGAACCCGGCTTTCATATGGTATCCAAAAAAAAAAAAAAAAAAAGGTAACTCTGTGCAAAATAACTCTGTCATTAAAATATTACTGGTTCTTAATTATATTTATCCCCCAAAATATTGTGTATACTGTATTGCAGATAGAAGGGGTTCACGTCCAAAAAGAAGATATTCTTGTGAGAACCATGATCCCATATCATCAGAAAAGTTACAGGAATGTTTTAATGCCATAAAACCAAGAATATGTTCTGTGTTCATTCTATTTTACCTAATTATTGTTCCAGTTCCCTGCAAACAACTGTATTTGTTTACAGCAAATACAGGAAAAAAAAAGAAATTTGTCTATATCATAATCTATGCAAAAGTTACTCTATGCCAACTTTAGGAAGGAAAAATACCATTTTTTAAAATTCAATTCTCGGCTACCCAAGTTTGAAGTCTCTCCATACCCACATAGAGTGGAATAAATGCAATGTCTTAGTTCTTATAATTTTACAGAAAATCCTTTGAAATTACATATACCCTGCTGTAACTGATTAAATTTTTTTATATATGTTGTCTGTCCTATGATGAAGCACCTCAATACAAAGTGATTTTTTGTTGTTGTTCTAAGCCCTGTTTTTGAAAATGCATAACTCAGGCCCTGTGTGCTCTAGCAAACTGCAGACAGTTTTGATTATTACCAGCAGGTGGCAGGAGAGACTAAAAATAAGTGTCTTTATCATAGTATGCAAGAATTATTCAAGTTTAACTAAAAGGAGTGAAGAAAACCCTTTTATCACTCAAGTCACCATGTTCTCTACCTGTCTAATGTGGAAAAACAAGATCTTACAAGGCTTATTAGAACAGAAATCATAATTTTACTTGATGATAATCATAGCAACAACACAATACTATATCAAAGAGAGCAAATGACACACAATAATACTTTCTGCATTTTATTTTTCAATTATTAAACATCTTTAACACTGTAAATATAACAAAGAACATGCAAATGTATATACAAAGTGTAAAATTCAAAACAGTATAACGTATTTTAGAATAGAAGTAATAAACTGTGCAAACATTTACCTGAAATTCTAAGAAACAAAAACCGGCCTTACTGTTAAAAAAAGTTGTGTAAATTTGTAAATAAAAAAATCAATAAACAAAAGAAGCAAAAAGATCTTCTTGTTATATGCATCCACTGCCAGCTGCATTTGTGGATGAAAATATGTCTTGGAGGCTGAAACAATGTCAGTATAGTGGAGTTTTATTTTTGAAAAGTCTGTAATAGTGCAGGGTTTCCTTTTTCTGCCATTCTCTTTGTCTTCTTTTTTTGTTTGGAAAGATGAAGATTCCTAGAAATAGACTGACAACGTGATTAGGACATTGCTAACTGTTGTAGTGCATTTATTAGCTCAAGGGGAAATATTACTAATTAATTAATTACTAATTAATCATTGAATCATAACTCATTATAATTAATTATAATATTTGGATAATTCAATAGAATTATCCTGATAAAGCTGAATTTACATTACAATTAATTGACCCGTTCGTCCAGCAAACATTCAGGGTAATTTCACATGTATTCAAAGAAAGAATATTTTCTTGGCCACAGAAAATAACTTTCTTTTATACTAGCACATAGAGCATGTAGCTCAAATCAGAAATCGTAAAGGGACATTAATATTTTGCAAGGCAGAATCAGAAACTCATGTAATCTGTGCACAAGAATTTTATTAACTAAGAACTAACACATAACTAATCTAAACAAACAAACATACAGTCATTCATACAGGGGGAAGGGCAAGTGAGAAGGCATTAGAGAAAACAAGGAAAATGAAGCTATGAAAAGAGTCATTTAACCTGTGAAACCATCTGTGCCATTTTTCAATGGGTCTATAGCTTATACTAAACCTCTGTTTGTTTAGTTAAATGTATGATACTTGCATTGCCTTGGTTGTGGACCCGTGTCCAAATGCAGTCCCGTATGAAGGTCTTGATGGTTTCAAGGTTTTGGATTTGCGATCACTTCCTTCCGGTTTGAATAGTGTCTTCTGAGATGTCCTGACTCTGTGGTGATTAGGAGTTTCCTTCCAGTGACGTGAAGAAGAACAAAAGGGCTGAGAGAGAGAGAGAGACGCAGCCGAAATCTGATGATTCTTGGAAAATGGAAAGAACAAGGCCGCACGGCCTGGCACAGACTTAGAAGTTCCAGAAGAGTTTAGCTTATCATCTTCTTCTCATCATCTTCTGGGTTCTGAAAAGAACCTCCGACGGATCATGCTCAAGTCCTGAAGAACACACTGGAGTGTGTCTGGTGTGAATCTTTTATCTTATAGGGTGGTCACACCTCTAGATAGTTCAGAGAGCCAATGGTGTCCTGTATCTTTGGAGGGAAAATTTAATGGTCTTTGTCTGGATCCAAAGTATTTTGCATAGGTGATTCGATTGGGTGTTGATGCAAATACTACTAAGGATTCTTAGAACACTAATATGTTGCACATCTAACAACAAATAACAAAAACCATCTTTTAGGTAATCAAACTAGGAGTTGAAAGAGAACAAACATGGCATACACTGTATGTGGCTACACCATATAGCATTCTATCATAACACAAGCATAAAACAGTTATAAAATAAGAAATGCAAAGGACATGGACAGTCGTAATATACATACACTGATATATGGGGGCATGTGTGTCAGTTCACAGGTTTGTCTAAGAATTAACAAATAAGTCACTTTCAGTGGAAAAATGTATTGCTTTAGAGACAGTCAAGGTGGGGGAGAGCATCTTCACACATTCCTTTAGATCATAAAAGCCCATTTGGTCTGCCAGACGCGCCCTGGCTGCCATGGTAACCAGGCATATCTGGGACTTTGTGTCACCCACTGTTCTGTTGGGTGAGGGGAAGTCTGCTTCTTTGTTAATTCAATAAACTACTGATTTGGTTAAATCTAATGAACCATTGTCTGATTGGTCTATATCCTACACTGTGGAAATGGAAAACTATAAATCTCCTTCCTTGCCTAGTAGTCCCTAATAGTCTTTGCATTCACCAATCCCATGTAGATCACAATTCCATCATAATCTTAAAGGTCTTTGACAGCATGCGGTATCCACAGAAACTTCTTACCAGCCTCAGCCCTTTTTGCAGCAATGCAAATCCGTCCCGTTGAGCACGGCTCCGGCGGCGCACTAACCATTTGTATCAATGCCGAAATTTGCTCTTTTAGAGAAAAAACGCTCTAATAGCAGCCAGACCGGATGGTGGCAGGGGGAGTCTTGAGCGAAGATGTTAAGTTGTTGCTGAAGAAAAAGGATCTGATTAATCTGGTAAAGCACCCGCTTATATAGCCGATTGCCCCGCCCATTGTGGCAGGATCGTGTGGGTATTCGGTGGGCTGCTTCGCCATAGGTGTGCGCAGCACCGCTGCTCAGCTATTGGTTCGATTAGCTATCACTGACTCGACCAATAGCTCTGCAGTTAAACTGCGTTATTAAAAAAGTGCTTCAGTCTTCAAAGAAAAGGTCATTATCGTCGATATCGATACGATACTTCTAAATTAAACTTTTCAATTATTAGATAAATAAATAAGTATTGTTTATTATTATTATAATAAATTATTTAATTACTAAGAGTAAAATGAGTAATGATAACCACATAACTTTATATTTGAAACGCATTTTAACATTCAGTACACCTTAATGGTAACTTATTAGATTCTATTTTTGTTTACACATGGTTCAAATATGTTTTTTGTTTACACATGATTAAAATCTACAAATAGTACAGCTGGTCATTTTAGTAAAAACATGGTTCATTTTCATAAGGGGCTCTCAGTGTTTTTAATCTGACAGTGAATAATTTCCATTAACATTACAGAATAGAACATGATCGATTTGAACTTTTAATTTAAATAAATGTAATTGAACAAACTATGTAGGCTACAATTTAAATTTGTTTAAATAATGTTTTTTGTCCTGGGTTGCCGTTTCCAAAAGTATCAGTTTTCTCATTATACTTTTGGGAAATGCAGCCGTGTCTGATTGATGTGGGAGAAAGCTCTCTGTGCTTGATTGGGTATGTCTTGCAATATCTGCGTGCGTGTGTTTAAATGAGCAGGAAAATATTCCTATATATCCTACACAATTATTAACACGACTTTTTAGCCCAGTTCAATGTATATTGTATGCATAAATAAACAAAATAACTGGTAAATAAAATACACCTTAGTATCGATATTTTTTTGTTTGAGGATCGATACTTTCAATACTCATGTCAGTATCGATATATCGATACTTCAGGATTGATCCGCCCATCCCTAAAAACATGTTTTCCCCATAGCGGCTTACGCCGCAGTATGAGAGAAGTATCGAAAGGGAACTTATTATACTGGGTCCAACATGGTTGGAAATTGTCTAAACCTCTCTGGGTACAGATAGAGGCTATATGTTGTTCTCAAGTCATGCTTTACTTTGTTTTCCTATGCCATCCACTCAAAGTGTCTTAAGAATCCAGTTGTTAAACATTCTCAATGGTTCCACAAAGACATTCAGCTTAAGGGTCTTTCATCAGCTGCACCCATTGCTAATAACGTTTCTTTTCCACCTTCTCTTTTTGATGGGGCCTTTAAAATTTGGAAGTTGCAAGGTTTAATTAATTATTGATTGACTAGCAGTTTATAGATAATACCTTTACAGGTGCAGGTCAGAAAATTAGAATATCATGAATTTTAGAATATCATATATTTTTTTATGGTAACTAATTTTAAAAAATGAAACTTTCATATATTGTAGATTCCCTACATGTAAAGTAAAACATTTCATGTTTTTTTTTTGTTTTTTGTAAGTTTTGATGATTAGAGCGTACAGCTCATGAAAATCAAAAATCCAGTATTTCAAAATATTAAAATATTTACTGACATCAATCAAAAAACGGATTTGCAAAACAGAAAAGTTCAAGTTCTTTAAAGTATGTTGATTTGTGCACTGATAGCACTGATGAGGCACTGTTGAACCTTTAGATCGTCTGTATATTGCTGGATCGACTGACTCTCATCTTTCTTTTAAAATATCCCATAGTTTCAGGTCAGGCATGTTTGTTGGCCAATAAAGCACAGTAATATCATGGTCAGCAAACCACTTGCAAGTGGATGTTGCACTGTGGGCAGGTGCTAAAGTCCTGCTGGAAAAGGAAATCAGCATCTCCATAAAGCTTGTCAGCAGATGGAAGCATAAAGTGCTCCAAAATCTCCTGGGAGATGGTTTCATTGACTTTGCACTTGATAAAACAAAATGGACCAACACCAGCAGACATCATGGCACCCCAAATCATTACTGACTTCAGAAACTTCACACTGGACTTCAAGCAGCTTGGATTCTGTGCCTCTCAAGTCTTCCTTCAGACTCTGGGACTATGATTTCAACATGAAATGCAAAATGTACTTTTATCTAAAAAGAGTTTTTTTTCTCCTTAGCCCAGGTAAGATGGTTCTGACGTTGTTTCTGTTTCAGAAGTGTCTTGGTAGACCTTTTCCTGAAGACGTCTGAGTGTGGAGACTCTTGATGCGCTGACTCCGGCTTCATTCTACTCCTTGTGAAGCTCTCCCAAGTGTTTGAATTGGCTTTTTTGACAGTATTCTCAAGCTTGTGGTCATCCCTGTTGCTTGTGCACCTTTGCCTATCCAATTTCTTCCTTCCAGTCAACTTTGCATTTAATATGCTTTGATACATCACTCTGTAAACAGCCACCCCATTCAGTCTCTTTGTTAAGGGTGTCAATGATTGTCTCCTGGACCATTGCCGAGTCAGGCAAACCTACTAGAGGAAGGATTTAAATACTACCTTGGAAAATGAAATTTGGGATGCTGTCTTAAAAAGGATACATTCTTTTTCAGTAAGCTCTAGACATAGGCTTATTCAATTCAAGGCGGTGCTTCGTATTCTCTGGTATAGAGTACAACTTGGACCCCACTTGTTCACGTTGTGTTGTAGAGCCAGTCTCTTTGTTTCATTCTTTTTGGGCCTGTTCTAAATTTTGGATGTTTTGGGGGAGAATTTTTGAATGTTTTCCAGGAATTTTTAATACAACAATATACCCCAACCCTTTGACAGCTGTATTTGGGTTCTTTCTAGAGAATGTGCAACTGACAGCCTTAGAGGTGGACATTATTGCATTTTGCACACTGTTGGCTAGATGGCTTATACTAATTAATTGCAAGCTGCCATCTGCTCCAACTTACCGTCAATGGGTTTTTGACTTACTTTTTGCCCTCAAACTTGAAAAGGTTAAATTTAGAGTTCGAATGAAACCTGATCTGTTTATAAAATCTTGGAGTCCATTTCTGGAATATTTTAAGAATGCAGGTTTTGAATGTTTTTTTCCTCTTGCTTGTTTAAATGTTGATTTGAATGCTTATATTATTGTGACTAAATGTTGTTAGGAAGTGAGGGCAATTAATATGCCCGCTTATTTGTGTATACTTCTATTTATGTTTTCTCAATTTTTTTTTTAGTTCTGTAACAATCTGATGCTTGTATTGTGCCTTGAGATGCTTGTGCTTTTCCTTAAAAAATGTACAGTAGTCAAAGGGACATCAAATCTATGGATTTATTAAATGCAAAATCAAAAAATTCAATTCAGGTTAATAAAGCTACACATACATAAAAGCTACATATACAATAAATACATAAAAGTATACAGAAAAAGAGAGCAAACAAAGCAATATAAGATTGTAGGATTTTTATCACATGAAAGTTGATGTGTGAAAATATGATAAATGTCTTATTTGTAGTGCATCAATGTCCAAACACTGTCCATAGCTGAAGTTGGCTGACAGCAAAAGAATAATCCAACCTCTTGTAATAAAAAAACACCACAGCTCTCAAACACCAGACTCTTCTAACCAGGAACAGTCAAAAACAGTCCAGACTTTGGTCCCATGTTGAAAAGAACTTTGAATCCATATTCAGACTGAACCATGATGTGTTGACCTCACCCAATAAGAGTCCTTCTAAAATGCATAGAAATACACTGTCTTAAACTCTCAGCATCAATCCAAATATAGGCTATACATACATGGAACATCTCTGCAAACATCAGTAATGTATATTTCTAAATAGAAAATAAACCAAAAAACAACTTCTTACTTTAGACTGGGTTTGAAATGACATTTCACAACCAGGACACACATGGCTGCTTGTTATTGTTAACTGCCTCTTCCCACATGGCTTTAGGCTGGCTGCACACTAGACAACTTTTAAGTCTCAAGAGATTTTAAAACCATGGGTGACCACAGACATGAAGACAATTTCCTCAGATTTTTATTTTCTGAATGTGCACACTAGACCAAGACCATGAGACTACACATTTGACTGTAGGAAAGATTTCGATTTTACAGTGAAACAAAATCTCACAAATGTAAGTCAATCAACATTGTCAGCTGGCTCTCCTGGTGCGTGTTCTGTTTCACAGTGAAAAAAAATCTATAAAAATGGGGGATGTATTCTGCTTTTGTGGCATTTTTTTGTAGCTGCCAAGTTTCAGCTATAAAAGCATGCAAAATCTGGTAAATGACTCTTGTTCACAGTCATTGGCTATCAGAGGCAGCCTGATCAAGAATCCTAAATATTTTTGAGATTTATGTTTTGAGTACAGGGACATCCATCTTGATTGGGAACAGTTAAATAATCCAGGAATAAAACAGGATTTTTTGGACAAAAAATCATTTGCGACAAGTCTCAAATTGGGACACACTAAAATTGGGCCAAATTAAATCAACCTTAAAATTGTCATCAACAAAAATGGTTTCAAACAAAGCCACTGCTTATCTGTAGTGTTTGTCACATTTATGAATGAAATGCGCATTTCACAAAAATGGACTTACTGCCACCTACTGGTGGTTTCATTTTATATTTTAAGTATACATTAATTATTTAAATAATTTAATATTCCTATATTCAAAACATTATATTTAAAACATTAATCTCTAACATTATTATTAGGAAATGCTTTAATGCCCCCTCTGAATCTTGTCAAAAAAAAAATCTGCAATTATTCCTTAATGCCACATTTGTGCTCTTCTGTGGCATGCAAAGGTGAACTGTTGTTGCTGATTTCATTGAACTGGTAACTTATTCTTCCTGATTGTATCCTATTATAAATCTAAATTTTTTTGGTCACAAAAGATGACACGTTTAATAAAGTTTATATAAACGGTGGGTACGGAAAGTATTCAGACCCCCTTAAATTTTTCACTCTTTATTATATTGCAGCCATTTGCTAAGATCATTTAAGTTCATTTTTTTTCCTCATTAATGTACACACAGCACCCCATATTGACAGAAAAACACAGAATTGTTGACATTTTTGCAGATTTATTAAAAAAGAAAAACTGAAAGGCTAGTCTGTAAGTCTTCAATTAAGACCCAAAAGTTTTCATTTTCTCTCTAAAAGTCCATAGCAGTTAATGTAAAGAAAAGATGCTGAAAATTCAGCTTTGATTCACAGCAATAAATGACATTGTACAGTTTATTCACAGAACATTTTACAATTTTTAATTAAATAGTAATATTTCACAATATTTCTTTTTACTGTTATTTTGGATTATATAAATGCAGTTTTTGGTGAGCAGAAAAGATTTTCAAAAACATTTAAAAATATTACTACATAGAATGTAATAAACAACAATAATAATAAACACAAACAAACAGCATCCTCACAAAAACAAGCTTTTACCAGTACTATATAGTGGCAGTATTAAGTAAACTCTATTAGGATAATTACATATGCCATACATTTGCAATGTATAAATTTACAATGTATACTGTCTGAAAGTTTTGATTAAAAAACCTTTCCATTATTCTACAATTAAAAGTTTTATTTGAACATTTTCAGCATCAAATTCCGTTAGCATGTTTGGATGAGGTCAAAAGTTCAATGATAAGAAACTAAGTATGGGTTTCCTCTCCCCACTAAGAAACACTGATGGCAGATGGACTATTTTGACAGTGTCTTTCATATGTTTCTGGACCTTCACAGTGTTATTTACTTGGCAGTCAATGGGACAGTCAAAAAGCTACCGGTTTTCATCCAAAATATCTTAAATTGTGTTCCAAAGACGATCGATTTATGGGTTTGGATTGACATGGGGGTAACTGATTAATGACAAAATTTTCATTTTAGGGTGGAGTAACCATTTAAACCTTGTGTGTTTCATTAGGGTTGAAGCTGAACTCTGCAGGACCAGAGTTTGCACCACTGGCTTATTTATAATATGTAATGACTTTTAATGTCTTCAAAAGAAAAAAAAAACTTGTTTTAAAATAAAGAAACATCAAATTATGTGTGATCAAGAAAAAATATATTAGAATTACAAAAATGTTGATGAATATACAATTTCATAATAGTAAAATAATTGAACAGAACAATTGAAACTGCTTTGATGGAAAAAAGAGCACGAACGTGGATGCTGCACATATTCTAATTCTGTCTTGTGACACCACATTTGCTTGCAGCAGAGCCCTTTTTTCTCATCAAGTCTTCCCAAACTGATTCCAAGTGTTTCCTATATTGGGGAAAATTTTGTAGTATTTTTTTCCCATTCTTTTTGCAAAACAATCCTTGGATGGAAACCTGGCTAGTGATGAAACCTGTGATTATAGAGTGAGGCTTCTTTTTATATTTAGCAACAACTGTTTAAGGTTTTGTTTAGTTTGACATTTGGTTTTGTGTTTCAGGAAAGACAGCACTTAAGAGGCCATGAAGTAGTACAGTGAAAGGTTCACTAGGACATTTTTTTTCCTTGGGAAAAGTTCCTGGAAAAGCAGAATGCCAATCATTCTTTCATTTAGTTTCTGTTCTTGTTAGTTTCTATGCTTATGCATTTGTTATTCTGTTGTTCCTGTTCAGTTTCCTCATTTCCTGCTCATCTGTCATGCTCTTATTCAACCACTGAGTGAAAAGTATTGTTTTTATGCACACAAATCCACATAAATTTCTGCCAAAATGATAAATTCTTACAGGAAGTGAGGTAATCTTGTAGGAATGAACCCTTTACTATAGGGTAGTCTGTAACTAAGATCCAAACTTTATTATTTTCCATAGCAGTTTATGTAATGAACAGATGCTGAAAATTCAACTTTGATCACAGAAATAAATTCCATTTTACGGTATATTCACAGAATGTTTTTCTGTTTTTAATTAAATTGTAAAAAGAGAAATATTGTGAAATATTACTGTTATTTTGGATCAAATAAATGCAGCTTTGGTGAGCAGAAAAGACATTTAAAAATATTACTACTTAGAATGTAATAAACACCAATAATAATAACAATAATAAACACAAACAAACAAGGTTTTACCAGTACATTATAGCTGCATTATTATGTAAACTCTATTAGGATTCTAAAAATTAATTTCAGCATAATATAATAATTACATATGCCATTTTAATACATTTATACTGTCTGAAACATTTTCAGCATCAAATTCAGTTAGCATTCATATTTAGTCAGTCTGTGTTTGGATGAGGACAAAAGTTCAATGGTTATAAGAAACTAAGTATGGGTTTCCTCTCACCACTAAGAAAGACACAACATTTGCTGTTTGTACAAGCGTAAGACAAGAATGTATGAGAATCAATGTGAGCAAAACTTAAATGAAAATCTGTCTCAAATGTTATTCTTGATCACCTTTCACTAAGTGATTGATTGAAATTACATGAAGTACAACACATAAACATATGCCAGGTTACCAAGCAAACACTGAGGGTTTGGCCCATGCCAGGAATGCAGTAACAATCAACCTAAAAAAATACACACATACATCATGATTAGTGATAATTAGGGTTGCAACGATTAACCGATTTCACTATTAACCACGATTTAAACCATCGAGGCTCCGCAACACCGTGTTTCTTTTGAAACTTGCGCAAAATGAAATCAGTTATGCGCTAGTTTAAATTTCCTGAGAGACGCAATGAAAGTGAATGTGTTATTCACTCTCTGACAGCAGATGGTGCTAAACCACAAATGCAACATTAACCCAGAAACAAAGCAGCTGTGCTACTTTCTAAAACGTATTTGAATGAATTAAATAGCCATTCAGGTTTTTGTATTCGCAGTGATGTTCTTCATAGCACCAAATACTTTAATATTTAGAATCAAAAGGCTATCTATTTTAACACTTTTTACATTTTACTCTTAACTACAACATCCTGTTGTTTGAAAGTGTATTGCTTTTTATGAGGAATTCTTCTAAACATTCATTAATCTTAGATCATTCCAATATAATAATAATATTAATAATCATAATAATAACACTAAATCAAACTTTTATTTATTTATTTATTTCCAAATAAACCCCAGCTAGAGTATTTTTTTTTTCACTGTGTTTCTATTCGGGTCCAAAAAGTTGTGGGAAAAATACACAAAATGAAAATACAAAATAATTTTGTAATATAGTTCATCAATAGAGCCTTTCAGACAGAGGTCCAGCAAACTTTCACTACATTTAGTTGTCTTCAAAAGGGAAATACTTAGCTGATATGTAGGCTAGCTTATATTCAATTCCAAATAGACAAAGAAGTTTTTATTTTGATTATTATTTCTTATTAGTGTTAAAGTATGCTTAAATCAAAACCCCTTTTCACTTTTCTTTTATTCCAAAGAGAGAAATGGAGTGTTGTGTGTTTTTAATTTTTTGTTCATGAGTTCATGTCTGTTTCAAAAGGCAGCAATAAATAACACTTTATAAGGAGTTTTAATGTGATTTTATAAGCTTATAGTGTTGTGAAATTAATAAATGCACAATAATCATGATAACCGTGATTATTCCTCAGACTATAATTATACCAACAAAATCTATAATCGTTGCATCCCTACATAAATATATTTTTCAATGTCAGCTGGATGAGTTAGTTTGGCTACTGGAGGTCATAGATCCTGTCTGGATTGATGTCTTGTTGATGCTGGGGATCTTTGGTCAGGTGCAGTTGGTGCCTTTGGTGTCTGAATGTAGTCAGAGGTTTCAGGTTGAATTTGTTTGGGTCTATGGTGCTGTCCTGGTAAACAGGGATCTCACCAGTAAAATTGTGAATGAGTTGGTTCTCAAGCGTTTTTGGTCTTGTCTTGTTGTTTAACATCACAGTAAAAGACCAATATGACCATGTGCAAATTGTCAAAGCTGCTCCTCCATGTTTACCATTTCTTTTAATAAATTAAAGGTCTCATCTTCAAAGGTTGTGAGCACTGTGTGGCTTCCCTGCACCATTACAGTTCCAGTACGGTAAAGGTTAACTGTTAGGTATTTTTTTTCAGGGTCCTCTGAGTCCAGTATGCACAATTGCAAGGCATCCTGAATTGGCCTTTGTTGAACCCTTTGTCCATAATGTCTGTAAAAAGTGTCTCTCCATGCATCCCTGCGATGTGTTTTGAAGTGAAGGTGTAGGGTATGGACCAATCAGACAATGGTTCATTAGATTTAACCAAATCAGTAGTTTATTGAATTAACAAAGAAGCAGACTTCCCCTCACCCAACCCAACAGTGGGTGACACAAAGTCTCAAGATAGGCCTGGTTACCATGGCAACCAGGACGCTTCTAGCAACCACTGATAACGTCACTTTTATGACCCAAAAGAATGTAGGCTCCCCCATCGTGACTGTCCTTAAAGCAAAACATTCTTCCACTGAAAGTGACTTTTTATTTGTTAATTCTTCCTGTGAACTGACACACGTTCCCATATATCAGTGTGTGTATGTTACAACTGTCCATGTACTTTGTATTTCTTATTTCGTAACCATTTTATGCTTGTGTTATGATAGAATGCTATATGTTGTAGCCACATACAGTGTATGCCATGTTTGGTCTTTTTCAACTCCTAGTTTGATTACCTAAAAGATGGTTTTTGTTATTTGTTGTTAGATGTGCAACATATTAGTGTTCTAGGAATCCTTAGTAGTATTTGCATCAACACCCAATCGAATCACCTATGCAAAATACTTTGGATCCAGACAAAGACCATTAACTTTCCCTCCAAAAATACAGGACACCATTGGCTCTCTGAACTTCTAGAGGTGTGACCACCCTATAAGATAAAAAATTCACACCAGCCACACTTCTGGTGTGTTCTTCAGGACTTGAGCATGATCCGTCGGAGGTTCTTTTCAGAACCTAGAAGATGATGAGAAGAAGATGATGAGCTAAACTCTTCTGGAACTTCTAAGTCTGTGCCAGGCCGTGCGGCCTTGTTCTTTCCATTCTCGAAGAATCATCAGATTTCGGCTGGGTCTCTCTCTCTCTCAGTCCTTTTGTTCTTCTTCACGTCACTGGGAGGAAACTCCCAATCACCACAGAGTCAGGACATCTCAGAGGACACTATTCAAACCAGAAGGAAGTGATCACAAATCCAAACCTTGAAACCATCAAGACTTTCATACGAGACTGCATCCGGACACAACCGAGGCAACGCAAGTATCGTACGTTTAACTAAACAGAGGTTTAGTATAAGCTATAGACCCATTGAAAAATGGCACAGATGGTTTTCACAGGTTAACTGACTCTTCTCATAGCTTCATTTTCTTTGTTTCCTCTAATGCCTTCTCATTTGCCCTTCTCCCTGTATGAATGACTGTATGTTTGTTTGTGTAGATTAGATATGTGTTGAGTCCTTAGTTAATAAATTCTTGTGCACAAATTACATGAGTTTCTGATTCTGCCTTGCAAAATTAATGTCACTTTACGGTTTCCGATTCAAGCTACATGCTCTAATGCATTAGTATATGAGAAAATTGTTTTTTCTGTGGCCAAGAAATTTTTTTTTTCTTTGAATACATATGAATTTACCCTGAATGTTCGCTGGACGCACAGGTCAGTTGATTGTAATGTGAATTCTGCTTTATCAAGCTAATTCTATGTAATTATCCAAATATTATAATTAATTATAATGAGTTGTGATTAATTATTAATATTCCCCTTTGAGTGATAATTCCCTACAAAGGTTACAGGTTTGTTTATTCCTGATACTTCTAACAAGTGTCTCAAGGTTTGCCATAATGTTATACTTCAGACTTCAGCCTCAACTGGCCAACCAGGGGTTTGAAGGCTTGCTGTCCTTATGCCTAGGTGAGCTGAAATATTTTGAAAGGTTCTTCCTTTCTTATTAAACATTTTTCTTTCAATTTGTTTTACAAAGAATTAATTTTTTTTTTAAATAAAAGTTCTAAATAAATAAAAGTGTTGCTTACCTCTTGCACAGGGGAAGCTGAAGGTCTCTGGTAATTATTTTTGTAGTCCTGTTTGATTCTGGTTTTATCTCTATTGTTTTCTCCAAAGTATCTTGAAAGGGGGGTTGTATTCTGGTCTTTTTCCAGTTCGTGTTGTCTTCCATCTAATGTCTCGTCTCTGCTCCAGTGGGAAAAAGTTTTTCATTGCAGTTTTTTCTGTTTCTGCTATTTTGCCCAATTTCTTTTGAGTGAACTGTCTCTGTCTTTTCAATGTTCATATGCCCATCAGGCTGCAAACTGTCCCTAAGAACACAGCCAATTGCAGAGCAGGTACCACCCCCAGGGTGGAGGCCTGTAGCTATCTTCTAATGTGTCAGCACTTAAGCATCACAATTTCAGTTTTTGACTTGACAGACATGCTTAGATATGGCATTCTAATTGGTTGTGGATGTTTCAGTTTACCGTGAGAGTTGTTTTATTGAAGAATAAAAACTAAAGTAAAACATGCAGGTGTTGTCTTGGCTGTTTAGGTGTTAAGGTGGTTTCACCTACACACCTATACTCCTACTCCAATGCCTTTTCTCCTATCTATCATCCAGTCACCAGCAAGTTTCTGATAAATCATGAATATTGAGTATTGTACCCTTACAATAAAGTGTTACCCAATATACACTATATTGCCAAAAGTATTGGACCTTCTAATAAAAAAAAAAGTTTGACTACTTTAGTAATTTCAATGAACACAAATATTAATGTTTAAGCATATAATAATATTCTAGAGAATCATGTTCTTCTAATTTTATAGCAACAGTCTGGACAGGACCCTTTTCTATTCTAGTTTAAAAAAATGATTGATTCAGTCAGTGGGAAGAAACAGACTCCTAATCCCAGCTGAACACCTCTGGTATGCTTTAAATGCAGACCCTGAGATTGACATTAGACATTAGATTGTGAGGGCCTGCCTACTAGTCATGACTCTCATACTTCATTCGAGCAACAGGGTGTGTTTTCGTCTACCCCATTTCCTAATACACAGCCCCCAGATGTAGTCACAGCGATGTCTGACATAATCAGTCAAGTTGGTCAGCAAATTGCTGATAGCATAGTCACTAGACTAAACCAAACACATTCAGTTGACACTCAATCAGTGAGTGATTCTTCAAAAAACATGACAACAGACAGTACAGCTTCACAAATGCTGGACTTATTACAAAGTCAGCTGTCTTTTGCAAGAAATGTGAAAGATCCTCCTAGCTTCAGAGGTGAAGTTTCTGACACTGTTGACTTAAATGAGTGGATAGATATCATGAGAGACTACATTAAGCGAAACAATCTGAGGAAAGAGCAGCAAGCAGAGGAGATTTTAGTCCATCTACGAGGCAAGGCAAGAGATGTGGTTAGGTTCGGTATAAGGAACAGTGACATTGACATTGTGCATAACCCCGATGCAATCTTTAGTATTCTCAGGAAACATTTTGAAGCTGCTCCCTGCTCTCCTCTCCCACTGGCCGATTTCTATACCACATTACCCAGACCAGGCGAGGATGCTTACAAATACTGGCTCAGGCTTAATCGTGCAGTTAACATTGCTGCAGAGCGCTTGAAAGAACAGGGTAAAGTGCTGGATTGTCAAGGAACTGAGGTAACTCGCATGTTCATCAGACATGTGTAACTGTAATTTTTCAGGACACGCACAGAGTACAGAGAATTGACAGTCTGTTTTACACTTCAGCAACAGTGTGGAGTGACCTTCAACTGAAAGCTATGGTTGACAGTGGTTCCGTGGGGTGCACGTTAAGTGAAGCTGCTGAACGTCGCTTGTTGCAGCACAAACCCGATTTGCTGAAGCTCTCTGCCAACAATGTCATCATCATCGGTTGTGGCGGACAACGTGTTACTCCAAAAGTGATGTATGAACTTGAACTCACAGTTTACGCCTGTACAATGGTCGTCCCAGTTTTAGTCGTTCCAGGCCAAACAGATGATTTAATCCTGGGTAGCAATGCTATCAAATGGCTTATTCAAAAAATGAAAGAAACTGACGTATGCTGGAGACTCGTGTCGAGTCCAGCAAACTCTGATGATGTCGAATGTCACCAATTTCTGTCACTGCTCTCAAATGTTGAACGATGGAAGGGAGAAGACATGCCTGACAAGGTGGGCACAGCCAAGTTGAAAAAGAAACTAACTCTACAACCGAACCATGAACACCTCGCTTGGGCTCAACTTCCAGTATCAACAGCTGTTTCTGTAGGGAACACAGTTATCGTGGAGCCAGCACTCTCTAAATGCCGTCCAAGGAATGTCATCATTGGAAGAGTCATCACACCTATGTGGGGTAGTAGATGGGTGCCGTTCAAGATACTGAACCCTACTGACCAAACAAAAAATTGTCAACGTTTTCACTTGCATTGCTGTCGAAGAGTTGTCTACACTTGAGTGCCTGCAGAGCAATGTTCAGTGTGCTGCAAGCCCCATGAACCATGTGCATTCCAGTGATGAGAGAGCAAATGTGCTGGATAAGCTAGGACTGCGAGATCTTAACCTGGAGGCTTGCGAAGTATCTGATGAGTGGAAGGATAGACTTTTGGACCTCATTGAAAAGTATGAGTCAACATTTTCCCGTGGAAAAATGGACTGTGGAGAAGCGACTGACTTCGTGCATAAAATTCACCTCATGGACGAGAAGCCATTTCGACTCCCTTATCGACGTGTGGCTCCCTGCCATTATGATAAGGTGCGTACTGTCTTAAATGACATGGAACTGAAGGGAATTATAAGGAAATCTCAGAGTGAATATGCATCTCCACTAGTTTTGGTGTGGAAAAAGAATGGCGACCTTCGCCTTTGTACAGATTTTAGGTGGCTGAATGCGAAGACCGTAAAGGACGCCCACCCACTACCACACCAATCAGACGCACTTGCAGCCCTAGGAGGCAATGTTTTCTTTTCCACCATGGACTTGACTTCTGGCTTCTATAATGTTCCCTTGTTTGAAGAGCAATGGAAGTACACTGATTTTTCTTCTCCTTTTGGCCTCCACGAATACAACCGTTTACCTCAGGGTCTGACTAACAGTCCAGCTACCTTTATGAGGATGATGATGTCCATCTTCGGTGATGAAAACTTCACTAGTCTTCTCTGCTACTTGGACAATCTAATTTTGCTACAAGTGAACAGTTAGCTCTTGAATGATTAGAGTTGGTCTTCTTTCGTCTTTCAAAGCACAACTTAAAGCTAGCACCGAAAAAGTGTACGTTTCTCAGAAGATCTGTTAAGTTCTTGGGACATGTTGTCACCGAGAATGGGGTTCAGACTGACCCAGAAAAGGTTAAGGTGATCAATGATGTCCAGACTGTCGATCTCATGGAAGCAGATGGTATAACCCCTTCTCAAAAGAAGATCAGATCTTTCCTGGGTATGATTTTGTACTATCAGCATTTCATTCAGGACTGTTCGGCTAAAGCAAAACCTCTGTTCAGTCTCCTATCAGGTCAGTCGTTAAACAAAGCTCACAAGAAGTGTGGATGTCTGAAGAAGACAGTCAACGTCATCAAACTTTCACCTGAGAATTGGACTAGTGAATGCGAAACTGCTTTTGAAACTTTAAAGAAAGACCTACTGCGACGTGTGACTCTCGCTCACCCTGATTTCAGTCATCATTTTATTCTCTCTGTTGATGCTTTGTTTGATGGCATAGGAGCTGTGTTATCTCAAGTACCTCCTGGTGAGAAAATCGCACGTCCGGTTGCTTTCACAAAGCAAAACACTCTCAAAGTCTCAGATGAACTACCCAGCACATAGACTGGAGTTTCTGGCTTTAAAGTGGGCCATTTGTGACAAGTTTAGCCATTGGCTAAAAGGGAGACATTTCACAGCATGGTCTGATAATAACCCTTTGACCTATATTCTAACCAAGCCCAGACTGGACGCGTGTGAACAGCGATGGGTGGCGAAGCTTGCTGCATATGACTTTGACCTGAAGTATGTGCCAGGCGCGAAGAACGTTGTTGCAGATGCCTTAAGCAAAGAGCCCTTTGTTATGTCTTGCATCAGCCATCGTCTGTTGAAAGAACCATATGTTTTCCTTCTAGATGAGGTCGATGGTGTTGTTACGGTACCATCCAAGATGCCTTTTGTGCCTCTAGCCACTGTCAGAATGTGCAGGCTACTAGTGATGGTGAAACTGAATCACAGGATGATGTGATCAACTCATGTCCTGGATCCACTGATGCTGCTGAAGTTTTTGCTGCTTTGAGTGCACATTCAGGTGATGAGGTTAGTCTCTTACCTACAGCCAGTCCAACATCACTCCATCTTCCTTCTGAAGACCCGTCTGTGGCGATCCCGTTTTCTAGACTTTCCAGCCTTCAAGAGAAGGACAACATACTCGGAAGAGTCATCGACTATGTTCTGAGACGTAAGCGTTCTTCAAAGAGTGAGAGAGCGAAGGAACCTAGATCTGTGACGTACACTTTGAAGCACTGGAAAAAGCTTAAGATCCATAATCATGTGCTGTACAGAGTGAAGAGGGATCGATTGATGAATAGGAAACTTCTTCAGTATGTTGTACCTGATTCCCTGAAACTTGATGTTCTGCGCGGTGTTCATGACGCGGCCGGAAACCAGAGGAGTCCGAGAACTCTCTCCCTTGCTGCTGAAAGATTATTTTGGCTGGGAATGAATAAGGACATTAAGCTGTATGTGAAAAACTGCCAGAGATGTGCTGTCGGGAAAACTCCAGAGCCAGATGCTCGTGCGCCCCTTGAGCCTATTCGACCTCAGAGCCTATGGAGCTTGTCTGTATTGATTTTTGGAGTGCTGAACAAACTTCAGGAAAGGTCGTCGATGTCTTAGTAGTGACAGATCATTTCTCTAAGATGGCACACGCCTTTCCGTGTCACAACCAGTCTGCAAAACAAGTTGCTCGTCGCCTTTGGAATGATTTCTTCTGCATTTACGGATTTCCAAAGAGGATACATTCGGACCAGGGTGCGAATTTTGAAAGCAAGATCATTAAGAACTTGTTTGAGATGGCTGGTATTCAAAAATCGCATACCACACCATACCACCCGATGGGGAATGGTTTAGCAGAACGCTTCAATAGAACTCTGGGGAACATGATAAGAGCTCTGCCGATCGAATCCAAGGCAAGGTGGCCACAGCTCCTACAGACTTTAACCTTCAGTTACAACTGTACTGTACATGAAACGACCGGCTTCGCTCCTTTTTATCTTATGTTTGGGTGTATCCCAAGGCTGCCGATCGACATCATGTTTCAGCATGTCCTTTGGTCAGAGTGGTCAGCCATCACAAGTTTGTCACAGCACTAAGAAGAGACTTAAGCACAGCTGCTGAAATTGCCTGGAAACACAGTCTCAAAGAACAGAATTGTCATGCCATTCTTTACAACCGAAAGATCAGAGGTACACCGTTAGCAGTGGGAGACAGTGTTCTGCTGGCTAATCGAGGAGTACAAGGGATGAAGAAAGTTGCAGACAAGTGGGACTCCGTTTTATATGAAGTACAATCAGGTAAACCAGAGATTAATGTGTACAGGATTAAGGATACTCAGACTGGAAGAGAAAGAGTAGTGCACAGAAATCTGTTGCTTCCAGTGAATTTCTTATCCTGGGATGATGACGACGATGAACAAGAGTCTGTTTGATCAAATTCTACCTGTGCTACCCGTGGCAGTGCTCTTGATTCTGCTCTGATGGATGATTCTGATCCTGTTTCAAAGACATCGGAATGGTTATTACAAACAGATGGAACACATGAAAAGGATGAAACACAGGATACCAAATGTGGTGGAACCTCAGACCTCCATGATGAGATGACTGCTTCAGAGTGCTCGGACAATGTTCAAAACAGTCCAGAACTTGAGCATGTTCCTGAACCTGTTGAGGGTACAGAAAGTTTACCCGTTACTGATCCAACTGAGTTACCCAGTTGTGTGCAAGAACCTGATAACAGTCCTGTCTCTGTCATTTGCAAACAGCCTACAAGCACATGCACAAGTCACATAACTACACGGTTAGGAAGAACAGTTAGGCCTCCTAACAGACTTTTTTGTGAAATTGATCAACAAAAAGTTGTAGGAAGTGATTCAAACAGTGTTTCACAAGTAATTTTTCTGGGTTCAAATTTGATTGATTTGATAAAGAACATTTTTGTTTAGTGCGCTGATTCTGAATGAATGTTTCTAAGAGCCAATTGTGGTATTAAGCGTTTGACTGTGAAGTGAGTTTATTGTGTGCACTAAGAGAAATTCAAAGAGCGGAGATGCATGTCTTATTACTAGGAGTGTGTAGGCTGCACCTCCTATAGTCTGTGTTAAGTGTGGGACCTGGTACCATTTCATTCTTACGCACTTCCTAAGAAGAGATTAACTTTTTGACATACTGTAACGTAAAGCTCTCATACTCACATCTGTTTTTTTTCTTTGATATTTCTGAAGTTTTTACTGTATGTTCTGTTTGTTACATACACAGATTCTGGCCCAATTTAGCAGAATTTAAGGGGGGGTGTATGTAACGGAGTTAAACTAATGTTAGTTAAATTCATGCATAAATTGGGAAAACTCGCCATTGTTTGTTGCACTCGCGTTCATTACGATAGGGGGCGGTGCTGTAATGAATCGGCAGAGGTCTCGTGAAGCCTCGCTGCTGACTGTCCATGCATCATCATTGAGCTGCAAATTTAACCAACCTATTGTCCTGTTTGTCCCAGCGTTGTCTGTGCAGGACAATAAAAAGAAGCCTTGAGTGACCATCCACCTGTCTCGCTGTGTTCGTCTTTTCCACCATCACCAACACCGTCACATATGTAATCAAGGAACTTTGCTGCCATGCCATGAGTGCAGCAGGTGAAATGATATTACGCAGTGCCTGAAAATATTCCCCAGCTAGGTAACTTAAGCTAGGGGACTATATATCCAGGCACTGCGTAATTGCACTTGCTGCACCCATGGTATAGCAGCAATATTAAGTTGGAATGAGAGTATATGAGAGTATAGTTCCTACAGAGCCTCTGTTTTGTCTTGAGTATACAATATGTGACCCTGGAGTACAAAACCAGTCTTAAGTTGCTTATTATATTATATTATATTATATTATATATTTTTATATTAAGTCTTATTTGAAACAATTGCCAAAAATACATTGTATGGGTCAAAATTATCAAAAACAATTTATGCCAAAAATCATTAGGATAGTAAGTAAAAAGCATGTTCCATTAAGATATTTTGTAAATTTCATACTGTAAATGTATCAAAACTTGCTAAGAACTTAATTTGAACAACTTTAAAGGCGATTTTCTCAATATTTTTATTTTTCTGCATCCTCAGATTCCAGATTTCAAATAGTTGTATCTCGGCCAAATATTGTCCGATCCTAACAAACCATACATCAATGGAAAGCTTATTTATATATACAGTATGGTATACATATGGTTATTTTTGACCGAAAATTTTCATATTTAAAAATTTTAAAAATCATAGCTTCATTGGAATGAGATGTCACTTTGTGACTTTTGTTACTTTAACAATGTGAACACACACAAAAATCATAGACATGATTCAGATATTTTAAAGGGTCAAAAATAAAACAGTCACACTTACCTTCTTCATGGTCAAAAATGACCAACATATGAAATTAATGGGAAATACCAATAATGAAAAATCTGAGAATCTTTTGGTGGTACAATTTACAAATCAGCCACTGTGCAGAAAAAAAGTGCACAGCAATCAAGGAGTGACACTCTAAAATATCAAGAGTGCAAAATTGACAGCCACATGCACACACACACACACACACACACACACATGCAAAAAAGTGCCTCTGTATATATGTACAGGTCCTTCTCAAAAAATTAGCATATTGTGATAAAGTTCATTATTTTCTGTAATGTACTGATAAACATTAGACTTTCATATATTTTAGATTCATTACACACAACTGAAGTAGTTCAAGCCTTTTATTTGTTTTAATATTGATGATTTTGGCATACAGCTCATGAAAACCCAAAATTCCTATCTCAAAAAATTAGCATATCATGAAAAGGTTCTCTAAACGAGCTATTAACCTAATCATCTGAATCAACTAATTAACTCTAAACACCTGCAAAAGATTCCTGAGGCTTTTAAAAACTCCCAGCCTGGTTCATTACTCAAAACCGCAATCATGGGTAAGACTGCCGACCTGACTGCTGTCCAGAAGGCCATCATTGACACCCTCAAGCAAGAGGGTAAGACACAGAAAGAAATTTCTGAACGAATAGGCTGTTCCCAGAGTGCTGTATCAAGGCACCTCAGTGGGAAGTCTGTGGGAAGGAAAAAGTGTGGCAGAAAACGCTGCACAACGAGAGGGGGACCTGCAGAAGCAGTGGACTGAGTCTGGAGTAGAAACATCCAGAGCCACCGTGTACAGGCGTGTGCAGGAAATGGGCTTCAGGTGCCACATTCCCCAGGTCAAGCCACTTTTGAACCAGAAACAGCGGCAGAAGCGCCTGACCTGGGCTACAGAGAAGCAGCACTGGACTGTTGCTCAGTGGTCCAAAGTACTTTTTTCGGATGAAAGCAAATTTTGCATGTCATTCGGAAATCAAGGTGCCAGAGTCTGGAGGAAGACTGGGGAGAGGGAAATGCCAAAATGCCTGAAGTCCAGTGTCAAGTACCCACAGTCAGTGATGGTCTGGGGTGCCATGTCAGCTGCTGGTGTTGGTCCACTGTGTTTTATCAAGGGCAGGGTCAATGCAGCTAGCTATCAGGAGATTTTGGAGCACTTCATGCTTCCATCTGCTGAAAAGCTTTATGGAGATGAAGATTTCATTTTTCAGCACGACCTGGCACCTGCTCACAGTGCCAAAACCACTGGTAAATGGTTTACTGACCATGGTCTTACTGTGCTCAATTGGCCTGCCAACTCTCCTGACCTGATCCCCATAGAGAATCTGTGGGATATTGTGAAGAGAAAGTTGAGAGACGCAAGACCCAACACTCTGGATGAGCTTAAGGCCGCTATCGAAGCATCCTGGGCCTCCATAACACCTCAGCAGTGCCACAGGCTGATTGCCTCCATGCCACGCCGCATTGAAGCAGTCATTTCTGCAAAAGGATTCCCGACCAAGTATTGAGTACATAACTGAACATAATTATTTGAAGGTTGACTTTTTTTGTATTAAAAACACTTTTCTTTTATTGGTCGGATGAAATATGCTAATTTTTTGAGATAGGAATTTTGGGTTTTCATGAGCTGTATGCCAAAATCATCAATATTAAAACAATAAAAGGCTTGAACTACTTCAGTTGTGTGTAATGAATCTAAAATATATGAAAGTCTAATGTTTATCAGTACATTACAGAAAATAATGAACTTTATCACAATATGCTAATTTTTTGAGAAGGACCTGTATATATGCAGCTATACAGGAGATTACATGACTTTACACACGTTTAAATTTTTTTTTAATGCCAGCAATGGCGTAATTCTCAGTTCAAAACATGGATTTTAAGTGCTTTTACTCTATTGTAATATGAAATGTTGAATTTATTGCAAAATAATATATAAATAATTAAATACACAAATATATAATAATTCCAATAAAAACAGCTTAATAAAATTGTTTAAATAATGTTTAGTATCATAAAATCTACTCAAAATTCAAAATAATAATCAAAAAAATTATTGAACAAAAATGTATTGCATTGATTTTCCAGAAAAAAGAAAAGTTACATTTCAAGTCTTCGGTCACTTTCGACCACGAAGAAGGTAAGTGTGACTCCCAAACGAAGAGGGCCAGAGGAGTACTTGATTTATTTAAATCCAGATCAATAACACAGTTTAGATCTCCCCCAAATTCCAAAAGATGTGTGTTCAGAGCTAGAATCTGACAACAAATTCTGAGCAGAGAGAGTATTTTCAAAGTTCAGGGCATATACATTTACCAAAGCTACTGGTGTTTGTGCAACTCTCCCTTTCCACAATTACATATCTACAATTCAAATAACATTTAATAAGATGGAAAATATGTGATGTCCAATAAGTTTGGAGTCTGCATTGATCCTTGAGGCGCAGATGTGTTTCCTGGAGGAAAACAATGTCAGCCAACTTTTGAGTTCAGCTTGGAGTGACAATGTACTTTCAGGGGGTGGGAGCATCAATCAAAAATAACACTTTGTACATATTAGAGTTAAATTAATCTATCTGGTGGACTTTGTGAGTTCAAAATTAAGAACTCCAAAACAGGTTCAGTGTGCAAACAAAGAAAAAATCCAGTGAATTGACTTGTTCTTGAGGTTTAAAGGGGGATTCAGTCCTCTTTTTAGTCTAAAATACACTTACACTGGTGAATTTGGAAACCAAATCATTTAGAATATAATAATAATAATAATAATTATTATTATTGTTATTATTTTATATTATTATTCATGTGACAGTAATAATGGAAAACAATTCTGTAAAATGAGTTTTTCAGTTTTTTTTTTTTTTTTTTTTTACCTTATTCTACAGTAAAGAAATTGCAATACTTTTGTTCTCATTTCTACTCTGGTAAGCAGGATTTTACCACATCTGCCATTTTAATCATGATACAGACAACATTATTTCAACATATTTTAGTTTAGTTTTTTCTGGCCATGAAACTGTGTTTGCAAAAAATTGTACTGACTCAGAAAAAAAAAAAATTGTACTCAGCAAAATTTTGGCTGACATCTGGACATAATGTCATACTGTGCTTTTATCATAAAATTATGTAAAATAACTGTTGCAATGCTGAAAAACTATTACGTTTTTAACACAACAAGAATAACAATGCAGTGAAAGAATTGCAAGATTTAGTCATTATACTTTTATAAATAATTGCAACTATATATATATATTTTTTTTGACATGAAAATTATATCCTATCTCTCTATTAATGTTTTAGTCTGCATTGCTTGAACATCTAATATGAGAAAGTATATTTTTCTCAAATTCTCAAATTAATTGTCCATTCATATGTAACCTAGCCCTTTCATTAATTGCTCAGAGCTACGAAAACTTGCTGTAAATAGAATATTTTGCCGGTTTCCAAAGCGCAAACACAAAACACACTGGAGCTTTTGCCAAATCTGTAATGCCAATATCTTATTACTACAGTTTTAATTGAAGAGTGCGTTTGACTGTGTGACAAAATGGATGTGTGGCTTGAGAGCGTGAGAAAAGTTCAGTTTCATAATTTTCTCTGTGTTCATTTACTTCCTTTTTAGTTTAGTTCACTGTGTGCTCTCAGTGTTTAGTGGTTGCTAGTGGTTGAGAGTCTTGTATTAAATACCATGTTGTCGCCTGCTCATCAGTCATGCTCTTATTCAACCAGTGTCACTGAATGACAGACACCAAATAAATGGACACTTTTCCCATGCAGAATGAAAAGTATTATTTCTGTGCACGCAAATCCACATACATTTCTGGCAAAATGTTCAATTCTTACAGGAAGTGAGATAATCCTGTAGGAATGGACCTTTTACTATAGGGTAGTCTGTAAGTCTTAAATTAACTTAATAGTAATGAACAGATGCTAAAAATTCAGCTTTGATCACAGAAATAAATTCCATTTTACAGTATATTCACAGAATGTTTTTCTGTTTTTAATTAAATAGTAATATTATACAATATTTCTCTTTTTACTGTTATTCTGGGTCAAATAAATGCAGCTTTGGTGTGCAGAAAAGACATTTAAAAATATTACTCCTTAGAATATAATAAACACCAATAATAATAATAATAATAATAATAAACACAAACAAACAAACATTCATGTGAGTCAAGTTGGAACAGCATCTCCACAAAAAAGAGACTTTACCAGTACTATATAGCTGCATTATTATGTAAACTCTTTTAGGATTCTAAAAATTCATTTTAACATAATATAATAATTACAAATGCCATTTTAATACATTTATACTGTCTGAAACATTTTCAGCATCAAATTCAGTTAGCATTCATATTTGGTCAGTCTGTGTTTGGATGAGGACAAAAGTTCAATGGTTATAAGAAATAAGTATGCGTTTTCTCTCGCCACTAAGAAACACACAACATTTGCTGTTTGTACAAGCGTAAGACAAGAATGTATGAGAATAAATGTGAGCAAAACTTAAAAGAAAAACTGTCTCAAATGTTATTCTTGATCACCTTTCACTAAGTGATTGATTGAAATTACATGAAGTACAACACATAAACATATGCCAGGTTACCAAGCAAACACTGAGGGTTTGGCCCATGCCAGGAATGCAGTAACAATCAACCTCAAAAAATACACACATACTGTTAGTACAAGAAATACAAGACATCATGATTAGTGATATTAAATCAATATAATTTTCAATGTCAGCTGGATGAGTCAGTTTGGCTACTGGAGGTCATAGATCCTGTCTGGATTGATGTCTTGTTGATGCTGGGGATCGTTGGTCAGGTGCAGGTTGGTGCCTTTGGTGTCTGAATGTAGTCAGAGGTTTCAGGTTGAATTTGTTTGGGTCTATGGTGCTGTCCTGGTAAACAGGGATCTCACCAGTAAAGTTGTGGATGAGTTGGTTCTTAAGCGTTTTTGGTCTTGTCTTGTTGTTTAACATCAAAGTAAAAGACCAATATGACCATGTGCAAATTGTCAAAGCTGCTCCTCCATGTTTACCATTTCTCTTAATAAATTAAAGGTCTCATCTTCAAAGGTTGTGAGCACTGTGTGGCTTCCCTGCACCATTACAGTTCCAGTACGGTAAAGGTTAACTGTTAGGTATTTTTTTTCAGGGTCCTCTGAGTCCCGTATGCACAATTGCAAGGCATCTTGAATGGTCCTTTGTTGAACCCTTTGTCCATAATGTCTGTAAAAAGTGTCTCTCCACGCATCCCTGCGATGTGTTTTGAAGTGAAGGTTACAGGTTTTTTCATTCCTGATACTTCTAACAAGTGTCTCAAGGTTTGCCATAATGTTATACTTCAGACTTTGAAGAAAAGGCCTCAACTGGCCAACCAGGGGTTTGAAGGCTTACTGTCCTTATGCCTAGGTGAGCGGAAATATTTTGAAAGGTTCTTCCTCGTATTAAACTTTTTTCTTTCAATTTGTTTTACAAAGATTTAGTTGGAAAATAAAAGTTCTGAATAAATAAAAGTGTTGCTTACCTCTTGCACAGGGGAAGCTGAAGGTCTCTGGTAATGATTTGTGTAGTCCTGTTTGATTTTGGTTTTATCTCTATTGTTATTTTTCCCAGTGTATTTCAGAAAAGCTTGAAAGGGTTGTATTCTGGTCTTTTTCCAATTCATGTTGTTTTCTTCCGTCTAATGTCTTGTCTCTGCTCCAGTGGAAAAAAAGTTTTTCCATTGCCGTTTTTTTCCCTGTTTTTGTTATTTTGAAGAATTTCTTTTGAGTGAACTGTCTCTGTCTTTTCAATGTTCATATGCCCATCAGGCTGCGAACTGTCCCTAAGAACACAGCCAATTGCAGAGCAGGTACCACCCCCAGGGTGGAGGCCTGTAGCTATCTTCTAATGCGTCATCACTTAAGCCTCACAATTTCACTTCCAGTTTTTGACTTGACAGACATGCTTAGACATGACATTCTAATTGGTTGTGGATGATTTAGTTTACCCCCAGAGGAGTTTTATTGAAGAAAAAATAAATAAATTAAAACATGCAGATGTTGTTTGGGCTGTTTAGGTGTGAAGGTGGTTTCTTTGCTAATCTGTGTTGCTGGTGACTGGGTGATAGATAGAAGAAAAGGAGTGTAGGTGTAGCAAAGTTCAAGTTTAAATTCATTTATTTCTAGAGCAAAAATAATGACCACGAGCCGACCAAAGTGCTGTACAGTAATTATAAAAAAAAACATGTACACAGAGAAGACCAACAACCAGTTTGGGACCAAAAAACAGGTTAAACTACATGTTAAAAGCAGAGACTCCCAGGAAATTTGCGTCTGCAAAGTACCATAATATAGAGAGTTGCAGTAACTTGTCAAGCTTAAACTTTAATGATTTTTTTAAATATGTTAATGAAAATTAACATTTGATTCATTATTTTGTCAACTGTGTTACAGACAAAGGCTGTGTCAAATGAAACATGAATGAAGGTACCACGTGTCTGATAACACATTTGTTAACTGAATAAAAATATGATTTCATAATGTGCATTCTGTGGGATGCTATCATGAAGGATGGAGCTTTTCTTTAGCATAAATCCACAGTATGCTAAATTTTGTATTATTTACCACCCTTACCCAAGAATTCCCTTATCACTGTTTCTTTACTATTTGTGTAATAGACACAATGAGTTTCAAATGTGTTCTCAGAAATTACGCAATACAAATCAGCAATGATTTTGGACACTTTGTGCCCTTTTGCCTCTTTCTCTGACACAGATGTCAACAGTGCCTAGTAATCTTAGTTAGGCATCAAAACAGCCTGTCCTATGCTAAAAACAGCTCCAGTTTTAACTGAATGTCTATCAGTCAGTGATAAATAATTTGTTGTTTGTTTGTTTTTTACTTTATTGTCTGTACAGAAGTTCTGGACAGAAATTCATATTTAACACTGGCATAAAACATACAATACAGGTCCTTCTCAAAAAATTAGCATATTGTGATAAAGTTCATTATTTTCTGTAATGTACTGATAAACATTAGACTTTCATATATTTTAGATTCATTACACACAACTCGAAGTAGTTCAAGCCTTTTATTGTTTTAATATTGATGATTTTGGCATACAGCTCATGAAAACCCAAAATTCCTATCTCAAAAAATTAGCATATTTCATCCGACCAATAAAAGAAAAGTGTTTTTAATACAAAAAAAGTCAACCTTCAAATAATTATGTTCAGTTATGCACTCAATACTTGGTCGGGAATCCTTTTGCAGAAATGACTGCTTCAATGCGGCGTGGCATGGAGGCAATCAGCCTGTGGCACTGCTGAGGTGTTATGGAGGCCCAGGATGCTTCGATAGCGGCCTTAAGCTCATCCAGAGTGTTGGGTCTTGCGTCTCTCAACTTTCTCTTCACAATATCCCACAGATTCTCTATGGGGTTCAGGTCAGGAGAGTTGGCAGGCCAATTGAGCACAGTAATACCATGGTCAGTAAACCATTTACCAGTGGTTTTGGCACTGTGAGCAGGTGCCAGGTCGTGCTGAAAAATGAAATCTTCATCTCCATAAAGCTTTTCAGCAGATGGAAGCATGAAGTGCTCCAAAATCTCCTGATAGCTAGCTGCATTGACCCTGCCCTTGATAAAACACAGTGGACCAACACCAGCAGCTGACATGGCACCCCAGACCATCACTGACTGTGGGTACTTGACACTGGACTTCAGGCATTTTGGCATTTCCCTCTCCCCAGTCTTCCTCCAGACTCTGGCACCTTGATTTTCGAATGACATGCAAAATTTGCTTTCATCCGAAAAAAGTACTTTGGACCACTGAGCAACAGTCCAGTGCTGCTTCTCTGTAGCCCAGGTCAGGCGCTTCTGCCGCCGTTTCTGGTTCAAAAGTGGCTTGACCTGGGGAATGCGGCACCTGTAGCCCATTTCCTGCACACGCCTGTACACGGTGGCTCTGGATGTTTCTACTCCAGACTCAGTCCGCTGCTTCCGCAGGTCCCCCAAGGTCTGGAATCGGTCCTTCTCCACAATCTTCCTCAGGGTCCGGTCACCTCTTCTCGTTGTGCAGCGTTTTCTGCCACACTTTTTCCTTCCCACAGACCTCTTGCTTGAGGGTGTCAATGATGGCCTTCTGGACAGCAGTCAGGTCGGCAGTCTTACCCATGATTGCGGTTTTGAGTAATGAACCAGGCTGGGAGTTTTTAAAAGCCTCAGGAATCTTTTGCAGGTGTTTAGAGTTAATTAGTTGATTCAGATGATTAGGTTAATAGCTCGTTTAGAGAACCTTTTCATGATATGCTAATTTTTTGAGATAGGAATTTTGGGTTTTCATGAGCTGTATGCCAAAATCATCAATATTAAAACAATAAAAGGCTTGAACTACTTCGAGTTGTGTGTAATGAATCTAAAATATATGAAAGTCTAATGTTTATCAGTACATTACAGAAAATAATGAACTTTATCACAATATGCTAATTTTTTGAGAAGGACCTGTATACACATTGCAATCATTAGAACCACATAAAACACACATTGCCCTATACAAGCATAGAATGGAAAAATAAGCAATTTAATACTTCACTTAAGAATTAAAAATTTGGTTTAAAGTTTACAGTCACTGCTAATGGAACAAATGACCTTTTATAGATGTTCTTTTTTGCCTTTGGAATACACTGTAAAAAGTGATGCATTGTATTTACTTAAATAAAATTGAGGTAACAGATTACAAGCAATATTATTAATTAAATTCAACACATAAGAATTAACTAGATTTAATCAAATTAGATGCTTACAAATTATCCATTCAAAATGAGTAAAACCATACAAAAATAATCAGAGGCGGACAATCCATGTGCCATAAGTAAAAGTCCTCCCCAGTATTTTGTTCCAATCACCTGGATTTGTGAATTAGCACAGTTTTTCAGCAGGAGGTCAGAGATGGGAACAAGTCATTCCTTTCGAGTCACAAGCAAGTCTCGAGTTAAATCCAAAGTCCCCAAACAGTTAATGAGATAATTATGAAATGATGATTGTGCATTAGTGATGAACACCTGCTGTTATTGAGAATTACAGAGGATCAGATGTGGATGTTTTATTAGTTAAAATGATGCCACCGTCATGAAGATCAGTGTTTGCTTTAGCTGGGCTCTTCACCCTTAACTTTTCGCGTTAGATCTGTCTGTAGCAGCACATGTGGTGTTTATTTCTGTTATGGAAAGCTGAATTTTCATCAGCAATAACTCCAGTTTCCATTGTCACACAATCTTCCAGAAATCATTTTAATACACAGCAAAAATTAACTCTCCTGGAAGTTTGAGTCCATACTCAAGAGTGTGAAAGTGTTAAATTAACACTGAGTCAGAGTTAAAGTGAATGAGATAATTAGACACCTGATGATAACAAGCAGAATCACCAAAAGAGAAAATCACACTTTTTAAGCAACCGTTATAGTAGTCAGTGGTTGCATTAGTTGGTTTCTTGGCCCTTATGTTTTTAGCACTAGGTTTTGTTTGGCTGCTGGATTTCAGTTTAATCAGCCAGATAAACAAGAAAACAAGTCATCAGCTGGTGATGATTATGTTGCAACACAATCTTTTTGTTTTCTTTATTGGAAATAAAACTCAGAAGTTAAACTGTAAATGCGTTCAAAGATTCAAGTTAAATAATTGAACCCACAACAAAATAAATTTTAATACATTTTAGAGGAACTACTTAGAGCTGTTCAATCAAAAGCAATTTGTTTGGGCACACACAGACATCAAGAACCAGAGTATGAATCTCAACAACGGTGACAAACAACATATTCAGAAAAAGGAAATTACAGAGACAATTCAGCTCATAATTTATGCATTATAGGAGGCATGGATGAGTTCTGATTGGCTACAACTTGCTTATTTGATGGTCACCATTGTTGTGATTCTAATGCTGATTCTTCATATCTGTGTGTCTTAACAAAAGGATTTTTAGTTTTTGATCAAAATAAACTTTGAAAACATATTATCTGATTATAAATATATCGTCACAGTGTTGATATAATCAGTAAAGAAACTAAACTATGTTATAAAGTTCGCTACATTAGGAATATAGCAAAACATAGATTAAGGCCACATGGCCATCTTCCCTTTGGCTTGTCTGGCTGATTAAACTGATTAAATTAAACTTAAACTGCACAGCAGCCAAACAAAATCTAATATTAAAGTTTTAAGGATCAAGATCTCAAATAAATCCTGCTGAAATGAAATCTCTGAGCAGTTGCATGAAACTTCGTCCCCCCTTGATATTCACATTATTTATATAATTTACTATCATTTATTTCCTGGATCCCCCAGCCCCCCTTCAATTCGAGGACTAAGTTGAAATAACAACTTTATTTCTGCTCATTTATTTTTTTATTTAGTAAATGTATGCACTTTATTTACAGTTTCTTAGAAATACATTTTTAATTTAAAATATCTGCACAATTTGCACTTTTTGTTTCTGTTAAGTCTGCCTGAGTTCTTGTTAGTTTCTATGCTTATGCATTTGTTGTTCCTATTCAGTTTCCTCATTTCCCTGTGTTCATGTACTTGCTGTTAATTTTAGTTCACAGTCTGGTCTCAATATTTAGTGGTTGCTAGTGGTTGAGAGTCTTGTATTAAATACCATTCTGTTACCTACTCATCTGTCATGCGCTTATTCAACCACTGAGTGTCACTAAGTGACAGTCTTCAAATAAATGGACACTTTTCCCATGCAGAATGAAAAGTATAGTTTTTATTGACACAAATCGACATAAATTTATGGCAAAATGTTCAATTCTTACAGGAAGTGAAAATGAACCCTTTACTATAGGATAGTCTGTAAGTCTTAAATTAACTTTCTCATTTTCTCTCTAGTCCATGTAATGAACAGATGCTAAATTCCATTTTACAGTATATTCACAGAATGTTTTTCTGTTTTTAATTAAATAGTAATATTTCACAATATTTCTCTTTTTACTGTTATTTTGGATCAAATAAATGCAGCTTTAGTGAGCAGAAAAGACATTTAAAAAATATTACTACTTAGAATGTAATAAACACCAATAATAATAATAATAAGAAGAAGAAGAAGAAGAAGAAGAAGAAGAAACACAAACAAACATTCATGTCAAGTTGGAACAGCATCTCCACAAAAACGAGGTACAAAAACCAGTACTATATAGTGACATTTTTATGTAAACTATTAGGATTCTAAAAATTTATTTCAACATAATATAATAATTACATATGCCAGTGTAATAAATTTATACTGTATGAAAGTTTTAATAAAAAAAAAATCTATTATTGTTATTCACTGTTAGTAATTTAAAGATCAATGCATCAATGGCTTGGTGCAATTGTATTCAGATGTTTTGATTTGATTTCGATTCTCAAGCTCTCGATTCAATTTGATTCAATTTTCGATTTTTTTAAAATTACATTCAATACATACATTGAATACAGTTTTAATACAAATGCTATTTATATTTGATAGAACAGTTAACATTAGTTTACAAATGGTGATTTAATAAAAAGAAATTAAGAGCCAAATACTTGTATTTTAAACCTATTATTTTTTGTATAGGGTAATTTTAAAAAAATATAAAATGCATATAAAACGTACATCTTAATTACATTCTGGTAATCAGATGAAGGCATAAAACATTTATTTAATTTATACTTCTCAAATGAAAATAAACTTATTTTTGGCCAAACTAAGTGCTGCACAACAAAGTTTAATGTTACTGTAAAAATTTAAAAGAAAACAAATGCGATTACTCTGTTACGCACTTATGGGATGGAAAAAGGATGATGGCACAACATTTAAAATGAGCTGTGCTGATTGCGTTGTGCAGTCAGGAATGAACAAAGAGTACCACAATAAATTTGACAAAAATGTTTATTTTCATCAAACCCAGGTATACCAGAAGTAGACCAGAACCAAAAGTTAAAGTAGTGAAATAAATGGAAAAAGGAGTGTGTTGCCAAACAAAATAAATAATCAAAACCTCCATAATTTAGCCCCTTCCTCTAAACTATCTATCAAATAAAAATGTGGAAACAAAACCATGATCTTCAGCATATACAACGCCTAAATAAACTACTCTTCGGCATATACAACGCCTAAATAAACTACTCTACATACAACAAAAAACACAAGGCTGGCGAACACACTCAATAACTAACATACAAAAAAATACCTGTGAAAGACGCACCATGTAACAAAAGGTTTAAATGCACGTTAAACTAAGCAAATTCTAGAATGTAATGAGAGGTTTACATGCTAGGGCATTCTTAATCGCTACAGGTGTGCGGCACAAAGATTCACTGGCACACCTGTCCAAACACAGAACGCACAGGAAGTCGCATCTCAAAATTAACAGTGCACTGAAACATTTCACATAAGCCATCAAAAGGCTCTAACATAAACCATTACGTTACACAAGCATGTCTGGATGGAGTCGTCCGAGGAGAGTGTTCAAATGAATGAGTTTAGATGGCGAGCCGCTCACTGCAATCTGACTTCATCAGACTCCCTTTAAACAGCTGACGCCTCCTGATTAGCGGCGCATCACCCAATGATGTACGTGGTGACATCATGGTCAGCTGTCAGAGTGACCTGCCAACTCAAGCCACACAAAAAAAACATAATCAACAAAATATCAAATACTCCAGGAACATAACACTCCCCCCTTAAAAAAAGAAAAAAATATACATATTAATTACACGTATGTACACATTTTTTTCTTCAAACTCACTATACTCTAGAAAGCGCATCAGCCATAATATTTTCGGACCCTTTTTTGTGTTTGATCACCAAGTTGTAGTCTTGCACGATCAAAGACCAGTGCATCAATTGCTGATTTTGATTGTACATACGTGCCAAAAACACTAAAGGATTGTGATTAGTAAACACAATCAAAGACAAGTTATTATAACTCACATAAACATAAAAAAACTGAAGAGCCAATAGCAAGGCTAAAGTCTCTTTCTCAACAGTAGCATAATTCAACTGGTGTTTGTTGAACTTACGTGAGAAATAACACAAAGGATGGTCAATTCCAGAGCTGTCTTTCTGCACGAGCACTACCCCCGCACCAACCGAACTGGCATTGATTTCCAGCTTGAAGCCTTTGGACACATTAGGAGCTGCCAAAACAGGTGCGCTACACAGCAGAGCTTTAACATTGTCAAAAACATCTTGGCACTCATCAGTCCACAAGAATGTTTGCGAAGGACTCAGTAGAGAAGTTAAAGGGTTAGCAACACTAGAGAAATTCTTGCAAAATTCCAATAATAACCAGCCATTCCGAGGTATCTACAGAGCTCTTTCTGCGTAGTAGGCGGAAAGAGCTCTTTCCGCGTAGAGGAATCTACAGAGCTCTTTCCGCATAGTAGGCACGGGAAACTGTGTGACAGCAGTTACTTTTGCCTTGGTCGGTTTCACTTGACCCAGGTACGTAATCGTGGCTTGGCCAAGCTCACACTTCACAAGATTTAACGTCAGCAAGGCATTCGCAAGACATTCAAACACTTCTCTTAATGTGGACATATGCTCAGACCAGTTACCCGAATAAATCACGAGGTCATCTAAATATGCATTACAGTTCTGGACACCCACGAGCACGATAAGCCGCTGGAATGTCGCTGGTGCATTCCACATGCCGAACGCCATAATGCAATATTGCATGAAGTCATCCGGAGTGACAAAAGCAGAGATACCACAGGCGCGAGGTGTTAAAGGCACCTGCCAATATCCCTTCATCAAATCCAACGTGGACACATATTTTGCGGACCCTAAATTATCCAGACAGTCTTCCATGCATGGTAATGGAAAACAGTCAGGAACAGTAACAGCATTCACTTTCCTGTAGTCGGTGCAAAATCTCGTAGACCCATGGCTCTTGGTCACGAGTAAACAGGGGGAACTCATGGACTAAAGCTTTGCTTCGCTAAGCCATTTTCACACAAATAGACAACTTCAGCTTTCATTACGGAACATTTAACAGCATTCACCCTGTACGCATGCTGCTTTATAGGGACGGTCTCACCTACATCAATGTCATGTTGCAGCACCGTAGTACGCGAAGGTACATCGTGAAATAAAACAGGAAGTCAGCAATCAACTACTCAACTTCACTTCTCTGCACATCTGATAAATGAGACAAATGAGAATTCAGTTCAGCCAGCATCTATGAATTCTTTAAGCGAGCACACTGCTGAAACTTGTGACGGATTATCAACCCATCCTCACTGTCAATGCGCCAGTGACATCAGTCACTTTGCACACGAGTGCCGCAGCAGAGGTATCCACAACAACTCCTTCTGCCTTCACAGAATCGTCTGATGAAGACTCTCTAACATGTTACTCTAATCATATTAATATGACACACACGAGACTTCTTTCTGCGATCGGGAGTATGAGTCATATGAATCAAATAGTCAGTTCCACTTAGTTTCTTAATTACTTCATATGGGCCAGAGAAACGTGCAGATAAAACGGAGCCCACAACTGGCATTAAAACCAACACTTGATCCCCTATTTTAAAATGCTGTGAAACAGTCTTTCTGTCAAATTGTTTTTTCATAGCCAACAATGACTCTTTCGTGAACGAACAAGCATGGTGCAAATGCTCGCGATACTTACTCACATAATCCAGAATATTAGTCTTAGCAGAAGTCTCAGAGGATAGCATATCCTCACAAAGCATCTTTAAAGGACCTCTCACCGTATGTCCAAAGACAAGGTCGGCCGGGCTAAATCCCAAGCTCTCTTGCACCACCTCTCTGATCTTAAACAAAAGTAAAGGTACACCCTTATCCCAATCCTTGCCCGTATCCAGACAGTAACAGCGCAGCATAGCTTTAAGCGTCTCATGAAAGCGCTCTAAAGCACCTTGGGACACTGGATGGAATGCACTTGAAGTTCTGTGAGTGATGTGTAATATTTTTAACACCTGTGAAAAAAGCTTAGAAAAAAAATTGGTACCTTGATCAAGTTGTACAATTCTCGGTAATCCAAACACTGAAAAGAACATTACAAGTGTTTTACTAACGACTGGTGCCATAATCCTCCTCAGTGGAATTGCTTCTGGAAATCGCATCGCTGCACACATTACGGTAAGCAAGAACTGATTACCAGCTCTAGATTTAGGCAAAGGGCCCACACAGTCCATGATTACATGCTCAAAAGGTTTACCATCAGTGGTATAGGAACAAGAGGTGCACAGGGAATCACTTGATTTGGTTTACCTGTAACTTGGCACATCTCACACGTTCAACAGAATTTCGCCACGTCCGTCTTCATTCTGGGCCAGAAGAAGTGTTTTAAAATTCGAGTATATGTTTTCTTGATACCTAAATGCCCAGACAAATCATGGTCGTGAGCCAAAGAAAGTACGAATTGTCTGTAAAATGAAGGAATCACAATTTGGTTAACAGCAGACCATTCAGAATCACCCGCAAGATCTGGACACCACCTTCGCATTAACAACCCATTCTCAATATAATACGCAGTCTTCCTCTCTTGTAGACATGTTCGCAGAGTGAGATCTACCTTTTGGGCCGCAATAATTTTCTCACGCGTCGCCTGCAGTTTTAAATCTCCCGTCTGTAGCACGATAGGCTTGTCATCTGGCCTCCCTTCAGCCGACATCAGTGCGTCATTCATAAAAGCAGGAGCCATAAAAGTAGAACACAAATCATCCACATCAGTTAACTTACAAGCCTGTGCTCCTGTCACAGCGAAAACAGGAAAAACGTCGAGAAATTTTTCTAAAAATTCATCAGAATCATCCGACACAACAGGCTTATCACAAACCTCGAGAAACAGCATGACTTTTCCACCCTCAATATCGTTGCCCAGGATGAATTTCACCTGTCACACACTCCTACATTCACGAAGCCTGTAAACAAATCAGACTTAAGATAAATGCAATGCAGAGGAAGTTTCATAATGCTCATTTCAAGTCCGGGCACTAACACATGAAAAAGATCAGAAAACGGCAGTGCACCTGCCACAATAAAGGACTATATGGCCCCTGTATCATGCAACATAGTCACTTTAACAGGATTTAAAAACTGCTCATTGACAGATACCTCACCCTCGATCACAAAAGGCTTATAACTAACGTCTAGCATCTCATCGTTCTCATTTTTGGTGACGTCCACCATCTTCACAAAAGCTACGCTCTTGGAGGTATACCCTTCCTGCTTGCGTTTTAAAGCAAGACGATTACGTGACCCAGCTTGTGGCACTAGAAACACTCTCTATCTTCCCTAGATTTTGGAACACTTTTCGAGCGCACCTGTTCCTTTGGAACAACGGGTATGGATAGAGCTTTTTCAGTGCGGACAGAAGAAAACACACTCTTATGCAAACTCATCAGCAAGGACAGCTGCTTGAGAATGTTACCTTTTGCTCATTTAAATATATCACCATATGTTCAGGAATGCAACTCTTAAATTCCTCTACCAGAATTAATTTGTGCAATGCCTGAATGTCTGTCACTTTGCTAGAAGTACACCATCGGTCAAATAACACACATTTTTCCCATTTTTCTTCGGTACAAGTTCATAGGCTCTCAAAATTGCAGACTTCACAACATCATAGTCTAAACTTTCATCAAGAGTAAGGCTGGCAAATACTTCCTGAGCTTTTCCCGTTAACTTACATTGCAGCAACAAAGGCCACATGTCTCCAGACCAATGTAATGCAGAAGCAATTCGTTCAAATACATTGAAATAAGAATCCACTTCAGCCTTGCAGAATTGTCGAACTAGAGAAATATGTTTACTCACATCGAATGTGTTACTTGACGCACCTGCACCTGAGGTATCAGCACTCTGTACAGATGGCACAGGTTGAGTGGCAAGCTGTAGAAGGGAAAGAAATCAAGTTGCCAGAGCTTGAGTTAAGATTAGCCAAGGAAGTGCTTCCTTGGCTAATCTTAACTCTTTGTCCGCCTCTATCTCCACCCGGCGAACCTCAAGTTGTATGTCCATCTCGGCCTTACGTCCCGCTGCCCTATCGCACTCTTCCATTTGGATTTTTGCCAAACGTATTCTGAGTCGCGAATCACTACTAGACCCGGCCACGGTCGGGGTAAAAGGCTCAAAAGGAGACAAACCGGCTTTGGCATCAACGCCCTCCACCTCCGCAGTCTATCTGAGTGAAAGTGAAAGTGACGTGACATGTGGCCAAGTATGGTGACCCAAACTCGGAATTTGTGCTCTGCATTTAACCCATCCAAGTGCACACACACAGTAGTGAACACCTGGACATACACCTGGAGCAGTGGGCAGCCATATTGCTATCGCTGCGGCGTCAGGGGACAAGTTTGGTGGTTCGGAGCCTTGCTTAAGGGTCTCACCTCAGTCGTGGTATTGAGGGTGGAGAGAGTGCTGATTAATCACTCACCCCACTGACAATCCCTGCCGGACATGGGACTCGAACCTGCAACCTTTTGGTTACAAGTCCGATTCCCTAACCATTCCCATAGGCCACGGCTGCCCCTTAATCTCGTTTATAAATAAATATTTATTCATATTCAGTAGTAGTAGTAGTAGTGGTAGTGGCATTTTGTTACATTAAGTCTTAAGACAGCTAAATAGATATTTGTATTAATATATATTTCTGACACTTCGTTTTTTAATGTTAAACTAAACTTTTTTTCGACGGGTTGCTAACAGTATGCTCAGTGAGCTGAATTAGTCTTTTCCTCTTTTTTCCCCTCTTATTTTCTAACAGTATCTTTGTAAAACAAATTGAATTTTTTTTTTTTAATAAAAGTCCTTATTGCTTACCTCTTGCACAGAGCTCTTATTTTTGTAGTCCTGTTTGATTCTGGTTTTATCACTATTGTTTTGTTTTTTTTTGAATGAATTTTGTCCCTTTTTTGTTGTTGTTTTCCCCAGTGTATTTCAGAAAAGCTTTATCCCTTTAACTGCCACCCCCATTTTTTAAAAAATAGACATGAAAGTGCACTATCCAAACTCAAATTATTGCAGTTCATGAACACTTTGGAATAGAGAGCTAAGGTTTGTCTCTTTTTTAAGAAGACAATCAGCAGATTACTGCAGAAGTGGAATAATAAAAAAAATGTTATCGCAGAAGTTATAGAGGTTTAAATTTACTGTAAACAAATCCACTGTACAATTCTTATTTTATTTCATTTTTTTTTTTAAATAACAGGTTTTATGCTAAATGTGCTATTAAATTGAAGCCATATGTCTAAAAAAGTTAAATAATAGTTTTCATAGGATGATTCTTGGACTTCTTTTTTTTTTTTTTTTTTTTTAAGATTTATTTTTGGCTTTTATTATTATAGGACAGATCAGGAAGGACAGAAAGCGAAGTGGAGAGAGAGAAGGGGGTAGGGTCGGGAAAGGTCCTCGAGCCGGGAATCGAACTCGGGACGCCCGTTGCGCAACGGCGCTGTATGTCGGCGCACTGCCCACAAGGCTATCGGCGCCGACGATTCTTGGACTTCTAAGCTTTCAAATGATATATTACTTATGATGATTAACAAAAAAAAAAACCTGATAGAGAAAAAGGACAATAAAAAAAAGAGCACCAAGATTTGTAGCATTCTAAGTGGTTGTGGATGCTTTAGTTTACCCCAGCGTGGTATAATTGAAAACAAAAAAAAACAAAAGGAAAACATGCAAGTGTTGTCTGGGCTGTTTAGGTGGATTCTTTGCTAATCTGTGTTGCTGGTGACTGGGTGATAGATAGGAGAAAAGGCATGTAGGAGTGTAGGTGTAGCAAAGTTCAAGTTTAAATTAATTTATTAAAAAAGCACATTAAATAATGGCCACGAGCCGACCAAAGTGCTGTACACAGCAAATTCCTCAGTGTTAATTTAACTCTGTGAGTGTGGACAAATATAGACACTGAAGCAGTGTTGAAGTTCATATGCACTTGCGGTCTTATGGACTTACAACGGTTTCTGCATGTGCATGTCCGTTAAGTCCACAAAACAATAGGGTGTCCCATTCACCATTTTAGTTTATTCACCACCTTCTTTGCGGCTGTTATGTGCCCTCCATAAGCACTTCTGCTGAGCCTGCACTGTTCTACCCAACAGTCAAAGTGGCTTTATGTCAGGAAAGTGCGGACTCAGAGGAAGACCTCGAGGGTTTAGGGTAACATTTGGGACAGGGCCAATATAGAGAGTTGCAATAATTCGGCTAGCTTAAACTCTAATGGACTTTTTTTAAATATGTTAATGAAATCAACATTTGATTCATTATTTTGTCAACTGTGTTATAAACAAATGTGACCCTGGACCACAAAGCCTTAAGTCCTCTTAAGTCACTGGAGTATATTTGTAGCAATAGCCAAAAACACTGCACTACACTGCATGGGTCAGAATTCTCAAAAAAAAAAATAAATAAATAAAAAATAAAGCCAAAAATCTTTAGGATTTTAAGTAAAAATCATGTTCTATTAAGATATATTAAACATTTTGTACTGTAAATGTATCGAAATGTAATTTTTGGTAAGTAATATGCATTGCTAAGAACTTAATTTGGACAACTTTAAAGGCAATTTTCTCAATATTTTAATTTTTTTTTTTGCACCATCAGATTCCAGATTTCAAATAGTTGTATCTCGGCAAAATATTGTCTGATCCTAACAAACCATACCCTTACCCAAGACCATCTCAAGAGATATCCCATATTTTTGTCAGATGGTTTAGTTTGATTTAAAAGATTTATCACCTTTGTGAGACTCTGTATGTTTTGATTATCTGCTTTGTCTTGTCACCATTTCTTCACTATTTTGTCAAAATTAGGTTTTCATTAAATTATTATTCTATAACATCTTGTCTATCATCTCTGAAAACATCTTGGCAAAATTCATTTATTTAGTGCAGAAATGACAGTGTCTCTAATGTTAAGAATGTGCGGCAGAGGTGCTATCTTTAACACCACAAAAACAGCTAACCCATCAAAATAAACCACGTAACATATTTAGTAATGGAGTATCAATGTATATTTCCCACCAGTCCTGTCTAAACTATGGCAAACAAAGTGGTATGTATGTATTTATTTATTTATTTATTTATTGATATGGTGAGATGAGCAGCTCTTGTTAAACCTGCAAAGTGAAAGTAAAACACGTCTCACTTTAAACTCGTTTTTCTCAAAATTCCACTCCTGAAAATCATAGCTATGGGCCAACTTCAGAGAGCTATAACTTTTGTTTTGTTCAATCTATGGACAAAATAAATTTGGAAAGGGTTTGAACCCAGCTTTCATATGGCATCAAAACCTAAAAAAGACAAAGTTTCACAATGTATATATATATATATATATATATATATACATATATATATATATATATATATATATATAAATATAAAATACAAACACTGACCACTATAATATTTACTTAATGTTGATTTTCTCCTTTGGTCAATCTGTTTTTTATCATCAGGTGTCTATACTAATGTTTATTCGTCAGCTGTTAATTACCTAATTATTTCATTAGCCCTTAAAGACCTAGGACGATATTGAATGCATCTGACTCACCTGGATTTTTTTTGGGGGGGTTTTTTTTATAACTTGTTCTAACAGTTAGCATTAAGTGTCATATATCATTTTAAACAGGATAATGTGTATTTTCAATCTATCTAACTTAAAATGGCTTGTAAACATTTTTCTGACTGAGAATAGATGAATTTTCTGAATTTTAAGAAAAACTCCTAAAAAAGTGATGTTTTCTACTGTAAAATCAAACAAAACTCTTGAAGTTTACTTTTTTTCATTAGAAAGTTATGCTTAGATGTTTTAGACTTGCAAAACAAATTTAGTCTACATCTAACATTCCCTTAGCAAGTTATACCAATTTATTACAGTATTATTCTAGGCGTTTGTCAGTAAAAAAAAAAACATGCATTTTATTTACTGAGGAGGCAGATCTGTCCAATGGTTCAGGGAATAGAGTAAACCAAAGATTATTACATAATAAAAGAAGTTTGACTTCTTTCAGATATATTGTCAGTGACCATGAACAACAAATGTAACAAATGCAAATGAGGTCAATATAATTGTGCATGAACAAATTGTGCAAATAACCTTTAACAAAATACAAAGAGAAAAACAAAATACTCAAGTGTAAATGAGCAAATGATATTCAACTATATAAAAACAGAATGAAAACAAAGTGCAAATGAACAAATGATCTTCACTACCAATCCTGTGGCGGCCCGCGAGGGATTAAAAAAAAATACAAAAAATTATACGAATCTGCAAAGGTGGGAGAAGCACAGGCGTTTTCATCCGGCCCCTGAGGCAGTTGTTTCATATTGGATAATTTGATGCAATATCAGTAGAATCCAGTAGATGGAGCTGTAGCCTGTAGTGCAGTATAGAAATACGTTCAGTCCTATATTTATGAATGGGAGAAACGGCAACTCGCAATATGGCGGAATAGTCCCGCTTTCTAAATAAAAGAGCTAATCGGTGTGTAGGAGAACAAATGCCAGTGTTATCATCCTGCTGTAGGGGAAACATGGAAATAATTTGTAATTTTATCTTGCAAAGATATGCTTTCTTCATTTTTTTATGAAAATAAAAAGTACAGTACTGTATTTTCTGCATTATAAATAGCGTTTATTTTTATCATCACATGCTGCGATTTCCAAGGCAACTTATAAAGTGATCAAGGTCAAGAGCAAATTGCGCACATTAGGATTGATGACGATTGACAAAAGGCAAGTGAATATTGTGGATTTTCCTGCAATCAGGCTGAGCATTTATAATAAATGTTTACAGTGAATGTCACTATAATTAGTTTTGTACGTATATTTTCATTCCCTTTTCTGTTCTGAACACTGCTAAATGTACACTATTTTTTTTGTAGAGTGAGGGCAATTAAATACTGATTTCTAATGTTTGCAAACATCTTTATTTTACATTATTTCTGAATTAAGTTATAAAATGTGTCTTATACATCAATCTACAATAATGCAACTTATTTGTGTGTCATGAAGTGCTCATAAAAAAGGTACAAAAATAGAACTGCTATGTATATACAAGTATGCATACGGACAGTCGTGTGTTCATTTAGAATATGTAAAAAAAAAAATCAATGCTTCATTTGTCATAAGCATATTATATGGCCCTTCACTTTTTTTTTTAAGATTTATTTTTGGCCTTTTTAGGCTTTATTAGATAGGACAGATCATAGTTGACAGGAAGTGAAGTGGGAGAGAGAGAAGGGGGTATGGTCAGGAAAGGTCCTCGAGCTGGGATTCAAACTCGGGACGCCCGAAGCGCAATGGTGCTGTATGTCAGCGCACTAGCCACAAGGCTATCGGCGCCGACATATGGCCCCTCACTTAATGTGGGAAACTTGATGTGGCCCTCGAGTCAAAAAGTTTGCCCACGGAAACATGGCTCAACAACAGCGTTCCGGACTGCGCCATTCAGCTCGACCAGCTAACATGCTACCGAGCGGACAGAGTGCTCGTCGAGGGAGGTAAGACCAGCGGCGGTGGACTTTGTGTTTACACCAATGATGCGTGGTGCCGCGATACTGTTGTGGTCTGCAAACACTGCTCACCCCTGGTGGAGTTTATGATTATTAAGTGCCGGCCGTTCTATCTACCGCGGGAATATACAGCCATAATACTTGCTGCAGTATACATCCCTCCCAGCTCCAATAACAACAACAGGAGTGAGGCACTGAATGAACTTTACCAGCACATCAGTGAGCAGCAGACAGCCCACCCAGATGCTTTTCTCATCTTGGCTGGGGATTTCAATCATGCAGACTTAAAAAGTGTGTTTCCTAAAATACACCAACACATAGACTTTCCAACACGTGGAAACAACACACTGGACTTTGTTTACACCACACAGAGAGGAGCTTACAAAGCCCTACCCCTCCCCCACCTTGGTGCTTCAGACCACATCACTGTTATCCTAATGCCAGCATACAGACCGCTCGTTAAAGTCACCAAACCAGTTCAGAAACAAATTCAAGTGTGGCCAGAAGGGTCGTCAGAGGCACTTCAAGACTGCTTTGACACCACTGACTGGGACATGTTCAAACAGGCTGCTACTTACCACAACACAACAGACCTCCAGGAGTACTCAGAGACTGTCACTGCCTACATCACCAAAAGCACTGAGGATGTAACAGTCAGAAAAACCATCACCGTCCGGCCCAACCAAAAACCGTGGCTGACAGGGGAAGTCTACAGACTTCTAAAGACTCGCAACGCTGCCTTCAGAGCTGGAGACGAGGTGGGTCTGAGGAAAGCTAGAGCCAACCTGTCACGTGGCATCAGAAAGGCTAAGAGACAGTACTCCAGGAGGATAACCCATCGTTTCAGTGACAGCAGAGACACCAGGAGCCTGTGGCAGGGGATTCAGACCATCACGGACTACAAGCCCCCACCGCGGACCTGTGAGATCACCACCCCAATGCTGAACGAGCTGAACACTTTCTTTGCTCGCTTTGAGGCACACAACAGCACCACTGCACAGAAGACTCCACCTCCTCCTGACGACCAGATGCTGACTCTGTCCACAGACAGCGTGAGAAGATCCCTCACCAGGATCAACGCACGCAAAGCTCCTGGTCCTGACAACATCCCTGGACGTGTTCTGAGAGACTGTGCAGCGGAACTCACTGATGTCTTCACAGACATCTTCAACATCTCCCTGAGTCAGACTGTTGTTCCCACATGCTTCAAAGCTACCACAATCATCCCAGTCCCGAAGAAATCATCTCGATCCTGCTTCAATGACTATCGCCCAGTCGCACTCACTCCCATCCTCATGAAGTGCTTTGAGCGACTAGTCATGCAGCACATCAAGTCTGTCCTCCCCCCCTCCCTGGACCCCTACCAGTTTGCATATCGGTCAAACCACTCGACCGATGACGCCGTCTCCACTGCCCTCCACTCAGCACTCACACATCTAGACAAAAAAGACACTTATGTCAGAATGCTGTTCATAGACTTCAGTTCAGCATTCAACACAATCATCCCTCAACAGCTCACTCATAAACTGTCTCAGCTGGGACTCAACACATCGCTGTACAACTGGCTGTTGGACTTCCTGACCGGGAGACCTCAGGCAGTACAACGCATCCTGCCGTATGACACTTCAGCGCATAGTGAGAGCAGCTGAGAAGATCGTTGGTGTCTCTCTCCGAAAAGCCCTCAGCATTGCTGGTGACCCCACCCACCCGTCACACAGCCTCTTCAGTCTGCTGCCATCAGGGAGGAGACTACGCAGTCTTCAGGCCAGGACCAGCAGATTGAAAGACAGCTTCATCCATCAGGTTGTCAGGACGCTGAACTCCCTCCGACTCTGCCCCCCCTGCCCCCCTCTCCCCTCTTTCTGCCCCATGTACCTGACCTCTGAGACATCACCCACCCACCCCACACGATTCACTACCTCATACATGTCTAACTCTCTGAGCACTGGTCTCTACATACACAGATTATTAAGCTCTTGCACTACACCATAACTGCACTGATTATTTGTCTGGATTGCACTGTTATCTGCCATTGTCACTTTATCTTCATAAGTCACTTTATCTTTCATACATCTTTATAATTAATGCCACTTTATTTTGTTACTTGACTCTTACTGGAAATTTGTATTTTATATATATATTATTTATTTTTGTACGTAATTGTATTTTACTTCTTGTTATTGTTAATGTTACCTGTATGTATCTAGGGTTTGAGAGTAACGCAATTTCAATTCTCTGTATGTATGTACTGTATATATAGCAGAATTGACAATAAAGCAGACTTTGACTTTGACTTTGACTTGACTTTGACTTTTGACTCAAATAATGCCCAGCCAACCAACCCACACTGTAAAAAGTGATGCATTGTATTTACTCAATAAAATTGAGGCAACAGATTACAAGCAATATTATTAATTAAATTCAACACATAAGAATTAACTAGATTTAATCAAATTAGATGCTTACAAATGTAACAAAAGTTATTAATTTATGCACAATAAAATATGTATAATTAATGCTTATTAATTACACATGCTTTATGCGCTTATCTGATACAGCCGAGTCAATAATAAACCGAACTAATGCCCTCGTCCAGGGAGCGTTTTGCCGCCTTTATTTTAACTCTAAGAAAAATCAATTTCCTAGCCTTGAAAATTAATCCTTCCCACCGTAATTGGCTAAGTTACAGGACTGGATCAGTTTTGTAACGAAATCAAAGCAGTTTAAGTGACGTGATATCTGTGAGCAATGAACACAGTAAGAAATTCATTTGTGAATACAAGATGTGGGTTTATTGAATAAGTAAAAGGGGAAAATAAACACTAGCTAGCAAATAAACGAACACTAAACAGACAACACATAAAACAAAGCAAGAGAGAGGGAGAGAGAGAGTGAGTGAGGAGGAGAGAGAGAGTGAGTGAGTGAGGAGGAGAGAGAGAGTAGACTGGCAATCTTTTACATCAGCACAACCAAATCATCAGAAAAACCTGAATCTTCTTGACCTACAAGGGGCACAGCTTCCTTATTGCATCTAATAGTTAAATGGTTACTTGCATAATGGTTTCCTTTTGTGTGGTGCTTACGCAAGGGTCCAGATGCCAGCTCAAAGGTAGTCCTGATGATTTGCTGGAGATGGGGACTTCGTTGTTCCGTTGCTCGGCTGATCGGATGGTCACAAAGGGGCTGAGGTGTAGATGCCAGGATAGAAAGAGAGTCCGGCCTCATGTTGGGGGGAAACCGCATGTGGCTGGGCCACGGGGTTTGCCCCACGGCCTTTCCGTGGAGCACCTCCACGATAACTATCTGAAGATCTTTCAGAAGAAGAGGAGAAAAGAAGAGAGGGCCGGAACGGGGTGTGAGCCCTTTAAAGTCTGGACAGAGTCACACCTTCCCAAGTAGTTCCGGCCAATGAGAAGGCTGACTTTCTCAGTGGGAGGTTTGAAACTGGGTCTTCGTTTTATGGCCCTTTGTTTCAGAAAAATGTCAGTTTGCATATTTAAATCAATAGGGGTTCAGGCCAGGAATAATAAAGATTATTAGAACGTTAATATGTTGCACCGGTATCAGTATCTAATACACAGCGTCTTTCAGAAAATCTACATACGAGTCAAAAGAGACCAAACATGGCATATACTGTATGTGGTTACATTAGCATTCTATCAAGACACAAGCATAAAACGGTTATAAAGTAAGAAATACAAAGGACATGGACATTCGTAATATACACACACTGATATATGAGCTATGTGTCTTCGTTCACATAAAGGTTTGTCTGTGAATGAAATAGGGAAGAGTCCATTTCTATGAGCATTGTGTCTTTCCTTTGGGGGGAAGTGAGTGAAGGAAGACAGTCTGCCTGCATAGTTTTGCATCGTAAACTGACATTATCAGTGGTTGCTAGAAGCGTCCTGGTTGAGACTTTGTCACCCACTGTTGGGTTGGGTGAGGGGAAGTCTGCTTCTTTGTTAATTGAATAAACCACTGATTTGGTTAAATCTAATGAACCATTGTCTGATTGGTCCCTACCCTACACAAATTATCCATTAAAAATTAGTAAAACCATACAAAATAATTAAGTACAATTTAAACAAAAACATTGGTTTCATTGGACAAAAAAAAAAACACTATGCTAATGCATACTGTTATGCATGCCAGGCCAGTAGTTGGCACCCTGCAAAAAACATAATAAGCATGCACATGATGTCACCATTTCACAAATTCACATTTGTTTGTTGTTTACTGGAGATGATACAGGCATCATATCAAACACTTGTGTTTTCAGGGCCCCAATAAGCTGTTGAAGACACCTGATGTTAACAAACAGAATTAGTGAAGGAGAAAATCATTTATGTTGGTTACCATTACAGTGGTCAGCGTTTTCTTTAGTTGGGCTCTGAACACTTGACTTTCTAACATTGATATTTTCCAACTTTATTGTTTGGTTGCTGTAACTAGGTTATAACAGCTAGATAAGCCCAGAGCAATGGTGGTTGAGTTGGTTATGTTTTGACATGAATCTCTATTAATTTACAGCATCCTGTGGTTTTAATGAATGCAGATCAAATGGTGATTGTGTTAAAACACAACCAACACCATCCAATCACCTGTCCTCTTGGATTGTCTAGATATTATAACTCAGTTACTGCAGCCAAACAATATCAAATGTTAAAACACAAGTGATCAGAGCCCAACTAAAGTAAACGCTGACCACTGTAATGGTAACCAACAAAAATGATTTTCTCCTTCACTAATTCTGTTTGTTAACATCAGGTGTCTTCAACAGCTTATTGGGGGCCTGAAAACACAAGTGTTTGATATGATGCCTGTATCATCTCCAAGCCAAGTAAACAACAATCAAATGTGAATTTGTGAAATTCACAAATTCTTTTTAACTTCAAGATGGCGCCGCGGATGGCAGCCACTGTGCTGAGCTCCTCAGTTGTTTTAGTGTTTTTGTTAGTTTTTCTTGTTATTTGTTTCACAAACACGGTTTTACCAGGGATGAACTGCTAAACATTAGAACAGACCTCAAAGCCTCCTACCGGATTTCAACTATTCGGACGTTTTAATGAATGTTGTAGTTGGCGGCGCGCTCGTAAAACTTCGACAGCGTGGACTTCAGACGGCGCTGCCTAGTATACATCTGGCGAACCTCCGCTCTCTTCCCAACAAAACAGACGAACTTCTTCTGCTCTCCCGGACAAATAGGGATTTTTCAAACTCTGCTGCTCTGTGTTTCACTGAGACCTGGCTGAACGATGCGATCCCGGACAGTGTGCTTCATCTGCCAGGCTTCTTGCTGGTTAGAGCGGATCGTGACGCAGAATCAATGGGGAAATCGCGTGGTGGCGGGACGTGCTTTTACATCAACGAAATGTGGTGTACAGATGTAGCAGTATTAACCAAAATGTGCTGTTATGATCTAGAAGCACTTTTCATAAACTGCAAGCCGTTCTATTCGCCGCAAGAGTTTTCCTCATCATTCTTGTGAGTGTTTACATTCCACCGCAAGCGCACGTGAATCTGGCTTTACAGAAACTCGTCGACCAGATCACAGAGATCGAACAAAAACACCCGGACTCTGTTTTGATAATCCTTGGGGATTTTAACAAAGCAAATCTCTTCCGTGAACTGCCAACATACAGTCAGCATGTTACATGTCCCACCAGAGACAGTAATATATTGGATCACTGCTACACCACAATAAATAATGCACATCACTCTGTCCCGTGGGCGGCTTTGGGACTTCCTGATCACTGCCTGGTTCATCTTATACCAACCTACAGGCAAAAACTTAAATCTGCTAAACCTGTAGTAAAGACTGCAAAAAGATGGACCACTGGAACAGAGCATACTTTACAAGCCTGTTTCGAATGGACTGATTGGAGTGTTTTTGAAGCTGCTGCCACCAATCTGGAAGAGCTCACAGAGACTGTAACTTCATACATCAGTTTCTGTGAAAATATGTGCATTTCTACCAGGACTTATTTAACCTACAACAATGACAAACCATGGTTCAATGCAAAACTCAGACAGCTCCGTCAGGCCAAGGAAGATGCCTACAGGAATGGGGACAAAGTCTTGTATAAACAGGCCAAATACACACTGGAAAAGGAGATCAAAGTGGCAAAGAGGAATTATTCTGAAAAATTAAGGAACCAATTCTATTCCCATGAATCTTCATCAGTGTGGAAAGGTCTGAAGGACATTACTGGCTACAAGTCACCATCCCCCAGCACTGTGGACAATCAACATCTGGCAGACGAACTGAATGAGTTCTATTGCAGATTTGAAAAAACACCGTTTACACCTCCAACAACCCCCCTCCCCCTCACCCCTCCTTTACAAATTAGCGAAGAAGACGTCCGCAAAGTCTTCAAAAAGAACAAAAGGAAAAAGGCACAAGGCCCAGACGATGTGACACCAGCATGTCTGAAAACCTGTGCTGATCAGCTGGCCCCCATATTTCAACTAATCTTCAATAAATCACTAGCGTTGTGCGAAGTCCCTGCCTGCTTCAAATGCTCCACCATCATCCCCGTTCCAAGAAAACCTAAGATAACAGGACTTAATGACTACAGACTTGTGGCGCTAGCGTCTGTCGTCATGAAGTCGTTTGAAAAACTGGTTCTGGCTTATCTGAAAGACATCACCGGACCCTTACTGGACCCCCTGCAGTTTGCTTACAGAGCAAACAGGTCTGTGGATGATGCTGTAAACATGGGTTTGCATTTCATCCTGCAGCATCTGGATAAATCAGGGACTTATGTAAGGATTCTGTTTGTAGACTTCAGCTCAGCCTTCAACACTATCATCCCAAACCTCCTGCCAAAACTAACTCAGCTCTCTGTGCCCACCTCTGTCTGTCAGTGGATTACCAGCTTCCTGACAGACAGACAGCAGCTAGTGAGGCTGGGAAAATATTCATCCAGCACCCGCACCATCAGCACTGGCACCCCTCAGGGTTGTGTCCTCTCCCCACTGCTCTTCTCCCTGTACACCAACGACTGCACCTCTAAAGACCCCTCTGTCAAGCTCCTGAAGTTTGCGGATGACACCATACTCATCGGTCTCATTTAGAACGGTGATGAGTCTGCTTACAGACAGGAAGTTAAAGAGCTGGCTGTATGGTGCAGTCACAACAACCTGGAGCTCAACACGCTCAAAACAGTGGAGATGATCATGGACTTCAGGAGGAAGCCCCCTGCTCTCCCCCCACTCACCATCATGAACAGCACTGTAAAAACAGTGGAGTCATTCAGGTTCCTCGGCAACACCATTTCTCAGGACCTGAAGTGGGACATTCACATTGACTCCATTGTGAAAAAGGCCCAGCAGAGGCTGTACTTCCTCCGCCAACTGAGGAAGTTCAACCTGCCACAAGACCTGCTGAAACAGTTCTACTCTGCCATCATTGAATCCGTCCTGTGCACTTCAATTACTGTCTGGTTCAGCTCAGCTACCAGAGTTCTGACCTCAGAAGGCTATGCCGGATAGTCCGGTGTGCTGAGCGAATCATTGGTACAACCCTCCCCACTCTTCAAGATCTGTACTTATCCAGAGTGCACAAAAGGGCTGGTAAAATCACTCTGGACCCCTCACATCCCGCACACTCGCTCTTTGAACTGTTGCCATCTGGTCGACGCTACAGAGCCCTGAGCACCAGAACGACTAGGCACAGAAACAGTTTCTTCCCTCAAGCAGTCCATCTCATGAACACTTGAAAAATAACATGGAACAACAACACTATTATACATTCACTCGTTTATTTATTTAATACACATTAACATTTACGTTTCTCATTCTAATTTGCACCTGTACATTATAAATTGTTTACACTTGTCTATTTTAGTTTATTTAAATTGTATATTGAGTATTTGCTGTTTTGCAATTTTTCTGTACATTTGTATATTGTTCTTTTATTATCTGTGTGTCTTTTCTTGTCATTGTCATTCTGTTGCACTGTGGAGCTTCTGTCACTAAAACAAATTCCTAGTATGTGCAAACATACCTGGCAATAAAGCTCATTCTGATTCTGATTCTGATTCTGAGTACTAGACATTGGTCTGATCTAAGCTATCGTATACTGTGCTTTGAACTAGAAACTGATGGTTTTTAGAGATGGTTAACTGACTCTCACCCTCTCCCTCTTTCCTTACCTCTCCATCCTTTTAGCCTTCCCATGTATGCCTGATGCGTGTGTGCATGTGTGTGTGTGTGTGTGTGTGTATATGTGTTGTTTAGAGTAGTTATGTGTTAGTCTGTAGATAATAAAGTTCTTGTGCACAAATTACATGAGTTTCTGATTCTGCATTGCAAAATGGCAAAATGCCATTTTACGATTTCCAATCAAAGCTACATGCTCTAAGGCATTAGTATTTAGTATCTGTGACCAAGAAAATAGTTTTTCTGTGAATACATATGAATTTACCCTGAATGTTCACTGGATGTACAGGTCAATTGATATGAAATGCGAATTCAGATTCATCAAGATATTCTTTCGAATTGTCCAAATATTATAATTAACTATACCGAGTTATGATTAATTATTAATATTTCCCCTTTGAGATAAATTCATTACAGAATGGTGGAGATAAGCGTGCAGTCATTTAAACATTATTTGCAAGCAGACTCAGAATCAAACTTGTGTGTTTGTCTCAAGAATTTTATTAATGCCTTCAACATATGGCTTCTGATAAAATCAGAACCATAGCTTCTCATGAGTTCCTCAATGCTATAATGCATTTTTAAATTATTATTAGCGAAGAAACCCTAATCTTGTTAGTAGGTTGTAAGCCTTCTCTGACAAAGCAATCTCAGATTAGCAGCCGTATAAATGGTATCAAATAAATTAGTCTGATCTGGGCAAAGAAATCCCCAAATTCAGTACGATAGCAGGATTCTGTATGATGCTCTACATTTTCCTGATGTAAGGCCTTATATAGCTTACGTTTACAAGCCGTAGAACGTTTTCCAAAGCTATAGTACATATTGAAACGCGCAATAAGAAACTAACATGAAATTAGCGAAGAAACCCTAATTTCTTTTGTTAGTAGTGTAAGACTTCTCTGGCGAAGAAATCTCAGATTAGCAGCTTTTGTAAATGGTACCACAATAAAGTAATCTGATTTTGGGTGAGAAATCATACTAGGTTGCGAATGTAACCATGGTTCCCCTAAGGGAACGAGAGCTGCATCGAAACGCTACGGGAACGCCCCCGGCGAGACACCGTACTGAAGTGTGTGTAGAATCAGTCTCGCTCATGACGTGGCGCTGCTCTATTGGACTGATTCTAAAACACTATGGGAACGAGAATACCAACTGCGCCATACGAGTGAGTCCCCTGCCTGTGTAGTACATCAGGAGGCGAGGACTCGAGCACCTGGAGTGGACGGCAAGTCCAAATTATAGAAACGAACAAATGTGTGCGGTGAGGACCAGCCCGCTGCATCACAAATGTCATTCCAAAGCACTAAGGAGCTGATCCGCCTTACGCCACGGGGCAGCACGGTGAACGTATCTGTCCAGTGCTCGCACTGGACACAGCAGATTCAAATGCTCCTGACCTGCTTCCTGGAAAGGAGGAGGGCAGAAGGCCTGAAGCGCAATGGGACCCTGCGTGATGGCGGGTCCACAGTCTCTTGAGTGTCGACGCTCATCACATCCACCTCCTCAGAGGAGGATAGATGAAGCGCCAAGCCCTCTCTTGGGGGGGGGAAGAAACCGCAACGCGTGCTTCCAAACCCTGAGAGGGGGCTGCAGATCCAGCGGGCAAGGACCGAGATAGAGCAGAGCCCGTCTCGGATCCCTTCGCTAAATCCACCTGCGATCCCCACGACAACAGTCTGCGCTGAGCCTCAGCAACAGCGGGACCGCTGCTGGCGGGATTGTGTGCCTGGCCGGCTTCATCGAACACAGCCAGGCGGGAGCAAAGCACACGAATGGGCAGAAGCCCACAATCATGACAATCAGCCCCCTCGAGGGCTGATCTAGCGTGCTCCGCTCCCAGACAAACGACGCAAAGATAGTGTGTATCCCCCTCGGCAAGATAGCAAGGGCAAAGGGGAACACACTGTCTAAAGCCTCGTTTGCCCGCCACCAGCTTTTTCTGTTTACACTTTGACATTTTGTGTTTTTACTAGCAGAGAGTTTCTAACTGCTTTGGCACACACAACAGACGTGCTCGCTGAAGAGCAAAAAGCTGAATGAGTGTATTGCCGGTGCTCTCTTATGTTTCCTGATCCCTATGTCATCTCCGCTCGTGACGTGACGTGGGGCTGCTCTATTGGACTGATTCTACACACACTTCAGTACGGCGTCTCGCTGGGGGCGTTCCCGTAGCATTTCGACGCAGCTAAAGTGGACTGCGGGGGAACCCCAGTTTTCAGTTTTAAATGTGTAAGTCTTCTCTGAGAAAAATCTCAGATTAGCAGCATTAATTAATCTGCATGGTGAATAAATCACACTTGCATTGATATTAGAACTGGGCGACGAAGGAATCTCGTTACAGTATAATTATTTTAACTTTTGATTTGGGCCTCATTTCTCAGAATTAAGGTCTCTTATAACTATCGCATATGATTGTAATCTTAGGATTATCCAATTGAATAGCGAACTAATGGTATAATTATAGCCTAGCTAACTAGTAATGTTGCCATTTTTCTGTGAAATGAGGATGCTGTTCTGATTTGTGAATGAGTTACATGTGACGTCATGACTGAGCACATGTGAGTCTCCCATGCAAGCGCACAATGCAGACCAACTTCTGCTCTGCTTGGGCAGTGTTGTTACCTTGCACTGGTCTCTTAGCAACTCAGGACCCCAGGAAGTGTGAGCAGACACTTCTGGATAGATCTGATAACAGCACCCCTCACTTCATTAGACCTTAATGTAAACAAACAATTGCGTATAGCCAAAGCTAGCTCTTTAGCAGAACTAAACGCACTCAAGTTAAAGCCCTCACCTCGAATGATAGTTGTTAGCACTCAGCTAATGTGTAGATGCATGCGAGTATAGTGTTATATTTAAACCAAAGTCCACAGACTCTGAACGTGTAGACAAAGGGACTTTGATTTAAACTAGTGATGGGAGAGATAAAGCTTCTCAAAGTTTTGAACCAAGTGAAACAATTGTGCCACAAATGATTCACTGTTGTGCTGGAAACCCCTGCTACTAGAACTGTGGAAACGCTGTAAAAATTTTACTCAATGAACACCTTAATAAGCCAACAGAAAGGTTTTTATGGGAGGTGTAACCAACTAAAGAGATTGGCAATCCCTAATACCTTGACATAATAAGAGTCTTATTGATAAGTGATATTTCAGTAATATAATGGAAGCTTGGTTAACCAGACTAATAGAATACATTAAATATGTCTCCTCCATTTAAATGTGTCACTAAATGTGTACAAATTTATAAGATTGATACAAGGCCAACTACAAATCATAGACAAGGGTTCATGAGACTGAAATTTCAAATCAATTTGGAAAAGCTATGACATGTAAAGATGCCTTGTTTACTGAAATCACACAACATTAGCTGTTTATTTTTCCGAATCAGGGATTTGAGAAATAAAAGGTTGACAGACGTTCAGAACTTCGACAAGCATGTCAAAGATCCCATCATTAGTTTAGACTAATTTCTCTCTCTCTTTCTCTCCCCCTCTCTCTCTCTACTCCCTTACTCTTGGTTTCACTCTCCGCAGAAAACCATATACCCTTTTCTTTTTGGGAGGAGTGTTGGCTAAAATTGGATTTTCAGTCATTTCTCATTTCATGTAGATGTGTTTTATTTAGCCAGGATGACATTAATTAAATTTTAAATTGAATTAGTGGGCTTATAAACACTTCCCTTTAGTTTCCTTTAGCTATAAGAACGCCTTACTTTGTTTCCAACTGAATTTTCCTTTTCAGCTACCCTGAATTTAATTACATTTGAAATTTAATTAAATCAGTCTGCCTACTTGCCTTTCCTTCAGTCTTCTGGAGCTATAATGACATTTCTAATCTCGACCTTTACCTTACTTTAGTTATTTTACCATCATCAATTTCCCTCCTTGTGTGGGATTACAGCAGTTTAGCAACTGTTGTTCCCCTAAAGAATTATACAGGATATTAGCAGCCCTAAATCCATGTTACCTCTCTGCCCCTTCGCAATCTTCAAGGCCAGGCCTTGTATACTGAAGCGCATTGACTGCCGAACACAGTGGAGGTGCCAGATAGAACAAGAAACACTCCCCATTGTTTATTTTTCCTTCTGTCCTCGAAGCATTTGGTGTGTGTTAGTTTAGCTAATAATCATAGGTTTACCCTAGGATTATGAGCGTACTGCAGCCTCACCCACGAGTGACAACTGCTTTAATTATATCTTCTAACTCAAACTAAATGAGAAAAAACTTTCTTTCTCTCTGTCTCTTCCTGATTTATTGCATTTTATTTTTGATACTCTTGTAATGACCAACCCTAAGAACCATCAGTGTGTTGAGTAATAACATACCACTTGTACAGCACAGTCATTAGCTGACTCATGCGAAGTTACTCAAACCACTATCTTTTGTGCACACCTGCACAAATCTAGCTGTCCCTCACCGGCTATTCACACATTACCTGGCCTACAGGGGCATTAGCCGAATAGATAGCTTACCACCTCTGTCTGTACTTGCATTTGCCTTCTGTCCTTCTCTCCTGTGTTTCCACAAGTGACCCAGCGTGTGTCAGACACTCAGCACTGCCATCCACCAGTGCCACCTTGGAGACCGGCTGAGCACTGCGATGAACATCCTTCAGCAAATTCAAATAATTCAATAATTTTTGGAGGCTTTTGTTTACCAAAAGAAAATACCAGTCCCTGTTTGTGTAAAAAAGGTATATAATTCCCTGTATTCTGAACACGATATGTCTCACACTGAGAGGCAGGAATGTGCACGTGCGCATCCACACATACACAAATTCCCTGTATAGTACTCAAATATACCCGAACACACACAGACACAAACATATTCACATAAATACACACAACTAGGGGTGTAACAATACGTAAATCGCGGTTGAACAGTCTTCCTTGGGCCTGCAATGACCTATTGGAGCACACGCCCACTTCAACAGAGGTCTCCTCATCTAGGTTTTACAACCTGGACATCAGGCTACAGTCCTTTCTGCATAATGGAGCTAGTTCTGTACAAGGGTTGGCTAATATGTTCATCAGACTTACTTGCTCATATGCTTCTGGCCCCTAGTGATGAGGCTCTACAATACTGCATTGCTGGCTGTACCACATCACTAAGGAATCTGAAGTAACCTAAGGATCCTATGGTGAAACAGGCACTATTATATCCAGATGGTAAAAAAATAAATAAATTCAGGTTTTAAAAAGATCACTCACTGCTCAAGACTGATCAACTTTAATATAGCTGTTTTAAAAAAAAATACAAATGATGTATATAGTGTATATAGAATTATATTTTAATATTGGTTCATTCAATTGCTTGAATGGTTGGCTACTCTTAAATAGTGTACCTGAAAAATAAAGCACTGCTTGTTTTATTTGTATATTATGTGTATTTGTAATGTATATCTTTGTTCTTATTTTCTAATATCAAATATAAAATAATGACAAAGATTTTTTTTATCTTTACCCACTTTGGCCTGAATTCTTTTATTTAATATTTTGTTATTCTGAAAGGATTTACTTTTCCCACAGATGGCAAATTGTTCTACATCTGGTACAAAAACAACAAAAGGAAATAAAAATGAAGATGGTCTGTGGAAATGATGAGGCAAAACTCATATTCAAGGACTTTTACAGCAGCAGCATTGGGGGACACTTTGGACAAAATAAAACCAGGGATGCAATCTCACAAAGATTTTACTGGCCTGGCATGTCACAATACATCGACCAATGGGTACTAAGTTACACCTGTTGGTTGAGTTTCATATAAATGAAGAAAACATTTCTTTATCTGTGATTTATATAAGCACTTAATATGATTGTTAATAATTAAAAAAACAAACCACAATTTCTGTGAGCCTAACACTTCTATCTTTGTGTGTGAGCAGTGCCAAGCCAGTAGGTCCTTCCTGAAACAGGGGACTGACTACAGACCTATCGAGGTATGAATTATTTTATAAAACAGATGTTTCAACCAAAATGGATAAAAATAACTGACATATATTCACACTAAACATAGAAACACAGGAAACCAATTAAACAGGAGGGGAAAAAACAGGGTAACTATTATTTTTTTACTCCAGGTAAAACAGCTATTTGAGCTGTTGGGAATGGACCTCATTGGTAAGCTGTCACTGAGTGAGGACAGTAATTAATACATTTGTGTGATCATCGATTACCTCACAAAGTGCCCCAGGCTTATCCTTTGAGGTCCAAATCTGCAAAAGAGGTCACGGAGTGCTTAATAAAGTTTGTTCACCAATTTGAAGCCCCTGAGAGGATCTTAACAGACCAGGAAAAAGAGTTTGTAAATGAGGTAAGTTCTTTGTGAAGATAACATCCATAGAACAAGGCTTCATTTTTCATGTAGTTACTTTTCTCCTTATTTAAATAGTGGTGATAGTATTACGTATTCTCAGAAATGTTTGTCCCTGTCAGAGTACTTTCTAAATTACATAACTATTGTGGGACCTCGGTCGAACAGACCATCAAACTGCAGAGATCACCACATTCCAGATGAATCTGAAAGAGTCATAAAATGACTCTGCTCCTTGGTGCCACCCAGTCTAGGATTCCCCCATCGCTCGTGGAGGAATTACTCAAACCATTCTCCTTTGATCAATGTCTTGCCCAGAACGAGATAAGGGGGGCCCATTAACATGTACCCCTCAGATCATCCATGGAACAGATGGCCTGTGTTGCTAACGACCCGCTATCTGCAAATTGACAATCAAATATACAAACAGAAAGGTTTGTAATGGTTTATAATGACAAAACCCAGTCACAAAGCTCAAAGGCTTTCACAGCATGACCTCTGGACAATCTGGTCACCCAGACCCCTCCTTTCTGCATTCTACTAAACTGTGGATGGCTATTCAGAATACACAAACTCTTAAAACAGACTCTTGCTACCACAATTAGAGTAACAGTACCGATGAATAGTATGTTCTTTACCTTTCGATATGTGTGGTGTGCTTTGTGTAATCGAGTGTATGTGTATGCGTGAATATATCCCCCTTTTATGTGTTTGCATTATATTTCCTTTTTAGTAGATAAGGCTACAAAATGTCTTTGACTGTATGCAAGACATCTGATGTTTGGTGTTGACCAGAAGCTTGTTTCATTTCCAACATGTTTATATGAATGAGAAGTTAATATTGGTTATGATACTTGCATCATGAAAGTTTATTGAAGTTATTGGCAAAAATTTATACAAGAAGTCACAGCCTGGAGCGTGGCTCCACCCCCAACCAGATCCGATTGGAGCAAACCTCATGGGGATGGACCAAAATGGCTGGACTTTAAAACCCTATGCCACTAACAATTCTTTGCCTTTCGTCGTCTGCCTTTCGCCTTGTGCCGCCATTCCACCGCGCTGACCATCACGCGATCTTGCCATCCAGAACTCTACAAGAAACAGACTCCGCTCCGCTAACCTGCCGAATTCTTTAAAGACTTTGCGTCTCGCAACTCCGACTGCAGAAGAAACTCCCGCGCATCACACTGCGTAACCCGGCAACCAATCGGAGCCATCCGGCCAAGCAGCTCACTCACCACGGACGTGTTTCCACCAGACAGAACGACAGGCAAAGTCACGGAGGAAAACCCCGGCTGTTTAAACAGCACGCAAGTAAACAAAGTCTCCTTTGCTCACTGGATTGGTGCACAGAATCCTTATTAGCAGCTAAAAGCCGAATCTCTGCTTTTGTGGTTCTACCAGGTTGCAATCTGAGAACTATAGTAGCAATTGCTAGTAATGTTGTTTTGGGATTCCGTTTAACCTCCGTAAACCCCATAACCCTCTAGAACGGTATGAATGTGTGTGTGCGTGTGTTTGTTTATGTGTTAGTAGTTTAGTTTGTGTGTCTTAGAGTAATTCGAATAAATTCCAGTTTCATTTATAAAGAAGCATTGTCTTGTGTTGTGTATTTTAAAGTTAAACCTATGCCTAGACCCGGCTACCTTGCCCTTAAGAGTTAACGAAATAACTGTTTATATTACGTCATGGCCACGAAGTAATATAAACCTCAGAATTGATGAAATGTACTAATTTAACCCTTTCGCTGGACGGTAGGTGATAGGTGCAAATTATTAATTCTGAATCAAGTTATTCTAATCAAGCTGAATCGAATCGTTAGATCTGATTCCCATTTTGATTCCCTATAATAATTTTGAGCTAATATCTTACACTATGTTGTAGAATCTGTTTTAAATGTCAATCCATTTCTTTTACAATTCTAATCCTTCTCTTTTACAATTCTAGCTAAACAAACATATCTGCAAACAACTTAATATCAAGCATTCACTGTGTGCAGCATATCATTCTCAAACTAGCGGCCTTGTGGAGAGAATGAATGGCACAATCCATAGGTGCCATTTTATATATACTGAGTTTATATGGTGAAAAATAAAATTGCATTTATATGTAGACATTTGGCAGACAACTTTGGCCAAAGTAATTAAAAGACATGCATTAAAAAAAGATAATAAAAAAGGAACTCCAGGATGCATGTCATGCCTCGAGGGGTGTCCTCAGAGAGGTCTATTGCTGACATCCTAAACTGCCTCCAAGAACGATTACATTTTAAAGATATTTATCCAAAAATTTTGTAAACTTACAAAAAAGTGGAGGTAAGAATTTGCTCACATTAACTTTTGCAGTTGTCTTTAGGGGATGTCCTTCATCACCTAAAAAATTATTCACCTAACAATTGCAATTCTTTTTAAAACTACTTAAAAAAAAAAAATCGATTGGTTTATCTCAGAATCAATTTATTTTTAATAATTTTATTTTTCTTAAGAGGTGATGGGGATAATTTATGGCTTTGTACTTTTTTTAAATAAAGAAACCAGACAAAGTGTTTTTCTGTCTTCAGCATCTCTGCACAATGTGATTAGAAATGCCTCAATGAATTTATCCTTAACTAGGTGGATGCTCAGCACACAGACAGTTAATATACATTGATAGAAAGCTTAAAGATATCTGTACTTTTAAATAAAAGCAAGTCTTGTCAAAAACAAATGTTCTGTTATAAAGTTGTAAAAAAAAGTTATTAGTTTAAGCACAATAAACTATGTATAATTAATGGTTATTAATTACACATACTTTATACATTTCTCAGATTCAGCCGAGTCAAAAATAAACCGAACTAATGCCCTCGTCCAGCGAGTATTAGCCGCCTTTATTCCAACTCTAAGAAAAATAAATTTTCTAGCCTTGAAAATGAATCTTTCCCACCGTAATTGGCTAAGTTACAGGACTGGATCAGTTTTGTAATGAAATCAAAGCAGTTTAAGTGACGTGATATTTGTGAGCAAGGACCACAGTAAGAAATTCATATGTGAATACAAAATGCGGGTTTATTGAATACGAAAAAGGGGGAAAATAAACACTAACTACCAAATAACAAAACTAAACAAACAACACATAAAACAGAAAGCGAGGGAGAGTGGGAAAGGTGCAGGAGAGAGAGAGAGAAAGAGAGATGCAGTTTTAAATCAGTTATTCACATCTGCACGAACCATTGGACTTTTTCACCTTAATTAAAAGGGGGAACGCTTAAGCGCAGCTATTTAAACTTAGATCAGATACTTGCGTAGGGCGGTGTGTGTGTGTGTGTGTGTGTGTCAAGTCCCGGTCGATGCACTTTAAAGAAATGTCTGTGTCCTGTTGGTTTCGCAGTAATCGTGAGCGTCCGCCAGATTTCGTAATCCTGAGGGGCTGAAGAAATTGTCCGAATTTAGCCAAAGCAAACTGCAGAAGGGGCGGTCTCCAAGGTAAAGACTGGTCTTGAGGTGAGCACGTGGGCGAGGCACTCGGAGAAGTTTGGGTCTTGGAGTCAGCAACTTCGAGCCTCGAGCTCGGCGCCCGGGGCACGTGATGCGCCACGGGAAGGTTCAGCAACTTGATCCCCTAGCTTTAAGCAAGGGTTTGCCTGTGCTCAAGTGTTTTAAACTTAGAGGCGTTCCTCCCCCAGGAGGTCAGTGATCCAATGACATGAGCCGATTCTGGCGCGAAACTTTGTTTCTTTGTCCCTTTTCGTGTCTCATTTGCATTTAATGACCGCCTGTGAGGAGTTCTTTCAGAAATTGGACATAGATTTAGACTAGAATACCATAGCAGTGTTGTGAGACACCTGACTGGGCTATCCACCATCATTTAGAAAATGAAAAGAGAAAAGTTTAGATAAGAAACATGGGATAGTACACACTTTTATCTGTAGTCTTATACAGAAAGGTAAACAAAAGCAGGGTACAATTTAATACGTTCATCCCTGACATTATAATTGAAGTACAGTAACATAAAGACTAACCTACAGCAAGGGTGTGCATATATTTGTACAGTTTTAAGCGTTTTTCATGGCTAAAGAGAGAGAATAGGAATTCCTTTGGTTTAGGGCTTTCCTTCGGTTCCTTCTCTGGGCCATGTGGCTTTCCTCAGGACCGAATCTCTTCCCCCGGCTCTTTGAAGTTTGAAAGCAGGAATGAGATTCCTTAGCCATTTGTTCAGGGAGGAGGAGGTAAAATTTACACCCTTGTCAAGGCGGGCAATTTTTAGGAGTTCAGCCAGCCTTAGTGGTGAAATATAGGCTTTCCTGGGATATTTGCCAAAGTGGACAAATGTCCATTTTGGGTGCCTTTTGGATGCTTTATGATCTAGCAGGTCAGCCTCCGGTCAGGCCTGACTCTACAAAGTCATCCATATAAAACCAACAGTTAATGTGGATACCTTGCTGTAATATTGAAGCATATGTACTTGTTGGGTCTTACAAAAGCTGTTGTTTTTGTTATGAATGCTTATTATTTATTGATATTAGTAATAATAATAGTTTCTTTAATTTTGTTATTAGCTATATTTGCATTGTCATACTTCAAACAGTATTTGTACTTGTTTGGCATTACAGAAACAGTGATAATAATATAGATTCTCTAATTGTTATCTGTGTGCTCACTCTTTTTTAACAGATTTGCTAGTGAAAAGTGTTAATATATCTTCATATTAGTAGCACTGTGGTCCTGCAAGGCACACACTTTTCCACATAGAGGAATTACAATGAAACAGATGAAAATCTTCGAGCATTCTCACATTCTTTCTTCACAGCACTCCAACTTGATAGGCAAACATTAGCTTTGATGGGGGAACATTAGACATTGTGGGAGTGTATTTTCTGTCTCCTGGTGTGAATTACATGAATATTCAGAGCTATTAACACTGCCTTGAATATGGCAATGCTATCAAATAGTATATGTAGCTGAAATAAGCACAAATGTCAGGGCATGTCAACACACCTCAAGGGCCCCAAAATCAAGGGTTAAGCAGCACACAGCTGATGATTGGTGTGAATTTAACGTACTGTGAGAGCAATCTGAAAGCATGCAGAGCCATTTGTTCTCTCAGGGCTCCAAACTTTAACCCTTGTTTCTGCTGGTGGGACTAATTTTTGTGAGCAGTCGCACTGGTGTGACCACTGCGCTGTTTAACAAATGGCGCTGCCATTTCATTTGAATACATGAATCTTCTAACAGCAAATGAAACGAAAGAAGTCTAAACCGCCCTATGCTACTCTTCAGCTGCGCAGCGCGGACCATTGATTAGCTCGGATTGCAAAGCAAACAAACTTGTCCTAGTTTAAAACAGCTTTACTCGGGAGGCAAGTTGATTTTGCGACACTGTTACTGCACAGTGCTGCAATATCCAGTGAGAAGTGTTTGAATTCACCGCACAGTGAAAAGTTGCTGAAATCAGAATCATTTGAATTCTGACCAGAACGGCTAAAATGACTTACAAAGTAACATTTCATTATCATATTCATGTGCAAGTTCAGGGTTTTGGTACTTGAAAATTTTATAATCCAAGGTTTGTAGGATTACAAATTTAAGAATATGTTTAAAATATGCTGATCCTATGTTCTGACATAGCATCACATGAAAAACTAAGGTGAAGTACATTGCTGTTGTCAAATTTACCTTAAATGCTAAATACAATGTTTGTAGCAAGATGTTACTGCCACTTCCTGATCCCTTATTGTAAGTCAAATGAGCCAGATTACTGAGACTCACACCTTTTGTTGGTAATGGCACTTGGTGCCTCTGCCCCGTCTTTGAGTAGTTATGATGGTTGGATTAGGACTGGTGTAAATAGAGCAAGTTGCTATACCTGAATACTTCATTTGCATGCTTTGTTATTGTCTCTACCTTATGGTCAGTTGAAGAATGCAAAAAGGTACTTGGGGCAAAGAAAAACCTAAAAGGCATTATATGCTGCCACAGAGAATTTTGTTTAGTGATAGCACAAGAACAAATTCACTGTATTGCTAAGCTAAAAGAAGAAAACCAACATCTGCACACTCAAGTGTCCAGTCTCACTAAAAAGTTCAACCAAAAGTGATTCAAACCACCAAGAGTCAGATAAAAGTCATCCTGATTTACAGGCTTCATGTAGACAAGAAGACTGTGGCAACAATAGAAGGGATGGAGAAAAATTTAAATGCAGTTGAAGTGTGTGGAGCAAAACAAAAGACTCAGAGTAGGGCAGAAGGTGTTAACACTGTTCCAACAGCAACCCCCACACTGCAGATCCAAGTGGTCAATACTTTAAGCCCTGAAGACATGCTGAGAGTTTGTCTTCAGTGCATGGAAATTTTTCTGAATTCAGGACAGGAGTTGTCTAAGAAGATGCGGCTCTATGATATGTCTTTAACTGAAGTCACCCAGATAATATCCCAAATCTTGACAGAGTCTGAATTCAGTGATTTTGAAAATGCAGTAAACAAGTCTGCATTTAAAAATGCTAGTAAAGATGAAGGAGTTCTGAGAGAGTTAAAGAACACTGTTGGACCAAAAGTAGACTGGTCCAGAATCACTAGTTGTGTACAGAAGAAGGATGAAGCTCTAAGTGAGTATACTGAGAGGTTTTGCCAGTCAGCTGTAGCACTACATTGTTTGATGGACTTTTAACAGAATATAGAAATGCACTGCCTTTCTAAGACCTCACATGGTCATACAGAAACCTGCAAGACAATAGGGACAGGTTAGCTACTTGGGAAAGAGACTCTGATGTTAAAGCCAGAGTAAAGATTGCAGCAGCATCCTTTAAGTTCAACACAGAGAACTGTCAGTAATATCATTACTGTGGTAAACCTGGACACAGGATGAAAGAATGTAGGAAAACCAAAAAATATGTAAGAGAAAAGAACAATTTAAATCAGCTTTTACACAGTCTAATAGCAACTCTGAAATATACCCTCCCCACTATGACACACTCGTGGGGCAACTTGCTGAGGTGTTAACTGTTAAGGCTGTGAGTTCTTAATCACCCCCTAATCTAACACAAAGGTAAAAGATTTCTTTGTAAAAAGAACAAAAGAAGTTTAGTATCACTTTCCCCACTTGGGGACACTGATTACATACTCACAGCCATAACATTTATACTACAGAATATTTAATTCAGTCACTCTTTCCCTGTTATGATGTCTACTAGGACTGATGTTTCATTGGAGGATAGAAATGTAATGATTGCATTATACTGGGAAGTTTTGAAAATGTAAGTATTTTGGTTCTTCATAACAAACGTATGTTTATACAGACTATACAGTGTGCACAATACCTATAGGGACAGACTAGGACACACTAGAGTTGTGACGTTCGCGAACAAACCGATTCTTTTGAACGGCTCATAAACATGAATGATGGGAGCCGAGTCGCAGCTGGGGGGAGCCGTTCTTTCTGTCGTTCTTTTTTTCCTATGCGTGTTTCACACAGATGCACACAAATTAGCTCCTCCGCGAGACAGAACAGTTGTAGGGGGAGGGGCGCACCCAGCGCAGGGGTGCTACTGCCTAACAGCATGATGATAGTTGTGCACGCATCCGTCACGTGAGTACTCCAGTGGAAAAAAACCCTGCCTGCCTCTGTCATTGGGTAGGAGCTGAGCCATGACTTGTCCACACTGCCGTCACATGCTTACTCCAGTTAAAAAAAAACAAACAAACAAAAAAAACACGTGCGAGTGCCTCTCTGTCTCAGTGCCAACGTCAGTAATAGTGGGTCGTTCGAAGGAAATTCATTGCAGCGGCTTTGTTTTTGATGTTTATTTGTGAGTAGGTATTGTATGAATAACATAAGTCAATGTAGCTTTACACATACACACTTTGTACTAAAGGTAAATCCAAAATAGTGATGTCACTGTCTAAGCAGAGGGATGTTGTGCAACCCTATGGAATATAGTCCACACATGACAAATGAGGTAATAATCAATATTTCAGAATAATTCAAACTCAGATATTGGTGTGTGATATCTGAGTTTTAATTATTTGACTACAAATCTCACCTCATCATTCCTCCAAGTGATTATTTCCAGGATAAACTGAGATGCCCCCAAGCTGGCTTCTTAAAACTGACTAAATATTTAAAAAGAGCCAAAAGAGCCGTTCTTTTAAATGGCTCTTTGAAAGGAACGGATCGCCAAGATCCGGATCCCCTCAAAAAGCCATAAATCCCATCACTAGGACACACAGATCAGTTGGGGAGCCCAAGGAATATCCGAAGTGCAACTGGCCTCTGTGGCCAACCCTTTTGGGCGAAGATTATTCCTCATATTCCCCTTCAATAGTTTTGTCCCCACCCCACTAATCTATTGGTGTCAAATTACTTTAAACTAGTTTGAAAGAAACACTATACGATCACTAAACTTAAAACCACTATACGATCAACAGAAGTCTAAAAATCACAGAACAGACTTCACAGCGATTCAAGTGCCATGGACTTCAGGACTTACACCTAAGTAAATCTAGGACAAGAATAAGCAAGTTACATGAATGGAAGGTAGGGCTTATGTAAACTAGCAGAGACTATAAAATGGATTTATGAAGGTTTAAATTTGTATTTTTGTGAGAGTTAGAATTAGGAATTGTAGGATTACAAATTTAAGAATTTGTTTAAGATAAGCTGTGACATAGCATCACATGTAAAACAAAGTTTAAGTACATGGTATTTAACATTTAAGGTAAACATCAGACAAATTTTTCTCTTAAGCAATGTTTGTAGCAAGTAGTTCCTGCCAGTTCCTGTTCTTTTATTTTAACATTCTGACTCTGTACTACATTTGCATGCTTTGTTTAGATCAGAGGTTCTCAACTCCAGTCCTCGAGGCCCACCGCTCTGCACATTTTGTATGTTTCCGAATCAGACACAGTCAGTTCAGTTCATGGACCATTCTCCTAATGAGCTGATGATTTGAATCAGGTGTGCTAAATGAGGGAGACATACAAAATGTGCAGAGCAGTGGGCCCTGAGGACTGGAGTTGAGAACCACTGGTTTAGATTGTCTAATTCCTTCCCCTTTGAATGCCTATAAAATACTTGTACCACCGATTCAAGCTTAGACTTGGATGACTACAGCGACTGCAGGCCTCAATAAAGAGAAACTCTGCTGAAAGACATCCCAACATCTCCTGGGGCCTGTTCCATAAAACAAGATTAGAGTATAAGCCAGGTTTATTTTGTTTAGTCAGGCTTATTGTTGGTGGATTCGGTTTCATAAATGAAACTTAAATAAGTTCAAACTCAGTTACTCTGGCAACTTATGCTGGGAAATTAACCTGGTCTGGGGCAGGCTAACTGTCAGGCTAAGACTAAGTTCATGTTTAACCAGAATACCATTAATACTAACCAGCTGGTAATTTGATGAAATTTTATTTCACTTAACCACTATTGAATAAATAAATAAATAAATAAGGAAATGTACTTTACTAATAAATGTAAGAAAATATAATGTACAAAAACACTAAGAAATATAATGAAGTTACGTGTTTAGTTGGTGAGTTCGGTTGATGAGTTTGGTAATTAATTAATTAAAAATTAAAAGTGTATAAATAGGGAATTGAACCCATTTTCAAACTTAACCATGGCGTGTCCTTTCATTGATGAGGTGGTGGACGAGGGAGCTATCATTGTGCGAAGGGCATTTCAAAGAGAGCGAACTTTCAGGGACAGGTCAGACCCATTGGCTTTTCATGACAGCTACCTGTATGAGCAGTATAGGTTTTCAAGAGATGGGATTGCGTATATTTGTACATTGCTGAGCCCACACACTGCAAACAAGACATGCCGCAATAGAGCGCTCACAGTCCCGCAGATGGTGTGCATTGCACTTCGCTTTTTTGCCAGTGGAACTTTTTTGTACACAGTTGGAGATGTACAGAATATCAGCAAAGCAACAGTTTGCCGCTCTGTACGAACTGTGTACCTTTCTTTAAAAAGACTCCTCAGTGTGTTCATCACATTCCCTGGCCACAGAGCAATTTGTACCATTAAACATGCCTTTTATGGAATAGCTGGTAAGTTCAAATAACTGTATACAATGTGGAAATATTTCTTGACTGTTGATGTTACACAGGACACATTTTAAACCAAACAAATAATTTCCCTGGGTTTCCCAAATGTTACCAGTGCACTGGACTGCACCCATGAGCATATTAAGTGTCCGTCTGGTCCACATGAAGCAGACTTTGTAAATAGGAAGTCAGTACACAGCATCAATGTACAGGTACAGTCCCACTGAGATGATACTGAAGGCTATACTCTAGAACTGATTGTACTGTACTAAGCTGGGCACCAGTGTTCAGTTCATTGCATTTAAATGTAGCTGCAATGTTTTATATCTCTTATATAATTTCAGTGTAGTGACCTACATGTTTATTTATTCATTTTTTTTAGATGATCTGTGATTCAGATTGCATAATCACTAAAGTAGAGGCCAAATGGCCAGGCTCTGTGCATGACTCCAGAATCTTTAGAGCCTCATCTCTCTACCAGCAAATGGCAAGAGCTAGTCACTTAACAAATAGCAAAAAGTCTTCAATTTAATTTCTAAAACAAACAAACAAACAAACCAACCCTTTCTATGCAGGTGAATTCTCAGGAGTTTTGATGGGAGACAAGGGATACGCATGCCTGCCTTACCTCTTGACTCCCTATCATGAGCCCCAGACAGAGGCACAGCACAGCTACAACATTGCCCATGCACGCACAAGAGGTCATATAGAGATGGCATTTGGGCTCATAAAGTCAAGGTTCCAGTGCCTGAAGCACCTCAGAGTGACTCCACCTAGGGCATGTGACATTGTAGTTGCCTGTGTAGTGCTCCATAACATTGCCTGTCTGAGGAGAGAGAAGCAACCAAGGATTGTTGCAGAGGAAGACTGGGGCGTTGAAGCAGTATTTGAAGAAAATGAAACAGGCAGAGTTATACGAGACAATAATTATTTTGCTTAATATGGTCCAAACTATGTGTAGCCTTTAAATTTTTAGCCCTCAACTTTCCCCTTAATTTAACAGACACACAGAAGTCAAAGTCTTTAATTTTTCATTTTCTTTTATTCAAAGTGAAGTTGCAAAGTAATTTCCAATGCCAGCTCTTCTGCAGGAGTGAAGTTGGCTGGTGGTGGCCCTCCCCCAGTGCGAGCAACCTCAGTCTTCTTTTTGGCAGCTGCAATTAAAAAAAGCCTTATGAGACTGAACAGTTGTAACTTCAAGCTTGCTATGTTTACATATTTACATACCATTACATTTACTTACCATTCTGAACAATATTTTGATTTCCACCTGCTGCCAGGTTATTTTTTCTCCACTGAAGTTTCTGTTGTGTGAAAGTTATACGAATCACTGTTATTCACACTCAAACTTTGCAATGGATTGTGACACACATTTAACCTTGATAAAGTATTTAAAATATTGTACACGGCTACTTACGCTTTGAGACGATCAGCAATTTCCTGTCAACCTTTTTCTCTTGCTTTGTTTATTGCCGCTGTATTTCCTTTTTTGGTGATTACATCTTTAAATTCTTCGTACGTCTCCAATAGCAAACGCTGTTCAGTCGCCGTGAACATCGCTGCTCTTTCTTTACCTTTCGTTGCCATGGTAGCCCACAGTAAATCGACGGATCTATGCTCGACCTTCAGGGCTTTTAAACAATAGCATGCACCCGCAATTATCTAGACTATTTAAACCTGATTCAAATTAGTAAGATCACATGATCTTCAACTAACTGTAATGGAACCAATTTAAGTGTGGATGTATATATCGGCTCATTCAAGTCAGGTTTTTGACTTTAATCCCAGCTTTTCTTAGCGTCTTTTATGAAACAGCCCCCTGGTCTCTGCTTCAATGAAGAAAAAGTTTTCTACAAACCAGAGTTGGTCTGGGGTGCCAGAGCATGTCAGGGAAAGCAAAGTAGTAGAATGATGATTAACTATTGACTACTAATGTGAATCAGTAGATTATAATGAAAATAATGTCTTTAAAATTAAGTAAACTTTGAGTATCATTTGAGCATCTCATTGCTGGGCCATGTGTCCTGGTTTTTAGTATGGTCACCCTACCTTCTGGGGACCTTTTTTTGTTAGCTGGGTATATACCTCTATTCAATCCAGTCTAAGGTTTTAAATAATTAAACAATGTGATCAAATAAAATACATAAGCCTTTTTTTATTCAGTATAAAGTGATTTCCTTTATTATTAACAATTAGTTCATTAACAAAACCCATCACACACGACTGCAGGACAGCAACACTGCACTTTTTTTTTTTTTAATATTCATATTAATTCATATTCATTGTTTTGTGGGGGAATTTCTGCAGAATTGTGAGGCATGGAAGAGTTGCTGACCACAGCTATCTGTAAAAAAAAAAAAAAAAAAGCTATGTGAGCAGATTCCTTATTTATTGACTGCATACCCAGATTTTTGTGAATAAAAGTTTAAAACTCATGAATTTTACATGTTAAAAGCTTGAGGGTTTGGACATTTGAAAGTGAAGAATTTAAGAATAGATATTTGTATTAAGAAATACCTTTGGTGCCAGTTAAGTGTAAAAACCCTTAAAAAAACACCCTACATCCATTAAGCTTAAACGGTTTGTGAACCCCTGACTTGATGCATTGCTCACCTGTGGAGGACAACTACAGCAGCAGCAGTTAGTGGCTTTACAGGCAAATGCTGACAGATAGATGGAGATGGTGAACTCAACGAAGGTGAATATAAGCAATACACTACCGATTCCCCCAAAGGTCTGAGAAAAAAAAAAAAACATCAACATTAGCACAAATAATAACAACAAAATGATTAATAATTAGTGTTCACACTGCCACACTGAATGCTCAGCAGTCTGGTATCTACAATCGCTGAAGGTGATATAGCATTATAACATTTTTATAAGCCACTGTTGGATTTATAGTTCTTGTATAATGTCAATGCCTTCTTTCAATGTCAATGTTATCTCTATTAAGAGATCTATAAACTACTTCTGAAATGTTGGAAAGAAAGACTTTTGGACAAGTGACTTTTAAATGACCACACAGTCATCTTTTCTTAATTGCTAAATAAATGTGAATATAAAAGTTGGTGACGTACCTCAAACGGAGTACATATAGTATTGGTGCAGTACATGTGAAAAAATGATATAGCTAAATCCAATGAAAGTGTAATAATGGCAACACTTGCAGTTAATGTACTGAAAATGTTCATTCCAAGTGAAGCTTTTACCTATTGGCAGAAAAAAAAACCCATTATATCAGCAAAACATTAGCAATACCTTTTAAAATGTTAACATGACAACTGCAAATCCTCCCTTTTACTGTTAAAAAAACACTCTCATAAGTTATGTGATCACAAGATACAGTGGGTGTGGAAAGTATTCAGACCCCCTTAAATTTTTCACTCTTTGTTATATTGCAGCCATTTGCTAAAATCATTTAAGTTCATTTTTTTCCTCATTAATGTACATGCAGCACCCCATATTTTTCACACCTGGATTAGGGGATCCTCTGCCATTCCTCCTTGCAGATCCTCTCCAGTTCTGTCAGGTTGGATGGTAAACGTTTGTGGACAGCCATGTTCAAGTCTCTCCAGAGATGCTCAATTGGGTTTAAGTCAGGGCTCTGCCTGGGCCATTCAAGAACAGTCACGGAGTTGTTGTGAAGCCACTCCTTCATTATTTTAACTGTAGGGACTGTATTGGACAGGTGATGAGCAGTGCCTGATTTTCTCCACACATACCGCTTAGAATGAAGGCCAAAAAGTTCTATCTTGGTCTCATCAGACCAGAGAATCTTATTTCTCACCATCTTGGAGTCCTTCCATGTGTCTTGCACTGAGGAGAGGCTTCCATCAGGCCACTCTGCCATAAAGCCCCGACTGGTGGAGGGCTTCAGTGATGGTTGACTTTCTATAACTTTCTCCCATCTCCCGACTGCATCTCTGGAGCTCAGCCACAGTGATCTTTGGGTTCTTCTTTACCTCTCTCACCAAGGCTCTTCTCCCCTCAGACGGCCAGCACTAGGAAGGGTTCTGGTCTTCCCAAACGTCTTCCATTTAAGGATTATAGAGGCCACTGTGCTCTTAGGAACCTTAAGTGCAGCAGAAATTTTTTTGTAACCTTGGCCAGATCTGTGCCTTGCCACAATTCTGTCTCTGAGCTCTTCAGGCAGTTCCTTTGACCTCATGATTCTCATTTGCTCTGACATGCACTGTGAGCTGTAAGGTCTTATATAGACAGGTGTGTGGCTTTCCTAATCAAGTCCAATCAGTATAATCAAACACAGCTGGACTCAAATGAAGGTGTAGAACAATCTCAAGGATGATCAGAAGAAATTGACAGCATCTGAGTTAAATATATGAGTGTCACAGCAAAGGGTCTGAATACTTAGGACCATGTGATATTTCAGTTTTTCTTTTGTAATAAATCTGCAAAAACGTCAACAATTCTGTGTTTTTCTGTCAATATGGGGTGCTGTATGTACATTAATGAGGAAAAAAACGAACTTAAATGATTTTAGCAAATGGCTGCAATATAACAAAGAGTGAAAAATTTAAGGGGGTCTGAATACTTTCCGTACCCACTGTGTGTGGAATTACTTTTGTGTCATAGGCAGGTGCGGCTCGTCTGTATGGGCAGACGATATTCAGCCACTTGAAATCATAGAACTCTATATAAACTGGACCAGTCCTAATTAACTGTTAACTCAAAAATGTTCATCCTTACTCTGAAAACATTTTAGACTGTTATAAGTCATAAAGTGAGGTGGATGTTAAAATTTCATTGCATTGCTTCAGGTTTGATAAGTGGGGCAGAGGGTCTCTCTGCCCTCCTGAGCTCAACAGCGCCACACATTTTCTCAATGTAAATTTGTGGTGAAAAAAGGAACTGCAACTCGCTCTAATTAAGAGCCATGTGGGCAGATTTGAGACTACCCCACTTGCTTTTACGTTACTTGAATGTAGTTCCAGACAATATTATTAATCCGCGTCAGCAAAGTGTATATGTGATGTGATCTGGGAAAACCCAACACATGGTGAAATTTTACCTTTTTTGGTTTTTGATGCCATGTGAAAGCTGGGTTCAAGTCCTTTCCAAAACTGTTTTTATTTTCTTGATCGTAACTGAAGTTACAGCTATCTGAAGTTGGCTGATAGCTATGATTTTCAGGAATGGAATTTTGAGAAAAACGAGTTTGAAGTGAGACGGCTTTCACTTCACGGGTTTAACGCTAGATGTCAGAAGCGCTATACTGCATTATTACACAAACAGACTAACGTCTTTTTCCATTGTTTATCATAGGTATAGTCTTCGAACTTCTGATCACCCCTTGTATGTTTAAATAGCAGGAATAATGTACCTTGTTGTAGTTTATGTGTAGAAACACGAGCGCAGCACAGCTGTTTGCGCACTGTTTATATGACGCTTTCATTTCTGATTGCTGTAATAATTTGCTGTTTTACTGCACTAAACAAGTGAATTTTGCCAAGATATTTTCAGAGATGATAGACAAGATGTTATAGAATAATAATTTAACGAAAACATAATTTTGACAAAATATTGACATTCAACGTATTTCCTGAACACATTCCAGCGTGGCATCCAACAGGTTTTCCCAGATCGCATCACATATGTGTCTGTGTCAGTTAAGCGAACACGTCAGACGGTGAAGATGGCGAGTAGTACAGATCATGTTGCGTGTAATAGTGTCGAGTTTCTCTTGCAGAACTCATTTGAAAGATCGTCAATTAATGAGAAATTAGCGAATAAACAGCTTGGCCCTGACAAACCAGATATAAAACTTTGTGGTATGAAAAGAAGCCTTGGCTGTCTAGTTGTGCTAAAAGAAGTAAAAATTTTCTGTTTCCCATGCTTGCTTTTTCGTCCTTCAGGGGGACAGGGAGATATGTGGAGTAGCGTGGGAGTTTGCGATCTAAAACACTTCTCTGAAAAGGCTAAAAAACACGAATCTAGCAAAGCTCATCTTACATGTGCAATGAAGCTAGCCATGCTTGGACAAGCTAATACAGCAACGCAGTTAAATGAGAGCTATGGTGTTGGTGTGCGAAACAGCAATAAAGAAGTGGATAAAAATAGGCACATTCTTTCTAAGTTAATTGACTATATACGTTTTTGTGGAGCATTTGAGTTAACCCTAAGAGGGCACGATGAGACGGAAACCTCCGTCAATCCCAGTGTTTTCAGAGGTCTCGTGGATCTTGTTGCTTCCCTTGACAATATCATGCAGGAACATCTTGAGCACGCCACAGTTTTTAAGGTTACCTCTACAACCATTCAGAATGACCCCTAAAAATAACAAATGTACATACCAAACACAAACTGAAGGGTGAATTACATTTGTTTTCTGCAGCAATGCAGAGTGAGCCTGTGATAATGTACTGAGAGGAGAGAGAGAGAGAGAGAGAAAGGGAAAAAATGAGGCTTTCATTGGAATATGAAGCTTATAGGTGTGATGATGCACAATATTAGGTCCATGAGAACAACATTTTACCATTATTTTTAATAAATATTCAATGATAAAATGAAAAATGACTGGAAAAACTCTAAAAAAAATATAATTTATTCTACCAAGCAGTGTAAATGGTTTTGCCTCAAACTCAACTAACTTATCTCCTGTATGATTTCTCAATAGTCTCTTATTGCAAGACAGCTTTTCACCTCAACGAGAAATATCGTGACATTAATATTGTGAGATCTCGTCACACCTCTAATATCTTGTATTATAAAACACAGAACACTTGATTGTATAATTGGTTCTTACGATGATAGATCCCCAGTATGGAGTATATGTAAAAACAAAGAGGGATACTGAATTAAGTCCACACACGATGCCACACAGAAGAGTGAACAGACCAATCATTATCTGGACAGTCTGTGAGGGACAATAAGAATGTACAGAGTAGAACAAAAGAGTCATTTTTAAAGTAAAACAGATCACAGTTTGTGGATCAGTATAAAATGTAGAATATACATTTGTGGCAGCTGAAATTGTCCAAAACATTTTACAAGAGTGGAACTCTCACTATGAATTCACATACTGATTTGCAGATGTGCCTATTGTGTCATATATATATTTTTTTGTTTACAACTCCTAAAACATTCTACTCTGTAAGTTTTATTATAGTACTCTGTAAATGATCAAACTTATTTTATATCGGTGTCTTTCCTGCATTATCACCAAGGTAATGTGTCACATTATTCAATGAAAATTGTGTAAGCTTTGTGTATCACTCTGTTTTTAGATTAACCTTTCCTCACAGTGTGACACAAAAATAAAAGTCAGTTATTTACGTTTAATGTAAAGATCCTTACCCCGAGGGTTTTTGGTTGGCTTTTCAGAAATCCATTAAGATCTAAAAATGCTATTTGTTCATAAACCGGCACAGGAGCATTTGACACAGTCCCAGCTGGTGTGGTTTGTGTCGGTGGTTGTAAATTGCTGACAACAATTGCAGAGCTCATGGTTCTGGACATGTTTCTGAATCTGAAAACCTGTACAAAATCATACCAAATCAAATTGATTTATATAATTATAAAATTGATTTTCAATGTTAAAATCAGTAGTTTATTTATTAAAATATTATGTATTCATTATATATGTTTTTTTTTTTTTATAAATATGTTATTCATAGTGTTGAAACACTTATGACTGCCATTGGTGTAATTACTGTCATTAACTACAATAATTCAATTAGACCATGCAAGTGGAGAATGTTTAAACAGATCTACATGATTATCTGCTATTTCCTTAAATGTAAATTTTTAAAGTGCCCTACCAGCCATTACAGACTGAAGGAAATACATTCATTAAAAACATTCAATGCAACAACAACAATGCAAAGATAGCTATGTGTATGAAAGTAATGAGATGCAATGTAAGTATATAATAAGGTTTACCTCTTGTCAGTTGGTATTTCACACTTAGCTTTGTAGATGCACTTTGCTCTGTGGAGCTCTGCAGTTTAGGAGGGGTGGCAAAACTGGCCACAACTACTAGGAAATATTTGATTCCAAGATAAAAGGCAATAAAAACACAGATTCATGTTTTTATGTTGTACTTCTTTACAAGTAATCTGCATGCTGGTTTGGAAACTGGTAAAAAATATTGTAAATATTGCATTGGTTAAGGCACTGAAGCCCCTAGTACAACATCCCATCACACTTGTACTTTCCCAGCAGGCACACAACATTATTATGCAAATAGTATATTTGATAGGAATTAGATGCAGAACCTGATTTTACCAAGTGTGACATGTTCCAGGATCAACATCTTTGTTGACTCTGGAACATCATTGTGATTTGAAAAAAAAAAAAAAAACAGTTTATAGTTTTTGTGAAATGTAGGCTTATAATCAGTGTTTGGTGTCATTCATCTATCATTTCCTCTGATTTTAGGGATTACTCATGGGTAAGGTTAGGTTTAGGTATAGGGATGTGGCCAAGACAAAATTTTTGGATTAAAATGTTGTTCCAGGGTCAACAAAATATGCTGACCGAGGCATCAAACTCTGCAAAATCAGGACGTGCAGATTTTGGTCACGACATTGGTTGTCAAACCTACGTTTAATTACAATACTTCAATGTCTAATACCGACGTCAACTGACGTTAATATTTTGTTTATTAATGTCAGCTAATATTTTTAGGTTGTGTTGCAAAATAACCAAAATTTTGTTATCGACAAAGTGAATATGTGTTAAACAAGCTTTTCAATTTGCTTTCCATCCTACTGGCTTTTTACTGATAAAATTGTGTGCGTGATGATGTCATCTCTAAAAAAAATTAATTGTTGCATAAGTTTTGGTGTATAGCAAAAAAAAAGTTGAGCCTTGAGCGGTTTCCATTCATAATTTTACATGCTGCACAAATGACAGGCTAGTATCCGGTTCTTCAAACAGTACTTTACAAAAACAACTTTTTTTGTATTTAGTTAGGCCTAGGCTATATACTATTTAGATAATTGATTAAGCAATATTCATGAACCAGTGCAGTTGTATTTTAAAATGTTTATTTTTCTGATTGAAAACAGACGGTCGATAAGCCATAACCGTTAACCGACAAGATTACAAATTGGCTGTGACCCATTAAAAATACCTACATTTGTTTTCCAGTAGCAGAAAAACATCATAAAGCTATATATAAAATAAATAAATAGGCTTATATGCTAAATCAATTTTTTCCTAAATAAATAGTGAACAAAACGATGAAAAAAAATACTGTGCAACAAATACCAGTCTATATGCAGAATTTTAATTTTTGTGATGCACTCTTGAGAAAGCAGAATCCTGTTCGTTTCCTTCCTTATAAAAGCATGTTTTGTTTTTATTGTGAATGTACAGAAATAAAAGAAATATGTAAAATAGTTTTGAATAATGTCTTACTCTTATATGACCACAAAAGAAGGACTTGGCTATGTAAGTTGTTTCTACTTTTATGAGGGGAAAAAAAAAATCAAGTGACCTTGCTGGCGCCTCTGGAGCGCAGTTAAGCATTACTTAACTCAACAACACAGCCTGTTCATTGTCATAATAAAATAATCAGACAAACATAATGAAAAACCATGCTATTTTACTTCACCTCACTCCACAACAAATCCTTTATATTTAATGGCAGAACAGAACTGAGAACAAAACAAGAATGAAAATATAACAAGCCAAAATGAATTAATAGAGCATTTTTTTGTACAAAATGAACACATTTTAACTTGCAACGTACTAAAGGAACATCAAATAAAGATATGTATATTTGAAAGATAATTTGTCTTTTTCTTACCATATATAAAATAATTTTCTAATCTTATAATATATGATCGAATGTGCTTTTGAACTATGACATATGACATATGACACCACATTTCTTCGCGTTAAAGCCCTTTTCTCAACAAAAAGTGTTTCCAAAAATTTCTTTGAGACATTTGAATTATCGATATAGAATTCATGCCCCCACAGTGCTCACAGGAACATCCAGCATTCTGGAAATGCGCCTATAACCATTCCCATCAAAATGCTTAAGATTACGAAGATCTTGAGAGAGTTCTTTGCTTTAACCCATCATGAAATCTTTCCTGTGTGCCTCCTGGGTAATGAGAAGCCTTTATAGGCCATCAATTAGGACTAAAGCAGCTGATATCAATTAGTACTGATAGGGGTTTCTCTTTCAATACTGACAGATTTCAGGTGATCTCCTGGCTTTCTATGCCATTTTGCACCTTGTTATCTTCATGTGTTCAATACTTATTCCCTGTGTCATTTCACTTTATTTATTATGACTCAACTCGTATACTTAAATGTTCTGATTTCTTTGTATGAATTCAATATTTGGCTTGATGGCTACATCTGGTGGAAATGTTGTGTCAATAGCCCACTTAGAAATCTCCTTACTGATAAAATTGCTGATGTGTCAAATACATATTTTCCCCTCTATGTGTATATATATATATATATATATATATATATATTTACTTTTTACCAATTTTCTGCTCAGATCTGATATTTTTGTTTGCCTGTTCACATTGTTTTTAAAAATGTGGCCCATGAACTGAAACGCATGCACACAACGACAGTAACGCAAGACGTCTCGTGTATCGTGCTGCCGTAAAAAGTAAACATGAAAGCCACTGAAGTCGGTGTGTACCAGTGTTGCCAAGTCGACGTGACCTCAGTAACGTAATATTTAGCCCCTGTAATACTAATGTTACCAGGGGAACCCCATGAAAAAAAGCTTGTATTACCCCTGGAACACGAATTTTAATAGGGAATCCCCTTCAAAACGTGATTGGGTTACTTTTGGGCTAGTTTTGAGTAGCAATTAGGCGGGTTGAGGCGCCGAAAATCACATGAATTGCGATCTGACTGTTCAGACTGAGGTTGCATTGCGAAACATCCAACCTGTATCGGATTTAGAACCACATGTTGAAGTGGTTCAGATCTGGGTCACATTTAATTAAAAAAATCTGCTGAGCGTGATGGAGTAAGACATGTTTTACAGAGCTCCTGCAGAACCTATAATAATTTAATTATACAACAGCAGTTTATGTCCGAAAACTAACAAGATACTCACCGCAAATAAACACAAAAAAATCCCGATATAACAAGTTGCGGATGGCTGCGAATCTCCGTAAATACAAGTATTCCGGCTCTACTGGCGCAAGGCCTGAAGCCTCGGGACAAAGTAGCGCCGGCCGACCTGTTACTCCTACAAGACGGCCTGAAGATATGACTATGGACTTTGAGGTAATTAAAGCAGACATTCTTTCTTCTTTGAGGTCAGATATATCATCTGTAATAAAGCAAGAGCTGAAGAACGCACTAGCTGAAGATTTTGACGCAATTAAAAGTGAACTACAGGCGATGAGGTCCAAAATTATGAGCAACACTGCCGCCATGCGCTCCGACATTGAGCAAATGAAAGCGAACATTAAGGATGTTGAGGGGGGTCTCTCAACTTGGTCAGATGAGATGGTTACCACGGTAACTAAACTCACAAGTCAAGTCGACGACTTGAAAGAAAAGTGTGAAGATATGGAAGGGTGCATGCGCAGAGGGAATATTCGTATGTAATATTCGGGGATCCCTGAGCAACCTGGATCGAGTACACCCACATCAGTATCCAAATTTCTGAAAGAAATGCTTCAAATGGACAGATAAGTTAAAATTGACCGCTCACATCGCAGTCTCGGCCCAAGGAAACCAGGAGATAAACCGCGCACCATAATCGCAAAGTTACATTATGATGGAGATTGTATGGAGATTTTACGAAAAGCCAGAGAACGTGCACCGCTCAGTTACTATGGTAACCAAATCACCATCTTCCCTGACTATACAGCTAGTGTCGCGTGGGCAAGAGCGGCCTTCAGTGATGTCAGGAGAGCTCTCCGGGGACGACAAGGCGTGTGGTATGGACTGCTCTTCCCAGCCAGACTTCGAATTTCACATGACGGAGAAGAAAGAGAGTTCCGGATCGCGTCCGAGGCAATGGACTACGTGAAGAGGAATATTATCTCTGAGAGACCATCTAACGTTTGACATGCTGAACTATGAGGTGGACTGTGACGTTGCCTGATAAGTATTTAGCACACATATATGCCAATATCAAAAGTTGTATTTCGAATTGTTTGGTTTAGTTGAGCATATATTTTATGCTCTTCCCAAAAGATATCATCTGAATGTCTGACTGGGCCAGTTACTTATGCAGTCTGAGATATCCACTATCATTTATAATGCTTTTGTAATTAAAAAAAAAAGTTTTTGTTTAAGAATTTTTAGTTCTGCAGGTTTTGTTGCCCCTTGCTCATATCTCAAACACAGGTAATTACTGGCAAATAAAGTAGTTTAGATAACTACGTATTGTGATAAGCAAACTTCTCTTTTTGTGGCTGCCTGTTTTTCCCATGCAGCATGGGACTAGGTTCCCAAAAATCCCTAGACTCAATAACGTGTTGGAGTTCCATGAACATTTATGCTAGTTCTCTTTGTGGAGGTCTTGTTGTTCCCCTGGGACCTCTTAATGTTAAACAAGGTGTTGGAAAAGTGTTTCCCTTACAGTTTTACACTACTTAACATGTTAGTTCCCAAAGGTATAATAACTATGTATTTTTTTTCCTCCACGTATCGTACACCACCTTTTCATTTATTTATTTATTTATATATTTATTTTTGTATTGTTTTGTGTGTTTTTTTTTTTTTTTTTTTTTTAATTGGCTGCTTCCCCTGTCAGTACAGGATAACACAGATTATTTATTTATACATAATCAATAATGGGATCTTTAAAGGTTGTGAGTTATAATGTTAGGGGCCTTCATAGCCCATGTCACGACCGCGGTCTCTATGGCTCCCTCCGACCGCCGTCAGCGGGAACCCTCGCCCGAGTTCTAACTACATTTCCCATCAGCCCCGTACCTGGGCGGCTCTTCCGCTTCCGGGCCGCCGCCGCACTTCCGCTTCCTGGCGATTTATAAGCGGCCATTTGCAACGTGCTCGTTGCGAAGTTTTGCATAGTTTACTATCATTCCTGAGCGTACTTACCTGCATTGTGTTTTTGTTGCCAACCGGACTGTTTCTCGTGTGTGATTGAACTCTGCCTGCCTACCGACCCCTTGCTTTGTGACCTGGACTTTCTGTTGTTTAGCTGCTAGCCCCGACCCTTGCCTGGATTACGTTTTCTCTTTGGATTGTCTCTATCACACCAGTCTGTTGTTGCCGACCCTTGCACGTCCGACCTTGAGTGTACTGTTTGTTAATAAACGTTGCACATGGATCCTCAGGCTCCTGTCCCATCCTTCGATGCGTCACAGAAAACTTCGCCGCCATCGGATCCAGCGACGGTTCAACAGATCACGTCGGAGTTAACTGCTCAGGCCTCGGTGCTCACGATGCACCAGCACCAACTGGATCGTCTCACCGCCCTCACGGAGCAGCTAGTGAGGTCCCTCCAAGGCCTCCAGCTGGCGGCACCCGCCGCCATGCCAGCAGCGGCGACTCCCCAGCCATCTCCTCCTGCCCAGTCCGCCATCACGTCTCCTCGCCTCGCCTTCCCGGAAAAGTTTGATGGAACTCCCTCCAAATGTAAGGGCTTTCTCTTGCAATGTTCGCTATTTGTTAGTCAGCAACCCCTTCTGTACCCCTCGGATGACAGCAAGATAGCTTTTGTTTGCGCCTTACTCACCGGGAGGGCACTGGACTGGGCAACGGCGGTGTGGAATCCAGACCGGCCAACTTTTACATCCTTCTCCGCGTTTATTCAGCGCTTCAAGGAGGTGTTTCAACCCAGCGCGGAGTGCGGGGAATGCCCGGGGAACAACTGATGGCTCTGCGACAGGGTAAGAGAACGGCTGCGGACTACGCTCTTTCCTTTCGCACGCTGGCGGCTCAGAGTGGCTGGAATGATGAACCTCTGAAGTTGCACTATCGCAAAGGATTGCATCCAGACCTGCAGGTCGAGCTCGCCTGCAGAGACGAGGGAGCATCGCTCGACCAGTATATCGAGCTTTCCATTCGCCTGGACAATCTGATGCGCTCGCGCAAACCCACCCGCTACTACAGCTCTTCACCTTCGGCTACCGCTGCACCCGAGTTCACGCCGGAGCCGATGCAGGTCGGGGTCACCAGGCTGTCTTCAGAGGAGAGGGAGAGGCGGATGAGGGGCAACCTCTGTCTTTACTGCGGACAACCAGGACACATCCGAGCGAACTGCCCCACTCGTCCACCACGACAACTTGCATCGGTGAGTCCATCTAAGCAAATGTCTACTCTGTGTGAGATTCCAGTTTCACTGAAGTTTGGCAAAACCACTGTTACCACCAATGCTTTGATTGACTCCGGTGCTGCCGGAAACTTCATAGACCTAGACTTTGCTGTTACTCACCACTTACCTCTGCTTCCTTGTGCCCCACATGTGGCAGTGGCCGCCCTCGACGGGAGACCACTAGGCTCGGGTAGAGTCAACCACATAACCCAGGATCTCACCCTGTTCATGGAACCAGCACATCAGGAGGAGATCCGCTTCTTCGTCATCTCCATGCCTCAAACCCCCCTTGTTCTCGGCTTCCCATGGCTTCACCTCCACAGTCCCTCCATTTCGTGGGCACAATGCACCATCAACCACTGGTCTCCCCGCTGCCTTCTACACTGCACTCCGGCCTCGACCGTCGACTCCACGACCTCCACGCTTACCCAACCTGAAGGGGGGATTCCACCGGAGTATCAGGATCTGCAAGTGGCCTTCAGTAGATCCAAAGCCACCCTGCTACCTCCACATCGTCCTTGCGACTGCTCCATAGACCTCCTGCCAGGGACCAGTCCTCCCAGGGGGCGCATCTTCCCACTCTCCCAGCCTGAGTCTGAGGCAATGAACACGTACATCCAGGAGGAACTGGCTAAGGGCTTTATACGCCCATCCACATCCCCGGCGGCGGCGGGGTTCTTCTTCGTCAAAAAGAAGGATGGTGGACTGAGGCCTTGTATCGATTACAGAGGACTCAACGACATTTCTGTGAAGTATCGTTACCCCCTTCCACTCGTTCCCTCAGCTCTGGAGCAGCTCCGTTCCGCACGCATCTTCACCAAGCTGGATCTGCGTAATGCCTACAATCTCGTACGGATCCGTGAGGGGGACGAGTGGAAGACTGCGTTCTCTACCACCTCAGGACACTACGAGTACCTCGTCATGCCCTTCGGCCTCTCCAATAGTCCATCCTGTTTCCAGGCCTTTGTGAACGAGGTCTTCCGGGACATGCTGAACCGCTGGATGTTGGTTTATATCGATGACATTCTCATCTTTTCAAGCAGTATGCAGGAACACATCCATCACGTCCGGGCCGTGCTGAACCGCCTCATTGAGCACCAACTGTATGCCAGACTGGAGAAGTGCGAGTTCCATCAAACCAAGACTACTTTTCTCGGCTACATCATCAGCGCAGAGGGGGTGGCCATGGATGAGAGGAAGGTCAGCGCAGTCCTCGACTGGCCGCGGCCCGCGACCCTCAGGGAGTTGCAACGCTTCCTGGGCTTTGCAAACTTTTACCGCCGCTTCATCAGGCAATATAGCACGGTTGCAGCACCCCTCACGGCCATGGTGAAAAAAGGAAGTCGCCATCTTACCTGGTCATCCACAGCTTTGCAGGCCTTCAACGACCTCAAACACCGTTTTACCACAGCTCCCATCCTTAGTCACCCCGACCCCGAAAAGGAATTCATAGTGGAGGTAGATGCTTCTAGCACGGGCATTGGGGCTGTGCTCTCGCAGCGGCGCGGGGAACCACCCAAGATGTTCCCTTGCGCCTATTATTCTCACAAACTGAGCCCGGCTGAACAAAACTATGATGTGGGCAACCGTGAGCTGCTGGCCATAAAGGCAGCGTTAGAGGAATGGAGGCACTGGCTTGAGGGTGCCAAACATCCCTTCACAGTCTTGACAGATCATCGGAACCTGGAGTATCTACGATTCGCCAAGATGCTGAACCACCGTCAAGCTAGGTGGGCCATGTTCTTCACGAGATTCCAATTCCAAGTAACTTACCGACCTGGATCTCAGAACACCAAGGCCGATGCCCTTTCACGCATCAACGAGCAAGCAGCACTCACTCCCTCCCCAGAAACAATCCTACCTGCTTCCATCATTGTCGCTCCCGTGGTGTGGGATCTCAGCACCGAAATCTCCGAAGCTTCGCTCCAGGATCCCCCTCCTGCCAACTGTCCGGCTAATCTCACATATGTCCCTCTTCCTCTCCGCCAACGGGTGCTCACTCAGGTCCACGCCACACCCAGTTCGGGTCATCCCGGGATCACCGCCACCCTGGACCTTCTCTCCAATCGCTTCTGGTGGCCCTCCATCCGCTCCGACACCATCACCTTCATCAGGGGCTGTCCGACCTGCAACACCACCAAGGTACCCCGTCAGCTACCGGCAGGTCTCCTGCAACCTCTTCCCACGCCCCAACGTCCCTGGTCCCACATCTCGGTGGACTTCGTCACTGACTTACCTCTCTCTCAAGGCCACACCACCATTCTGACGGTTGTGGACCGCTTTTCCAAGGGCTGTCGATTCATTCCCTTGCCTAAGCTCCCCACGGCCATGGAGACCGCCGAATCCCTCTGCAATACAGTCTTTAGATTCTACGGTCTGCCGGAGGACATCGTGTCAGACCGGGGCCCACAATTCACCTCACACCTCTGGTCCAGTTTCTGTCGTCTCCTAGGGATTAATGTCAGCCTCACCTCCGGCTATCACCCGCAGGCCAACGGACAAGCCGAGAGACTTAATCAGGAGTTGACTCGCTTCCTCCGCACTTATTGCCAAAACCATCAGGAGGATTGGAGCCGCTACCTGCTCTGGGCGGAATATGCACAGAACTCCCTCCGCAAGCCATCCACTAACCTCACACCCTTTCAATGCACCCTAGGCTTTCAACCCCCGCTATTCCCCTGGTCGGGCGAACCATCCGACCTCCCAGCAGTCAACTCCTGGTTTCAGCGCAGTGAGGAGACGTGGAACCAGGCTCATGTACACCTCCAGAGGGCAGTGCGCCGCACTCAGGTCCAGGCCGATCGCCGACGTAGACGAGGCCCCATCTACGCTCCAGGACAGTGGGTGTGGCTCTCCACCCGGGATCTGAGGCTCCGCCTTCCCTGCAAGAAGCTTAGTCCCAGGTACGTGGGCCCATTCAAAATTATCAAACAGATCACCCCAGTATCATTCAGGTTAAAGTTACCCCCCCAGTATCGTATCTCACCCACCTTTCATATCTCTCTGTTCAAGCCCGCTGACGACCCGGGAGGAGGGGAGATCCTAGAGGAGACTGCGCCCCAGGGGCCTCCCCCCATCATGATCGACGGCGAGGAGGCCTACCGTGTAAACACCATCATGGACTCTCGACGCCGGAGAGGTCGCATCCAGTACCTGGTTGACTGGGAGGGGTTCGGTCCGGAGGAAAGATCATGGGTCCCCGCAGGGGACATTCTCGATCCCTCGCTTACCACTGAATACCACCGTTCCCACCCAGATCGGCCGGCCCCCCGTCCCAGGGGTAGACCCCGGCGTCGGATGCCTCCTCGCGCCAGGAGTCGCTCGCAGGGGGGGGGCTCTGTCACGACCGCGGTCTCTATGGCTCCCTCCGACCGCCGTCAGCGGGAACCCTCGCCCGAGTTCTAACTACATTTCCCATCAGCCCCGTACCTGGGCGGCTCTTCCGCTTCCGGGCCGCCGCCGCACTTCCGCTTCCTGGCGATTTATAAGCGGCCATTTGCAACGTGCTCGTTGCGAAGTTTTGCATAGTTTACTATCATTCCTGAGCGTACTTACCTGCATTGTGTTTTTGTTGCCAACCGGACTGTTTCTCGTGTGTGATTGAACTCTGCCTGCCTACCGACCCCTTGCTTTGTGACCTGGACTTTCTGTTGTTTAGCTGCTAGCCCCGACCCTTGCCTGGATTACGTTTTCTCTTTGGATTGTCTCTATCACACCAGTCTGTTGTTGCCGACCCTTGCACGTCCGACCTTGAGTGTACTGTTTGTTAATAAACGTTGCACATGGATCCTCAGGCTCCTGTCCCATCCTTCGATGCGTCACAGCCCATTGAAGAGAAAAATGATTCTGCGTCAGTTAAAACAAACTAGATAGCTTTTTTACAAGAAACTCACCTGTCTTATACAGAACATGAGAAATTAAAGGGGTTATGGGCGGACAAAGTGTACTTTTCCTCTCACCCATTGGTGAGAAAGAAAGGAGTCTCCATCCTGATACACAGACAGGTAAATTTTACTTTAGCAAAGGTTCATAAAGATATAGAAGGCAGGTTTATTCTGATAAACGGTTGTATAGATGGCATTGATATATCACTTATGAATGTATATGTGCCTAACGAGGACAAACCAATTTTTATTAAAAAAGTTTTCAATGCAATTACACAGCATAGCTCTGGAATACTATTATTGGGGGGTGATTTCAATTGTATTATGTCACAACACTTGGATAGACAGCCTGTCTCCAATACCCCATGTTCCCGAATGAGTAAGATGTTAAATTATCAATCTTCCGAATTCGGACTGGTAGATGTATGGAGAAGCAAATTTCCAAACTGTAGAGATTTTACTTTCTACTCCCATAGACATGCTTCTTATTCCAGGATAGATTATTTTTTCACTCCCAAGGATGAGCTCCACAGAGTAACTGATATGAAGATATTACCCATGACCATGTCTGACCATTCACCTATGGAACTGTTTTGGGCTATAGGACATAAGAAAACTTCCAAACTCTGGAGACTAAATGCCTCGCTCCTGAATGATAAAGAATTCATCTCTTTTGTTATAACAGAACTTAAATTGTACCTAAGCATAAATGATACTACTGCGGTATCTCCACTTATAGTATGGGATTGTGCAAAAGCATATTTTAGAGGTCGGATTATTTCATTCGCAAGTGCCAAGAAGAGAGAGAGGATAGCTAAACAAATGGAGTTAGAACTCAAAATTTAAAAAACTTGAAACACAGCATAAACAAACATCAAACTCACAGTTACTAAATAAAATAAAGGATGCACGAAGGGAATATAATGGCTTAATTGCCAGTAATGTTGAAGGCAATTTAAGATTTATCAATCAAAGATATTATGAACATGGTAGTAGGGCCAGTAGAATGTTGGCAATTAGATTAAGAAAGCAAAGATCCTCAAATACTGTACAAAAAATAAAATCTGGTAATTCTATGAACCCCCTTACTAAACCTGATGAAATTGCAGAGTCCTTTGCTGATTTTTATAAATCCCTCTATAAAAACTCAGATACCTGCTCCAATGATAATATACTGACATCATTTCTAAAAAATTTTAAACTGTCTGAGCTGACGGAGTCAGTGGCAAAGGACTTGGATAAACCTGTCGAGGAAAGTGAAATAATTGAGACAATTTATGAGCTGAGAAACAATAAAAGCCCAGGACCAGATGGATTCATAAATTAATTCTACAAAGGTTTCAAAGAATTTGTGTCTCCGCTCTTGTTAAGAGCATATCGTTAAGCATTGCAGTCGGGTATAATCGCACCCTCGTGGAGGGATGCAACCATTGTCGTAATCCACAAAGAGGGTAAAGATCCAACTGAATGCCAGTCATACCAGCCTATCTCACTCCTAAACAGCGATTTGCGTATATTAACCACCATCCTTGCTAAAAGAGTAAATAAAATTATTAGTCAGATCATACATCCGGACCAAACTGGATTTATTCCAGGGAGACATTATGGCGACAATCTCCGTAGAGTGTTAAATATTATGAGCTACACAAAACTCATTAAGGAGAAGGCAATGTTTTTATCGCTTGATGCACACAAGGCATTTGACCAGGTATCTTGGTCATATCTAATTCAAACTCTTAAACGGTTTAAATTTGGCCCCAATTTTATTAAGTGGATTCAGACACTTTATACAAGTCCACTTGCCTCGGTTAGAGTTAACGGTTATAGGTCCGGGAGCTTTGCTCTGGAACGTGGGTGCAGACAAGGATGCCCGCTGTCACCCCTGCTGTTTGCTATCAGCATTGAACCCTTTTCCCAGCTTATTCGTGATGACAGTGCAATTAAAGGTATTATAGTTGGTAGAGAAGAACATATGTTGTTGTTATATGCAGATGATGTCCTGCTTTTCCTAACAGAACCAGAAACAACTATTCCATATTTTAAAAATCTAATTCTTAATTACAGATATTACTCTGGTTATAAAGTGAATATGGATAAAACTGAGGCTGTAGATGTAAATGGCCAAATTCCCAAACAAGTCCAAATTAAAAGCAGGTTTAAATGGCCCAATAATGGGTTTAAGTACTTGGGTATCTTTATTCCCTCCTCCTTGGATCAATTATATAATACAAATTATAAGAAAGTAATAAAAAATATTAGTGACGATCTAGATCGTTGGTCGGTTCTTCCTCTCTCTCTGATTGGCCGCATTGAATCAATACGCATGAATGTTTTGCCAAGATTACTCTATTTGTTCCAGATGTTACCCATAGAAGTTTCAAAATCTACATTTGATTTACTGCAAAATTCATATGGCAGGGAAAACGACCAAGAATAAGGCTTAAAACAGTACAATCATCTAAGATAAATGGTGGGCTGGGACTTCCAAATTTCAGGTTTTACTTCTGGGCCGCTCAACTGAGGCCCCTGATCTCATGGATTAGAGATTTCACACATACTCGATTGGTCAATATTGAAAAGAGCCTTTGTTCGATGCCCCTTAAGGTATTACCTCTTTCCAATGTATCATTAAAAAATTCCAACATGGGAGAATGGACTAAAGTAACATTAAAAATCTGGAGAGCTATACAAACATCATTTGGCATGTCTAAGAAAATTTCATCCGTAGCCAGTATTGGATATCTTAATGATTTTCTACCATCTCATACAGATACAAGCTTTCAAAAGTGGTCTCAATTTGGACTCAACTATTTGTTTCAGATGTTTCATAATGATGACCTTAAATCATTTGAACAAATTAGAAAGGAATTTTCGCTTCCAAGGTCTGAATTTTTTAGATATTTACAATTGAGACATTTCCTTACAACACATAAGGATTTACAAAAAGTGAAAAAACCCTCCCTAATAGAGCTCTTTCTTAAAGAAATACTAACTGGACATGTTATCAAAAAAGTGATTTTTAAGGGATACCTGTTATTTTTGTCTAAACATTCAAATAACACTGTACAGATAAAGGAGAAATGGGAGGTCGAAATGAATAGAACAATACCTTTGGAAACTTGGGAGGAAGTCTGCAGTGGAGTACATCTCGTGACCAATTCTAATATTTGGAGGGAATTCAAATGGAAGATTGTAACTAGATTTTTTTTAACCCCACAGATAATAGCAAAATGGAATCCTTCCTGCACTGACAAGTGCTGGAGAAACTGTGGACAATATGTTGGTAACCACACCCATATTTTTTGGTCATGTCCCAAATTAATAACCTATTGGAAAGAGGTATTTGATGCTCTTAAAGAAATATTCCAACATGAAATCCATGAAGATCCCTTAGTTGCCCTTCTGGGTGTGTGCCCAGAGGGGTTTGCAGGTAGATCTAAAGCATATTTATTGCAAATTTTACTTGTGTATCACATGCAGGTGGTTAAAACCTGACCCCCCCATCATACAATGTCTGGATTCAAAAAGTGTGGGAATTGTACGAAATGGAACAAATAAGCATTGCGACTTCAAAAAAATATTTTTTTTAAGAGGTGGGCCCCTGTTATGCAGTTAATATTTCAATAAGGTGCCATACTGTTACAAGTATGGTCATCCTTCATCTCTGTCCACTTTATTCTGATTGTGTGGTATTTGACCCCTTTTATTTATTTACTTATTTCTATTTTCTTTATTAATTTAATTTGATATATATGTTTGTTTGTATGTATGTATGTATGTATGTATGTATGTATACAATTATATATATATATATATATATATATATATATATATATATAATACATTATAATAAAGTTATAGCTGTACCAACATTAGATGTTCAACTACACTGATATTCTAGTGTAAAACAAGTTTCTTGACTGCTGATGATTAATTTTGCAAGCACATAAATATCAGGTATGATTTACTTGTTGAACAGAATTCATAAAAACTCAGTTTTTAGAAATGACACAAAGTATGTTCATATCTGTAGATCAGGTGCTCAATAATGTGTCTTTGACCTTTATTATATGTATGTTTTGATTATACTGTTTTGTAAATAACATACAAATAATCTAAAACTCCATTCTTTGAATCTTCTCACATTGTTTCTTACCTGACAGTCACAGTCTCACTGATGGGCCATTAGGGGAGGGCTCTTTGTCTCTCAGGTGTAAATCACTAAACATTGATAACCATTATCACTGTCTTGCATATTCTCTTTCAATCACAAAACATGTTTTAGGAAATTTACATCAATAAATTGTTTTCTCTGAATGAGTGAACAAGATGATTTTCACATAATTTTGTAAAAAGAACTCAAGCCTAGCACACTATACAATATTTCAGTGACTTTAATTGTTTTGTTTTTCACTAACAATCCATAAACATTGTTTTCTCACAAACATGTACATTCATGTTGCTTACATATTATTGTAGCCCAGTTTGTGCTGATTACAATGACTTTAGCCATTAATGTTTTAAAATACTGAAAGCGCACAAATGTCAGGGCATGTCAAAACATCAAGGCCCCAAAACTCCAGAGGGTTAAGGGTTATTTCTTCACCTAGTATACTTGTGTAATGTGTATAATACATAATTTTATCTTTTGATGAATTTAAAACAAAAAATAAAGTCACCTTAGAATAAAATATAAATATACCCATATCTAATCTACTTAAGTAATAAGTAAAAATAAGTTAAGCTATATATATATATATATATATATATATATATAATAAACAGCTGTGATAATTGGATAAGTGTCCATGGAAACAGATTAGTGTCGGGAAACAAAGACAAAGAAAAAAGAGACTGAACAAAAAAAAAAAGAAAGTAAAAAGTCCTTGAGACTTCTACCAAAAGAAACACAACTAAACATTACTGAAAACTAACATGATATCTGTCACAGTTTTTTACTGCAAATATTTCCTGTGAATGGCATCTGTGGTAGGAAAAGGGGAGTGGCTACACACCATTGGTGGGCTCTCACAGCAAGCGGGAAGAGCCCGCCCACAGCCAACAGCAGCATAAATACTGGAGGCAAACGCTGCTCCCACACTGCTCCGGGTGTGTGTTCACGGTGTGTGTGTGCACTTGGATGGGTTAAATGCAGAGCATAAATTCCTAGTATGGGTCACCATACTTGGCCTCACGTCTCGTCACTTTCACTTTCACTCTTTCTGGAGAGATGGCTGAACACTGAGTGAGTATTGTCTGGGTTGTTGGCAATTCTGACATCCGTATGCTGCAAGCTGACCTCTGCCACAGAAATCTTGGTCTTCCCTGCTCTATCACCTGGGATGGCAAAGGAGGCAGGCTCTGGGAGCATCTGCTTCCAACACTGCACTCTCTCTCAAGGCCAGAGGCCCTGAACCAGAAATCCTGGTTGTCCATTTGGGTGGCAGCAGCCTTTGTCTTGAAAGCAGAAACAGATTGGATTTCCTTCGGGAAATTAAAGCTGACCTGACCAGGGTTTTTGAGATGTTTCCAAGGACTAGGGTCCTATTTTCTGACATCCTGCCCCGTCTGAAGTGGAGAGGTCAGACCGGCAGGACCGCTTACGGCATTGAGAGGAGCCGGCAGTGGCTGAACGGAGCTGTGTCTGGTTTCTTGTCAGACAGAAATATGCGCTGCATTCGGCACGGAAACATAGGCTTGACTCATCTAATCAAAGATGGCGTCCACCTGGGGCCCGAGGGGAACCAGCTTTTCCTCAGCAACCTCAGAGAAGCCCTTCAGGTGGAGCTCAAGTGCCAACCGCCCTTTTAAGGGGCAGAAACAATGGTTCTTTTCAGAGCCACCCACTCATGCAAATAAAGAGCAATTTCTCTCTCTCTCTCTCTCTCTCTCTCTCTCTCTCATAAATGTTCAAAAGTGTAATCTCATAAAGATCTAATCCAAAACTATTTGCAGACAAACTAAAGAAAATATTTCAAAAATGCACAAAAGTAATATAGAAGTTTAGCTTTTGGTGAATTTAAAATAAAAAAAAGTCACATTACAATAAAATATCCATAGGTAATCCATTTAAATACATAATCAAACGAAAAGAATTGTCTAAGCTTCCCTACAGTCTAATGAGTCTTTATTCTGTGTCTCATTAACAGATCATGCTGATTATTGTATTGCTGATGTTCAGCTCGGCACATTTCAACTCTTAATGACAGTGATTTTTAGTAATGGCCCATTGTATTGTGTTAATGGGAAACACCGCCTTAACCTTTCACTTTTTTAATTTATAAACAAGTGTAATGGGGGCATTTTTCCTGGGGACTTTTATTTTGATGGGTTGCCCTGTTTTCAGCGGACGCAGAAAAAAGAGAAGAGAGAGCGGTGTAACGAGAGAGAGACATGCCATGATAGCTGTGCGAGAAATCAGCGAGTTTTGCGGCGGAATACGTGACAGACAACCGTGATACCTGAACTGTATGATTTTTGTGAGTTAAGTGAACAGCAACGCTACTGTGTAGGGCTGAAAACATTTGTTATAGCAGAAGTTCGGCTGATTGCGTCATCCGATAGAGAGCGGTGTGAAACTGGCTAAAACACGAGAATGAGTTTTGCTGGAGCCGTGAGTTTTGTCGTGCACACTGTTGTCTTGACGTCATTTGAACTTTACATATTTTTGAAAGCCCTGCTGCATTTCCGAGTCCATGAACTGCTCTGCTAGCTGTTCCTTTTCTGTGCATTATTAAAGTGCACTTGTTAGTGCGCAAGAACGCGTATGTGAGCCGGAAGCTGGTTTTGCACAGAGCGAATATTTTTGTTTTGTATTTTGGAGAGACTGACGGTCACTTCTGATCAGTTTTGCTCTTGAGAAGCATATATATTTTTTGAAGTCAGTGCGTGCTGAAGCTAAGCTGCACCATTTTGTTTTAGAGGATTACAGTTTTTTTGTCATAGAGTTTTTTCACTGTTTTTATTACCCTGCCATCCTGACGACATCTCCTTACGGCCCTGTCCCAGTTGTTTGTTTCGTTATAAAAAGTCATCTAACATCTAAAGTCATCGCAAGCAATCTAAAGTCATCGCAGGCCATCTAAAATCATTGCAAGTCATCAGTAGCTACAGACTGGTACAAACGTTTTCTGCATACACACACATGAACTCCTTACTGAAGTAGACTGAATTGGACTGAAAGTTTGAACTACGAATTTGAGCTGTGTGAGCACCGAATCATAAGTTGAATCATAAGAGTTGTTTAAAGGAATTCATCAAGGTTATCAGAGTTCCACTGAAGTGAAAAAGGGTTATTTCAGAGTTCATTTCGAGTGAGTCAGTTGAGTGCGGGTCATTCTTGTGATTCAGAGTTTGCTAAAAAATCTGTGCTGTTTGAAAATTAATTTGGGTGCCCTGATATTGAAATAATTTCTGGAAAACTTGTATGTGAAGGGTTAAACAGAAGTGTTTGAAGTTTTAAGAGAGTTAAAAAACTTCAGAGAATTTGTTATTAATTGTTTTATTTTACTTGATTCTATCATTCAGCTGAAGTGAATCCTTTTGAAAGAGATCCAGAATCCTGAAAGGGCAAATAATAAATTGGTGATTGTTAAAGAATCTCACAGTCGACAGTTATTTGTGCAGCTTGCCTTGGAGTGGGGGCGTCTCACTTACACTGTTAGGTTTAGGAGGGTGGGAATGTGAATCAGTTATACTATATCACACAAGCATACTTCGGGAGCCACCGTACTGACAACTACTTACCTGAAGCCTACCTTTTCTATTCCTGTAGCAGACAATAGTGTAAGCAAAAACACATACACACATAGTGCATACTGAGACTAAAAGCACTGGAGTGGGGACCAAGATCCTTTCACTCTTAAGTCTTCCAAGGTTACACTGTTATTTTCCCCCACAAAGCGGGACAGTCCGTCTCGTTACACAAGATACAACTCTGTCTAGAAGCTCATTGTAAAAGATTCTAAAAGTTTTTCACATTGCAAAAATTAATGCTAAAAGTGAAAATAAATAATTGTCAAAAAATAGTAAATCCAGTTTAAATATGAAATAATTTACATCTAAATAAAGGTGTTTGAATTGTAATCATGTAATGTAATATTCTTGAAGTCCATTAAAAACTTGGACAATTGACAAGACAATAAAACACACAGCAATGTTTTAATTGATATTCCGGCATGCATTCGGTGGTGGCCTTTCAGCACTTTGTGGAGAAAGCATAGGAAGAAACACAGGTGTCGGGGAGGACTTACTATCAAATTGAGGGCACACCTTCGGGCTGGCTTTTGGTCTGGCCTTTCCCATTAGTCATTTTGCAGTTGCCCTTTTGCCTGGTGGCTTCTGGACTGGCTTATAGGTGACTTCGACCTGTTCTCCCCCCGTCTCTCTGAATGGTCTTCCTCGGATTGGCCTCTGTCACCAGCACAACGGAGTGACTCCCAGAAATCTGCGCTCACTGAGCAGAGCATCGCTTTCTCCAGAGGTGATTCCCCTTCAAAATGGATCTAATCAATGCTCAAACTTTGGTGAATAAGACCTGTCTGCTAAATGATTTCTTCACTACTCATAACCTGGATTTTATGTGACTCAGGACCTGTCCTGGGGCATTAACAACGCCTCAGCTGTGGGAAAGGCCCAATAGCATCTCTTTTACCTAAGGAAATTGAGGAGAGACAAACGCAATTTCAATTCTCTGTATGTATGTACTGTATATATAGCAGAATTGACAATAAAGCAGACTTTGACTTTGACTTTGACTTCCTAAGCAGCTCTTGGTGAATTTTTATCATTGTGCCATTGAGACCATGCCAACTTATGGACTTTTGGTGTGGTTCTCTAGCTGCACCAAGACTGAACAGCAGGCACTCCAGAGGGTGGTGAGGACAGTGGGGGAAATCATTGGGATGAACCACCCGGAGATCAACACAGTCTATACCAGTGGTTTTCAAACCTGTCCTGGAGGCACCCCTGCCCTGCACATTTTGCATGTCTTGCTTATCTAACACACCTGATTCAAATCATCACGTCATTAGTGGAGACTCCAAGACTCGATTTGGGTGTGTCTATTAAGGGAGACATACAAAATGTGCAGGGCAGGGGTGCCTCAAGGACAGGTTTGAAAACCACTGGTCTATACCACCCGTTGCCTGCGGTGAATGCATAATATCCTGCAAGATCAGTCGCACCCAGCACATTAACGGTTCCACCTGCTTCCCTCAGGGAGGCGATTTCAGGCCATTGGAGCTCAAACCATCAGTCTGGACCACACACACTCTATCCCAGTGCAGTGAGTCTGTTGAATGCACATTTATTTTCCCATATAATTGCAATAGCTGAGAACTGGTTTTACATTGTTGCAGCATTCACACCATGTCACAATTTGCAGTATATTTTTGGTTTATATGGAGCAATAAACCAAACAATCTCTGTCCTTGCTGTCTGTCTGTACAAATTGGTATTAAGGAGTAAAATGGACTCCATTTTATGGATTCTTATTCTTATTGAAGGTTGCTTCGATGCTGTATGGACAATAATTATTCTATAGACAATAATTACTGCTGTCTTTGATAATGCTGTACTAAACGGTAGCTAATGGATTGCACTTTATGGCTTCTTATTGCACTTTTTTTTTTACATTGTAGGTTGCTCTGATGTTGCATTAGTAACTGTTTTAAAAGACTCTTTCCTCGAGTTGGTGATTTACCGCCCCTCTCACTCAGCAATGGAATTCATACAGCAAGTTACTGAATATTTTGGCAATATTGCACCAAAATTATGGCCGCTTCTTATTAGTGGGTGATTTTAACATTCATGTTTGCTGTCAGTCAAACCTGTTGTCTAAGTAGTTTCTCAATCTTTTTGACTCTTTTAGTTCAGCTCAATAGGGACTCTACTCATATCCAGGGCCATATTTTAGATCTTGTACTTCCCCATGGGTTTGCTGTTTCTGATTTTCTGATCTCTGACCATAAGCCAATTCTATTTTCTATACTTTCTAATCTGTTGCATTCAACTAAGAAAACTGTAATGCTGTCTCAGTCCTATTCTTCTAGATTTGTCAAATTTCAACCATCATTTTATGGAGTCTTGTCTTCATTTCTCTCTTGACTTGAAAATGGATCTAATTCTTTTGGATCTATCAGCAGCATTTGATACCGTAGACCACTCGATTTTTATATCTAGGTTTTAGTCTGTTGTGGGGCTGAAAGGTACGGTCCTTAGCTGGTTTCGGTCCTTTCTATCTGATAGATTTTTTTTTTTTTGTCAAATTAGATATGTTTTTCTTTCCTTAATCAGTAATCTCACCTGTGGCCTCCCTCAAGGCTCGATATTGGCACCCTCCCTTTTTTCAGCATAGAATGTGAGAGTCTTGAGATGCGCTTTTGAGACGTGATACAATGACGACAATAATGGATATTTTCAGTTGTGATAAATCCTTGAAGAAATGTTATATAATTCAGGGTATCCGGACATAGCCACTATGGGCACCTCCTCCGTCATGTTGCCATCAAAAACAAAAACTGTTGTCATGCCAAGTTGCTAATGTAAACAGAAGGAAAATATCAAATCTGTATAAATTTTGAACCCTAGAAAATAATTATGTACAAGTGGGCTACTTGAATTAAATAAAACATTTTATTTAAATTATCAATTATACATACGCAATAGCGTAACACACATTTGATTTGTAATAAACAAATAAATTTGAACAGAGACCTGTGCATAATGTGCATACGTCCATCTCACGAATATACTGTTGCCTGCCATTTCTATCCATTTGCCGCTGTACCACTGGCCAGTGTGCGCTAGGGCTTACAGTGAACCAGACGGGTCCAATCGCCGCGGACCTCGAGCTCAGAGGGTGAAATCATGCCGTGTTACAAAATACAACGTTCCACAAGCGAAAAGGAGATGAATGACACCACATGCGTCTATTCAGGAAATAGAACTTACTTGTGGGATTTTGATTTGTTAATGTCTCGCAGGCGAAAAGTTTGTTGTAACGCAAGCGTTACAGAACATGTAACGAGTAATATATTACTGAAAATTGATTAGTAATGCCTTACACTACAGCGTTACAGCAAAAAAGTAATACATTACTGTAATACATGACTTTTGTAACGCATTACTTCCAACACTGGTTTTTAGCCATTAAAAGAGTTCCGTTTTGTGTGAAATGATGAAGTGCTTATATTTCACTTCATTATTTTGTTAATTTAGAAAAATGTTTAGCATTTTTTTGTAGGTTTTTTTTTTTTTTTAAAGAAACGACCAAGCTGTTGGCTGCAGACAGTGAGTTTATGGTATAAACTGATCATATTTTGTTTGATCAATTTAGCCTTAAATCATCACGACTTGCTTAAAACAAAATCACTAGATATAAAACAGTTCAAGCATATCATGTGCGCATATCCAATCCTTTGTGCGGAGAATGGAAGCTGAAACATGCTTTACTGAACATGGAGGCGCCAGCACTATCGCTTGCATTGGATACATTTTTACGCCATCATTTTTAATTCTTGCTATAGGTAGGTTCGCATTCAGAACTGTAAAGGGTCTATTTTTATTTGTGTGCACTCACACTTGTTTGCCCGGCTCGAGGATAGTTTCATTGAACCTGAAATTGTGACAAACATATATACTTCTCAAAGTATTATCAAAAACAACAACAATAGGCTAATCCTATAATTATCAGAACTTAATTTTAAATTGATGAATTCAATGTTTTAATTTTTTTAGTAAACTTCTGCTGTACAGCACAAAAATAAAAAGAATTGGTAATTTTTTTTTTGATTACATTTTAAAATGTAATTGTCATTTTTATGATTATAATAAGTTATCAGCACAGAAAAAAACAAAAACATATATATTGTTGTAAAAATGTTAATTAAATATTGGGATGTTAAAGATTTATAAATTCAATTTATCAGACATGTTTTAATAAGACAAAAATTGAATTAACCCATTAAATTGGAATCCATGAAATTTAAAAAAAATTAATTTCAATGGCACACGAGTACAAATTAAAAATCTATGCTTAATCACCGTTATAATTATGAAGAAATTATGAATCATATACCTAGATAATGGCATATTAAGTGGCATATATGGTTTCATTTAATTGCATGCTTTTAATTACAACCAAATTTGCTTCTTCTCATGGCACAAATTGAGCATAAATAAACACAGCATTTGGTGTGGAGAGCATCTCCAGGCTATCTTAAAATGTAATATATATATATATATATATATATATATATATATATATATATATTCAAATGTTAACCACTGTATATATTCTATACAAAAAGGCAAATAAAATATATCTACACTTTAAATGTGATAAACTGTATGCCCAATCATAGTTTGAGATTTGCAATTTCTTCAGGTTTACATTTTACATGCAAACTGTCATCACCCTTGTGAACTTGTGCTGTTTTGCACCATGACTTTATTAAGTGTGTTGCACAGGACATTTTACAGTTCATTACTTTTTTCTTTTACACATTTTAATCTGCTATTGCTTCAGCATGAGAGTGTCTCCACCCACCATGTTTCCATGTTGTCTGCAGCAACTTGTCACTAGCATAAAACGGTAAAGTGATAAAAGTGGTAATGCACCAATTACAAAGCATTATGAGTTTCACATAACAGCATAGGACACTGATATGGGAAACCCAACAACTGAAAGAAGCAAACAATCATCTATCTTTGGTTAACATGCCACATCAAACCACATGTACTGTATCAAATGGATGTGTCACAGGTGAATATCTGCAGGTTAAAAGCATTTTAGTTTTTCATGTCATGTTAATTTAAACATTATTAAAGAGCCCATTTTCATTAAAAAAAAAAAATGCACTGAAATGGGGTAATATGCTATACCTGCTTTGCGCATTGTCCCATTTGCTAAATTCAAGGGTCCATAAAATATATAAGCCTGGAGTATTAATAATGCTGAAAATTCACCTTTACATCACAAATATAAACCAGATTTTAAAATAGAAAACTGTTTCTCTAAATAATTTTATAATATTGCTGTTATATTGCATTTTCAATCAAATAATCCTTAGTGAACATAAGGGGCTCCTTTCAATATCAGTACAAAATCTGAATTATTCCAAACTTCTAAAAGGAAGTGTATAAAATACAGGCCAATTTAATGCTAAATTGTTATTTCAAAATTTACCTGTTGCAGGTGAACAGATTATCAATCAGTGGCGGGCCAAACATGAAGAAGACTGTATGGAGGATCTGCTCCAAGGTGTTCTCGTCTGAGGCCGCCCGGCAACTGAACTGGTGCGGAAGGGGAGACAAGAGGGGGATCCGAAAATCCAACATCAGAGCACTCCTATTAGGTAAGTTCAATAATGATCTACAAATACAATCAATAAAATGAATGGCGGAGCTGTCATTACAGCATTAACGTTAGTCAAGCGCAATGATTTATAACAGGGATTGGTCAAATAACGTGACATCAGCCCTTACCAGAAATATTTACAATATATTTGTAATCAATTCTAATAACTTGTTAAGAATTGATTTTTAAAACATCAGTTAAACGCTTTAGAAATCCGCTCGCGAAACAACGCATGGCATCCTCGCTAACTCAGCTAACAAACAGTGATCAACCGACACAAAATTATTTTGGAAGTTATTATAAAACCGACAACAGGCACCACACAATTAGTATAATACATATATAAAGTACCTTAACCAAATGCTCAATCGCAACATGCTGGGACTTGTCTCCTGCACAGCACATGGTTAATTTGAAAGAGCGTTGACTCACTGCGTAGTTCTTCTTCTCCTTGGGTTTAATGAAGGGTGGCGAACAACTTCACGTGCGTAGTACACGTGCGTCCTCTACTTCTTGTTTATTGGCAGCAATAGCTTAGCCAGTAATCACAAAGTGGGTGGGCATAGGCAAAAATGCATCTGTTGTCAAAAGTGGCCAACGCAATTGACTCTATGCATGCCCCACCGCCTACGTATTTCCGCTAAAATCTCAGTTGTATGCGAGTTTCCGGTTTAGCGTTCTCAGATAGCAAGTTGTAGTACTAGCATGGTCTTTCTCTCAAATTAAAAAAACTTAGCGATTACAAGTAATTATTTTATATTAAACAACTTTATTAACTGTAGTAGCTTAACATTTTAGTATAGAATATTAAAATATACCACATTAATGAGTTCAAGAAGCTTCAAGTGAAGGCGCAACGTCTATATATTGCTGTGTCCCATTATGTGACACTTCCTCGAGGTTTAATTCTGTGGTTAGTTTTCATACTTTCCCTTTGGACAAGGAAACACGCAAAAAATGGATTCACTATATCCGACGTGAGGATTTTACCATCACTTCTAACACACGAGTCTGCAGTCGTCACTTCAAAAGTGATGATATAATCGAACCATCGACTCCCACGGGACGCCTGCTGCTGAAGAAAGGTGCAGTGCCTACTTTGTTTGAGTGGAGCAACTACTCGACTTCAACACCAAGGCGCACCGGGGCATGGCAGAGGAGAGAAGTTTCCCCTCCGCGGAACAAAGATCCTGTGCCTATGGACCTTCAGCATCAGGAGCATGACTATTGCTCATTTCCCATTCCTGCGGCTGTCGATCTTTCGTTAGATCAAACAGAAGATCTCCGAAAGGAAGTGGAACAACTAAGAAAATGGGTGGAAGAACTGTCTGTGTGTCAGAGATTTTGCCTGGGTAGATATGCTTCATCAGACGATGACATAAGATTCTACACTAGGTAAGATTTAAAACGAAAAAATTATATTATGTCATTATTAAGATGCTGTATTATAAACCAAAATCAAATTTTCTGATCTTTGCATAATACAGTATGTCTATGTAGATGTCAGTAAAAACATATACGCATAAGCTATAACAAGTCTAAACGCAAGCTAAAACTGTTGTTCATTTTGTGATGTGTGTTATCTCAAACATGTCCCTCATCTTATGTAGGTTTGTGACTTACAATCACTTAATGGCATTCTGGAGACTCATTGAACCTGCATCCCACAAAGGGCTGACACAAAGGGATCTGGCTGACAGATTTGATATTCATCAGTCCACTGTGAGTCGAATTATAACAACAAATTAAATAATAAGGCAAATTTTCTTTATACCGCTCTTGGATCTGTGTGCATCTGGATGTCAGAGGCAGTCAAGGATTATATGCCAAAGGATTTCCAGGACTATCCAGACACACAAGTGCTGATTGACTGCACAGAGCTGCGGTGCCAAACTCCATCCTCTCTTCTGCTTCAGAGTGAAGTGTTCTCCTCTTATAAATCCCACTGCACCTTCAAGGGGTTTATTGGCATGGCACCACATGGCGCAGTCACCTTCGTCTCATCCCTGTATGCAGGATCCATCAGTGACAAGGAGCTTCTCAAACAGTCTGGGATTGTTTCTCTGCTGAAACCTGACATGGCTATTAGTGTCAACAAAGGTTTTCTCGTGGATGACTGTGTGCCATGCAAAGTCTACAGACCTGCTTACCTGTCAAAAAGGAAACAGATGTCGGCTGATGAGGTAAAGGAAACTCCATTGCTCAACTGAGGGTCCATGTTGAGCGCCTCATCCACAGAGTGAAACAACATAAGCTGTTCGATACAGTCATCCCTCTTTCAATCACAGGGAGCATCAACCAGCTGTACACTGTTGCTTGCCTTCTTGTGAACTACCAGAATGGCCCCTTGGTAAAAACATGGGCAAAGGATTAATGACTACACAAGACACTTGCTGTAGAAGATGGATTCATTTTAATTTATTTGTAGATAGTTCAGATATTTTAGATAATATTGATTAATTTTACAATTTTATTTTAAATTTGATTGTGTCTGTAAATAACAAACTTTGTAAACTTTGAGTGTTCCTGAAAATGTCAATAAATAACTACTGTATTTACAATATAAAACAACTTGAATTTCTTTTTTTTTTTTTTTTTTACATTTTCAAGGATCTTGGCAGGTAGAAATAGAAAAAAAAATGGTCAGCCCTCTCTCTAATGGTTTTAAACATTCTACAGTCTTTGTAGATGCGCTGGATCATCATGTCATCCTGTGCGTACACAACAAAATCACACCAGTCCAATCCTGAGATCAGCATCTGACCTTGTACTTGCCAGTAATAAGCACGCTGTTGTTTTAGCATTGGTGTGCCATTCTGCAACTTCAGGTAAGGGCAGTCAACATAACTTTTTACATTCGGGCACTTTATCTCCAAAAGCCCAAAAACCTGGTGTTCTATGGGGTTATAAACAATACCATCAGGAGAGGAGTCAAGCCAAGGTGCATCTGGGTGAATTAAGAATCCACAAGTGTAGAAATTCGCAACAGACAGTATTCCTCGACTGCTGCAGATTCCAGCTCAAGGCCTCTCTTCATGTCCTTGTAGATTCTTTCAGCCAAATGTTCAGCAGAGCTCTGCCCCCGTACATGACACACCTCTCTAAATCGGGATGATGTTACTCGTGGCTTTCTAATGGATTGCCAATCCATCGATGCACTCTGGTCTTTGGTGGCATGCTCAATCTTGTGTGCTGTTTCCAGAGTTACTGCCAGTGACTTCATGTGCAGTAGTTCATGTTTGCTATGTACAAATAAGCACACAGTTGGGTCAAGGTCATAACCATCTAGTGGCAGAGGTGGCCGTGGTGGGGCATCTTGATGGGGAGTAATGTTGCTGCTGGCTGTTGGTATGACAGAACACTCCCAGCCTGAACTATACCGAAAGCTGAATCCACCAACAAACAATCACTCGACATCCCCATTGTGATGACTAAAGGGGCTGTGGTGCTGGCAAAGTCCTTATACACCTCTGCCACTTGCAGGACTGAGACATCAGGCAGGTCACCGGTAAGGCCTTTATACAAGGTACTCCTGAAATGAAAAATAGTTTTGAATAAGTGAAATAGTTTTGAAATAAGTTGCACATTTTTACAGACTTAGTCACAATTTTCTTTTTGTTATGGTGGGCAAAAAATATGCAATGAATGTGAATAGTGACTGAAATAGTCATGCTGCCTAATATGTTTTTGTGTTAAAGTAATATGGGTTTAGAGTGACATGAGTGTGAGTAAATGTCATTTTTGTAAACAATCCCTTTGTCCACATAGTAAACAATCCTATAATATACTTCTACATTAAAAAAATAACTGATTACAGTGTGTGCACCTTAAGCCATCAGTGAGTTTCCTTTCCTTAGGTCGTGCAGATATCACCACCATCCCACTGACAGGACCTGGCCGGACTCCCTAGGAATACAAATGGTCACTTTAGTATGAGTCAGTGTTTGCCAGCCTTGTTCCTGGAGGTGTCACGATCTCGGTAGGGTGTGCCTAGGTGTTTGCTGTCTTTGTTGTTTGAGTGCCTTTGTTGTCCTGGAGCACATGGCTGTTTGTTTTGACAGTTCGCCATATGCTTCGCTGTCATTGTAGTGTCTTCCCCGCCCCTCTTGTTATACTTGTTAACTCGTTCTCCCCGTCACCTGCACCCTGTTTCGTCCTCATTATCTCCCCTTTATTGTGACCTTGTGTGTTCTGTCTTGTGTCAGTTCGTAACTTTTCTTCTGAGAATTATTGTCGCGCTGTCTAGCCAGTTACCCAGTCAGTCTTATCTTGCCAGTCAAGCGTTCAGTCTTTTTGTTTTTCCTGCCCGCTCCTAGGATTTACCTCTACTCTGTCTTGGCTCTCTCCAGTCTGGATTTCCTTTCCTCATGGCAGCAGCCCCTCCCGAACTCTCTACTCACCCGAAGCGCTTCCTTGGGAATTAAGCAGCGGTTGACATCGCCGTCTCGCCGCCTCTCTCTCTCCGAGTGCCCGGCTGCAGCTGACTTGTCCTCTCGCCGTCCCGGCTGATTATTCGCCAGCTATTGTGATTGCTGACCTGCTGTCTTCTCTGAACTTCTGAACTTTGCGTTGCTCAGTTTTCGAATAAAGACTTTATTTGGTTTCATCTGCAATTGGATCCCTCCTGTTTCCTGATAGGAGGCCCACCAACAATGCATGTCTTGGACATCTAACCAATCTGACATGCATGTTTTAGGTCTTTTAAAGAGTAATAAGCCCAATTTAAAACAATATTTGTCTGCCTCAAGGAATTATGTTAGGAAAGCAATCATTACTTATTCTTAAAATGAAAAATTCATTAAAACTTACCATTGTTCTGGGTTTGTGCCAGCCCTGTTCATTGTCAGTGCAGCTGCGCACTGGAGGAACTGCATTGATTCCAATCTGTGAGTAATGTGCAGCCTGGTATAGTAATGCAACAATATGGTTGCAGAGTACTGTGCCAGCAACACAAGAACAGCTACACCGGGAGAGTATGACAGGTTTGGAGTCCTTCAGTGTAACCTATAAAGATAATTAAACAATTACATAAATGTGTGTATTTACATATACATACTCCCTATATTTCAATATCACAATATTTATTTTAAAGTCTAAACCTATTTACTGAATAGACTTATGCCTGCATTTCTAAACTTACTGTAGAAATTAACAGAAATTTAATTTAGAAAATTTATGAACATTATTTCAAAATATAAACAAATCCATCCTTTATTTATCTACTTTTGTCTCCCTACACTCAAACTATGTGGCTTCTCTGTCTTCCTCATAAATCGGAAACAAGTCGCTCTCAAGCTGATCTCTCCGGTCACCTGATCTTTTTCAGAAACTGCAAAAATGACATTTATAGCTTTATAGGATCATACAGATCGTATTAACATTATAATCATTAGTGTGTAAAACAGAAAATCTTAAAAAGACTAAATACACACACACAAAAAAATACAGACTATAAGAGTATGCGCTGTCACTAACGTTAGCTTGAGAATTACGTACCTTCAAAGTTGTCGATATAACTCGAAACATACAATTTGAAGCCCTTCTTCTTTTTAGTTAAAGGAGTGATCGATGATAATCTTACAATTTGATAGACATCGTTCACCGTAATGCATGGAAGTTCTTGCAAGCAGCGAGTGTAAAATGCGCTTCCGGCGCAGCACCGGAAAAAGAGAAGCAACTGAGACGGAACGCGGAAGTAGTCGTGCATAGAGTCAATTACACCTGCTTGAATACACACCACCGTTTAATTCGCATGTCATTATAAGCAGAACATAACGATAAGAACAGCATGAGCAAAGTGGCCACACCGCATCTGAAAGACGCAGCACAACACCATCTTGCCACAAAGGCAAAAATAATTAACAATGAATGTGTCGAGGGAAACAGTATGGAGACATTTGAATGATCCATTAATAAACTAGTGTATTCTGAAATAGTGTCGCAAAGACCCTGACTCGCAATCTCCTTTTTGGACACACCTTCAGAAAAAAATGCATTTTATATCTTATACGGATTAGCCGACATAGTGAAAGTGATTTATTTTGTTTGGTAACAATTTAAAGCTTTGTATTTACATATTTATCATCTTTGATAAATATGTATTCACTGAACAAAATGCAAATGATCACGCTGGCGCCTCCATCCTACAAAGCGATTTCAGCTTTCCCCCTCTCCAAAAACAGTATGCACCTAATAGTGCACATTAGGTTTAAAGTTTAAACTAACATCGTTTTATAGCTACTTTAACTATTTTAGATCTATAGATTTTATTTTATGCAAGTCATGATGATTTGAGAAGGCAAATTGATCAGTCTGCCGCTGACCGCTGTTCATTACTTAAAAAAACAAAACAAAAACTTATATTTAACGAACAAAAAAATGTCATAAAAGTTTTTTCTAAATTAACTTAATAAAAAACCTAAACGAAATATAATCACTTTGCCATTACATACAAAATGTAATGATCTGGTGGTTGGCAAACTGGCTTTAGGTGTTGAATTTATTGGATAAATTCATCCAGTTTATATAGGAGAACCAGTTGAAGAAAAAAAATATCTGACGATAAATTGTGTGTTAACAGATTGTTTTATTCTCATTAAATTATTGTAGACCTAATTGTTTCTTTTAACTTACAGCTTCAGCTATCAGGAACCCCATCCTTTCGTCGCCAGCAGAAGCAGAAGCAGAAAGGTGTATAAAAGATTTCCTCCACTTGGCCCCAAGGAGGATGTCATTTATTTATTTATTTTTATTATTATTTGCTTATTTATTTATGTATATATCTTATAAATTGTATTGTTTTGTTTGCATGTAGTTTAGTGCATGTAGTTGTTGTATGAATGTTTTCTTTGCCTGTTATTAAATATATTTTTTATATAAAATCATGTGTGTTCTATTAATAGTTAATAGTGTGGTTTATTTATTGATTATCATATTTGGAAATTGTAACATGCCGGAGGATTATAGATATCGCAAGGAAATAATGGGATTGGGGAAGTTTTAATAAAAGGACATCTGCACCATAGACATCAGCCAGAATTCTGCATGTGATTAATATCGTTTAAAGAGTCTTGCGGACATTCTAAATTACGACGTCTCCGAGATGAGCAAACGCCCTAAAATATACATCGGCAAGATGAAAAAGACGACATCACATAGACGTCTCCGCAACGTGCCTGTGCTATCTGGATAGATATAACCAGAATATTATTGGGAGCTGTGATGTCACTCTCCACCCCAGTTCATAAAAATCACACAAAACTTTGTTTGTGCTTAATTTGTGCCATTGAAATGAATGGCAGACATATTTCCCCTCAGAAATAACAAAAACAATTCATGTGTCATTAAAAGAAATGTCTTGGTTACGTATGGTAACCCTTGTTCCCTGATGGAGGGAACGGAAGACGTTGTGTCGAATGTGACGACTAGGGGTCGCTCTTGAGAGCCCGAAAACCTCTGACAGCTATGAGAAAAGGCCAATGAGAATCGGTATGCAGTATTTGCATAGCCAGCTCCGCCCCGGAGATCCGGGCATAAGAGGGGGGGCTAAGCAATACTCATTGTTCTGATCTGAGGAGCCGAAGCACCCGGCTACACTCAGAGGCAGTCCGAGGTTGTGGCAAGGGGGACACAACGTCTTCCGTTCCCTCCATCAGGGAACGAGGGTTACCATACGTAACCAAGACGTTCCCCGTCTGTCGTTCACGTTTGACGTCGGTGTGTCGAATGTGACGACTAGGGGTCCCAGTTGAAAACGCCACAACCAACGGACTGCGTCACGAGTGCATGGAGTACAAATACTAACAGGTCTTGCGTGTTAGATAAATGTCACTCACCTCTACGTGACCTTCCAATGCCCAAGAGCTTCAGCCAGCCTTTCCTCACCTTTGGTTGAACATCTTGGAGAACATTGGGTCAGTGTCTGTCTCCCCGGAGGGAGACAGGCACTACGAAGACCACACCCTGCCCGGAGGGAGGTATTCGTGTGGAGAATACACTTGAGGGCTCGCACTAGGGGAGCACAACAAGGGGACGATGCTGAGGCAGGCTCCGCATGAGGAGAGACTGCTGCGCTCAGGGTTGGAGAAAAGATTTGTCTTAAGGGAAACACCGCATCTCTGGGAGTATAGGTGGAGATACACACATGGGGCCACATTAGGAGCCACTACATGTGGAGCACCAACCTAATATGAGAGTTCACAAGAGGCAACCTAACCTCATATTAGATTCTGATAGCCAGTTCCTCCGCCGAACATAGCTATGTTGCGGGTGCAACATGATGGAAAGTGTTGTTCAGGGTTCGCATCAGGAAACTTACTTAACTGGGGAAGTGTCATCACCCGTGCGGAACGACGCTTCAGCAAGCTTCTACACCGTGTCAGCTTCAGGAGTTACTGGGCTTACGTTCAGGACTCCTGAAGAGACTGGTTCTACACGCAGATTTTAGAACCTGGCAAACATGTTCGGTGTAGCCCAACCTGCAGCTCTGCAAATGTCTGTTAAAGAGATGCCGTTCGCCAGCGCAACCGATGCTGCGACGCCCCTGGTGGAGTGGGCTTGCACCCCCAGCAGGCAGGGCACCCCTGTGGCCTGGTAGGCCAAACGAATCGCATCCACAATCCAGTGGGAAATTCTTTGTTTGGAGATAGCTTTCCCCTTCTGCTGTCCTCCAAAACAGACAAAGAGCTGACTTGACCGCCTGAAGCTTTCAGTACGTTCCAAGTAAATGCTCAGGGCACGGACTGGGCATAACAAGGAGAGGTTGGGGTCGCCTTCCTGAGAAGGGATAGCTTGCAAAGTGACCACCTGGTCCCTGAAGGGAGTGGTGGGTACTTTGGGCACATATCCTGGCCGGGATCTCAGGATAGCGTGAGAGTTAGCCGGCCCGAATTCGAGGCATGAGTCACTGACGGAGAGGGCTTGGAGGTCTCCCACTCTTTTGATCGATGTGAGTGCAGTCAGGAGAGCCGTCTTTTGGGAAAGAGCCCTGAGATCGACTGACTGGAGCGGCTCAAAGGGATCTGACTGTAGGCCCCGGAGGACCACAGACAGATCCCAAGAGGGGACAAGGCGCGTTCTGACAGGGTTCAGCCTGCGTGCACCTTTAAGGAATCGTATAACCAAATCGTGCTTCCCAACCGATCTACCTTCCACCAGGTCATGGTTAGCGGCAATAGCGGCTACCTGGACCTTAAGTGTTGAGGCAGAAAGGTGTCTATCCAATCCTCCTTGGAGGAAGGAAAGCACCGTTCGGATGCTACATCTCCGTGGGTTCTCGCCCTGGGAGGAACACCAGTTTGTGAATTTGCGCCATCTGAGGTCGTACAGCCACCTCGTGGATGGGGCTCTCGACTGCAACAGAGTGTTTACCACTGCCAGTGGGAGATCTCTGAAATCCTCCTGGTCGCGTCCAGGGACCATATGTGGAGGTTCCAGAGATCTGGGCGCGGGTGCCATATCGTGCCCTTCCCCTGTGAAAGGAGGTCCTTCCTCAGGGGAATGCACCAGGGAGGAACGGGGGAAAGGAGCACCAGCTCTGAGAACCAAACCAACAGGATCTGCTCTCTGTCCTCCCTGACTTTGCACAGGGTCTGTGCAATTAGGCTCACTGGTGGAAACGCATACTTGAAGAGGCCCTGAGGCCAGCTGTGGGCCAGTGCATCTGTGCCGAGGGACGCCCCGGACAGACTGTACCACAACTGGCAGTGAGTGTTCTCAATCGAGGCAACAGTTCGACCTGGGCCTGACCGAAAAGACTCCAGATCAGCTGAACCATCTGAGGGTGAAGTCTCCACTCGCCCCGAAGCGAAGTCTGTCGGGAGAGCGCGTCCGCTACCCGATTGAGTTCGCCCGGTATGTGCATTTAACACTGGGCTTTTTGCTGTGTGTGCAATATATTAGTATTCTAAGAATCCTTAGTAGTATTTGCTTCAACACCCAATCGAATTACATATGCAAAATACTATGGATCTACACAAAGAGTCATAAACTTTCCCTCTAAAGGTACCAGACATCATTGGCTCTCTGAAAAGACTGATAAAAGACTCACACCAGTGCTTTTTGCCTTTTGAGGATTTTTGCTCATTGCTTTTTGGTGCTTTCACCCTTTCACACGTGTCTCATCTTCTGGTTGCCAAGTCCCAGAGTCAGCTCCAGGCAGGACTTGAGCATGATGGACTGTGGTTCTTTTCAGAACCTAAGAAGATGATGAGCTAAGAACTCGTCTGGACCTTTTAAGCTAGTGCCAGGTCTTATCTTCCCATTCCCCAAGGATCATCAGATTTTGGCTGGGTCTCTCTCTCAGCCCTTTTGCTCTTCGTTACATCACTGGGAAGAAACTCCCAATCACCACAGAGTCAGAACATTTTGGAGGACACTCTTCAAACCCGGAAGAAAGTGATCGCAAATCCAAAACCTTGAACCCATCGAGACTTTTATATGAGACTCCAGACACAACCAAAGCAACGCAAGTTGCCCTAATGCATTAGTATATAGGAAAGATATTTTCTGTGGCCAAAAAAAAAAAAAAGTTTTTCTTTGAATACATATGAATTTACCCTGAATGTTCACTGGATGAATGGGTCAATTGATTGTAATGTGAATTCTGCTTTATCAAGCTAATTATTTTGAATTATCCAAATATTATAATTAATTATAACAAGTTATGATTAATTATTAATTCTCCCCCTTGAGTGATAATTCCCTACATCCTACATCCTTCATACATAATTACATAACACATTTGCAGAGTGCTCTCTAAGAAGTACAATGGGTATAATCTTGCCAATGTAGTGATGTATCTGACCTATCCACTTCTGGGAAAAGCAGATCTAGCTCCTTATCACTTGATTCCTCATATTGCTGCTAATCAATTGTTTTACAAAGCTCATTGACAACTTCTAAAACAATATAAAAAATGTCCTTTTATCCTCTATTGATCCGAGTCCCAAATTGAGTGATAGTGCAGACAAATGGCTGCTCATGGCACTTGTAAAAGCATATTCATATGCAGACTTTCAGCAAGTGAAAGTTCAGGTGGACATGTGTGATATCCAATCAAAGGCTAATTGCCTACTGTTGCTTACAGACGATCCAGACAATGTCGATGGTGTTCTTCTGCTTATCTGTCACAGGTCTATCCAAACTAATTTTAGTATGTCAGCCTTTTTGTTCTTCTTTGTCAAGAGTGGCATTTGGTAAGATGACTCAACATGATGGCCATAATTGTCTGGTGTTCATCTTACACTGCATTGAAATGTTTTTCTTACTTTCCTTAGTTCATTTTGCAAGTTGCAGTTGTTCTGATCAAACATTTGATCATATTGTGCTTCCTTTGTGCTAAAACTCTCAAAGGATTTCTGGTACAACACATTTTAAACTACATAATAAGGCTGCCAGCTGTGTCTCTAAGAAGGCTTAATGCCTTGGAAACCTTTATGTAGCCTTAGACTTTCTATTTGTGAGAGTTCTGTTGACTTATTAACATATTTGCTACTTAACTTCAACACGTGCTATGCTGGCAACTAATTAGTTGCTAAATGGCAGACAATTTGTTGCTCAGTATCATTGTGGTGTCACTGCGAGATCAAATCACTCAAATCTCAGTCTCAATGACTCAACCTGAGTCTGGCTTGTCCATACAGGATCTGCCCCATAACTGTCATGGTTCATAGATTCACTGTCTCATCCTGACCGTCTTGTTACATGTGTGTGTGTGTGTGTGTGTGTGTGTGTGTGTGTGTGTGTGTGTGTGCGCGTGTTACGGGGCGTGCCCCTGATGCTTGTTGGGTGACATATAAGCCCAGCTAACGAACCTCTCTGTTTGGAAGTACCTGTCCCGTCTCTCTGTGCTCTGTTCCCGGGTTGTGCTGGTCTGGTCCTCGTGGGGATTGTTCTCTGGCTCCTGGAGTTTCTGTTTTCCTGGGTCTCCACACTGGCTGCCCTTGCATCCCTGCGTCCTTTCCCAGCCAAATATAACTATAAATATAACTCCATCCAGTTGATAGTTGCTCAGTCTTTTACATCGCTGTGGAGGAATTTTGGACTGCAAACAAAAGGAATTCTGAGGTGAAAAAAGAATGTGCAGCTAAGATGTCAGCTGCAACATAAAGCACAGTCACTTTACATTACAGAAAAGACTCCCTATGAAAACCATAATTTTGTAGATGTTTAAGATCTTTAATCAAGGGCTAATTAGCTAGAACCCAATACACCACAAATGTTATGTTCCCCTTCAGTCGTTTACTACGTTACAATGGGAAACGTACTTGTGACCAATTGCCTCTGAGCTAAAGAGAAAGGGCTGATGATTATTGGATTTTTGGAATATTGGCTCCCGCCGATGTATTTGCACTCCAGCATGCCTAGTGCACCCTGTGCCTCGGTCTCCCCTGAGCAAACCAGGTATATCTAAAAGAGCAATTTCTCTAACAGTCATTGAAAGTATGTTCACTCCGACTACTTTCCGACCGTGTGCTTCTGGATCTGTGAGTTTCCTGACGTCCATTGACAGCCACAGTTGCTGTCTCACATGCCTGGGCCGAGAGCACGCTAATGTGTTTACTGTGAGTGGATGACCATGGCCACGTTGAAGGTCCACCACTCTTTCATGAGACGGCAGCTCCATCCTCTACCCAATCCGCCTCGAGGAGCTGCAAGGTTCCTGAGGCGGCATCAGTTTAAGTCATGGGTGATCTCCGGGTGACCATCCAGAATGTTCTGCCAGCTGACAACCCACAGACTTTTGGACAAACTTGTGGTCCCATGGAGATGCCTCAGGGTGACACGAGCATGGCTCGCGGCATGCCCAGAGTCTCCTTTGGTGCCTCGCCGACGATCAGATGCCGATCACTGCATCAGAGGAAGGGTTTTCGGCTGGAAAGGCAGAGGACCCTGCTGAGTGACAGCCTAAAAGTGCTGCCCCTTTGACAGAGCCCGATGCGAGCTACCTGAACTGTTCCTCCAGGCTGCCAAGAACATTAGGCTGGAGGTGCCAAAAGCACCCCTGTTGGTTGCATAACAATTTTGCTGACCTGATGCTCCTTGTGGCAGCCCCTCCCTGGAAGATCCCCTTGAGGAAGGATCTTCTTTCTCAGGGCATGGGCAAGATATGGCACCCTCATCTCAATCTGTGGAACCTACACGGGCTTCTGGACGGGATGCAGTAGACTTCACTGACCTTCCCCAGGCCATGGTAGACACTATCACTCAGGCAAGAGTTCCCTGTACAAGGAAGGCCTATGCTCTGAGGTGGGGTCTATTCATCAACTGATGTTTCTCTTGTGGATAGGACCCTCAGAGATGCTCAATCTTGAAAGAGGTGCTTTCCTTCCTGCAGGAGAAGTTGAAGTGTAGGCTGTCCCATTCAACTTTGAAAGTGTATGTTGCTGCAATTGCGGCATACCATGATGCAGTGGACAAGTTGTCGCTAGGTAGGCACCATCTGGTCGTCAGGTTCCTGAGAGATGCGAGGAGGATAAATCCCTCCGGGCTGCACCTCTGCTCCTTTTGAGATCTTTCCGATGTCCTCCAAGGGCTACGACGTGCTCCCTTCGAGCCGCTGGTTTCATTCGAGCCAAAATATCTGTCTCTTAACACAGGGCTCCTAACCATGCTCACTTCTGTCAAGAGGGTGGGGACCTCCAGCCCTTCTCATTCAACGAATTGTGCCTCAAGTTTGGGCTGGCTGACTCTCTCATTATCTCACTTGGATCCATGGGTCATTTTCCTGTTTTTTTCCATGTTTAACTATGGGTCCTCCTTGCCTCGCAGTCCAGACTAGGATGGAGTAGTCCGCAGCTGTGCTCCAGTCGGAGTTCCTTTGCCCGCCGGTTGTGGCACCATGTCTCAATATTTTTCACGGTTACGATCATTTTTCCCTTACATATCTATAGCTAGAATGGGTATGTTTTCTTTTCTACATGACAGAAGAGTATTGTCATTGTCTCTGCCCCTGTAACCTTAAAGGCATGACTGTAACCTTAAAATGGAATAGAAGTGAACCTCATAAATCTAACACTAGATGGCGTTTTTAACATCTCTTCTTGAAAGACCCAGATTTTGACAGTTATTATAAAAGAGAGTGGGCCTTCTTTCTAGAAATCAGTGACACCCCTGAATCATCTTCTCTTCTGTGAGAAACAGGAAAAGCAATACTAAAAGGGAAAACAATCTTATACTCTGTTTACAATAAAAGAAGGAAAAGAACAAGCAGCAGAATTGGAACAGAAAATTAAACTACTTCAAGACATCAATATAATGAATCCAACAGAAGAAACAAAACAAATTAAGAGTAATACAAATTAAAAGTAAATTCAATAAACAACATAAACATATTTAATTTCTGATTCATAGGCTCAGACCAGAAGAACTTAATCTGCTAAACATTTAACAAATAAAATCAAACATATAAAGAAAAAGCAACAATTTCAGTAGTTTGAGATTTAGCAAGGAAATCCACCGGAAGAAATTAACCCTTTTTTTGTTGAAAGTTCTATAGCAAATTATACTCTTCGGAAAAAGACCCAAATTAAAATGACATCAACTTATTTCTCATCAGTACCAATTTGACAGAACTGAATGAACACCAAAAATATAAAATCATAAAATAAATAATGCCTACAATCACCTAGCACACAAGCTGTCAGTATGCGACCTGTTTTATTCAAAGAACAGGGATCTTTCAAAGTCTAAACATGTTTGTGAAAGTGAATTAAGGGAGAGGAGATTACTGAGGATCTTGAAAATAGTTGATGTTGATCATAAGACTAGAAAAGGTTACAAAACCATCATGAGCCCACCATCAGGAGAACAATGTGCAATCAATTGTGCGCATGGCAGTTGCAAGAACAATGCCACTGTTCTCCAAAAAGAAAATAATTTGTTAAAGATCATGTGGACAAGCCAGAAGACTGATTGAAAAAAGGTTTCATGGATGGATTAAACCAAAATGGAACTAACTGTTTTAAATGAGAAGCTATTATGTCAGGAGAAAAGAACACACTGCATTCCAGCTTAAGAATCTCATCCCATCTGTGAAACATGGTGGTGGTAGTATCATGGCTTGGGCCTGTTTCACTGCATCTTGGCCAGGACAGCCTGCCATCATTGACGGAGCAATCGATTTTTAATTATACCAACAAATTCTAATGGAAAACTTCAGGACATTAAGAACAGAGTCAAGAGATCTCTGAATCCAATGTAAAATCAGCAATACATCACATTTTTTGCGGTCCTGCATAATTTACCATTTAACCGCAAAAAAACACAAAATTATAGTAAAAAAAAAATATATATATCAAATTTTATTGAAGATGTAATGTATTATTTTAAACGGATCCCAGTTCATCCGTGATACATATGGACCAGGCCAAGACCCCACCGCTCGGCATATGGTTTGCGGATTAATATACCAATTTACATGTTCAAGCTATTTAAAACCACAAGAAGAAGAAATGAAACAGAACTCAGTTCATTACTTGTAAATGCATAGTATGCATGCTCATAATGGAAGCTACACACTGATTTTTTTAAAGTGTCTGCACTGCTTCCTGGAGCAGCTAGTCAAGATTGCTTGAAAATACACAAGCAGGTGCAGTAATGCGGTTACTCCACTGCATGGATCTTCATGTGTGGCTTCAGGTGACTTAAAAGAGAAACTCTTTCCTCATTAATCACACTAGCTATATTTCCTTGCTATATTTCCTAACTGACTGAATGTCTTGTTCACGTGTGAAAGTGAAAGTGAAAGTGACAAGACGTGAGGCCAAGTATGGTGACCCATACTAGGAATTTGTGCTCTGCATTTAACCCATCCAAGTGCACACACACAGTAGTGAACACACACACCGTGAACACACACCCATGTCAGTGGGCAGCCATTGCATTGCTGCGGCACCCGGGGAGCAGTTTGGGGGTTCGGTGCCTTGCTCAAGGGTCTCACCTCAGTTGTGGTATTGAGGATGGAGAGAGCGCTGGATATTCACTCCCCCCAGATCCCTGCCGGACCTGGGACTCGAACCTGCAACCTTTCGATTACAAGTCCGACTCCCTAACCATTAGGCCACGGCTGCCCCCAGTATGAAACTATGAAACTCTGAAACGCACTGATCACACTGTGGCTGTGTTTTTTGCGTGAAGCTCTTTCCACATTGGTCACATCTGAATGGCTTCTCTCCAGTGTGAACTCTTATGTGATTCTCAAGCCTATCTTTGTTTAAGAATGTCTTTTCACACTGATTGCACATGAACGGCTTGACTCCGGTGTGTGGATCCTCATGTGAAACTCAAGAGTATTTCTGCGTGCAAATCTCTTTTCACATATATCACATGCGTACGACTTCTCTCCTGTGTGAGTTCTCACGTGTACTTTAAGGTTTGTCGATTGTGTCAAACTTTTCCCACAGTGATCACACGGGAACTGCTTCTCTCCAGTGTGAACTCTCATGTGAAACGCAAGATAATATTTGTTTGAGAAACTCTTCCCGCACTGACCGCATGAAAAAGGCTTTTCTCTCCTGTGTGGATTCTCATGTGCTTTTTAAGGGATCCTTTTTCTTTGAATTGGTTTCCGCATTGATTACACGTGAATGGTTTCTCTCCAGTGTGAAATCTCATGTGACACTCAAGGCTTTTTTTGTGTGAGAAACTCCTCTTGCACTGATCACACGTGTAGGTGCAACCTGTCTTGATTGCAATACAAGTCTTTCATTCATTCCTTTGAACGCACAATTGAAAGAAAAACTGATGACAATCAAGACAGGTTGCATTTTCTTATTCAATACACCAAAGGACAAGCCTTGGAACTCGTGAAAAGCTGTCAACATATGAATGCTAACAGAGGTTATCAGAAAGCAAAAGCCCTACTGAAAGAACATTTTGGAAATGAATATAGAATTTCCTGTGCATACATGGAAAAGGTCTTTAACTGGCCAGCCATTAAATCCGAGGACACAAAAGCTTTGCGTGACTTTGCATTGTTCCTTAGAACTTGTTGTAATGCTATGGAAGAAATAGAGTATATGGTTGAATTGGATACCATTTCTAACATGAGGAATATTGTTTTGAAACTTCCATACAAGCTCAGAGAGAAGTGGCGTGCTAAAGCATGTGAGCTGCAACACACTGGTAGAGTCCGAATGGCTAATCTGGTGTCTTTTGTCGAAAGCCAAGCCAGAGTAATGTCAGATCCTATATTTGGCAACATACAAGAAATAAGTTCTGCCCAAACAAAGTCTAAATTAGTGTCAAAACTCAAATCAAAAGGAAGCTTTGCCACTAATGTAAGTGTGAAAATAAGTCAAGAAGTTAAAAACCCAGATAGCTCATGTCTGTGTTGTAAAGGTGACCATGAACTGAAATCATGTCCTGAATTTGAGAAGAAGGTGCACAAGGATAAGATCACATTCCTAAGACGAAATGGAGTCTGTTTTGGATGTTTAGTGAAAGCAGGGCATATAAGCAAAGATTACACAGGGCGTCTAAGTTGCTCTATATGCAAGAAAAACCATCCAAGTGCACTTCACATTAGGACAGATCAGCCATCAGTGAAGCCCACCATCAATAGCGGGCAGGTGTCACTCAGAGGTGGAGAGCATTCTGGGGCCGGCGACAGAGAAGGCAGTAAAGAGTGTATGTTGTCCATTGTACCTGTGAAGGTGAAGCACTGCAAAGGAAGTAAGGTGATTAGCACGTATGCTTTTCTGGATCCCGGCAGCTCCGCAACCTTCAGCACGAAAAGCTTAGCCAACAAGCTGAACCGAATAGGGAGAAAAACCAACATCTTGCTCCGAACTATGTCACAGGAAAAGTCTGTGAGCTCAGACATCATCACCGGCTTAGAGGTCTCGGCTATTGATCGAACTCACTTCATCACTTTGCCAGAGGTCTACAGTCAAGGAAGTATGCCTGTAGACACAAGTAGCATTCCCACTAACAACGATCTCATTGGATATGCCTATCTTGGTAATGTGAACATTCCCAGAATTAAAGCCGATGTAGAACTGCTGATTGGCAGCAATGTTCCAAAAGCACTAGAGCCATGGGAAGTGATCAACAGCCAAGCGGAAGGACCATACGCAGTTAGGACCATATTAGGATGGACTGTTAATGGTCCTTTTGTTGACAGTGGCAGGTCCAGCACTCCTTCTGTCACTGCAAATAGAATATCCATTGGAAACCTGGAAGAAATGTTGTTGCAGCAATATACTCATGATTTTAATGAAGCTACAGAAGACAAAGCTGAAATGTCTATTGAAGATAAAAAGTTCATGACCATACTAGAAACATCTGTGTATCTCAAAAATGGGCATTACTCTTTGGACTTACCTTTCAGGAGGAAAGATGTAGTTATGCCAAATAACCGTCAAGTGGCAGAGCAGCGTCTGTCCAGTCTAAAGAAAAAGTTCCAAAAAAATGAGCAATTCAAAATGGAGTACACAGAGTTTCTCACAGAAGTCATCAACAAAAGGCATGCAGAAGTTGTGCCACAGGATGAACTGAAAAGATCAGATGGTCAAGTCTGGTATATCCCACATCACGGGGTGTACCACCCAAAGAAGGGCACCATAAGGGTATGTTGACTTTTTAAGATTTCTTTGGTGGCCTAATGGTGACACTAGTCAGCCTTCAGTTGAGCACCGTATGTTAGTGCACCTCTTTGGTGCAGTGTCATCGCCAAGTTGTGCAAACTTTGCACTTAGGCAGACAGCTAAAGAACACAAGAGCTTGTTCCATCCCAATATAATCAGCACGGTTGAGAATAACTTTTATGTTGATGATTGCTTGAAATCCCTCCCATCTGAACAGGAAGCAATGCAACTCGTCAAAGAGCTAACCTCTCTCTATCAAAAGGGAGGATTTCATCTGACAAAGTGGATGAGCAACAGTCGAACCGTCCTGGCGCACATCGCAAAGGAGGACCGAGCCCGTGAGGTAAGAGAACTGGATTTAGACAGAGACAAGCTGCCAATAGAAAGAGCTTTGGGTTTGCTGTGGAGTGTTGAGAACGACATGTTTAAGTTCAACATCATTGTGAAAGAAAGGCCTCACACACGTAGAAACATGCTATCCACGGTGAGCTCAATTTATGACCCACTTGGGTTTTTATCCCCTCTCACTTTACCTGCAAAGTCGTTGTTACAGGAGCTGTGTAGGAGTAAATATGACTGGGACAGCAAAATACCTCAACCTGCATCTGAAAAGTGGAGAAGATGGATTAGTGACCTGAGTAAGCTGGAAAACTTTGAAGTGGCTCGTTGTGTGAAACCACATGGATTTGGGAGAGTCAGTCAAGCTGAGTTACATCACTTTTCTGATGCCAGTGATCATGGATACGGCACAGTGAGCTACCTCAGAATGACTACAGACAATGGTGAAATTCATGTGTCCTTCATGCTTGGTAAAGCAAGAGTCGCTCCTGTGAAACAAACAACCATCCCGCGGCTAGAACTGGCAGCTGCAGTGTTGGCGGTTAAAGTGGACAAGATGCTGAGAAGGGAGATGGAGTGGAAGCTTTCTCAATCGACCTTTTGGACTGACAGTCAGTCTGTTCTAAAGTATATAGCAAACGAGCAGACAAGATTTCACACTTTTGTGGCTAACAGGATTTCTCTCATACGGGACAACTCTGACGTGTCACAATGGAGGCACATTGGAACCAAACTGAATCCTGCTGACATGGCATCAAGAGGAGTGAGCGCAAGCACATTGGTGAAGTGCAAACAATGGATCCAGGGACCAGACTTTCTCTGGAAGGTGGAAGAGGAATGGCCTCCAAACCTCATGGAACCCCTCTCACTCTCTCAAGATGATCCAGAGGTGAAAAGAAACACCTTGGTGTTCAGTATTGTCACCAATAAGATGGCAAAGGAAAACCCAACCAATCAGCTGTTGGAACATTTCTCAAGTTGGCATAAACTAAAAAGAGCTGTGGCATGGTATCTCAGGTTAAAGGACACTCTTCAAGCCCTCCGAGCAAAAAGAAAAGAACTCTCTTCTGACTTTAAAACTAAAGAAGTTAAAGGTAAACTTGCATCTGACCCAAAGCACGCTTTAAAGGTTCCGTTTGGAAGAAATTCCATCAGTCTGAGTGATCTGTCTAAAGCAGAAAAAGCCATCATTATGTTTTGCCAGAGACAGAAATTCACACACGAGTTGGCACAGCTGGAGAAAGCATCTGCAACTGAAAAGGCCGTAAACAAACAAAGCAACATCTATAAACTCAATCCAGTGCTTGATGAAGGAATTCTGCGGGTCCGGAGGGAGATTAAGCAGATCGGCAATGCCGGAAGAAACTAAGCGACCAATGATTCTTCCAAAGGACCACCACATCTCTACACTACTGCTTCGTCACATCCATGAAAATCTAGGACATGCTGGAAGAAACCACATCCTCTCTGCTCTGCGGCAAAAGTATTGGATAGTGAACGCCAACTCTGCTGCACGTAGCAATGTCGGCGTAGACTACTTCGGACCATTCGAAGTCAAAAGAGGACGAAGTCACATCAAGAGGTATGGGGTGTTATTTACGTGCATGACAAGTAGAGCCATGCATCTTGAAATGGCACACTCACTGGACACAGACTCCTGCCTCAATGCTCTAAGGAGGTTCATATGCAGAAGAGGACAGGTCATACACATCAGATCGGACAATGGCACAAACCTGGTTGGAGCTAAAAAGGAACTTGAAAAGGCCATCTCTGGATGGAATCACAGCAAGATTGAGAAGGACATGCTTCAAAGAGGAGTGCAGTGGAGTTTTAATCCTCCAGCAGCTTCGCATCACGGTGGAGTTTGGGAGCGGCTCATCCGCATGGTACGGAAAGTTCTTTACTCCATCCTGAAAGAACAACTTTTGGATGATGAAGGTCTTGAGACACTACTGTGTGAGGTGGAAGCCATCCTAAACAGCCGCCCCATAACCACTGTGACAGAGGATGAACATGACCTAGAAGCCCTGACTCCAAACCACATCCTCCTTTTGAAGAGTCATCCCGCTCTCCCACCAGGACTGTTCCAGAGGTCTGACTTGTACATTAAAAGGCGTTGGAAGCAAGTTCAATACTTAGCTGACTTGTTTTGGAAAAGATGGACTTGTGAGTATTTACCATTACTACAGGAAAGACAGAAATGGCTCACTGTAAGAAAAGGATTCCAGAAAGGAGATGTTGTAATGATAGTGGACAGCACAGCTCCCCGAGGATCCTGGCCTCTTGGAAGAATTCTTGAAGTCCACCCTGATTCAAAGGGTCTCGTAAGAACTGTAACAGTGAAGACCAAGTCAGGGGTCTTGATTAGACCAGTAACAAAACTGTGCCTACTCCTAGAAGCTTTAGAGGGCATCGACTGAAGACTGATCTACTTAACTATAAGATAAGTGTACCTCTATTGTATCAATCTTTTAATAAATATGGCTCCATATACAATACTTATGTTGGTAATTGTTAATTAAAAACACAATTAGGGGCCGGTGTGTAGGAGCCATTTACTTTATTTTTGTTTGTTTTGCTTTATTATAAGGATGAAACTTTGTTTTCTTATATTTGAATAGACATATTTTGGAAACTCAAATTAATGTGCATATTGCACCTTGTGTTTTGTTTATACTCATATTTGTTCCTCTGTAGGAGGGGAAAAATTTGTTTCTTATTTAAGAGGGTGCTGTGATGCGGCCCAGGGTCGGTGAGAGGAAGCCGAAACAGTCATTGACTATTTGTAGTGGAAAAAACGGTCCAAGTTCGTTTCTTTTGTTTCCATCAATAAACTTGCCATCCCATTTTATTCACTTCTAATTGTTGGTGAGAGGTGCGGAGTCTGACGTGTCATGAAGGGGGCGTGTTGTGGCGTGACACGTGACACCTGGCATGCACGCGACCGGCATGGCAGCACTGTTGAATCAAACTTACCTCCTTGAACTTGAACTCTTTTTTTTTGTTTTATTTTCCTCAGTTTATGTTAAAACCTTTTCAAATAAACCTCTTCAGGAAGGAGAACTGGCTTTTCACACTCTTCATTTCACGCGTCAGACTCCGCACCTCTCACCAACAATTAGAAGTGAATAAAATGGGATGGCAAGTTTATTGATGGAAACAAAAGAAACGAACTTGGACCGTTTTTTCCACTACAACACGTAAATGGCTTCTCTCCTGTGTGAACTCTCATGTGACACTCAAGGCTTTTTTTGTGTGAGAAACTCCTCTTGCACTGATCACACGTAAATGGCTTCTCTCCTGCGTGAACTCTCATGTGTCCCATAAGGGTATCTTGTCATGCAAAACTCTTCCCACACTGATCACATGTGAACGGCTTCTCTCTGGTGTGAACTCTCATGTGGCTCTGAAGAACGCTTTTGGTGGAAAGTCTCTTTTCACACTGATCGCACATAAACGGCTTCTCTCCGGTGTTAACTCTCATGTGAAAAGCAAGATATTATTTGTTTGAGAAACTCTTCCCGGACTGATCACATAAAAACGGCTTCTCTCCAGTGTGGATTTTCATGTGCTTTTAGGGGATCCTTTTTGTTTGAATTGGTTTCCGCATTGATTACATGTGAATGGCTTCTTTCCTGTGTGAACTCTCATGTGTCCCATAAGGGTATCTTGTCGTGCAAAACTCTTCCCACACTGATCACATGTGAACGGCTTCTCTCCAGTGTGAACTCTCATGTGGCTCTGAAGAGCGTTTTTGGTTGAAAATCTCTTTTAACACTGATCACACATAAATGGCTTCTCTCCAGTGTGAATTCTCATGTGAAACGCAAGATATTGTTTGCTGGAGAAACTCTTCCCGCACTGATCACATGTAAACAGCTTTTCTCCTGTGTGGACTGCCATGTGTTTTTTAAGGCTTTCTTTTTCTATGAATTGAAATCCACACTGATCACATGTGAATGGCTTTTCGCCAGTGTGAACTCTCCTGTGGCGCTCAAGACTACGTTTGGTTGTGAAACTCTTTCCACACTGAGTACAGATGTTAGATTTCTGGGCTATTTTCTTTAAATATGTCTTTGTAGTCTTTGAGGGACTCCATGAAAAAAACTATGCTCCTCCACTTCACTCAGTTCTTCACTCTCCTCACTCTCTTTCATCAGGTCTGAAATAAAAAAAATCACTTTTAATAAATAAAATATGAAAGTAAGCACACTGTATTATTCTGGTGTTTTTTATGAGTTTATTTAATAAACTAAACTTTTTTGTAGTGAGAACAAAAAAGATCTTGCCACCCAATTGCTTCCAGAGAAAGAAAAATAGCATGAAAAATAAATACTGTACTAGTTAATGGGGGCAATATCTGTTTGGTTAATAACATTATTCCAAATATCTTTGTGTTTAACAGAACAAAGAAGTTTAACCCCTGCTCAAGCACCAACCATTTTAGAATGGGACATACATTATCAATGTACAAGGAAGTGTGGGGGAAATGCGTCAGGGGAAGTCACAGGGTGGGTGACAGAGCACCTGTTTTATCGGTTTTAGCCAGAAACCTTGGAGTTGTGATTGATGATCAGTTGAGTCTCCAGACCACATTCCTGCAGATTTAGGTCATTCAACATCAGGAAAATCAGGCCCTTTCTTTTGGAACATGCTTCACATTGCTTGTTCAATCCCTTGTTCTGTCCAGGTTGGACAATGCCCTCTTGGCAGGTCTTGTAGCCAGTTAAACATTTACCATTGATCCAGAATGTGGCTGCAAGATTATTTTTCTCTGAGCCAAAAAGAACACACGTCACACCTCTCTTCATCAATTTGCACTGGATACCATTAGCCCCCTGAGAAAAAAGGTAGGTAGGATTCGATGGCATGCTGGTTTTTGTTTCAGCAGGACTGCTTGCATAAAATTCAAGGCATTAATGTTTGCCCACAAAACCACCACTGGCTCTGCAGCACTTTACCTAAATTCACTACTTCAGACTTATGTGTCCTTGAGAAGCTTATGTTCTGCAAGTGAATGACGCATTATTTTGCCGTCCCAAAGAGGAACAAAATCACTTTCATGGACCTTCATCTTAGTATCTTTTCAGTTATTTAAATCATTTAATGTTTCCGTATTAAAAATTTTATTTGAGACATTTATCTCGCCACTAGGGATGTAACGATAACCGGTTTGACGATAAATTATGATACAATTATCCACGGTTAGCATTACCGTTGCATCTTTTAATTATCATTAAAACTGCATTTGATTACCACGATTTGAACAACTTATGATAAATATATATATATATATAACTGTCCAGCGCAAAGCGAAGTTTAAATAACAGTCTCAAGTGCACAGAGCATGCAGAGTAGTTTCGTTTTGAATGAAAGCATGACAGAAAGATGGGATGTTTTAAAAGGGTGATGAGGGAATATACAAATTAATGTAATACCTAATTAAGTAGTGTTCTTAATCACAATTCTGCTTTGTCCACGGAAACAGCTGTAAATTTGTTGTTCCATAAGTTCCGCCTATTGGCAGAGAGTGGTTTAACATTGACTTACATTATGTTCAGCCTGTTTGCAGTTTTTTGTCTAGCTAAAACAGACCAAATTTTCATGCAGTGCTGTCATCTGACCTTTTCAGTAAAAACAAGGATTCTACAAATTTAAACAATTCACATAATACATCTAGAATTATTTAGATAAAATACATATAACCATTTATTGATTTGACTTAACCATTTTCTTTATTTAAAGGCTGAAATGTGTGGTTTACCATTTTTTAAAACCTTTTCAAAGCTTTATTTGAATAGTTCGGACATGTTATTAGAAAACTATTGAAGAGAACTGTTGTCAGTCAAATTGTAATATAAAATCTCATTGGTAATGTTCATTTTATATGTTGTTTGTTGATTTTAAATATAAAACTTGGTAAAACAATTTATGTGTTAGCACTTTTAAAGCATTTCCAGGACATTTTAACAATACAGTGATCACATTCAGGGCTCTAGACTAACTTTTTGCACTGGTTGCACTGGCTGCACTGGCGCCTAACTTTTTTTCTTAGGTGCACCAGCACAAAAGTTAGGTGCACCCACATTTTCAACCGCATCACATTTAACACAGCAGTTGTACAATTTCACTTTTTTTTTTTTTTTTTTTTTTTTTTTTTTTTTAAAATCACTGTCCATATTGGCAATATTGACTTGTAAATGATTAACTAACAATCTGGTCAATATAAAGTTCTTTATTTGAAGCACAATTCTACAAGAAAGGTAACTTTCTGAAAAAGTGTTGGTGCTTAAAGTGCTTTATTGAGCTGAAATTTCAACTTAAACCATCTCAAGATAAATTAAGAGAAGGGCTATGACACCCCCTTTGCTGCCCAATTTAACAGCAGCACCATCAGCACCCAGAGCAATTATTTTATTTTCAATTTTCAAAGAAAATTTGAAAATTGTTTTCCCCTCTTTATCGTTGAAAGAAACATTCTTGAGTTTCGGGTTTTGATTTCAAAAGCTAGACTTTATTGCTGACACAAAAAAGCCAAGAGAACTCAGGTCCAAGCATTCTCCATCAGAGTAAACTCTCCCTGAGTATCTCTGTCGATTCCAAATTTGCATTCTCTTTTATACAGTTTTCCTCAAGGCGTGTTCTATACATTTCCTATAGAGAAAATAACAGTTTCTGAGTTTTTTTTAATTTTAAAATTAAACAGCATAGTTATTATGTGCAGTGCACTATTTAAAGTATATTAAAGAAGCAGAAATCATACTATATTTTATATTATATTTTAAATTATTAAATATTTCTTGCTGACAAATAAGTAAAACCTGGGGCCGTATGTATAAAGCCGCTCATAGTAAAATTTTAGTCTTATGTGTGTCAGAATTCTAAGAATGACGTCATTTTACTCGTATACTTAGACTTAAGAATAAGTGTGATTTATAAAGGTTCCTAAGTGTTAAGACTAGGTCTCAGCTCCTAAATTATTTAAGACTGCTGGGGAGGTCTCCTAACCTAGTTGGGAGTAACAAGATGGCAGTACAGTTCTTTAACTGCAGAACTGAAGGTAATAATGACTCTGCGTTTTTTGGCAACTGGAAAAATGCAGCAGTGCACCAGTGATGACTTGGGCCCATCACAGTCAGCAGGCTCTTAAATAGCACCATTACAGCACTTACCACCCCAAACATAGTAAGGCAGTTCATTGACTTCCCAACTGACCTTCAAACTTTATGGCAAAAGCAAGAAGGTTTAATGAGAATTGCTGGCTTCCCCTGAGTTGTTGGAGCCATCGATGGCACTCACGTTCACATAATTTCTCCAACTGTAAATGAGGAGGCATATGTCAATAGAAAAGTTGTGTTTGATGCCACTAACAAGATCCTGGATCTTGTGCCAAAATGGCCAGGGTCAACACGTGATTCACAGGTTCTTTCTGAGAGTGGCCTCACTGGGTTATTTGAACAAATTTATGTTCGCCCTGGATGTCATGTGGTGGGTGACTCAGGATACCCTTTAAAACGCTGGCTTCTTACGCCTTACAGAAGACCACAAGGTGAACAGCAGCTCAATTATAACAGGTAACTTCAATTATAACTGAACTTCAGGTAAGACACTCATTTTGTTCAATAAGTGCATTCTTGATTGATGTTCTTGTATCATTTTTCATCTTAAAGAGCACACAAAGCAACAAGAGCTGTGGTGGAGAGAGGAATTGGACAGCTGAAAAGGAGATTCCATATCCTTCATGGAGAGATCAGACAGTCCCCTGAGCGTGCTAGTCACATTATTATGGCTTGCGGCATTTTGCACAATATTTGCAAAGCTCGTAATATACCACTGCTTGATGATGATGATGATGATGATGATGATGATGAGGACAACGATGATGATGAGGACAACGATGATGATCACAGTGATGATGGCAATGACAACAGTACCATCGTGCCCACAATACAAAGTGGTCAAGCAGAGAATCAATAAGGGACTACTTTGCAAACTTACATTTTGGATAATTTCACGAGTTCACGCTTACATATAATTACCTGGAGTATAGTAGTGCATGTTTGGCGAGCTGTCCGGGGAAGGGCTCCGAGCTCGGGAACGGCCCGAACCCAGAGTACCCCCCCCTCCCCGTATAGGTGTAGTAAGAACTCGTAGTGAGGAGATGGGGTGGTGGAGGGATGCTGATAAACGGCCGAATGGGTAGAGGTATGTCAGCTGTATTTAAACCTGTTGGCATTGATTGACTTGATCATGATCCACTTGTGTTAATTAGGCTGACGCGCTGTTAATTAGTATCTGACGCGCTCCTCCCGAACTTTGTTAATAAAACATCATTTCACGAGTTCACGCTTACATATAATTACCTGGAGTATAGTAGTGCATGTTTGGCGAGCTGTCCGGGGAAGGGCTCCGAGCTCGAGAACGGCCCGAACCCAGAGTACCCCCCAAAAAGCAATAGAGTGAAGGACAGCCGCCAGACTAAGGACCCCCCAAAAGCGCTAAGATCTGGCGGGAGCTGTTGTTAGAGGGTTCACCTGTTTGGCTGACCAGGAGAGTCTATGTACTCTGATGGGATGATGTTTGGGGCACCTGGTCGGGAGGACTCATGCCATTATTCAGTAGGAGCTGATGGCGTTTGGAATGGATGAACTGGCTGATGGAGGAGGAGCGCAGTAGTTTGGGGCCTGACCAGGAGGGCCCATGTTGCCTTAACTGGAGCTCACAGTGTCGTCATATGAGCCCTACTGGCCAATTGTCCCCAGTTGGTTAGGCTGACGGAGAAGGCCCATGAAGCCTCCGACGGGAGATCAAGACTCAGGACGTCAGACGAGTGGGTCCTCTCCGACTGGCAGATAAAAAGAGTTTGGGCTGCCCGGCAAAGGAAGGCTCTCACGACATCTGACGGGAGACCAAGGCTCACGGCATCAGATGGATAAGTCTCGCTTGCGGGCGGCAAGAGTAGGAACCCGACCGGGAGAACTCTCGCCGACGTCCGACGGGAGACCAAGGCTCGTGGTATCGGACGGGTAAGCCTCGCCGGCCGGGGAGAGGAAAAGGAAAACCTGACTGGGAGGGCTCTCGCCGACATCCGAGGGGAGATCAGGACTCAGGGCCTCGAATGGGTAAGCCTCGCCAGCAGGGGGGAAAAGATGTGGGGTTTGGCCTTGAGGGCTTTGAAGGTGTTCGGCGGGAGGTCGAGACTTGTGGCATCGGACGGTTGAGTCTCGCCAACCGTCAAACTGAAGGGAAAATTGTGGGGTCGGGAGGCTTTCGCGGCATCCAACGGGAGACCAAGGCTCACGGCATCAGATGGGTAGGCCTCGCCGACTGCAGTGGGAAAGATGAGGTTGACTAGCCAGGGGGCCCCTGCGGCATCCGACGGGAGACCAATGCTCACGGCATCGGATGGGTAGGCCCCGCCGACTGAGGTGTCGAAAAGTAAGACTGCCTAACAGGGGGGCCCCTGCTGCATCCGATGGGAGACCAAGGCTCACAGTATCAGATGGGTAGGCCCCGCCGTATGTAGCCGAAAGGGTAAAGTTGTGTGGTCGGGAGGCTCCTGAGGTGTCTGATCGGAGACCAAGGCTCACGACATTGGGGATGCCCCGCCGACCATAGGATGGAAAAGGTAAGGGAAGGGGAGATTGTAGAATGGAAATTTGTATTCATTTATTTTTATTTTATATTTTTTGGTAGTATGCCTGATGATTGCGGGATGGATCGGAGGTATTTTTAGAACCAGAAGCAATTGGCTGGTTTTTAATTCATCGAGGAATAGTGGTTTGTGGGAAGACTTGGCCTGAGAATTTCTAAGGTGGAGGAATTCGAGGATGCGCTGGGATGGTTGGATTGGAGAAAAGTGGCTTAAGGTGTAGATAAGATGATCTTTCTTGTCTTGGTCTGTCTGGCTTTGTTTGATGAAGGGAATTGTTTCGCTATGGAGTACTGTTAAGTGTGAGATGGTAGGGTTGGTATTTGGGTCAGATTTAGAAGAGATGGTTAGTTCCAACATTTGAGAGGCTCGTAATCTGTGCGGAGGGGAATGCCTCGCCGCTAGACAGACTGAAAGGCCAAGATTTGCTTGACAGAAAGGCTGATGTAGCGTTCGATTAGAGTTAGATACTCGCACCGTGGTTGTGTAAATGTCGCCGGTAGTTGAAAAAGCATTCCCTCAAATGGGAAGGTTCTAATGTTATCTGACAGGATTCAGTACTTGTGGAATTAGACGTGCAAGCGTCGGCAGAAGTCAGATGAAAAAGGTAAGGTTTGCTCAACGGGGAGGCTCTTCAACATCCGACAGGAGTTCAATACTCACGGTATCTGAGCCTTGCCGGTAGTTGAAATGAGAAACATATTTGCTCCCCTGGGAGTGCTCTTGCAGCATCTGACAGGGAGTTCAATACTCTGAACGATTTGAGTTTTAAAGGATAAATGCTATGAGCCATTACTTTGGGTAATAGTTTGACAAATCCAATGAGCTGTTTCTGATAACATGTCAGAGAATCTTGGCACTGATTGCATCCGAAGGTTAAGTGTACAACGAAACAATTCTGGTGCCAGCATACTCCCAATGAGTGCCATGAATCTGGATGGATTGGCATAGGTGGTGACAACTTTCGCCAGCTGAGAACTAATTTTTGTCATATTTGTTGCATGACCAATGTCCTATTACTGAGGGAGAACTCATCAAGAGGCTCTGAGGCATTTATGACTGAAGACATTGAGGCGGAATGATTTAGAAGAGGTTTCTTACCGAATGATTTCCTAGTAGCTTCTCCAATGGGTTAATGAAAACTGAGGAGGTGGGGCATGGAAAGGCTGATAATGAACCCTTGATTAATTCACGCTGCCTATGGGGAAGGAGCTGAACCGATTATTTCTGTGAAATACTGCACGCAAAAAAAAAAAACAACTCTGAAAAATTATGTCCGCATCCACGGATTTACGATTGCTATAGCATTTCTATCGTAAAGAATTGGCCAAATATTTAAGATTAAGTGGACTTTGAATTGAATGGTTGAGCCAAAGAACCATATGGTTACTTGCTTTAGGTACTTTATTTGGGCCAAATCTTATGGCCTCGTGGCTATTATATTTGTATTTTAGGTCACGCTGCACCTTTATTTTATTGACAGATTTAGCCATTTCTTGGATTACTTTAGGAATTTGTTTCCCAAAGCATGTATAGTAGCCATGGATTTAACTATTTAAAAATGTATTTAGCAACTTTTAACATGTTTTAAACAGCAATAGCTAAAATGCATACATATTCCTGTTAACCACATGAGGAGGAAAGTATTAAAAAGCTGGCCAAGCAGCACATTGGCTAGAGACTTGAGGAGAGAGGTGCTTTACAATAGACATGTCACATGGGAGTTAGTTGCAGGCGAGGCTCGTCTGTATGGGCAGGTGGGGCAGAGCCCCACCAAAATATTCAGCCACTTGAAAACATAGAACTCTACATAAACTGGACCAGTCCTAATTAACTGTTAACTAAAAAATGTTCATCCTTATTCTGAAAACATTTTAGACTGTTATAGGTCATAAAGTGAGGTGGACATGTTAAAATTTCATCGCATTGGTTCAGGTTTGATAAGCGGGGCAGAGGGTCTCTCTGCCCTCCCGAGCTCAACAGCGCCACACATTTTCTCAATGTAAGTTTGTGGTGAAAAAAAGGAACTGCAGCGCGCTCTAATTAGGAGCCATATGGGCAGATTTGAGACTGCCCCACTTGCGTTTACGTTACTTGAACGTAGTTCCGGACAATAGTATTAATCCGCGTCAGTTAAGCGAACGCGTCAGACGGCGAAGATGGTGAGCAGTACAGATCATTGTGCGTGTAATAGTGTCGAGTTTCCGTTTGAAATATTGTCAATTAATGAGAAATTAGCGATTAAACAGCTTGGCCCTGACAAACCAGATATAAAAATTGTACAGCAAACAAAGGACATGGTAATGGTAGGTAGTTCAATATAGCATTTAACAATAGAAAAGAAGCCTTGGCTGTCTGGTTGTGCTGAAAGAAATAAAGTTTTCTGTTTCCCATGCTTGTTTTTTCATGGATAGCTTACGACCCAAACTGCCCCTCCGAAATTTTTGGTCAGGAGCCGCTACTGGGTAGTTGCATTTGTTCAATAACGATAAATTGTCTCTTTATGAAACACCTTGTACGTTTGTGCCTATATTCGCCAATCATTTAGGTAGATAGACGTTAAAATTTATCTTTTGAGCTCGAGCTCGGGAAACTTGGAGTGAAATTAGGCATGAGGGTGACTGATTTCAGACACATGAATAACTTAGATAGTACAGACCCTCAAGGACGGTGATTCGGAGTTAATCAGCATTTGCCTCAGGCTTAAATACGATCCATTTCCAATCGGAGGAATTGTTGGCATGGCCGAATGAATACTGGAAAAGAAGTTTGGAGGTGGCGCCGAGGTTCGTCGTTGCGGAGAGTTTGTGGCTGGACGAGCAGCGTGGCGGCCGCGATGAAGCTGGAGTTCGGTGGCCGTATGTGAAGGAGCGATCCTGCAGCTAGCAGATTGGCTGGAGGATTCGAAAAATCCCCAGAATAGGTTTTGTCGTTTGGATGGGAAAAGTTGAATTTGCATGGCAAAAGGTGCAAACCGAATGCTGATAAACGGCCGAATGGGTAGAGGTATGTCAGCTGTATTTAAACCTGTTGGCATTGATTGACTTGATCATAATTAGTATCTGACGCGCTCCTCCCGAACTTTGTTAATAAAACATCATAAAAACTTGTAGACAATAAGCAATAACGAATAACATATGTTCAATCATTAAGTATTCTTCAATCTCATTAGATTTAGGGTGTATAATTCATTTTGAACTTCCAACAACTTGATTTTTAATGTATATTTTTTTCCTTTAAGAGACTCAATGTCATCTTCAGGGGCAAACGTTGTGTCTTGTGAAGCAGAAGCCTCTTCTGGAGGACACAGGAAGACATTCTGAGAGGTGGTGCAATGTGGCATGTCAGATGACCCGGCTCCAGCATCACCAGCACTACATTCACATGCAGAAAATATTTAAACGTGCCAACATGTTTATTCAATCCGATGTGATGTGTTGTTTTTTTTTAACAATTAACTAATGTAAATTTAATTGGGAAAAAAATTATTCACATTCATTTTCTTACCATCTTTGTAACTCTTTTAATTTAAACAGTGCAGGATCCGGGGCATCTGCAATGCCACAAATGGAACGGTTGGCCATCCCCAGTATCTCCTCTACAATTTCAGCAATCTCAGACAGAGGAGAACATGGAGGCCCTCCACCTACTTGACAAGAACTCAGCTACTGACCACACATAAATAATCACTGCATATTAAAAAAATATATATCCCTTTACGAGATGTTGCCAAAACATTGTACCACCTTTTCTCACAGTCTTCAGCAGACCAGCTTGACCGAGGAAATGCTGCTTTTATAGTCATGGCGATTTGTTGCCATGCTTTTTTTTTTCTTTACTAGTTACAGTCGGACTGAATTTTCCTCGTATGATGTCCTTCCATTTAAGGACTGATTGCACTAGAACAGAGGTCTTCAACCCTGCTCCTGGGGACCCACTTGCCTAGAAAGTTTTTTATTTGCAACCGGCTTCAGCACACCTGCTTGCAATTTTCAAGCAGTCTTGAGGAGCTTGATTGGCAGCTTCAGGTGTGTTTGATTAGGATTGTAGCTAAACTTTTCAGGACATAACAGTATAATCATTACTGTTAACATTGTAAAAATTGTACAAACTTTAATTATTGTACAAACTTTAATGTAACAATCTTTATTGTACAAAATTTAATTTGCTGTAAAGCTGCTTTGAAACGACATGTTTCATGAAAAGCACTATACAAATAAACTTGACTTGACAGTGGGTCCCCAGGAACAGGGTTAAAGACCTCTGCACTAGAAGAATAGTTTCTTCCTTCGACCAGTTTGGTTTTCTTTTTGATTCCATTCTTAGGAGTTTGGAATATTGCTCTCTCTTTTATTTACAGCTGAGATTGCAATTTTGGGTGATGCAATTAGTCATCTTAACTACATAATTAGAATCCATTTGTGAATTTAATTAATCTCTAAACCTACTAACAAAATTGTGCAAGAAAAATAAGTGTAGTTGTTTGTAATATTTTTGGCACAAAATGAAAAGCTACCTTTTAAAATAAATTTAAATAGCAGAACAATAGTATTGTCTTGATTAATAAATGATGTCATGTTGCTGTGAATTCACCCTTGCAGACTCCCTATTGGCTGATTCAGAGACTGAAGGCAGCCATTTTGTGTTGAAATCATTGTAGTCCTTAATTCACAGCACTTAAGTAAACTCTTAAGAATCAGTCCTAGACTTTACTGAAAGTTGCTTTTAGCTTCTTTATAAAAGTTTCCTACTCTTAGAAAAGTCCTACTAGTAACTAAGATTTTTTTGACACTTAAGTCAAAACTTAAGACTGTGTATGTGTGTGTGTGTGTGTGTGTGTGTGTGTGTGTGAGTGTGTGAGTGTGTGAGAGAGAGAGAGAGAGAGAGAGAGAGAGAGAGAGAGAGAGAGAGAGAGAGAGAGAGAGAGAGAGAGAGACCCTGGATCACAAAACCAGTCTTAGGTGTCAATTTTTCAAAATTGAGATTCATATAACATTTGAAGGTTATAAATGATCTTTCCATTGATGTATGGTTTGTTAGGATCAGACAATATTTGGCCGAGATACAACTATATGAAATCAGGAATCTGAGAGTGCAAAAAAAATAAATAAATAAATAAATATTGAGAAAATTGCTTTTAAAGTTGTCCAAATTAAAGTTCTTAGCAATGCATATTACTTATCAAAAATTAAATTTTGATACATTTACAGTATGAAATTTACAATATATCTTCATGGAACATGATTTTTCCTTAATATCCTAATGATTTTTGGCATAATTTATTTATTTATTTATTGTTTTGATAATTTTGACCCATGCAATGTATTTTTGACTATTGCTACAAATATACCCACGCGACTTAAGACTGGTTTTGTGCTCCAGGGTCACATATATAGATGTATACATGAAGAGTTCAGATGCAAAATCCATACTGACAAATGTAATCACTTATATCTGTTTCGTAAAGAATCTGGTGCTAATTCATATATTTTTATTTTTAATTTTAACATTGTGTTTCTTAATTACCTCCAGATTTTTTATAAAAGTACTAAAGAACTGTATGAAAAGCATTTGAAAGCCTTCTGTTGACACCAAAGAATTGAGCTTTAAGTGGCCATTTACAGTAGATCTGAAGAAATCTGCATAATAAATGAGGTGAAAACAGGAGCTATTGACATGAAATAATGAGTCTTTTAGCAGTCCGTTAATACTGATGTGCCTCAGAGGATCATCAGCAGATCATTTCATTTGATTGTGTTTGCTGTTAGAAACTGATTATTTGAGTCAGGACATATAAGTGTTCTACTTAAAATAGAAGAAGATCAAATCCAGATACATGCCTGCAAACTGATAGTATTATCTTTTAGATGTGAAGCACCTCTAGGAGCCATAAACTCTCTCACAGAATCACAGTTTGTTAAGTGCTCTATGTGCATATGCTAGCTTCCTACTGCTTACATACTGTATCTTAATTCAAGATGCAACAATAACTGCATATATGCTGTTGGCAGGACAAGTGTGAAGGGTACAGAATATGTAAATTAAGAGTGGTCCCAGATAATGATGGCCTTGGCCCGTATGTATAAAACTTCTCAGAAATGCTCTAAAGAACAGCCTTAAGTTTTACCTTAAGTGTCAAAAAGTCTTCGTTTCTAAGAGTAGGAGACTTTTATAAAGAAGGTAAAAGCAACTTTCAGTAAAGTCTAAGACTGATTCTTAAGTATTGACTGAGGGGACACTTAAATGTTGTGAACTAAGGACTACAATGATGTTAACTCAAAATGTCCGCCCTTGACCTCTGAAACAGCCAATAGTGAGCCTGCTCATGTGAAGTCACTGCAGCACAACACCAATTATTTGATGCAACCAATTAAATGTATGCAACAAAATGCATACATTTGTCATGGATTTAAAGGCTTTTGCATCTGGGCTCTTCATAAAGGTACATATATAGAACAAGAATAAATCAATTACATATTCAAACACCGTATTTAAGGATCATGGTGCAACCCAAAAATAAGTATTAATTGACTAGGTTGTACTTATTTGTCAGCAAGATATATTGATTAATTTAAAATATAATAACATTTATTATGATCTCTGCTTCTTTTATATACTATATGCATTGTACTGCACAGGACAACTATTCTGTTTCATTTCTAAATAAAAAACAATTTGTTGCAGACACTAAAATTTGACATCTGGTCTTTGACGTTATAAAAACAACCTCAGTAACTGCTATATTTTTTATTTTATCCGATCAGCTCCTCCCACTCTGGAATTCATCATCAGTGAAGCTCCTCCCATTTCAGTTAAACTATAAATGCTGGAAGATTCCCATCAGTTCATGAGCGAAGACGAGCGTCAAAGCATCGGGAAGAGCTGAAAACTGCAAAGGCTGAGTTCATTAAAGCGAGAAGATGAGGATTTCAGATGCTGAAGAACAAAGAGGTTGGTTTTTATTCTTCATTCATGATTAGGATGCAACATTTTGGGAACTTTCAAAGCTGGAAACCTTCAATGGGAATTAAAAGGAATACACTGGAAATGTTATGTTAGCCTGTAACAAGAAAATTAAATGTGGAAAAAAAATGCAATGTAATCTTGGTTAAAACAACCAGATTCAATGCAAACAAAACTAAGCAAGTTGTACTTTAGTAGAAGGCTGAACCTCACTGGTTGTGTTAACAGTAAATATGTGGTTGTTAAAGCCATAGTTCAATCAAAAATTAAATTCTGTCACCCTCATATTGTTTCGAACCTGTGTTTCTATTTTCTGTTGAACAAAGAAACTTGAAGAATATTAGTGGCTAGTTCCTGGGCCCCATTGACTTCCACAGTATGAAAAAAATACTGTAGGAGTCAATGGGGAATATTCTTCAAAATTTGTTCAGAACAAAGCAATTCAAATTGTTTTAGAACAACTTGAGGCTGAATAATTGATGACAGAATTTTCATTTTTGGGTAACTGTCCCCCTGAACGTAATTTATTTGATGTTCTCCGAAAAATTTCACCCCTTTATAACTCAAATCATAACACTAGAGAACATTCATGTAAAAGAAAAAAAGGCGTCGATCACTTTATCATTTTTAAATACAGTTAAAAAATATAGTTTACAATAGTGTTTTCTTGTTATATTTTAAGCAAAATAGATACCGCTTCCAAAAATAAAAATCATCCATCATTTACTTACCCTCAGGTTGTTCCAGTGCTCTTTATACTGTTAAGAGTAACAACCTCAGATAAGTATTGTTTCACTTTCAAACATCAATATTACTTGATCTGGACAACTGTGCATCATTACAGAAATTAAAGACTCTACCTTCGATATTTGACACTGATCACTTATATTTGACAAAACTGTTGCAGTGAAAGCAATTTATTATTTATGTCAAGAGTGCAAAACAAATCCGTATGTGTGAAAAATCCCATGCATTAATATTCAGTCAGAGGTTAATTTGTGTTACCATAGCTTCACTGAACAACGTCAATAACGTCAATTTTTTTTTTTTTTATGAGTTCTTCCCAGGGTCTTAAAAAGTATTTAAAAGTTATTCAATTCATAATTGGTATCCAATTTTGTATCATCTTTTCATTATTTGGACTATATTTGTCAGAATAGGCTGTATATGCTAAAGTTTGAATTTAATCATTGCATAGGCAATTAGTAGTATTCCATTTATTTCTTAATCTAAGGGCAAAATAGGTAATTTTCACATAATTTGTTTATTTGACTGTAAAATTTTAACAGAATGTGCAATTTTCAAGTGCAAGGTGTCATTTTTTTTTTTTTTTTTTTTTTTTCAGAAAACAATTGTCTTTCAAAAAAGTACAGTTATGGACCATTAATGTTGTCTGGTAAATTTGTAGACCAAATTTAATAAAAAAAAAAAAAAGGAGGCACTTACTGTTCCTTCAGCATGTTTTACTATTTTATGCGATCCAAATCTCTGCGCTCCCTATATCTCCATTAAAATTCATCCTTCCCGCTCTCCCGGCAATCTGCCGTCATTTGCTGACGGAGCGCAAGAAATGACTGTAATAAGCAGTATATTGCAGAAAAGCGCAGACTGTTTGCCTTCAGGAGCAGTTTGAATTATGTTGCAAACGGTTGAAAAGTTATGGTCACATGAATACAGCCTAAATGTTAAGGTTAAGGTTTAATATGTTGGTGCCGACACATTCGGTTAAAAAGGTTTAATGGAATCCCGCTAGATTTTATCTGTTACTGCACTCGGCCTCTCAATCACTGACTGCACTGCTGCTTGATAGCTCAGGTTAGAACCCTGCTCAGGGGTGTTTTCTTAATCCATTTTTTGACCATTATCGCCTGCTCTGCAAACATTCTAATATTGCAAATACTCACAACATGCACACTCAGTATAAAGAGAGCACATCTTACGATATAACACTAGGCCTACATGTAGTAAATGTATCTTTTCCACGTTATTCAGAATTTTTGTCTTAACTAGCCACAACGACACACAATTTCTGTTTTAGAAACGGTTTCTGTCCAAAGTCGTGGCTGGAACACAAACTATGACGATTATAATCTCAGGTACTGGTTATTTGCTTTATTCAATGTTAAAAGTGTCTGATGTGAATTTGAACATCATTTAGCATTTACCTCAGATCTTGAAAACACATTTAAGCAAACATGTGTTAAAAATGCGAACCAACAAGTGTTTTTCATGACAAAGATAAAATCAGTTACTCAATATTTAGTTAACGATGTTAACTAGGTTTAATGTTTATGAATTGGATTATAAACTTGTCTTTTTCGTTGAGAATGCAGTGCAGTTCTGCGCTTCTGAATGGCTGTGATATTTCAGTGATTTTGACACATTCATAAAGAAATGCATTTTTACGGATTACATAATGAAAAAGTTTTTCCGATTTGCTTTATTTCATTGAGTAGTAATTTTAAAGCTTTCTATTTATATGTTTATCATGTTCATGAGGAATGTATTCGCTGGAAAAATACAAAAGATCGCACGTGTGCCTCCATGTCCTGCAAAGCGGTTTTAGCTTCCCCTCTCCAAAAACGATATAATAGCGTACATTTATCTAGGTTTAAACTAACATTGTTTTATAGCTACTTTAACTGTTTTAGATCTATAGATTTTATTTTATGCAAGTCGTGATGATTTGAGAAGGCAGATTGATCAGACTATGAACAGTTTTCCGCTGGCTTCTGAAATAACAAAAACGTATATTTAACGAACAAAAATGCTCCAAAAGTTAAGAAATTAACTTAATAAAAAAACAAAACATAATCACTTTACCTTATATATATATATATATATATATATGAAGATTTCAGATGCAAAAGCCTCTAAATCCATCTGACGTAATTCTTCAAAAAATGCATTTTTATCAGGTTTCGATGTATAGGTTTCTATGTAAGTACTGGCACTTCTGATTGGACTGAGGGTGGGATTTTAGCGAGTTTGAAGTAAAAGTATTTATGGATGTATAATATGTGTCAAGAGCATTCACTCAGTATCATTATCTCATGACTGAGATGGCTTTTAGAGGGTTTTACATCTGAACTCTTCGTATATATATATATATATATATATATATATATATATATATATATATATATATGTGTGTGTGTGTGTATACACACTTTATGTCTTTCAATTACAAAAACAAAACAAAAAACACATTTAATACATAATACCAAGTACAATACAAGTACCAGTCTTCCCTTCTTTTTCTTTCCTTTCCTTTTCCTTTTTTTGAAGACATAATCTTTTTCATTTTTTTCCCCACCACCAAAATAATATACATCACTATAAAAAAACACATCACATCTCTTCTGATCCATAGCAATTTAAATCATGTTAAAACATATTCTAGTAATAAAATTAAATCAGTTAATAAGCAGATTAAAAAATAAATAAATAAAAAAAGAGAGGGAGGATTATAAATGAGGCGATTACTATACTTTATTTATAGTAAATGTTTTAATTTTAGGGGGGCCCATATACTTTCAAATTGTATACTTTTACTTTTAATTTCATAAGCTGTCTTTTTCATAGAGTGAACTTTAGACACTATATCTAACCAGTCACTTATTGCTGGGGATTCTTGCCTTCCCCAAAATTTAGTTATTGCTTTAAGAGCAGTAATTCTCAATATTCTAAATAAATATAACTCATCTTTACTAAACAAACTAGGCCCTATACCCAGAACTATATTTTTGATTTTTTTATTATATTTGATTTCTTAAAAATGTCCAAATGTCAGTGGGCAGTGCGTCGACATACAGAGCCGTTGTGCTACGGGCGTCCCGAGTTCGAATCCCGGCTCAAGGACCTTTCCCGACCCTACCCCCTTCTCTCTCTCCCACTTCGCTTCCTGTCATAAATGATCTGTCCTATCATAATAAAGCCAAAAAGGCCAAAAATAAATCTTAAAAAAAAAACATAATAATGTATTATAATTTTCCAGGCATATTCTTGCCAATGTGGTTATTGTGTAATTCTTGTGTTTTCTTTTAAGCTATGTTTCCATTCTTCTTCTGTTATTCTACTACCTAATTCAATTTCCCATTTTGTCTTAATATTATATAGATCCCCATTCTTCATTTCTTTAAAAATTTTATTTATTCGTCCAATCAAATTGTCTAATCTATTTACTTTATTAACTTCAATCATAAAGCGCAACTGAGGGTGAATATCATCTAAAGTTTTTATTTTAATCTCGTCCTTTAAATAACTTCTTATTTGAAAATATTTGTAAAAAAAACGTAGAGACATTTGATAATATTGAGAAAAAATATGTATTATCTATCTCATCGTCTCCATAAATTTGATACAATTTTCGAAATCCTTTGCTAGCCCAGACCTTCAATACATTATCAAACGTATTTGGTTTAAAATCTGGATCTCTTGCTATTTTTCTTAAGCAAACCATCTCCTCTTCCCTAATTTTCATCACTTTGCAAATTCTCCTCCAACATCTAAAAGTTTCACCTACACAATAATAACTAATATTTGCCACTTTCTTTCTCTCATAGAATATTAGTGTACTAACTGAATCATGTGACCCCATTTCCATGCTTCGATATATTTTTCACTTGCATCCAGCACAAAATCTACTTAATCTGGGCTGCTTAGTAATAATACTCCAAATTTGGCAATGATACCCCCCTCTCCCCTTTCTTTATTAATTTGTAATACCTTAAGTTTTACTTTTGGCTTCCCCTCATCCCAAATAAATTTTCTAAACATATTATGCCACTTTTTAAAATTACTAGGATTTATATAAATAGGAAGATTTTGAAACAAAAACAAAAATCATTTTGATAATACTTATTTTTTCAATCAAAGATAATGACAATATTTTCCATCTTTTAAAGTCATTTCTTAAAGTAGTTTCTAGGTTATCGTAGTTACACATATATAGATTCTCTACTCTGTTTGGAATTTTCACTCCCAAGTACATTATCTCTGTTTGATTCCATTTAAAATCATATTTCTCTTTAAAACCTTCTTGTACCGTACCCCCAATTTCCATAGCTTCTGACTTATTAAAATTTTACCTTTACATACAAAGTGTAACTGCTTTAATAGCTGAAACAGTATTATAAGCTAAAGTATTATAAATTTGTGGGTCTTGTCTTATCTTCTACAGATTACTTGCAGGACCCTGTATGTTATGGTACTAAATTAGTTTTAATCGTTTAACCACCACAGCGTCTTCTCTCCATTGGCAACACTCACAATTCCTGCAAGTGACAGCGAGTGCAAGTGGCTAATGCAACTGACATCGTAATTTAGTTTCTTTTTTCCTACCTTCATTATACCTGGTTACTGTTGTAAAATGTTGAGAGATTAAGTTTTTACACATATATTTAAAAAAATATAAATAATATACAAATACTGTAAGTGACATCATTGCGGAAGTTCTGTGAGTGCAAGTCTGAAAATGCAAGTGCATGTCTGCAGCCAGAGCCTTCACCAAACGAAGGCTGTTTAGTTGTGCTATCTTGCAATCAATATATAGTAAATGTAAGTTAAGTTGCCTGTGTAAACAGTTAAAACTTAATGTGGCAATGAGGTATTTGATATTTCCATATTTGACCACTGATCACTAATATTTGATAAAACTGTTGCAGTGAAAGCAATTTATTATTGGTGTCAAGAGTGCAAAATAAATCTGTATGTGTGATAGAAAAATCACCACGCATATTCAGTCAGAGGTTTATTTGTTACCATAACTTCACTAAACATCGTCAATAAGAGCTTATAGTACAAAGATGTGCATACATTAAAAAATATTGATAATTTATGTTATTACAGCAGGACTCATATTCATATTTTTCTCTTTAAATATTGGTTTATTTTATTTCAGAAACGATGGAGGAGAGTGAGGAGAGCGAAGAACTGAGTGAAGTGGAGGAGGAGCATCATGTCAAACGTGGAGAAAGTCACTCAAAGAAATCTACTACCTGCACTCAGTGTGGAAAGAGTTTCACAACCAAACGTAGTCTTGAGCGTCACATGAGAGTGCACACTGATGAAAAGCCATTCACATGTGATCAGTGTGGGATGAGTTTATCAACTGAACAAAGTCTCAAGCGTCACATGAAAATTCATACTGGAGAGAAACCGTTCACGTGTGATCAGTGTGGATCTCAATTCACAGAAAAAGGAAACCTTAAAAAACACATGGCAGTCCACACAGGAGAAAAGCCATTTACATGTGATCAGTGCGGGAAAGGTTTTGGACAACGAGGAAGCCTCATTGGACACATGAGAGTTCACACAGGAGAGAAGCCATTTCCATGTGATCAGTGCGAGAAGAGTTTCTCACACAAACAAAGCCTTGAGAATCACATGAGAGTTCACACTGGAGAGAAGCCATTCACGTGTAATCAATGCGGAAACCAATTCAGAGAAAAAGGAACCCTTAAAAAGCACATGAGAATCCACACAGGAGAAAAGCCGTTTTCATGCGATCAGTGCGGGAAGAGTTTCTCACACAAAAATAGCCTTGAGTCTCACATGAGAGTTCACTCTAGAGAGAAACCATTTGTGTGTAATCGGTGCGGAAATCAATTCAAAGGAAAAGGGTACCTTCAAATACACATGAAAATCCACACTGGAGAGAAGCCATTTTCATGTGATCACTGTGGGAAGAGTTTCAAACAATCATCAAACCTTAAACTACACATGAGAACTCACACAGGAGAGAAGCCATTCGCATGTGATACATGTGAAAAGAGATTCGCACGGAGAAATGCTCTCGAGGTTCACATGAGGATCCACACCGGAGTCAAGCCGTTTATGTGCGATCAGTGTGAAAAGACATTTTTAGACAAAGATAGGCTTGAGAATCACATGAGAGTTCACACTGGAGAGAAGCCATTTAGTTGTGACCAATGTGGAAAGAGCTTCAGACAAAGAGCACATCTTAAAGGACACATGAGAATTCACACTGGAGAAAAGCCATTCAAGTGTGTTCAGTGCGGGAAGAGTTTCACAAAGAAAAACAGTCTTGATTGTCACATGAGGATCCACACCGGAGAGAAGCCATTCAAGTGTGATCAGTGCAGCAAAACATTTCGTTGTTCATCAGGTCTGAAAATTCACCTGGCAGTTCATATGAATGAGAAGCCACATTCTTGTTCTGTATGTGGAAAGAAATTTTCACAGTTGAGGAACTTACATGTACATCAGAAAACTCATACTGGTGTGAGAGAGTACTTGTGCTTTGAGTGTGGAAAGACTTTTACTACAAAAAGAGAATTAAAACTGCATCAGAGAGTTCACACTGGAGAAAAACCTCACAAGTGTTCATATTGTGACAAGACATTCAGTCGGTTAGGAAATATGAAATCACATGAGAAGATGCACAGTAGACAGAAGCCTGTGTGAACAATGTGGGAAGAGTTTGTTTTAAAAGTTACCTGAAAAGACAAATGAGGACCCATGCAGTAGAGTAACCTCCTCACTGCTATCTATTTGCTATTTCTTCCAGTTACCTTCTTCTTGCTTGACTTTTTCATAGCATAGCGGTCAAACATGTAGGAAACAATTGCCCCTTTCAAACAGAGCATTGATTCCAGAAAAAATGCCATAGATTTGCTGGCGTGCACGCACTCTTCTGTGTGAATGCAAACAAATCCTGGGATTGAATTCGGGATGAGTTTGCTAGGATCAGTCCTGGAACATGCTCTGTGTGAACGAAAGTCAGGATCAGTGGTATAAGGGGTGTGTCATAGTGATGCAGCTGAAGTTGTGATCATTCACCAGCTTGGTGGAATGGTATGCGATGCACAAGTTTGATTAAATCAGAGCATCTTAAAAGATGCTGACCCAGAAACAGAGCTACCAAATTTTGCTATAAGTTGGACTGCAACATATTGCTGTTTTAGTGTTTATTGTCTGTTTGATTACATGTCATTTATTATTCGAATTTGTCTTTACAATTCTGCCATATATACATCAACTTGACACAGTCACCATGGATAAGCTACTACTAAACATTAGGGATGTGACAAATGGCAAAAGACCTTGCGAGATCTGTCTGGTCTTGCGAGAATGTGATAGAACATGCAGTGTTTACATTATAGCTGCACGAGTAATCCTAAAAAAGATCACAATCTCTGTTCTCTGTTATTCCTGTCTTTCAACCTCATAATGATCAATATTTATGTGTCAAAGGCACCTAAATAGCAGAAATACTAGAATAAAAGTTTATAATTTAGGTAGGTATAAACACTAAATGTCTACAATAGCGATCAAAGCGAAAGTATCTGAACACGTGTATGTATTGTAAATGTTATCCTCTTCCACCAGGAGGTGGCGACAACTGCACATTTAAAAACGTATTTATCACTGAATCATTCATTCAGGAGGTTCCAGTGGTAAATTAAGTCTTTATTAATTGTGAATCACTAGTAAATTGTTATTTTGTTTAGATTTCTTATCTTTTTTTTTCTTCAGAATCATTGAAGAACTGGGATCCCCAATTAAAAAAAGTGTTTTTTTTATTTTAGCTAGAATCATGCAGCATTAGTTTACATGTTTGTTACTGCATATAATTAAGTAAAATAGAAGTTTAATTTTATAAAATATTGGTGCATTTTGGTATGAAATTGTACTTTTTGTTTTTCAGTTGAAGAAAATGTTATTTTTCCCTATATATTTCATTATTCAGGATTTTTAAAAAGTTTAAAAATCTCATCTCGTTCTTGTGAACCCAGTCTCGCCTCGTCTTGTGGGATAAGTGTCTCGTCACACCCCACTAAACTAAATTTATTGTAGAAATGTACATTTTCTGTAAAGCTGCTTTGCAATGATTTGTATTGTGAAAAGTGTTATGCAAATAAACTTAAATTGTATGAATTCAATTAAGTGTGAATTAACTGAAAAATACTATCCCAGGACACATTAGGCCAGGGACCTTTAACTCTGCTCTTGGGGACCCACTGTCCTACAAAGTTTATTTCTAACCTGCTTCAGCACACCTGCTTGTGTATTTTCCAAGCAATCTTGAGGGGCTTGATAAGCTGTTTCAGGTAGGGCTGAAGTGACGATTGCAATGACAGCCATGACATTGTGGTAGTCAGTTGCCACCGATGTGGTCTGTTGCCATCAGCGGTTGGGCACGCAGTGTTTCTGCTACATTCATTCTGCCAAACAAATAAGAAGATAATTGCATTATTTATTAATAAATGTCTTGGTTATGTATGGTAACCCTCGGTTCCTGAGGGAGGGAACGGAGATGTTGTGCCGACGTGATGGACACTAGGGGTCGCTCTAGGGAGCCGAACACCTCTGACAGCTCTGAGAAAAAGCCAATGGGAATTGGTGTGCAGATTTTGCATATCCAGCCCTGCCCTGGCCATCCGGGTATATGAGGGAGTGGCTAAGTTCTGCTTATTCGTTCTGTTCTGAGAAGCTAAGTAGCAACTCGGCTACACTCCGAGGCACTCCTCCGCCGAACATAGCTAAGTAACGGGTGCTGGCATGATGGAATGGGTTCACACCAGGAAACTTACTGAACTGAGGGAGCATCTAAGCCTGTAGGGCATAGGTCTCAAACTCAATTCCTGGAGGGCCGCAGCTCTGCACAGTTTAGCTCCAACCCTAATCAAACACAGTTGATCCAGCTCATCAAGGCTAATCAAGCTCTTCAGGATTAATAGAAATTTCCAAGCAGGTGTGAGTTGGAGCTGGTTGGAACTAAACTCTGCACGGCTGGTAGGCCGTATGAATTGTGTCCATGAACCAGTGGGAGATTCTTTGTTTGGAGCATTTTCCTCCTTCTGCCCCTCAAAACAGACAAGGAACTTATCTAAACATCTGAAGCTTTCAGTATGTTCCAGCATGGACTCTACATAAGGAGAGGTTGGGGTCGCCTTCCTGAGAAGGGATAGCTTGCAAAGTGACCATCTGATCTCTGAAGCGAGTGGTGGGCACTTTGGGCACATATCCGGGTTGGGGTCTAAGGATAACGTGAGAATTAGCCAGCCCGAATTTGAGGCAGGAGTCACTGATGGAGAGGGCTAGAAGGTCTCCCACTGTTTTAATAGAGGTGAGCGCAGTCAGGAGAGCCATCTTTTCAGAGAGAGCACTAAGTTCGACTGAAAGGGCTCAACGGGATCTAGCTGTAGGGACCACCTGGAGGACCACAGGTAGATCCCAAGAGGGAACAAGGTGCAGTCTGACAGGGTTCAGCCTTCGGGCAACTTTAAGGAATTGAATAACCAAGTTGTGCTTCCCAACCAATCTGCCTTCCACCAGGTCATGGTTAAAGGATATAACGGCCACCTGGACCTTGAGTGTTGAAGCAGAAAGGTGCCTATCCAATCCTCCTTGGGGGAAAGAAAGCACTACTTGGATGTCACATCTCCGCGGTTCCTCCCCCTGGGAAGAACACCAGTTTGTGAATTTGCGCCATCTAAGGTCAGACAGCTGCCTAGTGGAGGGGGCTCTAGACTGCAACAGAGTGTTTACCACTGCCAGTGGGAGATCTCTGAAGTCCTCCTGGTCGAGTCCAGGGACCATAGGTGCAGGTTCCAGAGATCTGTGCGTGGGTGCCAGATTGTGCCCTTCCCCTGTGAAAGGAGGTCCTTCCTCAGAGGAATGCTCAGGGAGGAATATGGGAGAGGAGCACCAGCTCCAAGAACCAAACCCTGTTGGGCCAGTAGGGGGCCACCAACAGGATCCGCTCTCTGTCCTCCTTTCAGGTCTGTAGCCACAACCCAATCTTGGTAACTGATGCACATGATACTGTGTTTGAGGGTTAGCATAGGGGAGCTTGTGCAGGGCCCGGTCCGAGTCCTCAGATCCAAGATTGGTCTTAGACTGCCACCTTTCTTGGGTACAATGGAGTAGGGGCTGTAAAACCCTTTCCTCATATCAGCTGAGGGGACTGGTTCTATTGCGTCCTTCGCCAGCAGGGTGACGATTTCTCCCTGAAGAACAGCATCACTCTCATCCTGAACCGCATTAGAGAGGATGCCCCTGAACTTGGGCGGGTTCCATGCGAATTGGATAGCATAGCCGAGTCGGGTGGTTCTGAGAAGCCAGTGAGCGGATCAACTGAAGGATGCACTTGGTTTGTCAAAGCATGAAGAAGCGCAGGGTGTGCGGTTGAGCATGTTTTGATGTGTTTCAGTGGCTGGGTACCCTGGGGTGGGGGATGGACAGACATGCTGGGAATTAAGCCCTGAGAACCAGAGAAGGAATTTGCTTTTATTGACCATGTGGTGGCCACCTGCCATGAGGCAGACAGTCAAGGTGGAGTTGAACCAAACATTTCCTGAGTGAATCCCTTGCAGCAGTGTAGCCAAATGAAGTGTGTTGATTGGCGCACTCTCTTTCTCACGGTCTAGTCGACATGAGTGTGGGCATGCTTTTCCAGGAGAAATGCTAATATGAGGAGTTTTGACAGCATCTACATTATTACAGCCATGATCAAAAAAAAAAAAAAAACCCAGCCGAAACTTGTACCGAATGGGAATTAAGATTTTCAGCAAAGATATTCTCCATCATTCATCTGATTTTTTTTTTTTTTAATACTTTGGCCATGTTTAGCAAAAGAATCCAACTCTTTAACACTGTAAAAAACTGAATATATGAAACACCATTTTAAACATATATACTCTGATAGCACACGTACATCTCGGAGATGTCTATCTGTATATGATGTCTACATTTACATCTGCAAGACGTCAATTGGATGTTTCCTAGCAGATGTCAAATAGACTTCTATTAGATGCTTTAAGATGCTTATGATTTAAAATGTATGTAAAACTGACATCTTACAGATGTCTGCCAGATGTTTGTACACAGCAGATGCTTTCCAGATCAAGAGATCTTTAACAGACATCTTGTAGACATACGTGTGCTATCTGGGTATATTCTTCTTTTCCATTTTGCGTTAACTTGTACTTTTACTTTCAATACTTAAGTAAGTTTAAGATTTAAAAACTACTTTTTGTAATTAAGTACAATAAATATCAAATACTTTTACTCAAGCAATATTCTAAACGTTGACTTAAACTTCTAACAAAGTCTTTTTCTGGTAAGATATCTGTACTTTTTAAGTATGACTTTCAGGTACTTTATACACACCGACCGTATTGCAGATGAGCAAACTACATCTTGCAGATGTTTTGCATAGGTAAATGCATCTCTGAGATGTATTTGTGCTATCAGGGTATCAATGAATAAGGCATTTTTGGCTGTCGTGGGTGAGTGCATGAATGAGAGTAAATGAGAGTAAATTGCTAAATTGCTTTCTGATCACTTTATTGTGCACCTTTTGCACAAATTGTGCTTATTATTTTTTACTGTGGACATTTTACTGTGGGTTAAAGTCATTTGTTATTTTCTTGGACTTTTTTTTATCCATATTCCTGTAAAATTTATTTATTCTTAATTTTTGTTTTGTCCTCATTATTTTTCAAAGAGATAAAAATAGCTTTTGAAATCGTCAACCCGATCGGGCAACACTGCTGGCCCCTCCCCTCGTTCAATTGACACAAGTCTTCAGAGGTGAGTTTCACATTTACACATGGATCAAAAACACTTAATTTGTTTTTGTTTAAGCAACATTTTACAGGCTTATTTCTGTATTGTTTTCATTGGGCACAGCACTACTTCCTAATAAAGGAAACATTTCGTCACCTTGGAATTATAAGGTTCTATCTGCGTTCTAAATGATTTTGAGATATTGAGCTTCAAAGTTTTGCATTCCATATAGCAAACAATATGTGTGTAACAGTTCTCTTTCATACATTAACATGACAGAGACCCTAAAAGTACTCTAAATGTATCAAAATTCTCTTAAATTTGCAAATTTGGGTAAGAAAAAAACAGGGCAAATGCAGATAGAACCTTCTAATTCTAAAAAGTAATTTTCCGCTTGGAATTATAAGGTTCTATCTGGCAGATCATTAATTGAAGCATTACTTTTCAAGAAATACAATCAGTCTGCTTATTAATTTAATTAAAAAATGGTGTTGTAACAATATGTTGATGTTTGAGAAAGTTACATTTTTGCTCTCTATAACATTTATTTAAAGTTTTAGGATGAATATTTTTTTTCTTGTTCAAATTAAGCATACAAGGCTGTGCTAAATATTTTGTCCAGTGCAGATGTTAATTTTATTAATATGGTAATATTTATTTTTGTAATTAAGACCCCATGAATTAAATTAATTATTTGCCCTTCAAGGCTTAATATCAAATTTAAAGAAATTTAAAGAAAACAGACAATGAGCAAATGAGTTTCTTCTCAATTTTGTGTGGCGTGGCATTATTTAGTCGATTCAGATTTTGTTTTTCTTTCTGGTCTGTCCTGCTGTCAACGGAGAAGTCCGGCAGAATGACAAAGAAAGCTGGCGCCGATAGCCTTGTGGGCAGTGCGCCGACATACAGCGCCGTTGCGCAACGGGCGTCCTGAGTTCGATTCCCGGCTCGAGGACCTTTCCCGACCCTACCCCCTTCTCTCTCTCCACTTCGCTTCCTGTCCTTCCTGATCTGTCCTATAATAATAAAAGCCAAAAATAAATCTTTAAAAAAAAAAAAAGAATGACAAAGAAAGCTGATCCTGATTGGTCCTCGTGCGTGCATTCGAAATGCCGATTGGCTCACAGAAAGAACCTTATAGAGCCAAGCTAGAGTTTGACTTTGTAGATACAACCTTTTTTGTTTTTTAAATAAAAAGTCTTAAAACATAAACAACTTATAAAAAAACATCACAAAATGTAAATAAGTTATCATTTCATAAGAATATGTGAATAAATCAATTTTGACAAAAATGTCAGATAGAACCTTATAATTCTAAGGTGACGATTTAGTGCAGCGAGTATCCCTGCTGGAAAAAAAAACAGCTAAATCCAGCTAGACTGGGAAAGTGGCCAAATCCCCTCTAAAACCAGCCTGCTAACCAGCTATGATCAGCTAAAACCAGCCTAGGCTGGTTTTCGCTGTTTGTTTTTTTTCAGCAGGGATGTGAACAAAACATTTTGAGATCTGTGAGCGGAATCGATGGGAATGCATCTCAAGTTTTGAGCTTTTATTTCTACTCTTCTGGCATCTTTGGATCAATTTTGTTAGTTACTTTACATTTTACAAACATACTGGAACAGATACTGATAAATATGTCACACTGAGTTTATAATGAGTTACGTGAGACCTTTTATACTTTCATGCAGATAATGATACTGGAAATATTAGTGCTTTAAGGTGCTTTGTATTGCTGGACATTTTATGATTATTGTCAGTTTCTGCACACAAAACATTTAAGTTACTTTTTTGTAATGAATATGCTTCCTAGAAAATCAAAATATATTTAGATTGATATGGTCATTGCTGCTGTAGTTATTTAGCTGTAGTGGTTAATGATGATGGGTTAATGTTTGTTTTTGTATTATTTATGTCATGATCAGTTGATCTGCTGATGATCCTGTTGATTTATATTGATGAGTCTGAGGCTCATCAATATAAACAGAGCTGCTAAAAGAGTCTTTTATTTCATGTCAATGGCTCCTGTTTTCACCTCATTTATTTCGCTGATGTCTTCAGATCTCCTGTAAATGGCCACTTAAAGCTCATTTCATTGGTGTCAACAGAAGGCTTTCAAATGCTTTTCATACACTTCTTTATTACTTTTCTAAAAATCTGCCAATAGTTAAGAAACACAGTATTAATTTTTTTTTTTTTTTAAGTATGAATTAGCAACAGTTACTTTATGAAACAGATATAAATGTATACATGTGTCAGTTAGTATGGATTTAGAGGCTTTTGCATCTGGACTCTTCATATATATGCACAACAAGAATCATTTAATGACATATGCAAACACTATTTATGGATCATAGTCCAACCCCAAAATAATTATTGTTTAAGTTTTACTTATTTGTGAGAAATATTTAATAATTTAAAATATAATAAAGTTTAGTATGATATCAGCTTCTTTTATATGCTTTATATATTGTACAGTACAGAACAAAGCTGTTTCATTTAAAAAAAAATGTACCTAGTCTTTGACACTATAAAAATATAGTCAGTAATTGTTATATTTGATTTTGTCCGATCAGCTCCTCCCACACTGGAATTCATCATCAGTGAAGCTCCTCCCACTGCAGTTCAGCAATAAATGCTGGAAGATTCCCATCAGTTCACGAGCGAAGACGAGCGTCAAAGCATCGGGAAGAGCTGAAATCTGCAAAGGCGTTTATTAAAGAGGACAGATGATCCAGATTAAATGAGATCCAGATGCTGAAGAACAAAGAGGTTGGTGTTTATTCTTCATTTATGGTTAGCGATGCAAAATTTTGGGAATTTTCTAAGTTGGAAATTTCCATTGGAATTAATAAAAAAAAAAACGTTGGAAATGTTGTTAGCCTGTAACAAGAAAATTAAATGTGGTATAAAAATGCAGCACAATCTTGGTTAAAACAACCAGATTTAATACAAACAAAACTGGGCAAATACATACTTCAGTAGAAGGCTGAACCTCACTGGTTGTGTTAACAGTGTATATGTGACAAAGTTGTTGTTAAAGCCATAGTTTACTCAATTTAATTCTGTCATGATCCCTCATATTGTTTCAAACCTATAACACATATCATACTTTTACTGTAACAATGACGAAGACGGGTGGATCCAAATGCAAAGCTTTATTAACTGAACTCGTAATCACACAAACAGGGGTCAGACAGGAACAAACATGGGCAACGTAGGACAAAACAAAGAAGCGTCAGTATCCGAGCGAGAAGGTCTGGGGCCGGCAGCGAGCAGGATAATCCAAGGGACAGGCTAGGGGTCGATAGGCGGGCAGTGAACAGTCACGGGAACAAGGAACAAAGGAGCTCGGCAACGGGAGGGCAACCAGGGAATAACGCTCGGAATTGACACAGAAAACTATGCAATACTTTGCGATCTGACTGTGGATGAACCGGTCCTTAAATACTGTGAGAAGCAAGATGGCAGACAGAGGTGAGAGGTAACAGGAAGTTCACGAGAATGGGGTTATGGCTAATGTAGTGAAAAATGGTCCATGGTGAAATGGAGGCTCCCTCTGATGGTGAAGGGAGGGAGCCACAATGGAACAGTTCATGACATTTACAATAAAATATATCCATAGCTAATCTACTTAAGTAATCAAACTAGAAAATAATTCTTCCCTACAGTCTAATGAGTCTTTATTCTGTGTCTCATTAACAGATCATGCTGATTATTGTATTGCTATTGCTGATGTTCAACTCGGCACATTTCAACTGTTAATGACAGTGATATTTAGTAATGGCCCATTGTATTGTGTTAATGGGAGACACAGCTTTAACCTTTGACTTTTTAAATTACTAAATAAGATACAACTCTATGTCTAGGCTCGTTTTTTAAAAAGAGATTCTAAGCTTTCTATCGATATCTAAAGCTTAAATGATATCTAAAGCATAAACTTGAATAGACTAATTTCCTCAAGCACTGTTTCACATACTAACAATACAGGTCCTTCTCAAAAAATTAGCATATTGTGATAAAGTTCATTATTTTCTGTAATGTACTGATAAACATTAGACTTTCATATATTTTCAATTAATTACACACAACTCGAAGTAGTTCAAGCCTTTTATTGTTTTAATATTGATGATTTTGGCATACAGCTCATGAAAACCCAAAATTCCTATCTCAAAAAATTAGCATATCATGAAAAGGTTCTCTAAACGAGCTATTAACCTAATCATCTGAATCAACTAATTAACTCTAAACACCTGCAAAAGATTCCTGAGGCTTTTACTCCCAGCCTGGTTCATTACTCAAAACCGCAATCATGGGTAAGACTGCCGACCTGACTGCTGTCCAGAAGGCCATCATTGACATCCTCAAGCAAGAGGTCTGTGGGAAGGAAAAAGTGTGGCAGAAAACGCTGCACAACGAGAAGAGGTGACCGGACCCTGAGGAAGATTGTGGAGAAGGACCGATTCCAGACCTTGGGGGACCTGCGGAAGCAGTGGACTGAGTCTGGAGTAGAAACATCCAGAGCCACCGTGTACAGGCGTGTGCAGGAAATGGGCTACAGGTGCCGCATTCCCCAGGTCAAGCCACTTTTGAACCAGAAACAGCGGCAGAAGCGCCTGACCTGGGCTACAGAGAAGCAGCACTGGACTGTTGCTCAGTGGTCCAAAGTACTTTTTTCGGATGAAAGCAAATTTTGCATGTCATTCGGAAATCAAGGTGCCAGAGTCTGGAGGAAGACTGGGGAGAGGGAAATGCCAAAATGCCTGAAGTCCAGTGTCAAGTACCCACGGTCAGTGATGGTCTGGGGTGCCATGTCAGCTGCTGGTGTTGGTCCACTGTGTTTTATCAAGGGCAGGGTCAATGCAGCTAGCTATCAGGAGATTTTGGAGCACTTCATGCTTCCATCTGCTGAAAAGCTTTATGGAGATGAAGATTTCATTTTTCAGCACGACCTGGCACCTGCTCACAGTGCCAAAACCACTGGTAAATGGTTTACTGACCATGGTATTACTGTGCTCAATTGGCCTGCCAACTCTCCTGACCTGAACCCCATAGAGAATCTGTGGGATATTGTGAAGAGAAAGTTGAGAGACGCAAGACCCAACACTCTGGATGAGCTTAAGGCCGCTATCGAAGCATCCTGGTCCTCCATAACACCTCAGCAGTGCCACAGGCTGATTGCCTCCATGCCACGCCGCATTGAAGCAGTCATTTCTGCAAAAGGATTCCCGACCACGTATTGAGTGCATAACTGAACATAATTATTTGAAGGTTGACTTTTTTGGTATTAAAAACACTTTTCTTTTATTGGTAGGATGAAATATGCTAATTTTTTGAGATAGGAATTTTGGGTTTTCATGAGCTGTATGCCAAAATCATCAATATTAAAACAATAAAAGGCTTGAACTACTTCGAGTTGTGTGTAATGAATCTAAAATATATGAAAGTCTAATGTTTATCAGTACATTACAGAAAATAATGAACTTTATCACAATATGCTAATTTTTTGAGAAGGACCTGTACACTTTCAGGTTTTGCCTCAAAACTCAATAACTACAGTCCACTACCATCAAAAGCTGAGTGTAACGAAGATGTCATTAAATGCAAAATGTTTTTGTTGTTTAAACGCTTTATTTATCAAGCAGTTAACAATCCATTAATATTTTTTTTCAGAAGGAACGTCCTCCTTATCCATCGTATGATTCTCTGTTCCATTAACTTTTTTTTATAAAGACGCACACAACTGATAAAAAGGTACCACTTGTTTTATAATTTCTGCAAAACTTAAACACTCTTCTTAAAGCATTAATTAATGTACGGCCCCTCATATTTAAGCATTAGAATGTCATTGTACTTCAATTATTCTGATAAATATGGTTTGTTATGTATTATCAGGCATGTGATCACCTAGAGACAAAAAAGAAGGAAAATCTGACCACGCCCAAGCCATACCCACAAGCCACACCCCCAGTACTATATATATTAGCACATCAAAAGATATGTTATAATAATACATACTATTGTCCTGTTAAAAAATTTCTATTTATATATATATATATATATATATATATATATATATATATATATATAAAAAATAAAGTATACAGAATTGTTATTATTACTGAAGTACCTGCTAAAAGGAAACATTACAATTATCAATAATTTTGAAATAAAAATCTTCTATAACTACAAATATCTGCTCATCAAGGCTGTAAATATTATAATTAAACATTTTTCAATTTTAATATATTCTAAAATGTAATGTTATTCCTGTGATGCAAAGCAGAATTTTCTTCATCCAGTTTTCAGTGTCACATGATCTTTTAGAAATCATTACAATTTATTTGACTCTCAAGAAACATTTCTGATTATCATCAATGTTGAAAATAATTTTGCTGCATCATATTTTGTGTGGAAATGGTGATACACTATATTTATCAAAAAGTCCTGAAAAATAAAAAGTTAATGATAAACATTTATTTAACAAATATTTGATTGTTTTCACAAAAATACACACACACACACACACACACACACACACACATACACATATATATATATATATATATATATATATATATATATATATATATATATATATATATATATATATATATAAGGATTATGTGACAAACTTCTCTTTGTAAACAACAGATTTAAAAACATTTCTAATAATGAATAAAATTAAAGTGGCTCAAACCAGTGACCCTTTACAGTGAAGTATTAAAACACACACCCAAGGAAAAAACTTCTGGCAGGAGATGTCAGGTGGGCTGGTGCCAGTTGGCCTCGGTCCTGAATGTGTGGACACTCTCTTGTTCTTGCACAGCAACAGTGGGACTCCAAAAGTAATATATAAGTTTAGCTTTTGGTGAATTTAAAATAAAAAGTCACATTACAATAAAATATCCATAGGTAATCCATTTAAATACATAATCAAACTAGAAAATAATGGTCTAAGCTTCCCTACAGTCTAATGAGTCTTTATTCTGTGTGTCATTAACAGATCATGCTGATTATTGTATTGCTATTGCTGATGTTCAGCTCGGCACATTTCAACTGTTAATGATAGTGATATTTAGTAATGGCCCATTGTATTGTGTTAATGGGAGACACCGCCTTAACCTTTCACTTTTTTAAATTTCTAAACAAGATACAACTCTATGTCTAGGCTCCTTTTTTTTAAAGAAGAGATTCTAAGCTTTGTATTGATATTTAAACTTAAATGTAGACTCAGATTAAGTTAAACAGAATTCACTAATTCTGAAGGCCTCAGCACAACCAACAAAAAAAGAGCTCATGAGACTGCACTGTAAAGGACTCTTGAATTATCAATTTCTAAACAGGATACAATGTCTAGAAGCTCATTGTAAAAGATTCTAAAAAGATTCTTTTCACATTGCAAAAATGAATGCTAAAAGTGAAACAAAACATAATAATTTTGTCCAAAAGTAGTAAATCCAGTTTAAATATGGAATAATTTACATCTAAATAAAGGTGTTCTGGACCACACACACTCTATCCCAGTGCAGTGAGTCTGTTGAATGCACATTTATTTTCCCATATAAATGCAATAGCTGAGAACTGGTTTTACATTGTTGCAGCATTCACACCATGTCACAATTTGCAGTATATTTTTGGTTTATATGGAACAATAAACCAAACAATCTCTGTCCTTGCTGTCTGTCTTTTTGAAGGTTGCTTCGATGCTGTATGGACAATAATTATTGTACAGACAAAAATTACTGATGTCTTTGATAATGCTGTACTAAATCATAGCTAATGGATTGCACTTTATGGCTTCTTATTGCACTTTTCTTACATTGTAGGTTGCTCTGATGTTATCTCACTGTTATTTAAAACAATGACAAATTCATGTTCATCACTGAATCCTGGACAAACGCTGGTGATTTAACTATTTTTTTTTATTTGGTTCTGGCTGACTGCACATTTTGTTAATTGTCCTCACCCAAAAAGAAAAGGGAGTGCATCAGTAACTATTTTAAAAGACTCTTTCCTTGAGTTGTTGATTTACCGCCCCTCTCACTCAGCAAAGGAATTCATACAGCAATTTACTGAATATTTTTGCAATATTGCACCAAATTATGACCGCTTCTTATTAGTGGGTGATTTTAACATTCATGTTTGCTGTCAGTCAAACCTGTTGTCTAAGGAGTTTCTCAATCTTTTTGATTCTTTTAGTTCAGTTCAATGGATTAGGGACTCTACTCATATCCAGGGCCATATTTTAGATCTCGTACTTTCCCATGGGTTTGCCGTTTCTGATTTTCTGATCTCTGACCATAAGCCAATTCTATTTTCTATACTTTCTAATCTGTTGCATTCTACTAAGAAAACTGTAACGCTGTCTCGGTCCTATTCTTCTAGATTTGTCAAATTTCAACCATCATTTTATGGAGTCTTGTCTTCATTTCTCTCTTGACTTGAAAATTCTTTTGGATCTATCAGCAGCATTTGATACCGTAGACCACTCGATTTTTATATCTAGGTTGGAGTCTGTTGTGGGGCTGAAAGGTATGGTCCTTAGGTGATTTCGGTCCTTTCTATCTGATAGAATTTTTTTTTGTCAAATTAGATATGTTTTTCCTTCCTTAATCAGTAATCTCACCTGTGGCCTCCCTCAAGGCTCGATATTGGCACCCTCCCTTTTTTCAGCATAGAATGTGAGGGTCTCGAGATGCGCTTTAGAGACGTGATACAATGATGACAATAAGGGACATTTTCAGTTATATAATTCAGGGTATCCGGACACAGCCACTATGAGCACCTCCTCCACCATGTTGCCATCAAAAACAAAAACTGTTGTCATGCCAAGTTGCTAATTTAAACAGAAGCTTAGTAAAAGTTGAAAGTCTTTTAACTTGACACGGCATCTTAAAAACGTGGCGCTCATGCGAGGTGCTGCAAAAGACGTGAGGCGCAAGCATAACGGTCATGCACGTCCATCTACTATGTATTTATACAGAAAAACATTGGAAAAGTTGCATTGGAATGAAAAAAATGTGTTCTGTGTGAATGGCCCCTAAGAAGGCATGGGGTGGCTTTCCATTATGCTGACGACAGAGATTTTTTTTTTACCTGTTAAGAGAAATGATCCTTCAGCACTTAGTACTTTACTATGGTGCTTAGATAAGGTCAAAATCTGGCTAGCACAAAATGTAACATTAAATGAAAATAAAACAAAAGTGATTGTTTTTAGTCCTATTGATCACTTTCAGGCTACCAGCCTAGATTTGGGCAGTTTATCGGCCTACAGATCTTCATGTGCGTAATCTGGGTGTCCTTTTTGACGAGTCATTAAAATTGTATAAACATACCTCTTCTGTAATTGGTTCCAGTTTTTACAAACTCTGACTGTTGTCAAGAATTAAATACATTTTAAATGCTAGAACTAGCTTTAGAGATGGCTGTGCACGCTCACCCTTAGACTACTGTCACTCACTTTATGGTGATATTTCAAAGTCACAAATTTCTTGCCTACAATTGGTTCAAAATGCTGCTGCAAGATTTCTTCAAAATGGTCACCAACGTGACCATATAACCCCCATTCTGAGGGCCCTCCACTGGCTGCCGTTTCAGTTTCTAATTGATTTTAAAATTCTCTTACTGGTGTACAAAATCTTTACATAAATCATGCCCCTAGTTATCTTTCAGAGTTGTTGCATTTTTATACCCCCACTAGAAGTCTAAGATCTAGTGATCAGAATCTCCTCTTAGTCCCTCAGTCCAGACTCAAACGTAGAGGTGATAGAGCTTTCTCTGTGGTTGTGCCGTGCTTATGGAACAATCTGCTGCCAGATATTAGAGTTGCACCTTCCATTTCCATTTTCAAGTCCCTTTTAAAAATTCAAGATCGCACACATAAAACAGAAATAAAACATACATTTACTATGTTCAGGGTCGCTCGTTGAACGCAAGATGTCGTGGCCAAAAACATAGCTAGAAGCCACGCAAAAGCGGAAGAGCAAAGAGGAGCAAAAAGAGGGTGAAGAACAAAGAGAAGAGAGATTTGATGGTGTCCTGGGTTTTTAAACAGGGGTGCTGGACACATCCCAAATGGTGTCTTGACCAATTGAACATTGTCTGGGTTTGGGGGGTTACTAGGGAGTCTCTCCTCCCAATACATAAATCAACATGTCAAGTCAAAGTCAAAGTCAAAGTCTGCTTTATTGTCAATTCTGCTATATATACAGTACATACATACATACAGAGAATTGAAATTGCGTTACTCTCAAACCCTAGATACATACAGGTAACATTAACAATAACATAAGAAGTAAAATACAATTATGTACAAAATAAATAATATATATAAAAATACAAATTTTTCAGTAAGAGTGAAGTAAAAAAAAAAATAAATAAAAATAAAGTGGCATTAATTATAGAGATATAGTGACTTATGAAGATAAAGTGACAATGTCAGATAACAGTGCAAACCAGACAAATAGTCAGTGCAATTTGGTGTAGTGCAAGAGCTTAATAGTCTGTGTATGTAGGACCAGTGCTCAGAGAGTCAGACATGTATGAGGTAGATGGATGAGGTAGTGAACCGTGGGGGGTGATGTCTCAGAGGTCAGGTACATGGGGCAGAAAGCAGGGGCAGAGTCGGAGGGAGTTCAGCGTCCTGACAGCCTGATGGATGAAGCGGTCTTTCAATCTGCTGGTCCTGGCCTGAAGACTGCGCAGTCTCCTCCCTGATGGCAGCAGACTGAAGAGGCTGTGTGACGGGTGGGTGGGGTCACCAACAATGCTGAGGGCTTTGCGGGTGAGACGGGTGTTGTAAATGTCCTGGAGGGAGGGGAGAGAGACACCAACGATCTTCTCAGCTGCTCTCACTATGCGCTGAAGTGTCATACGGCAGGACGCGTTGCAGGTGCCATACTACACAGTGATGCAGCTGGTCAGGATGCTCTCGATGTTGCCTCTGTAGAAGGTGCACATGATGGGGGCTGGGGCTCTGGCTCTTCTCAGTTTGCGAAGAAAGTAGAGTCGCTGCTGTGCTTTTTTGGTCAGTGCTGTGGTGTTGGCAGTCCAGGAGAGGTCTTCTGTGATGTGCACACCCAGGAACTTAGTGCTACTCACTCTTTCCACGGTCGCACCGTTGATGGACAGAGGAGCATGCTGAGAGTGCACTCTCCTGAAGTCAACAACAATCTCCTTCGTCTTCTCTACATTCAGAGAGAGATTGTTGTCACCGCACCATCTGGCCAGGCGGCTCACTTCACTCCTGTAGTTTGTCTCATCGCGGTTGCTAATGAGACCAACCACAGTCGTGTCATCCGCAAACTTGATGAAGAGGTTACTGTTATGTGTCGGTGTGCAGTCATGGGTCAGCAGAGTGAAGAGGAGGGGGCTAAGCACACATCCTTGAGGGGCCCCAGTGTTCAGAATGATGGTGCTGGATGTGTTGCTGCCGACCCGTACTGCCTGAGGTCTCCCGGTCAGGAAGTCCAACAGCCAGTTGCACAGCGATGTGTTGAGTCCCAACTGAGACAGTTTATGAGTGAGCTGTTGAGGGATGATTGTGTTGAATGCTGAACTGAAGTCTATGAACAGCATTCTGACATAAGAGTCTTTTTTGTCCAGATGTGTGAGTGCAGAGTGGAGGGCAGTGGAGACGGCATCATCGGTCGAGCGGTTTGACCGATATGCAAACTGGTAGGGGTCCAGGGAGGGGGGGAGGACAGACTTGATGTGCTGCATGACTAGTCGCTCGAAGTACTTCATGAAGATGGGAGTAAGTGCGACTGGGCGATAGTCGTTGAAGCAGGATGGAGATGATTTCTTCGGGACCGGGATGATTGTGGTAGCTTTGAAGCATGTGGGAACAACAGCCTGACTCAGGGAGATGTTGAAGATGTCTGTGAAGACATCAGTGAGTTCCGCTGCACAGTCTCTCAGAACACGTCCAGGGATGTTGTCAGGACCAGGAGCTTTGCGAGCAAAGAAAGCGTTCAGCTCGTTCAGCATTGGGGTGGTGCTGTCACAGGTCCGCGGCGGGGGCTTGTAGTCCGTGATGGTCTGAATCCCCTGCCACAGGCTCCTGGTGTCTCTGCTGTCACTGAAACGATGGGCTATCCTCCTGGAGTACTGACTCTTAGCCTTTCTGATGCCGCGTGACAGGTTGGCTCTAGCTTTCCTCAGGCCCACCTCGTCTCCAGCTCTGAAGACAGCGTTGCGAGTCATCAGAAGTCTGTAGACTTCCCCTGTCAGCCACGGTTTTTGGTTGGGCCGGACAGTGATGTTTTTGTGACTGTTACATCCTCAATGCACTTGGTGATGTAGGCAGTGACAGTCTCTGAGTACTCCTGGAGGTCTGTTGTGTTGTGGTATGTAGCAGCCTGTTTGAACATGTCCCAGTCAGTGGTGTCAAAGCAGTCTTGAAGTGCCTCTGACGACCCTTCTGGCCACACTTGAATTTGCTTCTGAACTGGTTTGGTGACTTTAACGAGCGGTCTGTATGCTGGCATTAGCATAACAGTGATGTGGTCTGAAGCACCAAGGTGGGGGAGGGGTAGGGCTTTGTAAGCTCCTCTCTGTGTGGTGTAAACAAAGTCCAGTGTGTTGTTTCCACGTGTTGGAAAGTCTATGTGTTGGTGTATTTTAGGAAACACACTTTTTAAGTCTGCATGATTGAAATCCCCAGCCAAGATGAGAAAAGCATCTGGGTGGGCTGTCTGCTGCTCACTGATGTGCTGGTAAAGTTCATTCAGTGCCTCACTCCTGTTGTTGTTATTGGAGCTGGGAGGGATGTATACTGCAGCAAGTATTATGGCTGTATATTCCCGCGGTAGATAGAACGGCCGGCACTTAATAATCATAAACTCCACCAGGGGTGAGCAGTGTTTGCAGACTACAACAGTATCACGGCACCACGCATCATTGGTGTAAACACAAAGTCCGCCGCCGCGGGTCTTACCTCCCTCGACGAGCACTCTGTCCGCTCGATAGCATGTTAGCTGGTCGAGCTGAATGGCGCAGTCTGGAACACTGTTGTTGAGCCATGTTTCCGTAAACACAAAAACACAACAGTCTCTTACAGTCCAGTTCATTATCCAACGAGCGTACGTTAGCCAGAACGATGGTTGGAATAGCTGGCTTGTGTGGGTTAGCCACTATGGAAATTCCAAGATGGCGGCGCGGTCAGACGCAGCGGCTACTCCGGGTCCAAATAACGGTGCTTTTATGTCTTTTAATGTCGTCTTTTCGTCTCAAAATAGTGTCAGTTTACCGGTAATTCATAAGGAAATAACTCCAAAATACATATACGATCGCCAAAGCCTTTTGGAAATCGGCAACGCATACAACCACCAACTCTCACCAGCGGCTACAGAGAAGCTCCGAGGCTTTTGTTTACTGCAAAAGCCGAACCCCGAGACCGCGGCCTCACCTACTGACGCCACCCACACAAAGCGGAGGCGCCGGCGGTGTGAGAGGGGACAGAAGCGCGGTAAGCGCGGAGGTGTACGAGCTAGGCTAAGGGCTAACCCCACCAGACCGGCTCTTCCAACACTCATGCTCTCCAATGTTCGCTCGCTGGAAAATAAACTGGACTTAATCCAACTCAGTCGCTCTACACTGCACGAGGAAAGGGATTGTTGTGCGTTTGTTTTCACGGAAACATGGCTAAACAACAACACCCCGGACTCCGCCATTCAGCTGCACGGGCTAACCTGCTACCGAGCGGACAGAGATACAGTACTGTCTGGTAAGACTCGCGGGGGAGGCTTGTGTGTTTACATCAACAAGGAATGGTGTAACAATGCTGTGCTAGTGTCAAAACACTGCTCGTCGCTGGTGGAATTTATGTTTGTGAAGTGTCGACCGTTCTATCTGCCGCGGGAGTTCACGGCCATTGTTATTGTCGCGGTTTACATCCCGCCGTGTGCAAACGCCAAGGACGCGCTTCGCGAGCTGTACAGCGCCATCAGCGAACAACAAACAAATAACCCCGACGGCTTTTTCATCATAGCCGGTGACTTTAATCACGCGAACTTAAAGACTGTTTTGCCAAAGTTCTACCAACATGTGAACTTTGCAACAAGGGGAAACAACACTCTGGACTTGGTTTACACAACAGAAAAAAACACTTACAAAGCTGAACCCCGCCCCCACCTCGGATACTCGGACCACATCTCTGTTATGCTAATCCCAGCATACAGACCACTTCTCAAACTCGCCAAACCGGTTCAAAAACAGATCACAGTATGGCCAGATGATGCTACCTCTGCACTACAGGACTGCTTTCAGTGCACAGACTGGAACATGTTCAGAGAGGCGGCCACCTACAACAACCACACAGACCTGCATGAATACACCGAAACAGTGACTGCTTACATCAAAAAGTGCATTGATGATGTGACAGTCACCAAGACCATCACCACACGTGCAAACCAGAAACCATGGATGACAGCTGAGGTTCGTGGGCTGCTCAAGACCAGAGATGATGCGTTCAGATCAGGAGACAAAGCAGCCTTCAAAACAGCAAGAGCCAATCTGTCCCATGGCATCAAGAAAGCAAAACGCTTGTATGCACAAAAAATAAATAATCAATTTACTGACAGCAAAGACACGCGGAGTCTGTGGCAAGCCATTCAGACCATCACTGATTACAAGCCCCTGCCACAGGCCTGCGATGACGACACATCCCTCCCAGACGCACTCAACCTCTTTTATTCACGGTTTGAAATGCAGAATGACACACCTGCACAAAAACTGCCCACACCTCCCAACGACCAGGCTCTCTGTCTGTCTCCAGCCGATGTAAGGAAAACCCTATATAGGATTAACCCACGCAAGGCTGCGGGCCCAGACAACATACCTGGCCGTGTACTGAGAGACTGTGCTGCACAGCTGACAGATGTCCTAACAGACATCTTCAACACCTCGCTGAGCCAGGCAGTCGTCCCCACGTTTCAAATCTACCTCCATAATCCCAGTACCAAAAAAGACACCAGTGTCCTGTCTGAATGACTACCGCCCCATAGCACTGACCCCAATCATGATGAAGTGCTTTGAAAGGTTAGTCATGCACCACATCAAATCCAGTCTTCCCAACACACTTGACCCGCTCCAGTTTGCATACCGTCCAAACCGCTCCACGGACGATGCAATTTCCTCCACCCTACACCTGGCTCTTACCCACTTAGAAAACAAAGACTCTTATGTCAGAATGCTGTTTATTGACTTCAGCTCAGCATTCAATACAATAATCCCACAACAGCTTATCAACAAACTGAACATTCTGGGCCTTAACACCTCCATTTGCAACTGGATTCTGGACTTTTTAACTGGAAGACCTCAGTCAGTCCGTGTCGGCCGCAACACCTCCAGCACTACCACACTGAGCACAGGCGCCCCACAGGGCTGTGTGCTCAGCCCACTGCTCTTCACGCTGCTGACCCACGACTGCACTGCCAAGTTCAGCTCCAACCACATCATCAAGTTTGCTGATGACACAACTTTGGTAGGTCTCATCAGCAACAACGATGAAACATCCTACAGAAAGGAAGTGGCACAGCTGGTCGATTGGTGTGGTGCAAACAACCTATCCCTCAATGTCAGTAAGACAAAGGAGGTTGTGATGGACTTCAGGAGGAATTCTGTTGACCACCCTCCACTGACCATCGACAGCTCGACTGTGGAGAGAGTCAGCAGCACTAAATTCCTGGGTGTGCACATAACAGAAGACCTCACCTGGACCACAAACATTACATCACTCTCCAAGAAAGCGCAACAGCGACTCCACTTCCTGCGCCGACTTAAAAGAGCAAGTCTCCCTCCACCCATCCTCACCACATTCTATAGGGGCACCATTGAGAGCGTGCTGACCAGCTGCATCACTGTCTGGTATGGGAACTGCAGTGCTGGTGACCGCAAGACCCTCCAACGGACAGTGAACACAGCTGCAAAGATCATCGGTGCCCCTCTCCCCTCCATTCTGGACATTTTCCTTGAACGATGCTCCGGTAAAGCCGCCAGTATCGTGAAGGACCCCACCCATCCCTCTCACAGTCTCTTCTAGCTCCTGCCATCAGGAAGACGGTACAGGAGCATCAGAGCCCGCTCTGTTAGGCTACTCAACAGCTTCTTCCCCCAGGCTGTGAGAGCCCTCAATTCCAACCACCTCACCCCCCTCTTATCCACAAAGTAGACTGTAGAAAAACTCAAAACACTGCAACTCAGAGTGTGCTACACACATGTGAACGGACTGAACAAACCACCTATAGAAACACTCTTTTCTTTCTACATGCACCAGACACTTCCTTATTAACAATTCATGTTATAAGGACCTGAATGTTTACTTGCACCACAAATAAAATTGCACTATTTGGTTCCTAACCCTAAATACCTCTTTTGCACAATACCATGCACAGTTATTATGTAAAGTACTTATGTAGTCTGTCTTATGTTTTGTGTATATAGTCAATTATTTATAGTATATGTGTAGTTAGATTACCGCTTTCAGTAGGTTAGCTATGTATAGGTTTAAAAATTGTTCCTATGTCTAGTGTTGTATGTTTATATTTGTTTATTTATGTAGCACTGTGGTCCTGCGAGACACGACATTTCGTTCCACTGTATGTCCACACATGTAGCGGAATGACAATAAAGCTCAACTTGAACTTGAACTTGAATCCTAGCCCGGATACCTCCGCGCTTCCCCCTCTTCTGTTTCCTCTCACACCGCTTGTGGCGCCTCCACTGTGGGTGAGGTGCAGTAGTGGGGGTCGGTGATGGAGTAGGCCTCCGGAGAAGACAATGGTCCCGCAGCTCTTGTACGAGCGTTGAGTTTGGATTTAAAACTGTGGTCCTTCCGACATCTAGCAGAAACTCACGACTGTAGGTGCGTTTGATGTTATCTCATCAAGTCACACGGTCTGAGTTTTCCCGCTTCTCACAGAGTATAACTTGGACGTGATTTCTATAACAGGAATATAATACATTTTTCAAAGGACTGATTGATAGAAACATTCAAAGCATGAAAATCTCAAATTCAAACTCATACATACCAAACAAATATAAACCTTAAAACGATTCACTAGTTACTAAAAGACTCAATGCTCAATAAATAATTAGAACATAATAGACATATGTGTTGGTTACATACATGATGAGTAAAAAAGTTAATTTAGAAGACTTTTTAAGCATCATTTTGGTGCGTATATATGAAAAACACAGTCTGTGAGGAACTGTAAAGGTCAAGAGGTTATACTTATCTCCTAAGAGGGGGAAGGCAGGAAGTCTTTAGCTCATGACTTTCTTCATGTGATGATGAAGATGAGCTGTCTTTGACCATTAATCTTGGTTACTTGGCCAAATTTGACAATCTCCATCCTTGGGATTATCAATGTGTTCTTTTGTGTTAATGTTGCCAGTTGTTGGTTAGTTCCCCTTCGGTCACTTACGCTGCATCTGACAACGCTTTGGGAAACGCCTTTGGCAAACCATGCTCTGAAATCACGTGTAGACAAGCAAACAAATGAGGGCGTGACGTCACGGACAGGTGACATAAACGACCAGGAAGCTATAAAAGCATGTGCACCGGCAATGATGCCAGCTTCCGTCTTTCAGCAAAGCGCTCTGTGTCACTGTGTCCGTTTTTCACATTTCTGTGCCAGTTTGCACTGCTTTTCTTTTAAAGTAAAACGTGTGTTAGCAAGGGCAAAGTTATGAGTGAGGGCAGATCACGTTTCAAACAGTGTGTTCCTCCCTGTCAGCGTTACATTCCTGATGGGGATACACACAGTTTGTGCATGGTCTGCCTGGGATCAGAGCATGCTGCCCGCACTGTGATCGCCTTCCAGTGAGAGTGCTCCGTTCCCAGAAGGCTCTCTTTAATGAGGGAGCCTTCACCAGGCTCCCCGCAGTGCTGGCCCCGTTTCCGCCGAGGCGGAGCAGCAGCTGCATTCGTGGGGATCGCAACTGGATTTGCTGGAGGGAATAGAGACGGGCTCTCCGTGCCAGCAAGGAGACCGCCAGCACCATTGGCCGGTCTATGGCAGCCATGGTGGCAGCGAAGAGGCACCTGTGGTTGACCCTGTCGATATGAAAGAGAAGGACAGGGTCTTCCTACTGGATGCCCTGCTTGTGCCTTCTGGCCTGTTTGGCGACTGACGATTCTGTCATCAACAGGTACCAGGAGGCACGTAAACAAGCGGCAACATTTTAGCAGTACCTTCCTCGCCACATTATAGCTGGGGCTGCTGGGCGGGAGCAGCCCCTGCCAAGTACTAGCTCCTCATACAGTGAAGCACAGAAACAGAGCGTCGCTACCTTGACCCCTCCACATCAGGACCAAGATCAGCGACGCTCTAAACCGGGGGCTTCTAAGGCTAGGCCCGACCTGAGGGTCGTGCTTCAGTCGAGGAGGCCTACCCTCGTACATTCACGAAGTGTGTGACTCCATGGCATCCGCATTCTCAACTATATCAACGATTGGTTGATTCTAGCTCACTCAGAGCAGTTGGCATCTTAAAGTCATGCTCGCCCACAGGACCACTTATCTAGGCATGGTGTGGGATTCAACCACGATGCAGGCACGTCTGTCACCTGCTCGAATCGAGTCTATCCACACTGCAGTCGAGAGAGTCAGAGAAGGCCAGTCACTTACTGTAAAAGACTTTCAAAAGTTATTGGGTCTGAGTCCATCGTGATACTTCTTGGCCTGCTGTACATGAGGCCCCTATAGTAATGGCTCAAGACTAAGGGGTTCTTCACAAGGGAAAACCCACTTAGAATGATCAAGGTCACACGGAGGTGCCATGTGGAAGAAGCCTTGGTTCTTGTCTCAGGGCCCAGTGCTGGAAGCTCCTTGTCGCCTGGGGCTGGATGCCACACTTTTCCCTCCGATCGCTCTACTCCCAGGTGCTCTGGAGAGAGTACGTCGGGACAGGGTACGTCTAATACTAGTAGCCCCGTACTGGCCGGGCCGAGTATGGTTCTCGGAACCGATTTCCCTTCTTGACAGCTCTCCATGGGAGATTCCCATCAGGAGGGATCTCCTCTCACAGGAGGGGGGCAGCATCTTCAACCCCCGCCCAGAGTTGTGGAAGCTGTGGGTGTGGCCCCTGAGGGGGCACAACTCATAGCATCCGGTCTCTCAACTGAGGTTGTTGAGACCATCCTCCAGTCCAAAGCTCTCTCTACGAGGAAAGCATACTCCCTGAAGTGGAGACTCTTCACTTTATGGTGTGGAGACTGCCAGCTTGACCCATTCAACTGCCCAATTGGTACAGTTCTGGAGTTCTTGCAGGCTTGATTCTCCACGGGGATAGCCCACTCCACCCTGAGGGTGCTCATGGCAGCAATATCGGCTTACCACACCCCTCTTGATGGCCTTCCAGTGGAAAGGAATCCCCTTGTTGCGTGCTTCCTCTGCGGTGTGGTGAGGCCTCTGGTGTGACATTGTGTCCCCACATGGGACCTGGCTGTGGTTCTCGAAGCCCTCTGTAAGCCTCCCTTCAGACCAATTGAAGAGATCTCAGACCGCTTCCTGACTTTAAAGACTTCGTTGCTGCTAGCACTGTCTTCGTTAAAGAGAGAGTTGGGGACCTGCAGGCCCTTTCAGTGGCCCCTTCATATCTTGAGTTTGCGCCTGGTGTGGCCAAAGCTTTCCTTTACCCCAGAGCGGGGTATGTACCCAAGGTCCCTACCTCCACCCCACAGCCAGTCATGCTTCAGGTATTCTGTCCTCCTCTGTTTATGGACCCAGACCAGGAAAAGCTAAATTTCACATGCCCAGTCCGAGCATTGGACTCCTATGTCCACAGAGCTGCCTTGTGGCGTAGGTCTGATCAACTTTTTGTGTGTTTTGGAAAACCCCAGAGAGAGTTACAGATGGATCATAGATGCCATCTGCTCCGCCTACGAGTCCTCTGGTCTCCCCTTGCCTTTGGGGGTCAAGGGTCACTCAACCCAAGGCATGGCTGCCTCCAAAAGCACTTCTTTCCCCAATACAGGATATCTGCAATGCAGCGGGATGGTCCACGCCCCTCACCTTCGCCAGGTTCTACAACCTAGATCTTCAAGCCACTCCAAGGCTCCTCTGTTCTTTTGCCCTAGCTGCCAGGGGCAGGGATTTAAATGTAAGGGGGCATTTAAAATTCCCCCACCATAAGTGAAACATGTACCAAATCCTGACAGATTAACTTTTGTTGTGGACTAAATGGTTATGTTGTGAGCAAAAAAAAAAAAAAAAAAAAAAAAAAAAAAAAAAGTTACTGTTGCTAAAAAATAATCTGCTTAATACATATTGCTGCTTCTTTCAATGCTAATTGCCTTTTACTTTATTTTTTCTAGTTTTAGAGACACATGGAGGAGTAAATAGTTCCAATGTTCAAGCTTCTGAAGAAAACAGTTCATTTACATGTGTATAAAAATGTTTACTGTTTTTGTTGTTTGTGCTTTATCTATATCTATAGTAAACAAACTGAATTACTCAAATTTGAGTCTTTCATATGACGTAAAAAAGGTCTCTAAAATAGTTTTGTGCTAAGGAGGACACGTTAAATTAGTGACGTCTACCCATATTATATTGATTCAATTATTTAAAAATGACAAACTGGTTTCCAACACATGACTATAGATCCACAAGGTTGCCATGATGTTGCCACATCATCACTTACTGGCAATGTCACAAAGTTGTGGTGACCTATATGGATCTTTTACTTATCCAGTTGCCACAACGAAACTTTGGTCACCAGATTACATTGCAGTTACATAACATTTATGTAATTTTGATAGCTTTGCTGAGACCTGACATGAGATTTGATCATATCCACGGCTCACATCCATATTGATGAATTGCAAGTTTTGCGTAAAATATTAATATTCTTTGCTTTGGGCAAATACTTCCCAGGTGATCTGACACTGTTTGTGTTCTTTCTGAAAGTTCTTATTAGTAAGTTGTATCAATGTATTCTCAGAGATTTGTTATTTTTATTTTTAAGCCAAAAACTCATATATTGGCTGGGAGCAGCAGTTCATTTGCATTTGAAGAGAGACACATGAAAACAGCAATTCTGCTCACACCCAAAAAGAATAATTTTGGGCATGTTATGATAAATAATCTGTGTGGTATTTTGAACTGAGCACATTCTGGGGACACCCGAGACTAAAAATTACATATTGTAAAAAGGGTAATAATATGTCCCTTTAAACACTGTGTTACCAGAACAAGGACACTGGAGTTCAGAGCAAAATGTCAAACTTTCACAGCTTAAACGGCACCACTGACCAAAAAAAAACAAAACAAAAAAAACAAATATATGTTACCCTGGACCACAAAACCAGTCATAAGTCTCAATGTTTATAAATAGAGATTTATGCATCATTTGAAATCTGAATAAATAAGCTTTCCATTGATGTATGGTTTGTTATGGTAGGACAATATTTGGCCAAGAGACAACTATTTAAAAATCTGGAATCTGAGAGTGCAAAAAAAATTATAATATTGAGAAAATAGACTTTAAAGTTGTCCAAAGGAAGTTCTTAGCAATGCAAATTAGTAACCAATAATTAAGTTTTGATATATTTTTGGTAGGAAATGTACAAAATATCTTCATGGAACATTAACTTTACTTAATATTGTAATGATTTTTGGCATAAAAGAAAAATTGACGATTTTGAACCATGCAGTATATTTTTGGATATTGCTACAAATAAACCTGTGCTACTTAAGACTGGTTTTGTAGTCCAGGGTCACATATTATGATACGGAGTAGTTTGAAAAGAAACGCACAGCGACATCTATAATAAATCACATCAGGAATGACAAATCTGCTTTTTGAACTGATTCATTGAGCCAAACCAGTTTACAGAAATAAACTGGACTTTGGATCATTAGTCTAATTAGCGAAGACCTTAACCTAAACACAGATACAAGCATTAATGTTTAATAGTATTAAATAATTTGCAAGTTTTATTGAAAACTTTACACAGTTGTGTAGATATTTGTAATTGTTTTCGTAAAAGGTGTAATTGGCCATTGGCCAATTCCAAATTTTCGTAGATCTTTTTTTTTTGCACAGAATCATGATGAATTTTGATCTAGAGTGACGTAAAAGTCGTATGAGTTCCTACATGACCTACATGAGTTCACACTGCGGTCGCACTGCAAAATATCTGGGCCCTTATTCAAGAAAATTCTTAGTAAAAAAAAGTTGCTCCTATATGTTATAGTGAGTGTGTTCGTTAAAACAGGAAAAATATAAATGTCTTTAAATTTCAAAGTGAAGGCTTATAACAGACCATACACTTAAAAGTGCTCTTTTATTTCCTTCTCGGACAACCAACCAATCACAGTCTTCAAAAGGCTGTGTCAGAGACAGCAATGGGGTCAGGATTCTTAGAAGCTTTAAGAATACAGCCCCTGTGGCCATTTGCATAAACTTAGAATCTATATTAGGACAGTGTCTTAAGTACTAGTTTGACCAACTGTCTGTTAACAAAGGGTAATCTGTCTTATTTGTTGGATTCAACTTAGATTAATCTACATTTTTCTGTAATTGAACTAAAAAAAATTATGACCAGTCTTAAAGAAATAATGCCGACTAACTTTTTAAGACTGGTTTATGCAACTGGCCGCTAATCTGTATCAGATTTAGGACCACATATGGAAGTGGCACAAAACATAGTATGACATACAAGAAGACTTCACAAAGAATGACAGCAATAACCAGGCTTATATAGTTTGAGACTAACAAGGTAATAAGACACAGCTGCAGACAATCAGTGATGATGAGTCCAGGGAAACAATTCTGAAGAATTAAGTCCATGGCAGAGTGGCGGCTATCAAGGGCATTCCAGTTGGTGATTGTGACATTAATACTGTGAAAATGAAACTCTTTATAAGTAATACTAAAGAAATGCTGCGTCCCAACACGTACGGCCTGGTTTCACATGGATAGTATGTGAATTGGGACAGACTGATCTTTTTTATCTAAGGCTAGGATGTCACAGCCCTGCAGAGTTTAGTTCCAATTAGGGATGCAACAATACAGTTAGCCCATGGTCTATAACATACATACCTACATTGGAGAAAGATGTGGATTATATGTTTGCTTAAAATTGTATATATATATATATATATATATATATATATATATATATAATTTCTTATTTATTTATTTTTTAAGAAAAGTATTATTTTTCCTATATTTACCCAAAATAAAATGGACTGGCCATTATAGAGCAGTATAAACACTTATAATGTCAGTTTCATTCTTACTTGTAGCTGGAGGGTGCCCTTGTGCAGAAAAATAGCAAAATGTTAATTTAAAAAAGGATGGATTTAAGCCTATATAATACATTTTGTTTCAGTTTAGTACTGCAAAGCTATTTCACATAACAGATGTTAAACCACAAAATATAGTTTAAAATATCCAGTTCCAAAGATTACATACTTGATTGTATTTTGTTAAACTTCTTAATACTTTGTGTTATCACACGGATTATCAAAAACCAAAGAATGTGCAGCACCTGGTGAATTTTTCTAAAGAACCATAGGCAGAACTGTTCATGACTAACCAAAGACTATCATAAAAAACAGTTGATAATGCACCCAGATAGCACACGTACGTCTGCAAGATGTCAGTTTTACTTACATTCTAAATCATAAACGTTCTAAAGGCATTTAATAGATGTCTATTTGACATCTGACTGGAAACGTCCAATAGACGATAAGCAAACTACGTCTTGCAGATGTAAATGCAGACTTCTCCTACTACAGCTACTATATATATATGACATTTATTATAATGGGTTTGTGTGAAGATTGTTTCAAGTTCACTTAAATTATTATTATTAGTTTTGTTTTTTTTTTAAAGTCTAATAAATGTTAAAGTGATAGCTCTTAATGATACTGTAATGTTGAATGATTATATATATATATATATATATAAAGTGCATATATATATATTTTTTTTTTTCAATGGTTAAGTATTAGGGGGGGAAAATCAATCAGTGATAGTCCTTCAGTCCTAAAACAAGATGGCGTTAAACAAATATTAAAAATATATGTTCTTTATGTTGTTTCTACATTAATTTGAAGCATTAAAGTGAAATTATTGCAATATAAAAGTATAATTAAAAACTTTAATGTCAGGTAGAATTAATCGCGATTAATTTCAGGTAAAATGTGCGATTAATTAGTTAATTTTTTTTAATCGATTGACACCACTAAAAAAAAGTTAATTAAAAACATTAATTACAGAAGAGAAACAAAAATATAGATTGCACTAGCCTACTACATAAGGCTAATTTTAAACATACCTCTGAAAATTTGATGGGTAGCCAACACTGTGCTTAAAGACAAATCTAATCGGGCTGGAGAAATGGACTGCCTATGACTGCTGCATGGGCATTACTCACCCTTGATGCCTCAGGGTCACATGCTCTACTTAACTGTGATTTGTCACTGTTTGATTAAAATATTAAAGAGAACGATAAAATAATGTTATTAACCGGTTAATGGTAATTTCAAATACGCGTTTCTGTTCCGAACGATTAAAATTGATTTAGTTTTCGTTTCTGTTTTTGTTCCTGGGAAAATTTCATTCTTTTCCGGTTTTCGTTTTCGTTCCTTGAACCAGTTCGGAGCCCTGATCAAAATGGCCTCACATGCAAGGAAATTGCTACAAAGAATATTGCAACTGAAAGAACCATTTACCGGATCATAAAAGAGGTTCAACTGCAGTGAAGAAGTGTTCAGGACGTCTCAGAGTGTCCAGCAAGCACCAGGACCATCTCCTCCTGAGGAGTCAGTTACGGCATCGTGCCACAACCACTGCAGAGCTTACTCAAGAATGGCAACAGGTGGGTTTGAGAGCATCTGCAGCACAGTGAGGCCAAGACTTTTGGACAATGGACTGGTGTCAAGAAGGGTAGCAAAGAAGCCACTTCTCTCCAAGAAAAACATCACGGACAGACTAAAATTCTGCAGGAAGTACAAGGCTTAGACAGCAGAAGACCGGCACAAAGTTATTTTCTCTGATGAAGCTCCCTTCCAACTGTTTGGGACATTTGGAAAATCGATTGTCCGTAGAAGAAAAGGTGAACGCTACCATGAGTCCTGTGCCGTGCCAACAGTAAAACACCCTGAGACCATCCATGTGTGGGGTTGCTTTTCCACCAAGGGAGTGGGCCCTCTCATAATTCTGACAAAAAACACTGACATGAATAAAGAATGGTATCAAAACATCCTGCAAGAGCAACTTCTTCCAACAATCCATGAGCAATTTGGTAACGATCCATGCATTTTTCAGCATGATGGAGCACCATGTCACAAAGCAAGAGTGATAAAGAAGTGGCTCAAAGATCATGACATTGAAATTTTGGATCCTTGGCCAGGCAACTCCCCGGATCTCAAATGCATTGAACCTGTGGTCAGGGGGGTTGAGAGCACTTTCCCAACCATTGTGAATTCTTAACAGTACCATGCACTACTAACAGTGGAATCTTTAAGAAATTCTGAAGTAAACAACACCAATACTATTGATGTCAGGTGGGGCAGCCTAGTGTTTAACCCAGGGCTGGCCAAACTTGGTCCTGGAGGGCCGGTGTCTTGCAAAGTTTAGTTGCAACCCCAATTAGACACACCTGAACCAGCTGTGACACGGCCACAATAAAGCCTGTATAAGAGTTTCTTGTTAGGTATAGACGTGTGAAAAGTTTTATGTGAATGTCTATTATGTAAATATGTAATGTTTATTCTTTTTACTTGCATGGTATATTGATTTTGAACATTCTCATATGCATTTGAGATGGGGATTTTTGGTTGGCTGCTAAGGACTCTTATTGTGAAGGGCCTGCCTATAAGAGAGGAAGGGTGGCCATTTTGAAAAGGCAATAGCATCTATTGTGTTCAACAGAAGAAACACAATAGATGCCAGAAACAACAGCCAGACAAGCCAAGAGCAGCAGTCTTCTGGCCCTCATGATTATGTTTTATCGTGATTGCTATTTCACCTTGAGCTATTTTTCCTTTATTGCCTTGTAAAATAACAACAATACATCCTGTATTTTCTATACACTTTAGGAAGATTTCTTTCAAGCAGTTCTGCTAATAAAAAAAAAGCATATTGCTTAGGCACACAGACATCAAGAATCAGCATGAGAATCACAACAACGGCAAGCATCAAATAAGTATGTGGTAGCCAATCAGAACTCATCCATGGTTCCCATCATGCATTGCCACATGAATAAATTATGAGCTGAAGTGTCTTTCTATTTGTTTTGAGATGATCCGTTTTTCTGAATAAGCTGTTTGTCACCATTGTTGAGATTCATACGCTGGTTCTTGATGTCTGTATGTGCCTAAATAATTTGTATTTTTTTTTCTTAATCAGAACTGCTTAAAAGAAATCTCTCCAAAATAAATAAAAAACTCAGGATCTATTGCTGTTGGTTGGAAAAATAACTCAAAGATTAGACTCCAGGTGAAATAATGATGATGTTAAAACAATCATGAACACCTGATGACTGCTGCTCTTTGGCTTGTCTGGCTGTTTTAACACAGATAATATAAGGGTCAAGATCCCAACTAATACAAATACTGACCACTAAAATGGTTGCCTAAAAATTTATTTTCTCTTTTGTTGATTCTGCTTGTTAATATCAGATGTCTATAATTACATACAACCAACACCTGATTATTTAAGCAACTTAGAAATCCTGGCCAGAACGTGTCTCCAGAAAATGCAATCTCTGGTCACCTGGTATAGGCCAGATCTGGCCCACTCACAACAAGTCACAATTGACACTAAAACCGACTTGATTTGTGTGGGCCAGATCTGACCCATATGACCTCTGCCATTGCCGAAACTGAGCCATATGCGCCATGTTTGGCCCGGAAGTGTATGCTATCTGGGAAGTTTTTCTCATACAAACAGCTCACATACACCTCAAAGTGGTGTTTTGTAATGTGGTCTAAAATCTGAATAACCACTGCTTCAATTTAACAAAATGAGTAAATAAAAATCTGTTGTTTTGTAATGCAGTTTTAAACCTGAAATAGATCCTGCACTACTTTGTGGCTTCAGAATTCTTCACTGTGTTTGAAGTGTCCAGCAGATGATTTTTCACAGGGACATTCACAGGGTTAATGTTTTAGAGGATTGGCACACAAGTAAACGTTGCATGTGTTCCTGCCACTCAATTAATATTTTCAGAGTATTAGTTCATGAGAAATGCTTTTGAGGGTGAATATATTTTAATATTTTGTATCCTATTGTCAATTTTATAAAAGTTAGAAAATAAGATGAGATGTTTTATATTACTTTTGTTCTGAGCTCACTCCACTCTGATGTTAAGATTGTTTGAATCTTATGTTGGGTGGACCTAACTTGTTTACAACATTTTGTCTGTTTCATCACTAAGATATTACTGGTTCTTAAATATATTTTCCACCAAAAACAGTCTTGTGTATACTGTATTGAGCAACGTTGGAGTCCGTATTTACAGTGTGTATACTTAAACAGAACACAAGTGCTAAAATTTGCGTTCCATCATGTCGAGGCTATCCCTCAATTTAGGACAGTGTTCCACATGATCCAGTGCATATGAAAATAGGAAAAATTCTGTTACATTTATCTGGTAGATTAAAGACTCTTTGAATGGGACATAATTGGCAATACTGTCAAAAACAACTGCAAGGTCGGGGTAAGGTCGGGGAGAAGCAACTTTTTCACCGAGAAGGAAACAACCACAGCGCGCTAAGCGTAAGTGTTTGCGTAATACTTTATTTCATTTAGAGTTGTGTACTTTGCAAGTTGCTGCTAGAACTTTTCTTTTTCGTTTCGTACATTTTAGTAGCTATTATCGTGGTGTAATTTGAAATTGTAGTTTTGATAGCACTTATTAAAATTAGACTAGTAAGCCGTCGGCGAAACCAAGCTGTTGTTATTGTTATTGCTGCCTTCCTGCAAGCACTTAAGTGTCTCGGTTTAGTTTCTATTTGAGCCATTTGCCTTGCTTTCGGGTGAATTAAGCAGTAGGCGTGACGGCTTTTTCCCCCAATTATCGTTCGATTATTTATTTGATATCTGAAAGCTGACGCGGAAGCGTTCAGCCCTCACGTGAAGACCGACGAACGTAAAGACCTGCGACTTTTCCTGCGCGACTTTAACCGAGCAACGAAACCGACAACGCACACAGGTACTTATTTAATTTTCTCTCTCCTCTCTTTTGCCTGCCAATTCTATCATGTGTTTTCAATATATTCCGGTTGGCACTCAACCACGCACTAACTCCTCAAGCAAACGGCATCGCAATCTAGCTAACCTACGCCCTATCGCTACATCCTCTACTCCACCTCTTGCTTTTTCTGTTGGCCTCTGGAACTGTCAGTCCGCAGTTAACAAAGCAGACTTCATTTCTACTTATCCATACAATCTGATCTTAGCATCTTGGGCTTGACTGAGACCTGGATTCGTCCAGAAGACTCAGCAACCCCCGCTGCTCTCTCTAAGAATTTTACTTTTTCTCACACTCCGCGTCAGGTTGGGCGGGGTGGGGGGACTGGTCTGCTCATTTCTGACAATTGGAAATACACAACACATTCACCCATATGCAATCATAGCTCATTTGAATGTCATGCAATAACAGTCACAGCTCCTGTAAAACTCCAGGTTGTGGTCATTTACCACCCTCCAGGCCAAATTCTAAACACTTTTCTAGAAGAATTGGATGGACTGCTATCCTCTTTTCCAGAAGATGGCAGTCCACTTTTGGTCTTTGGTGATTTTAACATTCATCTTAACAAGCCTTATGCTACAGACTTCCATTCACTTCTTGCCTCATTTGATCTCAAACGCCTTATCACTACGAGCACTCACAAATCTGGCAACCAACTTGACTTAATTTACACTCGCAATTGTATTGCTGACAACATCCTGGTCAAACCCCTACACGTCTCTGACCATTTCCTTATTACATTTAATATTCATCTTTCAACCTATGCATCACCAACCCCTCTACCGGTTACTTTTAGACGAAACCTATGCTCCCTCTCACCCTCACACTTTTCCTCTGTACTTTCCTCCTCTCTTCCCTCACCTATCCATTTCTCATCTCTGGATGTGGATGCAGCCACTGACACCTTATGCAACACCTTAAAGTCTTGTCTCGACGATTTCTGTCCTCTTTCCACCAGGCCAGCATGGGCTACCCCCTCTAACCCCTGGCTGACTGATGTTCTTCGTGAACATCGGTCCAAACTCAGGCGAGCAGAAAGAAAATGGCGCAAATCTAAACACCCGTCTGACCTGAGTATGTACAAATCGTTGCTTTCAGCTTTTTCTACTCAACTCCACACTGCCAAATCCTCATTTTATCATAACAAGATCAATAGTGCTTCTGACATGCGCAATCTCTTCAAAACATTTAACTCTCTCCTCTGTCCCCCTCCACCACCACCCACCACTACACTAACAGCTAATGATTTCGCACAATTCTTCACAGACAAAACTCGAACAATCAGCAAACAATTCTTAGTCCCTCATACACATGACCTACAACCCACCACACCCACTTCGAACACTCTCACTTCTCCTTCTGTCCCCTCACTGAGACAGAAGTAGCAAAACATCTCTCCAGCCACCCTACAACATGCCCACTTGATCCCATCCCCTCACACATTCTTCAAGCAATCTCTCCTACTGTCTTACCAGCACTCACACACATCATAAAATTTCCAACTTCTTTTAAGCAGGCTCGGGTAACCCCACTGCTTAAGAAACCAACACTGAACACCTCACTTCTTGACAGCTACAGACCGGTCTCTCTGCTTCCATTCATAGCAAAAACCCTCGAACGAGTTGTTTTCAACCAGGTATCATTGTTCTTTTCACAGAACAACTTACTGGATCCTAACCAGTCAGGTTTCAAGAGTGGCCATTCAACTGAGACTGCGCTACTGTCAGTTACTGAAGCCTTGCGGACAGCAAAAGCTGATTCTAAATCATCAGTTCTAATTCTGCTTGATTTATCTGCTGCTTTTGACACTGTCAACCATCAGATCCTCCTGTCCACCCTCTCATCGCTGGGCATCACAGGAACTCCGCTTCGCTGGTTTGAATCCTATCTCACCGGTAGGTCATTCACGGTAACCTGGGGAGGAGAGGTATCCAAAACACATCAACTGATCACTGGGGTTCCTCAGGGATCAGTTCTTGGTCCTCTCCTCTTCTCCATATACACAACATCACTGGGTCCCATCATAGAGTCACATGGCTTCTCCTACCATTGCTATGCTGATGACACACAACTCCATCTTTCATTTCAACCAGATGATCCAACAGTACCTGCACGGATCTCAGGCTGCTTGGCGGACATCTCAACGTGGATGAAAGAACATCACCTCCAGCTCAACTTGGCAAAGACTGAGCTTCTTGTTTTTCCTTGCACTCCAAACTTACAGCATGGGTTCACCATCCAGCTGGGCTCTTCCACAATCACTTCTTCAAACTCAATCAGGAATCTGGGTGTCATCTTTGATGACCAGTTGTCTTTCAAAGATCATATTGCAAAGACTACTCGATCTTGCAGGTTTGCTTTGCACAACATCAGAAAGATCAGGCCCTTTCTAACAGTGCAGGCTACACAACTTCTTGTCCAGGCCCTTGTCATCTCCAGACTGGACTACTGCAATGCTCTTTTGACTGGTCTTCCATCATGCACAATCAAACCTCTACAAATGATTCAGAATGCAGCAGCACGGCTGGTCTTCAACGAGCCCAAAAGAGCCCATGTTACACCTCTCTTTATCTCCTTGCACTGGCTCCCAATTGCGGCTCGTATCAAGTTCAAGACTCTGATGCTTGCATATAGGACAACCACAGCTACTGCACCTGCTTATCTGCACTCGCTATTGCAAATCTACACCCCCTCCAGAACTCTGAGATCTGCTAGTGAGCGACGCCTTGTGGTACCATCACAGAGAGGTGCGAAATCACTATCCAGAACATTTTCTTTTACTGTTCCTGGCTGGTGGAATGATCTTCCTACCCCTATCCGGAATGCTGATTCCCTGACAAGCTTCAAGCGACAGCTTAAAACTCATCTCTTTCAACTCTATTTGCTGTTACCATAAAAAAAAAAAAAAAAAAAAAAAAAAAAATCTCTTTATTCCTTCCCTTTCTAGCTTGTACTTGTTTGAAGCACCACTTGAAATCTGGTATTATAGCACTGCCTGTGTCTGTTTGTCTCCTTAAGAAGAATCACTCTATGTTCTCCCAACTGTATGTCGCTTTGGACAAAAGCGTCTGCCAAATGCCTAAATGTAAATGTAAATGTAAAATTATGTAAAAAGTGCTGTTCTGCTCTGACTTGGTTCTCTCCAGAATATCTTCTTTTTGGAACCCTTTCTGTCTGAGATCATGATCCCATATCGCTGCACTTTAATATAAAAGTTGTTGGGCCTATTTAAAAAAGCATGCAAACCGATTACCTTAAAAAAAATAAGTAAAGTGAAATAGGAATAGTATGTTGTACTGACAAATGCTTAGTCAGTGAAGTTTACTTACTTTACTCTTGACTCAGTATAGCTACTCACTGACTCCCAGAGTGCATTGCGGCATGAATAAATTATGCAATTGCTTTGTTTTACTGTTGTTTTTATTTGCTGTCTTGTGTCAATAGTAGCACAACAAAAAATGTCCTCAAAGTTTTTACGAAAAACAATGAAATTGCAAAAGACCATTAATCAACATGAAAAGGTACCTATACACTTGTATTTATTTATATATATATAGAGAGAGAGATGGGGAAAGGTAGGTCACCTTCTAAAAGCAATCTATTACTTTTCTTCCCTAGAAATCAAATAACTTTAATTTCATGTTGCATTGCTGCATCAGCAGGAAGAAAACATCAGTAATAAGTTCCATGTGCCCAATCAAAAGGAACACTATTCACTATAATGGTGAGTGTAAAAAAAAATTATCAGTTTATGATGTCAGCATACTGTATGCGATTGTTCTCTCAATTATTTTAGTTGTGTTGAAAATTCTACATTCAAGATGACTTTGGGAAAGGAGCGAATGCAACTAGTGAAAGAAAGATCACTGCAGACACAGAGGAAATTAGTGAAAAGTCTGTTAAGAATTGCCCCACCTAAAAAACCCTTCTTTTCTTCTTCTGCTGTTATGTCGCACATTAGCAACATTAGTGCACTGCTGCCTCTCACTGGTTTATTAATGTCATTGGTTCCTTTGTGGCTACTTAAATATTTTAAGTAAACGTCACTCAAAGCAGTAAGTAAATTGTTTTATTTGTCTTGAAAGTAGCTGTAACTTAATAAAACCTAGTATGGCAACTAAGTAAAGATAACTAAATATTTCTAAGTAAGGTCAGCTATTAGATTTTACAGTCTGTCATACAACCCCAATTCCAGAAAAGTTCCAGGAACGTTTTTATCCCTTAAAATCAAGAATATGTTATCTGTTCCCAACTTTAAAATCATTGAAGTTGAAGATGAAAAAGAGATGGGAGTTTTTACATACTCTAACTGTATTGACCTGGATCACAGAGACTACGCATATGTGCATCGCAGAGACACGACAAGACAAGCATTTGAGGTTAAAAAGTATATAAAGTGTCAAATTTCTTTATATATAAAATAAACAAACGTTTCATTAGACAAGACCCTTTTTTATCAGCTGGGATCGTTTAGAGCCCTTTGAAGCTGAACTTAAACAGCATTTTGGAAGTTCAAACTTGGGGGCACCATAGAAGTCCATTATATGGAGAGAAATCCTGAAATGTTTTCCTCAAACTATTTCTTAACAACTGAAGAAAGATCTTGGATGACAAGGGGGTAAATGCATTATCTGTAAATTTGTGTTCTGAAAGTGAACTAATCCTTTAACATGACATGAAAACAATCTGTGGGAGTTTTTTTAGTGAGTAATCAGCTTGTTGAAATTTTAAGTCTTATTTTGAAGTGACAAAGTGGTTAAATCAAAGTGTGTGAGTTGTTTCCTTTTTAAAATCAGTCTTCCCATTAACACCTAATTCTTCACAATCAGCTGTTTGTCCTGCACATGTTTTATGTGCACAAAATTATGAGCTTGACCACCAAATCTATCTGTTGCATTGTAACCTCCTGAATGCCTTTTTTACCACCATATGCACACAACTCACTCTAGAGTTATAGTTTTGGTCTTGTATGGAGAGAGTACTAGTTATCACACTTTGGAGTAGTAATAAATGTGTAGGCACTGTCCCCAAGAAGCAAAAGCCTTCCCATTTTGTTCTTTTACTTCTTAGGATTCTAGCGTCATGCCTATGAAAAAAGTTTAATGGAGTGCGCCTTGAGCTAAGTTTCACGTACGTGTACGAAATTCGTTATATACATGTAACACACCAATACCTACAAAAAAGTCTCCTGGCACAATATCTGAAACCCAACAGGAAGTCCGTTATCTTCAATTTCCTGTACGATTTTTGTGCAGTTTTTGCAATTTTCAGGCCTCATCTTTTAACAAACTCCTCCTACAGTTTTTATCGGATCATCTTCAAATTTGGTGAGTGTGATCATAAGGCCTTTACGATGTTAAATTGCGAAGATCTTGAGTCAAAGGGCGTGTTCCTGGTGGGGTGACAAATTTTGACATTTTGCCATGAAACAGGAAGTTGCTGTAACTCAGGCAAACAATGTTGAATGTGTCCCAAACTTCACACATTTAATAACAGTCATGTCCTGAACATGTTCATGCCCATATTTAGTTAGTCATAGCACCACCTGCTGGCAACAGGAAATAACATGTTTAACACCGTCAGTCGAATTATTTGATTAAAACATTACTTTTATCAATATTAAATCAAAACCATTTTACATGCTAATATAAAACAATCTCAAATTTAGACTTTGGACAAGATCAGTGAAGACATTACACAACCGCTAAGTCTTTATTAATATATTATTTATTATTATCATATCACAGATTTATAACAGCCAAAGAAAAAACTAGAGTTCAAAAATAGAGAGTCAAGAGCCCAACTAAAGCTAACACTGACCACATTAACGGTAAGTTCAAAAGAAACAAATGCAACATCTAAACCTCTGTTCTCAATAATAACTTTTAGACAAACTGGTCATTAATGAGTGAATCATTAAGTTCAACTCTGCTTCAGTATTAATTTAACACTCAAATTATATTGTGAGACCAAATACACTCTGAGCAGTGTTAATAGATGAAAAAAAGAAGGTTTTTGTATTGCATTCATTGTAACTGGTTAAGAATAGCATATCTATGACATATTGTGTGATTTTTGACACATTAGTGTGTTAAATATTTTAACACACTGCCTTGTGTTAAAACTATTATACAGGTTGTGTTGTTTTTATCGTTGTTTTTTTTTTTTTACACACTGATGTGTCATAAATTGTAATTTATCACACACTAGTGTGTTAAATATTTTAAAAATGTCAACCTGTGTTAAGACAAATATCACACTGGTTGTGTTTAAATTAACACAAAAATGTGTTGTCCTTAATTTGACACACAGATGTGTTAAGATATAACACAGTTTGTGTTGTTTTTAACACATTCGTTTTAAGAGTGAAGGAACTCTGCCAACCAAGTCTGAAGAAACACGACAGAGATGGTATCTCCCGCATTTTCAGGCAGACCAATGATGCGTTGATTTTTCCTCCAACCTCAATTTTCTAGATCGTCCAAGTGATCGGCAAGTGAAGAAACTTGGCGTATGAGAGTTTGGAGCCATGTGTCTGCTTTATCAACTGATGATTCGACAGCAGTAATTCTCTTCTCGGCATCGTTCCCATCATTTGCTCAAGTTGTTGTGAATGGGCTTGAATGGTCTGCGCAAGGGACCCCAGCTGTGATTTGTCATCTCCTGCAGTGCTTTGGATAAGGCTGGATCAAGCTGACTAATATTGTCACCCATGTGTGGGTCTTCGCTAGTCACGTTCACAGGTAGGTCCTTTTTCTCAAGTTGGAATACTATGTCATTAGAAACTTTCTGGCTAGATTATTTTGTGAAAATGTCAAAAACATTTAAAAGTTCTATCGGTTAATTGGCTTAATTGTTTTAAAGAACAAGTATAATTAAACACAGGGCTCTGTAGCTTACACATTTTTAAGGAGCTCCTGCATGCATTTACACTGCATTTACAAATTGCATAAATAATATTATGAGATTAATGTTTTAAATATAAAATTTAGAACACAGAAATATGAAATTAGAGGAAAACATAGAATGACACTTTTAAATGTGAGACAAAAATTGCCAGTAGGTGTCATTTATTCAATCGATTCAAAACGGCTGATTCATTTTTTAATTGTTTAGTGAATTATTGATTAAAAATTATACAAATTATTAAAAATTATAAGATTCATGCAGTCTTAATTTAGACAGATGATAAGATCGGTATTATGACGTTATACAGTAAGATACCTGAAGCAGCTGCATTTTGCTGTTTAAGTGCTGTTTTAATAGAAATTATTTTAATGTGCATGAAAAAAAAATAATAAAAAAAATAATAATAAAAACATTCAGGGCTTCAGTCCCCTTAGCCCACCTCTAGTGCCACCCCTGGTCATTAACACTGTCAAATCAACTATTTTTTTAAAACTATTTGCAACATTGATTCAGTGGTTGCTTGCTATCAGGGACTGATATTATGAGAACTGCAAATGAATCAAGCACACTGCTATTCGATCAGTGGAAAGCTTGCCACTGTATGCCTACTAGCTCTCAAAATCAGCTTTTTATTCGACTTTTATTTTGTAAATGTTTCCATGAGTCACTTTGCACCTGATGAATCTGATGTTGAATGTTGAGTCAATCATACTGCAATCTCAAGCATCTTCATCATCAGTTTTGTTTGCTTTACATTTGTCTAAGGGGCACTTACAATATAGTATACTTACAAGTCAACCGTTACAAAACGTATTCATCTTTTCAAATTTAACTGAACATCAGGTACAAGCAGCAGTCATTCTGTAATTCTTTTTTTTAAATTAATTTAAACAAACATTTCAAACAACGTTGAGATATTTGTTTATTTCCGTCTGTGACGATAGCCCCAGAGACGAGACAGGAGACGTGCGGATCCATATGCATACTTTTATTAGAATACATACTCAAAGTCAGGCAGGCGGGAGGTCAGACAGGGGCGAACGGGAGCAAGACAGTAAATCCAACAGAATAGTAGTGTCCGAGCGAACGGGTCCGTGGGCTGGCAGCGATCAGAGGGGATAATCCAGAAGACGAAGCGGGGGGTCGATAGGCGGGCGGAGAACGATCAGGAAACCAGGAAACTACGAGGGGTCGACAACGGGGAAAACTAGACTAGGGAAAAGCTCAGAAATAACGGCCGGGGCAAGCTATGACTTCGCAAAGAAGTACTGGATGGAAGCTCTATTTATACAGGAAGTGACAGGGGCTAAAGGTGAGAGGTGACGAATGGGGCATGAGAGAGGGGTTATGGGAAATGGAGTGTCTACAGAGTCTGTATGGAAACACAGTGGAGAGGTGGCTCCCTCTAGAGGGGAGAAAAGGGAGCCACAACGGTACAGTTCGTGACAGAGCCCCCCCCTTAGGAGCGGCTTCCAGACGCTCCAAACAGTCCAACAAAAATAACAACAGGGAAGGGAGGGGCAGGGCAGAATGCAGAGGGGTGGGCCAGGTCCATGAGGGCTGATGGGGTTAGGAAAGGCACATAGTCCAGGAGGTGCCGAAACGGCCGCATAACAACAGAGCTGCCCGAAAGACTCAGGAGAACACCAGAACGCGGCAGACAGACTCCAGGGTGGGGCCGACGGATCAGACGCCCCCCAGGGTGGATCCGGCGGGTCAGGCGCCCTCCAGGGCGGATCAGATGCCCTCCAGGGCGGTTCAGGCGGGTCGGACGCCCTCCAGGGCGGAGCAGACAGACTCCAGGGCGGATCAGACGCCCTCCAGGGCGGATCAGACAGGACAAGAGCCCTCCAGGGCAGCACTGAAGCCCCCCAGGGCGGAGCAGCAGCCAGCCAGAGCAGAGCAAGCACCCAGCAGAGCAGAGCAGACAGACCTGGAACACAAAGCAAAGACAGACACATAGGGAGAAAGAGAGAGAGTTCGGAGCCCCAGTCCCAGTCTTTCTTCGGTGGGACCAACCGCTTGCAGCAAGCCTCAGTGGCAGAATTAGGACTCTGTGAGAGCTCAGAGTGGTGTGAGTCGCTGGGCGCTACCACCGTGCAAGGAGCAGGTGCGGCCTTCCCTCCGGTATGAGGATCCGTGGCCTCGGCCACCTTCTCCGGGAAAGCCACCCTCAGAGGTTCTGCGGTGCGGGCCGCCACCTCTGAGGACTCGGTGGTGGTATAAGCAGCCCAGACAACCCATAGAGCCACATTCAGGAGAAGTGCAGTCTCCAAGTAAGCCCGTTCGGGTAAAGTAGCTGTAATTTGACTTGGCTCTGGAACAGCGGCTGTGGCTTGACTGGGCTCTGGAACGACGGCTGGTGCTTGACCTGGCTCTGGAGCAACGGCTGTGGCTTGACTTGGCCTAGAGGAAGGAACTGCGGTGACTTGGCTTGGCTCGGAGGGAGGAGCAGCTGCGGCGAAGAAACTAGACACTGGAGGCGGAGCAGCTGCGACGACGGCGCTTGACTGTGGAGGCGGAGCAGCAGCTGCGAAGACGCTTGACCGCGGAGGCGGAGCAGCAGCTGCGAAGACGCTTGACTGTGGAGGCAGAGCAGCTGCGACGATGATGCTTGACGCTGGAGGCGGAGCAGCTGCGACGACGACGCTTGACCGTGGGGGTGGAGCAGCTGCGACGACTTTGCTTGATGCTGGAGGCGGAGCAGCTGCGACGACTTGGCTTGACACTGGAGGCGGAGCAGCTGCGACGGCTTGGCTTGAAGCTGGAGGCGGAGCAGCTGCGACGACGACTTGGCTTGACTCAGGAGGCGGAGCAACTGTGACGACGACTTGGCTTGACTCAGGAGGCGGAGCAGCTGCGAGGACGACTTGGCTTGACTCAGGAGGCGGAGCAGCTGCGAGGACGACTTGGCTTGACTCAGGAGGCGGAGCAGCTGCGATGACAACTTGGCTTGACTCAGGAGGCGGAGCAGCTGCGACGACTTGGCTTGACATTGGCGGCGGAGCAGCTGCGACGAAGACGCTTGACACCGGAGGCGGAGCAGCAGCGACGACAACTTGACTTGACTCAGGAGGCGGAGCAGCTGCGACGACGACTTGGCTTGACTCAGGAGGCGGAGCAGCTGCGACGACGACTTGGCTTGACTCAGGAGGCGGAGCAGCTGCGACAAAGACGCTTGACGCTGGAGGCGGAGCAGCTGCGACGAGGACGCTTGACACCGGAGGCGGAGCAGCAGTGACGACGACTTGACTTGACTGAGGAGGCGGAGCAGCAGTGGCTTGTTGTGTCTTGAGGAGTAAAGCGAGGATGTCCTCCAGCCGGTTGAGTGTTGCTGCGATGTAACTTGACTCTGGAAGGGCGGCCATGGCAGGGACCGACTCAGGAACGGCGACCGCCATCTTGTGGTTGAGCGCCGGCGCGGCCGCCATATTGTGTTCGAGCGCCGGCGCGGCCGCCATATTGTGTTCGAGCGCCGGCGCGGCCGCCATCTTGTGCTCATGTTCCCCCTCAGTGAAACCCACTGAATCAAAAGAGTCCATATACTGTAACGCATAATCCAGAGAGTCCGCGAAACAGGAACGCGGCAGAATGTAATCACCCGCCGACGCGCCTTCCATGCTATATTCGCGCGCCGGCGCGGCCGTCACCCCGTGATTGCGTTCCTCCTCATAGTCCAACGCCTCCTCTATTATATCGTTGAGTGACGGTCGCGGACATATGCGTGTGAGCCTTGATCTAAGCGGCTCGTCCAGTCCGTTAAGGAATAAGTCCGTGAAATACACGTCATCGTAAAACGGGATCCGGTACATGAGCTCATCAAAACGACTAATATAATCTTCCACAGACATACCGTTTTGCTTGAGACGCGTGAGCTGGTCAAGTGGGTTCATGGCTGAGCGGGGAGGGGCGTAAAAGTCGCTGGATCCTATCTTGGCGAAGTCATCTGTGACGATAGCCCCAGAGACGAGACAGGAGACGTGCGGATCCATATGCATACTTTTATTAGAATACATACTCAAAGTCAGGCAGGCGGGAGGTCAGACAGGGGCGAACGGGAGCAAGACAGTAAATCCAACAGAATAGTAGTGTCCGAGCGAACGGGTCCGTGGGCTGGCAGCGATCAGAGGGGATAATCCAGAAGACGAAGCGGGGGGTCGATAGGCGGGCGGAGAACGATCAGGAAACCAGGAAACTACAAGGGGTCGACAACGGGGAAAACTAGACTAGGGAAAAGCTCAGAAATAACGGCCGGGGCAAGTTATGACTTCGCAAAGAAGTACTGGATGGAAGCTCTATTTATACAGGAAGTGACAGGGGCTAAAGGTGAGAGGTGACGAATGGGGCATGAGAGAGGGGTTATGGGAAATGGAGTGTCTACAGAGTCTGTATGGAAACACAGTGGAGAGGTGGCTCCCTCTAGAGGGGAGAAAAGGGAGCCACAACGGTACAGTTCGTGACACCGTCTACTTTCACTTTCGTATTTAATGCCTCATGAAAGACACTCCCTCTAGTAGCGCAGAGCAGCAGCACATTCTAATGTGAAACTTAAAAGCTTAATGCTTATATCCCATACAGCAAAAAATATATATTTTCAAATATATTTTTAAATGTATTTGAAAATATAAAAAAAACGGCCAACAAAAATATATTTGTTAAAATATATTTTAAAATATATTTACATACATATATTTTATACAAATGTATGCCATTTTTTGTTTACACTGTAAAAAAAAAATAATAATAATAATGGTAAAAAACAACATAAAAGTAAAATATCCTAATTTAAATAATGCAAACAAAAACTTCCGAAATCACACCGAACATGCTTTTTATGTCTGAAAACGTGAGGCGCACAGCACTGCCTTTTTTGCTGATTTTTTTTTTAAAAAGAGCAGTGCACAGCATTTTTTTATGTTGCTAGGAAACCATCAAACCATAGAAACATTCGATTGGACAATGGAAAAAACGCGATGATGTCGAGCGCTTTTCTGCACAAATGTGAGGCGTAAACACAAGGCGCCAGGGGCGCATAAACAGCGCGCAGAACGCTCACTGCCAACAGAAAACAATTCAAAATATAGCTGCAAGCAGCGATGGGCGGGCCCTCACCCTCAGTGCAATCGCCACCCTGGTGTAATCAGGAAAACGGCGCACAGCAGACACATGGATTTACAGTATCGCTCTGGCTGTCTGGTTTTAAGGGTTACAGCAATGAAAGGGTTACACTACGACATCAACAGAGTTAAACACACACAGACACATGCAAAATAAACAATACAACTTTAGGGAAACTGTGCATATCTATCTTTATAGAAAATTATGGAAATGTCTCTTGATAACCGCTAATGACAAGTTAGCATGGAATAGCAAGGTCATTAATTGATACAAAAGGCTGAATCGCCCTATGGTGAGTCCACCAGTGTGATATTTCCAAATATCTGGCCACTGTGAATAGATTAATTATATTAGTTAACAAGAAAAATAATTAGATAGCATTTATTAGTGATAATTATTTTTAAGTTCAACACGTATTGTGTAATTAAAATGCACAGTTGTGTTTTAATATTAGTTTATATGCACTGTGAGTTAACATGAACAGGAATATTTGTATTAACTAACTCTAAAAAACATTAATAAATGCTGTCAAAATATATTGTTCATTGTTAGTTCATATTAGTTGATGCATTAAGTAATGTTAACCAAAAAAGAGACCTCATTGTAAATTGTTAATTACACATTTTATGATCCATAACCATTTAAAAAATAAAATTGTGATCTATAAGCATTTGTGAAATGTGAATTATATAAACTATATTACCAGTAAGGGACATATTAACTTATTTTATGTATTTGTTTCTGTAATTATATAAAAGTAAACTACATATCAACTGACTCTGTGAATGTATTTTTTTCTGATGGGTTAAAAGATATCTTAGCATATAACTCCATCCGGTGTTCATCCTGGGTATTACAGTTTTCATCTCTATGTTACAAAGAGTTTAAATATATCCCCTCTCTCTCTCTCTCTAACTCTGTCTCTCTTTCCACCCATCCCCCCTCCCCACACTCACTCTGACACTCACACACACACACACACACACACAGGAGCAGAGTGAGATGACATGTCTATTTGTTTTTTAATTTTCTTTAATTCATAGAGTTTGAAAGAGTTTGAATGCTGCATTTTAAAGATTATAAAATTATGGTTGTTGTTTTTACTGTTCCTTTAATAAATCACCACGTCAACACCGTTCAAGATATCCCAAATCCACTCACAATTTAGCATCTTCAATATCTTCGCATCATGCAGAAAAAGTTTGGTGTGGATTTCTTATTTTTCCTGATAGGAGTATTTCAAATTCCACAGACTGATTTTTCCAAAAATCCACATTCAAACCAAAATTGCTGACTTCCTGTTGGTCGTAGCTAATGGATGTAAATTAGAAAGTTGTCCAGATTGAAGTGAACAATATATGTACCGAGTTTGGTGACTGTAACAAAAACTTACCCCCAAGTATTGTCAAAAGGTGGTGCTATAGAGTGCCTCCTCCACGCCCATTTATGAGCTTTTGCCAGTGTCTAACTGTCATTAATGCTGATATGTGTGTTGCGTTTCATTGAAATCTAAGCCCGTTAACTGCCTCAAAAACACAGGAAACAAATTTTAAACTTTGACACGTTGCCATGGAAACAGCATTTAATGTATCGACAACCTGTTTACAGATTCTTATCGGCCGTGTTTTGACATTATACTGATGAAGTCTGAAGCAAATAGAGCAAAATTAAGATCTTGAATTTAAAGTATTTAGAAAATGACACATTTCCTGCAGCCAGTTGGTGGTGCTATAACTTTGACTTCTAATGGTCACATCTATGCGACTGGCATCATACAATGAACAAACTGATGAAGTTTCATCAGAATCAGACAATGTATGCAATAGTTATTACACACTTCCTGTTTCTCATTTCTCGCCATAACTTTGTCGGCTCGCCACGGCCAAACCGTTCGAGATATCAAAAATCCCCTGGCAATTTTGCATCCCCAATGTATCTAGATCATGCTGATCATGTGTTTTTAAACAGCCCTGAATAGCTCACTTCCTGTTGGGCATAGCTTATGACATAGAGTATGAAAGTTGTTTGGCTTCGTGAGATCTATATGTGTACTGAGTTTCATATGAATACGTGGAAGTATGTGTGCGCTATACATCGAGATTTCTGACTGTGTTCCAGGGGGTGCAGTAGAGCCCCTGTGCCACGCCCGGGTCCCAGCCTCTGCGGTGTCCTGATGGCCGCGGTTTCCAATGTGTGTGCAAAATTTCAAGAGTTTTTGAGCATGTTAAGCCCCCCAAAAGCCCCCGGAAGTTTGAAAAAAAAGAAAAGAAAAAAGAAAAACCCTTAGAAAAACAATCGGGCCTTCGCCCATTTTGGGCTCGGGCCCTAAAAAGGTGCCTCGCACTGCACAAAACACATTCTGTCTGATTGGGGCCTTAGAACCGCAGTTTCAGAACCGCAGCCACAGAACCGGAAGTGAGGGGCGGAACTTACTTTCTTAACAGAGCAGCGTCATCTACGTGTTTGAAGCATAATTTGCTTCTTCGAAATGTCATACTTTATGTATGCATGTTATAGTGATACATTATGGTACATTGAAAATGTTAAAACATTAATCTTGTGTAATATAATGATATTTAGTTATTTCCTGTTCATGATATTAAAAATAATGCTTAAAACTTAAGAGAATTTTATATGAAATATGCTTTAATCACAAGATTCAAAATAAATGTTTACTCCAAAGCCAAGAACATGTGCATAATGCAGTTTTCTATATATGAAAACTAAAATATTTCAATAAAAAAACTAAACACACAAAGAAACAATCAAAATGTATACAATAATAATAATAATAATAATAATAATAAAACATTTAGCAGATGTTTTCATGGAAGGAATCAAAATCAACAAAAGAGGAATGATATGCAAGTGCAATTACAAGTTTCAGTTAGCCTAACATGTTGCAAGGATTTTTTTTTTTTTTTTGTTAATTATATAAAAATAAATAGAAAACAGTCATAATAGAAAAAGAAGTGAGCAAGCTTAAATTATAAAATAAATAAAAGAGGAGGACCATTGGTGGTTTATACAGATCACAATCCTCTAATGTTTCTTCATTCTTTGAAAAACTCAAATTGACTCATGAGATGCTGTATCTTCCTGCAAGGGTATCATCTACACTGATAAAAATGGACATAACAGGCCTTTGAAATTACAAAAATGAATCATGTTTATTCAACACAATTCATTTATGTTTCTGTTGTGAACACATTTTGGTTAAGTAGATTTCAATTGTTCATTTTGTGTGGGGCACTCCGGAGCAGATGGTGGCGCTAATGCATCAATGAAGAAGGATGAGAACTGCTGTACACAGTAGAAAGTGATACACTATATTAACAATAAAATTGTGTCAACAGGTTCAAAGCAATACTATTAATTAATTCTACAAATTCACCAAATTACAAATTAACCTTTCAAAATGAGTAAAATTGCACAAAAAAATAAATGTAAACAAAAATTGGTTTCACTGGACAAAAAAACAAACAAATACTATACACAGCAAAATCCCCAGTGTTAATTTATGGACACATATAAACACTGAAGCAAGCGGATAATTAGGTAATTAACAGCTGATGATTAAACATTAGTATAGACACCTGATGGTAACAAGCAGAATCACCAAAGGAGAAAATCAACATTTTTAAGCAACCATTATTGTGGTCAGTGTTTGTATTAGTTGGGATCTTGACCCTTATATATTTGATGAAGATTTGTCTAGGGAAGCATTCTTTATACAATTAAAGTCTCCAGCTAGAAAACCTAAGCCTTTAACCCCTTAGCATTCCTATCAAACTTAACTCAATGAAAAACGTCCCATGGGTGGAACGTTGGAACACTAAGGGGTTAACAATGGTAAGTGTAGAAAAAATAAAATGGAATAAAAGTTGCCAGAGTTGGCTTACAGCAAACACACAAAACATCAAAAGGCACCTTGTAGCATGTACCCACCCCAACTCCGTCCCCAAACGACAGAGTAACACCCCCCATAATAAAGCCAATGAGTGTAATAATCATGTACAAATCCAAACTAAATTTAGAGACCACAGTAACAAATCAGTCACCAGAGACAACGTCAAACCAAGAGATGAATAAAAACATAAGAACACGACGAAGAAAAGCCAGTCCTATAGGAATAAGAGAAAAAGTATATTAATCAAACCTCATGTAAATATCTGTAACAGTGCAGTGCTGGAGTAGAGAGCAAGGGAACAAGGAGAGAAGGAGCTTCAGTCAAGATCTGATCCATGATTGCCGTGTTGATAGCCTCTGGGGTGCCAGTTTCACCATGCTGATCCTCAGTAGTGGAGCACGCGATCGGTTGAGTCATCGCTATCTTTCTCTCAGTGTAGGGGTCAGACGTCGAAAATATAGGAAAATCTTTATCACAAGGAGGTTTAGGCATACTTCAGATAAAAAATAACTGATTAAGTGGTTTGCTTGGGAAAAAAAAAAAGACTTTAAACTGTGGTTTAGCAATGAGCAAAGTCTCAAGCGTCCATCTTGTTCTGGGTCACGTGTCTAAGTAACTAAGAATTTTAACAGCATTTATTTAATTGAAAAAAAAAAAACCTCCCAATTCCTTCTCACCAGTATTGACAGCAACTGTTTCTCAATGAATAATTCTGTTTCTCAGTTTAACCATGGTTTTGCTGCACTAACCATAGATTAGCCTTGGTATTTGTAGTAAAACTGTGGTTACACAAATAGTGATCAATACAGGAAAAAAAAGGTGGAAAAAAAAGAGAAAAGTTTATTTCATTTTAGCTATAATGAAACCATGTTGCACCTTTTTGTGACAAAATGGCTTGCTGCCCTTAAACAACTGATAATAGATTAACACACACAATTTAAATTTCTTTATCCTCTCAGGAATCTACATCCTAAACACATTAGCCAATTATTATGACTTGATTTGGACTTTCCAAGCTGTGGTGCATTAGGTTTGAAGCTAAACATAGCCCCCTTAGGTGACAGGCCCAAGTACAATGCAACTTCAGGAATTTCAGGAAGACTCATGAAATCTCATGAAAATCAGCTTCAGCAGATGTATCGCTGGAAATTGATCTCATTACTCATTTTAAAATGACTTTGTACAAGGGCAACAAATTGCTTGACAAACTGACAGACTTTCATTTTAAGACTCACAACATAATATCAGCTTCTTGGGGACAACATATAGGACAGGATGCATTTTGCCTTCAAAAGCAGATAAGAGTAAAAATAGGAAAACCTTTATTTGGTGAAGTTATACACAATACACAAAATAATGTGCACTTATATTCATGAGAGTTTCAGAAGTTAAATAGTTTTTTTTAATGTCATCAAAACCTGGTCAAATGTCAAAAAAACAAAGCCTGGTGACTTAATGGACTATTAATCATTAGGGCCTGGTTTCACAGACAGGGCTTAGACCATGCCATGATAAGGCCATAGTTTAAGAAGGACATATCAGTCATTTTTAATAGATGTGCCTAAGAAAAAAAAACAGTGTTGTGAGACAAAGCATCTTGAGACAAAACAAAGGCACTGATATAGTTTAATTTGAATTTGAAAGTTTCTTTCAGCTAAACTGGCTTTTTGCCAACAGGATGTGCGCACTTGGACTGTTTTTTTTTCCTATATTGAATTTAACAATATGTGTGGTCCCTGAGAACACCCAGAACAAGTTGAAAACACATCATGTGTTTTATGAGTGTATACGTATTTATGTTTTTGTACATTATTTTAGAGATTAAATGTGTAAAGTATATAAAATACATTGACAACTTTAATGTTAGATGTGATTAATCAGATTAATTACAGAAAATGTGTGATTAGTTATAGTTATTAGTTATACTCATGGTTAGTTATAGTTATGGAATTAGTTATAGTACAGAAATTGTCAATAAATGTGGAGGTCACATCATGGACAACAAAGGCTGGCAAAACCATTGGTGGGTTTCAAGAGAAACAGCTTTCAGGTGAAAAAATTGCTGGAAACTATTGATAAAATGGTGAAAGAGATCAGCTGCTGCAACATGAGCTTCAAAAAGTGGAAAAATAATTTCAAGAGGAGATGAAAAAAGTTACGACAATTTGTCTCAAGAAGTAAAGCAAGAAAGAGCAATTTAAGTGACTGGTACTTTTCTGTACAGTAAAACCACCAGTGTTAAATTAATACTCTGTGTCTATATAATCCTCACATAGGGTTACAAATGCTGTTTGTGAAGTTCCTTAATCAGATCTTGAGAGATTTAATGTCTTCTTTTACTTCAGTTGATTTCATCTAAGGCTGTGGCTGAAGTCAGTTGTACAGTAGCTTTTGAATTTCTAATTTTCTCTTGTTTCTCTTTCCTTCCAGGAGGTGTTCTTGATTAATCGTGAGTGACACTCAATTAATCAACTAATTATCTCATTGACTCATACTAGTTAACCCTAGTTTAGTGTTATTTTTTAACACTCTGAATGAGGATTATTTAAACTCTGAGCATTAATTTAACACTAGGAGTTTTACTGTGTGGGTTTATATGAAACCTTCAATTTTGAAAGTAAAAGTACCCTTTCCTGATGGAGAAGTTGCATTAGTTGAGCCAGCTAAGAGAAAAAAACAATTGCCACAGTTGAGGCTGTGAAAGCAGGAGTTACACAGAATTTGAAGATGTGGCTGATAGAGATGCTGTAGAAGTTGGAGGTGGCAGAACTGTGATGCTTCCTGCAATTCTGCAAGGTGTTCTCAGAGCTATAGCTCTTACAGGAGCCATTGGAGGAGGAATCACTGGCTGGAAAGATGTAGAATAAGCCAATTTAGTGTATAATGCAATGAAAAAAGCTACAAAGGTTATGGTTGAGAGAGTACAAGAATATAGTTTTAACGGCAACAGGAGGAGCAGTAGCAGCATGTGAGGCAGCGACAGAGGCAGGAGCAGCAACATTTTAGGCAGCTGCAGCAGGAGGAGTTCTTGCAGCAGGAGGAGCACTCGCAGCAGGAGGAGCACTTGCAGCAGGGGGAGCACTCGCAGCAGGGGGTGCACTCGCAGCAGGAGGAGCACTTGCAGCAGGAGGAGCACTTGCAGCAGGGGGAGCACTTGCAGCAGGAGGAGCACTTGCAGCAGGGGGAGCACTCGCAGCAGGGGGTGCACTTGCAGCAGGAGGAGCACTTGCAGCAGGAGAAGCACTTGCAACAGGGGGAGCACTCGCAGCAGGGGGTGCACTTGCAGCAGGAGGAGCACTTGCAGCAGGAGAAGCACTTGCAACAGGGGGAGCACTCGCAACAGGGGGTGCACTCGCAGCAGGAGGAGCACTTGCAGCAGGAGGAGCACTTGCAGCAGGAGGAGCAGCTGATGCAAGAGAAAAAGCCACTGATACAGGAGGAGAGGCCAGTGACACAGGAAGAGAAGCCACTAATACAGGAGGAGAGGCCATTGATACAGGAGGAGAAGCTGCAAAAGTTGGGGCAGCTGGAGGAGCATTTGCAGCAGTTGGGGCAACAGGAAGAGCATTTGCAGCAGTTGGGGCAACAGGAAGAGCATTTGCAGCAGTTGGTGCAACAGGGAGAGCAGCTGCAACAGTTGAGGCAACAGGGAGAGCAGCTGCAACAATTGAGGCAGCAGGGAGAGCAGCTGCAACAGTTAAGGCAGCAAGAGGAGCATTTGCAGCAGTTGGGGCAGCAGGAGCAACAGCGGGTCCTGCGATTTGACGAGGAGTTCTTTGAGCTTTTGTTCTTGTGGGAGCCATTGGAGTAGGAGTCACTGAATGGAAAGATAAAGAAAAGGCTGATTAAGTGTATGAAGCAATAAAATATCTGCAAAAGTTATCTATGACAATGCAAAGTTTTGTGCATTTTGTGGCAGTTTTTCTGATAATCCCTAAAAGAACTTCAATTACTCCATTTTTTATCATATAGATAAGAGCAATATACCAATCAAATCTGTAAACAGTCTACTTTTATTTATATACACACACATAACAACAAAAAATTGTGCTTTTGTGAAATAAAGAAAAAAAAATGTGCCTCTGTCTTCATGCTCTTCATTTTGAAATGCATCACAAAAATGAACTGAAACTCAGTGAATACTCAACACATATACATGAGAGATACAGCTATAGAAAGCTTTACAAAAGTCAAGCTTTAAACAAACTTTCACTGAAAACAAACATTTTGTGATAAAGCAACCAATACAATGCCCAGTTTTTCCATTTTGACCTAATCATTATTAATGCAATAATGCCCACAAGCTGTTTTCGCTTTTGATATAATAAATATCCACGAGACCTGCAGCATGTGAATGCCCACATCACCTATGTAAACAAATCAGTGAGACTTTTCTTTAAGTTTCTGCTGCGTTTCTTCCAGACTCTCATTTGGGTTGAGTCGATAACTGTTTACAGGAAGATGACCTGCTGGCTGAGAGGCAAAGAGCTCCTGGCTAAATTTATTTTCAGCCCAAGAAGCTCCAAGTGGCTGAACAACATCTACCTGTGAGCGAGAATTTCCTGCACCAGTCTGGTTAACACAAGCCAATCGACCAGGAAATATAAAATGCGAATTACCATTTCTCTCAGAGGGGAAATAGATGCACCACACCCTTCATAAAGGTGCATGGAGTCAGAGACAGTCTGAATAGCAGGACAGTATATTAATAAACCAACCCCCTTAAATCTGAATCACAAGAACAGTCTCAGGTAAGAAACTGGATGTGAAAGTGTCTTTCATCAAAAATACTTGTGTTAAGCAGATTAGTAATGTGTGAAGCTGAAGCAGAGATTTTATGTCTTTCACTTTAGTTGATTTAAGGCTGTGGCTGAAGTCAGTTCCTGAGTTTCTCTTGTTCATCTTGCTTTCAGTGATTCTGCGAGTTAACAGGTATAACCACTAATGGTTAGTCTTCACTTAATGAATTTTAATTATATCAATAACTGCAACACTGCTTCAGTGTTAGCTTTTAACACTTTGTAGAGTGGACAACATGAGACACATTAGACAATTCAGCTCACAATATTTCATTCCCGCAATACTATGAGTATGTTTTCAGTGATGGCACCCATTGCAACATGATTTTTGATGGTCACCATTTTTTTCATATTCTGATTCTTGGTATCGGTGTGTGACTAAGTGAAATAGTTCATTGAAACAGCTTATGCTCTATATTAGTGTTTCCCAACCAAGCCAAGCCAAGCTTGCTCTTGATTCAGGATTACAAATAGGGATGAAATGGTTACAGTTTGATGATAAACTAAGATGAAATTCCCAACAATTACTATTGCAGTTTGATTATTTTGAGATTTTAAAAACTCAAAAAAGTTGTAACGAATGCATCGTTGGTTTAATTTTGTGTGAAAATATGGCATGAGGCAGTAAATCGTTTTACAGAGGAAAATTCTATACATTTAAGTAGGAATGAATTTAATGAATATATCTTCAGAATTAACCAACTGTCTTGAGAAAGGTTACGATGAACTTTATTTTAAAACTTTATTTAAATATGTGTTAGCAGATAACATTTTATGTTGTAGTCATTTTGTACTAATTTTAACACTGTTTCAGATCTAATTTCAACCCTCTTGAGTATGGACTCAAACTCTGAGGAGAGTTAATTTAACACTGAGGTTTTGCTGTGTGCTTATATGAACATAACCAGAGGTCTAAATTCAGAAAGTAAAAATGATGCTGGTAAATTACAATTGTAATAACACACCTGCTTGTCTAAGACTTTGATTCAATTATTAAATTATGTTTGATTAAGTTTGGAACTAAAATCTATGTGACAAATATGATGGTTTTGATCGTAAAAAATATATATATCTGCTAGGTTTCACAGCTCAAAGTCCACACTGAAAGGAGATATTTTATTGAATAATTATTTAATATACCACTTTTTAAGAACTAGAGCAAACTACTTGTTTGTACTACAATGGACCTTGTGAAGTCACATTTGTACTCATTTAACCCTTAAATGCATGACTGTTTTGCCAATCATTACTACATATTCAGATCTTTAGCGAAACGGACCTATATATCCAGCACGGATGTATCTCTATCTTCTGGGAGAACAATTACAGAACAATAAAATAAAGCATATTTCGTTACCTTTTGAAACTTTAAAATGGTTAAATTTGAGCAGATGATTTTAAGTGAAAGTGACAGTGACAGTGAAAGTGACGTGACGTGTGGCCAAGTATGGTGACCCATACTCGGAATTTGTGCTCTGCATTTAACCCATCCAAGTGTACACACACAGTAGTGAACAAACAAACAAACACACACACACACACACACACACACACACACACACACACACACACCCACCATGAACATACACCCGGAGCAGTGGGCAGCCATATTGCTATCGCTGCAGCGCCCGGGGAGCAGTTTGGGGGTTCGGTGCCTTGCTCAAGGGTCTCACCTCAGTCGTGGTATTGAGGGTAGAGAGAGCGCTGATTATTCACTCCCCCCATGACAATCCCTGCCGGACATGGGACTCGAACCTTTTGATTACAAGTCCGACTCCCTAACCATTTGGCCATGGCTGCCCCCTTTATGATCACTGTCATCCTCAGAGCACACTTCAACAGTACATTCGCATCTGGCTCATACTTGCGATTTCAACCATATTCTCAAAACAATTGTTTTCAGTTATTTCAAAATCATTATTTTGATTGCTGGCTGTTTATTGACCACATCCACCATCAAATGACAGTTTCATTTATATTTTATAGCATATGGTAATTGCTCTGCAGCAAAGCCATTCAATCCAACTGAATTGTTGCTGATTATATTCTTTTGTTTTATGCCTGCAATAATTCAAATGACACATCACGTCATTATTGGCTATCAAACAGTGCCACCTTGAGGAATACAGGTGAATTGCATGTATTTGGTAATTAGATATTGACATGTTTTTGTGCACAAAAAATATACTTACACTATTACACACCTCAGGTCTCTCGCGACCCTGTACACAAAATATGAATCAGACACTCTTTCATATTTTTTTTTCTTGTTTTATTGTTTCTAATGAATAGATTATAAAAGAACAATTTACAGGTAAGGTGGCACCATCAGATCCTCCTGTTCAGCCTCTCATCGCTGGGCATCACAGGAACTCCGCTTCACTGGTTTGAATCCTATCTCACCGGTAGGTCATTCACGGTAACCTGGGGAGGAGAGGTATCCAAAACACATCAACTGATCACTGGGGTTCCTCAGGGATCAGTTCTTGGTCCTCTCCTCTTCTCCACATACACAACATCACTGGGTCCCATCATAGAGTCACATGGCTTCTCCTACCATTGCTATGCTGATGACACACAACTCCATCTTTCATTTCAACCAGATGATCCAACAGTACCTGCACGGATCTCAGGCTGCTTGGCGGACATCTCAACGTGGATGAAAGAACATCACCTCCAGCTCAACTTAGCAAAAACTGAGCTTCTTGTTTTTCCTTGCACTCCAAACTTACAGCATGGGTTCACCATCCAGCTGGGCTCTTCCACAATCACTTCTTCAAACTCAATCAGGAATATGGGTGTCATCTTTGATGACCAGTTGTCTTTCAAAGATCATATTGCAAAGACTACTCGATCTTGCAGGTTTGCTTTGCACAACATCAGAAAGATCAGGCCCTTTCTAACAGTGCAGGCTACACAACTTCTTGTCCAGGCCCTTGTCATCTCCAGACTGGACTACTGCAATGCTCTTTTGACTGGTCTTCCATCATGCACAATCAAACCTCTATAAATGATTCAGAATGCAGCAGCACGGCTGGTCTTCAACGAGCCCAAAAGAGCCCATGTTACACCTCTCTTTATCTCCTTGCACTGGCTCCCAATTGCGGCTCGTATCAAGTTCAAGATCTGATGCTTGCATATAGGACAACCACAGCTACTGCACCTGCTTATCTGCACTCGCTATTGCAAATCTACACCCCCTCCAGAACTCTGAGATCTGCTAGTGAGCGACGCCTTGTGGTACCATCACAGAGAGGTGCAAAATCGCTATCCAGAACATTTACTGTTCCTGGCTGGTAGAACGATCTTCCTACCCCTATCTGGAATGCTGATTCCCTGACAAGCTTCAAGCGACAGCTTAAAACTCTTAAATCTCTTTCAACTCTATTTGCTGTTACCATAAAAAAAAATATCTCTTTATTCCTTCCCTTTCTAGCTTGTACTTGTTTGAAGCACCACTTGAAATCTGGTATTATTATAGCACTGCCTGTGTCTGTTTGTCGCCTTAAGAAGAATTGCTCTATGTTCTCCCAACTGTATGTTGCTTTGGACAAAAGCATCTGCCAAATGCCTAAATGTAAATGTAAATGTAAATTTACTCACCCTCATGTCATCCAAGATGTTTATGTCTTTTTCCTCAGTCATCAAGAAATTTTGTTTTTTGAGGGAAAACTTTTCTGGGATTGTCTTTACACAACAGACTTCAATGGTGCTTCCATATTTGAACTTCCATAATGCAGTTTAAATGTAGCTTCAAAGGGCTGTAAACAATCCCAGTCGATGAAGAAGGGTCTCATCTAGTGAAATAATCTGCCATTTTTGTAGAAAAATTGTTTTTATATACCTTTTAACCACTGAAACTAGCACTAGCGCTGGGATTCATGTTCACAACGTTATATACTACTTGATCATGTCGAAAGGCATTGTGTGACGTAAGCATACTACATGAGCATCTGTGCCCATAGCGTTTTTACCATAGATATACTATGGTTTTTACAGCAAGCAAAGGTATGTATTCAATGCATTAATTGTGTTATCTTGTCAATGTTTATGCTGCCTTCATGTGTTATCGGAAATCTAGATTTCCCACTTATAAAGTTAAACTTGTCGTTTTCAAGTGCTTTATTGTCAGAAAGAATAAAATATAGCAATCCCCTTGGTTGGCAATAATATAAACATTCACCACGCTATTAATGCAGTTTGATGACAATTCAGGAATTTCGGTCAAATACATGCTTATTTCGCTGCTTATAAAATATGCAATATGCGTCGAATGACTGTTCGTATTTAGCCTATAATACACTTTAAGTTTATGACCTTCCCACCTCGGAAACTCTGATTCCAAAATTATTTCTGAACTTCCCAGTAACATTAATAAATACGCTTCAAAAAGGCCATTCATGCCCAATGTCCAATTACGAATTAAAATAATATTTATGATGATTCTGATAGTATTCTCGTAGCTTCGTAAAATTATGTTTGAACCACTGATGGCAGATGGACTATTTTGACAACGTCTTTCATACGTTTCTGGACCTTGACAGTGTAACTTCCTTGGCAGTCAATGGGACAGTTAAAAAGTTACCGGTTTTCATCCAAAATATCCTAAATTGTGTTCTGAAGATGATCGAACCTTTTACAGGTTTGGAACAACATGGGGGTAAGTGATTAATGACAAAATTTCATTTTGGGGTGGAGTATCCCTTTAAATGTTTGTAATATGACTTAATTTGTATTTAACATGAAAATACTAATTAAAATCTTTACATTTCCTTAGTTATTAAAAAAGCAGCCACAGAAAACAAAGAATATTAACATTATCAAATAACATCACTGATTAGCTTAGTGCAAGTAAATGCATTTTATCACATTATAAGTGAAGCTACAATGTTTGATGAGTACATCTCTTTCCACACACTGCACACATCTGCAATGCATTATGGCTCTGACATGGCCACTCTCATCAATGCATGTGTTTATATCAGCCAAGTCTTAGCATGGGTTTTGTCCCCCATACTGCACATATGTGGCAGGCAGCTCTGATGCGGCCAGCAAGGCCACTTGAGGAAATCACGATCACTGTTGCCAATGCTTGTAGCACTGTGGCACGTCTCAAAACTGGCTCTCCGTGCATCGCAACCATTTTAGTAGGGATTTATTTTAACAAAATTCTAATGTACCAAGTTATGATATCATAACATCTGGAAAACAAAGCTTGTAACCCAAATGAGTCACTCATTGAAGTTCAATCTTCAAACTCAATCAGGAATATGGGTGTCATCTTTGATGACCAGTTGTCTTTCAAAGATCATATTGCAAAGACTACTCGATCTTGCAGGTTTGCTTTGCACAACATCAGAAAGATCAGGCCCTTTCTAACAGTGCAGGCTACACAACTTCTTGTCCAGGCCCTTGTCATCTCCAGACTGGACTACTGCAATGCTCTTTTGACTGGTCTTCCATCATGCACAATCAAACCTCTATAAATGATTCAGAATGCAGCAGCACGGCTGGTCTTCAACGAGCCCAAAAGAGCCCATGTTACACCTCTCTTTTTTAAAAACAAGATATCTCCCTTTGGAGTGGACTTTGATATTTGTAACTTTGCAGATTTTTTTTATGCACAAATATACACACCACACAATGACTAAATTTCAAAAAGTGAAAGAGCATAATAGCATAATTATTTAGGTACAATTTACACAGTGGGTGTGGCAAAATGGCTCTGTAGCACCACCTAGAACAGAGTGCGCCTCGAGCTACGTTTCACGTACGTGTACGAAACACGGTACATACATGTATCACACCAATACCTACAAAAAAGTCTCCTGGCACAACATCCCAAACCCAACAGGAAGTCTGTTATTTGTAATTTCCTGTACGTTTTTTGTGCAGTTTTTGCCATTTTCAGACCTTGTATTTTAATGAACTCCTACAGTTTTTATCGAATCATCTTCAGATTTGGTGAGTGTGTTCATAAGGCCTTTATTTTGAGTTTTCGTCAAAGGGCGTGTCCCTAGCAGTCTGACAAACTTTGATGTTTTGCCATGAAACAGGAAGTTGCTGTAACTCAGGCAAACAATGTCCAATCTGCCCCAAACTTCACACATTTATTAACAGTCATGTCCTAAACACGTTCATGCCAAATATTTAGTCATAGTCATAGCGCCACCTGCTGGCAACAGGAAGTAACATGTTTAACACTGTTATGGTCAGGACAGGAACATGCAGTGTCTGATCTGCCCCAAACTTCACATGTATGATAACACTCCTGACCTCAAGACATTTTTTGCCCATATTCAGTTATAGTCATAGCGCCACGTGCTGGCAACAGGAAATTACTTCTGTTATTCTAACCTTAACCTACAATATCCAATCTGCAGGAAACTTCACATGTTTGCTTAGAGTCCTGGCCTGAACACATCTACATGACAATATGCAGTTTTAGCTATAGCGCCACCTGCTGGGAACATGACATGTTATGTTTTACACTCACTCAAACATGCAATGTCCGATCTGCCCCAAACTTCATAGGTTTGATAAGGGTCCTTGCCTGAAGGCATCTACGTGCCAATATTCAGTTACAATCATAGTGCCACATGTTGGCAACATGAAAATCACTCAATAACTCAACCATACCATGTTCAATCTGCACTAAACTTCATTTGTTTGATGACAGTGCTGGCCTGAAGACATCTACATGACAATATCCATTTATAGTGATAGCGCCACTATCTGGCAGCAAGAAGTTGGGTACATACAGGAGGAATATGTCAGTCATTTATATTTACCACTTTAAATACATAAATTGGTCAACGTTTGCTGTGTTTCTAAAGCCACCGGTTGGCGGTGAGGCTGGGTGCGAGGGCCCGTTCATCACTGCTTGCAGCTTTAATGTTTAAATTGAATCTCTCAGCATTTCACAACAGTAGCCAGGTATAATGAAGGTAAGAATAAAGAAACTAAATTACGATGTCAGTTGCATTCGCCACTTGCACTCACTCACTTGCAGGAATCGTGCGTGTTGCCAGTGGAGAAAAGATGCTGTGGTGGTTAAATGAATAAAACTAATTTAGTACCATAATGTACAGGGTCCTGCAAATCATCTGTAGGAGAAAAGACAAGACCCGCAAATCTGTGGCTACAGAACAGCAGAATATAAACAGATAACAATATAAAAGAACTTTACAAGAAGCAGCCAAAGGTTCACGATGCTGCCGGATTCTTCAAAGACTTTGTGCATCGCAGCTCTGACTCAGAAGAACTACCCACGCATGACACTAGGCAACCAACTGAAGCGCCACCTGTCAAAACAGTCCATTCCTTGCAAATGTTTCCCAGATGACCTCATCCACGGAGCAACCAATCAGCAAAGCCATGATTCTCTCCACCAGGAAAGATCACAGAGAAAAATCCCAGCCCCACCCTTTTGAGCCTAAACTGGTTTTAGCTGTTCAACCAGGCTGGTTTAGAAGGTTTTGGCCACTTTCCCAGGCTGGCCAGGTTGTTAGACCAACTAAAACCAGCTTACAGCCCCAGCTAAGACCAGCCAGCCAGCCAAGGTTGGTTTTAGCTTTTTTTTTTCCAGCAGGGCAGTAATGCAAATAAACAAGTTTTTCATTAGCTGAATTGGTGCATAAAATCCTTGTTAATTGGTGCATAAAATCATTGTGTAGCATTTATGGTTTTCTCAGTTTGATATTGCTAGTATTTTGGGATTACATTTCAATTCCATAACTCTCATCTACAGAACTGTATGACTCTGTGTGTGTGTGTGTGTGTGTGTGTGTGTGTGTGTGTGTGTGTGTGCGCGTGTCTATTTTTCAGTAGTTTAGTTTGTGTCTTAGAGTAACTCAAGCAAATTCCTGTTTTATTTATCAAGAAGCATTGCCTTGTGCATTCTTCTTAAGTTAAAATAGCAAAAGAAAATCTCTATGATAGTGTTTTTAGGACTTTTTAAAAAAAGACAAAAATTGAGAGAGTAACTTACGAGTTTTCCCCGACCGCCACCACCTGTTTGTCCACTACCTGTCTTTCTTTCACAGGCTCTTCAATAACACTATGAAAAAAGATTATTTGTATCAGCTGGACATTTTGACAGATCAAATTAAATGAGAGAATCAGCAAATAGAAAACAACATAAAATTAAAGCTGAAGACACACCTGTAGTCTTGAAGCTGAATTTGAATTTGAATGTTCTCCTTCTGAATCTCTACATTAACCCAAACAAAAACCTCTTTAACTGAAGTGTCATCACATTGGTATTGGTCTGTAAGATGGTTTCTGTGCAAGAGCTCTAAACATGGCACTGAAACTTACCTATATTAGTCAGAACCTTCCTGTTCAACCGCTCTGTGTCCTGAAACGACCTGTCCATCTAATAATGAAGAGAGGTAGAGTTAATCTCCTCCATTCATGTCACTGACAACATGTGAACTACAATCCCAGTGTAGCAAAAGCGATGCTTTTTCATTATATTTGATTAGATATTTTACATTGTTTTGATTTTTGTTCTTCTAGTTTTAGTATATACTTTTTTTTTGTCCTAATTCCCTATCACTATGTGCCATTCATCATACAGAAAATACAAATTCAGTGAACAACTGATCAATTTCAGCCACAGCTTTTATTTATTTGTTGTGTAATGGGCGGGATACAGTAGAGAGCATTTGTTATACATTATACACAGCTGCTGTTGCAGCCATTAAAATAGTTCTGTATATGTTTGATTATGCAGAACTGTTTTGATTTTAGCCTTCTCAAATCAACATGACTTGCCTAAAATAAAACCTATAGACATAAAACACTTTAAGCATATCACAATGTTAGTTGAAATGTTTATTCTAGATAAATGTGCACTATTAGGTGCATATGTAATGGTTTGCCTGGAAATGAGAGGCTAAAGCATGCTTTGCATGAAAGGGAGGCACCAGCACGATCACTTGCATTTTTTTCTTTCTTTGCATACAGTGGAAACAACTTAAAATACACCAAAATTTTTGCTCATAAACGTAAGAGTAATACATCATTCAGAACTGTAAAGGATCTACTTTTATGTGCGTACTCACAATATCAATTGTGCTTTTGTAAAAAGAGCAAGGCAAGAAGACAACCTTGATCTTGAGTAGGAGTGCTTCAAAAAATGAATCAAAACTCAGTGAATACTTGCCTCGCAGACATGAGATTACATCTTAAATACTGTGTATGTTCATTATGTAATCTGTAACGATGCATTTTTTTAAAGGCATGTCCAATTAGGAGATGGTGATTCAGGATTGTCAACTTCTAGTTTATTAATAACTAATTTATATATCTCCTTACTAAACTTATTTGATAGAGTTACTGTTATCATTGCCGGGAGTGGGAGTGTTTCTGTGTTCACCTACATCAGATGAAGGAGGGTGTGGGCCCTGGTGTCGTGGCAGCGGCTGGAGAGTTATCACACAAGGAGGTGGAGTGCAAGCTGGGCCCACAGGCTGTGGTGGTTGCGGTGCCTGCCATTTTTTCGTCGATTTGGTTCCAGCATGCACCAGTTCCTCCATTTTGTCTAAGCTCACAATCAGGAATGCTAGAGAGAGGGGCTGTGACTCTGGTGTTACAGGAGGCTATAATATGTTGTCCTGGCTTGCCTGGCTGTTTACTAGAAAGTTGTCTTTGGTGTTCACTCTTGGGGGATTTCTAATACGTTGCAGTGTGTCTGTGATGAGCTCTCTGGGCAGGGTTCAGTCGGTATTGCATCCATGAGCAGTGGTTGTTGTGGCTGCACGGTGGAAACAAATGATCAAAAAGGATGTTTAATTAACAATTTCACAATTTATTTTTGGTTCTTTAACAATTTAACCTTTTTTAATGTGTCAATGCATGTGTTTATATCAGCCAAGTCTTAGCATGGGTTTTGTCCCCCATACTGCACATATGTGGCAGGCAGCTCTGATGCAGCCAGCAAGGCCACTTGAGGAAATCACGATCACTGTTGCCAATGCTTGTAGCACTGTGGCACGTCTCAAAACTGGCTCTCCGTGCATCGCAACCATTTTAGTAGGGATTTATTTTAACAAAATTCTAATGTACCAAGTTATGATATCATAACATCTGGAAAACAAAGCTTGTAACCCAAATGAGTCACTCATTGAAGTTCATGAAAAAGGATTTTTTAAAAACAAGATATCTCCCTTTGGAGTGGACTTTGATATTTGTAACTTTGCAGATTTTTTTTATGCACAAATATACACACCACACAATGACTAAATTTCAAAAAGTGAAAGAGCATAATAGCATAATTATTTAGGTACAATTTACACAGTGGGTGTGGCAAAATGGCTCTGTAGCACCACCTAGAACAGAGTGCGCCTCGAGCTACGTTTCACGTACGTGTACGAAACACGGTACATACATGTATCACACCAATACCTACAAAAAAGTCTCCTGGCACAACATCCCAAACCCAACAGGAAGTCTGTTATTTGTAATTTCCTGTACGTTTTTTGTGCAGTTTTTGCCGTTTTCAGACCTTGTATTTTAATGAACTCCTACAGTTTTTATCGAATCATCTTCAGATTTGGTGAGTGTGTTCATAAGGCCTTTATTTTGAGTTTTCGTCAAAGGGCGTGTCCCTAGCAGTCTGACAAACTTTGATGTTTTGCCATGAAACAGGAAGTTGCTGTAACTCAGGCAAACAATGTCCAATCTGCCCCAAACTTCACACATTTATTAACAGTCATGTCCTAAACACGTTCATGCCAATATTTAGTCATAGTCATAGCGCCACCTGCTGGCAACAGGAAGTAACATGTTTAACACTGTTATGGTCAGGACAGGAACATGCAGTGTCTGATCTGCCCCAAACTTCACATGTATGATAACACTCCTGACCTCAAGACATTTTTTGCCCATATTCAGTTATAGTCATAGCGCCACGTGCTGGCAACAGGAAATTACTTCTGTTATTCTAACCTTAACCTACAATATCCAATCTGCAGGAAACTTCACATGTTTGCTTAGAGTCCTGGCCTGAACACATCTACATGACAATATGCAGTTTTAGCTATAGCGCCACCTGCTGGGAACATGACATGTTATGTTTTACACTCACTCAAACATGCAATGTCCGATCTGCCCCAAACTTCATAGGTTTGATAAGGGTCCTTGCCTGAAGGCATCTACGTGCCAATATTCAGTTACAATCATAGTGCCACATGTTGGCAACATGAAAATCACTCAATAACTCAACCATACCATGTTCAATCTGCACTAAACTTCATTTGTTTGATGACAGTGCTGGCCTGAAGACATCTACATGACAATATCCATTTATAGTGATAGCGCCACTATCTGGCAGCAAGAAGTTGGGTACATACAGGAGGAATATGTCAGTCATTTATATTTACCACTTTAAATACATAAATTGGTCAACGTTTGCTGTGTTTCTAAAGCCACCGGTTGGCGGTGAGGCTGGGTGCGAGGGCCCGTTCATCACTGCTTGCAGCTTTAATGTTTAACCCTTTATCGGGCGAAGAATCATAAATGGTAACTTAATCAAACATATTTAAAGCCGTTTGCATGCCTCTCCGTGAGCTTGTGTAAGCACATAGACTGCTCCCAGCCAATCAATGGATATTAGTCTACGTCACAGATAGCGACACCATGGCATCTGACCAATCGGAAGTTGCCCGGGGCGTTTCAAATTTCAGCGTGCTTCCGGAATTTGTAAAACGCTGATCTACGCTACTACCTTCTCCCACAAATACGGAAAAAGCATCAAAACGAACAATGTTAAGTTTATGAAACTCACATATTATATGGTTGAATAGTTGTGTTAAATGTTGAGACATGCGTTGTTTGCGTAGGATTTCTAGAAATTAGTGAACATTGTGCATGAAAAATGGTGTGATCATATTTGATCATACGCCCCGTTCAGGTAAGAGTTGTGTAAGTGATAGTATGTCCATTTTTAGACATACGCCCTGTTCAGGTAAGAGTAGCACAACTGAAGTGACAGTGAGTTTTTAGACATGCCAGATGCGTTTAGAAAGGTATTTTTTTTGTTACAAATAATGCAATATAACGTAGGACAGTAGCATTTAATAGTGCATTGAATGTTGCCAAATGTTTTTATAATATTATTCAGTAATCCAGTGAAATGTAAACCATTTATTGAAATTATCATGTCATAAATGGTGAAATATGTGTAATTTTGTTGATTTTTACTACCTTATAAGAGTTTTTATTATAATTAAATTACTTATATTGGTGTTTATTTTTACTGAGAGGCCCATTACTGCTAAAATAACTGTTACCACCACTACATATAGTGCTATTTTTCACTACTTATTATATATTTACAATTTATCAATATTCAGTCAATGTCAATATTATTTGTTTTCAGTAGATCTACTAACTTTAATGTTACTGTTTTCTTTCACAAATCAAAATGGGCTTGATATAGACTCTACCTTTCTCACTTTTTTGCAGCTGTCTACTCAGCTATTCTATGGAAAGTGGTCAGTTGTTGTTGTGCCAGCTAACCCCGTCATCAGAGAAGATGAAGGCTCTGATGAGGAAGACGATGACGTGTCAGACCCTGACACTTTTTTTATTTTGTTTTTACAGCACTTTTTGAAAAAACAAACGGTTCATCTTTTTGGAAAACAAATAGTACCCTAGTTCGTCAAAGAAGTGACACTGACACATGAAAAAGAAGAAATGTTCCTAAATAAAAGAAAAAAAAATGTTAGCAAATAACAGAAAAGTCTTCCTAAATAAATATTATATGAATATTATATATGTTTTATGTATTTATTTATAATTTACATATGTCTTATATTTTAAATATATACACATTTTTAGGGTAAAAAATTTACCATAGACCAGCGAGGAACCATATATGGTAACTTCATCGACCTTAATTTGCAACATAAAATTATATATATATTTTTTAAGTCACAGAAGTTCAGAAGTCTTGTAATAATCTCCAAAAACACTCCAGGGTTGAAATTTAAAATTTCCAAGTATTTCAATGAGTGCCCTATAAAGGGTTAAATTGAATCTCTCAGCATTTCACAACAGTAGCCAGGTATAATGAAGGTAAGAATAAAGAAACTAAATTACGATGTCAGTTGCATTCGCCACTTGCACTCACTCACTTGCAGGAATCGTGCGTGTTGCCAGTGGAGAAAAGATGCTGTGGTGGTTAAATGAATAAAACTAATTTAGTACCATAATGTACAGGGTCCTGCAAATCATCTGTAGGAGAAAAGACAAGACCCGCAAATCTGTGGCTACAGAACAGCAGAATATAAACAGATAACAATATAAAAGAACTTTACAAGAAGCAGCCAAAGGTTCACGATGCTGCCGGATTCTTCAAAGACTTTGTGCATCGCAGCTCTGACTCAGAAGAACTACCCACGCATGACACTAGGCAACCAACTGAAGCGCCACCTGTCAAAACAGTCCATTCCTTGCAAATGTTTCCCAGAAGACCTCATCCACGGAGCAACCAATCAGCAAAGCCATGATTCTCTCCACCAGGAAAGATCACAGAGAAAAATCCCAGCCCCACCCTTTTGAGCCTAAACTGGTTTTAGCTGTTCAACCAGGCTGGTTTAGAAGGTTTTGGCCACTTTCCCAGGCTGGCCAGGTTGTTAGACCAACTAAAACCAGCTTACAGCCCCAGCTAAGACCAGCCAGCCAGCCAAGGTTGGTTTTAGCTTTTTTTTTTCAGCAGGGCAGTAATGCAAATAAACAAGTTTTTCATTAGCTGAATTGGTGCATAAAATCCTTGTTAATTGGTGCATAAAATCATTGTGTAGCATTTATGGTTTTCTCAGTTTGATATTGCTAGTATTTTGGGATTACATTTCAATTCCATAACTCTCATCTACAGAACTGTATGACTCTGTGTGTGTGTGTGTGTGTGTGTGTGTGTGTGTGTGTGTGCGCGCGTCTATTTTTCAGTAGTTTAGTTTGTGTCTTAGAGTAACTCAAGCAAATTCCTGTTTTATTTATCAAGAAGCATTGCCTTGTGCATTCTTCTTAAGTTAAAATAGCAAAAGAAAATCTCTATGATAGTGTTTTTAGGACTTTTTAAAAAAAGACAAAAATTGAGAGAGTAACTTACGAGTTTTCCCCGACCGCCACCACCTGTTTGTCCACTACCTGTCTTTCTTTCACAGGCTCTTCAATAACACTATGAAAAAAGATTGTTTGTATCAGCTGGACATTTTGACAGATCAAATTAAATGAGAGAATCAGCAAATAGAAAACAACATAAAATTAAAGCTGAAGACACACCTGTAGTCTTGAAGCTGAATTTGAATTTGAATGTTCTCCTTCTGAATCTCTACATTAACCCAAACAAAAACCTCTTTAACTGAAGTGTCATCACATTGGTATTGGTCTGTAAGATGGTTTCTGTGCAAGAGCTCTAAACATGGCACTGAAACTTACCTATATTAGTCAGAACCTTCCTGTTCAACCGCTCTGTGTCCTGAAACGACCTGTCCATCTAATAATGAAGAGAGGTAGAGTTAATCTCCTCCATTCATGTCACTGACTACATGTGAACTACAATCCCAGTGTAGCAAAAGCGATGCTTTTTCATTATATTTGATTAGATATTTTACATGGTTTTGATTTTTGTTCTTCTGGTTTTAGTATATACTTTTTTTTGTCCTAATTCCCTATCACTATGTGCCATTCATCATACAGAAAATACAAATTCAGTGAACAACTGATCAATTTCAGCCACAGCTTTTATTTATTTGTTGTGTAATGGGCGGGATACAGTAGAGAGCATTTGTTATACATTATACACAGCTGCTGTTGCAGCCATTAAAATAGTTCTGTATATGTTTGATTATGCAGAACTGTTTTGATTTTAGCCTTCTCAAATCAACATGACTTGCCTAAAATAAAACCTATAGACATAAAACACTTTAAGCATATCACAATGTTAGTTGAAATGTTTATTCTAGATAAATGTGCACTATTAGGTGCATATGTAATGGTTTGCCTGGAAATGAGAGGCTAAAGCATGCTTTGCATGAAAGGGAGGCACCAGCACGATCACTTGCATTTTTTTCTTTCTTTGCATACAGTGGAAACAACTTAAAATACACCAACATTTTTGCTCATAAACGTAAGAGTAATACATCATTCAGAACTGTAAAGGATCTACTTTTATGTGCGTACTCACAATAACAATTGTGCTTTTGTAAAAAGAGCAAGGCAAGAAGACAACCTTGATCTTGAGTAGGAGTGCTTCAAAAAATGAATCAAAACTCAGTGAATACTTGCCTCGCAGACATGAGATTACATCTTAAATACTGTGTATGTTCATTATGTAATCTGTAACGATGCATTTTTTTAAAGGCATGTCCAATTAGGAGATGGTGATTCAGGATTGTCAACTTCTAGTTTATTAATAACTAATTTATATATCTCCTTACTAAACTTATTTGATACAGTTACTGTTATCATTGCCGGGAGTGGGAGTGTTTCTGTGTTCACCTACATCAGATGAAGGAGGGCGTGGGCCCTGGTGTCGTGGCAGCGGCTGGAGAGTTATCACACAAGGAGGAGGAGTGCAAGCTGGGCCCACAGGCTGTGGTGGTTGCGGCGCCTGCCGTTTTTTCGTCGATTTGGTTCCAGCATGCACCAGTTCCTCCATTTTGTCTAAGCTCACAATCAGGAATGCTAGAGAGAGGGGCTGTGACTCTGGTGTTACAGGAGGCTATAATATGTTGTCCTGGCTTGCCTGGCTGTTTACTAGAAAGTTGTCTTTGGTGTTCACTCTTGGGGGATTTCTAATATGTTGCAGTGTGTCTGTGATGAGCTCTCTGGGCAGGGTTCAGTCGGCATTGCATCCATGAGCAGTGGTTGTTGTGGCTGCACGGTGGAAACAAATGATCAAAAAGGATGTTTAATTAACAATTTCACCATTTATTTTTGGTTCTTTAACAATTTAACCTTTTTTAATGTGCCCTATGAAATGTGTTGTTTTATGGTTTAATACAAGTATACCAAAAATGGTGTTAATCTGCTAAATCTGAAACTTAATAAAAACTGAAATGAAATAAATTTCTCTTAATTTTAATTAATTATTTCTTTAATTACAAAATATATATATATAAAAAAAAAAACAATAAACAACACTTTATTTATTTATCTGTACTTTCACTGGGGTAATTGATTTGTGTACTGCCACCACAGTTAGAAGGTAGTTGTTGTATCCCAGGTGTCTGATTTAATTTACAAATGAAACTATGTGAATGATAATTCAATAAAACCCTATATATTAGGACTATTTAAAACAGTCTATTAATTAGTCGAAATATGTTAAGTTAAAGTGTTGGCCATGACATAAGGATGTTGTTACCTCGAAAAAATGGTCTGGCCACAACAAAAATAAGTGAACCGAATACGTCCCCTCCTGATCACTGTACTGAAAAAATGCTAGTAAGATGTTTTTTTCTACTATATCTGTTTCAAAACATCGACCAGGTTACGTATGTAACCCTGGTTCCCCGAGGGAATGAGACACTTAAAAGTATGTGAGCCAGCAATGGTGCGAACGAGATGCCCATGCCCCCATACTTTTAAATCCCTGCTCCTGACAGCTAGGGCAAGAGAACGGAGTAGCCTCGAGTAGAGTGAGCCTTGACCCCCAAAGGCAAGGGGAGACCAGAAGACTTGTAGGCAGATCAGATCTACAATCCATCTGCTCATAGTTTGTTTAGATGCAGGTAACTCCCTGCATCCTGAACTGCATCCGCACACTTCATGAAAGAGGGAGAGTGCTAGGCCAAAGGGAGGAACTTGATATTGGTAAGCTTTTCCCCTGAAAGCAAACCTCAAGAGGAAGAATGAGAATGGAAGTAGACATGGAAGTAGACGTCTTTTAGTTCTATCATGACAAACCAGTCCTCAGACCTGATTTAACACACAACTTGCTGTTAACATCTTGAACTTCAGTTTCTTGAATGAGCAGTTCAGACGGCACAGACCTAAAATGGGCCGCATCGTCCCTGGTAGGTTGCCCTCATCAGTTCTGAGCCACTGACAGGACAGCTTCACCAATGACTTCCTCGACTGAAGTATGACCCTCAGGTCGGGCCTCACCGTGAAAGTCCCCAGCCTAGAGCGCCGCTGGTCTCTGCTTCTGTGCTTCACGGTATGAGGTGCTAGCACAGGGCAGGGGCTGCTCCTGCCCAGCAGCCCCAGCTATGACATGGCGAGGAAGGAACCACTGCAATTCCGCTGCTTGTTTACGTGCTTCCTGATACCTGCTGACAACAGAACTAACTGCGTTGCCAAACACGGCAGAAGGTACAAGTGGGACGTTCAGGAGGAAGACACTGTCCTTCTCTTTTATATTAAACAAGGTCAGATGTCTCTCCGCTTCCACCATGGCTGCCATAGGCCGCCGGGTGATGCAGAGAGCGAGATCAGTGGTTCGCCTGGGCTCGTCGATGTCAACTTCCTTGCCAACATCTAACTCTTCTAGCAGGTTGGCCTGGTATGCCTGCAGCACTGACATGGTGTGCAGACAAGCACCAGCCTGGCCTGCTGCCATGTACCTCTTGCCCACAAGTCCGGATGTAGTTCGAAGTGGCATGGAGGGCAAGGTCGGAGCCTTCAAAGATGATTCCACGCTGGGGGACATCTTATATCCCCTCTGGCTGAGCCCCGCCACATTCCCGTAATAATCTGAGGCAGGAACAAACAGGCGAGAGGAGAACTGTGTAGCCCCATGACCTCAACACCTGGGTGTGGAGTTCAGGGAAAAATGGAAGACTCTGATGTGGAGGTGGTGTCTTAGTCTGCTGAAAGCATTCCTCAAGTTTGCTTTTCTGCGGCTCATGCTGTTTCTTAGCAGGCCAGTCAATCTTTTAGACACCACCCGAGTGTTACCACCTCAAACAGCACCTCAAACTGGGGCGACTAAGGGAGCAGATCCTCAGCAGCTCTCTCATCCTCAGGAAAGAGAGGTGAAACGCCGAGCCTGTTTCCTGGGGGGAAGTGACCGTGATCTGGGCCCATGGAAAAAGTTATGAACATGAAGCCAATTGTCTGTTCACAAGCTTCTTCAAAGTTATTAGTCTTATGCAAAAGTTTAGGCACCCCTTAATAAATAACAGATTTTGGTGATTTTTTTAATTGAAAAGATGTTAAAATAGTCTCACTTGGAAATGGAAAAAATGCATAATATTTTCAGCAAACATTGATGCATAGTTACTTCTTATGCCATAAATTTATAAAAATAAAAAATACAAACATTATTATGGCACTGTGCAAAAGTTTGGGCACTCTAAGAGTTCCAGAGTCTCAGATTCTTTTTACAAGGTTTCAGACCTTAATCAGCTCGTTAGATCTGATACATGGCAACAGCTGTCATTAGTAAATGCCAATTTCAAAGCTTTACAAATACTTTGACTCTTCAAACCTTGTTCACACACTTGCAGACACTCAACAACCATGGGTTCCTCTAAGCAGCTGTGTAAGACTCTGAAAATGAAAGTTATTGATGCCCACAATGCAGGAAAAGGCTACAAGAAGATAGCAAAGTGTTGTCAGCTTGCAGTTACCACAATGAGAAATGTAATTAGGAGATGGCAGTTCAGAGGAACTGTGGAGATCAAGATGAGATCTGGAAGACAAAGAAAACTATTGGAGAGAACTGTTCATATGCTGGTCAGAAAGACAAATCAAAACCCCCATTTGACTGCAAAAAACCTGCAGGAAGATTTAGCAGAGTCAGGAGTGGTGGTGCACCATTCCACAAGACCTTCAGTCAAGAAAGAGTCAACAGAAGAAAACCTTACCTGCATCCCCATCATAAAATCCAACGTCAGAATTATGCAACAGAACATCTACAGAAGCCTGATGCATTTTGGAAACAAGTGCTGTGGACTGATGAAGTTAAAATAGAACTCTTTGGCCACAATCAGCAAAGGCATGTTTGGAACAGCATTTCATGAAAATGAACACCTTGCCAACTATTAAGCATTGGGGTGGATCTATCATGCTTTGGGGTTGTGTTGCAGAACAGTGGCACAGGAAACATTGCACGGGAGGAGGGAAGAATGTATTCTACTAAATACCAGCAAATTCTGGAAGCAAACATCACACCACTTGTAAAAAAGCTGAAGCTGAAAAGAGGATGGCTTTAATGATCCTAAACATACCTCCAAATCCACTATGGAATACCTTCAAGAGACGCAAGCTGATGGCCATCACAGTCCCCTGATTTAAACATCATTGAAAATTTGTGGGTAGATCTTAAAAGAGCTGTGCATGCAAGATGACCAAACAATATTACTGAACTAGAAGCCTTTTGCAATGAAGAATGGGAGAAAATCCCAATTACAAGAATTGAAAGACGTTTAGCTGGCTATAAAAAGCATTTGCAAGATGTGATATCTGCCAGAGGAGGTGTTACTAAGTACTGATTGTATAGGGTGCCCAAACTTTTGCACAGAGCCACATAATGGTCTTATTTATTTATTTATTTTTATCTTTGTTCAATTTATGACATAAAAAGTAACTATGCACCAATGTTTGCTGATTTTTTTTTTTTCCATTTCCAAGAGAGACTGTGTTAACATCTTTTCAATTTAAAAAAATCACCAAAATTTGTTATTTATCAAGGGGTGCCTAAACTTGCATTAGACTGTATGTGTGGTATACAAGCCAAGACATGTGTTATATAAATTGGAAGCATATACAGGAAGGTCTGAACATATTAGGAATAAACTTGGTGAAGGGATGCTGAACTCTTTGAAATGGTCAGACCAAACTCGATAACCTTTGGGCCTATAGCCTCCTTCCTCATTTGAACATCTGAACATCAAGTATTCAACACTTGAACACTTAATTCACTTGAATTCACATAACATTTTGACCAGAAGTTGGTATTAACTCAAATATACACAGAGAAAAAATATTGAATATTACAATCCATAAAAAAAAAGTTGTGTGTAAAAAAGTTAAATGAACACAAGTAAAAGTTTTGAACACAGTAACTAAGATTACATTAAAAAAAATGATTTAAAAAATGGAGCCTTCCAAGGTGAGCGTGTAAGGAGGCCATGGTGGAGTGCATTGCCTATAGCTTTCTCTGTGACAGCTACAGAGAGACTTGGAAGCAGCAGGTACAGCTATTTCCGAGTGGTCCTTGGCTCTTGGCTTACTCTTCTGATTAACCTTCTGACTTCCTGATCAGAAATCTAACGAGGAGCTCCTTTGTGTGGCAGGTTGATGGAGTTTTTTTCTTTCCACTTGCATATAATGGACCCAATGGTGCTTACAGGAGAGGCCAAGAGGCTAACTTGGGATGCAACTTTGCACAGGGAACTCGAGGTAAATAACTTTCGTAAACATATGCTGTATGTCACATCGTGTCCATCAATACAACATTTCATGCTGCATTTTCATTGGCTGGTCAGTAGATGTAGGTTGTGAGCCGATCACGCTGAATTTCTGACACTGCCAGAAAATGATCGTAGGCTATCTTTGGTCGCAAGACCGTGAGAACGGCTGTCTTTGAACCTCTCTCACTGTACGACACAAGACCACCGTTTAAGAGCCACGATCACCGAAATCGTCACAATGGCAATCTTTCATCTGGGACGGCCAAAAATTGTGCGGTATGTCCCCGGCTTAAGGCTTTTACTAACTGATCAGCCTGCAATAATCTGGCTGATTCTAATTAGCTCAAATAGAAGGTTGAACTAATTAAAAATGAAATAAATCAGCTGTCTTTTTTTGTCTTTCCTCTGTGTACTGCTTTTTCTTTGTGTTCTCAATAATTTTCTTCTCTTATTTGACTTTATTAAATATCTATTTTTAATGATTGTAATTCTATGACTTCTTGAGTTAATACCAACATCTGGTCAAAATTTCATGTGATTTGCTGCACTGGAAATGCGTTTAATAAAAAAATTGTTTAAGTATTGAATAGCACAGAAAGAGTGCAGAAGGGAGGAGGGAGTCCAGAGAGACTCTCAGAAATATTTGGAAGAGAGTGTAACATAATCTAACACGAACAAAAACATTTTGTAACAAGATTTTGATGTACATATTCCGTGGTAATCGAATGTCTGACTTTAAAATGGTTTTCAAGAGTTTTTTAAGATTTCAACTTTCTTATGATTTCTAAAGCATGATAGGGAAAAAGGCAACAAAGTAAGTCTTTTTTTTTGTGACAAAAATCAGAACTCCTGTTATGAAGTAGATTTTTGAGGTGTGCTCTTGTCATAAATTAGTCTATTACTTTGTAGCATGACAAAATGGTAAAATATCCTTTTAGGAGTCGTAGACCTTTCCAACAATATACAGTTTGTCATGATTAGATTAGGATTTATTTGTAAAAAGGTGAAGTAAACTTCCCACAGAGAGAAAGGATTACAGTTAAAAATGCTTTTATTCCCTTAATGCGTAAACTAATCTCTCTAATCTTTATCAGCAGGTCATGAGCTATGAAATATCTGTTGGGTAAACTAACTGCATTTACTGTGTTTTTGTAATATAAGTAGCATAATAATAATAATAATAATAAAATTATTATTATAATTATTACACTAAATGGAAATGCCAAACTGTCATGGTACAGAGCGTTGCTGCTTGCTATTTTAAAACCTCCATCCAGTAGCATGTGCAATACACTGGAGTAAATACATGCAAAAACAGTGGTCCTCAGATCATATGCCTATAGTCTATGTCATATCAGCAGAATGATGCAAATATCATTAAATGTAAACACAGATACAGCATTTGTCTTTACATTTGCAGAGAACATTCAATAATTCAGATTACTCACAGTGTGATGCGTGAACACGCACAATACAAAAAAAAAAAAAACTCCTGACTTGGATCAATACAGTATACTTTACAAACTATCTACAATATTAAATCAATGTCCTTTTTTCATCATTATCCGCCTGCTTGCTTTTTCATCCTTTTGATGCAATGTTTATAGTCCAGTTTGCTCTGAATGACGGGTGACTGGGAGGGGAAAATTTTATTATACACCCTATTACAGCCTACACATATATCCCTGACACATCCACACATATCTGAGCACTAGAACAGGTCCTGGTGACAATTTGCACTACAGTGATCATGTTACTGACTATAAATAGTGCAAACAGTATTACTATTACTCTCTGTTTCTCCAAAATATTAAAACTTGAAACGAAAGAGTTTGTTTCAGCCACACAAAGTTAAAGTATGTACATCCTTCCTTTTTACTTACTCCTGCCAAAAAAAACCCTAAGTGTTGCCAAAGCCCTCCTTCTATGAGACCATACCCAAAAAAGTCTGAGAAAATAAATGGACTGTGCAGGGACCACAAATCCTACAGCAAGGGTAACTATATTCATGCAGGAGTCCTGTAGGTTTGCCCACATCATGTAAGACTGCATAACATCCTAAAAAATTATAAGAGCCTTGCAGGATTCAAAATGGAGAATTGGTTGAATGAATAAACAAACAAACAAACTTAACTGATGTGATCTAAAGCAGATGTCTTCAACCCTGCTCCTGCACACCTGCTTCAACCTACCTTTTTTTTTTTTTAACTTATGTGGTCCTCAAGATAATTGAAACAAAGTCAAATGAAGGTATCTCAAATAATTTCAGGATGTTTCCTATCATTTTAAATGATTAGAATGTATCTGTGACAAAGGATTCTAAAAATATTGCTTCTTATATGAAAGTGTTCCCGTGGCTGAGTTTGCCCCAGGTTAGGGGTAAGATGAACCATCTGACTGAATTGGATTCAAATCCATGTAAAAAAGATAATTGACCTCTTTTAACCCCTTAATTGTCTGTCATCCCCTTCTGTGGGATGATGGTGAAGTTTACTACACCATTTTACATATAAATCCTAATTTAATCAAGACAAATTAAATATCAAAAGGTTTAAGATTAAATAGATATTTCACAGATCAAAGTTCTAGATCAATTTATGACAAGACTGCACCACAAAAATCTACTTCATAAAACTTCTGACTTTTATCACAAAAACACTTTCTTCATGGCCTTTTTTTCCCTATCATCAATCGAATGAAATTTCATTTTCAATCGTTGTTTGCATGTTTTGAAAACCAACATTTTAGCCTTCCCAAAAACAGACTAAACAGAGAGTTTGTTGAGTAAAATTATATAAAAACTGAACTGGAATAAATGTGAAACAAATTAGTCAAAAGATTTTTGGCATGGTAGTTTTTTGAAATGTCAAACAGACCATATTAGAGACTAGAGGCTGACATTTTTTGGGGAATTTGGGAAACAAAATCACTATTAATCACAGGATTGGGAAGTGAAGGGGGAGTGTGCAGGACCGGGAATCATAACAACGTAATAATCAGAATGATATTCAACTTTATACACAAATATACCTTTTATATAATATATAAACAAACTATAAACTATTTTAATTTTGAACTTTTTTTAAATGGCTGGTCTATGTGGTAACCCAGATAGCACATATACTTCTGCAAGATGTCTGTTAAAGATCTCTTGACCTGGAAAGCATCTGCTGTGTACAAACATCTGACAGACATCTGTAAGATGTCAGGTTTACATACATTCTAAATCATAAACAGCTTAAAGACATCTAATAGACGCAGTGGTGGGCTGTCAGGGCAAGCAGGGCCTTCTCTGCTGATATGTAATGCTCAAATGTAATGTCTGAACCTATCTGTGGGGGCAGCCGTGGCCTAATGGTTAGGGAGTCTGACTTGTAACCAAGAGGTTGCAAGTTCGAGTCCCAGGTCCGGCAGGGATTGACGGTGGGGGGAGTGAATATCCAGCGCTCTCTCCATCGTCAATACCACGACTGAGGTGAGACCCTTGAGCAAGGCACCGAACCCCCAACTGCTCCCCGGGCGCCGCAGCAATGCAATGGCTGCCCACTGCTCCGGGTGTGTGTTCACTGTGTGTGTGTGTGTTCACAACTGTGTGTGTGCACTTGGATGGGTTAAATGCAGAGCACAAATTCCGAGTATGGGTCACCATACTTGGCCACACGTCACGTCACTTTCACTTTCACTATCTAAATTCAATTATTGTCTATTCAGTACATTCTGATAACATACATACATACATACATACATACATATATGAAGTAAACTTTAACAGATTTCTCGTGCTCAGGAAGTAGGGAGCAATGAACACTTGTAGGGACCGTGATGATCGTACCGTTCATGCACGGAGCTCTCTTCTAATGAGCTAAAGGTCTGATCAGGTTTGTTAAATGGAGATATGCAAAATAATTATGCGAGGACAGTTGATAACTTTTGTATTTAATCAACACATATCATTATATCACCCTAATTTATTAATGTTAAAGCATTAGGGGATACATAACAGTACGACCCTCTGTAATGCAGCTCTGAAATGAATAATATTGTCAAAGCAGTACACCACTTTTTTACTGAACTTAAATGGAACAACTACAATTTCTCACAAAGAATTGCTGAACAATAATCAAAGGAGCGGATACTTTATCTCTGTCAGAAACGTTATCAACACTATCAAAAACAGTAGCATTTTACATTAATAAACAGATCTGTAGAACAAGTAGGTTACAGAATGAAATTAAATACACAAACACTAGCCATGAAGAAAGAAGTGCACATATAAAAAAACTATTAAAGCAAAGAACTGTTCTCGCCATATGATTTTCTTACCAGCTGAGGTTTTACATCTGTTTGGCCCATACACATACGGAGAGAGAAGGTCGACAAGTCGGCGATCCCTTGCTGTGCCCACACAGCTAAGTGCTTACACCCATGTGTTCTGCTGTCTTGATGATAAGACGGTGGAATTAGTCCCTAATCGTTGTGCTAAACAGAGACATGCTGTTGCCTGGTTAGGGGAGAAGCGTCTTACATTTCAAGGTAAGGCATCGTGATTACCTTAAATATTTATTTATTATATTTATATTAATTAATTAGATTTATTAACACTAACTTCAAGTGTTGAACATTTTATATTATCTGTTTTTATCTTTCTATCTGTTTCAGGAAGTCAGTCAAGCCCACATGAATTCAAAGAATTCCTTTTTGCTGAGTTTCCGAAACTCAAGGTGGTGGCTTCGAATTGCTCAAAATTGCTGGAACCACTCGAAGTCCCCTACTGACCCTCATTCCATGTCCCAATGAGGGCTACCACATCAGACACTTGAAAGATTCACAAACCCAGATTGGTCATGCCACCATTTTTATTCGACCACTTCAGAGAAACCTAAATCTAGAGCCAGTAAGTTCATAATGTTAAAGCTGTTGTTACTGGCTTAAAAAAGTGACTTAAAATGAGTCACATCAGTGTTAATTTTTTTTTTTTTAATCTTTTCCATATGTTTTTGTAGATATGTCAACCAGATTGCAGTAGTGAGCTAGCTGGACCACCTTAGAAATGTGTCACTTGTGGAGAAGAGTTTCCTTTTTCACATCTATTTTTTACTTGTAATTGAAATTCCCGAATGCCCTCATTTCAAAAAATTTTGTACACCAGGTTTGCACACGTCTCAAGTGGGATCTTGTCCCGCTCCTCTTTACAGATCCTCTTCAAGTCATTGAGGTTTTGAGGCTGAAGTTTGGCAACTCGAACCTTCAGCCCCCTTCACAGATTAAGGCCTGGAGACTGGCTAGGCCACTCCAATGTGCTTCTTCTTGAGCCTCTCCTTTGTTGCCTTGGCTGTGTGTTTTGGGTCATCATTATGCTGGAATACCCATCCATTTTCAACTCCCTTGCAAAGAGACATGACAGTACATGGCCCCATCCATCGTCCCTTTGATGCGGTGCAGTTGTCCTGTCCCTTAGCAGAAAAACACCCCCAAAGCATAATGTTTCAACCTCCTCAACGTTTGATGGTGGGGATGGTGTTATAGGGGTCATAGGCAGCATTCCTCCTCCAAACACAGTGAGTTGAGTTGTTGCCAAAGAGTTGATTTTGGTACATGTGCAGGATTTTAGACCTTCATGGTGTAGTGTTACCAATTGTTCTCTTGGTGACTATGGTCCCAGCTGCCTTGAGATCATTGACAAGATGTTCTTGTGTAGTTCTGTGCTGATTCCTCGATGTTCTCATGATCATTGAAACTCCACGAGGTAAGATCCTGCATGGAGCCCCAGACTGAGGGAGATTGACAGTTATTTTGTGTTTCTTCAATTTGCGAGTAATCACACCAACTGTTGTCACCTTCTCACCAAACAGCTTGGTGATGGTCTTGTAGCCCATTCCAGCCTTGTGTAGGTCTATAATCTTGTCCCTGACAGCTCTTTGGTGTCTTGGCCATGGTGGAGAGTTTGGAAACTGATTGATGATTGATTGATCGATTTTCTTCTGTGGACAGGTGTCTTTTATATAGGTATTAAACTGAGATTACGAGCACTCCCGTTAAGAGAGTGCTCCTAATCTCAGTTTGTTACCTGTATAAAAGCCAGAAATCTTGCCGATTGATAGGGGGCCAAATACTTATTTCATTCATTAAAATGCAAATCAATTTATAACCTTTTTTATTTTTGTGGATACTTTTGATGTTATTCTGTCTCTCACTGTTAAAATAAACCTATTTCATGTTGACCACACCACAGGAGAGTCAGACAGCAAGGGCCAGTAGCACAGACGTCATAGTGGCACATCAGGGAAATATGCCAGCCCCAGGGACATCTCAGAGACATGCGTCTATTCCTCCTGTGGTCATTAATCTAGATCCCATTGTGGAGAATTGTGGTTTGTTACTTTACATTTAATGAAGTAATACTGTACATGATTTTAGTATGTTGTTGTTATATATATGGATTTAATACTAATTTAATATCCATTTTAATCTGTTTTAGACTGAAATTGGAGCCAGGTCCAAAAGAGGCAGCAAAGAAATTCAGAGATGACATTTTAAATAAGCATGCAACTGGAAAACCACTGAGTCTTGTTATGGATCTTGGAGAGAGTGCTGAGGACAGGGAAAGAGCAAATCTTTCTTTTTATAAGATGTGTTGACTAGGCTTCCCCTTTGACATGCACACTGAAAGGTAAATTTCTTACTAATGTAAAAACAAAAATGGTTTCTGACTACTTAAAGTGTTACTCCACACAAAAATGAAAATTTTGTCATTAATCACGTCGTTCCAAACCCGTAAAAGGTTTGATCGTATTTACGCTATTATTCAAATGAAAACAGCCCATCCTTGTGTTGTGGCTGATACAGAACAGCGTACGTTGTTTACGTCCAGTGGATACTTTCCAAAATGGCATAGAATAGACTAATTGTTGACTAAAGTCGTCATTTTTGTTTTCTTTGTGTACAAAAAGTATTCTCATAGCTTCGTAAAATTATGGTTGAACCACTGATGGCAGGTGGACTATTTTGACAATGTATTTCATATGTTTCTGGGCCTTGACAGTGTAATGTACTTGACTGTCAATGGGACAGTCAAAAAGCTACCGGATTTCATCAAAAATATCTTAAATTGTGTTCCGAAGACGATCGAACCTTTTACAGGTTTAGAACAACATGGGGGTAAGTGATTAATGACAAAATTTTCATTTTGGGGTGGAGTAACCCTTTAACCTCTGTAGAGGGTAGGACAGTGAAGCATATATGTATATGTTTGTTTACAGCAACACCAAAATCAAGTCATAAAAATATCATGAAATTTAGAGTCTGAAAATTGATGAGCATCTTACAGGAATTGTATGTGTGTAGAAACCTAGTGAATGCAGGTAGAGAACAATTGGTGGATGTGTTACAGAGAGGGGTTTTGGTGTAACTCGTCATTTCTTTTCTACCATCATGTCCAAACTTCAGTTTGGTTTTGAGATTTCTTTTGGTAAGTAAACAGTATATTTTAATATATTTATATCTATCCATTTGTTTGCTATTCTTCAAACCATTTGAATGGAAGCTTTTAGTTTTCTTCCACGTCTTTCTGGTTTTGGTTGCCATTTTAAAGCATTTGATGCCATTTTAGCTGAGTAGCCTGTCATTTTCTGCACTTCTTTATATATTTTGTCCTCTCTTATTAACTTTTTAATCAAAGTACACTGTTCTTCTGAACAATGTCTGTAACAACCATTTTACTGAGTTTTTCAGAGAGAAATGCACAGTACAATGTTTGCTACCTTCATCCGTAAATAAGGGCAACCTATTTGACACCGTTTTTTCACAGAATGGTTTACCTTTCTAACTGAACTCCACACTGCTATTATTTTGAACATGCCCTTTTCAATTAATGATTCAATTACACAAAATCAGTAGCATGCATATCATGACTGTTGGGTCTGTTGGTTTTCTATTACTGTAGAACACCTACTAGTAAAGTATTTGCCATGTAGAAATATAACTTCTATCAAATGCAGTGATTGATCTGGTTAGTGATATTGGACTATTATTTAGAACACAATTGTATGTGTTTTCACTTTAAGTCCCAGGAGGAACTCTTCTTTTTGATGGAGAGAAAGACCACTTGATTCCCTCTACTTCACCTTTCCTTTTGGAGAGTGATTTCTTTGTTGTTGCCGGCCGGATGATTGGTCATTCCTTCCTGCATGGTGGGCCATGTCTGGCTGGTCTGAGCCCAGCATTCATGTACTCTTTGGTGGATCACCAGAAGAAGCCATAATAGATATAAAGGACTGCGCTGACCTTGATATTCGTGAGACAATCAAGCTGGTATGATCATAATTTTAGTATGATGATATAAGTAATAAGTAAGGGTACAATAATGATAATAATATCTGACATCATCAGCTACGGTTCAGAAATAATGCAATTATTTGTTTATTTAGCAGAATCAACATAAATATAATTCCAGAGTCAAATCACATAAGTCCTGCTTGACACCAGCAGGAAATGCTGATGTTATTTTAAATCTTTTACACAATTCGATTCAAAGATGCCATTTAAATGTTCTTTAAATTAGAATATTTTAACACACAGTGTTAATTTTATTTATATCAAAGTTCAATATTTGTGTGTAAAAAAAGAAGAAGCAGAGAATGTATTCACTTTCATAATTTTCAATATCAGCTGGATGGTACAGCAGAATTATCATCAGAAGAAAAGAAAGCCAACCACTCTCCTGGGATTTGCCTGGGGTAACAGCTGAGAACAGGAAATGGCTCCATGACAAACTGCTTCTCCATGCTGTAAGTATTTTCTACTTAACTGGCTACTTTAAATCAAACACTTCTGAGTAGGAGTTATGATGGAGGAATGTAGGAAACACAAAAATATATTTTTACAGATTGTATAATGAATTGCTTTTATGAGTTAACGTGTATTGTTAATATTTTGGAGGTTTTTACACGAACTTCCAGACGGGTTAAGCACTTACGAAGGGGGTTAAAAGAGACACTGCTCTAGCCTTTGCTAACAGAGAAAAACACACCATTCCTCTTCTGTTTCCAAGAGCATCTGATATACAGTTTACACCACAGGTAAATGCACTAAATCAATAATACTTCTACACTTTTGTGACCTATTTGGCAGAGGGTCAAAGACTTGTGCTGGAACATGAACTGTACAGACTGAAGCATAAATTTACTGAAGCATTACTGTTAATAGGTTTACAGTTTGAATGTAGACATCCAACACATTGGACAAAGGTCCCTCAGGTTCTGGCAGACTTCCTACTTCTTGAGCAGTCAACATGCGCTGAAGTTGAACTTCAGGAACCACAACATCAGGCTGCCGATGACCACATGGTCCCATCCAGTCAACTTAATCTCCATATCAACCTTTAATGACAGATATTGTTTATTTTCATTATGTAGCACAGCAAAATGTAATAATGGGTTGAATTCCACACACCATAGGGGCTTGATTACAGTTCAGTGCCTGAATATCAGTTTATAGTTAAAGAAAGATAAATTATGTACTGTGTAGGACAACCAGAAAAAAAAAATCCAAACCTGCATGGGCTCCTGCTGTGCCTCATTCTGATGACGAGTTCACAGTTGAAGGGGGGACTGATTTCCTTCCCTTCTTAGTCGGTGGCAGTTCCAGCCACGCTGAAAAAAAGTCAAGGTGCTTCTGAATGTGAGGCAGAAAACTCATATGTAAAGCATACAGATGAACTTCATTGTCAGGATTGAGAAGGCCTTCTCTCTCAAGATTGGTAAAGATTGTATAGAAGAGATCAAGCACTCCAGCATAAATATCTCTCCAGAGCCTCTCGATTCTAACTGAATAAAAGATAAATGTGTTTGTTTTAAAAAATGTCCATTTTACTACACTCCATGCAGTCCTGTGGATGTACTAGGCACAATTAATAAATAAGAATACAAGCATTCAAAAGACACATGGTTAAACATCGTAATCCAGACAGATATAGGTAATAATGCAAGTAGGTAGTTGATTTGAAGTTCACCCCAAAAGGAAAATTCATCCATCATTTACTCACCCTCATGTCATTTTAAACCTGAATGACTTTCTTTTTTTGCAGAACATAAAACAAGATGAGTTTAAATTTTCATGAATTTTCATTTTTGGATGAACTCTCTCTTTAAGCCTCAAAAGTAAGATGGATTTTAGAATTATACATCACAGTTTTGGGAAATGAGGAATAAAACTATGAAGCAATATGTTCCGTTTTCAATATTCAGTCTGTAATAGCCAGACTTGCATGTAAAAGTAATGCTCACATTACAGGTAAACAATATCAGTTTTTCTGTGTAAAATGCGCAAAATATGGATCTACCCCTCTGGGTTAATTTGACTAATCTAGGTTCTACCAAAGTTACAGTCTTAGCACAAAATTGTCTGTGTTACTTTCATTACATTTCAGAAACAGAAAAATACACGTTTTTTTGGCAGGGTTCCCCTTGTAAAGTTAGCATTACAGGGGCTAAATATTACATTATTGGGGTCGCTTCGACCCACGGACCTGAAAAACACCCTGCGGCAACACTGGTAAAGTAGCCCAATTCCGCTGGAAAACCGCGGACGTGGCAACGCTGGTACTCACCAACTTCCGTGGCCTTCATGTTTACTCTTTAGCTGAGCTGAACCAGATAGTAATTGAAGTGCATAGGACGGATTCAATGATGGCAGAGTAGAACTGTTTCAGCAGATCTTGTGGCAGGTTGAACTTCCTCAGTTGACGGAGGAAGTACAGCCTCTGCTGGGTCTTTTTCACAATGGAGTCAAGGTGAATGTCCCACTTCAGGTCCTGAGAAATGGTGTTGCCGAGGAACCTGAATGACTCCACTGTTTTTACAGTGCTGTTCATGATGGTGAGAAGGGGGAGAGCAGGGGGCTTTCTCCTGAAGTCCACAATCATCTCCACTGTTTTGAGCGTGTTGAGCTCCAGGTTGTTGTGACTGCACCAGACAGCTGGCTCTTTAACCTCCTGTCTGTAAGCAGACTCGTCACCATTCTGAATGAGACCGATGAGTGTGGTGTCATCCGCAAACTTCAGGAGCTTGACAGAGGGGTCTTTAGAGATGCAGTCATTACAGGGAGAAGAGCAGTGGGGAGAGAACACAACCTTGAGGGGCGCCAGTGCTGATGGTGTGGGTGTTGGACGAGAATTTTCCCAGCCTCACTAGCTACTGCCTGTCTGTCAGGAAGCTGGTAATCCACTGACAGACAGAGGTGGACACAGAGAGCTGAGTTAGTTTGGGCAGGAGGAGGTTTGGGATGATAGTGTTAAAGGCTGAGCTGAAGTCCACAAACAGGATCCTTACATAACTCCCTGATTTATCCAGATGCTGCAGGATGAAATGCAAACCCATGTTTACAGAATCATCCACAGACCTGTTTGCTCGGTAAGCAAACTGCAGGAGAACCAGTTTTTCAAACAACTTCATGACGACAGATGTTAGCGCCACAGGTCTGTAGTCATTAAGTCCTGTTATCTTGGGTTTCTTTGGTACAGGGATGATGGTGGAGCATTTGAAGCAGGCAGGGACTTCACACAACTGTAGCGATTTATTGAAGATTTGTGAAAAGATGGGGGCCAGCTGATCAGCACAGGTTTTCAGACAGGCTGGAGTCACACCGTCAGGGCCTGGTGCTTTTTTTCTTTGTTCTTTTTGAAGACTTTGCGGACGTCTTCATCGCTAATTTGTAAAGGAGGGGTGAGGGGGAGGGGGTTGTTGGAGGTGTAAATGGTGTTTTTTCAAACCTGCAATAGAACTCATTCAGTTCGTCTGCCAGATGTTGATTGTCCACAGTGCTGGGGGATGGTGTCTTGTAGCTGGTGATGTCTTTCAGACCTTTCCACACTGATGAAGAGTCATTGGAATAGAATTGGTTCCTTAATTTTTCAGAATAATTCCTCTTTGCCACTTTAATCTCCTTTTCCAGTGTGTATTTGGCCTGTTTATACAAGACTTTGTCCCCATTCCTGTAAGCATCTTCTTTGGCCTGATGGAGCCGTCTGAGCTTTGCAGTGAACCATGGTTTGTCATTGTTGTAAGTTAGATGAGTCCTGGTAGGAATGCACATATCTTCACAGAAACTAATGTATGAAGTTACAGTCTCTGTGAGCTTGTCCAGATCAGTGGCAGCAGCTTCAAAAACACTCCAATCAGTCCATTCGAAAAAGCCTTGTAAGGCCCGCTCTGTTTCAGTGGTCCATCTCCTTACAGTCTTTACTACAGGTTTAAAAAAACAGATCTGAGCAGAAAATCAGAAATTGAGAATTAAGGCTTAGAGTCTGAACGTAGTCTATTAGTCACCACATAGCTGTCTGTATTGTCAGAAATGTACAGTTGTCAAAGGGATTTCAAATCAATGGATTTATTAAATACAACATAAAAAACATTCAATTCAGGTTAATAAAGCTACATAAAGCCAACAATGTAAATACATAAAAATATACCAAAAAAGCAAACAAAGCAATATAAGATTGCAGGATTTTTATCACATGAAAGTCACATACAAATGTCTTATCTGTAGTGCATCAATGTCCAAACACTGTCCATAGCTGAAGTTGGCTGATAGCACATGAATAATCCAACTTCTTGTAATAAAAAAACACACCACAGCTCTCAAACACCAGACTCTTCTAACAGGAACAGTCAAAACCAGTCCAGACTATGGTCCCACGTCGAAAATAACTTTAAATCCATATTCACACTGGAGCATAGTGTGATGACCTCACCAATAAGAGTCCTCCTGAAATGCATAGAAATACACTGTTAAACTCTTAGCATCAGTCCAAACATAGGCCATACATACATTGATCATCTCTGCAAAAATAAAACAACTTTTTACTTTAAACTGGGTTTGAAATGACATTTCCCAACCAGGACACAACTGCTTGTTATTGCTAACTCCCTCTACCCACATGGCTTTAAACTAGCTGCACACTAGACAATTTTTAAGTTTTAAGAGGGGGGGAGTTTGAGCAGTGAATTTCGAGGGTGATTTCTATATTTTATCAATTCAAAATACTATGAAAGCGATACCAGTTCTGCACATAAACATAGTGCAATGTTTGCTAACAACGTAGCAAAATATTTGTTTATGGTTTGCTGCGCAAAATCTCCTTTTGTGATTGGTCATAATACCTGCAGACTGCAGCCAATAGAAATGCTTGTCTACCGGTGCATGTCCTGCTCATAGATATAATATCACAGCACAGATCGTGAAAGCACTGCAGACTGCAGTTTTTGACATTCATTATAACTAAGTGTATAGATGATGTAAATAATATATTTAGAATGCGGTGTAGAGACCTTCATTAATTAAAAAGCAAGTTTGTGAGATTGCGATGAACTAAGACAAGTGACATTTTTTAATGACTATAAAGGGAGTTTGCAAAAGTGAAATTATACAAAAGTTTTATACATTTTTGTATAAAAGGTAATATCAAGTGACTTACATTTTAGGAAAAATGTTGTCTGATTGTGGTATATTTTGTAAACAAAAAATATTTCCAAACTTATAGCTTATAGTGTTTGTCACATTTATGAATGAAATGTGCATTTCACAAAAGTTTTGACTTACTGCCACCTACTGGTGGTATTCCTATATTCAAAACCTTATTTAAAACACTAATCTCATAACGTTATTATGAAATGCTTTAATGCCACCTCTGAATCTTGTAAAAAAAAATCTGCAATTATTCCTTAATGCCACATTTGTGCTCTTCTGTGGCATGCAAAAGAGAATTGTTGTTGCTGAATTTATTTGACTGGCAACTTATTCTTCCTGAATGTATCCTATTATTTTAAATTAACTTATTGTTGAATTAAAATTGTAAGTTATAAAAAAAAACTTCAAGGAGTCAAATATCGCTTTATAATGGGAAGGTTCATTTCTGTCAATAATCAGAAGGTGTTCCTAAGTTGTTATTTTTTCAGTAGGAGCAACAACAACAAACAACAAATCTTTAATTTTGGCCATAATTGCAGGTGCCTGTCTTATCCAAGAAGAGTTAGAGAAAAAAAAAAGAAAAAAAAAAAAAAGTTTTATGTTATTATACACTATAAGGGGATGTGACGCTTGAACACATCACCGCATACACGCATTGGTCAGAACAACTTATTATTGTAAACAGACTCTTTGTCAACTTTGATTTGCTGTACAACAAGGAAAATGCACTTTTATTTTCTGCAGGAAACTGATTTCTAGTGTCAGATATATATATATATTTTTTTACTGTAAGGTTAGTGAAGCTGACGGGTAAGTGGTCAGACAATTTTGAGATGTGATTTAACTTTGTAATGTTGTGATCTCCAGACACTTCAGAGAATGAAGATGAACAACCCTCTGTAAAGACAGTCAAGCGCTCCTACAGACAATCGACACATTATAGAAATGTTCTCAGGTAATGAATATTAGGGGTGTCAACAATAATCGATTCGGCGATGCATCGCGATGCGGGGCATGAACGATTCAGCATCGATGCGGCAAAGTGCCATAATCGATTATGTCACTGTTTATTTTCTGGCGGAAAATAAAGTTTTGAAGTTTCAAATACGTCCGGTTCTGGGGGAATAACAACAATAACGAGCAAGATGGCTGAGGCGGAAGGAGATGACCGCGATAGACGGGTTATTAAAAACGCGCCCAAAGCTTGGAAAGCGGACATCTGGGCACATTTCGGATTTTATGAAGTGAATGGGAAACTAGACAAGTCTTATGCGGTGTGTAAAATCTGCCACACTAAAATCAAGCACGTTGGCAATACAACTAACTTCACGAACCATGTTGATCGTTGGCATCCTGAGTTAGCTTCAACAACAACAACACAAAAAGTCGACACATCCCAGCCAAGAATTGACGAGTCGCTAGTGTCAACATTGCCACACAACTCCGAGAGAGCAAAGAGGATCACACGATCGGTTGCATGTTTCATAGCGAAGGATCTACGACCCTATTCTGTGGTAGAAAATGCGGGGTTTCGCCACATGCTTAAAACAATTGAGCCCCGGTATAAGCTACCGACAAGAGCTACCTTCACTGATTCCGCGCTTCCCGCATTGTACAAAGAAACCAAAGCAAAGGTAATGGAATCAATGTGTAAAGCCAGACGTGTAGCCATTACAAGTGACGCCTGGACTTCAGTCGCAACAGACTCCTATGTAACCATAACAGCACATTATATTAGCGAGGATTGGAAGATTGTATCACATGTGCTGCAGACGAGAGCAGTTTATGAGAGCCACACTGGTGCTCATATGGCAAGGCTACTCTTGGATGTTGTGGAGGAATGGGAGCTAACAGATAAAAGTGTTGTGCTGGTGACAGACAACGCTGCTAATATGATTAGCGCTGCTGAAATTGGTAAGTTCCCTCATGTGAAATGCTTTGCGCATACGTTGAACCTCGCTGCGCAGCGGGCGCTTAAGCTACCGGCGGTCTCCAGGCTTCTGGGCAGAGTCCGACGTATCTCAGCATACTTCCACCGCAGTACAAAGGCAAAGCACCTGTTTGAAGAAAACCAGAGAGTTGTTCTTAAACTGACAAGTCCACTTAAACTGATAACAGATGTCGCCACAAGGTGGAATAGTGCTCATGATATGATGGAGAGGTTTTTGCAACTGCAAGCTGCAGTGCATGCCACCCTGCTGTCACCTGCCCTAAATGTAGATGAAAGTGACATCGTCACTCTCAGCAGAGCCGATCTGGCTAATGTGGAGGAAGTAGTGAAGACATTAAAACCAGTGAAGGATGCCACTGTGTTTATGTCAGAGGAGAGCAGTCCTACAGTCAGCCTAATTGCACCAGTATATGCCCAACTCCTCCAGAGCATGTCCGACACTATTGGAGACCAACCACTGATCCGTGATGTGAAGAATGCCATCAAAACAGATCTCCTTAAGAGGTACAATAGTGAGGCAGAGAAAAAGATCCTTCATACATCCTCTGCCCTGGATCCTCGCTTTAAAGGGTTACCTTTCCTGACAGAGGAGGAGAGATTGGATGTCTCCACAGAAGTGACTTCAGAGGCTGCATCCCTGGAGGAGGTAATTCATTTTTACTTGTAAAATAATTTACATTTAATTAATAATTTAATAATTGTAAATTCATAGTTTAATAATTGTAAATTAATAATTTAATAATTGTCAATTATTACACAATTTAATTATAATAACAATGCAATGTTAATTAATTATTAAGCAGCTACATAGTCAGTAAAATGTTAGACTGAAAAAAATACTTATGTGTAAATAAATAAATATTGTCATATGAGCTGCAGCATTGGCTGAGAAAGTGATGCTAACTGCTGTTTTTTGCTCTTATTTATTTATTTTTTCAAATAGTATGAGAGAAGACAGAGAACAGAAGCAGATGAAGCGCCTGGCAGAACAGGGAGTTCAGGAACCAAGGAAGAGTTGCTGTCCATGGATGACAATGTGTCAGACTCAGCAGGCCCATCCGCTCCCAAAAGAAGGGCCTCATCGCTGCTTTTAAGTTTGCTGGGACCTGCTTTCATCAATGACACCAGTGAACCTGCAGTACAAAGTAAGACCGCCAATGCCAGTGCTGAGGAGGAAATGGACTTGTACTGTAGATCCCCAGCTGTGCCTCTCTCTGAGGATCCCTTGGACTGGTGGCATCGCCATAAGGGCACATTTCCTCTCCTCTCTAGGTTAGCAAAGAGATACTTGTGCATCCCCGGGACAAGTGTGTCAGCAGAGAGAGTCTTCTCCACTGCAGGAGATGTTATCACTGCAAAAAGAAGCGCTCTCAAACCGGACCATGTCGATCAGCTTGTGTTTTTGCACAAGAACCTTGAAATTCCCAAATGCTAAACAGTGAGAAGTTATGATGTAGGCTTAGGTTAAACTATACATTTCCTCACTCTGAAACGGATTGTTGATGATGGTGATGTTGAACTCAGACGGAAGAAGTTGTTTGTTTGCACAAATTTGGTAGTAGGCTAAGCCTACACACTTTATTTTTGGTTTACATTACTGTATTTCACATCTTGATATTTTGTTGTATGCTGTTGATGTGATGGTAGGATCAGGGCAGGCATATAATTGCCATTGTCTTAAAGCTGCTAAGCTGCTGTTTTGTTGAGAATAGTTTGCACTTTACTTTACTACTTGAAAAAAGTTTCACAGTAATAAGTGGTTACTGTGTGTTGTTGCACTGAATATTGCACTGCTGAAAAAAGTTGGCTGTTTTTATTGCTCTATTTATTTAATTTCAAATGGTTCTAAAGCAGAGAGAAGAGAAACATTTCTCATTCAAAGCACTGAAAGCAGTGATTTTGATTGTTTTCTTTTTCAGGTTTGAAAATGCCATATCCAATACCCTGTACCATTTTATTTAATTACTTTTTATTTAATTTAATAACTTTTATGTCAAAGATACAGGAGACACATAGCAGCCAATAAAATCTGTTGTTTAATATCTGCTTGTATTGCCTCATGACTGATGAAAAATTTGCCTTGTGTGCAGTAGAATTTTGATGCATCGCAATGCATCGTAGAATCGAATTGTTACCTGGTGAATCGTAATCGAATCGAATCGTGAGGGCAGTGCCAATGCACACCCCTAATGAATATGGATCAATCAGCAGCTCCTGGTTAGAACTTTGCTGAGAAGCTTGATATCTGTCTGTAGAGGGGTTGAACTACTTCATATTTTTTAAAATCAACATTTATGTGATAAAAGTCGAGTCGACATTGACTAGTCACTTATGAACAAATATGATGAGCTAAGACTCACCTTGTGCACAACTATGGCATATGACAGCACTATTGCTCCTATGGCTATTGCTTCTAGTTCTTTTTTCCTTGTTTTCTGTTAAAATTAACATAACGGTAACTTTGAATGTGAAAGAAATTATTTATTACTTTGAAAATGATGATAAAAATGTTCAAGATTTTATCAATTTGATCATCCTGAATGGCACATTTTTTATTCAGAAATGTTGATGATCAAAATCTCCTTTACACAAGGTTTTCTTTAAGAGACTTTGTTAAAAAAAATAATTTGTTAAAGTTGTGAAAAATGTCAAAGCTTATTATGATATTATGAATCTGTATTTGGCGTCTTGTGAATGTCATCTTTTTGTTTTATTGTTTGTTTTAATTTACTTTATTTTTAACAGCTTTATTTTTGGAGCTTCTGTTTTTGTTGCCTGTATTTCTGTAATGTTGTTTTTAATGTTCTTCAATAAAAAAGTTTTTTTTTTCCTTGTGTCGTTATATTTCTCACAGAAGAAAATATTACATTTATATAAAGTTGTTAGTGAGAAAGCAGCGTCTACCTACTAGCCTAATAATAAATCTGTAGGGTTTAATTACTAAGAAATACATGCTAGAACTTTTCTTTTTCTTCTACTGAGAAATGATTTATCATTTTAACTGTTTTGAAACGGAGCATAAATGTGGACTTCAAAGACTTCTTATCCTGTTGCGCCCTCTATAGGACCAGCGACTAGTCAACGTCAAGCACAAAGCATCATGGCAGAGCATTAAAGTCGACTAGTCGGTGCAACCCTAGTCTGTAGCCAAGTTTCCATCCAGTTTTTGCATTGTTTTGTTACCAGCAAAATCAAAACTTGCTGTCTCCAGCCTGTCTCCATCCAGTTGGCCTTTTACATACAAAATTATGTGCATTGTCACAAGTTTTGTTTCACAAAAAAATCTGCCATTTAGCAGTTTCTGTACATAATTTTGAATGTATAGAGCAGGGGTGGCAAACTGGAGATCCTGGAGAGCTGCAGCCCTGCAGAGTTCAGCTACATCCCTAATTAAAACTCACCTGCCTGTAGCTTTCTAGTAAACTGTAAAAAATAATTTGTTGAGTCAACTTAAAATAACTAGTTACCTGACTGCCTTCAAATTTAAAGTTCAGTCAACTTGAAAAAGTAAAACGTAACATTTCAAGTTGAGTACACCTAAGTAATCACTTAGATATTTGAGTTGATTCAACTTAAAATTTAAGGTAGTTGAGAAACAGAGCTGGTAAGTTTAACAAACTATTTTTTTTTAGTTTAGTCAACTCGAATGTCTAAGTTGTGACTTAGTACAGCTTAATATTTCTTATTTGAGTTGACTGAACTTAAAATAATTTATTACCCTGCTGCCATAAAATAAGTCCACTGAACAAATTGTATTTTTTTTTTGTTTTTTACAGTGTAACCCTTCAGATATTTATTAGCTTGTTCGGTGTGTTTGATTAGGGTTGAAGCAAAACTCTGCAGGGCTGCAGCTCTCCAGGACCAGAGTTTAGGCTTCTGGGAAGTGAAGTCTGAATTGGATGGCGATGGTTCCCTCTGGTGGCGATCTGAGGGAGCCACAGAGGCCTGATTTGTGACAATAGTAGGCTAATTCTGTCTTGTGACACCACATTTGCTTGCAGTAGAGCCCTTTTTCTCACCAAGTCTTCCCAAACTGATTTCAAATGTTTCCTACATTATGGAAAATTTCATAGTATTTTTTTTTTTCATTCTTTACAGAAAACAGTCCTTGAATGGAAGACTGGCTAGTGATGAAACCTGTTATTATAGAGTGAGGTTTCTTTATATATCTAGCAACAACTTTTGTTGTTTTTGGTTTTGTTTAGTTTGACATTTGGTTTTGTGTTTCAGGAGGCAATGGAGTAGTCTGAAAGTTTTGATTAAAAAACTTTTCCATTATTCTACAATTAAAACTTTTATTTTAACATTTTCAGCATTCAGCATTTTCAGTTAGCATTCATATTTGATTACAGCCTGTGTTTGGATGAGGTCAAAAGTTCAATGATAAGAAACTAAGTATGGGTTTCCTCTCACCACTAAGAAACACATAATTTGCTGTTTGTACAAGCGTAAGACAATAATGTATAAGAATCAATGTGAACAAAGCTTAAATGAAAAGCTGTCTAAAATGTAATTCTTGATTACCATTCATTAAATATATTGATTATAAAATTGATTACCTTTCATTAAGTGATTATAAAATTGTCATTACATGAAGTAGAACACATAATCATATGCCAGGTTATCAAGCAAAAACTGAGGGTTTGGCCCATAACAATTACCTCAAAAAATACACACATACTGTTTGTACAAGAAATACAAGACGTTGTGATTGTAACTTTCAATGTTGTCTGTTTTTTTTTTAATTTGGCATTTGTTTCTTTTAAACCAAGATTGACACTTTATTTAGAGTCATCCAATAATTATGTGATCTCATTCATCTCAGTTTCAGCTGGATGAGTCAGTTTGGAAACCACAGATCCTGTCTGGATTGATGTCTTGTTGATGCTGGGGGTCAGGTGCAGGTTGGTGCCTTCGGTGTCTGAATGTAGCCAGAGGTTTTAGGTGGAATCTGTGTTATTTGAATTGGGTCTATGGTGCTGTCCTGGTAAACAGAGTTCTCACAAGTAAACTTGTGAGTGAGTTGGTTCTCATCCTTGTCCTGAAGGAGGTGCGGATTTCTGTTTGGTGTAGTCTGTCTACCCCATTCAAAATCTTTTGATTGCAAGTGTTTTCGGCCTTGTCGTGTCTCGTTGTTTGGGTGCAGATGGTCATAATGGTCTTTTACAGTGATGTTAGAGTGGTGGGTCTTCTGGAGATGTCAGCTTGCTAAGCTGCTCCACCAAGTTTACTATTTCTCTTAGTAAATTAAAGGTCTCATTTTCAAAGGTTGTGAGCACTATACGGCTTCCCTGCACCATTACAGTTCCAGTATGGTAAAGGTTAACTGTTAGGTGTCTATTTTCAGGGTCCTCCGAGTCCTGTATGCACAATTGCACGGCATCTTGAATTGGCCTTTCTTGAACCCTTTCTCCATAACATCTGTAAAAAGTTTCTTTCCATGCATCGCTGCGATGTGTTTTGAAGCGAAGGTTACAGGTTTGTTCATTCCAGATACCTCTTACAAGTGTCTCAAGGTTTGCCATAATGTTATTCTTCAGACTTTGAAAAAAGGCCTCAATAGCTCAACTGGCTAGACAGAGGGTTTGGAGGCTTAGTGTCTTTACACTGTAAAAAAAAAAAAAAAATAGTTGAGAAAACTTAAAAAAGTAGGGCAACATGATGCATTAAGGCTTTTGAGTTTTCTCAACAGTAGTTTCTTAGTTTTTCTTAGTAAAGATACTTTGTTTAGCCAACATAAATTTGCTTGTTCATGCAATGCTGATTGTCTTGTTTTGCTAATAGAAAAAGTCTTGTCACAGCAACTGGAACAACAATTACTGTCATTGGGGTAATTTATTTTTTTATGTGTCAGTATTTGTGTGTGTGTGTGTGTGTGTGTGTGTGTGTGTGTGTGTGTGTCAATTTGTTTCTTTACAAATGACAAACAGTGAATTGTTATAGAATCCTTCATAGATAACTTAGTCTAATATGCAGACAACATTGTCTTTGTTTGTAAAACATCTTACAAGTCTAAGATATCCAGCAAACAGAAGTAAGTGGTTGAACATACTCTAGGCCTCAAAACTAGACACACAGACCTCAAGAACAGTTGCAATTAACAAATGTTAAAAAGATGAGTGACTTTAGATCACAGTACAACAAATAACTAACAATACTGACAAAATGACAACAAAAAGTTTCAATTAAGTCAGTAAACAGCAAAACAATAATTCTATAACAGTAACTGCTTAATTTATTCATGCTGCAATGCATGCTGGGAAACCACAAAGCCTTAACACTTCAACAATATGAAATTCTTTGTTCAGACAACTGTGTTTGACTAGTTAGAACAACATTTGGGGCAATTTTGTTGGTCTGACAGGGGGTTTTATGTTGTTTCAAGAAAAGAGCATTTTTTAGTATTTGACACAAAATGTTTTGTAAAGTGGAAAACATGAATTTGCATTTTTACAGTGTATGCTCAGTGAGCTGAATTAGTTTTAAAAGTTTTTTCCTCTTATTATTTTTTTCTTTCAATTTGTTTTACAAAGCTACTGTCGGAAAATAAAAGTCCTTATTGCTTACCTCTTGCACAGGGCAAGTTGAAGGTTGAAATTAGTTTTGTAGTCCTGTTTGATTCTGGCTTTATCTCTGTTGTTTTTTTTATGAATTTTGTCCTTTTTTGTTGTTGTTTTCCCCAGTGTATTTCAGAAAAGCTTGAAAGGGCGTTTGTATTCTGGTCTTTTTCTAGTTTTTGTTGTCTTCCTTCTAATGTCTCATCTCTACTCCAGTGGGAAAAAGTTTTTCAGTGAGTTTTTTAAATCAATTTCTTAAGAGTGAATTGTCACTCAGCCTTTTCAGTGCTTATATACCCATCAGGCTGTGTACTGTCCCTAAGAACACAGCCAACTGCACAGCTGGTACCACCCACAAGGTATCTTCTAATATGTAAGCACAATTTCACTTTCAGTTTTTGAGTTGATAGACATGCTTAATGCTTGCCCTTTTGTTTTCATGTGCTCATTCATGACATTTGCAATAGAAATTTGTGCCATTCTAATAGATTGTGGATGCTTTAGTTTACCCCAGAGGGCCTTTATTGAAGAAAAAACATGCAGGTGTTGTCTGGGCTGTTTAGGTGTTAAGTTGGATACTTTGCTGATCTGTGTTGCTGGTGACTGGGTGATAGATGGGAGAAAAGGCGTGTAGAGTGTAAGCGTAGCAAAGTTCAAGTTTACATTTCTAGAGCACATTTAATAACAGCCACGGAATGACCAAAGTGTAATTTGTTAGTAATTTGTTTCTAAGAGCTCATAAAGGGGTGGAGTAAGTTCGTCAGATAGGGTGGTAGATTGTTTAGGGATCTATAAACAAGTCATAAGATTTTATATTCAATTCAATGATGAACAGGCAACCAATGTGGAGATCACAGAGAAGTAACTTGATAATATTTTTTACATCCCTTCAGGAATCTAGCTGATGCATTTTGAACTACTTGTAAACAGGAAATTTGGGTATTCAAAATACCATAATATAGAGAGTTGCGATAATCTGGCAAGCTTAAACTCTGACTACGTTCACACTGACAAAAAAAATCAGATTTTTTTCATTAAATATGACCCATGTGTGTTTTTTGCATGACAGTGTGAACAGCACAAACCACATGGAATCTGATCTTTTACAATCAGATCTGAGCAACATGTCCTCCAAGTCGTTTTCACAAATCCTCAAATATGTCTCTATAGAGCGTATTCAACATTTGCCCCCTTATCAGTAACAGGTATCTAATTCAACTTTAGAATTACATGTAAGTCAATTCGTAGCGTGTTGCACTGCAAAGTGGTATAATAATACGAACACAGGTTCGATACCAGAGAACGCACATGTTCTCATTGTATGTTTTTTTTTTGGGAATATGCACTATAAATCATGATTTTGCACTATTTCTGTAAGGGGTAGGTTTAGGGTGGGGTTAGGTGTGGTCATTTATACGAATTACACCTAGTAAAACACGTTTAAATTAAATTGAGATGGGTGTAAAAACTCATACGTCATTCCATGACATCAGATCCAACGCGACACTGTCGTTATTTTTATTTTCTTTGAGGACAGTTTCGATCTGAGCCACTTCAATATGTGCTTCTAAATCCGATACAGGTCGGATGTTTCGCAATGCGACCTCAGTCTGAATAGTCAGATCAGAATTCATGCGACTTTCAGCGCGTACACAACAGGGTTGCCAGGTTTTCACAACAAAACCTGCCCAATCACGTTTTGAAAGGGGTCCCCATTAAAAATCGCGTTCCGGGGGTAAAACAAGTTTTTTGTGGGGTTCCCCTGGTAAAATTAGCATTACAGGGTCTAAATATTAAGTTACTGGGGTCGCTTCGAACCGCGGACATGAAAACAACCCGCGGCAACACATGTAAGGTAGACTTGGCAACACTGGTACACGGCGACTTCTGTGGCCTTCATGTTTACTTTTTAAGACAGCGTGACGTCTTACGTTACTGTCGTTGTGCGCATGCGTTTCAGTTCATGTGCCACATTTTTAAAAACAATGTGAACAGGCAAACAAAAAATCAGATCTGAGCAGTAAATCGGAATTGAGCATTAAGGCTCACAGTCTGAACGTAAATTAAAGTCAATAGTACAAAAAAAAAATGTCTGGCTTTAATAATGATTACTTATAGTTAATAATGAGGAGTTATTTTATATGATTTATAACTAATTTATATTGTTGTTAATCCATTACACACAAGCAATTTTAGTTTAACATTTATTTTATATGAATGTTAGTATATCAGATCATATGTAATATAATCTGTAGCAAAACTTTAACCAGTGCTTGTGATTGGCTATTTGACATTCATGTGCTCCAAAAACTCAGGATCAAAGCCTGAGTTGACAAAGAACGTTGATGATCAGTGTCATGGTACCAACAACCTGGATTGGAGAATTTTGGTTTTGTCAACTCAAAACTAATCCTGTAACTCTGAATTTGTTCATCTACCATCATGGTACAGGCCCCTGGTCTATTAACCAGAGTTAAAAAAAAAACTTGAGGCTTCATGAAGATGAAAAGTTATGACTTACCACACTGTCTTCAAATTTCCTTCCCAAAAAGGAATGCGTCAGACCGGAAATGCAAGCCAGTGTGAAAAGTTTTCTCATTTCGCTGCGTTCCAAAGTTCAAGCTTGGTAAACTCTAACCTGCAAATTCGCATCACGTGACACGGTGTGACTAACGGCAGATCAATACGTTACAGCATGACCTCGTAGCTAAATGAAAAGAACATACATTTAAAACAGCAGAGCTGTGAGAATGTGTAGTAGATTGTATGTTTTTAATTTTTAGATGTATTGTTTTTTTTTTTATGTCGTGTTTAATGTAACTTTTTTAAAAGATGCTGCAGAGCATGACGTCATATCATCATCTGAGGGAATTTCGCATGCTCAAAATCTAGTGTGACTGCGGCTTAACACAGTTGACATTGATTTCCTGGACATACACAAAATTAGAAAAACTAACAGAATGCATAGTTGATATAAAAAAAAACTGGATGGCAAGACATTTCTTACTGTTAAATTCTGAAAAAGGTGTTAATTATTGGACCTAAAACCTCTGCATGCAGTAACCTAAAACACTGTCTAATACCTGAAGGCTGCTCTGTCAAGTCGTCACCATCAGTTAGGAACCTAGGTGCTATTTGATAACAATCTTTCCTTGAAAACCACATTTCTAGCATTTTCTAGCAAACCTCTTTCTCAAAAAGAAATGTTAGTCCATACATTCATGACCTCTGGGATCGATTTTTGTAATGCTTTGTTAATTATACCTAGAATATCAAAATCAACTATGGGCGGCAGATCATTTTCTTATTTAGCGCCTCCACTGTGGAAACACTGTCAGTTTAAATCTAGATTTAAAGACCCATCTCTTTAACCTGGATTACACATAACACATTTAAACATTACTAAAATTCAAATCTGTTAAAGAATTGTTAAGTTGTATTAATTAGGTCAACCGGAACCGAGAACACTTCCCATAACACTTGATGCACTCGCTGCATCATAAGAAGAATGGCATATATGCTAATATTAGACTGTTTCACTCTTATTCCGAGGTCACCGTAGCGGATCCAGTCTGTATCCAGATCAGATGGCCACTGCCTTCCCCAGGATCCAATCTGTACCTAGGTCAGATGGTGGATCTGACCTAGGTACTTGTGTGAACTAGTACTAGGTTTTTAATTAAAATCAGTAAAAACCACTGCAGTACAATTCTCTGGACTCTCTAGATAAACAATTATCAAGAAAAAGTTGAACATTTGCATTTGGACAACAATAACGGCTATTTATTAATATGTCTACTTTACCTAAAAAGCTATAAATCTTAAAAGAAAACAAACCTTCACAAACCTAAGAAAAATCATGCATCATATGATCCTAAACAAGCATACGTTTTATGGCCATAGAGCATAAAATGGCATTCACATTACTTGAAAGTGCTTTCATAGTATGAATTCAGAACATTAAACTAAGACAATGCTAAATAAATAAAAAAAAAACAAGAAAAAAAAAATCCCTTTTATTTTTATTTTATCAACATCAAGAAGTGCATTAAACATTACATTAAATCAGATTTTCCCAAACCAGGTTTAATTGTAAGAACTGTAGTGGGTTTGTGAGTTGATAAAAAGCTAAAAAATAAATAAATAAATAAATAAATAAAATCACGGATGTATTTAATTAACCATTCTATTTTGTGAATATAGACTAAGCTAAACACAGGAAAACTGTAAAAGAGTAGAGGAAAAAAAGAGAATTAGCGAGAACAAACTAATTAGGAATGATTTTCCTGTCATAATCCATAAAAAGTAATTAGAATCTCATTATGTATCATAAGGTGTAATATACTCTGATTATGGTATCTGATTATGTACATGTAATCAGTTACTACCCAGCCCTGGATATAAACCAGTCATAAATATTTTAACAATATGTCTAGTCATCCAGATTTATCAACCAACACAAACAATACCAGTTAGGGTTATTTTTGGAACCTGATTATGTACATGTAATCAGTTACCACCCAGCTCTTCACAAATACAGTCATAAATGTTTTAACAACATGAAGACATTTATAACAATAAATATGAATGAATTTAAGTTTAATTAAATATTTTTTTTTTTTTACATAGAATTTATTTATTTATTTTTTTATATAAAGATAATGATGTAATAATTTACATGTTTTGATGTACTATGATTTTTGTATAGGTCAATTTCAGATTCGGAAGAATGTCCCTAACAGTCCTACCCATGAACTCTTCAACACTTGTCATCCAGATTCAACAAGCAACACCAGGTAGAGCAGTGGGAACTGCTCATGTGCCTGTTTATGAACAGTTTCACCTCTCCATGGACTTCAGGCATTTATGAAAGGCCATCCAAAAGCCCCTGGGATGAGCAATTTTTAATAAAACCTGAACAGACTTAAGAATGTAAAATGTACATGAAAATTACAAATGAATAAATTACTTAAAACACATGCGCGCACGCACACACACGCACACACAAAGCATACATAGTTTTTTATTGCTTTGATTACAATGCAGCATGATGAAGACCAATATGGTTTATCAGTTACAGATTTACAGAAATGTACAATGTACCAGTCACAAAGAAGACATAAAGAATGTTTTAGGAGTTGCAAAGTATCAACAAATGTGAATTAATTGAAAAATTTAGCAAATCAGTACGTGAATTCATAAAATTAGAGCTCCCACTTGTAGTGCAATCATATTGTCACAAATCTTGACCCATCACAGAATTTACTGTGATTCCATGATGCCACCATGGATTTGGAGTTAAGGGTCCGTGGTCTTTATAATGAATTGTGTGAGATCAGGTTGGCTGCCGACAGTTTTGATTGTTACTAGCAGGTGGCAGGAGAGACTAAAAAAAAATTTTTATCTGCATCATGTAGTATGCAAGAATTATTCAAGTTCAACTAAAGGGAGAGAAAAAACTTTTGGCATTCAAGTTCCCATGTTCCCTGCCTGTCTAAAGTGGAAAAACAAGATAATACAAGGCTTATTAGCACAGAAATACTTTTACTTGATGATAATCATAACAACAACACAATACTATATCAAAGAGAGCAAATGACACACAGTAGTGCTTTTTGCCTTTTGTTTTTCAATTATCAAACATAATTCACACTATAAATTGTGGGCAGCCTAATGGTTAGGGAGTCTGACTTGTAACCGGAAAGGTTGCAGGTTCGAGTCCAAGGTCCGGCAGGGATTGTCGGTGGGGTGAGTGATTAATCAGCGGTCTCTCCACCTTCAAAACCACGACTGAGGTGAGACCCTTGAGCAAGGCACCGAACCCCCAAACTGCTCCCCGGGTGCTGCAGCGATAGCAATATGGCTGCCCACTGCTCCAGGTGTATGTTCACTGTGTGCGTGCATGTGTGCACTACTGTGTGTGTGCGCGCACTTGGATGGGTTAAATGCAGAGCACAAATTCCGAGTATGGGTTGCCATACTTGGCCACACGTCACTTTCACTTTCACTTCACTTAAATGTAACAAAGAATGTGTAAATGTATATAAAGTGCAAAACAACCTATAAAAAAGTGTTTTAAAATAGAAGTAATAATCTGTGCAAACATTTACCTGAAATTCTAAGAAACAAAAACCAGCCTTACTGTCAAAAAAAATTGTGTAAATTTGTAAATAATAAAATCAATAAACAAACTATGCAAAACATATTCCAAAACTTCTTGGCAAAAAGACCTTCTTGTTATATTCATCCACTGCCAGCTACCTTTGTTGATGAAAATATATGTCTTGCAGGCTGAAACAATGTCAGTATAGTGGGGTTTTAGTTTGGAAAAGTCTGTCATAGTGCAGGGTTCCCATTTTTCTGGCATTCTCTTGATCTTCTTTTTTGTTGGAAAGATGAAGATTCCAAGAAATAGACTGAAAACGTGATCAGGACATTGCTAACTGTGGAAATGGAAAACTATAAATGTCCTTTCTTGCCCAGTGGTCCCTAATAGTCTTTGGGTTCACCAATCCCACATAGATCACAATTCCAACATCAAGTTTCTATCCACAGAAACTTCTTACCAGCCTCAGCCCTTTTTGCAGCAAATTCATTTGTGTTCTTTATGATTGTGTTCAAAACAGATGTTGTGAAGAACAGCTGAAAATCAAGTGGTGAGTATGTTGCTGTTGTGTCCAGCTGAGGACCATCTAATCTTCTTCCCCAACTTTAAAATAGTCCTACATTGCTGCAGACCCAGTGTTTACCAAGTGAACAAACATAACCCTGACACTTTTTTCTACACACAGTCAAATAAGGACAGCTCTCAAAGGTCTAGAATTGATTACTGGCTATTTTCTAAATGTCTTAATAGCAATATCTCTTCTAGTTTTGTTATTTACCCCTTGACCGAACATAAAGCAATTAATATCTCTGTCACTCTTTCTTCTTACTCTGTTAAAAAAGCTTCATTATGGAAACTTCTTGAATCAGCAGAGGTTACTGTGGTAAGTCCTAATTTAATTGATAAATTCTGGTCTAAAGTCAAGTCAAGTCAAGTCAGCTTTATTTATATAGCACTTTTTACAATACAAATTGTGTCAAAGCAACTTTACAGTATCAAATGGGAAAGTAATATATCAATAATTCAAAAGAAACTTTAAACAATTTTAGTTTAAGGAAATTAATCAATAGTTCCAAAGTAATAAATTGTTTGTGCCCAATTTAATTTTCCCCAATTTAGTTGTTGTCCCCAACTGAGCAAGCCATAGGCGACAGTGGCAAGGAACCAAACTCCATCTGTGACACTGATGAAGAAAAAAAAACCTTGGGAGAAACCAGGCTCAGTCGGGGGGTCAGTTCTCCTCTGACCAATAAACAAGTAGTTTATACTCCCATACAGACCTGTAGAGGTGGTCTATATGTACTGACCCACCATCTGGATACAAACTGGATCAAGGAAAACTGCAGTGGCCAACTCTTCAGGATTCATACTGGATCTGACCTCGGAATAAGCAGGAGACAGACAATATTAGCATAGATTCCAATTATTCTTGCATCAGGTGTTATGGGAAGTGTTCCTGGTTCCGGTTGACCTAATTAATGCAGCCTAACAATCCTTTAACGGATTTGAATATTAGAAATATTTAAATGTGTTAAGTGTATGCCAGGTTAAAGAGATGGGTCTTTAGTCTAGATTTAAACTGACTGAATGTGTCTGCCTCCCGAACAGAATTAGGTAGATTGTTCCATAGTTTCGGTGCTAAGTAAGAAAATGATCTGCCACCCGCAGTTGATTTTGATATTCTGGGTATTATCAGATTGCCAGAGTTTTGAGAACGCAGCGGGCGTGAGGGACTATAATGTGATAAGAGCTCCCTCAAGTACTGAGGAGCTAAACCATTGAGGGCTTTATAAGTAATTAGCAAGATTTTAAAATCAACACGATGTTTAATAGGAAGCCAGTGCGGTGTTGACAGAACCGGGCTAATATGCTCATACTTTTTGGTTCTAGTAATAACTCTTACTTCCTTTCAATTGATAATTGGCGGCCCATAACGCTTTTGAATAATGATTATAAAATGCTAGCTCTGCTTTTTGGCAACAGATTAAAATATATTTTACATTCAATAATTGATGAAACAATCTGGCTTTATGAAAAAACGTCACATTGTTAACAACATCAGACTAGACTAGACTTTTAGACCTGCTTTACTACAGTGACCTCATTGACACAGACAGCTTCATCTTATTTCTTGATTTCCAGAAAGCCTTTGACTCTGTTGAGCATAATTTTATTTTTAGAGCTTTAGAAAAATGTGGTTTTGGTCCAAATTTCAGTAATACTATCAGGACTTTATATAACAACAACAATAGCTCTGTTAAACTTAAATATGGAACTTCGCAAAGATTTCTCGTGGCATCAGACAGGGTTGCCCAATATCTCCTTATTTATTTTTGATTGCAGCTCAGTCTCTTGCCTTTTACATTGCGCAGAGTTCTTTGAACAGTATTACAACTGCAGGACAACATATTATTATCAGTCAACTGGCCGATGACACAACTTTTTTTGCGGGACGCCTCTTAGATTTCTGTTGTCTTAAAATTAATCAATTATTTTTCTGAAGCTTCTAGCCTCTGTCTCAATTTAAATAAGTGTGAACTAATGTCTATTAAAGATTCTGCCACTACTACCATCTGTAATATCCCAGTTAAAAATCTAGGAATTAATAAGGATTGTCCAGGCTCTCATATGCTGCTCAATTACTTTAATCACTTAAAAAGAGTTGATAGAATGTCGCTGTAGCAACCACTGATAACCTCAGTTTACGATGCAGCAGTATGCAGGCAGACTCTGCAACTTTTACTTACTTCTCCCCATAGGAAAGACATTATGCTCATAGAAATGGACTCTCCCCCATTTATTCACAGACAAACCTTTCTGTGAATGAACACACATAGCCCATATATATCTATGTATATTATGACTGTCCAGATACTGTCTTTTGTTTTTATAAATGTTTTATGTATGTTTATGGTAGATTACTATGTAGTATAATTGTGTTTGGTCTCGTTGAATTTGTATTTTGATTATCTAAAAGATGACGTGTATTAGATGTTGATACCTGTGCGACATATTGGTGTTCTAAGAATCCTTAGTATTTTTGGCCCTTGGCCCGGTGAGGGGGGGAGCTAACATATGGAGTTGGCTGCATTTTCCCCAGCCTGGGGAAAATGGCTCTTCCCCACAAAGAGTCAAACTTGTAACGCTGGAGCTTGGTTTCACTCAATCCAGGAGCTCATCATCATGGAAATGTCCTCGACCAGACATTCCTTTCTCTACACCTTCATCTCAAGATTGCGGCCTACAGATTCACTGTGGTTAACTTCATACAAAGCTATGTGCTCACCCAGGAGAGAGGACTCTCCTGAGCACAAGAAACTCAAGGACAACCTCTGAGTTTCCAGAAATTGCAACTTCAGCCATCAAATGGAACCATCCAACCCTTCTTCAGTGGCTGCGTGAGACACATGTTCTACAGCCAAATCAAATGCAAGTATCGTAATACCTTTTTCCAGACAGAGGTCTGATGTAAGCTATCGTATACTGTGCTTTGCACTAGAAGACTGTGACCACTACCCTAACTGTATTGACCCAGATCACACAGACTACACATGTGCATCACAGAGGCGAGACAAGACGAGCATTTGAAATAATCAAAAATTATATCAATTGTCAATTTGTTTTGTTTTGCTAGATAAGACACTTCTTCATCAGCTGGGATCGTTTAGAGCAATTTGAAGCTGGATTTAAACTGCATTTTGGAAGTTCAAACTCTGGGGGCACAATATAAGTCCATAATATAGAAATAAATTATGAAATGTTTTCCTCAAAAATCATAATTTCTTTATGACTGAAGAAAGAAAGACAACATCTACAATGACTACATTATCTGTAAATTTTTTTTCTGAAAGTGAACTAATCCTTGAACAACTCTCTACCTCAGTAAAGACAGTCAAGCTCAAGCATCACAAAGCAGAAACGGGTAAGTAGTCAGTTAGACATATCATAGTAGAATCTGTTTTTATTTATCTTATTTATCTTATCAACAGACAGTTTTGAGATGTGATTTAACTTTGTGCTGTTGTGATCTCCGGACGTTTCAGAGAATGAAGATGAACAACCCTCTACCTCAGTAAAGACAGTCAAGCGCTCCTGCAGACAATCGGCACATTATAGAAATGTTCTCACAGGTAATGAATATGGATCAAACAGCAGCTCCTAGTCAGAACTTTGCTGAGAAGCTTGATATCTGTCTGTAGTAGGGGTTGAACTACTTCATATTTTTTTAAGTCGACATTTATGTGATAAAAGTCAAGTCGATGTTGACTATTTGCTACCCAGATAGCACATGTTCATCTGAAAGATGTCAGTTAAAGATCTCTTGATCTGGAAAGCATCTGCTGTGTACAAACGTCTGGCAGACATCTGTAAGATGTCAGTTTTACATCCATTCTAAATCATAAACATCTTAAAGACATCTAATAGACATCTATTTGACATCTGATAGGAAACGTCGAATAGACGTATTGCAGAGGAGCAAACTACACAGCAAAAAGCCCTGAGTTAAATTAACTCTCCTGGGAATTTATTTGAGTCCACACTCAAGAGTGTGAAAGTGTTAAAATCAGAGTGTTAAATTAACACTGAGTCAGAGTTAAAGTTAATGAGATAATTAGTGATTAATTAAGTGATGACTGAACATTACTGAAGACACCTGATGATAACAAGCAGAATCACCAAAGCAGAAAATAACTATTTTAAGCAACCATTATAGTGGTCAGTGTTTGCATTAGCTGGTCTCTCTTTTTAACATTAGAGTTTGTTTTGCTGCTGTATTTCAGTTATTACAGCTAGACAAGCCAAAGCAAAATGGCCATATGGCCTTAGTCTATGTTTTGACATGTTTTTAATGTAGTATCCTATTAAAAAAAGATTTAAATTTCTTTATTGATTATATCAACCCTTTGACAAAATATCGTTAATCAGACAGATGTTTTTAAATTTATTTTGACAATAAAAAAAAAGAAATTTAGTTAGGACATACAGACATGAAGAATCAGCACGAGAATCATAACAGCGGTTAGCATCAAAAAAGCATGTAACCAATCAAAACTCATCCATGCCTCCCATCATGCATTGCGGCATGCATAAATTATGAGCTGAATTGTCTCTGTACCCTCCTTTATCTGTTTCTCTGAATATGCTGTTTGTCACCGTTGTTGAGATTCATACTCTGGTTCTTGATGTCTGTGTGTGACTAAGCAAATGACTTCTTCAGAAGCATTTAGATACATACACTGGAGATCACAATTAGAGAACAATTTATAAACAATTGAACAATTCTGAAATAATGTCATCTTCACTGCTCAACAGTGGAAGGAGTTTTTGTCCTGTCTATACCATGCTACCAGAACACCTTTTCCACAAAATAACTAAGGCATTTCAACAAAAAACATTATTTTGCAGAAAACACACTGATCAAAATTAGAGAACAACAATGACTGTAGCATGGAAAAAGATTACAACAAAATTCTGAAGGTTACAACAGTCAGCAATTAGTAGGAAGTGTACAGGCCTCTGCTCTGAATGACTTCAGCACATCTGCGGATGTCCACAGGACAGCACTAGTCTCTCACACTGCTCTGGTGTGATTTTGGTCCACTCTTCTTCCAGTCTCCTCCCTAGTTCAGTGACTGTAGTGGGTTTCTTGGCCATAACTTTGTCGCCAAGGATTTTCCAGAGGTTCTCTATTGGGTTGAGATCAGGACTCTGGGCAGGCCATGTCATTATTTCAATGTTTTCAGTTTCAAGGAACTGCTTTACCCGTTTTAAAAAGAGTTGTTTTAATAAGAGGCCCAACTCCTGCTGCAGAAAACAGGCCCCAAACCATGACGCTTCCTCCTCCACTTTTCACTGACTTCTTTACACACTTTGGGTTCAGTCTTTCTCCAGTTTGAAAAAAAACTCCAACTGTTGAGCAGTGAAGATGACATTATTTCAGAATTGTTCAATTGTTTATAAATTGTTCTCTAATTTTGATCTCCAGTGTATAAGACACCTCACAACAGCTTGATTACATAGTTCTTTTAAAATATATATGTTATGTTTAAAGATCTGTTTATCTGTATATTTTGTTGATTGTCACCATTGTTTAGATTCATATGCAGATTCTTCATATCTGTGTGTGCCAAAAACAAAAGCTTCTTGGGCACAGTTTTTTTTTTATATTATTATCCAAACATGTAAAATTAAACCTGCAGAAACAAATGTGCTCTATATTCAACAGCATGATACAGGCTTGCCAACTCTCACGCATTTGGCGTGAGACACACGCTTTCAGGCTCAGTCTCACGCTCTCACTCTGCCCATGTAAATCTCACGCCAGATAAAAGACCCCATCTCGCCTTATTTTGCGGAGCACACAGTAAGTTGAATGCAGGGACTGAAAACCGGCTGCAGCCTCTTGATTGGACCAGTCTGCACCAATCACATTTTCCCTACACCGTGCAAGGTTGCTGCTGACCACCCACCTGGGGTGCGTTTCCCAAAAGCATCATTAGCTAACTATGGTCGTTAGTTCCATTGAACTCTATTGGTAACGACGGAGCTTACGACCATAGTTGCTTTCGGGAAACGCACCCCTGCACGTCAGTTGCTGAAGATGGTTATGGCGGTATTGTAAAATGTAAGCACACAACGCAAGTCTAAGATAACTATTATTTTTTTATAATACGCAGAAAATGCGTCTGTTATAATAATTGACTAACGTACACCTTGAATGCACACCACCTTTTAATCAGAGCATAAGCGTGTAGCTATGTCATTATAAGCAGAACATATATAAAACGATAAGAACAGCATATGAGCAAGTCGGCCACACCGCACATCTGAAAGACGCAACACAACATCATCTTGTTACAAAGCACCGGCCAAAGTAATTACAACGAATGTTTCGGGGAAAACGTTAAGGAGATATTTGAATGATTCATTAATAAACTAGTGTACTCTGAGATAGTGTCGCAAAGACCCTGACTTGTAATCTCCTTTTTGGACGCACCAGAGAGAAATGCATCTTTACGAATTACATAAAGAAAGATTTTTTTTTTCCCAATTTGTTTTATTTCGTTAAGTAATAATTTAAAGCTTTCTATTTATATGATTATCATATATATGAGGCATATGCGCTGAGTTTTGGTTTCATTTTTGTGAATCGCTGCTATTTAAGTAACGAGAGAAAGCGCATCATGTTTGTTTTCTTTATTTTATAAAGCCACAGTTTGTAGCGTTCTGTTGATATGAGTGCACACAAATAAAAGTAGACCCTTTACATTTCTGAATGATGTATTACTCTTTCCTTTGTGAGCAAAAATGACGGATAATTTTAAATTGTTTCTGCTGAAAAAAATGCGAATGATTGCGCTGGCGCCTCCATGCAAAGCAGCTTCAGCTTCCCCTCTCCGCAAAAAGATTGAATATGCCACTAATAGCACACATTTATCTGTTTAACATCTAAACTAACATTGTAAATTGATCAAACAGACTATCAAGAGTCTTCTGCTGGCCGCTGTTCGTTTCTTTAAAAAACAAAAACATATATTTAACGAATAAAATAAATGCTCCAAACGTTTTTCTAAATTAACTTAATAAAATAACAAAACGAAATATAATCACTTTGGCACTGCATACAAAATGTAACTATTTTAGATGAAACAGTAACTTAACCACACTACAGATATGAGCCACCAGTGCAAATGATTAAAAACTCATGAAATGAGATGCATGAAATGTCTGAAAAATGTCACTTCTATTCTGCTTCAAAATACAAGCAGAAATGGCATTTGTGTTCCGTTACCCTGCATACAACAAAGAGCATGAATCAAAATAAAATGTCAGAAAAATGTCAGTTCTATGTAGTTTCCATACTTTGTTCTTTCTACTTGTTAACATTTTCATTAAGTTCATTAACTCCACATCATCATGAGAAACGTTTCTCTGTTAACATTTTTAAAGATGAAATGCATATACCTGACATGAGTGACCCACATCATCCACCAATGAAAACAGAGGTGTGAAGCTTGTGTTTGGGACTATTTCAAATTTAACTCTGAAACTGGAAAAAGTAAATGTATTGTTATGCTCAGTAACACACATTGTGGTGTTGAAATTAAGGGGGAAAACCCCACAAACCTTAAAGTACATCTCCAAACCAGCCATTGCGAAGAGTACAAGTCGTTCATGGCAAAAGATTCGGAAAGGAAAGCTACTAATGATAAAGTCGGTGAAAATGCTAGCACCCAAATTCAACTTGGCAAGCAGCAGACTCTGGCATCGTGCATACAAAGGTCGGAGGTTTGGCCAACTAATTCAAATGAACATAAGAAATGCGAAAACGCATTAGTAGATTTGTTTGTTGAGACTGAAGGCTACCGAATCACAAAGTCTAGCAGACATGCCAAAACATTTAATGCTGCCCTTGACCGCAGATTCTCCCAGTGCTGCACGAATCAATTCTTTGATTGCACTAAAAATGCAAACCGTAACTCAGCGTGTGAAAGGAATGCTAAGAGAGACCTGCAAAGTCACGGATGTAGACGGATGGAGCAAAAAAGGTTTGACGGCTTCATTTTTGAGTATCTCTGCGTGCTTTTACCATTGCCCAAACCAATCACAACATGCTTTGCTAAATTTGCATTGCATTTGCCATCCACACAATGGAGAAGCGATAGCTAATTGCATGGAAAGAATGCTGAACGTATGGGATATTCCAGAGAGCAAGGTGCTGCTCATTGTAACGGATAATGCCTCAAACATGATTAAAGCCGTAGAGCTTCTAAAAAAAAAGAAACATGGACAGCACAGAAGTGGCACAGCATGGTAGGCCTACTTCAGAGGAAATGGATACATCTGAATCAGACTCCGAGGATGAACGTGCAGCTGATGAGGATCAAGGTAACAACTTTTAACAACTTAACTTTATTGCTATATAGTGACATCACACAGTAAATTCCCCGGTGTTAAATCAACACCACTCGGTGTTCATATGGGAACCACCAGCAGGGTGTTAAAAGTAAAACATTAGCAGTGTTAGAGTTAATTAGGTATTTGAGTGATTAATTAAGTGATGATTGATCATTATTATCATTGAAGACACCTGATGTTAACAAGCAGAATCACCAAAGGAGAAAATCAGCATTTTTAAGCAACCATTATAGTGGTCAGTGTTTGCAATTGTTAGTCTCTTGACCCTTACATTTTTAACATAAGAGTTTGTTTGGCTGCTGTTAGTTATTACATCCAAACAAACCAAGAGCAGAAGTTATTAGGTGGCGATGATGATTATTTGATCTGAATCATCAGATCAGTTTACTCTTTAAGTTACGTTTGCTATATTGGAAATATAATTCAGAGATTACACTCTAAATGAGTTCAAAGATTTAGGTCAAATAGTTATGAAAATGGAAAAAAAAAAAATAATAAACTGGTTTTAAAAGAGTTTTGATGTGAGATATATTAAATATGTTTGTTTAAGCACACACAGACATCAACAACCAGAGTATGAATCTCAACAATGGTGACAAACAAAAGAAAATCTTAAGAATAAAATCAATTACAAAGACAATTAAGCTCATAATTTATTCATGCTACAATGCATGATGGGACCATGGAGTTTGATTGGCTACAACATGCTTATTTGATGCTCACCGTTGTTGTGATTCTCATGCTGATTCTTCATGCCTGTGCCTTCATTAAAGTTTTTTTTTTTTTTTTTTTTAACTTTTGGATTTAAATATATTTAAAAACATCAGTCTGATTATAGATATATTGTCTGCAGGGTTGATGCAATCAGTAAAGAAACCTAACTCTGTTATACAGGTCACTACATAAGGTCAAAATAAATCAAAGACACAGTGATGTCTTTCCTTTGATTTGTCTGGCTATTACAGCAACCAAACAAACTCTTATGTTAAAAATGTAAGGGTCAAGAGACTAACAATTGCAAACACTGACCACTATAATGATGACTTAATTTTGATTTTCTCCTTTGGTGATTCTGCTTGTTATCATCAGGTGTCTTCAATAATGATCAATCATCACTTAATTAACCACTCAATTACCTAATTAATTCTTACACTGCTTCGGTGTTACTTTTAACACCCTGCTGGTGGTTCCCATATGAACACCGAGCGGTGCTGATTTAACACCGGGGAATTTACTGTGCACAAAATATATGTGTTTACAATACTAAGTACTGTTCAGTACTGTAAAGCTCCTTTGACACAAGTCAAGTCATCTTTATTTATATAGCACTTGTAATAATACAGGTGTATTATTACAAGTGCTATATAAATAAAGATGACTTGACTTGACATGATATGTATAGTATAGACCTTAAAAGTGTTGATTTTTCTTTTATGACAGCCTTGACTGACCTGCTTCAAGATGGGGACTTGAAGTTTCAGCGCATGCCATGCATGTCACATACCTTGCAACCTGCAGTTAAGGATGCATTGAAAGTTCCAAGCACAAGTACCATTCTCAGCAAGGCAAGGGCAATCATTCATGCGGTACGGAAGTACACACTGATCAGCTTCAGACACATAGCCAGTCCCTATCTGAAGTAGTGCCATCCCTGCTCAATCTGGAAGCACATCTGCAGGCTACCACTGTGGAAAAACAGACCATTCAAGTCCTTCTTAGGTCGATGCGGCAACGCTTTGCAGGCATACTTGATCCCACACATGAAAAGTTTGATCCAACAGCAGCTGCAGCATCTCTTATGGACCCATCTGTCTTCCTAGCTCTTACATCTCCAGAGATGTTTGTCTTGGATCAAGCTTTAAGATACAGCCAAACTTCAGCCACAACAGAATATGATGCATGTGAAATGCCATCAACATCTGGAGGCACTACCACAGCCCTTCAAAAATACACATTCCTCGCTACAAAGATCTTCACCATTAACCAGGTGAATCCAGTTAACAACTCTGGCAATGCCATGCATGAAATGCAAAAATACCAAGAGGAAGTGAAGCAGGACAACATTGGAGTTAAGCCAGTACTGGCAAGGACGGGTAACTGTGTATCCAAAAATTGCACCTGTTGCAATGGATTTGGTCTGTGCCCCTGCATCTCAAGCCTTTGTAGAAAGAATATTTTCTGTTTGTGGACAACTTTCATCTGGGATGAGAAGCAGAATGACCACCTCCCTGGAACAAAAAGTTTGTTATAGTTCAAGTAATATTAACCCATTTAATCCCACCGGTCACAATTGTGACCATAAAAAAAGTTTTCATTTTAAAAGCTCTGAACACTTTACTGACTGATGTTTTAGTGCACTTCCTGCAAATATGGAAAAAATAAAGGGTCTCAATTAAATCTGTGCAGTTTCACTTGGTTAGTGTAAATTGTCACATGACCAGAGCAGTTTATTTGCTGTTTGCACCATGAGACGATGATGGTTGCATCAAAGTTCCAAAACATAAGGCTAGTAAAGTATGTTATCATAAAGATATGGCAAAAAAAATTGTACGCATTATCTCTAAGGTGTCTAGTATTAATATTTAAATTCATATATATTCAGTTTAGTTGAGTGTTGTCACAGGATGAGTAACATGTTGACGGTCACTATTGTGACCGGTGGGATAATAGTGAGCTTAGGTATACAATATAAATCCAATGCAGTTTTTAGTGAATATTACACTAAATGTTTAATTGACAAAATATTGCACTAAATCAAAAGTTCAAAGGTTACAAATAAGTTACAATATTGATGTTGCAATACTGCTAGCACTAATATAACAATTAAATGATATATGCTACAATAAAGTAACACATTTGAAATGCGTTGATTATTATATATTTTTTGTCTTTTATCTCAGTATTCCTTTCAATGTTGTATAGACTTTTTTTTATATAAATAGTAGTAACCCTAGAATGTGATCAAATAGTTTCAAATAGCTGGGCTAAGATATATAACCATTTTTATGACTGCAGAAATAAATTAGTTCATTATACACATTATCCCACCGGTCACAATTGTGACCGACTTATAAAAACACAATTTTTCACACACTTTTCCCCAAAAAATAAAAAAAAATAAATATGGATTATTTCAAAGGGTTACTAATGACACATGATTTGGATATTTTCATGTCTGGGAAAAATTTGGGATTAAATGGGTTAAAACTGCATACACATTTGAAATTTTGGAAGATTCTTGCTAAAGTAATTGCTAAAGTAATACTGAACTGAATACTGGTGGATCATGCAGGTAATAACGCAGGTAATGCATTCACCAACTTTTACATCCCAGCTGCATTTGTTTAATTAGAAGATATGAACAGACCAATAACAGTTGTGGTTTGGTGAGCCAGCAGAACTTATTTGAATATTCAAAACTATTGTTGTGTCCCTTTGCACTCTGGTCATCCCAGTCTGCTTTTATTAATGCAAAATTATCATAATGCTCCTTTTTTCTGAACTTAGAAATAAAGGAACATGCCTTGGCAGTGCTTGTGTAAAATACAGAGTGTGAAATAAATGGTTATGTCTGTTATTATGTATACACTGTTCATTACTTAAATCCACTTTACAGCAGGTTGTGTTTGCTGTAGCTGACTTGAAATGTTTATTGGTGCACCAGTGGTCACACTGCTACTGCTATACTGTACATCTGAAAATGTAAGCTAGACACATTTTTCAAGATTTAATTGTTATTATAATTTATATTGCATTTTGCTTTTTTGTATCTCAAACCCTGTTATTTTTGTTATTCAGATTTAAGCACAGAGTTAAATGCCAACTGTGCAAACAATAAATGTTGCTGAAATATCTTTTTTGTGTGTGATTCTGTTAACTATGCGAAACTATAATTACTAAAACTGAAACTAAATATATAAAAACTAAATAGAAATGTTTTCACAAAATAAAAACTAAACTAAAACTAACAAAACCATTAATGAAACTAACTAAAACTAAAATACTTAAATGTATTGCAAATTTGAAAATGAAATTATAATAAAATCTAATTTAAAAATGCAAAACTATAATAACCTTGGTCCCTAACTAGACACACAGATGTGTTAAATATAACACAGGTTGTGTTATATTTAACACATCTGTGTGTCTAGTTAAGGACAACACATTTATGTGTCAATTTCAAACTCAACCAGTGTGATTATTTGTCTTGACATTTTTTAAATATTTAACACACTAGTGTGTCATAAATCACAATACAATTTGAGGGTTAAATTAATGCTGAAGCAGAGTTGAACTTAATGACAACTCCACAAACAGCATCAGCAGCTTCACTCCAGTTTGTCTAAAAGTTATTACTGAGAACAGAGGTTTAGATGTTGAATTTGTTTCATTTGGACTTAATGTGGACCGTTAATGTGGTCAGTGTTAGCTTTAGTTGGGCTCTTGACTCTCTATTTTTGAACTCTAGTTTTTCCTTTGGCTGCTATAAATCTGTGATATGATCAGGAGATATCAGCTGGTCATTAATAAAGACTTAGCGGTTGTGTATTGTCCTCACTGATCTCATCCAAAGTCTAAATTTGAGATTGTTTTATATTAACATGTAAAATGGTTTTGTTTTAATATTGATAATGTTTTAATCAAATAATTTGACTGATTTTACAAACACTTTGCACACTAAACAAACATTTTGAACATCTGTATGATTTAGATTCAAACAATGAAAACAGAGTTGTGAAGCTTGTGCAGTGACACAGACAGCGATGTGATTGGATGATATTTAACACACATGATCAACTTAAAATGACACAAAATGTGTTAAAATGGCCATAACACAAAAAATGTGTTAATAATTAACAGATTCGTTTTAAGAGTGTATTTGCAAAATGACATCAGTAGATGTATCAACAAAAAAATTGAGGTTTGTACTGTTGTGATCACATGACAGGTAGACCCAAACTCATTTAAAGACATACACACATTAAAAGTTTAAGAAGAATAAAATGGCTGAAACATGTAAAACCATTAAAACTCAAATATACATAAAATTATAATATACTGAGCAGGTTAAAACGTGTCCTTGTGACAGTGTCAGAACTGAAGGGAAATACAAAACATTTGTTACATTTCTCAATACACTGACATATAGTCACTTGAAAATAGAGCTAGATAAACATTGCTGTACTGATGGGAGCACATACAAATTGAACAGGTGCAGGGACTGAGGCATGAACAACTCTGAATAATCATCATCATCATCATCAATGGTATCAGTTTAGCATTGACAAGCTGGATGTGTGCTTTACAGAGGACAGAGGAAGGCTTTGTTAATTCTGACACATTTTTTATATACTTAGTGGAGTTGATATTTAGCACTTGAAGAAAAGCTGCAAACATGTAGACAGAAACAGAAAGAAACAATGGAAAAACAACAACAACAACTACTGTTACTTTTATGATTTCAATATAAATAACCTTTTATTTGTTCCTAACTTACCATAATGTAATAATAGGTTTATTTATTATTTGTTCTGTATGTAATTTTACATGATAAAGGGTGCATAGTGAAATGACATGTTGTTTCACTCCATTTTATAGACTTAAATGTACCTTTTTACAGAGAAAGTAGTCAAATGAGGTGTTGTTGAACATTCATGTGTTGGTGGATCATGCAGGTAATAATGCAGGTAATGCATTCACCAACTTTTACATCCCAGCTGCATTTGTTTAATTAGAAGATATGAACAGACCAATAACAGTTGTGGTTTGGTGAGCCAGCAGAACTTATTTGAATATTCAAAACTATTGTTGTGTCCCTTTGCACTCTGGTCATCCCAGTCTGCTTTTATTAATGCAAAATTATCATAATGCTCCTTTTTTCTGAACTTAGAAATAAAGGAACATGCCTTGGCAGTGCTTGTGTAAAATACAGAGTGTGAAATAAATGGTTATGTCTGTTATTTTTGTTTTGAACTGGAGCAGGTGTGTGACGTGAGAACCCTGATAGCAAGCAGCCATTGAATCAATGTTAAAAATAGTTAATTTGTCAATGTTAATCACATTGAATTAATATCACGTTTGCACTAGTGCTGTCAAATGATTAATCGCGATTAATCGCATCCAAAATAAAAGTTTATATTTACATACTATATGTCTGTGTACTGTGTATATTTATTATGTATATTTAAATACACATGCATGTATATATTAAGGAAAAATATTTTTGATTTACATCTAAAATATTTATATTTATTTATAATCTAAATTGTAAACAGATGTAAATATATATACATCTAAATATTTTTGTAAATATATACATGTATGTGTGTGTATTTATATGTACATAATAAATATACAGAGTATATTTACACATACAGATGTAAACATAAACTTTTATTTTGGATGCGATTAATCGTTTGACAGCCCTAGTTTGCACCATTAACTTTGAAAAAAAAAAAACACCATTGTTGTGATCAGTATTTGCTTTAGTTGGGCTCTTGGCTCTTTGTTCTTTAATGTTAGTTTTTCATTTTCAGTATATTGGTTGTGGGAGTGAAAACTAGGATCATTGGTGTCAGATAATGGTGACCTTAATCCTTGTGAGATTGTTTAAATAATTGCTTAAAAGTGTGTTTCTTTATGTGAGATAATGTGTAGTGCAACAGCGTAAGATTAAAGCAGTGGTATTGATATACTTCTATAAATTAACAGAAAATACCAAAAAAAGTGGGTGTATGGTTTAGTTTTATGACGGATGTATGCGCTTTTTGGAGCTTCAAAATATCAGCCACTATCCACCACTATTTTAAGGCTTGGAAGAGCCAGGATAAATTTTAAAACAACTCTGACTGTGTTCATCTGGAAGAAGAAAGTCATATATGCCTAGAATAGCTTGAGGATAAGTAAATCATTTTCATTTTAGGATGAACTGTTTGTTTAATGAAAGGCGAGAGTCAAGAGCACAACTAAAGCAATCACTGATCACAATAATGGTGGTTTGTTGAAATTAAAAAAAGAAATAAAAACATTCAACGTTAACTGCAGGTGCAAAAGTGATATTAATTACCAATTAATTAACAATGCCATTAACAATGATAAATCAACTATTTTTAGCATTGACATTTACCTCCCCAGTGTTAAATCAACACTGCTCAGAGTGTATTTGGTCCCACTCCAAGGAGTGTTAAAGTAACACAGAAGCAGTGTTGAAGTTAGTGAGATAATTTGGTGATGATTGATCATTATTAAAGACACCTGATGTTAACAAGCAGAATCACCAAATGAGAAAATCAACATTTTTAAGTCATCATTATAGCGGTCAGTTTAAATTTGTTGGGCTCTTAACCCTTAACTACTTAATGCTAATTTTTTTGGAGTGCTGTAACTGAGTTATAACAGCCTGACAAACAAAGAATAAAAATCATCCAGTGTTGATGATTATCTTTTAACATAATCATCATGAAGAAGATCAATCAACATCAAGAAGATCTGACCCTTTCTTTCAGAACATGCTCCACATCTCCTTGTTCAAGCTCTTATTCTGTCCAGGCTGGACTATTGCAATGCTCTTTTGGCAGGTCTTCCAGCCAGCTCTATCAAACCTTTACAAGTAATCCAGAATGCAGCGGCAAGACTAGTTTTTAACGAGCCAAGAAGGACGCACGTCACTCCTCTCTTCATCAGTCTTTATTGGCTACCAGTAGCTGCTCGCATTAAATTCAAGGCATTAATGTTTGCCTACAGAACCACCACTGGCTCTGCACCCCTTTACTTGAATTCCTTACTTCGGACTTATGTGCCTCTAGAAGCTTGCGTTCTGCAAGTGAGCGGCACATTATTGTGCCATCCCAAAGAGGCACAAAATCACTTTCACAGACTTTCTCATTAAATGTACCCTCCTGGTGGAATGACTTGCCCAACTCACTCCGAACAGCTGAGTCCTTAGCCATCTTCAAGAATCAGCTAAAAACTCATCTTTAACACTAGCAAAGTCAAGAATCAAGAGCCCTGCTAAAGTAAACACTGACCACTATAATGTTGACTTAAAATGTTGATTTTCTCCTTTGGTGATTCTGCTTGTTAACATCAGGTGTCTGTAATAATGCTCAATCATCACCAAATTATCTAACTAACTTCAACACTGCTTCAGTGGTATTTTTTAACTCTGCTTCAGTGTTACTTTAACATTCCTTGGAGTGGGACCAAATGCACTCTGAGCAGCGTTGATTTAACACTAGAGATTTTACTGTGTACATGTATAATCATACATTTCCATTAAGCAACACCAATACAAACGCCAGTCATTCATTTCAGGAACATAAACATTTGACTAGCAAATGTAATGTTTGCATTGTACACTATTAGAGGTTTGGCTGTCAAAGCATTGGCCAATATGCTTATCTCTGGATGGAAATGTATGGCCATCTGCGTGAGGAAATTGTGTGCAAAAGCTAGGTCAGGTACAAAGATGAACCTGTGAGGAACCTGTCTGTCCCAGAACAAGTATATTTGAATTTATACCCATCTGTCCTGATGTGTGGTACTTTATCTTCATTTCTCCTCCATGTTTTTAATTATCTTGAAAACTTAGCATCAGCCTTGTGAATCCACAATGAAATATCCTTTTTTAATAGGTCAAAAAAAATTGATCAAAATAAATTTTAAAAACATCTGTCTGATTATAGATATTATACTGCACACAGGGTTGACATAATCACTAAAGAAACCTAACTCTGTTATATAGGTCACTACATAATGTTATGTCAAAACAAAAGCAAGGACATATGGATGCCTTTCCTTTGATTTGTCTGGCTGTTATAACACTGTTACAGCAGCCAAACAACCTAATGTTAAAAATATAAGGGTCAACATACCAACTAAAGGTTTGATCATCTTCAGAACACAATTTAAGATATTTTGGATGAAAACCGGTAGCTTTTTGACTGTCCCATTGACCGCCAAGTAAATAAACCTGTCAAGGCCCAGAAACATATGAAAGACGTTGTCAAAATAGTCTATCTGCCATCAGTGGTTCAACTATAATTTTACAAAGCTACGAGAATACTTTTTGTACGCAAAGCAAACAAAAATAATGACTTTAGTCAACATTTTGTCTCCTCTATGTCACCATAGAACCATTTTGGAAAGTATCCACTGGACGTAAACAACGTACGCTGTTCTGTATCAGCCACAACACATGGATGCACTGTTTGCGTTTGAATCATAGCGTAAATACACATAGAAAATGTCTCCGTGTGTTGTGGCTGACACAGAGCTTGCTCAAGAATGACAACAGGTGGATTTTAAGGGCATCTGCACGCATAGTAAGGCCAAGACTTTTGGACAGTGGACTGGTTTCAAGAAGGGCAGCAACGAAGCCACTGCTCTCCAAGAAAAACATCAAGGACAGACTAAAATTCTGCAGGAAGTACAAGGCTTGGACAGCAGAAGACTGGCGCGTAGTTATTTTCTCTGATGAAGCTCCCTTCCGACTGTTTGGGACATTTGGAAAATTGATTGTCCGGAGAACAGAAGATGAATACTACCATGAGTCCTGCATCGTGCCAACAGTAAAACATCCTGAGACCATCCATGTGTGGGGTTGCTTTTCAACCAAGGGAGTGGGCTCTCTCATAATTCTGCCAAAAAACACTGCCATAAATAATGAATGGTATCAAAACGTCCTGCAAGAGCAACTTCTTCCAACGATCCATGAGCAATCTGGTAATGATCCGTGCATTTTTCAGCATGATGTCACAAAGCAAGAGTGATAAAGAAGTGTCTCGAAGATCATGACATTGAAATTTTGGATCCTTGGCCAAGCAACTCCCCAGATTTCAACCCCATTGAGAACCTGTGGTCAGTCCTCAAAAGGCAGGTGGACAAGCAGAAGCCCACAAATTGTGGTCAACTCCGAGAACTAATATGGCAAGAATGGATTGCCATCAGTCAGGATTTGACCCAGAAGCTAATATCCAGCATGCCAGAGCGAATTATAAAGGTTATGAAGAACAAGGGTCAACACTGTAAAGGCAACACTCACTGTTCTGATCTAAGGAGCCGAAGCACCCGGCTACACTCAGAGGCGGTCCGAGGTTGTGGCAAGGGGGACACAACGTCTCCGTTCCCTCCATCAGGGAACGAGGGTTACCATACGTAACCAAGACGTTCCCCGTCTGTCGTTCACGTTCGACGTTGTGTCGAAGTGACGACTAGGGGTCCCAGTTGAAAACGCCACAACCAGTGGACCGCGTCACGAGTGCATGGAGTGCAAATATTAACAGGTCTTGCGTGTTAGATAAATGTCACTCACCTCTACGTGACCTTCCAATGCCCAAGAGCTTCAGCCAGCCTTTCCTCACCTTTGGTTGAACATCTTGGAGAACATTGGGCCAGTGTCCGTCCGATGGGCACTACGGAGACCACACCCTTCCCGGAGGGAGGTATTTGTGTGGAGAATACACTTGAGGGCTCGCACTAGGGGAGCACAACAAGGGGACGATCCTGAGGCAGGCTCCGCATGAGGAGAGACTGCTGAGCTCAGGGTCGGAGACAAGTTTTGTCTTAAGGGAAACACCGCATCTCTGGGAGTATAGGTGGAGATACACACATGGGGCCGCATTAGGAGCCACTACATGTGGGGCACCAACCTAATATGAGAGTTCACAAGAGGCAACCTAACCTCATATTAGATTCTGATAGCTAGTTCCTCCGCTGAACATAGCTACGTTGCGGGTGCAACATGATGGAAATTGTCGTTCAGGGTTCACGCCAGGAAACTTACTGAACTGGGGAAGCGTCATCACCCATGGGGAACGACGCTTCAGCAAGCTTCTACACCGTGTCAGCTTCAGGAGTTACTGGGCTTGCGTTCAGGACTCCCCAAGAGACTGGTTCTACACGCAGATTGTAGAACCTGGCAAACGTGTTAGGTGTAGCCCAACCTGCAGCTCTGCAAATGTCTGTTAAAGAGATCCCGTTCGCCAGCGCAACCGACGCTGCGACGCCCCTGGTGGAGTGGGCGTGCACCCCCAGCGGGCAGGGCACCCCTGTGGCCTGGTAGGCCAAACGAATCGCATCCACAATCCAGTGGGAAATTCTTTGTTTGGAGACAGCTTTCCCCTTCTGCTGTCCTCCAAAACAGACAAAGAGTTGACTCGACCGTCTGAAACTTTCAGTACGTTCCAAATAAATGCTCAGGGCACGGACTGGGCATAACCAGGAGAGGTTGGGGTCGCCTTCCTGAGAAGGGGTAGCTTGCAGAGTGACCACCTGGTCCCTGAAGGGAGTGGTGGGCACTTTGGGTACATAACTGGGCCGGGGTCTCAGGATAACGTGAGAGTTAGCCGGCCCGAATTCGAGGCACGAGTCACTGACGGAGAGGGCTTGGAGGTCTCCCACTCTTTTGATCGATGTGAGCGCAGTCAGGAGAGCCGTCTTTTGGGAGAGAGCACTGGGTTCGACTGACTGGAGCGGCTCAAAGGGATCTGACTGTAGGCCCCCTGGAGGACCACAGACAGATCCCAAGAGGGGACAAGGCGCGGTCTGACGGGGTTCAGCCTGCGTGCACCTTTAAGGAATCGTATAACCAAATTGTGCTTCCCAACCGATCTACCTTCCACCAGGTCGTGGTTAGCAAAAGCGGCTACCTGGACCTTAAGTGTTGAAGCAGAAAGGTGTCTATCCAGTCCTCCTTGGAGGAAGAAAAGCACAGTTCGGATGCCACATCTCCGTGGGTTCTCCCCCCGGGAGGAACACCAGTTTGTGAATTTGCGCCATCTGAGGTCGTACAGCCGCCTCGTGGAGGGAGCTCTCGACTGCAACAGAGTGTTTACCACTGCCAGTGCCCTTCCCCTGTGAAAGGAGGTCCTTCCTCAGGGGAATGCGCCAGGGAGGAACGGGGGAGAGGAGCACCAGCTCTGAGAACCAAACCCTGTTGGGCCAGTAGGGGGCCACCAGCAGGATCTGTTCTCTGTCCTCCCTGACTTTACACAGGGTCTGTGCAATTAGGCTCACTGGTGGAAACGCATACTTGAGGAGGCCCTGAGGCCAGCTGTGTGCCAGTGCATCTGTGCCGAGGGGCGCCTCGGACAGACCGTACCACAACTGGCAGTGAGTGTTCTCTATCGAGGCAAAACAGGTCGACCTGGGCCTGACCGAAAAGACTCCAGATGAGCTGAACCGTCTGAGGGTGAAGTCTCCACTCGCCCCGAAGCGAAGTCTGTCGGGAGAGCGCGTCCGCTACCCAGTTGAGTTCGCCCGGTATGTGGGTGGCTCATAGAGACTTGACATTGTTTCGACACCAAAGGAGGAGATGGCGGGCTAGCTGTGACATGCGAAAGGAGCGTACACCGCCCTGGTGATTGATGTAGGCTACAGTTGCAGTGCTGTCTGTGCGGACCAGCACGTGTTTGCCCTGAACCAAAGGTCGGAACCTCTTCAGGGCTAAAAACACTGTCAGCAGCTCGAGGCAATTGATATGCCAATGCAGCCGAGGGCCCGACCAGAGCCCTGCAGCTGCTTGCCCATTGCATACGGCACCCCAGCCTGTGTTGGATGCATCGGTCGTAACCAAAATGTGCCTGGACACTTGTTCTAAGGGCACCCCGGCCCGTAGGAACAAAATGTCTTTCCAAGGACCGAGGGTTTTTAGACATACGGGTGTGACGTGCACCCGGTATGAACCCTGGCGCCATGCCCATCTCGGGACTCGGGAACGCAGCCAGTGTTGTAACGGTCTCATGTGCATCAGGCCCAGCGGCGAGACGGCGGTTGAGGATGCCATGTGACCCAGGAGCCTCTGAAATTGTTTGAGGGGGACCGTCGGGCTGCGTGAGAGCTTCTGGATGCAGCTCAGCACTGACTGTGCACGCTCCGGGGAGAGCCGTGCATTCATGGCAACCGAGTCTAGTTGTACACCGAGAAAAGAGATGCTCCGTACCGGGGCGAGCTTACTCTTTTCCCAGTTGACCCGAAACCCCAGATGGGCCAGATAGTTGAGAACCACATCCCTGTGTTTGCATACCAACTCCTGAGAGTGTGCTATGACCAGCCAGTCGTCGAGGTAATTGAGAATGCGGATGCCCCTCTCCCGGAGAGGGGCAAGGGCTGCTTCTGCGACTTTCGTAAAGACGCGGGGAGGCAGGGAGAGCCCAAATGGAAGGACTTTGTACTGAAATGTTTGCAACCCTACTGAAATGTACTGAAATGCTCGAACCCTTTCTTTATGTCGGCCGAGGGGACCGGCTCTATCGCGTCCTTCGCCAGAAGGGTCATGATTTCCGCCCGAAGAACCGCAGCATTCTTGTCCCGAACCGCGGTAGAGAAGATGCCGCTGAACTAGGGCGGGTTGCGTGCGAATTGGATAGCATAGCCGAGTCGGATGGTTCTGAGAAGCCAGCGAGAGAGGTTGGGTATCTTGAGCCAAGCTGTAAAACTCTCTGCTAACGGTCTCGGGGGGACCACCGACGTACCTCGGGTGGGTACAGTGTGACTGAGTTGCGGTGAAAGCCCTTTGTTCGGGGGCGTGCTGTCCCGGAGGACACAAGGCCATAACCGACATACAAGGATCCGTGAGAAGATCGCCTGAGCTCAGGGGATCGACTGACGGATGTGCTTGTTTCTCTGTCAAAGTATGCAGAAGCGCAGGTTCTGCGGTTGAGCATGCTTTGATGTGTTTTGGTGGCTGGGTACCCCGGAGGGACCCAGCCATGGAAGGATCGACCATTGGAACCGACAGACAAGGATCCATCAGAAGATCGCCTGAGCTCAGGGGATCGACTGATGGATGCGCTTGATTCGTCAAAGCATGCCGAAGCGCAGGCCCTGCGGTTGAGCATGCTTTGATGTGTTCTGGTGGCTGGGTACCCCGGAGGGACCCAACCATGGTGGGTGTACCGATCATCGTAACCGACAAGGATCCAACGGAGGACCGCCTGAGTTCAGGGGGTCGACTGAAGGATGCACTTGGTTTGTCAAAGTATGCAGAAGTGCAGGAGATGCGGTCGAGCATGCTTTGATGTGCTTCAGTGGCTGGGTACCCCGGAGGGACACAGTCGCACTGGTTTTTACGCCCAGAGAAGAAAGAAATTGCTCTTAAATTGACCATGTGGTGGCCGTCCGCCGTGAGGCAGACAGCCAGGATGGAGCCGAAGCCCACACTCGTCCCCTCGCCGAGTGTGGATCTAGACAGGTCAGCAGATCTCTCTCCCCTGGGCGGCTCACTTCAGGAGCGCTTTGAAGCCTGATGAGGGTTCCTAGCGGCCTGAAAATCAGCTAACGGCGCCACCTTCTTGCGAGAACTCGACGGCAAGGCTGGTTTGGGTGCAGGACCAGCCTGAGGCGGGCCCTGAGCCAGTCTGGAGAAATGGGGGCGTCAAGAAAGCGAACTTTCTCAGTGTCCTTCATTTCCGCCAGTTTTAGCCAAAGGTGGCGCTCCTGGACCAGCGTAGTGGACATCGCTCTACCCAGAGCCTGTGTTGCGACATTTGATGCTCGGAAGCATACACAGAACTGAACGCAGTTCCTGCGACACTCTGAGGCGAGATCTCCCTCGTGCAGATCTTATAACACTTTGCCTGGCAGCCAGCAGGATGGCAAAAGTGTGCATGGTGGACACAGCCTGTCCAGAAGACGTGAACCCCTTCACGCTCTGGACGAAAGCCTACGTGGTCCCACCAGGGGGCAGGGCATCAGATATGCAGGCGCTGTACTGAAGCGCCCACCCGCCTGGAGAATCCACGAAGCCTCTCGCGCTGGACCGCCATCGAGGGAAATGAGGGAGGAGGACCTGATATATCGTGTTTCAGCCGAAAAAAGGCCTATCACGATATAGTCAATCTCGTACGTTACCGAAGCCATGAACACACAGGATGAGGTGGAGGGTTTTTTCTCACTCAAACCTGATGTGTTTCGGTTATCTTGTTCAAGCACGCCCACCACTTTTTGAACAGAGTAAAGTTGTAAAAAGAACTAATAATCTGTCCAAAAACCTAAACGGGGGTCGTGAGGAACGAGCGATCCGCGGGGGGAAACCCGGCGGAACTAACTCATTTCCTATTGCTCGCCATCGACGCACATCGCAGCGGCCCTCGTACCACGTGTCACATTTTAATGCATCAAGCTACTGATGTGGACTCCTCATGAAATATTTAATGCTGAACAAAATTTAAGAATAATGTTTAAGTATACCATTTAAGAATAAAACAGAAAGTTAAGACTGAAGTCTTTTTGTATTTTGGATACATTGTGTTAAAAAGGTTAAACTTTCATGTTCATATTCATGTCATTTAACAATTATGCCATCATTAATAACACACCTTTTTGTCAAAATGGTTCCATAAAGAACCTTAAACATCTGAGGAACCTTTCTGTTTCACAAAAGGACCTTTGTGGCAAAAGAAGGTTCTTCAGATTAAAACAAAGGTAAGAAATTCACCTTTGACTGAATGGCTCTTTTTGGAATAAAAAATGGTTCTTCTATGGCATCGTGAAGCACCTTTATTTTTAAGAGTGTTGGAAATACTGAAAACCAGTATGCTGTGATTGGATGCTGGGTCTGGTTACCACTTAAGTTGAGGGGCCACACACAACGAGAAGTCTGGATGTCAACAGAATTCACATGCTAAATGTGCTGTGATTAGGGTTGCCAACTTCTTCAAAGGAAAATAAGGGACAATCTTTGTTCTTTATAGGAAAATAAGGGACATTATAAGGGACACTCAAAAAGGTATCTTTTTTGCTTGAATTAAATGCTAAAATGAATCTCAGACATAAACACATTTTTTTTTTTTACCTATTCGTGTACAATTTAATTCTAAAAAGAATTATGTCATAAAAAATTGTCACATACCATACACACAAACCACATATATATGAGTAAGTCATTTTACCACCAAAAACAAATTGTTCTTTTAAATGCATTTTGTAATTTTTATTTGAAAGTGTGTTAACAACTATAATTGTTATGTATTGTGCAGTGAAAAGTACAGGATTAGATAAACTCAAACAAAAAAAAAAACATTATTTGATATACAGTTCTAGCTTGAATGCATGAATGAGGTAATGTGGATTTTTGTATATTCTTTCAATAATAAAGATAAGTAGTCTCACCTGCACAAAATAATGCTATTATTTTATGCATGAATTCATGATGATTCATATAACTCATGTTAGTGCCTGATAAATCATGAGATATTAATGCATGAAGTAATGCATAATTCATGCATGAATTTATGGTGATTCATGTACCCTTACCGTAAAGTGTTCCCGTATTTTGTTAGAAAAGATTTCAATATTGAATAAATGCTGTTCTTTTTAACTTTTTATTCATCAAAGAATCACAGGTTCCAAAAAATATCAAGCAGCACTGATAATCAAAGTCAAAAATCAGTAAATTAAAATGATTTCTGGAGGATCGTGTGACAATTAAACATAGAGTTATGGCTGATGAAAATTCAGCTTTGCACCACAGAAATAAATTATATTTTAAAGTATATTAAAATAAAAAAAATGGTCTCTCAGCACTTCTCTGTATTCATTTAAAGTACCACTCTAGCTACTTGGCCCTATGCCTTATTCATGAAAAAGGAAGTTCACTGACTGATAGAAGTGAGTGTGTGACTCACCATTCAGTTAAAACTGGAGCTGTTTTTAGCATAGGAAATGCTGTTTTGATGACTAACTAGGATTACTTGGCACTGTTGATATCTGTCCCGACAAAGTGTCCAAAAAAATTGCTGATTTGAATTGCGTAATTTCTGAGAATACATTTGAAATTCATTGCGTCTATTACACAAATAGTGAAGAAAGAGAGATAAGGAAATCAGATAATCAAACGATACAGAGTCTCACAAAGGTCATAAATCTTTTTAAAAATACAAACTAAACTGTCTGAAAAAAAGATGGGGATATCTCTTGAGATGGAAGTCTTGGGTAAGGGTGGTGAATAACACCCTTACCCATAAATTTAGCATACTGTGGATTTATGTTAAACAAAAGTCCTTCATGATAGCATTTCATGTCTAAGAATATCTGTCAACTCAAAAACTGAAAATGAAATTGTGATGCTTAAGTGCTGACACATTACAAGATAGCTACAGGTGTCCACCTTGGGGGAGGTGCCAGCTCTGCAATTGGCTGTGTTCTTAGGGACAGTGCGCAGCCTGATAGCATATAAACACTGAAAAGACAGAGACAGAATCCAACAGGACTACAAAAATAATTACCAGAGACCTTCAGTGTCACAGAGCCGGTCTCTGTGGCTCCCTCCGATCGCCGTCAGCGGGAGCTCTCTCCCAAGTTCTGAACTTTTCGGACTACCTTTCCCATCGGCCCACACCTGGGGCGGGTCTCGCGCCCCAAGATGGCCGTGAGACCCGCCATTTTCCCCACGCTATCGCGAAGTCTTGTATTGCCACGGTGTGCATTTCTGTGCGTTTTTCCCTGTTTGTTTATCACGTTGCCAACCCGGACTGTTTTCCCCTCTCTCGATTGTCTCTCTGGATTACTTCGACCCTCTGCTTGCTGTACGGATTACCCCTGCTTTCTGCCTGCCCCGATCTCTCGTATGGACATTGTTTATTCTATTGTGTTGCCTACGTTGCTGTTGTTTGCCCCTGATTGCTCTGCCTGCACGACTCTGCTTGTTATAAATAAACCGTTGCAAATGGATCCCCATCCTGTCGATCCTTCTGCGTCACATTCAGCTTGCCCTGTGCAAGAGGTAAGCAACACTTTTATTTATTTAGAACTGTTATTTTCCAACAAAATCTTTGTAAACCAAATTGAAAGAAAAAAATTGAATAAGAGGAAAAACCTTTCAAAATATTTCAGCTCACATAGGTATAAGGACAGTAAGCCTTTGAACCCTCTGGTTGGCCAGTTGAGCTATTGGCGCCCTTTTCTTCAAAGTCTGAAGTATAACATTATGGCAAAGGCAAACCTTGAGACACTTGTTAGAAGTATCAGGAAGGAACAAACCTGTAACCTTCACTTCAAAACACATCGCAGCGATGCATGGAAAGAAGCTTTTTACAGATATTATGGAGAAAGGGTTCAAGAAGGGACCATTCAGGATGCCTTGCAATTGTGCATACAGGACTCAGAGGACCCTGAAAGTAGACACCTAACAGTTAACCTTTACAATACTGGAACTGTAATGGTGTAGGGAAGCCACACAGTGCTCACAACTTTTGAAGATGAGACCTTTAATTTATTAAAAGAAATGGTAAACATGGGGAATCGGCAGCTTTGACAATTTTCAAAGCTGACATCCCCAGAAGACCCACCACTCTAACATCACAATAAAGACCAAGACAAGACAAGGCCAAAAATGCTTGCACTCAAAAGACACTGTATGGGGTAGAGAGACTACACCAAACAGAAGTCCCCACCTCCACCAGGACAAGGGTGAGAACCTCCAACTCATTCACTACTTTACTTGTGAGAACCCTGTTTACCAGGACAGCACCATAGACCCAAACAAATTTCACATGAAACCTGACTACATTCAGGCACCAACAGTGGAGGTCACCAAAGGCACCAACCTGCAACTGACCAAAGATCCCCAGCATCAACAAGACATCAATCCAGACAGAATCTATGATCTCCAGTAGCCAAACTGACTCATCCAGCTGAAAATGAGATGGGTGAAATCACACAATTATTGGATGACAATCTAGCTGTAAAAGATAGACATGCCATCTAAAAAAAAAAAAAAAAACAGACAACATTGAAAATTATATTTATGTATTATCACTAATCATGATGTCTTTTGTTTCTTGTACAAATAATATGTGTGTATTTTTTGAGGTGATTGTTACTGCATTCCTGGGATGGGCCAAATCCTCAGTGTTTGCTTGGTAACCCAGCATATGCTTATGTGTTGTACTTCATGTAACGACAATTTCATAATCAATCATTTAATGAAAGGTAATCAATTTCATAATCAATCATTTAATGAACGGTAGTCAATTTCATAATCAATCATTTAATGAAAGGTAATCAATTTCATAATCAATCATTTAATGAACGGTAGTCAATTTCATAATCAATCATTTAATGAAAGGTAATCAATTTCATAATCAATCATTTAATGAACGGTAGTCAATTTCATAATCAATCATTTAATGAATGGTAATCAAGAATCACATTTTAGAAAGCTTTTCATTTACGTTTTGCTCATATTGATTCTCATACCTTCTTGTTTATTCTTGTACAAGCAGTAAATGATGTGTGTTTTTTAGTGGTGAGAGGAAACCCATACTTACTTATTTACAGTTTCTTAGAAATGCATTTTTCATTTAAAATATCTGCACTTTTTCATTGTTTCATTTAGTTTCTGTTACGTCTGCATGACTTCTTATTAGTTTCTACGCTTATGCATTTGTTATTCTTTTGTTCCTGTTCAGTTTCCCTATGTTTATTTACTACCTGTTTAGTTTAGTTCACTGTCTGGTCTGGGAGTCTTGTATTAAATACCCTGTTATTACCTACTCTTCAGTTATGCACTTATTCAGCCACTGTGTTGTGACAGTCACCAAATAAATGGGCACTTTTCCCATGCAGAATGTAAAGTATTGTTTTTGTGTACACAAATCTCTGCCAAAATGTTAAATTCTTACAGGAAGTGAGATAATCCTGTAGGAATGATCCCTTTACTATAGGGTAGTCTGTAAGTCTAAACTTTCTAATTTTCTCTCTAAGTCCATAGCAGTTTATGTAATGAACAGATGCTGAAAATTCAGCTTTGATCACAGCAATAAATGACATTTTACAGTATATTCACAGAATGTTTTACTATTTTTAATTAAATAGTAATATTTCTCTTTTTACTGACATTTTGGATCAAATTAATGCAGCTTTGGTGAGCAGAAAATAAATTTAAAAACATTACTTCTTAGAATGTAATAAAAACCAATATTAATAATAATAAACACAACCAAACATTTTATTCATGTGTGTCAAGTTGGAACAGCATCTCCACAAAAAAACGAGGAAGTTTTACCAGTACTATATAGCTGCATTATTATGTAAACTCTTTTAGGATTCTAAAAATTCATTTCAACATAATATAATAATTACATATGCCATTTTAATAAATATATACTGTCTGAATGTTTTGATAAAAAAAAAAAAAACTTTTATTTTAACATTTTCAGCATCAAATTTAGTTAGCATTCATATTTGGTTACAGACTGTGTTTGGATGAGGTCAAAAGTTCAATGATTATTAGAAAATTGCATATATTTACTAAATAAAAATAAGAAATTAGTATAAATCAATTTGTGGAGACTTATTAAGTGCTTACTGTAACAAGGGAGTCAGCGGGGTGGCGATCCAAATGCAACTTTATTTTAAGACAACAATCGTGGTACAACAGGCAAGGTCTGAGAGGGGCAGACAGGAACAGCATAGAAGTGCTAGAGAGTCGTCAAAGTCCAAGCAATTGGTCGAGGCAGGCCACAAGCAAAACAAAGGGATAATCCAGAGACAGGCGTGGGTCGGTAGGCAGGCAGAGATCAATCAACAATGGGAAACAAAACAAAGTCAACAACAGGAAAACAAACATGGGAATAAATGCTCGGAATTGCAACCAGGGGAATACAAGACTTTGCGAAGAACATACAGAGAGCATGGCTTTATATAGTGTGTGTAATTAGTGGAAATGGCCAACACCTGTGCATGATCAGCCGGGAAAGGGGTTATGGGAAATGGAGTTTGTGATGAGTTCAGAGTTTCAGTGATTTCAGGTGGTGAAATGAGGGAGCCCCCACCCAGGAGCGGCTTCCAGACGCTCATAACTGTCAAATTGCTCCAGTAAGCACAGAACTGGGGCAGAGTGCGGGAGGGTGGACCAGGTCCATGTGGGCAGACAGAGGTCTTGAGTGACCACCAGAGCTACGAGAGTCAGGCAGGAGACCGCCAGGGTGGAGCAGACGGCCTCCAAGGTGGAGCTGACGGAGAACACACAGAGAGAAGGAAGCCAACGTTCCTGGCTTTGTCCGGCCGGCCCAAGCCCTTGCAGACAGCCTCTGTGTCCAAAGAGGGACTGGGCAAGAGTGCTTGAAGGGAACGTGGGCTGCTAGGCGCTACCACCGTGCAAGGAGCAGGTGCGGCTATCCCTTCTGTACGAGGATCTGCGGCCTTTTAAGGACTTTAATTTACATACTTTTTAATCTCAAATGCTCGTCTCGTCCTGCCTCTGCGATGCATAGTCTGTGTGATCCGGGTCAATCAGTGTTGCCAACTTTTTTCAATGAACTGTAGCTAAACCTTGCTTGAAAAGTCGCCAAATGTTGCTAGATGACGTCGTAAAATGTTTTCATTGATATATTTAATAGATATATTGACATATTTGACTGTTTATGTTGTCAGACAATGTGGTGAATATGAACTGAAATACATAACTACTACACACAAACTACATAACCAGCTCTCGAAGATATTCTGCACTAAAATCCAGATTCATAATCACGACATTGTGTAATGAAATCAAATACACATACGATTAAGACAATGGCTGTGATGTGATTTCTGCTATACTTGCCTGTAAAATAGAGTTAGAAGCAACAGTCCTCTGCTGCTCACTGAACAAAGCAGACACAGGCAGAGAGAGAGTTTTCAACACCCTTTATTCAATCATTACAAAAACATTAAAAACAACATTCCAAAATACAACAAAATGTTTACAAAGAAATTCAGAACTTCCTGCAGCATATTAGTAAAAACCAACATTTCTTCCACCACTGCACAAATAGCTTCCTTAAAACACCACTTATTCAAAAAACATTCTAGATCATTCATCAATTTATAAAACTTAAAATCAAGCATGACCCTTGACTTTACCAAATTTTTAAAAACAGTAACCAAATGTTGCTCTTGTCTACCCTCTAATTTATTTTTCTGTGTTATATATACGGCAAGTTTGCCTTGACCAATAATTCAATTCAATAAATGGCTCTTCATTCTATCGTCTAATGCCACACTGTAAAACTTTTCGTTGTAAATTTACAGTAAAATACTGGCAGCTGGGTTGCCAGCCACTTACTGTATTTTTACAGGACTACTACTGTAAACAATATTTACAGTTCTGTACTGTAATTACAAAATTTCTACAGGGAATACCGTAATTCTTGCTTTTTATTCTGTACTCTTAAATTTCTTACACAATTAAAAATAGTATACTTTTTCATAACAGTAGTCACAACAGAAAAGAGAAACAACATTCTCTGAGTTTTAAAACATTTACTTAGTAAGTTATTTTTTTAAAAGCAAAGACTGCCTTTAATGCAAAAATTGCCTTTAATGAACATATTGGCTGAAATGCCAGCTGTATTTATTTATTTATTTATTTTAACATGTAAAATGCAATTAACTATTGGCAAGTAATTCAGAATACAGTAATCTTATTTACTTGAAATAGAAATTAAAATGTGTTTCAGAAATATATTTTAAAAAGTCAAAGTTTTTCCAGAAGAGAAGAAACCTGCAGGTTTACAGTACTGTTCTTTTTGTGTACAACAAATATCCAGTCTTCTTTTAAGTCACTTTTCCTTTCTTGGTTTTTGATGCACATTCAGGGTTGATGTCGAGAAATCGTCTAAAAGGCAGAAAAAAAAACAAAAACAAATGAACATTATGTATATGCCTATATAGACAGCACAGAGAACCGCAACACTTGCAGTGTGTTTACATGACTACATGATAATGTTAACTTTTCTATTTAATTTTTTTGTGGGCTATTAATAATATCTCACAGATTGTATTTAAACTTACGACTTTTTTTTTTTGGATAAAGTGAAAATTAAATGAAAAGTCATGTGTCTATTGCGGCATTACATTTTTTTTGTAGGTATACAATAATAAACATATTGTAGGTGGCTGTATTGATGAGCGAGAAAGCTTATAACACTCAAACTCAAGGCTGGTGAAAAAGACTCAGTTCACCTGAAATTCTGTCAGTGAGGGAGGAGTTGCAGGGACGCGTCTATGGCGTTTAAATAGAGTCAAAAGTCGCGCGCACGAAAACCACGAGCACGCGAATGAAGCAAGCGCGCAAAACAGACCCACGAGAGGAAAATAACAACGCGAGCGCGCAGAACAGTATTTAGGAGCGGAAAGCCCCTGCTGCCTAGCGTGCACAACTGCACATGAGCACTCGCTCGCTCCTCGAGTTGACTTTTGACACTTTGAGGGCGGGGCAATTACTTTTGTCTTCCCACCTGTGATTGGTCATTTGTTTAATCAGTTTCACACTTGTTTAAACATGTAGCAGGACGAGGACAAGGCACGTTTTACGGAACCATTATGTCAGACCCGGAGCAGGTAATTTAATTTTTAAAAGTCTTTGTGTTTCCAGTGCAATATATTCAATATATGATATTGTATTGTACAATTTCGAAGGTACTTATTTTGTTTACATCTTGAATAGTTTGTATAGGACCTTAACAACTAATTTAAGATAAAGCTGGCTAACCCATAAATTTAGGATATTAAAGGTTAGTTTTGACCTACATTGACAATATACAGTAAATAAATCATGGCTGAGTAGCGTTTCTAGCTACTAAACAAAGCTAGTATGCTAATTTACTAAACAAAGCAGCGTAAATGCAATCTTTGTGATTTATTCAAACCACAGCACCGACCCCTATTGCTCTATTATCGTAATGCCATTTATAAAATGATTAGAACACTTTACAAATGGTATTAGCGAAACTTAACGTAGTTACATCACTAAAAGCATTTTTCAGCTGATGGTCTATGTGACCCTGTAAAAAGTGTGAAAAAAGTGAAGTTTTTTTGTGTTTTGATGTTTTCTATCATCCTATATGCAAACAATTAAGAAAATAATTTTGATATATTTACTACTAAGACCATGTTTGAAACAGGGAAATTAGTAAGTAAAATCAAACTATGATGCTCATTATCTGATTTTGATACTTTCCTGGAATCAAAGGATGAGTAGAGATCATGTAACCCTTTCAACTTTTGAAGTGTGTTTATCACAACAGTGACATGGTATCTTAACATCTCATTAATTATTCTTTGTTCTGTCAATAGCTAAGACACCACTTTTTGGAAAATCTTTTACACAAGTTGCAACAGGCCTTCAGCACAACACCACTGGATTTAGATTATCTGGAGTTTCTGTGTCGTCAGGAGATGTATATTCTGGAGGCCCTATCCAGTCACATACAAGTACCCCCTGCTATCACCCAGGCTTTGCAAGAGCTCTTTGACCTTATACGGGCACAAGTGGAACGTCCAGCACCATGTGTCAGAGTGGAAGTTGCTATCACCACAGGACGACCAAAAATTTTGGTTGAATAACAACGCTTAAAATACATGCTACAGGCTCAACTTCCTGTGAGCTGCATAGCCACATTGATGGGCGTTTCAAAAAGCACGATTTTCAGATGCATGAGAGACTATGAGCTTTTTGTCCGTGACATGTATAGTTCCATCAGTGATGAAGAACTTGACAGTTTGGTTGCTTCTGTGAAGAACCCTTTACCAAATTCAGGCTACAGGATGGTCAGAGGAAGACTGGAGTCTATGGGCTACCGAGTCCAGTGGAGAAGAATTGCAGCCTCTATGCATAGGGTTGATTCAATGGGCATTATCTCAAGGTTATCAAGTCTTGGCTGTGTTGTGCACCGAGTGTACTCTGTTCCAGGGCCCTTGTCCCTGGTACATGTGGACACAAATCACAAGCTAATTAGGTTTGCATTAAAGTCATGTTTAACATATGAATAGATTTGCATGTTTAACAATTATATCAATAATGTACATTACTTAATTTCTTCACAGATACAATATTGTGATATTTGGAGGAGTGGATGGGTTCTCCAGAAAGGTAACTACTGGCTAAACATTTGGTCAACATTATGTAATCAGTAAACACATTTAAAACCGTTTTTACTAGTCATCAATTAAAATCCACAATGACTTAACTAACATTTGATGGGTAATTGGCACACACACACACACACACACACACACACACACACACACACAGTTTTTTAATGGTTTACCATTTTAATCTGATTTACTGTATGTTTTACTTTGTAGATATTGTACTTGAATGCAGCCACAAATAACCGTGCTTCCACAGCATTTTCATTCTTTTTGGAGGCAACTCATCGGCATGGTTTACCCTTAAGGTAATGTGCTTTAAATTGTTACAAAGCTGCACTTTTCTGTGTGTAAATGATATGAGAAAAAATGTAATGTTTAAAAGCTGTTTGATATAAAGCTCTTGTACACTCTAATTTATGTTTAACTAGTTTCCTCAAAGCAAAATGTCTTTAAAAAACATTTACAAAAATTGGCATTTTTTGTTGCATCTCCTTCTTTTACTGGACAACAGCATTTTATTGTTTCCTTGAGTAGTTTATTTAGTTTAGTAGTTTACTCGTGGTAAATTCTTTGCCCATCCCACTTTCTTGGTATACATTATCTTTAAAAAGTTATTTTATTACTTGAGGATAATGTTTATTTGTCAGAGCCATAATCCAATGTATAAACTGTTTCTTTAATTCACTATTATTGTTGTAATTTAAGGGTAAGAGCTGACCAGGGAGTGGAGAATGTGGATATTGCTCGGTTTATGTTCACAGTCTGTGGGAATAATCGGGGGAGCTTCATCTCAGGAAAAAGTATCCACAACCAAAGGTAATGCTTCTTATTTTATTCTCAGTTTTCCTGGTATTAAGGCGTATCCTCGTCACATTTTATTGTTTCATTCTGATGTATCAGTATTTATTTATACATATGACAAATGCGCCATAAATGTGCCATATGGTGTTACGTTAAATCTCTCATGTTGTTTGTCACTTAAACAATTAAAATAAATCTGTCTTATGCTAATTGTATATTATTGAGTTTTTATCAAATGTCACTGTGACACCATAGGACAGTGTTCCTCCACAACATAAAAACTACAGACACTACTATGACTAGTATCTAGTCATAGAAACAGTAACAGTTTGAGTTACTTTTAATAACATTACATTTTCATGATATAACAAGTGTTAGCGGTGTAAACTTTGGATGTAACATTACAGAACACATTCTACCACATACTTGCAATATAAGGTTTTGTTCCGTTTTAAAATTATCGCATGTTTGATAAAACGTCATGTTTTCCTACATGGTAACAGCGATTACTCATTGGATCCCCCAACAGAATAGAGCGGTTATGGCGAGACGTGTGGATCTCTGTGTCATCAAAATACTACAATCTTCTACACTCTCTTGAAGAAGATGGCCTCCTGGACATTTCATGTACGGATGACATATTCTGTGTACACTTTGCATTTCTTCCAAGACTCAAACGAGACTTGGAGGTATTTATTGAAGCCTGGAACCACCATCCTCTACGCACTGAGAGAAACCGGTCTCCAACACAGATTTGGGAGATTGCACGGATGCTTAACACTACTGTAGATTCTGATAACCCTGAGGTAAGAGTACAAATTCATTTTTAAGAAGCAAAAGTTGATGACTATAATTTGATAAGACAATGTCATTATGATATATAATATAGATAATCTATAATAAATATTACAATGGCATTGAATTGTAAATACAGTCAGGTCCATAAATATTGGGACATCGACACAATTCTAACATTTTTGGCTCTATACACCACCACAATAGATTTGAAATGAAATGAACAAGATGTGCTTTAACTGTAGACTGTCAGCTTTAATTTGAGGGCATTTATATCCAAATCAGGTGAACAGTGTAGGAATTACAACAGTTTGCATATGTGACTTCCACTTGTTAAGGGACCAAAAGTAATGGGACAATTGGCTTCTCAGCTGTTCCATGGCCAGGTGTGTGTTATTCCCTCATTATCCCAATTACAATTATTATTCTGTCCCATTACTTTTGATCCCTTAACAAGTGGGAGTCACATATGTAAACTGTTGTAATTCCTACACTGTTCACCTGATTTGGATATAAATGCCCTCAAATTAAAGCTGACAGTCTGCAGTTAAAGCACTTCTTGTTCGTTTCATTTCAAATCCAATTTGATGGTGTATAGAGCCAAAAAAGTTAGAATTGTGTCGATGTCCCAATATTTATGGACCTGACTGTACATTAAATTGTTGTCTTATTGAAAATTTCTAGGCCATACAAGAGCCTGACATTGACTGGGAGACTGCTGCTGACTTTGATCATCTTGAATCAGAAAGTGTTGTTGTCGTACCCGAATATGCGAGCCCTCTGACTGCAGAAATGATGAATGAACTACATAGTTTGGTTGATCCACTGGACCTGAACATTAATGATGAACAGCTGTACATAATCTGCTATGAACACAAAACGACAACGGACATAAAGATACATTTCAGTGAATACATGGACGCTTTAGGTTTGCAACTTTTTTTATTTTCTAGTACATGTAATAAGCATGTAAACATTTGAAGCTGAAGTACATGAACATTCTTTAAGAAGAAAACACTTATGCTTTGGTACTGCATACACTGTAAACACATACAGTAACAATAAAACATTTTGAATGCATACAACTTGTACTTACTAATGTGTTGGAATTCACAAACATCACTTCATAAACTTGCACAATAACTCATCATGTGAGCTTAGATTAGATTTATGAAATCCCTATATGTGCTACTCAGGTGTGCAATTAGGAACGTGGCTGAGCAAGAACATGCATTAAAGCGACAGTTCACTCATTAAATGATAATTCTGTGATTACTTACTAAACTTCATGTAGTTTTAAATCTGCACGAGTTACTTTATTTTGTTAAACACAAAGCTAGATTTTTCAGTTAACAACGGTAACCACACAGCTGGTGGCAGCCATTGACTTCCATAGCATTCGTTTTTCCTACTATGGCTGCTGCCAACTGTGTGGTTACCATCATTAACAAAAATGTCTTCATCTGTATCAGAATACTGATCAACTCATACAGGTTTAAAATTACATGATGGTGAGTACTGTAGTGAATTTAGCTCAAAGAGGAAATATTAATAATTAATCATAACTCGTTATAATGAATTATAATATTTGGATAATTCAGAAGAATTTTCTTGATGAACAAAATTCACATTACAATCAATTGACCCGTTCGGCCAGCGAACATTCAGGGAAAATTCATGTGTATTCACAGAAAAACTATTTTCTTGGTCGCAGAAAATAACTTTGTTAAATACTAATGCATTAGAGCATGTAGCTTTGATCAGAAATCGTAAAGTGACATTTTTGCAATGCAGAATCAGAAACTCATGTAATTTGTGCACGAGAACTTTAACTACAGACTAACACATAACTAATCTAAACAACACATATACATACACACACACACATGCATCAGGCATTCATGGGAAGGTTAAAGTGGATGAAAAGGTAAGGAACGAGGGAAAGGGTGAGAGTCAGAGTTAACCATCTCTAAAAACCATCAGTTTCTAGTTCAAAGCACAGTGTACGATAGCTTAGATCAGACCAATGTCTAGTACCAACTATTATACTTGCATCTGAACTGGCTGTGGGACGAGGGTCTCGGGAAGCCTTTGAAACAGGTCCAGATGGTTCCAGTTGATGGCTGGAGTTGCCATTCCTTGAAACTCCGAGGTTGTCCTTAAGTTTGTTGTGCTCCGGATAGACCTCCATCCTGGGTGAGCACATGGCTTTGTGTGAAATGGGGTTTGCTGGCATTGTGGGATGCAGTGGATGCCACAATCCAGAGATGACGCTGTAGAGCAAGGAATGTCTGGTTGAGGACATTTCCATGATGATGAGCTCCAGGGCTGAGTGAAACCACGCTCCAGTGTTGCAGGTTTGTCTCTTTGTGGTCAAAGAGCCATTTTCCCCCGGCTTGGGAAATGCAGGCAACTCCATGTGTTGGCTCCCCCCCCCCCAGGCCTAAGGCTGGAGGGGGCTTTTGTGTTGTAGCAGTTCGGAGATTTTGCAGAAGAGAGACAGAACGGTGTTCTGAGCCCTTTAAAGTCTGGAGAGAGTCACACCTTCCCAAATGGGTTCGACCAATGAGAAGGCTGAATTTCTCAGCGGGAGGTTAGAACCTGGGTTCTCATTTTATGGCCCTTTGTTTCCGAGGCATGGCAGTTTGCATATGTAACTCCATAGGGGTTCAGGCCAAAAATACTAAGGATTCTTAGAACGTTAATATGTTGCACAGGTATACACAGATAATACACACCATCTTTAAGATAATCAAAATACAATTTCAATGAGACCAAACATGATTATACTACATAGAAATCTACCATAAAACATGCATAAAACAGTTAATAAAACAAAAGACAAAGTATCTGAACAGTCATAACATACATAGTGATATATGGGCTATGTGTGTTCATTCACAGAAGGGTTTGTCTGTGAATAAATAGGGAAGAGTCCATTTCTATGAGCATAATGTCTTTCCTATGTGGGGAAGTAAGTAAAAGTTGCAGTCTGCATACTTTGACATCGTAAAACTGAGGTTATCAGTGGTTGCTATGGCGACTGAGTGTTATTTGCTTTGGGGATTGAAAACCAGAACTCCACATTTTGCTGGCTCGCTGGTTTTAGAGATTATTTGTTAAATGTAACAAATAACTGTATGTCTGATTGGTCCATATGCTACAGTACATAATCACATAATTTTCATTTGAAGGGTGAACTACCACTTTAACTACAGGATAACAGATACTGTGTGTACAATGATGCACATTGCAGTCATGGTCAAATTCCATGACAATTTGAACATTTTTACAGTCTGCATTTTCCTAAATGCGTCCAAATTCATAGCCATGGGTAATGGCCTGTGAGATTATATTTTTGAATTCCATGTATGTGCAACTCAGATGTGCAATTGGGAATGTGACTGAGCGGGAACATGCATTAACTACAGGATAACAGATTGTGTGTGTACCATAGCGCACACTGCAGTCGTGGTCAAATTCAATGACAATTTTAAAGTTCTCACGGTCTGCATGACTTAAGGGAATATGAGATTGTCCTGTCAGCCATTGGCAAAACTTGCTAACATTAATGTGTGTGTTGGTATGTTTTTCTGCCTCGTCCTCTTCACCCATACTCTCCTCCTCAGGTCTGTTGTCTCTGTCGTCTTTGCTGTCTCCTGAGAAAGTGATTAAAAAACAGTTGAGAGCTTTTACCTTACAGTTAAAAATATTACAATGGAATAAGTTTTAGCACTACAACTTTTGACAAATTGGCTTTAGTTAAAAAACAAATCTTTTTAAATCCAGTTTCAAGAAAGAAATCATAACCATAACAATGTAATGAGAACAGTTTTAACTGTAATGTGAAAACATTGATAATTTGCATAAATTAGTCACCTTCATCCTCCATGTCCTGTAAATAGTCCTGCAGAAAGTTGACTACTTTGGACTCCCTTGCATGCCTCATTGTACCCATCTCACTAAATGAAGGTGAGTGATTTCATCAGAAAATCAGCATCCACCTTAAATTTACAAAATGAAGAAAGTTAGACAATTATATTTAAAAACATTTACTGATTCAGCAAGTTATCTATTGGGTGGTATTTATATTTACCTTGCAAAAAGATCCTGGAACAAACAGCTGCCTGCAAATGTCAGTTTCTTGTTGTACCAAGCTAAGGAGGTCATACAGTTTCAACTGTAGAGTGTAGAACCACAGAGCTATAATACAAAGATAATTGAAGAAAAAAAAATGAGTATCTGAATTAAAAATCAAGACCATTAACCTACAATAAAATATCATATACCGCACAATCTCTTCTTTTTTTTCAAAAGACACTGCCCTTGTATAACCACATGACAAAATTCTGTCTGTGAACTCCATGACAGTTGTGTTGTCAGCTGCCTTAATCTTTGAAACAAAACACACAAAAAGTATTTTAATTTTTAATCCTTATAGGCAAAAAAATTCCACTAGCTTAACAATTTACCAGATAATTTAACTTTAAAAGCCATTTTCCATACTTAAATGAGCTACCTCTTTAATTAGTTCCATGACTTCAGGGTCAGTAATGTCTCTTTCAGTTATTGCTTCCTGATCCACTTCTCCAGTAGATATATACTTGTAACACCACTGCGAAAAGAAGTTTGGTGGTGGTCCTTCCTGTGCGATGCTGACAGCAAATATCTCTCCAATAACCCTGCATAAAATGGTTTGTCATGTCAACAATAATCGTAAAAAACTAACATTGGCAAATGAGTGTGAAATTTAAATAACCCACTTGAAGTTATGTTTGGCCAAGTCTGTAATTGAGTACTTGGGCTTTTTGCCACCATCCCCACCCTCAAAAAAACGCTTCTCTATTCCTGACATCATTTCTTTTCAGAAAAGAAAAAAGAGAACAATAAATTCATAGATATCAACCATAAATTATATTACTGTAAAACTGACCAGTTAAAAATTCTGTCTTCAGCGCCCCATTGTCAATGCCAGCCTCTCCAATAAATGTAACTCTAAGGGCATTTTTAGGGGAAGACTTTTTCTGCCGCTGCCATTGTTTAATGCCTCTTTCAACCATCTGTTCCCTGGTAACACAAATGCTGAAGGTGCTGCTTTCGTCATGACATCAGCAACGCTAATAATATTGGGAACAGAAAAAAAGCATGAAATTGGAAAGTTTCACATTATTAATGTAAAACAGTTAAATTCTGTAGAACTATTTGGGGTTTGAGGTACCTTTTAATCTCTTGGTGTGTCCTTAATCGTTTTGGACATATCTCAGTTCTATCTGTGTCAAAGGCCTCTGTTTCATCAAAAACTCTGTGGGAATAAATATACAGTAATACTCTGTAAGCAGAGGTGCAGTTACTATCATAACATGTTAAAACCTTTATTGGAAATCAAGCTTAAAAAATAATTAATGAAAAAATGAAATACCTTTCACCACAGTAGCTTGCGTGGAATTCTACAGTGTCACTGGGGTACAACTGCTCGCAAATGGGACAGGCAGTCTAAAGTAGTATGTAGTAATAAAACACATTATTATTATTATTATTATTATTATTTTTATTACTATTATTTAAGTGGAATGAATTAGTTATTCTTACTGTCTCAGAACCCTTGGCACATGAAGTAAGGTTTAAATTGTTGGTGTCCTTAAAATGTAAAATAAAAACATGTTAAAGTATGAACTGGATGAATAACAGTACCTGTAACATGACTTCTTTTTAGGACATACAGACTTTATATTAGCTGCATCAAACAAACACATTTACTGTTACAGATGTTTCAATAGAGGAAGTGTTATCTGGGGAATTTTGCGTAGTTATGTCCATGGCAGGACTGTCATCTGTAGAAAACATAGAAGTCGTCTGCAAAAGACCCAAAAAAAACTAAATAAATAAATAACTTTATTAGCCATGGGGCAACAAATATGTAATTAATTAATTGTTTTAATATGAAAAAAATATTTCTCACCTCTTCATCAGAGAGTGTCACTGTCTTACAAGATGCCACATGTGCGGTTAAAAACTGGACTGGCATGTTTTCGTAACAGTTACGACATGTTGTTTTCGGCATTTTTTCAAACTCCTTTGAAGAATAAGGAAGAGGTGACATATCAAGTGTTCCTTGCACTGGCACAATGTATAGTGCTGAATTGCCACGAGCAACCGAATTGAGGTAAGCGCCTATATAACCTTCTGCCTCAGGGGGTACAATACACAGTTTTCTTTGTCCAGATCCACCTATAACGAGGGACATAATATTTAAAGTCACTTTGCCATGATCACATAAGATAGTATGTATAGAAAGTTTTTCAAAGTCTTACCAACAGCCTTATACAACATCCATGCCCCATTCAAATCAGTCATTTTAGGGTATGTCTCCTCGAGTTTTTTTTCTGGAGAGCTGTACATAATTTATATAATGTAAGTACTTTGACAAAAATACGTTTTTTTAATTCTTTAATAACATATGGTAAGTTATATTAGTCTAGCGATCAATAATTATATCTGCAATGCCCCCGGCATCAAAATGAACAGAGCACAGCTGCAAAGGAATTTAGGTGGTGCACTTACATAAAAAACATATTGCAAGTCATAAGTCTGACATGAACATCGAAGTGCAAGTGAAGTTTTCAACTACAACTTACCCATGAATGGTCAGAATTATCTTTGATAGTAATAGTTCTCCGACCCATCCCTGCTTGTAGAAGTGTCAGCTCAGCTGAAGCTTTTGGTGTCTTCTCCATGTGTTTGTTTACCAGGTAGAACTGTACTTCAAAACACTTTACAGTATGTAGTTTTCTTTTCATGTTAGTAAAGGTAGAGTGTGTTCCTCTTTTCCTGGTCACTTTTTCCCCAAATGTTTTTCCAAACAGTCCTGGGAAGGATCTGCAAAACAAAAAAAAACATAAACAGTAAATGTATTTTACAAAACAATGTTAAATACTACATTCAACAATTTATTGTTAAAATGACCATAAAAACAATATGACAAACCTTTTCATGTTCTGCTCCAAGGTATTTTGCTGTGGAACTTCTTGTCTAGTGTGGTTTGTAGAATCTGCAGAAACACACCAAAGCAACACATTTCTAAAAATGTAAGCCATTACCACTTTAGGAAAGAAATGTTACAAATCAGATATATTTCAGAGTAAATTTACTTTTTAAATGTTTATCCCTCAGATAATAATAAAATAATACAGTATATAGATTATTTAGGCAACTCAATTTTTATATTTTTAAATCAGTTATAAAATGAGCAAAATATGTCTATCCATGAGACTTTTAACATTTTTCATTTACTATCTTAATTTTAGATTATAAAATGCATGTCATCAAGCCATTACTACAGTATATATTAATTGAGAGGAAAACATGTTAACCTATTGTTTACCTTATGCCAATATCTCCGAAAAGCACGTGTAGTTTTACACTTACACATTTACACTTAAATGTAGGTTTACACTTACCCTACTACTTTTATATTAAATGGTGATAACATTGCTGCTTTAATATCATGCATTGCATGATCAATGTGCAAAATGATGTAATTGTCAATCTTTAAGAAAAGCAGATCAGTGTAAGTATAGGTAAGGATGAGAACAATCCTCACTGTCTCTTGTTGCAGGCCGGGAAAGGGCGCTTTGCAGCAGTGAGACGACCTTTCTTGCTGCCTCCTGCAATTCTTCCTAATAACAGTTTACAGATATGTATATAATCAGTCTTTCGTAATTATGAGATGACTACTTTACAGGAATCAAAAAGAAGCCAAGAACATGATGGAATTGATCACTTAGAACCAAAATAGACGTATGCAGAATATTTTCATAACAATTAAATACATTTATTTTATATTACTGCTGTTGTCAAATAGGCTCTGCAAAGTAGGCCATTCCCACTTTATGGTATTAAGGACAATAATGCTTGCCATTGTGTTTTACCTCATTTTTCTCCGACATCTTGGGGATTCTTTGACGAAAATTCTGTAAGGGGGGAGGGGAGGTGGCAGATTGTAGTTGATTGGGTTTTACAAATGACCAATCACAGGTGGGAAGACAAAAGTAATTGCCCCGCCCTCAAAGTGTCAAAAGTCAACTTGAGGAGCGAGCGCTCATGTGCAGTTGTGCACGCTAGGCAGCAGGGGCTTGCGCCAGTATTCATTTCCGCTCCTAAATACTGTTCTGCGCGCTCGCGGGTGCACAGATGCGCTCTCGCGTTGTTATTTTCCTCTCGTGGGTCTGTTTTGCGTGCTTGCTTCATTCGCGTGCTCGTGGTTTTCAGAAAATTGGAAAAGGAGTCGTTATTCGTTTTTTTTAATTTTGTTTCAGGGAATAAATAATGGAAAAACAAGTTGTTTTTTGTTTTTTCATTTTAAGTTTCAATTTGAAAAAACGATTGAACAAATGATACATGGATTAAACTCAGTCAAAACAACAGTATCTTCCTCTAGGGGGCAGTAATACTAGAGACTCTTAGAAGGCTTCTCAAGCAATTTTTTTTAATGTCTATAGCGTGACTTCTGTATCTTTTCTGACAATGAAAACTACTGCAAAATGTTCTTTATGAAATCTGTAACAAGACAGTTTTTGAAGCTGAGATAGAAGATTGTATGTATTTTAAAATAAATTGTGTACTGTTGTCATTATCAATAGTATGTGTTCTATTATAGTTATATGGCTAAAACCACCATCAAAATGTTCTTCTAGAAACCAGTAACTCAATGTTTTACCTGCTTCTATTGGTAAGTGAACAAGTACTCTTCTATATATATATAACAACATCTCAAACACCTTTATTAAACTATCAACAATTTCCTTCCCTTGTTAAGTTACAGAGTATGTCCCTTTATGTAACATAGTCCTTGGACCACACTGGGGCCCGACGCACTCTATGAGGACGTAAAGAACAAGAAGGAGAGACTGACATTTGAGGTGTCTGATGTGCTTCAAGAGGCATGAAGGAGTCTTCTGCTAGAGAAGCTGTATTGGATATGGTAACGCAGGATGCAGCAGGAGCCAAGTGCACAGCATTCCAAATTTTTCCATCTGAAAGGAGATATGTTGCCGAACCTTTTGAGCCACAACCTTAAAAGGCTGAGTAAACTTGGAATGTCCTTTCTTGGTGATTCCAGGCTTCCTAATATGCACAAATGTCCCAACTTGAATCTTTGGGTGTTGTGCACCACGTCGCCGATCCGTGTACTCTTTCATTTTGTTTTGTGACTGTTGGATAATTTGTTTCAGATTCTGTTGATCCTTTGGTGGGGCCATGAATGGAAGACCACTCACATGCAGATTTGTCTTAATTTGTCGGCCATGCAAAAGCTGAGCAGGTGACAGTTTTGTCACTGCATGTGGAGTTGCTCTGTATGTATGTAGAAACTCTGTCACAAAAGCTTTCCACTCTTTACCTTCAATGCTAGCAGTCTGTAAACAGTCTTTGAACACTCTGTTGAAGCGTTCAATCTCACCATTCGCTTGGGGGTAATAGACAGAGCTACGGTAGTGTTTAATATCTGTCAGCAAGGAATGCCTCAAACTCAGCTGAAACGAACTGTGAACCATTGTCAGTTATGAGTTCAAGCGGATTTCCCTCTCGGCTGAATACAGTAGACAGGAACTTCACGACAGTTGCAGAAGTAACATCAGGTGCGAACGCAATCTCTGGCCATTTGCTGTAGTAATCAATGAGTGTCATAGCAAAGCCACATCCTTGAGCAGCGTTATTCAAGGGCCCAACTACATCAATAGCCAGTTTTTCCCCCCAGTTTTTCGCCCAAACACATGCCAAGGCCTCTTTTTCTGTTGCAGAGTACTTCCTTTCGCAATCTGACAATGTTCTAGATGCAAAAGCAACTGTTCTTTCAGTAGTGCCATGACTCTGAGTAAGCACTGCACCGATGCCATAATCTGAAGCATCTGTAGTGACAGTTGTTGGTAATGAAGGATCAAACAATGCAAGGGCTGTGCTAGTAGTGATTAGTTGTTTCAGGCGATCAAAATATTCCTGTGCTTCATCCGTCCAGCAAAAGCCAATTGACTTTCAGAGCAGTGCACGGAGATGTTCCACCAATGTTGCATAATTAGGAATAAATTTGGAATACCAGCCGGCAAGTCCGAGAAAAGAACGTAAAGTCTGTGCATCATGAGGAGGAGGTGTTTACTGTATAGCCAGAACATGATCTGGATTCGGATGTAAGCCTGAAGCGGAAATGACATGGCCAAGAAATGGTAACTCAGTTTTCCTGAAGTGGCACTTTTCTACATTAAGCTTCAATCCACAGTTTTGCAACCGCTGTAGTACGGATTGAAGTCGTTTCTCATGTAGTTCTGGGTTGTCACCATAGACAATGATGTCATCTAGATAGCACTGCACGCCATCCTGACCAGCCAAAATTTGAAATCATCCTTTGAAATGCACTAGGTGCTGAGGCCAACCCATAAGGGACCCATGTAAAACGATAAAGTCCATCATGGGTAACAAAATCCGTCAGATCCCTACTATCCTGATGCAAGGTCACTTGGTGGTATGCATTCTGGAGGTCAATTGTAGAAAATGTAGAAGCGCCACGCAATTCTGTAAAAACTTCCTCAGTGTGTGGCAGAGGGTGACTGTCTATGATGACAGCTTTGTTTGGCTCTCTTAAGTCAACACAAAGTCGAATCCCTCCAGATTTCTTTTGAATGACCACTAATGGCGACACCCAAGGAGATGAGTCAACTTTTTCTATGATGCCTTCAGATTCCAGCCTCTTTAGCTCTTGCGAGACTGCATCTCTCACTGCAAACGGCAGTCTACGTAATTTATGTTGGACTGGCAGCACATCTGGGCACACATTTACTTTATGTACAAAGAAGCAGCCAAACCCAGAGGCTCAGTGAAGTTTACAGCAATTTGGCCAGTCTATTGGTGTTCCGCCTGGTACAACGTAGAATGAAGCCTGCACATGGTGACACTGATAACTGACAGCAATGGCAAGGCACCCCAAAACTGGAATAGTCTTTTTCATATACGTCACCAAATGAACATTAGGCACAGTAAGAGTTGTATTTGAGAAGTGCTGATGGTACAGATGCTCTGGGAGGATGGAAACAGCTAAGCCAGTATCCACAAGCCAGTTTCTGTTTAATAGGCAGAGGCATTTCAATGCTCAAGACTGTTAACTCAGGCACAGCAACTTCTTGGACATTGCAGGTGGATGCAGAACTACAACAAACTCTCGCAAAATGTCCAATTTTACCACACTGTCTGCATTTTGATTGTTTAGCTGGGCATTTAGGGTAGTTTGCTAAATGTGATGCAGTGCCACAGCGGAAGCATGTTTTTGCGTCAAGTTTTTTCTGTGAATCGTTTGATGGCATCTGCTGAGAAACTGTGGGCTTACATGGAACAGATCTCTGTCACCACCGCTGCTTCGCACCGTCACGTAATCCAGTATGCACAACTTTAACTGAAGTTTCAGTTTGCTCCATAGCTTTAGCTTCAGCAACTGCAGACTCAATTTGTCCCGCGATAGTAATCACCTTTTGCAGAGTGAGGTCCGTTTCCAACAGCAGTCGTTTCCGTATACGTGGAGTGCATGTTTTCTCTACGATCTGATCTCTAATCATATCATCCGCGAGCGCGCCGAAATCGCAGTTCACAAGCAGCTCACGCAAAGCAGGCACATACTGCACAATAGGCTCACCAAGTATCCGAGCGCTCTGGCGAAATTTGTTTCTCTCAGCAACCACGTTCACTTTCTGTACAAAAAATGCTCGTAAAGCAGTCAGTGTAGTCTCATATCCATCATCAGCCACTCTTTTCTGGAATTTCCTCTGCCGACAATGCAGTCACGTAGTTGTCAAACATATGAATCCATGAATTAAACGGTATGTTCGGCTCACCCGGAGTTTCCAAAAAAGCAGGAGGAGGCGAGAGAGCAAGAAAGGCCATCCTTGTCGCCAATATGTTGTATGTTGCACAGAAACTTCAGGACTCCAAGTAGCTGGCTTACAACTCTATTTATTGTAATACTTGCATTCACTTCTTTATGTCCTCCACAAGTATGTGCCCTTTCTACCACTGGCACACTAGCGACACCTACTGTTCATGCACGTATCTCAATACACCACAATCTAAATGTTCTTTAATGAACCAGTAATAAGACACACCCCTTAAATTTGAGATTTATTTTGTATACATTTCACAAATTAAGCATTAAGGTGAAATAATTGTATTTTGCTCTTCGTTTTGCACTTTATAAGGTCTATCAGTTACAATACCTTAGGGCAGATTAAAACAAATAAAACACGTTATGTGTTCTCTTCTACATTTAAAAACAATTACAACACAGTATATTTCTTTGTGCTAAATCATTAAAGAACTATTGAAGATTTCCGAGTCTGAATCTCTGACAAATGTCAAACGTCAAACATCGAACCAACTTAATATCAGTACTACAACATTACCTAATTGCAACCAAAATACAACATTGTGAAAAGTTGTAAAAACGTTTTGTGTTTGCTGGGTGCAGACTTCAGGCAACATAAATGCTTCTCTAACGGTGCGTGTCCTGCTCATAGATAAGAAAGCACAAATCGTCAAAGCACTGCAGACTTCAGGCAACAGAAATGCTTCTCTAACGGTGCGTGTCCTGCTCATAAATATAATATCACAGCACAGATTGTGAAAGCACTGCAGACTGCAGTTTTTCTCATTCATTATAACAAACTAAGATGTATAGATGATGTAAATAATATATTTAGTATGCAGTGTAGAAAGCGTCATTAATTAAAAAGCAAGTTTGTGAGATTGCGATGAACTAAGACAAGTGACCGTTTTTAATGACTATAAAGGGAGTTTGCAAAATTGAAATTATACAACAGTTTTATACATTTTTGTATAAAGCAAAAGTTAATATCAAGTGACCTACATTTCAGGAACACTGTTGTCTAATTGTGCTATATTTCGTCAACAAAAATGGTTCCAAACAAAGTCACAGCTGAGCCGCTGCTTATCTATAGTGTTTGTCACATTAATGAATGAAATGCACATTTCACAAAAATTTTGGTTTTTAAAGTATAAATTTAGTCATTTAAATAGTTTAATATTCCTATATTCAAAACATTATATTTAAAACATTAATCTCATAACATTAATGCCACCTCTGAATTGTAAAAAAAAAAAAACTGTAAATATTCCTTAAAGCCACATTTGTGCTCTTCTGTGGTGTGCAAAGGTTGTTGCTGATTTCATTTGACTGGTAACTTATTCTTCCTGATTGTATCCTATTATTTTAAATTAATTTATTGTTGAATTAAAATTGTTGTTGAAAAAGATTATAAATCAAATTTTTTTGGTCACAAAAGATGACAAGGAGTCAAATATCCCTTTATAATTGGAAGGTTAATTTCTGTCAATGATCAGAAGGTCCTAAGTCGTTGTTTTTTTCAGTAGGAGCACACAACATAAAACACACACGTTGATTGCGTGTGTGTGTGTGTGTGTGTGTGTGTGTGTGTGTGTGTGTGTGTGTGTGTGTGTGTGAATTAATTCTACCTGGCAGCATCTATCTAGCCTTACTAAGAAACGTATGCTAGAACCTTTCAGTTTCTAAGCTATATTACTGAGAAATGATTTATCATTTTAGCTGTTTTGAAACAGAGCATAAATGTGGACTACAAAGACTTCTTATCCTGTTGCGCCCTCTATAGGACCAGCAAGAGAGCTGGAGAGATGCAGCCCTGCAGAGTTCAGCTACAACCCTAATTAAAACTCACCTGCCTATAGCTTTCCAATACACTATAAACGAAAAATTTGTTGAGTCAACTTAAAATAAAAATTTAAAGCTCAGTCAACTCAAAAAAGGTTTAGTCAACTTGAAATGTTACGTTTTACTAAGTAATCACTTAGATATTTGAGTTGATTCAACTTAACATTTTAAAGTAGCCAAGAAACAAACAGCTGTTAAGTTTAACAAACAATTTTTTAGTTTAGCCAACTCAAATATCTAAGTTGTCACTTAGTACAGCTTAACATTTCAACTTATTTGAGTTGACTGAACTTAAAATAGTTTGTTACCCTGCTGCCATAAAATTTTAAGTTGACTCAACAAATTGTATTTTTAGTTTTTTTTTTTTAAGTGTACGCTTCAGATATTGATTACCTTGTTCAGGTGTGTTTGATTAGGGTTGAAGCAAAATTCTGCAGGGCTGCGGCTCTCACCACCCCTGGTACACTGAAAAAATTGACACAACAGGTCTTTGAAATGACAAAAATGTTTATTCAATACAATTCATTTATGTTTCTATTATGATCATATTTTAATTAAGTAGATTTCAATTGTTCATTTTGAGTGGGGCACTCCGGAGCAGATGGTGGCACTAATTACACAAAGCCATCTTGTTCAAAAGATCAAACAGAATCACTGAAGAATTATGTTTCATCATCTGACCTACCTTGTTGATTATAGCCATCCTGTGATTGCAACGTATAAGATCTGGAAATGTCAGCATATTCCGAAAAAAACAAAAAGCATTTTGTATAGGCACACACAGACATCAAGAACCAGCATATGAATCCCAACAATGGTGACAAATAGCATATTCAGAAAAACAGATCATAATTTATTCATGTGGCAGTGCATGATGGGAACCATGGATGAGTTTTGATTGGCTACCACATGCTTATTTGATGACCACCGTTGTTGTGATTCATACGCTGGTTCTTGATGTCTGTGTGCGCCTAATCTATATGCTTTTTTTTTTTCACATCAGAACTGACGAGAGAAATCTTCAAAATGTATAAAATATACAGGATCTATTGATGTTGACTTACAAGGCTATTATAATCAGTAAAGGAAAAAATAACTATGGGTTAGACTGAAAGTGATTATGTTAAAACATAATCATGACCGCCTGAGGACTGCTGCCCTTGGCTTGTCTGGCTGTTTTAATGTAGATACAGCAGCCAAACAAAATCTAATATTAATGATATAAGGGTCAAGATCTCAACAATGCAAACACTGACCACTATAATGATTGCTTAAAAATGTTGATTTTCTCCTTTGGTGATTCTGCTCGTTATCATCAGGTGTCTATAATAATGTTTAATCATCACCTGTTAATTACCTAATTATCTTATTAACATTAACACATGGGTTTTTGCTGTGTAGTGTTTTTTTTTTTTTGGTCCAGTGAAACTAATATTTTTGTTTAAATTTTAGTTATTTTTTGTGCTATTTTACTGATTTTGAATGGTTAATTTGTAAGCATCTCATTTGATTAACTGTAATTAATTCTTATATGTTGAATTTAATTAGTATTGCTTTTAACCTGTTGACACAGTTTCATTGAGTTAATGTAGTGTATCACTTTGTACAGTTCTCATCCTTCTTCATTGATGCATTAGCACCACCATCTGCTCCAGAGTGCCCCACTCAGAATGAACAATTGAAATCTACTTAATTAAAATATGTTCACAAGAGAAACATAAATGAATTATGTTGAATAAACATGATTCATTTTTGTAATTTCAAAGATCTGTTATGTCCATTTATTTCCGTGTATAGAGTAATGAGACATTGTATTGTCACGTATACAACATTTTAGGGTTCATAAACATGACTGGTATCATAAAATGTTCAGTCTTTGCATATAGTAACAATCATGCAGTCAAGCCAGACTGCTGTTTGACGTGGCCAAGAACTTAGTATATAAGGATTATTCTAACCAAAAAAGTAATTTCATAAAAAAAAAGAAAACAAAAGATACAGCTGTGACATTTCATTTCATTTGTGTATTTAAGCTTTTTACAGTAAATAGTCTACATAAACAAATTAGGAAAATAATTTGGGTTGAATCTTCAGTAGAAAAAACACTGCATATTTTTTTAAGATAAACTTACATGCAGGGCCCATGCTGGCTTTTTGGCCACCCCATTTGGGCTAAGAGCATCTTTTGTATCTTTTGGGCCCATGCAGGTTTTGTGTAGGCAGCCCAACTAGGTGAATGCAAATAACATTGACTGGCCATTCTTTAGCCACTTAATTGAACTGGAATGGCTTAACCAAAATGAGACCTTTTCAGAACCTGTTGTTCATATAGGCCACGATCCACAAATCCGGCTCACAAGATCCACTTTCCTGCAGAGTTCAGCTATAACCTTAATCAAGCACACCGGAGCATGCTAATCAATGTCTCCAGGATCATTAGAAAATCACAGGTGAGTGAGTTTGATCAAAGTTGGAGCTAAACTCTGCAGGAGAATGGATCGCATGAGCCGTATTTGAGGTGTAACAGACATGAGCATTTTAAAAAGAATTTTGTGGCCAGTTTTCTTCCTAGTTAGCAATAGCGAGTAGCAGTAGTTTGGGGATTGTGCAATTTCAAGCCCAGTCTAAAGTAAGGAGCTGTTTTTTTTATTTAAGAGTGTACATTGCTGATATTTTTTGCAGAGATGTTACAAATGTGTGGCCTATGTTTGGATTTGCTAAGAGTGTACAACAGTGTATTTGTATACATTTTAGAAGGACTCTTTATTGGTGAGGTCACCACATCATGGTCCAGTTTGAATATGGATTTCAAGTTGTTGTTTTTTTACGTGGGACCGTAGTCTGGACTGTTTTTGACTGTTCCTGGTTAGGAAGTGCCTGGTGTTTGAGAGCTGTGTTGTGTTTTCATTAAAAGAGGTTGGATTATTAATTTGCTATTAGCCAACTTCTGCTAGAGACAGTGTTTGGACATTGATGCACTACAGATAAAACTTTTGCACACATCAACTTTCACATGACGAAATCCAACAGATTTACATTGATTTGTTTGGTTTCTTTTGTTATTTGTTTTTCTTCACTTTTGTGCATTGACATTTTTGGCTATATGTAGTATTAACCTTGTCAGGTTGTTGCAGTAGCCTGTTATGTTTGTCTTGTGTTTTGTTGTCCTGGAGCACATGGCCTTTGTTTTGACAGCCTGCCATGTGCTTTGCTGTCTACTCCGCCCCTCTTGTTAACCCTAATTGTTTCACACTCCTGCACCTCATTTCAGTTAATTATCCTCCCTACTTATTCCCCTTGTGTTTTCTGTCCTTTGTCAGTCCGTCGTCTGAAGTTTGTGTGGTATGGCTCTGATCTCCTGTTTTGCTTTTTTTTTCTGATTGGTTGTTTTTGATCAGTTTTTTGTTTGTCCAGTCCTGGTCCCAGTTCTGTCTAGTTAGTGTTGTTTTTTGCCATATTTACCCTTTTGTTTTTGTTTGTTAGTTTCTTTTTTTTTTCTGCTTTCTGCCAGCTGGTTCTACTCCAGCCTACTTCTCTTCCTGGATCTCACTTCCTCTGCTCTCATCTCTCTAGCTCAGATTGACCCGGCTCACTACTCTCCCCTCTCCGGCGATCTTCGGGATCCAGTACCTGTCACGATCTTCTAGCGGGCGGATGCAGGAAGTAGTACTAGCATGAGGCTTCGCAGTGACCTCTTTCTATCGGCTACCTTCCTATCCGCTCCACCGGTTGGGTCTGGTTTTTCCCTTCATCTCATCTCTTTGATGCTGCTGTTGAGCGGTCTATTTATCGACTCACCACCTCCTCTGCAGCCGGGATTGCTGGTCACCCGTTGAGTCCCCTGCCTGCTGCTCTGCCCTGTTTCTCCTTGTTGGACTGTTGCGTTATACCCCCAACTTTGTTCAGTAAACATTGTTTTCCTGCAATTAGGTCTGCTCGTCTGTCCTGACAAACCTGAAATGAATGTTTTCTATTTCATATTTAATAAGTCCATTGATTTGAAGTCTCTTTGACTACTGTACATTTTTGACAATATAGACATTAGTTTTGTATTAATTGCTTCCATTTCAGATGTATAATAACCGTTTTTGCCAAAGACTTGAGCTGAAAAGTATTTAAAGTAAAACCGATGCATTGTTGTAGATTAATAGTGGCCTAGTGAGGACTTCCTGTGGGCTAGGTAAGGGCTGCCCATGCAGGGCCAGTGCTAAGGGACCAATGTTTTGCCAATGAGCAAAATCTCAGAGGCCCTGCGCTGACAGCCCGCTGGGGACCCTTAGGCTAGCCCTAAGTGGGCCAGTGCAGACTTGTTTGCAGGGGTGGCAAATGTCTGTCCTGAAACGTTTAGCTCAAATCCTAATAAAACCTCACCTACCTGTAGCATTCTAGTGACCTTTTAAAGGGTTACTCCACCCACTTGTCATTAACCATGTCTTTCCAAACCCATAAAAGGTTCAATCGTCTTCGGAACACAATTTAAGATATTTTGGATGAAAACCGGTTGCTTTTTGACTGTCCCATTGACTGCCAAGTAAATAAATCTGTCAAGGCCCAGAAGTGTATGAAAGACGTTGTCAAAATAGTCCATCTGCCATCAGTGGTTCAACCACAATTTTACGAAGCTACGAGAATACTTTTTGTAGTCTCCTCCGCATCAGTAAAGCGCCATTTTGGATAGTATCCTCTAGACGCAAACAGCGTACCCTGTTCTCTGTCAGCTGCGACACATGGATACGCTGTTTACATTCGAATCAAAGCGTAAATGCACATAGAAAATGTATCCATTTGTTATGGCTGATACAGAACAGCGTACACTGTTTGCGTCCAGGGGATACTTTCCAAAATGGTGCTAAGGTGTCATAGAGGAGATTAATTGTTGACTAAAGTCGTTATTTTTGTTTTATTTGCATACAAAATGTATTCTCGTAGCTTCGTAAAATTATGGTTGAACCACTGATGGCAGATGGACTATTTTGACAATGTATTTCATATGTTTTTGGAATGTGACAGTGTTATTTACTTGGCAGTGTAACAAAAGTTATTAATTTAAGCACAATAAACTATGTATAATTAATGGTTATTAATTACACATACTTTATACACTTCTCTGAAACAGCCGAGTCAAAAATAAACCGAACTAATGCCCTCGTCCAACGAGTATTAGCTGCTTTTATTCTAACTCTAAGAAAAATCAACTTCCTAGCCTTGAAAATTAATCTTTCCCACTGTAATTGGCTAAGTTACAGGACTGGATCAGTTTTGTAACGAAATCAAAGCAGTTTAAGTGACGTGATGTTTGTGAGCAAGGAACACAGTAAGAAATTCATTTGTGAATACAAAATGCGGGTTTATTGAATACGTAAAAGGGGGAAATAAACACTAGCTAGCAAATAAACGAACACTAAACAGACAACACATAAAACAAAGCAAGAGAGAGGGAGAGAGAGAGAGAGTGAGGAGGAGAGAGAGAGAAGACTGGCCATCTTTTACATCAACACAACCAAATCATCAGAAAAACCTGAATCTCCTTGACCTACAAGGGGCACAGCTTCCTTATTGCATCTAATAGTTAAATGGTTACTTGCATAATGGTTTCCTTTTGTGTGGTGCTTACGCAAGGGTCCAGATGCCAGCTCAAAGGTAGTCCTGATGATGTAATGGAGATGGAGCCTTCGTTGTTCCATTGATCGGCTGATCGGATGGTTACCAAGGGGCTGAGGTGTGGATGCCAGGATAGAAAGAGAGAGTCCGGCCTCATGTTGGGGGGAAACCGCATGTGGCTGGGCCACGGGTTTGCCCCACGGCCTTTCCGTGGAGGACCTCCATGATAACTCTGAAGATCTTTCAGAAGAAGAGGAGAAGAGAAGAGAGGGCCGGAACGGGGTGTGAGCCCCTTTAAAGTCTGGACAGAGTCACACCTTCCCAAGTAGTTCCGACCAATGAGAAGGCTGGCTTTCTCAGTGGGAGGTTTGAAACTGGGTCTTCGTTTTATGGCCCTTTGTTTCAGAGAAATGTCAGTTTGCATATTTAAATCAATAGGGGTTCAGGCCAGAAATACTAAAGATTATTAGAACGTTAATATGTTGCACCGGTATCAGTCTCTAATACACAGCATCTTTCAGGAAATCTACATACGAGTCAAAAGAGACCAAACATGGCATATACTGTATGTGGTTACATTAGCATCCTATCAAGACACAAGCATAAAATGGTTATAAAGTAAGAAATTTAAAGTAAGGAAGACAAAGGACATGGACAGTCGTAATATACACACACTGATATATGGGCTATGTGTCTTCGTTCACAGAAATGTTTGTCTGTGAATGAAATAGGGAAGAGTCCATTTCTATGAGCATTGTGTCTTTCCTATGGGGGGAAGTGAGTGAAGAAAAACAGTCTGCCTGCATAGTTGCAGATTCTCCTGCATAGTTTTACATCGTAAACTGACATTATCAGTGGTTGCTAGAAGCGTCCTGGTTGAGACTTTGTCACCCACTGTTGGGTTGGGTGAGGGGAAGTCTGCTTCTTTGTTAATTGAATAAACCACTGATTTGGTTAAATCTAATGAACCATTGTCTGATTGGTCCTTACCCTACAGCAGTCAATGGGACAGTCAAAAAGCTACCGTTTTTCATCCAAAATATCTTAAATTGTGTTCCTAAGACAATCGAAACTTTTACGTGTTTGGAACGACATGGGGGTAAGTGATTAATGACAAAATTTTCATTTTGGCGCGGAGTATCCCTTTAAACCTTGTGTGTTTCATTAGGGTTGAGGCTGAAGTCTGCAGGACCAGAGTTCGCCACCACTGCCCTATTTAGAATATGTAATGACTTTTATGTCTTCAGAAAAAAAAAAAGAATTTTAACTGCTTGTTTTAAAATAAAAGAAACATCAAATTATGTGTGATCAAGAAAAAATATATTAGACAGAATTACAAAAATGTGGATGAATATACAATTTCATAATAGTAAAATAATTTAACAGAACTTTACAGAGAAACTGCTTTAATGAGAGAAATGTGGATGCTGCACATATTCTAATTCTGTCTTGTGACACCACATTTGCTTGCAGTTAAGCCTTTTTTTCCTCATCAAGTCTTCCCAAACTGATTCTAAATGTTTCCTATATTGGGGGAAATTTTGTAGTATTTTTTTCCCCATTCTTTTCGCAAAACAATCCTTGGATGGAAACCTGGCTAGTGATAAAACCTGTGATTTATAGAGTGAGGATTCTTCATACATCTAGCAACAACTTTTTAAGGTTTTGTTTAGTTTGACATTTGGTTTTGTGTTTCAGGAAAGACAGCTCCTAGAAGGCCATGGAGTAGTACAGTGAAAAGTTCACTAGGACACTTTTTTCCTTCAGAAAAGCTCCTGGAAAGGCAGAATGCCAATCATGTCTAGATGCCAATCCAGTACTTAGCTCAAGATCATGGGTTAATGTTAAAAACCTTGTCCATAACACTCTCCAGTCTATGAAGGAAACTTGGTTCTTGCAGGAATGCAGTCTAATTTCCTCTTAGGATATCAGTTCAGCAAGGGCGTAGGTTTGTTTTTGACAACATTCTACATTCTGCCCATGTATTAAATTCGCGTCCTTGAAAGCGCACAGTTTTCTAACATAGCCTTTTCTAACTTTACTGTTTTCTTTTGTTGGAGAAATAGAAATCTATTGAATTTTGTATAAACTCCATGCACTTTACTTATATTTTTCTTTTTCTGAGGAAGAAAGCACTTTGTAATTCTTTGACTCAAAATTTGATTTCAAGATTTCCATTTCTCCAAGAGTGCAAGTAAGTCTCCAAAAATTGATTTATACTAATTTCTTTTTTATTGTTTAATAAATATATGCACTTTATTTGCAGTTAAAATATCTGCATGATGGTCAGTGCACTTTTCCCTTGTTTTTTCATTGTTTCATTTAGTTTCTGTTCTTGTTAGTTTCTATGCTTATGCATTTGTTATTCTGTTGTTCCTGATCAGTTTCCTCATTTTCTCTGTTCATTTACTTCCTGTTTAATTTAGTGGTTGCTAGTGGTTGAGAGTCTTGTATTAAATACCATGTTGTTACCTACTCATCTGTCATGCGCTTATTCAACCACTGAGTGTCACTGAATGACAGTCACCAAATAAATGGGCACTTTTCCCATGCAGAAAGAAAAGTATTGTTTTTGTGTACACAAATTCCTGCCAAAATGTTAAATTCTTACAGGAAGTGAGACAATCCTGTAGGAATGAACCCTTTACTATAGGGTAGTCTGTAAGTCTTAAATTAACTTTCTCATTTTCTCTCTAGTCCATGTGATGAACAGATGCTGAAAATTCAGCTTTGATCACAGCAATAAATTCCATTTTACAGTATATTCACAGAATGTGTTTCTGTTTTTAATTAAATAGTAATATTTCACACAATATTTCCCTTTTTACAGTTATTTTGGATCAAATAAATGCAGCTTTGGTGAGCAGAAAATACATTTATAAATATTACTACTTAGAATGTAATAAACACCAATAATAATAATAATAATAAATAATAAAAAACACAAACAAACATCTTATTCATGTGAGTCAAGTTGGAACAGCATCTCCACAAAATGAGAAATGTATACTGTCTGAAACAATTTTCTGCATCAAATTCAGTTAGCATTCATATTTGGTCATAGTCTCTGTTTGGAGGAGACTTTAAAATCCATAAACTTGATTGTCAGTGGGGGTGAACAATCAGCGCTCTCTCCACCCTCAATACCATGAGTGAGTTGAGACCCTTGAGCAAGGCACCGAACCCCCAACTGCTCCCTGGGCACCACAGCGATAGCAATATGGCTGCCCACTGCTCCGGGTGTGTGTGTGCGCGCACTTGGATGGGTTAAATGCAGAGCACAAATTCTGAGTATGGGTCACCATACTTGGCCATACGTAACGTCCTTCCTTTCCTTTTTCCTTTATGTTAGAGTGGTGGTTTTTCTGAAGATGTCATCTTTGAAAATTGTCAAAGCTGCTCCTCCATGTTTACCATTTCTCTTAATAAATGAAAGGTCTCATTTTCAAAGGTTGTGAGCACTGTGTGGCTTCCCTGCACCATTACAGTTCCAGTACGGTAAAGGTTAACTGTTAGGTATTTTTTTTCAGGGTCCTCTGAGTCCCGTATGCACAATTGCAAGGCATCTTGAATGGTCCTTTGTTTAACCCTTTCTCCATAATGTCTGTAAAAAGCTTCTTTCCATGCATCCCTGCGATGTGTTTTGAAGTGAAGGTTACAGGTTTTTTCATTCCTGATACTTCTAACAAGTGTCTCAAGGTTTGCCATAATACTTCAGACTTTGAAGAAAAGGCCTCAACTGGCCAACCAGGGGTTCGAAGGCTTACTGTCCTTATGCCTAGGTGAGCGGAAATATTTTGAAATGTTTTTCTTTCAATTTGTTTTACAAATATTTTGTTGGGAAAAGTTCTAAATAAATAAAGTGTTGCTTACCTCTTGCTGAAGGTCTTTGGTAATTAGTTTTGTAGTCCTGTTTGATTCTGGTTTATCTCTATTGTTTTTTTTATGAATTTTGTACTTTTTTGTTGTTGTTTTCCCCAATGTATTTCAGAAAAGCTTGAAAGGAGGGTTGTATTCTGGTCTTTTTCCAGTTCTTGTTGTCTTCTTCCATCTAATGTCTCGTCTCTGCTCCAGTGGGAAAAAGTTTTTCATTGCAGTTTTTTTCTGTTTTTGTTACTTTGCCCAATTTCTTTAGAGTGAACTGTCTCTGGCTTTTCAGTGTTGCGTACTGTCCCTAAGAACACAGCCAGCTGCAGAGCTGGCACCACCCCCAGGGTGGAGGCTTGTAGCTCTTCTAATGCGTCATCACTTAAGCCTCACAATTTCGCTTTCAGTTTTTGAGTTGACAGACATGCTTAGACATGACATTCTAATTGGTTGTGGATGATTTAGTTTTAGTTTTCAGACAGTTTAGTTCGTTTTTTTTTTAAAGATTGATCACCTTTGTGAGACTCTGTATCGTTTGATTATCTGATTTCCTTGTCACTCTTCACTATTTGTGTAATAGACACAATTAATTTCAAATGTTTTCTCAAAAATGATGCAATTCAAATCAGCATTTTTTTTGGACACTCTGTCCTCTTTTGACCCTTTCTCTGACGCAGATATCAACAGTGCCAGTAATCCTAGTTAGTCATCTAAACAGCATATTTCCTATGCTAAAAACAGCTCCAGTTTTAACTGAATGGTGAGTCACACACTCACTTCTATCAGTCAGTGAACTTCCTTTTTCCATGAGTAAGGCATAGGGCAAGGTAGCTAGAGTGGTACTTTAACTGAATACAGAGAAGTGCTGTGAGACCATTTTTTTTTATTATTTTATTTTAATATACTTTAAAATATAATTTATTTCTGTGAGGCAAAGCTGAATTTTCATCAGCCATAACTCTAGTTTTAATTGTCACACGATCCTCCAGAAATCATTTTAATATACTGATTTATGACTTTTATTATCAGTGTTGGAAACGTTGATGCTGCTTAATATTTTTTGGAACGTGTGATTCTTTGATGAATAAAAAGTTAAAAAGAACAGCATTTATTCAAAAGAGAAATCTTTTCTAACAATATACGGTAACACTTTACGGTAAGGGTACATGAATTCATGCATTAATATCTCATGATTTATCAGGCACTAACATGAGTTATATGAATCATCATGAATTCAGGCATAAAATAATAGCATTATTTCGTGCAGGTGAGACTACTTATCTTTATTATTGAAAGAATATACAAAAATCCACATTACCTCATTCATGCATTCAGGCTAGAACTGTATATCAAATAATGTTTTTGTTGTTGTTGTTGTTTTCCAATTATGATCTGAGTTTTCAAACATGTTCATATGTTCTTCATAGTAGCCTTCAGGTAAATGGACAAAGCCCAACATTGGCCAATCACAGCACATTTAGCATGTGAATTCTGTTGAGATCCAAATACATCCAAATGCTTAGTCATCATTAACTAAGCATTAACTTCTCGTGACTTCATCATGTGGGTGGCCCCTAATCTAAAGTGGTAACCAGACCCAGCATTGGCCAATCACAGCACACTGGTTTTCAGTATTTCCAACACTCTTAAAAATAAAGGTGCTTCACGATGCCATAGAAGAACCATTTTTGATTCCAAAAAGAGCCATTCAGTCAAAGGCAATTTTTTATTTTTTTTTTTTAAATCTGAAGAATCTTCTGTTACCACAAAGGCCCTTTTGTGAAACAGAAAGTTTCTTCAGATGTTTAACCTTTTGAACACAAAACACAAAAAGACTTGAGTCTTAACTATCTGCTTTTTTCTTAAATGGTATACTTAAAACACTATTCTTAAATTTAGTTTAGCATTAAATATTTCATGAGGAGTTCACATCAGTAGCTTGTTAACATTAAAATGTGACACTTTACCGTAAAGAAGTCCAAGCTGTTTGTGATTTTTTTTACTTATTTATTTAGATATTTTTATTTATTGTAAATCCTTTCAGAGCTTTTTGGTTTTGGGGTACTATGGTGTTTCAGATGTTTACAGTGTTAAAGAGTTGAATTCTCATGTTAAACATACACAAAGTTTAAAAAAAATTATAATTTGGATGAATGACAGATAATTTCTGTGCCGAAATTCTTACTTACGGGTTGGTACAAGTTTCGGCTGTATTTTTCTTTTCAGAAATATGATAAAACTAAAGACTTTTTGGAGATATTCAAAGTCAAAGTCAAAGTCAAAGATTAAGGATACAGTACTACTCTATAGGTACTCGATTAACATGAGATTAGGTGAAACTGTGCATGTTATGTACCCTTTAAGATTAAAGTCCCTTTGTGTCCACAGTACGTTGTGTGCAAAAGATTAAACTTCTTTGTTCATATTCATGTCAGTTTACTATTATGCCTTCAGCATTAACATACTTTTTTTAAGCATTTCAAAAGACCAAGCATTTCAAAAGACCAAGTCACAACTTTAGTTGAGAGGCCACACACATGATGAAGTCCTGAAAATCTAATGCTTAGTTAATTTTCCAAGCGGATAAAAACTATAATGTGTGGCGGAAGAGCAGTAATATATCACTTGTGAAAACGTCTTGGTTACGTATGGTAACCCTCGTTCCCTGATGGAGGGAACGGAGACGTTGTGTCGAAGTGACGACTAGGGGTCGCTCTTGAGAGCCCGAATACCTCTGACAGCTTTGAGAAAAGGCCAATGAGAATTGGTATGCAGTATTTGCATAGCCCGCTCCGCCCCGGAGATCCGGGCATAAGAGGGGGGGGCTAGGCAACACTCATTGTTCTGATCTGAGGAGCCGAAGCACCCGGCTACACTCAGAGGCGGTCCGAGGTTGTGGCAAGGGGGACACAAGTCGTCACTTGTGTCGAAGTGACGACTAGGGGTCCCAGTTGAAAACGCCACAACCAGCGGACCGCGTCACGAGTGCATGGAGTGCAAATATTAACAGGTCTTGCGTGTTAGATAAATGTCACTCACCTCTACGTGACCTTCCAATGCCCAAGAGCTTCAGCCAGCCTTTCCTCACCTTTGGTTGAACATCTTGGAGAACATTGGGCCAGTGTCCGTCCTCCCCGGGGGGGGATGGGCACTACGGAGACCACACCCTGCCCGGAGGGAGGTATTTGTGTGGAGAATACACTTGAGGGCTCGCACTAGGGGAGCACAACAAGGGGACGATCCTGAGGCAGGCTCCGCATGAGGAGAGACTGCTGAGCTCAGGGTCGGAGACAAGTTTTGTCTTAAGGGAAACACCGCATCTCTGGGAGTATAGGTGGAGATACACACATGGGGCCGCATTAGGAGCCACTACATGTGGGGCACCAACCTAATATGAGAGTTCACAAGAGGCAACCTAACCTCATATTAGATTCTGATAGCTAGTTCCTCCGCTGAACATAGCTACGTTGCGGGTGCAACATGATGGAAATTGTCGTTCAGGGTTCACGCCAGGAAACTTACTGAACTGGGAAAGCGTCATCACCCGTGGGGAACGACGCTTCAGCAAGCTTCTACACCGTGTCAGCTTCAGGAGTTACTGGGCTTGCGTTCAGGACTCCCGAAGAGACTGGTTCTACACGCAGATTGTAGAACCTGGCAAACGTGTTAGGTGTAGCCCAACCTGCAGCTCTGCAAATGTCTGTTAAAGAGATCCCGTTCGCCAGCGCAACCGACGCTGCGACGCCCCTGGTGGAGTGGGCGTGCACCCCCAGCGGGCAGGGCACCCCTGTGGCCTGGTAGGCCAAACGAATCGCATCCACAATCCAGTGGGAAATTCTTTGTTTGGAGACAGCTTTCCCCTTCTGCTGTCCTCCAAAACAGACAAAGAGCTGACTCGACCGTCTGAAGCTTTCAGTACGTTCCAAGTAAATGCTCAGGGCACGGACTGGGCATAACAAGGAGAGGTTGGGGTCACCTTCCTGAGAAGGGATAGCTTGCAGAGTGACCACCTGGTCCCTGAAGGGAGTGGTGGGCACTTTGGGCACATAACCGGGCTGGGGTCTCAGGATAACGTGAGAGTTAGCCGGCCCGAATTCGAGGCACGAGTCACTGACGGAGAGGGCTTGGAGGTCTCCCACTCTTTTGATCGATGTGAGCGCAGTCAGGAGAGCCGTCTTTTGGGAGAGAGCACTGAGTTCGACTGACTGGAGCGGCTCAAAGGGACCTGACTGTAGGCCCCGGAGGACCACAGACAGATCCCAAGAGGGGACAAGGCGCGGTCTGACGGGGTTCAGCCTGTGTGCACCTTTAAGGAATCGTATAACCAAATTGTGCTTCCCAACCGATCTACCTTCCACCAGGTCGTGGTTAGCGGCAATAGCGGCTACCTGGACCTTAAGTGTTGAAGCAGAAAGGTGTCTATCCAGTCCTCCTTGGAGGAAGGAAAGCACCGTTCGGATACCACATCTCCGTGGGTTCTCCCCCCGGGAGGAACACCAGTTTGTGAATTTGCGCCATCTGAGGTCGTACAGCCGCCTCGTGGAAGGAGCTCTCGACTGCAACAGAGTGTTTACCACTGCCAGTGGGAGATCTCTGAAATCCTCCTGGTCGCGTCCAGGGACCATACGTGGAGGTTCCAGAGATCTGGGCGCGGGTGCCATATCGTGCCCTTCCCCTGTGAAAGGAGGTCCTTCCTCAGGGGAATGCGCCAGGGAGGAACGGGGGAGAGGAGCACCAGCTCTGAGAACCAAACCCTGTTGGGCCAGTAGGGGGCCACCAGCAGGATCTGTTCTCTGTCCTCCCTGACTTTGCACAGGGTCTGTGCAATTAGGCTCACTGGTGGAAACGCATACTTGAGGAGGCCCTGAGGCCAGCTGTGTGCCAGTGCATCTGTGCCGAGGGGCGCCTCGGACAGACCGTACCACAACTGGCAGTGAGTGTTCTCTATCGAGGCAAACAGGTCGACCTGGGCCTGACCGAAAAGACTCCAGATCAGCTGAACCGTCTGAGGGTGAAGTCTCCACTCGCCCCGAAGCGAAGTCTGTCGGGAGAGCGCGTCCGCTACCCAATTGAGTTCGCCCGGTATGTGGGTGGCTCGTAGAGACTTGACATTGTTTCGACACCAAAGGAGGAGATGGCGGGCTAGCTGTGACATGCGAAAGGAGCGTACACCGCCCTGGTGATTGATGTAGGCTACAGTCGCAGTGCTGTCTGTGCGGACCAGCACGTGTTTGCCCTGAACCAAAGGTCGGAACCTCTTCAGGGCCAAAAACACTGTCAGCAGCTCGAGGCAATTGATATGCCAATGCAGCCGAGGGCCCGACCAGAGCCCTGCAGCTGCTTGCCCATTGCATACGGCGCCCCAGCCTGTGTTGGATGCATCTGTCGTAACCAAAATGCGCCTGGACACTTGTCCTAAGGGCACCCCGGCCCGTAGGAACGAAATGTCTTTCCAAGGACCGAGGGTTTTTAGACATACGGGTGTGACGTGCACCCGGTATGAACCCTGGCGCCATGGCCATCTCGGGACTCGGGAACGCAGCCAGTGTTGTAACGGTCTCATGTGCATCAGGCCCAGCGGCGTGACGGCGGCTGCGGATGCCATGTGACCCAGGAGCCTCTGAAATTGTTTGAGGGGGACCGTCGGGCTGCGTGAGAGCTTCTGGACGCAGCTCAGCACTGACTGTGCACGCACCGGGGAGAGCCGTGCACTCATGGCAACCGAGTCTAGTTGTATACCGAGAAAAGAGATGCTCCGTACCGGGGCGAGCTTGCTCTTTTCCCAGTTGACCCGAAACCCCAGATGGGCCAGATGGTTGAGAACCACATCCCTGTGTTTGCATACCAACTCCTGAGAGTGTGCTATGACCAGCCAGTCGTCAAGGTAATTGAGAATGCGGATGCCCCTCTCCCGGAGAGGGGCAAGGGCTGCCTCTGCGACTTTTGTAAAGACGCGGGGAGACAGGGAGAGCCCAAATGGAAGGACTTTGTACTGAAATGCTCGACCTTCGAAGGCAAACCGCAGGAAGGGCCTGTGTCTTGGAGGAATCGAGACATGAAAGTACACGTCTTTCAGGTCTATCGCCACAAACCAATCCTGGAATCTGATGCACGTGAGAATGCGTTTGAGCGTTAGCATTCTGAAGGGGAGCTTGTGAAGGGCCCGATTCAGAATCCTCAGATCCAGGATTGGTCTTAAACCGCCACCTTTCTTGGGTACAATGAAGTAGGGGCTGTAGAACCCTTTCTTCATGTCGGCCGAGGGGACCGGCTCTATCGCGTCCTTCGCCAGAAGGGTCGCGATCTCCGCCCGAAGAACCGCAGCATTCTCGTCCCGAACCGCGGTAGAGAAGATGCCGCTGAACTTGGGCGGGTTGCGTGCGAATTGGATAGCATAGCCGAGTCGGATGGTTCTGAGAAGCCAGCGAGAGAGGTTGGGTATCTCGAGCCAAGCTGTAAAACTCTCTGCCAACGGTCTCAGGGGGACCACCGACGTACCTCGGGTGGGTACGGTGTGACTGAGTTGTGGTGAAAGCCCTTTGTTCGGGGGCGTGCTGTCCCGGAGGACACAAGGTGCTTTGATCGCCATAACCGACATACAAGGATCCGTGAGAAGATCGCCTGAGCTCAGGGGATCGACTGACGGATGCGCTTGTTTCTCTGTCAAAGTATGCAGAAGCGCAAGTTTTGCGGTTGAGCATGCTTTGATGTGTTTTGGTGGCTGGGTACCCCGGAGGGACCCAGCCATGGAAGGATCGACCATCGGAACCGACAGACAAGGATCCATCAGAAGATCGCCTGAGCTCAGGGGATCGACTGATGGATGCACTTGATTCGTCAAAGCATGCCGAAGCGCAGGCCCTGCGGTTGAGCATGCTTTGACATGTTTTAGTGGCTGGGTACCCCGGAGGGACGCAGTCACATAGATTTTTTCGCCCAGAGAAGAAAATTGCTCTTTTATTGACCATGTGGTGGCCGTCTGCCGAGAGGCAGACAGCCGGGGTGGAGCCGAAACCCACACTCGTCCCCTCGCAGAGTGTGGATCCAGACAGGTCAGCAGATCTCTCTCCTCCGGGCTGCTCGTTTCAGGAACGCTTCGAAGCCTGACGAGGGTTCTTAGCGGCCTGAGACTGAGCTAACGGCGCCACCTTCTTGCGAGAGCTCGACCGCAAGGCTGGTTTAGGTGCAGGACCAGCCTGTGGCGGGCCCTGAGCCGGTCTGGAAGGCGGTCGTCCTCGGCGTGAAACAGGCGGAGGCTGCTGCCTCGGGGGTGCGGGCCCGGGGGGCGGCGCCCGACGAGGCAAGATGTGTTTGATAGCCTCCGTCTGCTTCTTCACTGCGGAGAACTGCTGTGCAAATTCCTCGACAGTGTCGCCAAAGAGACCAGCCTGAGAAATGGGGGCGTCAAGAAAGCGTACCTTCTCAGCGTCCTTCTTTCCCGCCAGATTCAGCCAAAGGTGGCGCTCCTGGACCACCATAGTGGACATCGCCCTCCCCAGAGCCTGCGCCGTGACCTTCGTAGCTCGTAGAGCATAGTCAGTCGCCGAGCGCAGATCCTGCAAAAGCTCTGGTTTGGGAACACCCTCGTGCAACTCGCTAAGAACCTTGGCCTGATAGACCTGCAGGACGGCCATAGCGTGAAGGGCGGACGCAGCTTGTCCAGAAGCAGCATAAGCCTTCCCCACGAGAGCGGAAGAAGCCTTACATGCCCTGGACGGGAGTTTTGGGCGGTCCCGCCAGGTGGCGGCGGTCTGCGGGCAAAGATGCACCGCGATCGCACGCTCCACGGCGGGAACCTCCGTATACCCCTTCGCTGGACCTCCATCGAGGGTGGTGAGAGAGGAAGAACCGCTAAGACGCGTTCTGGCTGAAAAAGGAGCCTTCCACGACTTAGTCAGTTCCTCATGCACTTCCGGGAAGAAAGGAACTGGGGTAGAACGTGGCCGAGAACCACGGTCGTTACCCAGATACCAATCATCCAGCCGTGAGCGCTCAGGACGGGGCGGAGACTTCCACTCAATCCCGATTGCTTTGGCCGCCCGTTCGAGCATGGCCGCCATTTCCGCGTCTGCTACTGACTGAGAACCCGCCCCCGCAGCGGGTGCCTCAGACAGCGCGTCTGCTTCAGATGGCTGCCCACTCTCCGATGCTGCAGACACTTCTTCCTCCCCCGCAGGAGCCCCGAATAACCAATCCAACCCGTACTGAGACGAGTTTTCAAAGTCATCCGAAAGCTCGACCGGCAGACACACAGAGCGCGAGGGACGCGGGGAATTACCCGGCGAAACGCTCGCGCTCTCTCGCTCTTCATCAACACGCGCCGCGGCAGCCTCGTACCCGGAAGTAGAAGGACGAGCCGTGGGAGCGGTTGATGCGAGCCGCGGTCTTTTAGTAAAGAACGCGACTCGTGAACGAAGTGTGCTGAGGGGCATGTCCTCGCAAGCAGGACATCCGCCCTCGCCGAACGCCGCTTCAGCATGGTCACGACCCAAACATTGAAGACAGAGCTCGTGCCGATCGTTTTGGGAGAGAAAGAAGCCGCAACCAGAAGGACACGGAAGGAAAGGCATAGTAAACACACAAACCCACCGTGTCTGCACTCTTTTAGAGAAATTTGCTCTTTAGATTTTATTAAGAGGAAATCTGCTCTTCAAGATTCGCCGTCGAAGCACCCAGGGGACTCTCACTGCTACTGCGTTCGAGAAGGAAGAGACCGCTGCCCGTGCCGTAGATCCAACGACGAGAGAGGTGAGTAACGCTGCTTCTCAATGAAGAGACGCTGCATTCGGCTCCGAAGAAACAGAACAATGAGTGTTGCCTAGCCCCCCCCTCTTATGCCCGGATCTCCGGGGCGGAGCGGGCTATGCAAATACTGCATACCAATTCTCATTGGCCTTTTCTCAAAGCTGTCAGAGGTATTCGGGCTCTCAAGAGCGACCCCTAGTCGTCACTTCAACACAACGTCGAACGTGAACGACAGACGGGGAACTCACCTGCTCCCTCTCTCTGCTCGATCACCATCACTGCTGCTCGAGTGATATATTACTGCGCTGATGGTGAAGTGCTGCGAAGTGCTCTTCCGCCACATATTATAGTAATCATCTTTTATCCGCTTGGAAAATCGCCACATTTTATTTTGTGTCACCATACTTACTCGTGTAACTACTCATGTAACCGTCTTTAAATAGGGAAAACATGGATGTGTTTGGTGGCTTCTAAATTCATGCCTGTTTGGTGCCGATGGAGTTTTCCTTTAAAAGGTTTATATCTTGTAAGAAATGTCAGACAGTCATACAGAACACAAGTTGCTGCAGAGTGTAAGACAAAGGAAGGAGGGCAGTCCCCCACCTTATATCTCTTCTCTGGCCCTCAAGGTTACATCTCCTAACAGCTGGTAAGCTGGTACTCTTCCACACAAGAAAGGAAAGTCAGAAACACATTCTACTATATCATACTTCTGAAATCTTCTTATCCTTATATTTAGGCCCCAAAGCCATATCTTGTGTCATCCTCACAATAAGTCTAAATAAAATACACACTACACTAAAAAAGGACCTGCTGGTGACGACCGAGATGCTTGGGACATTTTTATCCCTTTTTCCACATTTTCTGTGCTTCAAATGACACACCTTTTACAAAACATTTTCAGCAAATATCATGAAATCCCTTTGTAAACCATAACTCTTTAATTTCCCTTCCCCCTTTTAATGCAAGGGTTAATGCATTATCTTGAAGTGAGGAAGGAAGTGTCGGGGTAAACAAGGCTTGCCATTTCAGTTCATCCAAACACCATTGTCCAGCTTACAGCCAGACTGTTTTCACTTGTTTTTCTCTGCCCCTCAAACAGTCTGCATGTTCTGTAACGAAAGACAAACATCAGAGTTATTTTCAGATAACAAGGTACGTTCTGTTTCTTTCGTTCACGTAGTCTGCTCTGGCATTATCTGTAAATACAGAATCTTTGTTATTTGTGTGTGCTGCACATTTACAAATCAGGCAGCAAAAAAAAACTTTCTAATAAGCTGCCACAAGAGGAGCATGTAATACTGCTCCAAAATAATGCAAAACTCCAAATGCATAACGCTAGTCTGTGTAAATTTACATGTCATGGGTTTGCACGCTTCTGTTAAAGCCACAGGCTTTGCTGCTTGTGCTTAATAATTTGATGGCAACATGCCAGAAGCCACAATTTAGTTGCTACAGCATAGTCAACTTTGTTTTGGCCTGTTTGTGGATCTCTAAATGCCGACGCATCCACAAAGAGGACATTTTCGAAATTTTCAAGTGGTCTGTCCAAAAGATCTGGATGTGGCATACACACTTGATAGAGCACAGTCAAACAATAATGGTGTTCCTCTCCATTCTCCTCCTTCGGAAGGAGAGTGGCAGGATTCAAGGTTGTGTATAGTTTAACGGTTATGTTATCTAGCAAGATTGTGTGGTATCACAACCACCAAGCCATTGTGCGGTGTTTTTTATTGTTGCAGAATCATGGACACTGTGTGTGATCATCAATCTCAGGTCACAGTACCCTAGAAATTCTCTAGACGCTAGACGAAATTCTCTCTTATCAGCAGATGCCACTGCCATCAGACAGTGAGAGGCCTGCTGCTACTGGATTTAGCTTACTTGAAAAATAGGCCACATGTCGCAGTCTGTCTCCATGATGCTGCACCAAAACATTAGTCATAAACCCATTTTTCTCATCTACCATCTGAACGGTTTAGTTGGTACCAGCAGACCCAAAGTTTGCGCCAGAGACAGCTGAACTTTCATGTTGATACATGTCTCTCCCACCTCCTCTGTCTACTCTTGTCATATGTCTTCAACCCCTTCCCATTCTTAGGGCTCTCAGAGGCTGTTCAAGAATTATATAATTTGGAATAAATGTTCTGCAAGATGATCACGTTCTTAAAAATGACAACATTTGTTTCTTTGTCATTGGTTTTGGTACCTCTTTTTATAGCTCACATCCTTTTTTCAGACAGGGATTTGATTTATGTTATGACATGACCCAAAAAATGTAACCTGTTGTTTTACAATCTGTAGCTTTTGATAGTGTGCTACATATTAAAGCAATTCCAGCTGTCAGGGTCAAAGGTTCCAGGCATGCATTAGCCAAGACTACCACTGAGTAGAAAGTTGCATCTTGTGGAATTTGTGACAAATTTGTATATGGATTTGGTACTCATGGAGCCCTTTGTCTGACAGCTGCATTTACTGCTTGTAGTCTTGGACAAAGTGCTACTCTGTGGGTTAACGTTTTTCTCTTATCTTTTTCACTGGAAAAATTGGTGTTCTCACTGGTGGGTCACTGGATGGCACTATCACACCCTCATTCAATGGTGTGACTCAAACACTGGCTTTATTCCTTTTATTGCCTCCTGTTTTAGAGGATCCTGATGTTGACATGGTCTGTAATCAGATTTTGGGGTGATCACAGCCGGTTCACATCCTTTTATCAAACCCACATCGTATTTGTGCTTTGCCCACAAATAAGATGGTATTTCTACCCGTGCTAGATGAATGTCTGAGGGGTTAACTCTTGTCATGCATTGATCCTCTTTTGTGTTTTAGTCAATTAGTATCACAACCCTTTCAACCTCAATCTCACAAGACTGCATCTCTAAAGACCCCTCTGTCAAGCTCCTGAAGCTTGTGGATGACACCACACTCATCGGTCTCATTCAGAACGGTGACGAGTCTGCTTACAAAATGAGGTTAAAGAGCTGGCTGAATGGTGCAGTCACAGCAACCTGGAGCTCAACACACTCAAAACAGTGGAGATGATCGTGGACTTCAGGAGAAAGCCCCCTGCTTTCCTCCCACTCACCATCATGAACAGCACTGTAGAAACAGTGGAGTCATTCAGGTTCCTCTGCAACACTATTTCTCAGGACCTGAAGTGGGACATTCACATTGACTCCATTGTGAAAAAGGCCCAGCAGAGACTGTACTTCCTCCGTCAACTGAAGAAGTTCAACCTGCCACAAGACCTGCTAAAACAGTTCTACTCTGCCATCACTGAATCCATCCTATGCACTTCAATTACTGTCTGGTTCAGCTCAGCTACCAATTCTGACCTCAGAAGACTACGCCGGACAGTCCGGTGTGCTGAGCGAATCATTGGTACAACCCTCCCCACTCTTCAAGATCCGTACTTATCCAGAGTGCGCAAAAGGGCTGGTAAAATCACTCTGGACCCCTCACATCCAGCACACTCGCTCTTTGAACTGTTGCCATCTGGTCGACGCTACAGAGCCCTGAGCACCAGAATGACCAGGCACAGAACAGTTTCTTCCCTCAAACAATCCATCTCATGAACACTTGAAAAATAACATGGAACACACAACACTATTATACATTCACTCATTTATTTAATACACATACTTGTTTACATTTCTCATTTCTAATTTGCACCTGTACATAGTAAATGGTTTACATTTGTCTATTTTAGTTTATTTTAAATTGTATACTGACTATTTGCATTTTTGCACTTTTTTTCTGTATATTTATATATTGTTCTTTTTATTATCTGTGTCTTGTCTTGTCATTGTCATTCTGTTGCACTGTGGAGCTTCTGGCACTAAAACAAATTCCTAGTATGTGCCAACTTACCTGGCAATAAAGATTATGACTCCTTACAATTTTCACAATCCAAAGGCACTGTAAATCTTTCAAAAATTGCATGCCCACTGCAAGTCACAAGGTCACAATGATGATCTTATGATGATCTTATGATGATATTAATTCACTTCCCTTATCTGGTGGCCGCTCTCCCTCCACTCCTTCCCCCTCCTGCTCTCCATCCTCCTCAGTTCAGTCTGACCCTTCTTCTTTGTGCTTCTCCAGTCAGTCATTAGTCAAGTCAAAGTCAAAGTCTGCTTTATTGTCAATTCTGCCATATATACAGCACGTACATACAGAGAATTGAAATTGCGTTACTCTCAAACCCTAGATGCATACAGGTAACATTAACAATAACATAAGAAGTAAAATACACTAACGTACAAAATAAATAATATATATATAAATACAAAATTACAGTAAAAGAGTCAATTAAAAAAATAAAGTGGCATTTATGATAGAGATGTATGAGATATAAAGTGACTTATGAAAATAAAGTGGCAGTGGCAGATATTAGTGCAAACCAGACAAATAGTCAGTGCAATGTTGGTGTAGTGCAGAGCTTGATAGTTCGTGTATGTAGAGACCAGTGCTCAGAGAGTCAATGTGTATGAGGTAGATGGATGAGGTAGTGAACCGTGGGGGGTGATGTTTCAGAGGTCAGGTAAATGGGGCAGAAAGAGGGGAGAGGGGGCAGAGTCGGAGGGAGTTCAGCATCCTGACAGCCTGATGGATGAAGCTGTCTTTCAATCTGCTGGTCCTGGCCTGAAGACTGCGCAGTCTCCTCCCTGATGGCAGCAGACTGAAAAGGCTGTGTGACGGGTGGGTGGGGTCACCAGCAATGCTGAGGGCTTTGCGGGTGAGACG